>JAGTTD010000009.1:11712772-12969966 GCA_018398585.1 Simmondsia chinensis | reverse complement strand
TCCGAAAACCTTTGAAAGAGACAACTTAAGTCTCACCCATTTTGTCCAAGATGTGATGGTGTCCCGGAAATGATTTAACATTTTTTCATCCTATGTCCGTGGGCAAAAGCTTGTTGGTTTGCTTCTTCCATTGGTTTTAAACCTTATGAGCAAGGCTTCCAGAGTTTCTGACTTTAGTGGGACTTTATTTGTTCTAACCATGCATTCACACGTTATGATCTTCTCAGGGTCACTTTTTTTTATGTTGGGAAATTTCGAAGGCTCGATGCGATCTTGTTTTCAAAAATTAATCCTTTTCAAGTGGCTTCGAAGGCTGCTGATCTCGCAGCAGAATTCACCTCGATCCATTCGGCTCACTCAGTTTAGATGGGCACAAGGCCCCTTCCTTCGGCCATGCATCGTCGTGGGTAGTGGGAGCTGCCTACCCCTAGATGGATCAAGATTAATACAGACGCGGCCTTCACCTCCCCTTCTTCTGCTGCCCTTGCAGTCATGGCTCGGTCGAGTTCAGGGTCTATTGTGGGGGGCTGGTGCGGTTCTGCCCCTTCTTCTTCCCCCGTCATTGTAGAATCTCTTGCTATTCGTGCAGCCTACTCATTGGCCTCTTGTTTGGGTGGAGGAACGTGGGGGTTGAGTATGACTGCAGGCTTGCTATTGATTTTATTTCCCGTGTTGTTCCCCCTTCGTGGGATTGTAGCGCTATAGTGGAGGATATAGTTATTTTATCCTCATCTAGTTTTTTTTGATTTTTTCAATTTCATCGGGTCCCTAGATCTTGTAATCGGGTTGCTCACTCTGTTGCTTGGAGTCACTTAGGAGGTCATTGTTCTCATGTTTGGCGGACGGATCTCCCTCCACCGTTCGTCTCCCTTGTAAATAGTGTTATTCTCAGTAATTTAGTCTTGCCTTCGGGCTTCTTTGTGGTAAAAGGAAAAAAAAATTAGAAAACAATCTCATATGATGTTTTCTCAATTTAATTAGCCAAAAAGACCTCTCATTGTCTAAACTTTTGTTGACACTATAAATCAATTTGGTTGGTTTTTGTCTGTCTTCTATAAACTCGTGGAAAAAAAAAAATATGACTTTTCAAAGTATTAACTGACTTATACAACAACAACAACAACAATCCCAGTGCCACAGGGGCTCTCGCACGAAGCAGGGTTCGGGGGTTGGATGTACGCAGCCTTCCCCCTTCCGGGTGGAAGAGAGGCTGTTTCCAAGGACCCTCATCCTGAAGATCGAGTCATCATAAGAACATTGTAACCTGGAGACCAAGGAAGCCAGAAAGCATCAGCTTAGGACACTGTGTTAAACTAGCAGTATACAGTATACCCCACAGAAGGCAACTACAAGACACATAGTAAGCCAAATAGTATATGGTCAATAATAGGCTAATAAATCGGGAAGCAACTAAATAACAGATAAGTGCACTACCTAGGGCTATGGCTGCCTAGAAATCTTAAACTACCAGTCACTCGCTGCACTACTGTACGCTACCACCTCCGCTACCCATATGCTAGCACTCCATCGCACTCTATCTAAGGCCATCTCCTCCCTTAGGTTTAGGTGGGTTAGGTCGTGTCAGATCGTCTCCAGCCAACTCTTCTTTGGCCTGCCCCTCCCTCTTCTGCCTGGCATAGTATGTGGCTGTTCACACCTCCAGATTGGAGCTGTGGTCAGTCTTCTGCTTATATGTCCAAACAATCTCAAGCGGTGCTCTCTCAATTTATCATCGATCGAGGCTACACCTAATTTACCTCTGATTATATCGTTCCTGATCCTATCATTCCTTATGTGGCCACACATCCAGCGCAGCATTCTCATCTCTACCACCTTCATCCGCTATGTTTGATGTAGTTGCATCGAGCGACACTCTGCCCCATACAACATAGTAGGTCTCACTACAGTCCTATAGTATTTTCCCTTTAGCTTTAGCTAGAATTTTCTATCACAAAGCACCCCGGAGGCCATCCTTCACTTCTGCAGGCCTACGTTAATCCTGTTTTTGACATCCTCGTCAACCTCCCCGTTCTGCTGTATCATGGATATTAACCGACTTGTATAGAAAATAATTAATTAGTAACTCAACTAATTCTTGCACGTGTCTTGTGTTCTGCACATGCTTTAAGATATCAATTTCACTTTGACAGAATAGATAAGCAAAGAATAATACACTAATTAATAGTGAGATAAAACTTTGTATGGCATGTTTATATATCGCTTTCTAATTTTGGTAAAAATATTTAATGTGCGTAGTTTATATGTTATGGTTAGTATCTCATACGGAACTTATTACTTAGTTATCTTGAGATTTGTATATTTATTTTCAAAATTTCTCGACATTTTAAATTTTTACAATAAGGTATACCTAAATATTTATATGTATAAAAAGTGTATATTATTCCAGTACTCGGTTGATCGAAATGGATAGCACCGTTACCAATTTGGAATACCTCAAATTTATTCAATTCAGTTAATTAAATTGAAAATTCAGTGTGGTACACACCAT
This sequence comes from Simmondsia chinensis, assembly GCA_018398585.1. Classification (NCBI taxonomy): domain Eukaryota; kingdom Viridiplantae; phylum Streptophyta; class Magnoliopsida; order Caryophyllales; family Simmondsiaceae; genus Simmondsia; species Simmondsia chinensis. The sequence continues at coordinate 12,967,457 of JAGTTD010000009.1, read as the reverse complement.
ATTTCAGGGTTGATATTTCATGTGATTTTAAAAGGTGTTTTAAAACCGTGTACTCGCAAGCGTATGAGATCGTCGTAGCTAAATCGGGTATACAGATTGTATCCATAGAGAATCAGAGTTAAGTCAAATTTAGTTATTAATGAGTGATTGGAAATTTGGTTCTTGCTTGGTTTCAAAGGTTTGTTTACTAAAATAGTAAAACTAAATATAAAAAAGGTGTCAATTCAATTAAGGTTAGCTTAGTGAATGAATTTAGGGTATCTTTATAAGTATCTCATCATTATATTCTAATACGTATCTCATCATTATATTCTACTTAGGACAACAATTCGAAGGACTTAGGCCACAAGCTTTAAGTTTGGGTTAATATAAAAATTAGGGCTCAAGGTAATGAACTAGTCTAAAGGCATAGCCCATCTTATTACCTTAAGTGTAGGATAGGTTATCTCATTAGCACTACTTAATTCCTTTGTTACTCCTAATTCAATATTAATTGTATAAGCAATTGTGTTTAGGGTTGGGTACAACTTCAACCCTAATCACACGTGAAAACCTGTTATGTTATGGTCTAAGGTACAAGCACAAGACTAATCGCTTAAAAGCTAGAGATCTAGACATGGCTACAAGCACACATACAGAAACACTAGGCAATCATGAATAATTCTCCATAGGGTGCGAATATAACATAACTAAATCATCGTCAAAAGCACAATATAAATCTTGGATACAAGCGGCTACCCGCCCTTCATCTCTAAAGTAAAAGAGCCTACTCCTCCATGGGAGTTTTATACATCATTCAAATCTAAAAAGAAATAAAACAATAAATAAAAACTAGCTTGAAGACTCCCTCAATTGACCTTGACGTTTATCCTTGCTTTGATCCTTGTGGCACTCCGACCACCTGCGCTTCGGCGTTTGAGAATCCCTTGGATCTCGTAGCGGCTTCGGGAGGGAGAGGAGGAGAGGAGGCGTAACAAAAGATAAAGCGTAGAAAAGGCTGACCTCCCCTTTCTCGTGATCCCTCCTTATCAGCAGTGGGAGGGGGAGTCACATCCCTCCCAGTTTCAACCTTAACTTCCCTAAGGTTCTCCTCTCCTGAAACTAACACAATCTAAGCTTACTCATGAATGAGCAAACTAGGGTTAGAACTAGTTGACCATTTGGAGTTTGTGAGTGGTTGGGAGGGTAACCTCCCAGACTCTGCTTTTGTGAGAGCCCTTGGAGGCACTGGGTTTGTTGTTGTTGTTGAGAGGGTAACCTCCCTTCCTCTATCCTATCCAATGCGTGGGTCAACTATCCTATTTGGGTCTCTAATTTGGCGATAAATTGCAAGTGAGACCAAACCAGTTGTGTGGTGTCCTCCATAAAGTGAAGCATACGCCCCTCAAATAGTGACATAAATCCCGAAGGTGGAGGAGGAGGGTCATTATATGAGAAACATCGGAGTGAGGTCGAACATCATATCTATGCCCTCCCTGAAAAAGGGGAGGTTGCACGTTACCTACAAAGCCGGGATCTTGTTGTTTCGTGGGTTGATATTGATTGGCGTCCTTCTTCCACGAGAAGTTCGGATGATCGCACCCCCCAGAATTGTAGGTGTTTGAGAACGGGTCGCTATTTCCCGAATATTCTTGAGCTGCATGAACCTGTTCCTACACGTATTAGGGGAATTGTGATGCATATAAACAACTAAGCACAGAATGGTCCTTGCCCGAACAAATGTCACACGGAGTAATACCCCTTGATGACTCAACTGCATTGACCATGTGCACATTAGTAGGATTCACATGCAAGTTCATAATCTAATCCATCTTCATGCTAAGGGCGTCTAGTCTATGGTTGATGTTATCGTTGGGTGCTACTTCGTAGACACCATGTATACTCCCTCTAACCACGCTCATAGAATAGGCTTGGTCGAGAGAGTATTCGCTAAGGCGCTCAAATAGCGCCCATTCCTCGTCCTCGTCTTGTTGGTTAAATGTTCCCTCGCATGAAGCATTAACCATTTGCTTGTTGGAAGCCGTGAGACCATCATAGAAATTCTGCATAAGAGCCCACTTGGGTGACCCGTGGTGGGGGCAACTTCTAAGGAGCTCCTTAAATTTGTCTCAACTCTCATGAAATTGTTCCTGATCCTTTTGTTCAAAACTGTTGATTTCCCCTCTAACGGCCATAGTTCTGGCTTTAAAATAAAACTTGATCGGGAACTTTTGCTAGAGATCAGCACAAGTGGTGATTTCACCTCTCATGAGAGATTGAAACCACCTTTTGGCTACGTTAACGAGAATGAAAAAAGTCGTAGCCGAACAGCATTAGTTGAGACAACTTGAAAATAACAAGTTTCGCAAATTTTTATAAATGCATCAAAGTGCTCATATGGGCTCTCTATCGAGTGGGAAGCATGTTGATGATCTCAGGCTTAATTTCAAAGTTTGCGTTATCCACTATGGGTAGCGTAACTCCGGCGGGTGCGACGTACGTGTGGGGAATAAAGTGATCCCAAGTCATACGCGGTGCAAAGTTAGTTATTCTAAAAAAAACTAATTAAAATTTAAAATATAAATAAATAAAAATAAACAAAAAACAAAGAAAAAAAAGAAAAGTAAATTAATGAAAATAGAATAAAAAATAAACTAATAAAAAATAAATAAGTTTTTTTTTAAGTTTTATTTTTAAAAACAAAGAAAATAAAAATAAAAACAAGAATAAATAAATAAATAAAATAAAATAACTCGCTAATTTCTAAATCAACTTAACCTACCGATTCTCCGGCAACGGCACCAAAAAACTTGATGTGATTTTAAAAGGTGTTTTAAAACCGTGTACTCGCAAGTGTACGAGATCGTCGTAGCTAAATTGGATATATGGGTCGTATCCATGGAGAATCAGAGTTAAGTCAAATTAGTTATTAATGAGCGATTGGAAATTAGGTTCTTGTTTGGTTTCAAAGGTTCGTTTACTAAAATAGTAAAACTAAATATAAAAAAGGTGTCAATTCAATTAAGATTAATTTAGGGAATGAATTCAAGGTAGCTCTATACGTATCTCATCATTATATTCTACTCAGGGCAACAATTCGAAGGACTTAGGCTACAAGCTCTAAGTTTGGGTTACTATATAAATTAGCGCTTAGGGTAATGAACTACTCTAAAGACATAACCTATCTTATTACCCTAAGTGTAGCATAGGTTATCTCATTAGCACTATTTAATTACTTTGTTGCTCCTAATTTAATATTAATTGTATAAAAGATTGTGTTTAGGGTTGGGTACTACCTCAACCCTAATCACTTGTGAAAACCTGTTATGTTATGGTATAAGTTACAAGCACAAGACTAATCGCTTAAAAGCCGGAGATCTAAACATGGCTACAAACACACATACAAAAACACCAGGCAATCATGAATAATTCCCGACAGGGGTGCGAATATAACATAACAAAATCATCGTTGACCTTGATCCTTGCTTTGATCCGTTCGGCACTCCGACCACCTACACTTCGGCGTTTGAGAACTCCTTCGATCTCGTAGCGGCTTTGAGAGGGAGAGGAGGAGAGGAGGTGTGACAAAAGATAAAGCGTAGAAGAGACTGACCTCTCCTTTTCCATTTTTAGGCACAGGGGCGGTTAGGGTTCCGTACGGAACCCTCCCAATCGATCGGGAATTAGGCCCGATCGATCTGCCATCCAATTGATCGGCTAAAAGTGCAGATTGATTGGTGAGCTCTTGCAAAGCTCCCAATCGATTGGTGCTTTTGGCCGATCGATCGGCAAACTCTCGGTTAGTTTCTCTAACCGTGAGCTGCTGATCGATCGGTTCTCCGAGCCTCTTTTCTCAATTAAGCCCCGAAGCACTATGGGATGTACCCGGTTCACCGAATTATGACCCGGTGGGTCTTTCTTTTGTACAAGTGATTGGGTTTCTCCAATTAATCTTTAAATATGCTTCAATAATAATTGATTTGGCCAGAATTCTTCTTTCGTCTGCTCTGATGTGTTCCACATGGAAAATATACCTAAATAACAACCAAACACCTATGTAGAGGCCAAATATATAGCGGAAATAGAAAATAAAATATGTAAAAATTAAGCGCATCAATATTTATGTTAACTTTCATCGGGTCTTAGAATCAAAATCACAAAATTCGAACCTCCACATTTAAGATCACATAGATTTCATTCTAGAATAAATAATTATTTTAAATAAAATAATCCGTTCAATTTATATATGGATCTATTCTCACGACACGCTTTTAACAGTTTCTGTCAAGGATTCTCTCAATGGGCCAAAAGAGAGAAAAGTCAACATGGAAGAGCCCCTGCATCCTGAATCACGCGGGACCCCAAAGAGATTTGGATAATAACACGACAATGGGTGGACTCACTCGTTTGGGTCAATGCTTCTCAATTGCTTTTTCTAATTCCAACTCATTTTGGTTACTGCTTACCCATCATCCGTGTGGTCGGTCAATTCTAGTTAATAAATGATATTAGCCAATCCCTAAACAACATATGGTTTAATTTTATTATTTATTGTTCGTAAATAATTTTTTTTCTACTAAGTTTAGTTAATGGTACAATGCAGTATTTGCAATCACATAATTCATTACAAGTTCCCTCAGTAATGAAAAATGAGGTAAATAAATAAAAATAAATTTATGTGGGTGAAGAAGTGAATTAGATATATAGTTTTGAAAGATTAATCAAACAAATTATGATAAAATTATATAACAATTAGATTAAATAACGCTTTCTTTCCTTTTTTTTGGAATATTGATAACGCTTTCTTTTTCTTTTGATTTTATACGAATTTTTTTTTTTTTTTTGTGATTTGGTTTTGTAAATTGTTTTTTTCTTCTTTTTTTTGTGATTATATACAATTTTTATTTTTTGTTTCACTTGATTTAATTGTGTAAGAGATAGGTGAAGAGAAGGCTCGTGAAGATGCTTGGGCTAAAGATTGGAAGGGTTTGATGGAAAGACGATCTTTGCAATAATATATAAGACTAAACCCAATTCCGCATCAATATAATATTTTGGCAACATATTCAGTGCCCCAAGAGCTCCTGCCTAAGCAGCAATGGTGAGAGGGGGAGGTATTACCCCCGATGAGAGGCTGTTTTCGAGTGCCCTCAATCCGAGGGTAAGGACTTCGCAGGAGGTCATCCATCATTGTACTGCTCTCGCCCATGCACAGTTAAATTCAGAGTTCTAATGGGATCCGGTGACAGTGTGTTGGTACCTTTTTTTGGTTCATCAATATAATGGAAAAATGAGGTAATTAGCATAACTATGACAGTAATAGGTAGATATGCAAATTAGTGCTTTAAGAATAATATTATGGGCAATGCTAAAGATAGTCATAACATATTTCATTCAATTTATTATATATGATAGCAGCATCTTTCTATTTCTTTTGGTCATCGATAATAGTTATTAATTTATGGAAAAAAACACTATTGAATATATGATTTTAGTCGATTATATAATCATTTAATTATATATATAAAACAAAAATAGAACCTAATAATACTTACATAGAAAGGCTTCAAAATACAAGCCTCACAAATAAATCTTGTTGCCGTTGTCTATCTAGGCTCCCAAAGGGAAAACATTGAAACCTAAAAGTGGCTTTACATTCTTCTGCTTTCTCTCTTTCTCTTCACCCTTCTCTTAGATTGCAATCTTTATCAACTTCTTTCTGCTTCTTCAAAAATTTGCAGTAGATGGTTGAACTTTTGACATTGGTAATTGACCATAATAGTGACAATTTATCAGAGGACGGAATTTTTGTATTCTATGTATGAGATACCTGTTTCGGGGATTTTTGGTTAGGTTTATTTTAAGGGAGGATCGAGCTCAAGTCTCCTTTACTGTGGTAGCTGAGGTTGTATTTATAGTGATTGGGGGGAGGAGCCTCCTTGAAGCTTAGGTGACAAAGAAAGGGAAAGTTTGGGTATGGTTGTGTGAGTGCTGTCAAGATAGGGAGCACCGCCGGGGTAGGGGCACCACCAGGGTAGGGGCTCAGCCAAGGTAGGGATGCCGCTAGGGTAGGGGCACCGCTAGGGTAGAGGCTCCTCCAGGGTGTACTTGTGGTGGTTCCTGGGTAGGCGGTAATTCCATTAAATAGGGTCTTTCCCTAACAGTTAGCCCCCCACTTTGGGAAAAAAGAAAGGCGCTTTTTATCCCAAAGTGTTTTGCTATAAATACCTTTGCATGTGGGGGCCAGTACTTCACAGGTTCCGTGGTCCAAGTGGTGCGTTGTTGTGGGGGTTTTAACTAAAAGGGTCTCTTGAATTTTTGTTTTTGCTTGTTTCTTTCCCTCACCATGGATGATGTTACTTGTGAAATTTGGTTGCGTCTTTCGGTCAAATCAATTCTAAAGTTTTCCTGTGTGTTGTCTTTCGCCCGTAATTTGTTGTTCAACTATGATTTCATTAGGCGGCAGTCTTTCTACTCCTTGAGCCATACGGCGGACGGATTCTTTTTGCAGCCTGAGACTGATGCGCGCCGTGACGATTTGGAGGCTTTTTCTTTTTTAGGGGATTTTTCTCCTGTTGTTCCCGTTGAGGTACTGGAGATTTTGACTGATAATGTTCGTGTATTGGGTGTTGCCGGTGGTTTGTTGTTATGCCGTGACTATAATCTTTCTCGGTTATTTGTTTGTAATCCGGCTATGGGAATACGTCAAATGGTTCCTCTTCCCGACGGGGTTTCTATGGGCTATGCAGATTCCCCTTTAAACCTGGTGTTCGGCTGTTTTGATACGACCATGGACTTTGGTTTTTATCTTGATCTGCTGGTGCTTGATTTGTCTCAATCTTACTAGGGGCCTTGGCCTAGTGTGTATCATGTGTACTTTTGGGAAGGTAGTTGGAACTTTAGGGGAAGTTTGGACGTGGGTCCTAGGAATGTCTCCCTTATAGACCATGTTTGTTTGGGCGGAGAGCTATACTTCCTATCGGATTGGGGACATTACTTAGGTGACGCTCAAGCCTGCCCTTATATAGTCCGCTGGGATACTGCCGTCGGCACTTCTCGTAGAATGTTGTTTCCAGACTCAGTTTGTGAAAACCTCTTTGCCTGCCGGGATGCCAAGCTTTCTAAGTGGTGGGAGACCTCAACGGATCTTCCTGTTCTTTGCTTGATTACATTGTGAAGCCCGTGTTCACTGTGTGGACGCTGTCTTGTCCAGAGGACTCTTCTTCCTGGGAGAGACACTTTCGTTTACACGTGCGGCTACCATGGTCTGGAGGCAGGGGGGACCCGGTGATTACCAGTTTCACAGTGACTAGGGATCATTTGGGCTTTACGGCTCATAATCAAATGTTCCGGTGCGCCCTTCATGGAGATCAACGTGGTCGTATAGTTTACCTGGGGAACCATCGTTGTACGGTGCAAGCGCAGCTGTTTCCTTACTCGGGATCTTTATTCCGTTGTGGTGATGATCCTATGGTGCCTTTTGCTGCCTTTATGTGATGTAGACTTTTGCTGAGAGTTTGGCTTCTATGAGTACTAGCTTTGTTACAACCTTGCCTAGTCATTTTTTGTTGTTGTTGGATTTTGTTGGTTTTGGTTTGTAAATTGTAACATGGTTCTTAGCTTCTATTGGAAAGGTATGATGGTTTTTCCTATGGCGCCTTTTGCCCAGCTTTTTTGCTTAGCGTTTTACAAGATTCTTTGTCCGTTGCTTTGCTTTTGGTGGTATGGTGGTTTTTCCCTTTACTAGGAGGGGGGTTCTATGTTGGCAGGATTAGATATTGCTAGCCCCACCGTTTAGGAGGGGTTTTCGTTGTTAAGCGTTTCTAAACTTGTTGAGAGTCACGGTCAGTTCTGATGTTTGGCGGAACTTGCGCCGTTAAGGCTTCCTGGTTGACGAGAGCTGCCTTTGGTTCCAGTGTTTGGCGGAGCTGGTACCGTTAAGGCTTCTTGGTTGATGAGGGCTGCCCTTAGTTCCAGTGTTAGGCGGAACTTGTACCGTTAAGGCTTCTCGGTTGATGAGAGCTGCCTTTAGTACCAGTGTTAGGCGGAACTTATACCGTTACGGCTTCTCGGTTGATGAGAGCTGCCTTTAGTTCCAGTGTTAGGCGGAACTTGTACCGTTAAGGCTTCTCGGTTGATGAGAGCTGCCTTTAGTTCCAGTGTACGGCGGAACTTATACCGTTAAGGCTTCTCGGTTGATGAGACCTGCCTTTAGTTCCAGTGTTAGGTGGAACTTACACCGTTAAGGCTTCTCGGTGGATGAGAGCTGCCTTTAGTTTCAATGTACGGCGGAACTTGTACCGTTAAGGCTGGGAAAGGATAAAGCAACATATAAAACCAAGGAAAATTAGCTAGCTAACTCTAAACGAAGCCCCTAGTCGTTAGGGCTGGTAAAGGGTAAAACAACATACAAAACCAAGGAAAATTAACTAACTGACGTAAAACAAAGCCCCCAGCAGTTAAGGCTGGGAAAGAGTAAAACAATATACAAAACCAAGAAAAATTAACTAACTAACGTTAAACAAAGCCCCCAGCCGTTAAGGCTGGGAAAGAGTAAAATAATATACAAAACCAAGAAAAATTAACTAACTGACGTTAAACAAAGCCCCCAGCCGTTAAGGTTGGGAAAGAGTAAAACAACATACAAAACCAAGGAAAATTAACTAACTGATGTTAAACAAAGCCCCCAGCCTTAAGGCTGGGAAAGAGTAAAACAACATACAAAACCAAGAAAAATTAACTAACTGACGTAAAACAAAGCCCCCAGCCGTTAAGGCTGGGAAAGAGCAAAACAACATACAAAACAAAGGAAAATTAACTAACTAACGTTAAACAAAACCCCTAGCTGTTAAGGCTCGGAAAGAATAAAATAATATACAAAACCAAGAAAAATTAACTAACTGATGTAAAACAAAGCCCCCAGCCGTTAAGGCTAGGAAAGAGAAAAACAACATACAAAACCAAAGAAAATTAACTAACTGACGTAAAACAAAGCCCCCAGCCGTTAAGGTTGGGAAAGAGCAAAACAACATACAAAACCAAAGAAAATTATCTAACTGACGTAAAACAAAGCCCCCAGCCGTTAAGGCTGGGAAAGAGTAAAATAACATACAAAACCAAAGAAAATTAACTGACTAACGTTAAAAAAAAACCCCGCAGCCGTTAAGGCCTTGAAAGAGCAAAACAACATACAAAACCAAGGAAAATTGACTAACTAACGATAAGCAGAACCCCCAGCCGTTAATATACAAAACTAAGGAAAATTAACTAACTAACGTTAAACAGAGCCCCCAGGCGTTAAGGCTGGGAAAGAGTAAAACAATATACAAATCTAAGAAAAATTAACTAACTAACGTTAAACAGAGCCCACAGCCGTTAAGGCAGGGAAAGAGTAAAACAATATACAAAACTAAGAAAAATTAACTAACTAACGTTAAACAGAGCCCCCAACCGTTAAGGCTGGGAAAGAGTAAAACAATATACAAAACCAAAAAAAATTAACTAACTAACGTTAAACAGAGCCCCCAGCCGTTAAGGCTGGGAAAGAGCAAAACAATTTACAAAACTAAGAAAAATTAACTAACTAACTTTAAACAGAGCCCCAAGCCGTTGAGGCTGGGAAAGAGCAAAACAATATACAAAACTAGAGAAAATTAACTAACTAACGTTAAACAGAGCCCCCAGCCGTTAATACTGGGAAAGAGTGAAACAATATACAAAACTAAGAAAAATTAACTAACTAATGTTAAACAGAGCCCCCAGCCGTTAAGGCTGGGAAAGAGTGAAACAATATACAAAACCAAGAAAAATTAACTAACTAACGTTAAACAGAGCCCCCAGCCGTTAAGGCTGGGAAAGAGTAAAACAATATACAAAACCCAGGAAAATTAACTAACTAACGTTAAACAAAACCCCCAGCCGTTAAGGCTGGGAAAGAATAAAACAACATATAAAATCAAGGGAAATCACCTAACTAACGTTAGGGCTGAGCCCAGGGCTTATATAAAATGTTGCAGTACTTGGGAGCCCTTAGTGGTTGGGCGACGCAGAACTGTCCCCATACTTTGGGGTTATCACTTTCGATTTTAGGGCACCCACTGATGCTTCTGTTTTAAAGCCCTAAAACCCCCTCTTTTTCATCGCGACCCTATAGCTTCTGCGCACCTCCCTTCTCGCTTTTCACTCCTATCCGATTTTCGTCTTGATTTCAAGGTAATTTGTGGTCGATTTGCGTGTATTTTGTCGAATTTTTGGTGTGATTTTGGTTATCCAAACATTCTCTCTGTTTTCCTTTAAAGATTTTGGAGTTTGGTTCTACTTGTCAGAGCCTCTCATGGAGGATTCTGATGAAAATGACCAGATTATTTTCGACTTTTTGGCGAGCCTAGCTGCGAGCCCTGGGGTTGGGGGGGGGGGGGGGGGGGGATGCTGCTTGACCAAGCGGTATCCCCTTCCTTTTGTTGGTCTGGTTTGGGCAATGCCTCCATGCCCTCAGGGACGAACGCTCTGACTCCGTCCGCGGGGAATTCTGTTGGGGTATCTAAAAATTGTCGGGGTAAGGCCTTTTCCTTCTGACCTCTTTTCTTTTTATCTTCTTGTCTTTGCTGTTTCTTTTTAGAATATGGCTCCGAAAAGATCACGAGTAGGTCAGAGTCACTAGGGCGGTGCTGGGGAGGCGTCCACAGAGGAAGGTTTGGCGGCAAAACCGCTGTCTTGGCTGGCTCCTTCGCCTGCGCAATCCCCGGAGGAGGAGGCGGTTCGTGCCCAGTTTCCAAAGGCGGCATTGGCGCTTCCTTTGGGGTCGCTTGTATCCTCTCTGTCTTCTGTTGAGGGGATTAAACAATTTCGAGGTAAGTTCCACTTTCCTAATGACTACGAGATTATCAGTCCTGGGGAGAGTGACAACATCTTGTTTCCTCATCACCCGGGGTCTTTCTCGGTTACTTTAGATTCTTTAGAGGCGCGATTAAGGTTTCCCTAGCCCAATATTTTAGAGTGGATTTTTAGGCAGTATTCTTTATGTCCTAGTCAGATTAGCCCGAACGGGTATAGGAACATTTATGGATATTTAATTACTTGTTTTGTGGCGGGACTGACCCCTTCCACTTGCAGTTTTGATTATTTATTTCGGGCTAGGCAATTAAGGGTGGTGGTCACATTTGAGGGAAGGTCAAGAGTGAAGTTTGTAGAGAATAACCCGTCTAAGGTGAGTCTGTGGCAGAATAAATTTGTGTGGGTGAAGCCTTCGCAACCCTTACTCCTTCCTACGTACTGGACAAAAATAAATAAGGTCAATACCCCTTCCGCAGATGAGCTTTCGTCTCTTGATAAAGAGGTGGTCCGATATTTTGAAAGGGAATTGGATTCTCGGTTTGTGGCCACCAAGGAAATTTTTGCTCAGGAGAGGGTGCTTATAAAAGCAGGTTTATGTGCCCGGCCAGTAAGTGGTAAGAGATTCTTTAGCCCAGAAATGAGGGGCTTCCCCTTCTCTTTTTTGTAGTCAGTTATTGGATTTTGTTCTAACTAGCTCTTTTTTGTTTGTTGTTGTTGTTTTAGGGCCGGAGGCTGATGTAGCCATTATTCGGCTTACCGAGGATTACCGTCAGGGCAGCGATAGGGTAGTCGAGAGAGAGAAACAGGGCAGCGTTGCGAGTCATGTGTCGTCCAGGGTGGAGAAGAGAGTGTCCGTAGAAAGCATAGAAGAATCTTCTAGGCCACGCCCAAAAAAGCGGAAGAAATCTAAGGCTGTAGCACAAGCGGAGGAGACCATGCCTTCTTCGCAGGGTGAGGTGACCGAGATTCCCGTGGTACAGGCCTCTCCTGCCCCAGGGGGGTCTGTTCCTTCTTCGGATGTCGGGGTGACTGAGGGCGTGGCCGGTTCTTCAGAGGGTGCCGCCGTTGACACTGTAATAGCCTGTGATGAATCATTGCCCCCTTCTTCCGAGGGGAGGACCGATGATGCACCTATGGTTGTCGTTACAGAAGCAGCTGGGCCACCTCTTAGTGGAGCGGAGGTGACCGTTGTTGCCACTCCTCCAGAGCCTCCAAGACTTTTTCCTGAAGATATACCAGTAGGGGTTCTTGTCACTGCTATCCCAGAGGCGACTGACCCCCAGGCTCCCTGTGAGTTTTCGGGAGTAAGTGAGGTACCGGTAGTTGAACGAGGTCCCGAGAGGCCAGTTAGTATTGAGGAACCTTTGAGGGAAGGCGGTGTAGAAAGGGTGTCTGTCCGTACCGAGTTTTTAAGCCAGACACCTCCTTTGACCCCTTTTCTTGGTGATTCGGAGGTTGGGGGTGATGATGGTGCTGATAGGTTCCCACCTTTCTTTCGAATTGATCTATCGTTAGCATAGGACCTTTTTCAGGGTACTTCGTTAAGGGAGGAGCTACCCTCTTCGCGGGATGGGGCAACAGCCGGTGATGGGAGTTTTCCTCCTAGAGTTCCTCCTTTTGATGGCTCTTCCGTCCTTTCTCCTCGTGATGGGGTAGATCTTATCCAAAGGGTGAGCCATACCGCATTTCCTTCCGAAGCACCCCCGGAGGCTACGGGGGACACGATCGCGACCTATGCTCTGAAGGTAGTGTCTTTACTATGTTAAAGTTTTTATGACCGTTTTTGAACTTATCTGTCCTTGTTTACGTTTGTGGTTGTAGGCTAGCTCATGGATTACCGCTATGGTTTCGGGTTGGTTCCAGGAGAAGGACAAGGTCACTAAAGAACTCGCCCGATTAGAGGGTGAAAATAGGGATCTTGCCATTAGGTATAGGAGCTGGGATTGGCAAGAGAAGAAGGAGCCCAGACACTATCCTTGTTACAAAAGGAGAAGGATACTGCTCTAGAGGAGGCGAGGCAGGGCAGAGTCGTGAGGAGAAAAAGAGGATAGCGGAGGAGAAGGAAAGAGAGACGCAAGTGTTAAGGGAAGAGCTAGCGTCCTACCAGATGCGCTTGGAAAGATTACAGGACGAAGTGCAACGATGTCAGGCAGAGAGCTCAAGAGCTGTGGAGAATGCTGCGAACGCCGTTACCCAATTTAAAACTAGTGTGGAGTTTCGCGGTTTGATGAATTCTTCCTACTGGCGGGGTTTTACTTCGGGTCTTTCACGCTTTGCCAGCCGCCTGCTTCAGAGTCATCCTGGCTTGGGTTAAGAGCTGCTTCAACAGGTGGGGGATCAACTTCATCAGGATCTTGCACGTACCAGAGGAGGATCTAGTAGCCGGCAGCCATAGTTACCTCCTTTTTCCTTCTTTCTTGCTTCTTTTTTTTTTGTTTTCTAGATAAGAGTCATTCTTAATGTAGAAAAGATCCTCTTTCGGGGCCTATTTCTATGCCTTTTTTTGTAACAGTAGTTCACAGGCGCATTTTGTAAACTTGTGATCTGCGGGCTGTGTTCTTATGATGGTTTTTGTACGCAGCCTATAGCACATAATGTTGTAGACAAGATGTTGTATCGTACAGTATAATATATATATTAGTACACATTTTGAGATCGTACGAGTTCTAAGATCCTTATGTCTATTATTGAGTGATTTACGAGGTTTGACTTGTTAACTATGCACCTTGCCTTTTTATACATAATATTTTTTAAGATTCTTCATGTTCCAGGATCGCGGCATTTCGAGACCATTGAGGCGTTGCAGCTTATAGCTCCCGTTTCCTAGTTTCGCACTTACACGGTAGGGACCTTCCCAGTTTGCGGCCACCTTTCCTGATCCGATGCCGTGGGTAATGCTTGTACGATGGAGTACTAGGTCTCCTATTTCCACGCTTCTAGGCCTTACATGCTTATTGTAATACTGGGATATCCGCTGCTTTTGGGCCGTTATGAGGAGAAGGGCATTTTCCCTAGTTTCATTTATTAGATCAAGGGAGTGTCTTCGTTATTCTCCATTTTCGAGCTGGCTATATCCTTGAGTCCGATAGCTGGGCTCTCCTACTTCTACGGGGATCACGGCTTCTGCGCCATAAACCAGCATGAAGGGAGTTTCTCCCGTAGCTACACGGTAGGTGGTGCAGTGGGCCCAGAGAATGCTAGGTAATTCTTCCAACCATTTCCCTTTTGCCTCATCCAGCCTTCGCCGTAACCCCACAAGTATCTGCTTGATCTCGGCTTCTACTTGCCCATTGCTTTGCGGGTAGGCTACTGATGCGAAGTGGAGCGAGATCTTCAGGTGCTTACAATAATTGCAAAATCACGGTGAACTGAGCTGTGCTCCATTATCTGTTATGATGGCTCATGGGATTCCGAAGCGGGTCACGATGTTCTTCCATAGGAACTGGCGGGTGGCGTGGTCAGTGATACTGGCTACTGCCTCCGGCTCTACCCATTTGCTGAAGTAGTCTACGGCCACTATTAGGAATTTTCTTTGGCCATTGGCTATCGGGATTGGGCCCAAGATGTCCATCCCCCATTGGTCAAAAGGTATGGGGTCAATGATGGGGTTTAGTGGTACCGCTGGGGCGTGGATCAATGGTGCATATTTCTGACATTTATCGCACTTTCGTACTAGCGTGGTGGCATCTCTTTCCATGGTGAGCCAAAAGTACCCAGTTCTGAGTGCCATTCTTACTAACGTTCGCTTCCCGACGTGTACTCCACAAATTCCTTCATGGATCTCTCGCAGCACGTAATTTCCCTCCTCCAGGGTTAGGCATTTCAGCAGGGGGTATGTGAACGACTTTTTATAGAGCTGTTGGTCGATTATCACGAAGCGGGCTGCTTGTCGTTGTAACTTTCGCGCTTCCTTCTTGTCCGCGGGTGTCTTATTTTGCACAAGGAAATCCATGATAGGGCGCATCCATCCTTCTTCATACTGTATTTGCATTGAGTCGTAAGGAAAGGGTCGGTTTAGGTACTTCACATCGACTTCTTGTATCTGAACTTCTCCTTCCTCTTTTTCTACTATGTGTTTGAGGCTAGCCATTCGGCTTAGCCTATCGGCCCGTTTATTGTCTTCGCGGGAGATTCCCCGTATACTGAAACTTTCCAACCCAGAGATTCGTTTCAGGACTAGGTCGAGGTATTGCGCCAAGTGGGGTTCCTTCACTCCGTATTCCCCAGTTACCTGGTTTACTACCAACTCTGAGTCGCTGAAAGCCTCGACATGCTTGGCCCCTGCCGTTATAGCATAGTCGACGCCCAGGAGTAGTGCCTCATACTCAGTTTCATTGTTGGTGGCATAAAAGTTGAGTTTTACCGCATATTCTATGGGCTCACCTTCTGGATTTATTAGCACGATACCCACGCTGTTACCCCCCCGGTTGACGGAACCGTCGATGAACAGCCTCCAGAGGTGACCTTCTTTAGGAGAGATTGTTAGTTCGGGTATCTCAAAGTTACATTCCACCAGGAAGTCGGCCAGGGCTTGCGCCTTGATGGCGTGGCGGGGCAAATACTATATGTCATGCTCTGAGAGTTCTACTGCCCATTTCAACATCCTTCCTGAACAATCCAACTTTCCTAATAGATTTCGGAAGGGGGGATGAGTAAGCACAGTGATAGTATGGGCCTGAAAATAGGGTCTCAACTTTCGTGCGGCGGTAACTAAGGCTAACGCCATCTTTTCGATGGCGGGGTATCTCTTTTCTGCATTCTTGAGGGACTGGCTCACGAAGTACACCGGGAGTTGCTTGCCTTCTTTGTTGGCTATTAGCACGGCACTGGTGGTGCTTTCTGAAATGGCTAGGTAAATGCTCAGTCGCTCGTTTGGTTCGGGAGAGGTAATGACAGGAAGTTGAGCTAAATATTGCTTTAACTGCTGGAAGGCACATTCGCATTCCTCATTCCAACGGAAAGGCTGCTTCTTTCGCAATGCCTTGAAGAACGGCATGGCCTTGTCGTCTGAACGGCTAATGAATCTGTTGAGAGAGGCCATGCAGCCGGCGAGCTTTTGGACGTCTTTGGAGAAACGGGGTGATCCCATTTCAAGGATAGCGCTTATCTTTCTAGGGTTGGCTTCTATTCCTCTGTTGCTGACAATAAATCCCAAGAACTTTCCTTCAGGTACCGCGAATGAGCACTTCTCAGGGTTGAGTTTCATTTTGTACGTTCTGAGAGCTTCTAGAGTCTCCCTTAAATCCTCAATGTGATCCAGGCTCCTTCGGGATTTAACTATCATGTCGTTCACATAGACTTCCATGTTGCGGCCGATTTGAGAGCTAAAAATTTTGTTAACAAGTCTTTGATATGTGGCGCCAGTGTTTTTGAGGCCAAATGGCATGATCTTGTAGTAGTATGTGCCTTCAGCTGTTATGAAGGAAGTTTTTTCTTTATCATCAGAATGCATGTCGATCTGATGGTAACCTGAAAAACCATCCATAAAGCTGAATAAATCGCAACCTGCTGTTGAGTCTACTGATTTATCTATCTTGTGCAGAGGGTAAGAATCCTTTGGGCAGGCGTTGTTGAGGTCCGTGAAATCGACACACATCCTCCAACTCCCGTTCGCCTTTTTTACTAGGACCACGTTAGCCAGCCATTCTGGGCAGGCCACCTCTCTAATGGATCCTGCAAGGATCAACTTTTGTACCTCCAGCTTGACGGCCTCATTTCGCTCAGCGCAAAAGTTGCGCTTTCGTTATTTCACTGGTTTTTTGTCAATTTGAACATTGAGCTGATGAGTGATCACGTCAGGTGGTATTCCGGAAATTTCGTCAGCAGAAAATACGAAGACGTCCCGATATTGCTTTAAGAGTCCGCCGATTCTTTCTTTCACGTGAGAAGGGGCCGTGGCACCTATATAGGTGTGCCGCCCCGGCTCTAACTCATACTTCTCTAGAGCTGAGGAGGCCAGGTCTGAGCTTAAGGGAGGCTGAGGTTCAGCTGGTTCGGCCGTGATTAAGGCTGAATCGGGGAAGTTGTGGTAGTATTCGGAGAGGGAGCCTTGTCTGCCACGAACGGTCATGGTGTTGCCAGAGTTACTTTCGAACTTCATGGCTAGATGATAGGTGGAGATCACGGCTCTTAGTCGATTCAAAGAAGGCCTTCCAAGGACAGCTTTATTGGATGAAGGAGCGTCTATGACCAAGAATTCAATCTTGATGGTGCGCTGTCCCCCTTCACCCTGAAAGGTGGCAGATACAAGTATCCTTCCCTTAGGTATAACGGGATTTCCAGCAAACCCTACGACGGGGCTTGCCGTGGGGATAAGGGAAGAGGTGGACATCCCCATCCGGGCGAAGCAGCTTAAGAAGAGCGCATCTACAGAACTGCCTTGGTCGACCAAGATTCTGTGGATGACGTATCCACAGATATCAGCGGTTATGACCAGAGGGTCCTCTTGGTTTGCGTCAATTCCTTGAGCATCCTCCTCTGTGAAACCTATGCATTTGGGTTTGCCATGTGTAGGGAAGGACCCCTTCCCTTTTTCCTTGACTTCTGATCTCCCTTTTGCTTGCGGCTTTCCCCTTGTGATGGTGGCGATGACCGGGGGCATGGTCTTGCTTGATCCTGGGTCATGGGCGTCTTCGTCACGAGTTTTTCCCGTTTTTATTCTTTGTAAGCTTGCATACTCTACCCACTGTTCCATGCGTTCCGCTTCTTCTAAGCGAGCTTGTAACACGAGGCATTCTGCGGTATTGTGGGTGGTCATTTGGTGATAAGTGCACCATTTATCTTTTTTCTTGCCTTTTGGGCCCTTTGGATGTTCTCCTGCTTTTATTGCCAGTAGCGGCCTTGCGGCTTCTGTCGCAATTTGCGTCTTAAAGGTGGGCTTGCGCCGCTTGGGTGGCCGGGCGCCCCCTGGTGGTGGTTTGAAACCCTCTTTTGGCCTAAGAGAGGTCCCCACCTGAACTACTTCAGGTCTTGGTGTTACTTGCATCACGTCTTCGGCGGCGATATATTTATTGGCTTTGCGCCATAGGTCATCTATGGTTACCGGCGGCCCCTTAGCCAGCGCAAACTTAAAGGGGGAATTCTGTAATTCATTGACGAAGGCAGTGATGGTCGTTTCGTCAGAGAGGTTGGCAACATCGATCGTGGCGCGAGTGAATCGTCTTACATAACTTCTTAAGGGTTCGAACTCATTCTGCTGCAGCTTAAGGAGATGTGCAACCATTCTCCTTCTTCTCTTATTGCTTACGAAGTGACGTGTGAATCGCTCCGAGAGCTCCATAAATTCGTCAATGGATGATTGTGGGAGGGAGGAGAACCAGCTTTGCGCGGCCCCTTTGAGGGTGGCGGGAAAGCATTTGCACCAAACCTCCTCCCCTGCGTCCTGCAAGTACATTCGTGCCGCAAAACTGGCCAGATGGTCCTCAGGATTCTAAGTCCTGTCAAATGCGTCCATGTTAGGGATTTTTACCTTTCTCACAGGTGCCCGGAGGAGTCGGGATGTAAAAGGCGAGTGGGTTCTCGGTACTGGCAGCATTACTCCCGATCCGGCGTTTTGCTGGCGGCTGTGACTCGCATAGCTGTGGTGGTCGTTAGCGTTAGACTCAGTGACCGGGCTTTGACTTTTGGTTGGAGCGTGCCTGGAGGCTCCTAGAGTGGTGGTGGAGTGGCCGGGGTTTGGGACCCCTCTGGTGCCATTATCTGCCATTTGAGTAAGAAACTGACTGAGTTGATGTTGTAATTGGTTGAATTGCTCCCGGGTTACGTATTCTGCGTGGTGGTCCCCCTGACGGAGGGGGATAGAAGGACTAGTGTTTGACATGAAGGAAGTGTTACTACCCTTCCTACAGACGGCGCCAATTGTTTCGGGGATTTTTGGTTAGGTTCTTTTTAAGGGAGGACCGAGCTCAAGTCCCCTTTACTGTGGTAACCGAGGTTGTATTTATAGTGATTGGGGGGAGGAGCCTCCTTGAGCTTAGGTGGCAAAGAAAGGGAAAGTTTGGGTATGGTTGTGTGTGAGTGCTGTCAAGATAGGGAGTACCGCCAGGGTAGGGGCACCGCTAGGGTAGGGGTGCCAGGGTTGAGGCTCCGCCAGGGTGTACTTGTGGTGGTTCCTAGGTAGGTGGTAATCCCAGTAAATAGGGTCCTTCCCTAACAATACCATTCAACAAAGGCATTGGTTTTTATGGAGCCCTAAGCATAAATATTGATTGCTGTTATCAGTTGAAATTTAATAGGATTTTAAAAATTTTTGTTGATTGAGATACTATTCACAATTCACTTCATTTTTTTAGCACTTTGTTTGCTCTTTCTACATGATGATTGTAACGAGTGTTCATGAAATGGTATTTGACAAGATTTTATAGTGGAAAATGTCCTGTTTGAAATGCCCAAAAGTCTATAACTGGGGAGGTAATGAGGGATTTGGAAGAGGAGACACTTAGAATTAATATATAAGAGTAGATGTGTATTAAATTTCTATTTTATTTTCTTAGAATAGTATTTAAGTTTAATACATTATTATTTATATATATTTGTACCTAAATTAATTATTAGTATTTTATATTTTACTAATTTATCACTTTGATTTGTGAACTATTGACTTATACTTTATCACTTGCTGTGTTTTATGCTTTTTTACCATAGCTATTGTGACTAACTTACCAAATACAACTCCAAAAATCTGCCACTTCTTAGGGAAGACCTTTTCTAATGCTCTTGCTTTGCTCAATAATTTGTTTGTTAGGAGGATGGCTAAGGATCCAATGTGCCTGCGGTGTGGTAATTAAAAGGAAACTGTTGAACACATTATTCTTATGCCCTTTTGCCTCAAACTTAGGGTGCAAGCTGATTTCCAAAGGTTTTGGTGGCTTCAAGATGTTGTGGAACTCTATGTGAAACCTTTTACTTCGAACCATTATACTCTTTTATTGCTTTTCTTTGTTGGGAATTATGGAAGGCCATAAATGATTTTGTCATCTATTCTAAGTCTTGTGATCCCACGGTTGCTGCGAGAGAAGCTGATCACCAACTGCAAATCTTCCTCAATGTCTCTTCATGTTTGCAACAGGACCTACGAGAAGCATGCAGCACACACTTGAGGAGCATTGGTCCTCCCCTCCATCTAGCATCTGGAAGCTTAATGTGGATGTAGCTAAAAACTCTCTTCGAACTTCATAGACGTAGTTGTTATTGCTCAGGATGATCTCAGTCAAGTTGGGGGAGGTAAATGCTCCACACTATTTGTTGAGTCTGCGTTAACAGGTGAAGCATTCGCTGTTAGAGTGGCGTGTTTTCACACAAATTCTAAATGATGGGGTCGCATCACATTGAATCCATTTGTAATACTGTCATGTCATGATTGTGTTTTGTTTAGGGATCAATCTTTGATAAGTACTAGAAATGTTATATCTAATTATCATACTTTATGCTTTTTGGTTGTGTTTTTTTATGATTATTTATGTTTTTAAATTAATAATTCTTTATTTTGGGATTTTAGTAATTATTTGATTGTTTCCTTGATTTTAGGAGTTGATATGGGATTAATTGAAATGAAATTTGTATGGCAAGCCGGAGGGAAATTCAAGTTGGTAAAAATCTACTTAGAATCTCAATTGGATAAGAATTGGAAGTTACTTGGGCGCCAAGAAGCTCGTTTTATGTGGCAAAACGTTTTTTTTTTTTTTTGGGCTTTTTGACTTATTTTTCAGCTGGCAAATGCTTATCTTAAGGTTTTTCCTAATTCAAAAAGGATTCCAAAAAGATTACATGCCTAATTTTTAGGAGAATTCAGTTTAAAAAAAAATAATAAAAGGTGGTGGAGAGCCCTAACCAAGGATCATCAAGGGATACACGTTTTTGAAGATCCAAGGAGCTGTAGAGACGTGTTCTTCTTCAATTAATTCGGCATGAGTTCTTCTTATCTTTCCATTAATTCTTCCTTTTCTTCAATGATCATGAGTGAGTAATATTTTATTATTCAGTAGAGAAATGATTGAAATCATGAATTTGTGATCATAAGACAAGTATTTTAATTTTAATAAATTTCACATCGCTATGTCTAAATATCTATGAATCATCTATGCTTGAATGTCTTGATTGATGGATTGGTTGTATAGGAGTCCTACTACTCAATTACTTCTTGATATCTAATGCTAGTTAACGATTCTAAGTTCGTAATTGCTTAGTTGAATTAACACAAGTAGCAAATAATAGAGACATAGATGGTCAAGTTTATGCTTTCTATTGTGGTGTTTCATAGTCTAGATTAAATATCTGCGTCGTCGTATGTTATTGTCTAGGATTGATGATGTCTTTCTTATTCGTTAAAGCTGCCATTAGATTAAACTTTTCAATCGTTTGAGGGTTGTTTAGTGGTTAGGGTTTAATTGCAGGTCGTCCAGATTAAACCAAAATTAAGGAAAGATAGGGAATAATAGCTTCGTTGGTGAATTCTACAGTCAATATATTTAAACTAGTGAATTAAATGTGTTGATGATTAATTATTAAATTCATGGTGAATTTCTCTATTCTCTATTGCATGCTTTTAATATATTGTTAAGAAGCTTTAGAAAGTTCACATCTTTAACATATTACTTTATCTAGCGTACTTTAGATAGTTGAATCCAGAACACCCCCCCCCCCCAATCGACCTCTACTTACCCTATCTACTAGTTAGATAGGTTGATTTAGAGTTTAATTTTAATTTGCTGCACTCGGCACGCACCAAATTTTGGAGCTGTTACTGGGGATTATCGCTTATTTTGTTATTTGAATTCGAAACTCTCAAAATTTTTTCTTGTTTTTGTAGGTTTTATGAGTGAGGAATCAGATCCTAGACTCTTTCGTATTAGACAATTCATTCAAGAACACTCAAGCTCATCTAATCCACCTTTGTTCAGAGATCGTGATAGTGATTGTGATTTGGATACACAATTGAGCATGGCTAATCGAACCATGAAAGAGCTTGCTGCTTCGGATTTAGATCAACAACCTTTATGCATTGTTCATCCTGCTTTAGAAGTACCGTTGAAATTACATTCTGGATTCATACACTTACTTCCTAAATTTCGTGGTCGCCCAAGTGAAGATCCTCACAGGCATTTAAAGGAGTTCCATGTGGTTTGCTCGACCACGAGACCAGAGGGTGTTGAAGAAGAACAAATAAGATTAAGGGCATTTCCTTTCTCATTGCAAGATGCAGCAAAGGATTGGCTCTACTATTTACCTTCCAGGTCCATTATCACGTGGAATGAATTGAAGAAACAATTTTTGGAGAAGTTTTTCCTTACTTCAAGAGCAGCCAACATAAGGAAGGAAATTTGTGGCATTAGGCAATTTATGGGGAGATTTTGTACTAATATTGGGAACGAATCAAGCGCTTCTGCTCTAGCTGTCCTCAACACCAAATAAGCGACCAATTGCTCATCCAATATTTCTATGAAGGACTATTACGCACCAAAAGGAGCATGATTGATGCGGCTAGTGGTGCTGCATTGGTAGACAAGACACCAACAGCAGCTAGGGAATTGATCTCCAACATGGCCGCTAATACTCAACAATTTGGCTCAAGGAATGTGCCCACTTCTAAAAACGTTAATGAGGTAAGTGTTAGTTCGATTGAATAACAACTTTCTAACTTAACCTCACTTGTTAGTCAATTGATTCCAGAAATGCACAACAAGTCAAAACTTGCGGAATTTGCATAGTTGCGGGACACCCAACTGACACATGCCCTACGTTGCAAGATGAGCAAGCAAACACCATTGGAGGGATCCCTGGTCCACCTCAAAGGAAATATGACCCATTCGCTAACACACACAATGAGGGATGGAGGGACCACCCAAATTAGAGACACGGCAATCAAGGAGCAAGGAATGCATTTCCTAACAATCCGCCTGGCTTTTCACAATTGCAATTTCAACAAAGGCAGCCCATGAACCAAAACCAAAATCAAAGTCAAGGTATGTCTCTTGAGGATATAGTTAAGACCCTTGCTGATAATTCTTTGCAATTTCAACAATCTGTAGGGAAATTTCAAAGAGAGACAAGGACGAGCATCCAGAACTTTGAAACTCAAGTGAGGCAATTAGCTATCTCCATTGGTAGGCTAGAAGCGCAAGCCTCAAACACATTCCATTCTCAAACAATCGTGAACCCAAAAGAAAATGCTAGTGCAATTGTTTTAAGGAGTGGGAAGGAGGTAGAAGAAGCACCCACAAAGGCTTCTTCCAAGAACCACAGCCGAGACGAGGAGGAGGAGAAAGAAGTGGAGCCTACCCCACTAGAAAAGGCCGAATCCACGGGCAAACAAGAGAAGGATGAAAGAAAGAAGAGGCCGATAAAGAGATTTGGGAGACTTTTCAGAAAGTAGAGGTGAACATTCTGCTTTTGGATGCGATTAAACAAGTGCTACGATATGCAAAGTTCCTCAAGGAACTTTGGACAAACAAAAGGAAGTTAAAAGGAGATGAAAAGGTAAGTGTGGGGGAAAACGTATCAGCTGTTATCCAAAAGAAGCTTTCCCCTAAGTGCAAGGATCCAGGTATGTTTTCAGTCCCGTGTAAGATTGGCAGTACTAGGTTAGATAGAGAGCAATGCTAGATTTATTAGCATCAATAAATGTCATGCCTAGATCCATATATGCTTACCTAGATTTAGGGCCTTTAAAAGAGACTGGAATTGTCATTCAACTTGCTGATCGGTCAATATACCCAGATGGTGTGATTGAGGATGTCCTTGGGCAGGTAAATGAATTGGTCTTTCCTGTTGATTTTTATGTTCTTGATATGGAGGATGATAATATAGCTTCTAATGATGCTCCAATCTTGTTAGGAAGACCTTTTCTTCAAACATCTAGAACTAAGATTGATGTGCATGAAGGAACACACTATGGAATTTGATGGAGAAACTGTAAAGTTTAATATTTTTGAGGCCATGAGATATCCTAGTGACGTGCATTCTATTCGTTCTATTGACGTAATTGACATGTTAGCACAAGAGACATTTGAGTTAGACGGAGAGGATGTCGTGAATGTGGCAATTAGCTACAATTTCGATGTAGACAGCATGAGTGAAAGCGAGATGGCCATGAGTGAGTCCCTCGAGGAAGCTGTTATGGCACTGGAATCTTTGCCAATGGAAAGGTATGTTGTATCTAGTTTGAGTTTACCTATTTCTTACACAAAACTTCTACCTTCCATAATGGCACAGGAGCGTTTGGTTGCGTGTTAAGCGAGCATAAGACCGCAATTGGGTGGACCATTGCCGACATAAAGGGAAACAGCCCCTCTATGTGGATGCACCGGATTTTGCTAAAGGAGAATGCCACGCCATCTAGGGAGGCACAACGCAGGTTGAACCCACCTGTGATGGAGGTGGTGAAGAAGGAAATTTTGAAACTGTTGGATGCGAGAGTGATTTACCCAATTTCTGACTTGAGGTGGGTAAGTCCAATTCATGTGGTCCCCAAGAAGACTGGGATCACGGTGGTAAAAAACAAAGATGGTGAGTTCATTCCAATGATAGAACGTCTGGCTGGTAGATCTCACTATTGTTTTCTTGATGGATATTCAAGTTATAACAAGATTGCAATTGCACCAGAGGACCAAGAGAAGATGACCTTCACTTGTCTTTTTGGGACGTTCGCATATCGGAGGATGCCGTTTGGACTTTCCAACTCCCCGGGCCACATTCCAAAGATGTATGGTTAGCATATTTTCTGACTACGTTGAGCACATAATGGAAGTATTTATGAATGATTTTATAGTTCACGGAAATTCATTTGATAAATGCCTAGAGAACCTTACACTCATACTTAAAAGGTGCATAGAAACTAGCCTTGTTTTGAATTTTGAAAAGTGTCATTTTATGGTTGAACAATGTGTAGTTCTAGGGCATGTTGTTTCTTCTAGGGGAATTGAAGTTGATAAAGATAAGATAGATGTTATAAAATCTTTACCTTACCCCACGAATGTGCGGGAAGTGTGATGTGTTTTAGGCCATGCAGGATTCTATCAAAGGTTTATCAAAGATTTTTCCAAAATAGCATTGCCCCAATGCAATTTGCTAGGCAAAGATGTGGAATTTGTTTTCGATGAGAGTTGCAAGGAGGCGTTTAACAAACTAAAGGAGTACTTGATTTCAGCTCCAATCATACAACCTCCTGACAGCTCCAATCATACAACCTCCTGATTGGGACCTACCATTCGAGATAATGTGCAACGCTAGTGACAGAGTAGTGGGGGCCGTGCTGGGCCAACGAGTAGAACGAGTACCTCATGTTATCTACTATGCATCAAGGACTTTGGATGCTGCCCAGTGCAATTACACCATGACAGAAAAAGAACTTTTTGTACTGTATTTGCTTTGGAAAAATTTCGTTCCTATTTCCTTTGTCTAAAGTTATTGTGTATTCTGATCATGCAGCTCTAAGGTACCTTTGGAAGAAGAGAGAAGCAAAACCAAGACTGATAAGATGGACCTTGTTGTTGCAAGAATTTGACATCGAGGTGAAGGATAGAAGAGGTGCAGAGAATTATGTGGCAGATCATTTGAGCCTCTTAGTTCGAGAAGAAGAAGCACTACCTTTAGAGGAACTCTTCCCTGATGAGCATTTGTATGCTATGTCCATGGGAGTGCCTCGGTATGCGGATATAGTTAATTATTTGGTTATTAAGTCACTTCTTGGCAACTTGACAAAAGCTCAAAGGGACAAAATCAAGAGTGATGCTAAATACTATGTTTGGGATAATGCATATCTATGGAAACATTGTGCAGACCAAGCAATAAGAAGGTGTGTTCCGGAGAGTGAATTTTATTCTATTCTAACTTTTTATGACTCTTATGAAGGTGGAGGTCACTTTAGCCCGAAAAGGATAGCACGTAAGGTACTTGAATGTGGATTATATTGGCCTTCTATTCATAAGGATACACATATGTTCTCAAAGGAATCAAATGCCCTTAACTTCTATACTTGCATGTGAAATTTTTTATATTTGGGGTATTGATTTTATGGGACCGTTTCCTCCCTCCAATGGTAATGTTTACCGACTTTAAGCTATTGATTATGTTTCCAAATGGGTGGAAGCTAAGGCCACCAGGACTGATGATTCTAAAATTGTTGTAGACTTTGTTAGGATTTCTATCTTTAACAAGTTTGGAACACCTAAGGCTATCATCAGTTATCGAGGTTCCCATTTTTGCAACTGGGCTGTTGACGCACTTTTATGGAAGTGCCATTTAACTCACAAAGTGTCCACCTAATGTCACCCCCAAACAAGTGGGCAAGCTGAGATTTCCAATAGAGAGGTGAAATCCATTCTTGAGTAGGTCGTCAATCCCAATAGGAAGGATTGGAGTACGAAGCTAGATGAAGCTTATGGGCTTATAGGACAGCCTGCAAAACGCCAATTGGTATGTCCCCATATCGGTTGGTGTTTGGGAAGGCTTGTCACCTTCCAATGGAGCCGGAAAACAAAGGAAGTTGCAGCTACAAGAACTGGAGGAGATAAGGAGTGATGCATATGAGAACGCAAGGATTTAAAAGGATAAGACTTAGGCGTTTCATGATAAGATGATTGCCAAAAAGAATTTTAATGTTGGGCAAAAAGTTCTCCATTATGACTCTAGACTCACACTTTTTCCTGGTAAGCTTCGTTCTAGGTGGATTGGTCCTTTTGTTGTTACCAAGGTTTATTCTTAAGGTGCCGTGGATATACAAAGCTTGGAGACGAATAAGGTATTCAAGGTGAAGGAACACAGGCTCAAACTATTCTATGACAATTTTCAAGTGCAAGTGATGGATGGTCTTAACATGGAGGATCTGTAGATGGAGCTTGAAGTCAGGCAAACGACTCTAAACAATTGCGTTGCTTGGGAGGCAACCCAAGAATAGAGAGATTTTAATTTTCTATCCCTTACCTTTTAATGCTTTCTATGAATTATTACTCTAGGCTGATGGTCTCACTACTATTCTCTACTTATATGAAGTTTTCTTTCCTTTGCATGCAAGACTTCCATTGGGGACAATGGAAGGATTAATTGTGGGGGAGGGGAAACTTTGTACACAGCACATATTTCATGATTGTTTTTAGGAACTTTCCTTAGATTGATAAGATTCTACATGTCATGAGTTAGAAGTAATCAATTTTGAAAAGATCATGAATTGATTAAATAGATTAACTCACTATTTCGAGAAATTCTTGATATGGTAATTGAGTTGAAAAGTTGAAGCATGTTGATATGGTAGATCATGACCTTTTGCGAGCTTTTGAGCCTTTGATTGATACATCTTTATATCAATCTGATTTCTTCCATGTCTATTCTTGATTGTGTTACTCAAGAACTTGCCTTAGATCTTGTCGAGATTACACTGATTCATATGCATGCATGAAAGTGATGAAAGCAATTAGGTTTTTTTCCACCACTTGAGCAAAATAAGCCTACCTTGACATTTGATCTCTAGTGAGCCAATTTTGAGCCATATATATGCTTTATTTCTTTTGTATTAACCCACAATATGAGGTTAGGTAATCAAGGAATGACATATCTTATTTGCTTCGATCAAAATAATATTTTTATGTGTTTAAAAAAAAGAAGTATGTTATGCTCATAAATTGTCATTTTTGAGGTGGAAAGTGGATGTATTGTTCCTGATATTACAATGTCAGGTTAAGGATTTAATTGCTCTACTATTTCCTATGGTTTTTAGCACCACATAACCTAAATGTTCCATACCTTTGTTACCCACGGCCCCGTTACAACCAAATTAAAAGACCTTCTGATTCTTGATTTGCATATGATCTAAGTAGTGGAGATGAGATGGACAAGCAAGCTTATGGTAGTACGTTTTCAAGAATTGAACTTCAGCGATAATAAATGGAACCGAAACACATGAGAGTTGGAGTGCAAACACAATATCGTGTGAGGATTTACTATGTCGATATGATAAGCTCTTCGATTCAAAGTCTATATTAAGAAAGTTTGAATTAGTTGGGAAGATTTGTTTGAGAAATTATGTGTTTCTTGGATTACTTGGATATATTCTTATTTATGATGTGAGGTTCTTTGACATCTATGGAAAGGTAGAGTTCAAATGTAGTTAAGGTTTTGCTTGAGGACGACCAAAAGCTAAGTGTGGGGGAATTTGATAAGTGCTAGAAATGCTATATTTAATTATCATACTCTATGTTTTTTGGTTGTGTTTTTTTAATGATTATTTACATTTTTAAATTAATAATTCTTTATTATCGGATTTTAGTAATTATTTGATTGTTTCCTTGATTTTAGGAGCTGATACGGGATTAATGGATAAGAAATTTGGATGGCAAGCAGGAGGGAATTTCAGTTGGGCAAAAATCTACTTAGAATCTCAATTGGATAAGAATTGGGTGCCATGAAGCTCGTTTTATGTGGCAACACGTTTTTGGGCTTTTTGACTTATTTTCCAGCTGGCAAATGTTTATCTTAAGGCATTTTCTAATTCAAAAAGGATTCCAAGCAGATTACATGCCTAATTTTTAGGAGAATTCAGTTAAGAAAATATATATAAAATGTGATGGAGAGCAGTAGAGACGTGTTCTTCATCAATTAACTTAGCATGCCTTAACCAAATTCTTGATCTTTGGCTTAAGCCCACTGATGAAGCTAGAGATATAGTATGCTTCACTAGCACCCGGATTGACTGCCTCTGAAATCATGTCATACAATCTCTAACAGTAGTGGTTTGAGTTACTTTGTTGAAGTGATCCACCACATCTCCAAAATCTTCATCTCCATACCGTTCACAAAACTCGTCAACAAATTCATACCAAGTAATGTCCGGATTACTAAGGAGCAAGCTGCGAAACCACACCTCATGGTCTCCACTGAGATGAACTGCAGCCAATTCCACCTTCTTTGCATCCATCACATGACAAAACGGAAATATCTTTCACGCCTCCTAATCCAAGACTGTGGTTTTAATCCATCGAATGTATCAATTTCGATCTTAGGTTGCCTGAAACCACTACTCCTATTCACAGCTCTAGCTTTAGTTCTTTCCTCTGATACTTGAGGATGCATTTGGTCAGGATGTCTGCCATGCTGACTTGCTGGTGTCAGAAATCTAGCTGCTGGAGGTGCTGATTGACGGTTAAGTTGCTCCTGCATATCACTCATCTGCCGCGGCATGTGCTGGCTTGTATTGTTCTTATCTATTATTTCTTGTTTAATATCTGCCATTGCTGCTACCAGCTGCTGAATATCAGCTCTCAGCTGATCCTGAACTTCTCCTTGATTCGAACTTGCTCTTACAGTGACCTCAGCATAAGTTCTTGATGCAATGCCAGAAGTAGCAGCTGCGTTTGCAGCAGCACCAGCTCTAGTTGTAACTCCTCCGGTCATTGGAAAAGCTATGCACTGAGTGTCACAAGATTTCGACTAGTAACAATCAATGCGTGTGAAATAGATGCTTTGTGAACTACTATGAGTGATCAGATGCAAAAATCAATCAATTTGAATGTCACACTTCGATCAACAACAATTTAGCAAGCTTTGGTACCCATTATTATGATTCAAGATCAATCTTGAATCATAACCTAGGATAGATGTAGAATCAGAGTAGAAATGAGCAGAGAATTAGATAATTTAAATGAGAAAAAGAGAGAGTTAGGGCTGAGAGGAGAACAAAGTCAATCCATTATATATGCAAAGTAAGTCGATTAAACCAAAATATCAAGCAATACAATGAATCTAACCAAGCTAGCTACCAATGCCAACTGCTGAGTGCCACATTCTTATTTGAATATTACAGGAGTTGGCCTTACCTTCACTTCCCTTTGACCTTGAATCATGACAGCCACTCGCTCCAAGTTCTAGATGGAAGAATTCACCCAAGCGCCATCAATAGAAGGCTCCTAAAGAAATATGTGCCATCAATTTGGGAGTCTAACAAGGAAATCCTAAAGTTAGATTTCCGGAATAATGGGCTCTATTTCAAGATCAATATCTTGAGGATCAATCCCGTGAACCGAGAGATGTATTAGATAAAAATGCGTACCTTATTAATATTGTTAAGAAGTATATGGTTTAGATACAAAATAATACGAGCAAGTAACTTGTATAGCCAAAACTTCTTTACAAAAGAAAATCAAAAGAGTTGAGTCCTAATTCTCCATAAGGATTCCTCTATGACAGATAGCTGGCTGGTTTTTTCGTTCAGCTCTTGATCCAAGGGGAATGCATCTTCTTGAGAGGTATGCTGTTGTTTGAGGGAAAGCAATTCTCCCTTGAGGTGATTCTGTCTCAGCTCCAAACGATGGATTTTATCTTCTAGGTCTTTGACGTCCTGAGCCTGTTGGCTTTGGACCTTATGAGTTGCTTTGTGTTCTTCAAACAAAAGCTGTGGGCTACCTAGACTAGCTGAAGGAGACCTTGATACCTATGATCACCAAGCTTAGTTTATTGGCAAACTTCTCAAGCTTGCACGAATTCAATCACTGATTTTTTCATACCAGATCACCTGAAAGAAGCCTTAAACCTTTGATAAGTTCCTTCCACCCCAGACTGACCTCCCCAAGCTGAATTGTGGGAAGCTTTAATGATCTGCTGCCTCAAGCCCAACATCCTAAGAAAATTTTCACCTCAACAAAGGTACCATTCACTCAAAGCTTGAGATGGTTGAAGGATGAATGGGGCTCAACCTCAAAGGATTTCCAAGAAGGCTGCAGCATAGGTGATTTACATGCTCAAGATAGTTACTTGGAGTATAATCTCAGATGCAAGGGCACTACGCTTAATCCAAGAGAAAGTGGGGCTTCTAGAGGAGACTTTAGCTAAAGATGCAAATGTGGGCTCCAAGGAATTCCCTCAAGCATCAAACCAAGGGCATGTTCATTGATCATTCACGCGCAAGAAAGACCTTAGTGATCTGACGTGGGGAGAAAACGCCGGGCATTCGGGGACAGCTGTTATTTAGTTTTTTCTACAAATAAGAGACTCTGGGAAGAGTCCAAAGTAGAGACATGGATGGTCAAGTTTATGCTTTCTGTTGTGGTGTTTCATAGTCTAGATTAAATATCTGCGTTGTCGTATGTTATTGTCTAGGATTGATGATGTCTTTCTTATTCGTTAAAGCTGCCATTAGATTAAACTTTTCACTCATTTGAGGGTTGTTTAGTGGTTTGTTTTAATTGCAGGTCATCCGGATTGAACCAAAATTAAGGAAAGATAGGGAATAATAGCTTCGTTGGTGAATTCTACAGTCAATATATTTAAACTAGTGAATTGAATGTGTTGATGATTAATTACTAAATTCATGGTGAATTTCTCTATTCTCTATTGAATGCTTTTAATATATTGTTAAGAACCTGTAGAACGTTCACATCTTTAACAAATTACTTCATCTAGCGTACTTTAGATTGTTAAATCCAGAACCAAACCCCCCCCCCCCCCCCCCCCCCCCCAAAACCCGAATTTACTTGCATTATTAGATAGGTTGATTTAGAGTTTAATTTTAATTTGCTGCACTCGGCATGCATCAATCTTGTGTATAGTTAATAATTCCCGACTGCAGGTTTGTGTTGTTGCTGAGTTGGTGCTAAATGTATTTTGAATTGAGGTAGTTAAGTCAGTTAGTGGATGAGTCTAGATGCATTGTATCTCTTAGTCGCCTTAAGCTAGTTTTAGTAATATAAGTGGGGGTTGGATTCTCTTGCAAGATTCATTGAATGAAATAAAATCTTCTTCCTTCTCTCATTTCCTTCTATTCTCTCTCAATTTCTCTTCTCTTTTCTCCAACTCTTTCTCTCTCCAAGGTTGAATTGGCTGCCATCTATACAAGGTGATCAGAAAGTTTGGTCCCATAGTTTAACGTTAAACAATCCTACTATCACTTGGCAAGGATTGTGGATTAATTGTGTGAGAGATACGTTGATGACCCAGGGGAAGTGATTGACAAGTTTAACAAAGTTACTTAAATGAGTAGTGTCAAGGAGTACATAACTATGTTTGAGAGTTTGAAGGCAAGGATAATGTCTATTAATTTGGGGGCCAAGGAAGAGAATTATTTGTCCAGCTTTATCAATTGACTCAAACCAAAGATAAAGAATCTTGTTAAAGCTCTCGATCCTCTTACATTGTCAAAGGCATATGCCAAGGCCCGATTGTTTGAGTCTACGGTACTATCCTATCTTGAAGCAGGGCAGAGAAGCAAGACAGCAGTGCAATCTTCAACTCAAATGTCCTCACCAGTTGCTAAAGCTTTGAGTATAAAAGAGAAGAAAGCTCAGACGTGTTTCAAATGCAATAAAAAATATTTCTCTAGACACAAGTGCGATCCTAAGCAATTAATGGCAGTGAATGCGAATGAACTTGATGAAAATCAAGAGGACTTGGGGCCAGAGAACTTAGCAGAACTGTCTAATCAGGTGGAGGACAGGATTGTATTGCTTGAAGGTGATGGGGTGGAAATTTCAGTTAGAGCGAGCTTTGACTGGCAGTGGATATCAGAAGACTACAAGAATCAAGGTAATAGCTGGACAGAAACCATTGCTGATCTTGATAGATAGCATAAGTATGCACAGCTTTGTTGACCCCTATGATTGTGAGAATGGTGAGGTGATTAAGACTAGTCCCTTATATGTTACAGTTGCAAATAGAAACTCAATGCTCACACAGACAAAGAGTAGACAGTTTAGTTACGAGATGCAAGGCCACCGCCTTGAATATGGCTTCAAAATTTTAAAGTTGGGTTCCTGTGACATGGTCTTGAGGGTAGATTGGATGAAAACATTTAGTAGGTGTTTGAGTTTACTCAATTGTCAGCTGCTTTTGGAAAAGATGGTACACGGTTCAACTGCAAGGAATTGTTGAACATGGAAAAATACAGTTGATGAGTGGGAACAAACTTGAAGGAGAGATCACGAAGGGAGCTTTTACGTGGATTGGTAGTCTGTTTTCTCTTCAGGTCGAGCCTGAGACAGCCAAGTTGAATTCTAACTCTGCTATTGATTAATTGATACATGAGTTTAGTGATTTCCTTGAGGCACCTACACAATTGCCTCCAAAGAGATCTTTTAATCATGCTATTCCACTCCAACCTAGTTCAAGCCCGAACAATATTAGACCATACAAGTATCCTTACGCTTAGAAAAATGAGATAGAAAAGCAAGTAGAGGAGCTTTTAAAGACAAACTTCTATCAAACACAGCCATAGTCCCTATGCCTCTCCAGTTATACTGGTTAAGATAAGGATGGAACATCAAGGACAATTCGCTTACAATCAAAGATAAATTTCCTATACCGATCATAAATGACCTATTGAATGAATTACATGGCTCCAAGTTCTTTTCAAAATTAGATTTGAGGCAAGGGTACCACCAGATTAGAGTGATGGATCAAGATGTCCATAAGACTACCTTCCGGACCCATCATGGGCATAATGAGTTTGTAGATATGCCATTTGGATTATCAAATGCTCCAGCTACCTTCTAGGCTATGATGAATATAAGTTTTTAAGCCATGGAGGTTTGTTCTGGTGCTCTTTGATGATATATTGGTGTATAGTTCATCAATTGAGACACACCTGGCTCGCCTTCAGTATGTTTTCAAAATCATAAGGCAAAATAAGCTTTTTGCTAAACTGTCCAAGTGTTTATTTGGACAAGCTCAAGTGGTGCATCTAGGGCATGTAACCTTTAGAAATGGTGCTGCTACTAATGCTGCCAAGATAGAAGTAGTAAAACAACGGTCTACACCTTCTACCATTAGACATTAAGACAATTTTTGGGCCTTACTTGATACTACAAGAAATTTATGACTGGATATTGGGTCATTGCTCGGCCCTTAACTTAAGAAGAATGCATTTAAATAGACAGAAAGGGCTTAAGAGGCTTTTGAAAGATTAAAGTACGTGATGTGCTCAGCACCTGTATTGGCAATGGCTGATTTCAGTGTTCCATTTACAATCGAAACAGATGCTTGTGGAAAGGGAGTGGGAGCTATTTTATTCCCAAAGGAGAGCTTACCTGAGTATATGGCTATTCTTATAGCTGTGCAAAAGTGGAGACATTATTTGGAAGGGCATCATTTCATTATTAGGACATATCGCCAAAGCCTCAAGTACTTATTAGGGCAACGCATTACTACAAGAGTGCAGCATAAGGGGCTCGTGAAGATGTTAGGATTGGATTAGACTATTGAGTACTATAAAGGAAGGGAAAATTTAGCTGCTGGTGCTCTTTCTAGGAGGCAAGATGAAGAGGAATTGCAATCTGGTACATGTCAAGCAATTTCAGCAGTGGTGCCAACTTGGACGGAAGAGCCTCAGAAGTCTTATGAGGGGGACAAATTCGCTCAAGATTGCATATTAGCTTCTAGCATTACAGTAGTACAGGGCATTTTAGGTGATATTTCCGCGGATAGTGGAGTTGTGAGAACGCTTTACATTAGCATCGCTACTGATTTAAGGAAGCAAATCATCTTGGCATTCCATCAATCAGCTCTGGGTGGTCATTCTGGCATCAAAATACCTGCCAGAGACTCAAGCAGTACTTGTATTGGCTTGGAATGACGATAGAAGTGATTGATTTGGTTCAGGTATGCGAAGTTCACCACCAATCCAAGAGTGATCATACTCAGTACCCACGTTTGCTTCAGCCATTACAGGTTTTTCACTAGTAAGTTTTGGCAAGAATTGTTCTTCTTACCATCCACAGTCAAATGGACAAACTGAGTAAATCAGTGTGTTGAACTAAGTATGACTTTCCTTTATCCTATACATTGGCACCAGTGGTTAGCCTTGGCAGAATACTGGTATGATACACATGCTCACTCTTCTTTAGGCACAACTTCATTCAAGGCTCTTTATGGGTATGATCCACCCTTCCCAATCCTTCCCCAAGAGGCAACTGCCACTGTGACAGAGATGAATGCCTTATTGAATCAAAGGAAGCGGCTGATGCAGCAACTCAAGGATAATTTGCAAGTAGCTATTATAATTCAAGATCAATCTTGAATCATAACGGTGTATAGAAGAGGAAAATTGAGATGAGAATTAGAGAGAATTAGGGTTGAGGAGAAGGAAATCAAGATATTTTCATGCGTAAATCTCAATACAAGGAAGTATCAACCATTTATACTAAGGAAGCTAGCTAAGATAAGAGAAACAACATAAAGAAAACATCCAGCACACCTGCACGCACAACTGCCAACTAAGAATTTTCAACAAGGAATCAAGCCAACTAACCTAACTGCCCTTCCTGCCACAACGAAATTCAACTTTTTCACGAGGTTAACAAGCTAGCGTCCTTGCTGTCCGAATTGGCCCACTTGATCAAAACAATGCCCTCCCCTTTAGAACACTAACCTCAAGAATAATATAAGGAAATCTGGGCTTTGATGAAGTTCAATTCTTCCCAAGTAGCATGCTTGCTGTCCAAATTCGCCCACTTGATGAGCACCTCCCTCTTGCCTTTCTTGCCTTTGCCTGGCTACTATACGATACGAGAATTCAAGATGGCCACAGAGCTGATCATGCCATTAGTGATATGCTTCTTCAAGAGACAAACATGGAACAACGGATGCACATATGAATCTAGAGGTAAATCCAGCCCGTAAGCCACAGCTCCTCCCTTCTCCAAGATCTTATAAGGCCAAAATATCAAGCACAATAACATTCTTGCGAACTGCAACAGAAGACTACTTGTAGGGCTTTACATTCTTGCGAACTTCATTGAGCCACTTGCAAGTTGTCCTTTAACTATTGCACTAACCGTCTGCTTTGCTCAAGCAAATCATCAACTTCTGCTACTATGGAAAAAGCTCCTTGAAGACCCATTAGAGAAGGTGGATCATAGCCATAGAGTGCCTTGAAGGGTGTTGCTTTAAGAGCTGAATGCGCATGGGTGTTGTACCAATACTCAGCCAAAGAAAGCCAACTGTGCCACTGCTTGGGATGGGGAAACATCATGCTTCCCAAGTATTGCTCAACTCCTTGATTAACCCTTTCAGTCCGACCATCCATTTGTGGATGATAAGAAGAGCTCAAACACAAGAGTGGATATAAGCAAACAAAACAATTCCCTCCAAAAATTGCTGGTAAATGGCCTATCTCTATCAGATGTGATCCACCACAACCCAAATGACCTCCTTTCATTCAGACCGGGGCAACCCTTTTAAGAAGTCCATGCTTATGTGCTGTCAAGCCCTCTCTGGAATAGGCAAAGGCTGAAGTAGCCCTTTGGTAGGGAACACAATCACTCCTAGTTTATTGACACACCCCACAGACTTGCACACATTCTCCCACACCTTGCTTCATACCAGTCAAATAGAAATACTGCTTCAACCTCAAACAAGTGCCCTCAATACCGGAATATCTTCCCCAAGCTGAAGCATGAAGAGCTACAGTAACTTGTTTTCTGATATCAGTATCGATACCAATGCAGACTTTCTTTATGATTCTTATCACACCATTGCTGGCAGTCACTCCTGATTCTTCATCTGGTGTTGGCTTATCACTAAAAGCAGTGATACAATCGTGAGCAAAGCTATCTCCCTCATACGATTGTTGTACTTCTTCCATCCAAGAGGGCAGAGCCAATGAAATGGCATGGCAACTTGAAGAATTCTCCTCTTCTTGGCTCCTAGATAGAGCATCAGCTACGACATTCTCCCTTTTACTTCTGTACTCAATGGAATAATTCAACCCTAGCATCTTCATGAGCCCCTTGCACTGCACTCTAGTATTTATCTTTTGTTCAACTAAATGCTTCAGGCTTTGGTGGTCGGTCTTGATGATGAAGATATGTCCCTCCAAATAATGTCTGCATTTTTGTACTGCGAACAAGCTGGCAAAGTATTCCTTGTCATATATTGACAAACTCAAATTCCATGGACACAAGGCTTGGCCCAAATAAGCTATTGGTCTTGCTGTTTGAGAGAGTACAGCTCCCACTTCTTTGCTACTGGCATCAGTTTCCAAGATGAATGGTAACTTGAAATCAGGCATTGCTAACACAGCTGCACGCATAGCAAATTTCAGATGCTTGAATGCCTCATGAGCTACTTCTGTCCACACAAATGCATCATTTTCGAGAAGATCTCTCAATGGTTTACTTTTGCAATTGAATCAGAAAAGGAAGAATGCGCAGTTAGAAGGACAACTAATTGAGTCTATCATTCCATACTCCGCGATAAATTTGCGGTAGTACCCTGTCAAACACAAGAAATCCCTCAATTGCTTAAGTGTAATATGAGTTGGCCAGTCCCTCATCGCTTGAACCTTGGAGGAATCAGTAGGTACACCTTCCCTAGCTATTACATGGCCCCCGGATACTCAACTTGAGAACGAGCAAATTAACACTTAGAGAGTTTAGCATACAGCTTATGTTCCCTCATAATTTCAAAAACCTGTTTCAGATGCATCAAATGAGTGTACATGGTAGGACTATACACAAAAATGTCATCGAAGAACACAGGAATGAACTTCGTCAAGAAGGGCTTGAACTCTGAATTCATCAAAGCTTGAAGCGTGGCTGGAGCATTGGATAACCCAAAGGGCATCACTACAAATTCATAATGTCTATGGTGTGGCCTAAGTGAAGTCTTGTGAACGTCCTGAACCAATACTCGAATCTGGTAATCCCCCTGCGTTAAGTCCAACTAGGAAAAGGAGCTAGAGCCACGTAATCCATCCAGGAGATCATCTATGGTGAGAAGTGGAAATTTATCCTTGATAGTAAGTGAATTGAATTTCCTACAGTCTATGCACGTCCGGGAGGTCCCATCCTTCTTCTTAAGCAAAATTACGGGTGATGCAAATGGGTCATGACTTGTAAACCCTGAGGTTTATAGGATTTCAATCAACTATCAAAGGAATGGCATGATCCGGCGACCTCATAGGAGGAAGGATAGTTGCTTACTCAAAAAGATCCTTGTAGTCGTGAATGAGGCTGTCAATTACAGGGTTGGAGTTCCCCTCAACTTCCACTGCATTGGCTTCCATGGAAAACAAATGGCCAATCCATTGATAAGTCCCCTTCCTGAATGCTCCTTTCAACCCATTTGCAACTGTCCGTGCTCAACAATGCCTTGCAAATGAAATCTCTGACCATCTCTTTCAAAGGACATTGCTAGTTCAGCAAAATCAAACACTATTGGGCTTATGGTTTTCATCCATTCCACACCAAGGATCATGGCACACCCACCTAACCTCAGGACTCTGAAATCATACATAAAGCAATGCTTTTGCATCAACAGGCAAACTGCTTACATTTTATCTGCGTCAATATAGAATTTCCATCAGTAACCGTTACTGCCAATGGACTAGTTTTAATCATCTCATGTCCCACTGCTTTAAAAATCTTAGGATCCATAAAGCTCTGCATGATTTCGTATCAATTAGTATCAGTTGGGGCTGATGACCCACCTCTCCTTTGATCCTGATAGTATTGTGAAAGCCACTGCCAATTAATGCTCTAACAAAAATCTCTATTTCATCCTTTGATCCCCAGTACTTCAATCACTTATGCTTCAGCCTTCGAGAAAATCCCAGTTCTCTTTTGGTGGCTCGAGGAAGGAGGACAAGAGAAAAATAGGCAATAGGTCCCCAGCAAATGCCTCCGACATTTTTTATATGTGCGGCGTGATCGATGGCCACCCAGACTTGGTTCTATAGGTCTCAGATCGATTGGCAAATAGTATCGATTGATAGGTGGCCTCTTCGGCAGCCTCTGCACTTAATTTAAAACACATGTAACTTTTAATTCATAGTGAGTTGCAGGTCAAATTATCTATCAAATCAATGCTCTCTAAGAGATCTACATGTCATTCGTGGTAATCCCAGTGGAATTTGATATTTTTGGGTAGTAAATACTCTTATTTTAACCTTTTACTTGTTTTAAGCTTGACCTATATCCAAAATGTATGGTTGATCGATCCGTGCACCCAATGGGAAACTTTTCTTGTCCGAACTTTGAGCCAGTTGGTGTTTTTCTCACACATATCGGTTTCTTAGCATAATCTTCAAATTTGCCCATCTTCACCCGTTGTCCTTGCTCCAACACTTTCAAAATCCAAATACGCATGAGTTATATAATAACGCACATGTAAAAGCTAAAAATATCGTGGGAATGTAATATAAAACATGTAAAATATGAGGCACATCACATCCCCAAACTCAAACATTGCTTGTCCTCAGGCATGACTCAATTCAAACTAGTTGAAAGAAGGAAGAGTTCAATCTGCATGAATTAGTTGTTAAAAATATTTTCTGAACATATCTGAGAGAACTCAAGAAAAAAAAATCCTTAAGTAATGATGTTATTACACCAGTTTTAGCTAGAGTCTTCGCCATTTAAGTATTCTTATAGTGAGTGAGTTTAAAAGTTTCTCCCCATCTTACTCCAAACTTTAAATATATAATGCAATTAGTGAGAATAATTAAAGGAATGAGCAGCCCTAACAATTTACTCCTAAACAAAATAAGAATCTCAAGTTTTGTCTTCTCTCTTTCTTTTTTTCTTTCTTTCATTTCTTCTTCTTCTTTTTTTTTATAAGTAATTTATGGTTAAACGTGTCTCCCTAAGACCTATGTAAGGAGTTTCTATTTGGTGACTCTGCCAATCCAGTTGTCTCAATGCACTGAGTGAAGAGCACTCCTTGGACCTAATAGATCGAGTCAAGGAATTCACAATCTAGGCCATTACAAGAATATCTCACGTAAATGAGTCATTGGTGCTTTTCAAGGTAATTTATATATGTTGACTCCTCTTAAGTTTTCCCTATAACCCGTGTAGCGAGCTTTTGACCAGCAATTCCCAATCTAGTTGGCTCAGGGTACTGGGTGTTAAAACACCCCTACGGGTTGACTTGCTCAAGGTGCAGGGGTACAAGAACCAAACAAGTCATGGGTGATTACAACAAGCATTAGTACCTGTTTAATTTTTTTTTTCTTTATCTCTGTTTCAAGAGTGAATTGAAGAGATAGAAATAGACTGGTGATTTCTCACTTTTAAGAGGAAGGTGCTCTGGTTCTAATTCGTAAAATTGTTCCTACTTATATGCGAGGTTTGTGCAAGACTGAGAGCGAGCAAATTAAACTCTCAAACCGGTTCAAAGACAAAACTAGTGAAAATAATAGTAGAATCTAGGAATAACTAATCATAAAGTTCAAAAAATTCTTGATACTTCTCAAATTTGAAGCCCATATAATTCACACAAATTCACAATTAACCATGCAAAAGTTCAACTAAATGAAGTTAAATAACAATAGACAAGCAAAAGTTCAAACTACTCACGCCATCTCCAAATCCAAACCTTACATTATTCTCAATGAAACATATATAAAAATAAATGAAAACAAGGGAAGGAAAGAGACAGCTTGAGCACTTGGGCACGCTGATAAAATGGAATTCAAAGAGACAAAGATACACAGTAAGACAAATTAACACAATCTGACCAAGTAGACTCACTAAAAGCATTTGGAAAAATATTCAAGAACACAAGTACTTAGTCAAGAAACCAGGTAATCCATGACAGAGTCCTAAAAGAAAGAGAGGTCAATGCAAAAATTAAATTAAATAACAAAACAAAGGAAGGATGGGTTGCCCCCTAGGAGCGTTAAGTTGAACGTCTCCAGGCGGACATGGTGTAGAACTCACAATTAGCCACAATCCAAGGTGACATCCTTGAAACAAAGCATGTAAAGCTCGTTTGGACAGTCCCCCAACCCAACAGTGTTCTTAGTCTTGTGGTCATTCAATGTGAGAAATTGGCCAACATTTGGGTTTCGAATTTGTATCCTATCATGCTTAGCTGATGATTTTTCAATTAACACAAAATTATCGACAAAGATAGGGACATTACTCCAATCAACACTTTTAATAGAATTGGGTGCACCAACACTACCCAAGGGTCAATATCATCAACCCTATAACACTCTAACTCATCCTCAGTAAGATGCTGAGCAATATTTAAGACATTTAATTTTTCCCTGAGGTTTCTAGAGGCCTCTATCACTCATAGTAAATCACATCATCAGCCGTTGTTAAAAATGGTTGACCTAGAATGATAGGAGTGTAATTCTTTCGCCTGGAGGTGGGGTCCATTTCTAAAACAATGCAATCAATTGGGAAGACAAACTTGTCAAATTGGACAAGTACATCTTCCAATACCTCGCAAGGTACACGCTCTGACCTATTAGCCAACCGGAATGTAACACTGGTTGGCTTAAGGTTCCCATACGCAACTCTCGAAAAACCGAGTAAGGGATCAGGTTTACACTCACTACTAGATCTAAAAGGGAAGAGACCATGAGGGCCTCAGGATCTCTAAACTTGGGCGGGGCACTCGACTCTAGAATACTACTTACTTCTTCTTAACGCAGAGGTCCTTAAGGAACTTGTCATACATAAGAATGTTTTTAATGGTGTCGATCAATAGCAAGTTAATTTCGACATCCTTAAACAAGTTTATGAGTTTAGTCCTCTTTGGGTTGTCCTTTCAAGACCGAAGGGAAAGCAACAATGTGTTAACAAACCCTATCTAGTGATCCCTCTCCATCCAGCAATGGGTGGGGGGCCACATCATTCTCGACCTCAACCTCAACTTCCCTGGGGTTCTCCTCACTCGACACTGACACAACCTTAACTTACTCACGAGTGAGCAAGCTTTGGTTGGAACTAGTCGATCCTATCGGTTTTGTGAGTGGTTAAGAGGGTAATCCCTCTTCTTATCTCCTATTAAGCTAACTATCCTATCAGGTTCTCTAATTTGGCAATAGACTAAGAGTGAGACTGAAGTAGTTATGTAGTGTCCTTCTCAAAGCACAGCGCTCCTATCTTGGAGGTGGGAGAGGGTGTTAGCATGAGTAATAATAGAGTGAGGTTGAGCATCTCACCTCTGCCCTTCCTAAAAATGTGCATTACCTACAAAGTTGAGATCTTGTTGTCTCATGGGTTGGATTTGATGATCATTCTGTCTCTATGAGAAGTTCGAGTGATTGTGCCATCATGAACTGTGGGTGTTTCAAGGTGTATTGTTCCTTGAATAGCCCTACACTGCATATACCTGATAACTGCACATATTCAAGGATTCGTGAGGAATATAAATGAACATTGCTAGAACAGATTCTACAAGGGTTAGCACCGGTCGATAACTTAGCGACATTAATCGGATGCACTAGGATTGCTCTGAAATGCCATAATACGATCTATTTTCCTACTAAGTGCGTCGAGTTTAAGTGCTATGTCATCACTTGCTGTCACCACGTAGACACCATGTGTAACTGCCCTAGCCACCCTATCCGAAGAGGATTGGTCAAGGGAGTTTTCGGTCAGGTGCTCGATAAGTGCCCACACCTCATCCTGATACTGTTGATTCAATGCTCCCTCGAATGAAGCATTCACTATTTGTTTGTTTGAAGCCCTTTGAACCCGTCCCTAGTCTTTTTTGTTCAAAATGGTTAATAGCATGCCTAATAGCCATGGTTTTGGCTTTAGGAAAAACTTTGACCACGTGTTTGCTCTATTTGTTTGCAATTAAGTGTGATATGATCGTCATCAAAATTTAAACAAAACAAACGTATATAGGGGACTCATCATGACCTGGGAGTGAGCCTGAATTCCGACTACATGTCTTTGACCTCAACCACTCACCGTTTTTGGAGAAAAGGTTGTATTTCGGATTATCTAACTCCGGTTATACTGTGAATTCAACTTATGTTTAATTAAGAAGACTTGGTTAAATATTTCTATGGATTTTTTATATATTCTTTGATAGAAAATAAAAGAACTGTGGACCTAACTTAAGTGGAAGTTATAGTGATAGTGCAGGGCCCATTGACACCTTTCTTCATACACTTAAAATTAAGGAAGTAAAGTGGAGACAAATCCAAGAGCTTGGCAGTCCACTTATAAGTCCGAGTCTATCAAGTCTTTAAGCCTGCCATCATTGACTTATAATAACTCGACTGAATTTAGGTCAGACAAGATTAAGATGGGAGAAATTGTATATAGGTCACTGGACTAGGATCAATGCAATCAAGGTCAAGTTTTGGCTGTCAAGGCCCTAATCAATGGCGGCAACCTAAGTCCACTTGACTCATCAAGTAGTGACAATAGTGTTAAGACCAACGTTATCGAGGTCAAGCCTTGGCCGTCAAAGCCTTAAACTAAAGCCTCAATTCATAACTTGTCTGGGAATAGATTAAAACTAAAATTTAATACCTGAAGCTCAAAAGACTGTATTACTGAATAAGCAAGTACAAGAAGATCTATGCTAAGGTAAGCTATGTTAAGTAATGCTAATCCTAGGAAACGAGCATAAGTGTGCTGTAAAGAAAACTTTCTGCTTTGTATTTAGTGTATGTACTACTTTGGACTCTTCCCAGAGTCTCTTATTTGTAGAAAAAACTAAATAACAGCTGTCCCCGAATGCCCGGCATTTAATCTAATGGCAGCTTTAACGAATAAGAAAGACATCATCAATCCTAGACAATAACATACGACAACGCAGATATTTAATCTAGACTATGAAACACTACAACAGAAAGTATAAACTTGACCATCCATGTCTCTACTTTGGACTCTTCCCAGAGTCTCTTATTTGTAAGAAAAACTAAATAACAGCTGTCCCCAAATGCCCGGCATTTTCTCCCCACGTC
This sequence comes from Simmondsia chinensis, assembly GCA_018398585.1. Lineage (NCBI taxonomy): Eukaryota > Viridiplantae > Streptophyta > Magnoliopsida > Caryophyllales > Simmondsiaceae > Simmondsia > Simmondsia chinensis. The sequence continues at coordinate 12,924,007 of JAGTTD010000009.1, read as the reverse complement.
AGATCACTAAGCTCTTTCTTGCGCGTGAATGATCAATGAACATGCCCTTGGTTTGATGCTTGAGGGAATTCCTTGAAGCCCACGTTTGCATCTTTAGCTAAAGTCTCCTCTAGAAGCCCCACTTTCTCTTGGATTAAGCGTAGTGCCCTTGCATCTGAGATTATACTCCAAGTAACTATCTTGAGCATGTAAATCACCTATGCTGCAGCCTTCTTGGAAATCCTTTGAGGTTGAGCCCCATTCATCCTTCAACCATCTCAAGCTTTGAGTGGATGGTACCTTTGTTGAGGTGAAAATTTTCTTAGGATGTTGGGCTTGAGGCAGCAGATCATTAAAGCTTCCCACAATTCAGCTTGGGGAGGTCAGTATGGGGTGGAAGGAACTTATCAAAGGTTTTAAGGCTTCTTTCAGATGATCTGGTATGAAAAAATCAGTGATTGAATTCGTGCAAGCTTGAGAAGTTTGCCAATAAACTAAGCTTTGTGATCATAGGTATCAAGGTCTCCTTCAGCTAGTCTAGGTAGCCCACAGCTTTTGTTTGAAGAACTCAAAGCAACTCATAAGGTCCAAAGCCAACAGGCTCAGGACGTCAAAGACCTAGAAGATAAAATCCATCGTTTGGAGCTGAGACAGAATCACCTCAAGGGAGAATTGCTTTCCCTCAAACAACAGCATACCTCTCAAGAAGATGCATTCCCCTTGGATCAAGAGCTGAACAAAAAACCCAGCCAGCTATCTGTCATAGAGGAATCCTTATGGAGAATTAGGACTCAACTCTTTTGATTTTCTTTTGTAAAGAAGTTTTGGCTATACAAGTTACTTGCTTGTATTATTTTGTATCTAAACCACATACTTCTTAACAATATTAATAAGGTACGCATTTTTATCTAATACGTCTCTCGGTTCACGGGATTGATCCTCAAGATATTGATCTTGAAATAGAGCCCATTATTCCGGAAATCTAACTTAAGGATTTCCTTGTTAGACTACCAAATTGATGGCACATATTTCTTTAGGAGCCTTCTATTGATGGCGCTTGGGTGAATTCTTCCATCTAGAACTTGGAGCGAGTGGGCTGTCATGATTCAAGGTCAGAGGGAAGTGAAGGTAAGGCCAACTCCTGTAATATTCAAATAAGAATGTGGCACTCAGCAGTTGGCATTGGTAGCTAGCTTGGTTAGATTCATTGTATTGCTTGATATTTTGGTTTAATCGACTTACTTTGCATATATAATGGATTGACTTTGTTCTCCTCTCAACACTAACTCTCTCCTTTTCTCATTTAAATTATCTAATTCTCTCCGCATTTCTACTCTAATTCTACATCTATCCTAGGTTATGATTCAAGACTGATCTTGAATCATAATAATGGGTACCAAAACTTGCTAAATTGTTGTTGATCGAAGTGTGACATTCAAATTGATTGATTTTTGCATCTGATCACTCATAGTAGTTCACAAACCATCTATTTCACACACATTGATTGTTACTAGTCGAAATCTTGTGACACTCAGTGCATAGCTTTTCCAATGACCGGAGGAGTTACAACTAGAGCTGGTGCTACTGCAAACGCAGCTGCTACTTCTGGCATTGCATCAAGAACTTATGCTGAGGTCACTGTAAGAGCAAGTTCGAATCAAGGAGAAGTTCAGGATCAGCTGAGAGCTGATATTCAGCAGCTGGTAGCAGCAATGGCAGATATTAAACAAGAAATAATAGATAAGAACAATACAAGCCAGCACATGCCGCGGCAGATGAGTGATATGCAGGAGCAACTTAACCATCAATCAGCACCTCCAGCAGCTAGATTTCTGACACCAGCAAGTCAGCATGGCAGACAACCTGACCAAATGCATCCTCAAGTATCAGAGGAAAGAACTAAAGCTAGAGCTGTGACCAGGAGTAGTGGTTTCAGGCAACCTAAGATCGAAATTGATACATTCGATGGATTAAAACCAGTCTTGGATTAGGAGGTGTGAAAGATATTTCCGTTTTATCATGTGATGGATGCAAAGAAGGTGGAATTGGCTGCAGTTCATCTCAGTGGAGACCATGAGGTGAGGTTTCGCAGCTTGCTCCTTAGTAATCCGGACATTACTTGGTATGAATTTGTTGACGAGTTTTGTGAACGGTATGGAGATGAAGATTTTGGAGATGTGGTGGATCACTTCAACAAAGTAACTTAAACCACTACTGTTAGAGATTGTATGACATGATTTCAGAGGCAGTCAATCCGGGTGCTAGTGAAGCATACTATATCTCTAGCTTCATCAGTGGGCTTAAGCCAAAGATCAAGAATTTGGTTAAGGCATGCTAAATTAATTGATGAAGAACACATCTCTACTGCTCTCCATCACATTTTATATATATTTTTTTAACTGAATTCTCCTAAAAATTAGGCATGTAATCTTCTTGGAATCCTTTTTGAATTAGGAAACGCCTTAAGATAAACATTTACCAGCTGGAAAATAAGTCAAAAAGCCCAAAAACGTGTTGCCACATAAAACGAGCTTCATGGCGCCCAATTCTTATCCAATTGAGATTCTAAGTAGATTTTAGTCCAACTGAAATTCCCTCCTGCTTGCCATCCAAATTTCTTATCCATTAATCCCGTATCAGCTCCTAAAATCAAGGAAACAATCAAATAATTACTAAAATCCATAATAAAGAATTATTAATTTAAAAATGCAAATAATCATACAAAAAACACAACCAAAAAACATGAAGTATTATAATTAAATATAGCATTTCTAGCACTTATCAAATTCCCCCACACTTAGCTTTTGGTCGTCCTCAAGCAAAACCTTAACTACATTTGAACTCTACCTTCCCATAGATGTCAAAGAACCTCACATCATAAATAAGAATATATCCAAGTAATCCAAGAAATACAGAATTTCTCAAACAAATCTTCCCAACTAATTCAAACTTTCTTAATATAGACTTCGAATCGAAGTGCTTACCATATCGACATAGTAAATCCTCACAGGGTATTGTGTTTGCACTCCAACTCTCATGTGTTTCGGTTTCATTTATTATCGCTCAAGTTCAATTCTTGAAAACGTACTACCATAAGCTTGCTTGTCCATCTCATCTCCACTACTTAGATCATATGCAAATCATGAATCAGAAGGTCTTTTAATTTGGTTGTAACGGGGCCGTGGGTAACAAAGGTATGGAACATTTAGGTTATGTGGTGCTAAAAACCATAAGAAATAGTAGAGCAATTAAATCCTTAACCTAACATTGTAATATCCGAAAAAATACAAACACTTTCCACCTCAAAGACGACAATTTATGAGCATAACATACTTCTTCTTTTTTTCTTCTTTATTATACCTTTTTTTTTAGATTTTTTTTTGATCACATACGAATATTATTTTGATCAAAGCAAATAAGATATGTCATTCCTTGATTACATAAACTCAATTTCCGTTCTGATTCTACTTCTTCTAATAAACACCAAACTTCACCATTAAGTCAAGAGCTCAAATGCTCTACTATTCCATAGGTTTGGTAAAAACATTTGGTTTTTCGTGATATTGGTTCATATTGTGGGTTAATGCAAAAGGAATAAGGCATATATATGGCTCAAAATTGGCTTACTAGAGATCAAATGTCAGGGTAGGCTTATTTGGCCCAAGTGGTGGAAAGAAACCTAATTGCCTTCATCACTTTCATGTATGCATATGGATCAGTGTAATTTCAACAAGATCGAAGGCATGTTCTAGAGCAAAACAATCAAGAATAAAACAACACACATAGAAGAAGAAATCAGACTGAAATAATGAGTGAAAAGTTTAATCTAATGGCAGCTTTAACGAATAAGAAAGACATCATCAATCCTAGACAATAACATACGACAACGCAGATATTTAATCTAGACTATGGAACACCATAACAGAAAGCATAAACTTGACCATCCATGTCTCTATTATTTGCTACTTTTGTTAATTCAACCAAGCAATTACGAAGTTAGAGTCATCAACTAGCATTAGATATCAAGAAGTAATTGAGTAGTAGGCCTCCTACACAACCAATCCATCAATCATGACATTCAAGCGTAGATGATTTAAACACAGCGATGTGAACTTCATTAAAATCAAAATACTTGTCTGTATTCACAAATTCATGGTTTCAATCCTTTCTCTACTGAATAATAAAATATTACACACTCTTGATTATTGAAGAAAAGAAAGAAATAAAGGAAAGATAAGAACAACTCTAGCTGAATTAATTGATTAAGAGCACGTCTCTACAGCTCCTTGGATCTTAAAAAGCTGTATCCCTTGATGAATTATTTTTTTTAACAGAATTCTCCTAAAACTTAGGCATGTAATCTTTTTGGAATCCTTTTTGAATTAGGAAACACCTTAAGATAAGCATTTGCCAGCTGGAAAATAAGTCAAAAAGCCCAAAAAAAAAATTGTTTTGCCAAATTAAACGAGCTTCTTGGTGCCCAAGTAACTTCCAATTCTTATCCAATTGAGATTCTAAGTAGATTTTTACCAAATTGAAATTCCCTCTACCTTGCTATCCAAATTTCTTATCAATTAGTCCCATATCAGCTCCTAAAATCCAGGAAACATTCAAATAATTTCTAAAATCCAAAAATAAAGAATTATTAATTTAAAAACATAAATAATAATAAAAAAACACAATCAAAAACCACAAAGTATGATAATTAAATATAATATTTCTAGCACTTATCAAATTTGCCTAAACTACATTTGAACTCTACCTTTCCATAGATATCAAAGAATCTCACATCATAAGTAAGAACATATCCAAGTAATCCAAGAAACACCGAATTTCTCAAACAAATCTTCCCAACTAATTCAAACTCTCGTAATATGGACTTTGAATCGAAGAGTATCAACATAGTAGATCCTCACACAGTATTGTGTTTGCACTCCAACTCTCATGTGGTTCGGTTTGATTTATTATCACTCAGATTCAATTCATGAAAATGTACTACCATAGGCTTGCTTGTCCATCTCATCTCAACTACTTAGATCATATGCAAATCATGAATCAAAAGGTCTTTTAATTTGGTTGTAACGGGGCCATGGGTAACAAAGGTACGAAATATTTAGGTTATGTGGTGCTAAAAACCATAGGAAGTAGTAGAGCAATTAAATCCTTAACCTGACATTGTAATATCGGGAACAATACATCCACTTTCCACCTCAAAAACGACAATTTATGAGCATAACGTACTTCTTTTTATTTTTTCTGCTTCATTATAACTTTTTTTTAAACACATACAAATATTATTTTGATCAAAGCAAATAAGATATGTCATTCCTTGATTACGTAACCTCATATTGTATGTTAATACGAAAGAAATAAAGCATATATATGGCTCAAAATTGGCTCACTAGAGATCAAATGTCAGGGTAGGCTTATTTTGCTCAAGTGGTGGAAAGAAACCTAATTGCCTTCATCGCTTTCGTGTATGCATATGAATCAGTGTAATCTCGACAAGATCTAAGGCAAGTTCTTGAGTAACACAATCAAGAATAGACATGGAATAAATCAGATTGATATAAAGATGTATCAATCAAAGGCTCAAAAGCTCGCAAAGGTCATGATCTACCATATCAACATGCTTCAACTTTTCAACTCAATTACCATATCAAGAATTTCTCGAAATAGTGAGTTAATCTATTTAATCAATTCATGATCTTTTCAAAATTGATTACTTCTAACTCATGACATGTAGAATCTTATCAATCTAAGGAAAGTTCCTAAAAACAATCATGAAATATGTGTTGTGCACAAAATTTTCCCTCCCCCACAATTAATTAGAGAATAGTAGTGAGACCATCAACCTAGATTAATAATTCATAGAAAGCATTAAAAGGTAAGGGATAGAAAACCAAAATCTCTTTATTCTTGGGTTGCCTCCCAAGCAATGCAATTGTTTAGAGTCGTTTGCCTGACTTCAAGCTCCATCTACAGATCCTCCATGTTAAGACCATCCATCACTTGCACTTGAAAATTTTCATAGAATAGTTTGAGCCTGTGTCCCTTCACCTTGAATACCTTATTCGTCTCCAAGCTTTGTATTTCCACGGCACCATGAGAATAAACCCTGGTAACAACAAAAGGACCAATCCACCTAGAACGATGCTTACCAGGAAAAAGTGTGAGTCTAGAATCATAATGGAGAACTTTTTGCCCAACATTAAAATTCTTTCTGGCAATCATCTTATCATGAAACGCCTAAGCCTTATCCTTTCAAATCCTTGCGTTCTCATGTGCATCATTCCTTATCTCCTCCAGTCCTTGTAGCTGCAACTTCCTTTGCTTTCCGGCTCCACTGGAAGGTGACAAGCCTTCCCAAACACCAACCGATATGGGGACAAACCAATTGGCGTTTTGTAGGCTGTCCTATAAGCCCATAAAGCTTCATCTAGCTTCGTACTCCAATCCTTCCTATTGGGATTGACGACCTTCTCAAGAATGGATTTCACCTCTCTATTGGAAATCTCAGCTTGCCCACTTGTTTGGGGGTGACATTCAGTGGACACTTTGTGAGTTAAATGGCACTTCCATAAAAGTGCGTCAACAGCCCAGTTGCAAAAATGGGAACCTCGATAACTGATGATAGCCTTAATTGTTCCAAACTTGTGAAAGATAGAAGTCCTAACAAAGTATACAACAACTTTAGAATCATCAGTCCTGGTGGCCTTAGCTTCCACCCATTTGGAAACATAATCAACAGCTTAAAGTCGGTAAACATTACCATTGGAGGGAGGAAACGGTCCCATAAAATCAATATCCCAAATATCAAAAATTTCACATGCAAGTATAGAAGTTAAGGGCATTTGATTCCTTTAGAAAAAATGTGTATCCTTATGAATAGAAGGCCAATATAATCCACATTCAAGTACCTCACGTGCTGTCCTTTTCGGGCTAAAGTGACCTCCACCTTCATAAGAGTCACAAAAAGTTAGAATAGAATAAAATTCACTCTCCGGAACACACCATCTTATTACTTGGTCTGCACAATGTTTCCATCGATATGGATTATCCCAAACATACTATTTAGCATCACTCTTGATTTTGTCCCTTTGAGCTTTTGTCAAGTTGCCAAGAAGTGACTTAATAACCAAATAATTAAATATATCCGCATACCAAGGAACTCCCATGGACATAGCATACAAATGCTCATCGGGGAAGAGTTCCTCTAAAGGTAGTGCTTCTTCTTCTCGATCTAAGCGGCTCAAATGATCTGCCACATAATTCTCTGCACCTCTTCTATCCTTCACCTCGATGTCAAATTCTTGCAACAACAATGTCCATCTTATCAGTCTTGGTTTTGCTTCTTTCTTCTTCCAAAGGTACCTTAGAGCTGCATGATCAGAATACACAATAACTTTAGAACAAAGGAAATAGGAACGAAATTTTTCCAAAGCAAATACAGTACAAAAAGTTCTTTTTCTGTCGTGGTGTAATTGCACTGGGTAGCATCCAAAGTCGTTGATGCATAGGAGATAACATGAGGTACTCGTTCTACTCGTTGGCCCAGCACGGCCCCCACTACTCTGTCACTAGCGTTGCATATTATCTCGAATGGTAGGCCCCAATCAGGAGGTTGTATGATTGGAGCTGAATTCAAGTGCTCCTTTAGTTTGTTAAACGCCTCCTTGCAACTCTCATCAAAAACAAATTCCACATCTTTGCCTAGCAAATTGCATAGGGGCAATGCTATTTTGGAAAAATCTTTGATAAACCTTTAATAGAATCCCGCATGGCCTAAAAAACATCGCACTTCCCGCACATTCGTGGGGTAAGGTAATGATTTAATAACATCTATCTTAGCTTTAACAACTTCAATTCCCCTAGAAGAGACAACATGCCCTAGAACTACACATTGCTCAACCATAAAATGACACTTTTCAAAATTCAAAACAAGGCTAGTTTCTATGCACCTTTTAAGTACAAGTGTAAGGTTCTCTAGGCATTTATCAAATGAATTTCCGTGAACTATAAGATCATTCATAAATACTTCCATTATGTGCTCAACGTAGTCAGAAAATATGCTAACCATACATCTTTGGAATGTGGCCCGGGGAGTTGGAAAGTCCAAACGGCATCCTCCGATATGCGAACGTCCCAAAAAGACAAGTGAAGGTCGTCTTCTCTTGGTCCTCTGGTGCAATTGCAATCTTGTTATAACTTGAATATCCATCAAGAAAACAATAGTGAGATCTACCAGCCAGACGTTCTATCATTGGAACGAACTCACCATCTTTGTTTTTTACCACGTGATCCGAGTCTTCTTGGGGACCACATGAATTGGACTTGCCCACCTCAAGTCAGAAATTGGGTAAATCACTCTCGCATCCAACAGTTTCAAAATTTCCTTCTTCACCACCTCCATCATAGGTTTCAAAATTTCCTTCAAAGTTTCAAACTAGATACAACATACCTTTCCATTGGCAAAGATTCCAGTGCCATAACAGCTTCCTCGAGGGACTCACTCATGGCCATCTCGCTTTCACTCATGCTGTCTACATCGAAATTGTGGCTAATTGCCACATTCACGACATCCTCTCCCTCTAACTCAAATGTCTCTTGTGCTAACATGCCAATTACATCAATAGAACGAATAGAATGCACATCACTAGGATATCTCATGGCCTCAAAAATATTAAACTTTACCGTTTCTCCATCAAATTCTATAGTGAGTGTTCCTTCGTGCACATCAATCTTAGTTCTAGATGTTTGAAGAAAAGGTATTCCTAACAAGATTGGAGCATCATTAGAAGCTATATTATCATCCTCCATATCAAGAACATAAAAATCAGCAGGAAAGACCAGTTCTTTTACTTGGACAAGGACATCCTCTATCACCCCATATGAATTTGACCTATCAGCTACTTGAATGATAGTTTCAGTTTCTTTTAATGGCCTTAAAATTTTGGTAAGCATATATAGATCGAGGCATGACATTTAATGAAGCACCTAAATCTAGCACTGCTCTTTCTAACCTAGTGTTGCCAATCTTACACGGGACTAAAAACATACCTAGATCCTTGCGCTTAGGGGGATGCTTGTTTTGGATGACAGCTGATATGTTTTCCCCCACACTTACCTTTTCATCCCCCACTCTTTGCATATCTCGGCACTTGCGTTGTGAATGTTCACAGCTACTTTCCGAAAAGTCTCCCAAATCACTTTATCGGCTACTTCTTTCTTTGATCTTGCTAACCTGCGCGGAAAAGGAGGGATAGGCTTATATTCAAATGAAGAAGGTGAATTACATATCACCTTAGGAATGTCATCGTTCTCTTGTTTGCCTTTGGATTCAGCCTTTTCTAGTGGGGTGGCCTCCACTTCTTTATTCTCCCCCTCGTCTCCGCTGTGGTACCTAGAAGAAGCCCTTGTGGGTGCTTCTACCTCCTTCCCACTCCTCAAAACAATCGCACTAGCGTTTTCTTTTGAGTTCAGGATTGTTTGAGAAGAGAACTTGGTTGAGGCTTGCCCTTCTAACCTCCCAATGGAGCTAGCTAATTGCCCCACTTGAGTTTCCAAGTTCTGGAAGCTCGTCCTTGTCTCTCTTTGAAATTGCCCTACAGATTGTTGTAATTGGAAAGAATTATTATCAAGGGTCTTAACTATATGCTCAAGAAACGTACCTTGACTTTGATTTTGGTTTTGGCTCATGGGCTGCCTTTGTTGAAATTGCAATTGTGAAAAGCCTGGCAAATTGATAGGAAACGCATTCCTTGCTCCTTGATTGCCGTATCTCAAATTTGGGTGGGCCCTCCATCCCTCATTGTATGTGTTAGTGAATGGGTCATATTTCCTTTTAGATGGACCAGGGAACCCTCCAATGGCGTTTGCTTGCTCATCTTGCAACGTAGGGCATGCGTCGGGTTGGTGTCCCGCAACCATGCAAATCCCGCAAGCTTTGACTTGTTGTACATTTCCTGGAATCAATTGACTAACAAGCGAGGTTAAGTTCAAAAGTTGTTGTTCAAAAGAATTAACACTCATCTCATTAGCCCTTTTAGGAGTGGGTTCATTCCTTGAGTCAAATTGTTGGGTATTAGCGGCTATGTTGGAGATCAATTCCCTAGCCGCTGTTGGAGATCAAATTCATAGAAATATTGGATGAGCAACTGGCTTCTTATTTGGTGTTGAAGATAGCTAGAGCATAAGCGCTTGTATCGCTCCCAATATTCGCACAAAGTCTCCCCACTAAATTGCCTAATGCCACAAATTTCTATCCTTATGTTGGCTGCTCTTGAAGCTGGGAAAAACTTCTCAAAAAATTGTTTCTTCAATTCATTCCACGTGGTAAAGGACCCGGAAGGCAAATAGTAGAGCCAATCCATTGCTGCATCTCGCAATGAGAAAGGAAAAGCCCTTAATCTTATATGTTCTTCTTCAACACCCTCTAGTCTCATGGTCGAGCAAATCACATGGAACTCCTTTAAATGCCTGTGAGGATCTTCACCTGCAAGACCACTATCACGATACTTCTAAAGCAGGATAAACAATGCATAAAGGTTGTTGATCTAAATCCGGAGCAGCAAGCTCTTTCAAGGTTCGAGTAGCCAAGCTCGATTGTGTATCCGAATCACGATCACTCTCACGATCTCGGAACAAAAGTGGATTAGATGAGCTTGAGTGTTCTTGAATGAATTGTGTAATACGAAAGAGTCTAGGATCAGATTCCTCACTCATAAAACCTACAAAAACAAAAGAAAAAAAAATTTAGAGAGTTTCAAATTCAAATAACAAAATAAGAGATAATCCCCGGCAACGGCACCAAACTTTGATGCGTGCCGAGTAGATAGGGTAAGTAGAGGTTGATCCCACAAGGATTAAGGTGATTCAATTATCCAAATTCGAGTTTCCTAAATAACTAATCTAATAACGCAAGTAAATTCCGGGGGGGGGGGGGGGGGGGGGGGGGGGGGGGGGGGTCTGGATTCAATGATCTAAAGTACGTTAGATGAAGTAATTTGTTAAAGATGTGAACATTCTAAATCTTAACAATACACTAAAAAGCATTCAGTAGAGAATAGAGAAATTCAACATGAATTTAGTAATTAATCATCAACACATTCAATTCACTAGTTTAAATAGACTGACTGTAGAATTCACCAACGAAGCTATTATTCCTTATCTTTCCTTAATTTTGGTTTAATCCGGATGACCTGCAATTAAACCCTAACCACTACACAACCCTTAAACGATTGAAAAGTTTAATCTCATGGCAACTTTAACGAATGAGAAAGACATCATCAATCCTAGACAATAACATACGACGACGCAAATATTTAGTCTAGACTATTAAACACCATAATAGAAAGTATAAACTTGACCATCCATGTTTCTATTATTTGCTACTTGTGTTAATTCATCAAGCAATTACGAAATTAGAATCATTAACTAGCATTAGATATCAAGAAGTAATTGAGTAGTAGGCCTCCTTTACAACCAATCCATCAATCCTAACATTCAAGCATAGATGATTCATAGATATTTAAACACAGCGATGTGAACTTCATTAAAAACAAAATACTTGTCTATATTCACAAAATCATGGTTTCAATCCTTTCTCTACTGAATAATAAAAGATTACACACACATGATCATTGAAGAAAAGAAAGAACTAAAGAAAAGATAAGAAGAACTCATGCTGAATTAATTGATGAAGAACACATCTCTATGGCTCCTTGGATCTTCAAAACGTGTATCCCCTGATGATGCTTGTGTAGGGCTCTCCATCACATTTTATACATTCTTTTTTAACTGAATTCTCCTAAAAATTAGGCATGTAATCTTCTTGGAAACCTTTTTGAATTAGAAAACACCTTAAAATAAACATTTGCCAGCTGAAAAATAAGTCAAAAAGCCCAAAAACATTTTGCCACACAAAACGAGCTTCTTGGCGCCCAAGTAATTTCCAATTTCAGCTCCTAAAATCAAGGAAACAACCAAATAATTACTAAAATCCAAAAATAAAGAATTATTAATTTGAAAACTTAAATAATCATAAAAAAGCACAACCAAAAAGCAAAAGTACGATAATTAAATACAACATTTCTGGCTGTACAGCTTCAAGATGCTTATCGGATCTGTACACTCTTATCCGGATTGTGAATGACTTGCATCTTGAATCAACCAAAGATTCCCATCCCAATAGCGGCTTGAAGATCAACTACCATTCAAATCCATATCTCATACTTCAGTTTTGCATTTATTTCTGCAGCAATTGTTGTAAAGAGCTTCCAAAACCATTCTCCATTTTCCTCTTCAAGTCTTTCCAAGCTCCATACTCTTTCCAAGCCATCATTGCAATCTTCTGCATTCTGGTGAATATTTGCAGCCATAGGGATTCATGGGACGGAGAACTTTGCGCATCCTTCCTTACTCAAGATTACAAAAAATGCAGTAGCTAGAACCCTTGCTGATCTTCTCATGATGTCCCTACTTCACATTTATCAGTTGGAAGTGCTTCTGATTTGCTATAGTTTATGTAATCTTAAACATCACTTAAGCGATAATACCCTTCACAATCAATTTCAAGATTAACTTGTTGCTTCCGAGGAGAATTCACTGCTTCACTCTGCTAGGATTTATATTTATGTCCAAACATGAACTCTAGATTGCCATTATTTCCCATCATTTGGCCTTTCCTCTTCTTTCTTCTCGCTTTGGAGCTAGCTTTCAGCAAAATTCTTCCACTCTTTTGGCTCCAAGAATGAGGTTGATCAATCAAAGATGTCTACCAACACTTCTTCTCGATTGAATTTTTCTCCGCTGCATTCAACAACTAGTATGAACACCAGCTCCACTCAATTTTGCCAACGTTTGGATCTGATCTTGCCCATTACCCCGCTGAATTGGAACATCTACTTGCACTAGAACAATTTCAGACTGCATCTTTATTGATTTTGCTTATACTGCTGCCATAACAACTCTTACTGAATAGGCGTGATTACTGGTAGAATACCTCCTTCTCTTAGACGACTTCATTGTCTTTTTTATTAAAGGAGTCTAATTCTGGTACATTCCCTTTGTAAATCAAGATTTGCCTTTCCATGGCTCTTAAACTCTTTCAATTAAGGTGAATAACCAAACTGATCTCAACACCTTGCTGCCAAGTGAACTTCACTAGTAGCTTCTGATAGTCAGGACTTTGATTCGCAATTGTGATTTGGTTGAAGCAATAAACATTAGATCCACACCTTGCTCAACAAACTGTAGTGTTACAATTTCAGATTGTAATACACCAATTCCAACCTGAATTGAAGTTGATCCTGCAGTAATTGGCTTCCCAAATGCTGCAAGCTCACTTTTGGTGTGATTCCACTTCAACTGACCCTGATCGCTCACAGCTGCAGCAAGCATTATCCTTCCAAACCAACACAGACAACTTGTTGTAATGGAACCACAGTAGCCTGGACCGAATCTGCAACATTCAGTCCTGAACTCACTCCAACTCCTGCTGGAAATGCAACAGAATCTATAGCTGGTACACCTTGTCCTTTACATTGATCTTACATTGCGATCGGTTGTATCCTTGCCTTCCTGAATCAAGAGGTCTTAATTTTTCTTGATTTGTCATCCTACTAACCACTTGAGTGTTCTGGACTTGAGTTTCCAAGTGAAACACATGAGTTTGCAAGTTAGGCTGCTGCACAGATTTAGACTTTACTGCTGGAATTTTCATCATTTGTAGGCTGTAAAATTAGCACACAAGCTCGAGCAGATGTTTTCTCCTTCGCCTTATGTTGTTGATCTTGCATCTTTGAAGGCTCAATCACTTCCTTGAGTTGCTTCACTCTCGATCTTACCTTAAATTTCTTGCTAGCACCACACTTCTTGTAACTCGAATGCAAATTGAGCACAAGATTTTGCTGAGTTAATTGCTTCAATCCTAGCAATCTCGTGTTCTGACTTTGATCGTAGGCTTAAATTTCATTGTTACCACAGTCGGTGACAAAACACTTTGCTGCTTAACTGCTTGTGCTGTGATCATCATATCTTAAATAATCTGCATTATTTATGAAACTTTTGCTTGATAATTTGTCCAAATGAAGCACCGAATACATATTCGAACTTTGGAATCGATTCAGCACAAGCGTCAGCATCCATTTCTTGCTTTATTGCTGCAAAAAAAGGAAATCACCTCATTCAGCAACTCGAAGTCAACGACAGCACTAATGCAATACCCTGAATATGTATGCAACTGCAACCGACAACTCAACAATCAGCACGATCAGATCAAAAGCTTGATCGAATGTAAATTCAGCAAGTCCGAAGACAGATTCAACTAGCTCAATCACAGGAACCGCAACTTAAGATACAAGTTCCAGCTAAGTATTCACAAGCACAGTAAGCTTTTGAACATGAATTCAGCACTAAACTTAATTCAAACTAGTTTAAGCTCGATCTAATGCTAACGAAATCTAACTGAACGTAAATTCAACTCAAGATTAATCTGGGATCATAAACTAAGACAAAGAGAGAGAGAGAGAGAGAGAGCGAGAGAGAATTTGAGTTGAAAAGAAGATACTAGATAAGAATTAGAGAGATTAGAGATGAGAAGTAGAGGGAATTGGGAGAGTACAATGCAAGACAAGCTACATATACATACAAGCTAAGACTTAAAGAATATCTAAGCTCTTAACTACCACGTTAACCGACTCTCCCTCCAAAATATCTGACAAGCCACACATGACAAATAGTAATAAGGAACTGATAAGGTTATTACCCTACTAATACTAAAAAGAAGAATAATAAAACTAATACAATTGAATTAAACCACTTGATTCCTACTAATGACTTATTATTACTTCACTCAATACTTCACAATCATGACATATGGGTCCATATTCTAAGGAACGCTCCACTCAAGTCTTCCAAGTGTTTAACGTAAAACTTTTGATTTGACCACGATATCATCTATGTAGAATTCCATGGTGTTGCCAAGGAGGTCATGAAAGCTCATGTTCATGACCAAAGGGTAAGTGGTGCCAGTGTTCTTCAAGCTGAATGGCATAGCCACCCATTCAAATGTCCCTATTGGCCCAAGTCAAATACTACTCTCTCTACTCTTAAGAAAATAATGCGCATAGATAGGTAGGTCTTGGGTCTTATGTTGAGCCCGAGTTAACCTCGAGAAGGGGGTCATGAAATTCAGCACTCAAATCCTCCATATTGCCTGGTCTACTCTTAAGTCAGAGAGAGTTCCACCCCGTTTTCTTGCATCATTTAGACTGGAAAGCCATTGAATGGATGTCCAGCCCAAAGTTGATCCTCAACATACCAAGCCACGAGTCTTGCTTGTGCTAAGGAAATGGCCTTTTGGGCCATTAATGAGAGGTCTTGGCCCCTCTGCATAAGGCTTCTAGTTTGCCTTGGAGATCTCTCTCGTCAAGAAGGGCTCTCATGCATCCCAAGAGATTGGAGTCTTCTGACTCCACATTAACTTGTACAACCTCAGCTTCGGTGAGGGAGCTGTCAAGGATGAATGCCATATCTTACTTTTGGGTAGACTATGGAGTGGTCCTTTTTATGTCAAGTAGTCCCATGCCATCTTCGTGGAACTTTTCCTCAACATAGTCGAAGCAAGCCATAAATGGCATGTTATCCACCATAACAACCTAATACTTGCTATGGTTCTAGAAGATTAACAACTTGTGCAATGAGGATGGGATACAATAATTGGCATGTAACTGATCTCTCCCAAGCAGCACATTGCAGCTCTAGGCAACGGTTCACTCAATCGGGGTGACCCCTTCATATTTAGTAGTAGCTCCAGAAAAGCCACATCTTGTGACATCTGAAGTAATCAAATCATCTCGAGACTAAACAATGATCCCGAACATATATGAAGGTAAGATATTGATGGTTGTGTCATTATCCACCAAGACTATTCAATATAATGCCATCAAATTTGGCCTTAATATATAGGGGCACAATATGTTTATTGGCATATTAGGCCCATCAAACATGATCTTCATTATGTCAAGTGTAATTATCTAGTGATTTGGATGTTAGGCAGTAATTTCAAAAGGCAAAGGATCATGGTGACCACTTCAGTCACAAGCTCCACCTGCGGATCCTTGCCTGATAATATCACATCTCTCTTAAGGCCCTCTTGAGTATTAGTTGCAATGAACTCCAAAGGGAGAAGCAGGGAAGTTCCAACATCCACCTACTCAGAGAGTGTCCCAAGTTGTATTTGGACCCATTGAGCAGTCTCCTTTTCAAGGCTGCCTTCGATCTTGATCTTGCCTTTGAGGACTACCTTCAGTTAGCAAATCAAGGTCAAGGGAATTGGTTTTTGGATCAACCCCTTGTGTCTCCTTAGGTTGGGAGAAGTCCTTCTCGTGGAAGTCTCAATGTCAGACCATTTCGAGTTAGCATGGTCGAGAGGTTCCACTATATTGATGCTGGGAAAGGAATACTCCTCTTCACCGTAAGTAGACCTTTGAGCTAGAAAATTCTTGGCAAGTTGGTCCCACAAACATTCCTGTCCTTTAGAAGATGAGATACTAGTCCATCTCTCAAACTTTTTGCGTGGTTTCGCTTTACCAGCGGTGGTGAAAGGCTTGGGCTCAATGGTTGGATCTTTAAGATCCATAGGTTGAGCTGGCTTGCCTTTGTGGACCTTAGCGTCTTCTTTAGAGAGCCCAGTTAAGCAAGAATCGAGTAAAGCCCAGTGTTGAGCTGCTTTCTTTTGCAGCAGCCACTTCTAAGTTCGAGTGAGGCTGAAACAGCTAGCGTCCTCTTGATTGAGGTTATTCCTCCTCTAGACACTATGAAGACAGACTCCAAAAAGCTGGTGTCCTAATTGTTGTGGCCCTTTGCTAGCATCCACGTCTAGTAGGTGGCGTTTCAAATTTCTCCTTGAATGCCCAGTCCTCATGATGATCTGGGTCTTTGAAGTAAGACCTCGAGGAGGTTCCGTTAGTGATGTCATTGCTCAGCTTCTTCATTTCAGACATCAACATATGGCCACAGCCCCAGCAAAGGTCATGTGTAAGGTTCAAGAGTTTCTGCAATGCCTGCTTCATGGAAGCGCAAACAGTTTGCCAATGGTATCAGTGAGAATTCCCATGGCTGATGATGCTTTACTTGGTATGTTTAGCAAGTGCACTAAGTCATATCATACACTGAAATTAGTAGTATTAGCGCTATTTGAAAGACCGAAACTAGTTTTTGATATGAAACAAAACAAAATAAACAGGAACAAATATGGTTACTGATTTTATATAATGGTGTTTTTTTTATAAACTTTTAATGATTTTATAAGATTTGACTTCACCTAGTTGCATCAATACCCCATTCTATTCTTTATATTCAAGTCATTATCACGTCTTGATAGCTGAAAACCCTAATTTATCAAATATTCCTTCTCGAGAAACATTTAGCATGCCTTTTTACGTATTAACTCATCAATCTCTTGCATGAATCTCGTTAATCTCTCTCGAGCATTCTCTCAATTTGCGGTTCTTATAACCTTAGCAATTGTCATAAATTTTTTCTTGGACTCATTATGAATCATTATAGGCCTTGAATGGCAATCAAGCATTCAAAACTCATGAAAATAATAATAAATACTTCAACAACGCAATTACAAACTCTGAAAACTTAGAATTAGAAGAGAGCATAAATTACAACTTAGGCTACATCGCAGCATTGAAAAAACAAAATTAGTTCATGGTTAACATAATATAATACAAAACAAAGACAAAATTTCATGAACTTAAAGAAGACAAGGATATAAAAAAAAGTAGAAAATTAGAAATCATAATCCATTCTACTATATTCCCACTTTGTATTGTGTTTTTTTTTTTTTTTGATGAATTGATGATAAAACACCTGCCAAGCATCTCGATTTATAGTATTAGAGGTGGGGATTACTTGAAATAAAAAACACAGGCTCACTGCACCAAATTGCCACCATTGCCGCCCATATCTGCAGGTCTCATCAACTTGCTGATTTTTTTAAATTTTTTCTTACTTTGCACAGCCCAAAATCAGTACTTACAAGTTGAAGTGAATTGTGCAGGCTTGTTCTTCATTCTCGGCTTCTCTTCATTTTTCCCAGCTTTGGCCACCCAAAATCACTCCTGACATCATCTTGGACATGTGAGTGAATTGTTTAATTCATCCTTGCATATGATTTGCTTCAATTTCCCCCCAAAATTGCTAATTGTAGAAAATTATACATGCTCTTGTGTTTTCTTGCTTTTGCTGTGTAAAATGTTGTATCTATCCTATTGTTTGCTTTTGTTTGATGTATCTTGCATTTATTTGTTGATGTTGATGACAAAACCTAGAATGATTTAGCGCAAAATGAGTGTTTTTGCACGAAAGTGGAGATAGAAGTGAAAAAGAGTAAAGTGAGCAATAGCGATAAAACTTGAGGTAAAATGGTTAGAAAATGAACTAAAATAATCAGCTAACTCTTCTTTCTTAGAGAGGAGAACAACTCCAACCTCTAATTGTCTCTTCCAGAACCTGCTGAATGTAGCAGAATCGCTTGTTGAATGTTCAGCTGTGATATGACAATTGTATTAATCTTCTGACAATACCACCGAGTTTCTAGGAAATCTGAGTGTTCCCAACTCTTGAAACCTGTCGAACAAAGTGTTGGCCATAGCCATACTAGCTTTGTCTCCGATTATAACCTGCATGAAGATCTGCCATTAATTTGGCTGGTATGGGAACTATAAGGTTCCACTACCTTAATCATATTAACTGGGGCAGGTTTGGGGAAAGGGTCTTTGTTAATGTCCATTTGTCCTTCCATTGGGAAGATCAATTCCCTTGCCTCTATGGCATCCTGAACCACATTTCTAAAAATCACACTGATCTTCATTGAATGGGTCAACGAATAGTGCCATTTATAATCTTGAGTTTGTTATTTGCCTAAAGCTAGTAGAGTATAATATCGGCTTTTTAGAGGTCAAGCGAATGCTTTCTCAAGTCTTAGGATTGATAAGAGTTCCTGGTTTAGATATCCTTCTTCCCCAAAGAATTGCAAATAGTGGGAGGTCCTTTGATTCAGCGACATCAGGCTCATAAGGAGGATCCTCATCCTCTTAAATTGAATTGTGTACGTAAATACACGCTATTTTTCTTAAGGTTTTCTTCTTTTAAGACAGCCTCATATCTGGTGGAATATTCCTCTAGCTGAAGAAATGTCGTGAAGTTTGAGCCCTCGAATATCTTCCCAAATTCAATGTCCAAGCCATTCAAACCTACCTTGGCATATCCAACCTCGAGAATGACTACAGTGCACTTTAGCCTGGCTCTCTTTGAACCGATTAATGTAATCCCCCACTAATTCACCTGGCATTTGTTTCATTCAAGCCAAGTTAGACATGGAAGTTCTGAGTTCTATTCTAGGGAACTGAGCCCGGAATTGCCTGGCCATGTCATCCCAACAATAAATGAAATGTAGACTAATGTGCCACTTAAAACCGATTCCGCTTGAAGGACTAGGAGCAGCCTAGGCTTAAGATACTGATTTTCAGCCACTTCTTTGCATTGGCAATAGAACCAATCCAAATGCTCGAGGGCAGACCTAGTCCCTTCTCCTGAGAAGAGGGTGAACTCTTGAATTTAGTATCCTCGAAGAAAAGGGTAACCCCTATCATGACAGCAAACATAGCAAACAAAGGGCCAATGACTTATAAGCCAACAAGAGAACCAATGGTCATCATAAGTGAAATACTAAGAACCTTTATCCTAAATATGCTTATTCAAAGCTCAAAACAACGACTAAGATTTCCAAAAGTAAATATGATCCATATAACTGAACTGCGAAACCAAAAAAAATGTAAAGGACATCCTTCTAATGTTGTAACTCCTTCAACTATGTTGAGAGAAGGTCCCTTGAATTTCTTCACCCAGATTACTATGTCTTATATAAAATTGATAAAAAGCAGGGTGAGCATATGGCTGAGCAAGTAACAAATTAGCCAGCAAAACAAGGATCAAGCATTATTTAAAGATATGAAACAAATTTCAAAGGTATTACCAAGGTCGGTTACGAAAAGCTTATCTCGAAAACTTGAGAATATATTAACTGAACTCTTGGGCCTTAAGCCTCTTGGTTGTATGTGCATATAATCCCTACAATTGGGCTCAAAATTAGCTATCTTAATTGGGTCCCTGGCCAACTATGGATTTTGAGGAATGTGCCAATTAGTACACCACTAACAAAGATGGTAAAATCCCCTATCGAGGGCTCCAAGATGTTTTTCCCCGTCATCATAGGGCATAACCAACAAAACAAAGCATAAGAAATGTATTTGCATATTTGCACATCATAAAACATAATTCAAATTATTTTTTTGAAATACCATAAATCAAAGCAATATAACATAGCCAATGTTAAATTCTATACTCCACAAACTTTGTCAAACATAATTGATCCCAAGCACAAACTTTTGAGAATCTAATAGACTATTAACACATCAAACGCTTAGAAGCTTTAACAAAAAGGGTGGATGAGTTAACAAATGAATTATTTACTTGAAGAAACAAATCTTTTCTAAAATCTCAAACACAAACTTTAGCTCTTTTCTCCTCCCTTTCTTCTCCCTCTATCTCTTATTCTTAGAGAACTACTAGATTTATTTGTTGATTTAAGAAAAAGGAGACAAAGAGGGGTAATTATAGGGGAAACGTTCGGGTTTCAGAGTCCTTGAAGGAAGCAAAAGGCTGATTTTCTTTCATGGTCAAGATGCATTTGCAAGAAGAAGATGTTTTGGTCCGAAATGAAAGCTTGCTTTGTTCAAGCATGGAGAGGTTTGACACTAATTAAGTGATTAAACAATTCGGCTAGAAATTTCAACTAGATTTGAACAATCACTCGTAGTTTATTGGTAAATTAGAAAATTTTTTCATGCCTTAAGATCTAAATTTCTTACATTTCTTCTTCCCATAAAAGAAGTTTCATCCTCGAAACTTATGTACCTAAATCATCAAATAGAGGACACTTTTTGCACATTTCATCTTCACTTTCCTGGGTCGCTTCAGCTTCACTATGATTACTCCAAAGAACCTTTACCAGTCTTAAGGTTCGAGACCTTAGTACCTGCTTCTTTTGTTCGATGATCTTTACAGGACACTTTTTATTGGAGAAATCACCTCTTATTTCCTGGTTTAGATTGGGTATATATTTCTTTAACATGGACACATGGAACACGTTATGTAATCCAGAATTGTGAGACCAATGTACGGGGTCTTAACTTTTTTCTCTTGCCATATCTCATTACACCTTTAATTGGAGGCACTTTCAAAAAGACATGATCCCGTACTTCGAAATACATTGGTCTTCTTCAAACACCTACATAACTTTTTTGAGGGCACTGAGCAGTTCGAAGTCTTTCTCTAATCAACTGAATTTTCTCTATTGTAATTTGTAGGATCTCAGGACCCAAAGGCTTCCTATCCCGATGTCATCCCAATATAATGCCTCATAAGGAGCCATTTCAATGCTGGAGCGGTAGCTATTATTGTAAGAAAACTCAATTAGGCGAAAATAATCATCCCAGCTTCTTGCTAAATCCAGAATACATGCTCTAAGCGTAGATGTTCTCTCAGATTGCCCATATGTATGGGGGCGCAGGGTTGCACTGAATGTAAGTTTGGGGCCTCATGCCCACTGTAGACTTTACCAGAATTGTGAGACGAAGCGACGGTCATCATCAGAAATGATAGATAGTAGAAGCCATCCAACTGGACGATCTCATGCAGGTATCTTGGCAAGCCTATCTAGGTTGTATGTGATCTTGATGGGTAAAAAGTAGACAAAATCAGTCAAGCGATCTACAATTACCCAAACTGCAATATGCCCCCTTGCTGTTTTTGGAAGCCTAACTACAAAATCCGTTGCAATATTTTCCAATTTTTATTCGGGTATGGGCACTGGTCGAAGCACACCAGCTGGCTTTTGATGTTCTATTTTGATTTGCCGACATGTTAAACAATTAAGCCACAAATTGAGCAATGTCTTGTTTCAGCCAGGATGCACGGAATAACTCAAGCTATGAGCCTCCTCTAGTATCTTCTTCTTCAACTGAGACTCATTAGGAATACATAGCCTTCGCTTCCCAAGTCTTAGGGATGTTGTTCTCTTGAATCCTGAATTTGGTTTCTTGACCACTTTCCACATTATTGCGGGCTTTACATAATTGCGCATCAACCTTTTGGGCGTCTTTGATTTGCTTTATTAGGATCGGCTGAATCCTAGAGTAAGAGAGCTTGAATTGTTTCATACCTTAACTTCAATATCTAACTTTGGTAGGTCCTTAAGGATGCGCTTTGCCTTTGTCAATAGATAAGCCAAATTTTCCACATCTTCCTACTCAGGCCATCAGGGACAACATTTGCTTTCCTCGGATGATAATGAATGGTGATATCATAATCCTTAAGTAGCTCTCGCCACTTACATTGCCTTAAATTCAATTGCCTTTGGCAGAAAATTTAATTAAGATTTCGTGATCAGCAAAGCTTTACATGAAATTCCATACAAGTAATTTCTCCAAATTTTGGGCGTGAAAATCACAACGGAAAGTTCTAAGTCATTGGTTGGGTAGTTCTGCTCGTAGGGCTTCAGTTGACGAGAGGTGTATGCAACAACATTGTCATGTTGCATCAAGATACATTCGAGACCTCTCATCAAAGAATTGCAATATATCACAAATCTTTCATTGCCAAAAGGAATTATTAAGATAGGAGAAAAAACTACGACATTGCTTGTGCTGTAGCAAGCTCTTTTCACACTCTTCATTCCATTCAAATTTAGCAATCTTTCGCATCAATTGAGTTAGGGGAGACGCAATGCTAGGAATTCCTTCCATGAATTTATGATAGTACCCAGCCAATCCAAGGAAACTAGAAACCTCAGCCACATTAGCAGATCTAGCCCAGTTAATGATGGCCTCAATTTTTCGTGGATCTAACAAAAGTTCATCTCTTGATATCACATGACCTAAAAACGCTACCTTCTCTAGCCAAAACTCACACTTTTTGAAGTTGGCATTGAGCTGGTTCTCTCGAAGAACTAGAATATCATCAAGTCCACAAAAACACCAAGTGCATTAGTCAATCCAAAAGGTAGCACTAGGAACTTGTAGTGCCCACACCATGTCCTAAATGCTATTTTAGGTAGGTCTTCTTCCTTGATTCTGAGCTAGTTATGCCCTGATCAAAGATCAATTTAGAAAAGGACCTTAGAACCTTGCAACTAGTCAAATAAATCATCAATTTTGGAAAGCCTTCTAGGGTCGTAAACAGTTCGCCCATGTTGAGTGAAGGTCCCTTGAATTTCTCCACTCAACTTAATATATCTTGTCTAAAATCATTAAACGACAGGGTGTGCATAAAGCACAGCAAGTGACAAATTCGTCAATAAAACAAGGATCAACCACTATTTAAAGGCATGAAACATATTCCAAAAGTATTGCCACAGTCGATTACGAAAAGTTTATTCCAAAAATTTAGAACGTATCAACCGAACTCTTGGGCCATAAGCCTCTTGGTTATGGCTACATATAATCTCAGCAATTCAGCTCAGAATTGGCTATCATAATTGAGTCCCTTCCAAATAGTGCACCATTAAGAGAGATGGTACAAACCCCCATTGAGGGCTCAAAGATGTCTTTTTCCCGTCATCGTAGGGTGCAACCGACAAAACAAAGTATAAGAAATGTATTTGCATATTTGCACATCATAGAACATATTTCAAATCATTTTTCGAAAATACCGTGAATCAAAGTAATATAACATAGCCAATGTTAAATTCCGCATTCCACAAATTTAGTCAAACGTGTTTTATCCGATTTTAATTTCAAACACATAGAGAGGTAAAAAGGTTAACATATGATGTACAAAACAAATGTTTTGAGAATTAAACAAACTATTAACATATCAAACGCTTAGAAACTTTTAGAAAAAAGGCGGAAGGGTTAACAAATAAGTTGCTTACTAAAAGAAACAAAGCTTTCCTAAAATACCAAGCACAAACTTTAACTCTTTTAGCTCTTTTCTTCTATCTTTCTTCTCCCTCAATCTCTTAGTCTTTGAGAACTACTAGATTTATTTGTTGATTTAAGAAAGGGCAGACAAAGAGCAGTATGTGTAGGGGAAAGGTTTGGGTTTTAGGGTGCTTGAAGGAAGCAAAAGACTAATTTTCTTTTCTTGACAAAGATGGTGGCTGGTCAAGTTCATAAAGAAAGCTTTCCTAGTCAAAAATCAACTTCCCATGGTAAAAATGCATTTCGAAGAAGGCTGACTTTTGGTCCAGAAATTTAAAAGTGAGTGAACAATTTTGTTAGAAATTTGAACTAAAATTTGAACAATCACTTGTAATTTATTGGTAAATTATGTAAACAAATTTCTTATGCCTTGAAATTTAAATTTCTTACAATCCCTTTCTATGTAGTCACGGTAGGGTATATTATACAAAGGTCCATTGACCCTTGTGAGGCCACGCCCATACATCTGTTTGATGAGGACGACCAATTGGTCCTGGAGGGGAAGGTTAGACACATAATTATGCACTTGCCATTACCCCCAAGTTGGTGAGGATCTTGAGGGGGACCTATAGGATACCCCTTTGCCCCCCAGCCTGTAACACCCTTGATCATTTTGTTGGTTGACCAAGAAGTATGTTCCAGCAAGGCCTGGGTTGTATGATATGCCTAAGAGCGCACCAATATTAGTAGGCTGTTGGTTCTTCCTTGCTTGATCAATCCCCAAGTTATGACATTAAGAACGTGGATGGCCAGCTTGCCCCCCGGTGTGATAAGCACGAAGAGATCTAGGAAGGAAAGTTTGGTCCCCAACAGTGGGTACCTATCCTTGTACTCCTATTTTAAGTCCTTGAGTGGGCCTCAGGGCAACCCCTTTTACTTGAGGAGGGTTTGAACAGCTATGCCCTACTATCTCAAGGATAGGTGACGCCAGCACATTGGCATTGAGATCCCTCAAAGCCAGAGAGAACCCCTAATTCAAAGGCCCTGCAACCACAAGGGGCATGTTGACATTCCTATGGTTGGATTGCCAGTGTGTGACACTGGGGTTAGCCATAACTGGGTTTTCCATTTTCTCCAGAATAATGTAGTGAGCCTGGGGAACTAGTGATTGCGTGCTAGAAGGAGCATCATGAGGACATCAATTTTGACTGACGGAGGAGGTGTGGGCCTAAGTTGCCTGATGTTCTCTCTAACGAATTGAACCAAGCCATTGTGAGTCTCAGCCTATCTAATCAGGATAGGCTCGACTTAACCTACTATTTGTTGGCCCACGTCCTTAACGGTAAGGATAGTAGTAGAAGAAAAGGTTGAGTTCATTTCAACTGAGATTGTACAAGTCTCTCTTTGAAGCCTTTCATTCACTAAAGTTCCAACGTCGTTTGTCACGACTCTCATGGCATTAGAGTTATCACGCTGAGCCACTAGATTGCACTATGTTTCAGCATGCTGACTCTCAATGGCCTCTCACATTTTTTGTTGGACCCTTTGATCCATGATTTGTAAACGGCGTTTGAGCATAGCCATGACACCTTTTCAAGAATGGTTGTCTATCCCAAAGCATTCATCTTCTGGGTTGTCATCATTGCCATTGCTTTCACTGCCATGGTTGTGGCTTGGCTCATCCGTTTGTGTTATAAGGCTATGTTCAAGAGGATGTTCAAGCGGGATTCATGCGAGGATCTAATCTGGGCTAAGCCTTCTGGTCCCTTATGCTTGAGAGAACTGGAGCTCCTTGTTTTGACCATCAGCAAATGGTCTGCGATTATGTTCTAGTAATCCACGATGGTTTTTGACAACGACGTCTTGTTTGCTCTATTTGTTTGCAATTAAAAGTGATATGGTTACCATAAAAATTAAAACAAAACGAATGTGCAGAAGGGACTCACTACAACTAGAGAGTGAGCTTAAATTCGGACTGCATGTCTTTGACTTCGACCAGTCACCAGAGAAAAGTGCTGCAACCCTAAGGTTGGTGATGGGGGAGAGAGGAATTTGAGTTGAAATGAGAGAGAGAAATAGAAAAATGGATATGAGAAAGTAAGAGTTTTGAAATGAAAAGATATGAGATATTTCATTATAATGTTCAAGATTGATACTGTATCCTTTACAATAGGCTTACATGCCTGTTTATAGAGAACTAATGAAGCACATGGAAGCGAACTAACTAAGCATATTAACCAACGCCCATAACCACTTGAAAGGTAAGCTACACTAACATAAACCAGACTGTGACCCATGCTACTGTGATAGCGTGAAATATGCGCCTGCCTATGACCCAGGATAGCTGACAGTGCCCTACCCAGTTGTTGCTTATGCTTGGCTATGGAATTGCTTTGACTGACAGTGTACGCCTAGAACCACAACCTATAAACTTAGATGTGACGCTACAATCATGACAACCAGCCAACTCTACCAAAATCATGACCCCCACTCATGGTCCGTGACAACCTTGTGACACACACACAACCCATATGACAAGCAACACCTAATTCTTAGTAAGGGAACCACATGTGCGTCACTCTCATGATTGTGACAATGCATCACTCCAGTCTGATTGTGACATTCCCTTCCCCTTCAAAATCCTTGTCCCCGAGGATTAAAATTTTGGAATCTTTGTCAAGAGCCGCTAGCAATTGTCTTTCTTGTCTCGGCAGAAGTGTTGATGTGAACAAGGAATCGTAGATCAGCTATGCATAAGTATTACATCCAACTCCTGGGATACATCAATCACTACTAACTAGTATAAATTGAAATCCTTGTATTTCAAACTAAAGAAAATCCGAACTACATAACAACCTACTAGTAATTGTAACAAAATGTTAAGATATTTTTTTAACAGCTTTTATATCGTATATCAGCTACTAATATATTATGTATACCTATCACAACCCCCCTAACCTATTCTTTTTTGTATGATCAATTGTTTTTGAAAAAGTAAGGGCTGTACGTGGGGTGCTTCTTGTACCGATTCCAGTTCGGGCGAAGCGTCCCCATGCTCGACTGTCTTTCACCTTCTTATTGTCACCACTCAGCCCAATCTTTATCTCCTGGCACCATACTCAACCCATGTTTGCAGAACCCTTTATTACGGAATTTTGCCCATGAATTTCAGCCTTCTTTGTGCACCACGAACAATGTGACCCGCTTTTCGGGATTTGGAAATTAAAGAGAATTTGGCAGGACTAGTGCGCTTGCTCCTTTTTTGCTTGGTTTTGTGTTTCTTGATGAAATTGTGCTCGGCATCCATCTTGGAATCTTTAGGTTAGTATCCTTACTTGATAATTCTTCAATCTTGGAGAAACAAGGGTTTCTTGAAATTTTATTCATACGTCCACTGCCTCCGACTATGATTAACGCGATTCCTTAATGGATGGCTTAACCGGCGTTGCCATGACAGCACAACGCCATTCGTGAGGTTGTGGTGTGAACTTAGTTTGCTTCGGCTGTGCACGAGCCTATCAATGGCTATTGCCAAAGAATCAATAGAGGTCTTTAGTTTCTGTTTTGAAGACCGAAGCTCCCGACAAGCGAATAGAAGTTTTTTTGGGGAAGACTGAAGTTTCTCATCAGCCCTTGCGTGTTCCTCTATGACAGCGAACTGCTCATGTGAACTAAAAATCCCTCCCCAAGACAGCACGGCCGTTGTAGTAAGGTTAAATGTAAGAAAATTAATAAATAAATAAAATCAAGAACTCCCAACTTGAATCACAACAAGTTGTTATGCCAATTTGTGACAACCTTAGGGTTGGTGACAGGGAAGAGAGGAATTAAAGTTTAGATGAGAGAGAGAAATGGAGAAATTGAGACGAGAAAGTAAGAGATTAGAGATGAGAAGATATGAGATATTTCATTAAAATGTTCAAGATTCATAATGTATTCTTTACAAGAGGTTTACATGCCTATTTACAAAGAATTAAATAAGACACGGAAGAGAACTAACTAAGCACATCAACCAAAGCCCCTAACCACCTGAAAAGTAAGCAACACTAGCATAACCCAAACTGTGACCCATGCCGCTATGACAATGTGCGCCTGCTTGTGACCCAGTGTAGCTGATAGTGCGCTAGCCGGCTATCTTTGTGCTTGGCTGTGAAAATGCTCTAGTTGACAATGTGTGCCTATCACCACACCCTATGACACCCACCTATGACGCTACAACTATGACAACTAGCCAACGCCACCAAGATTGTTAGTAAGGAAACCAAATGTGCATCACTCCCATGATTGTTACAAGTGTTGTGATATTTTTGTGTATCTAACTTCGGTTATACTGTGAGTTTAGCTTATCCTTCAATTAAAAAGATGGGGGTAAATATTTTTGTGGATTTTTATATATTGATTGATAGAAAATAAAAGGGATATGTACCTAACTCAAGTGGCAGTTACAGTGACGGAGCAGGGCCCACAAACACCTTTCCTCGCACACTTAAAAGTCAGGAGCTAGGGCGGAGACAAACCCAAGAGCTCAGTAGTCCACTTACAAGCCCGAGTCAGTTAGGTTTTTAAACTCGGCAACATTGATTTATAATAACTCGAATGAGTATAGATCGAACAAGATTAAGGTGAATCAAATCGTATTCGAGTCACTAGATTCGGACCAATGCAATCAAGGCCAAGCCTTGGCCATCAAAGCCCAAATTAATGGCGATCAAGCAGCGATAGTAGTGTATTTATTGTTCTGGACTCTTCACAGGGTCTCTTATTTATAGGAAAAAAAACTAAATTCACGAATGATATTTGAACGTGCCTTGATTTGATTCTTGAGGGAATTCATTGGAGCCCACGTTCGCATTATCAACCGAAGTCTCCTCCAGAAGCCCTAAATTCTATTGGATTAAATTTAGTGCCCAACTATCTGATATAGTGCTTCAAGTAACTGTCTTGAGCCCTGAAACAACCTGTCTTGCAGCCTTCTTGGCAATCCCTTAAGCTCGAGCTCCTTTCGCCCTTCAACCATCTAGAGCGTCAAGTGGCTGGTACCCTTGTTAAGGTGAAAAATTTCTCAAGATGCTGGGCTCAAGAAGCCTTTATTTTAGCACCTAAAGGTTTGGTTCCACTCGCGGAGGACCTCACATGGCGAGCACATAGTACTTTGCTCAAAATGTCATCGTCCCAACTCCTTTGAAATTGAGGTGTAAACACTAGGAATCGTTGTTGAAGGTAATCAAAGTTGTAATTTGACCCCTCGGCAGAGACTGAAACCACCGTTTGGCTGCGTCTTTTGACGAAAACGAAAAAAGATGTAACCTAACCGCATCGTTCGGAAGACCCTGCTAATGACCTGTTTCCCAAGTTTCTAGAAAAGCATCAAGGTGTTCGTAAGGGCTTTCGTTCAGCTTCCCATAGAATGTGGGAATAATGCTGATGATCTCAGGCTTGATTTTAAAATTTGCATTACCCGCCCTCCAGCTGGTGAGACATATGTTTTGGGAACAAAATGATCCCCAATCGTGTGTGCCTCTTCATTGGCAATGATTCGAGTTGAATTTGCATTTTCATTGTAACACCTCGAAGTAGATAGCATCAACTCAATTTCTAGATCAAGTGGAGTCAATTCGAGATTGAGCAATCGTCTACCGTGCAAGCACTAAGCGAGCTAAATCAACCTGGATCACAAGCGTAGAGCTGTGCGGAAAGAACACGAAAATAATGAAAAATAAAAATAAAAAATCTTGTCAATCATTGAATCAAACTTTTCCCTCTGATTCCCTGACAACGGCGCAAAAACTTGATGTTGTTTTAAACATGTTTTGAAACCATGTACTTGCAAACGTACAAGTCTGTCGTAACTGAATAGGGTATATGGGTGTTGTATCCAAAGAAAATCGAAATAAAGTTAAATTCAATGATTATCGGTTAGTTAAATTTGTGTTTTTGTTGAAGATTGAGTATAACTAAATTTATGTAATTAAACGAAATTAAATTGTCAAATTGATCTAGTTTAGGGAGTAAATTAGGTTCAGCTTAAATTGGATCCCGTTATTGTATTTTATCATGACAATGACTTTTCAAGATATAGGCCACAAGTTATAAACATAGATTTACATTAAACTAGAGCTTCGAGTACTGAACTAGTTTTAGAGCATAACACATCTTATCACTCTAGGTTTAACATGAGTTATCTTAATAGCACTACTAAATTATATTCTCACTCCTAATTTCATATCAAAACCTCGATTAATACTTAAGTTAGGCCTTAGATATAGTTTAATGGCATAAACCATCTATCTCTCTTAGAGGTGGCAATTGAGTCATTTGGGTCAGGTTCGGGTGTACCTATTCGGGGTTGGTCATTTCAGGCTTGCAATAAATTTGGGTCGGGTTAGGCTCAGGTCCACCCATGTCATTATAATCCTATTATTTAGTGTCTTAATGGCATCAACCATTTACAAAATTTCAAATTATACTCCAACCTATTTTTTTTCCTGTGGAATGCACAGGGGCTTAAATTGAAATTTACATATTGACATTGTTTGGAGTGGAAAGTGAAACCATCATCCTAATTCAAAGTGTACTATATATGGTAATGCAGTTGTTATAGGGTGCCATGACTATAGTCATCATATGAATTTGCTCAGATGTTTTGTGTCATATTGCATGTTAATTGGGGCATGTTAATTGGACCACCAACACTGCTGTTTTAGTGCATATTGCATCAAAATGTTGCATTTTGTTTTCCACGGCAACAAAAAAAAAATCATGGTCCCAAACTTTAGTGTTAGCATCAATCAAAACTACATTGTTTTTGTTTGAGGCAATTTTGTCTTTTCATATTTCCAATATTGGATTCCATCGGAGAAGGTCCTGCAAACTAATAGGAAGAAATCTTATGGTACGTAAGAAATAACTAAAAAAGATTGGTGATGTAGTTCCCTTAAAAAAAATAAATCACAAACGGCAAGCTTCTAAATAGAAAATTACCCTATTTCTTAACAACACTCTTTTCCATGAAATGCCAATTTTATTTCCCTCAATTGTATAATTTCAAATTAATTCTAATGTGAGTGTTGAACTATTCACCAGTACACGAGTGAACTGTCTACTAGTCAGAACTAGATATGACATGATATCAAATATGTTGTCATATTGGCTTTTAATTTTAGCAATGATAGTATCTAAGTATTTAGGCAATTCAGCGCAACTGTAAAAGAGACAAAACTATTTTGATTCCTGTCTTATTTTACCCTTTTAATGTTCCTAATTCTTGGGATAGACGCTTAAGCTAAGTGGACTATTCCCTTATTTTTCATGACAACTTTTCTCACAAACTGTTAATACTAGAATAAGTTCAACATCTAATGTCCAAATCTTGCATCTGACTAACTCTTTAGTCTAGTCTAACATTCGTTACGTTCTTTTCAACTTAGTAGATATAGTAGCAGCAACCTAGAGAACTCTAGATGCATTAAACACGTCATATTATAATGAACAAAATAGAAAAGACAAGACAAACCAGTATTGATTGCAGTGCACAGTCTAACAACTACCAAAGACAAAAACAGTGAAACAAGTCATATAAACACAGAGGATTACTTTTCTTAGCTTTTAGTAAACAATCAAAGTTCGCAGTTCACATTCTGACACTTGCATGTATGCCCATGGAGACCCAACCAAACCACCCAGAACTTCCCATCGGCAAGGCCGAATTGAGATATCAAAAG
Organism: Simmondsia chinensis; assembly: GCA_018398585.1. NCBI lineage: Eukaryota > Viridiplantae > Streptophyta > Magnoliopsida > Caryophyllales > Simmondsiaceae > Simmondsia > Simmondsia chinensis. Next base: position 12,892,311 of record JAGTTD010000009.1, on the reverse strand, counting down.
GGTGAGAACATTTCTCAATATATATATTTTCTTGTAAACTCTTTACTAAATACATTTAACACACTACTTTTCCATCAGCCTCTAAGGTCCTACAACAGAGCTCCTCGGGGAGGCTAATGTAAACCCTAGTCAAGTATACACCATTACCTGAACAATCGTACAAGGCCTTGATATACGTCACGTCGGTGTGGCCATACTTGATCATCTCTTAGAGATCTAACCCTATATTCTGCAAATAAGCACTCTCCTCTGGAAATCGCACCCACCTGCTATACTGATAGAACGGTAATGAAGGCTAGGAGCATTCATTTAGAAGCTCACTCCCACTTTATTTTGGGTATGGTGTAAACATTATGTGTGTGTGTGCAATAATAAGCTAGCCAATCTACTTGTTACTATGAGAGAGGCGTAACAAGTAATTAGTCAAATGAAAACTATTACCAAATAATATTTTCTAAACATATTTAACTCGTTGTTTCTTCCTTGGTCTCTAAGACAACATCATAATGCTCTCTAGCAGATTATCATACTATCCTAGTTATGTGTATGCCATTACCTAGACATTAGTTCAAGTAAATAAGATACTCCACGTCAGCGTGGCTGCACTCCTTTTCCCCATACTTCTATCTGTCATGAAGAAGTCTAACCCTGTATCTTGCGAATAATCGCCCCCCTTAGGGAGTAGCGTCTATTCACTATACTGATAGACTGGCAATGGAGACTGTGAGGAATCAACTCTTGATCCTCGCTCCCACTTGAACTTTTATAATGGCGGATCTTTCTTTTAAAAATTGATTATCTCATAACCAATATTAGAATCATATTCTAAAATATTATTTAACAATTAAATAAAGTCATAGTCATATTAGGTTCCTTTAATTACCCAACTTATGCAATCTAACATTAGTTATATTATGAGAATTTTCTTTTCAAATAATTGAACTATCGAATTATCTAATCTAATTAGATTTATTTGAAAAAATTCTCCTGCTAGATGAAATAAAATATTTCACCAAATTATATAGCCTCATATTTCACCTATATAAAATATTTCACATCATACAAAATATTTAACTCTTCAAATAGTGTTAAATATGTAGACAAAATTTAATAAGTATCACATTATCAAACAATTTGAATAACAATACTCAAAGACCTAAAGGTCGGAGCAATTATAGTTTTTTTCTAAATTCTGTTAGAAGAGATTATCACATAATCTTAATTAGAATCTCATCCTAATTAATTAATCATTTATTTCAAATATTTAAATAATAAAATATAAAAAATAATTTTTTATTAATTAACGGGGAAGGGGGCACGACCAGCATAGGAACGGCAATGGAGTGGGTAAAACCCGACACCCGCAGAGCGGATACGGGTATAAGTGAGGCAGATAGTGGGTACGGATGGGTGTATCCGCCCCGTACCCATCACGGTTATGGGGCGGGTATAGGTCTAGTTTTGTACCCGCCCCACCCCACCTCATACCTACCATACCCGCTTCATTTTGTACATAGTTAGCACTCAAATTAAAAAATATATGTTTAAGTTCAATAACCCAAATTGATTATCAATGTCATAAAAAAAATATATTTTGTTTTTAAAAAATAGTATGAAATAACTAATATGAGCGGGTATAGATAGTCGCTTTCTACTCCCATTAGAGAGGGTACGGGGTGGACAATGGATACCCGTTGGATACCCGCATATGGGTGTGGGTTTATACCCGCCGGAGCAGGTATGGGTATCCACTTCATACCTGTAGCGGGTAATGGGGCAGGTACGGGTATAGAGGAGGCACCCCCCCGTAATTTCCCTGCATCATTGCCATCTCTACCCAACACTCTTATGGACACGTCCCTCCTTTAAATAAATGAATAAATAATTTAATCTGATCTTAATCTAACTAAATCATAAACCAAACATCTAATCACATTAGACATTCTTTGTGACATCGTATATATCTAAATCATTGAACCACTTGAATATCTAATCTCATTAGAGTATTTAGACTTATACATTCATTATTTTAATTATAATTCATCCTATTTTAAACAATTTAGATTTGATGTTATCTTGCTATTAAACTCTTTAATACCACAATCAGGTTTTTCTTTATTTTGGGTCATCATAAAATATTCAACAATTGAATGTTTCGTACCTCGGTTCATAATCTAATCGCATCAGAATAATAATCTAAATCGTCCAACTCTTTGAATATCTAATCTAATTAGATCCGATTTAGACTTACACTTCTTAATGGAATCATAAATCATCTAAAATTTTAAACAATTTAAAACTTTAACGAATATTCAATCTTGTTATTAAACTATTTTAACAACAATATCCAAGATAATCTTTTTCCTATAATGAAATTCCTAACTGTATATTTTTCATAATTCTACATACCTCAATTTTATCAAGCCTGATATTTTAATATCAATTACGAACATATTAGAGTTGGCTCTGATATATAAATTGTTGAGTTTATGGTTCTTTAATTTTGATCATAGCAAAGGGCACCTATCAGAACACTCAACGTAGAAGACTATTCTCACTACTTTAGCCCCTAGGTGGGAGAGTCACGCTTCGTGACACCTCACGTGTGAGGGATCCCTGGATTAAGGCTATCTCTATAGATCCCATCGCTCTGATACCAATTATTGGGAAAGTATTTCAAAAAAATTTTCCTCAATGACCAGAGCGGGCGCAGCGGAAAACTTTTTTAAATTCAATCTAATGCCTTGATCTAATTAAACTACTAAATTAGACCTAGAATTTGCTCTAATAGGCTCATAATATAACATTCAAAACATCGAATAAAATAAATATAAAGGTGGCACGTAGAATTAATGAAATAGAGGAAAGAACAAATTAAATATTAAATACATAATTTAGACATATCCAAACTTCGAATTTGTAGATTTGAAATTGGAAGAAGAAATTTCTTAAAACCTCAAGATCTTCTCCGCAATGACTCCTATTAGCACCAGAGTGCGGGCTCCAAAAATATTTAATTTAGAAAAAATTTGGAGCAAATTTTCCCTTTTAATCTTTCCAAAAAATAATTTTTTGGAGAAACCGTGCTAAATATTAATTTAGAAAATCCTAAAACAATTTTAGGTTTCACAACATGGAAGAAAATTAGGTTACAAGACCTAAAAACCAGAACTTAAAAAAACGCACGGCAACCCTCAAAAAAAATGCAGCCTTCTATATATATAGCTCCATTTATGGGAGTAGCTGGAATGAGAATGGAAGTTTTGTGAGAATGTAAGAAAATTTAATCTAAACAGTTAAATCTTAAGCAAAATTGATTAATTGTTTTAAAAGGCTCATCGTATCTGAAGCCCTATCACCACCGAACGGTCACCACCGCTACCACTGCTGCTGTCTCCACCCTCCCATCGTAGTGGCGGCGGGTTGGCAGCGACGATGACCGTTGGGATTTGAGATGGGATGGAGAGAGAAAGAGAAATAGATTGGTGGTCGCGATAATGGCGGAGAGGAGCGGCGGTGACGAGGTGGCGGAGAGGAGTGGTGGCAACAATGACGACAGCGGTGGCTGCGGTGGTGGGTGGCGGTGGTGGTAACCCTAAGGACGATGGGATGGAGAGAGAGAGATGGGTGGCGGTGGCAGGGGTGGCCGAGAGGAGTGGAAGCAATGGTGGTGGTACCGGTTGGATGCTGGTAAGGCTCCAGATACCATGAGTCTCTTAGAACCAATGATCAATCTTACTTAAAATTCAACGGTATATAGATTTAATTTTCTCATATTCTCACGGAACTTTCAATCTCAATCCAGTCGCCATATGGGCCCCACATGGGGCCACTTGAGACCTTTTTTTATTTAAATCTGAGTATCGCACCTTGGTTGGCCATTTGTGTGTACATGGATGAAGCAACCTGTGTGCGATTTTTTTTTCCTGTTTTTGTTTTAACTTCTCATAATGTATAAATTTATCCCATGAATATTATTTCATAAAATTAATTTATTCATTTTAGGAATAAATAATTCATCTCATGAATTAAGTTTAGCAAAGTTAATTTATTCATCTCATGAACAAATAATTCATCTCATGAATTTAATTTTAATATTTTCGAACAGTGCTTAAGTGGCTTGCGGAGGGACCTCAGACCATTAACTTAATTCCACTAAATAATATTTACGGCGCTCTAGAATTAAATATATTCACTAAATAATTTTCCAAATAATTTTATTATTATTATTGTGATAATTAACCCCTGTGTTAGATATCCGTAAGCAAAAATAATTCCAATTACTATCATTATTTTTCTCAACCCTATTATCGTAGTTCCTGACTCGCCCTTCTTGAATAATTCATAATACAAAAATAATTTCTGTATTTATTCCAAATGTTAAACACATGGAATACACTGGCCAAAGATTCTAGAATCTGTTTGTATATTTGCAAATCAACTAGGGAGACATCATTTGTTGTAGATTCCCAATAAAATATCCTTTCCCACCACACTTCATGCAATTGTCCAATGACTTAAGATCCTGCTTATTCAATTTTAACATCATCATTTTGAACGTCAAAGCAATTAACATTCCATACATGAGTTCAGACTATTTCTAATAGCAGTAAAGACACAACTAATTCAGGTGGTCTGATACATGTATTAGTGATAGATAAAAGTGTAGTTAGTTGACTTAGTTGAGTTGTTGGGTGAATTAATATAAATACTTGTAACAAATATCAAATTAAGCATGGAATAACAAACAAGATCTTTCTCCTTCCTCTCTCTTCCTCTAAACCCTAACCCTAATTCTCTCTCTATCTCTCTCTCTCTAATTCTTCACTATTCTTCATCAAATTCTAGATACAATCCTAATTGATTGTATCATGGTCCTGCTCAGTATTCCAAATCTCATTGAAAATACCAACATTATACTCTTGGATCTTGATTTCATACGATCAAGACAAATCATCAAAACTAAACTATCATATTATACTCTTATCAGACAAGTCGTCCAAACTCATCACCAACTACGAATATATTTTAACAACATGTCACTAGTTTGATCTAAGTCTTTCCATAGTTCAATCATATTGACCATTTAAACCAAACCTGACACGTCATCATGGACAACGTCCATCTCATGGAACATTTCAGAAAAATAATTAATTAGACAATAAATAAATAAAAGAATTTTATTTATTTAATATTTAAAACAAACTGATTAGATTTTTCTAGGAAATCTATTCTAACAGTATATGCTAGAATGACTAAAATTATCAAGTTAGGAGTTTTATGAGTTGTGGGGAGGGGAGAAACTTGAATTACAATATAGATAGATAATTTATATTTTTACCGATATATTTATTATTATTGTTATTATAGGTGTTATATGATCTTTTATTAAGTTTAATTGTACTCCTGACAAATAATAACTCTCATTGAATTTCAAGACCTTCGGTTAATCCAGGTTTCAAGATGGGTTGGGTTCCGGTTCAGGTCATTTTGGTCAGGTTGATTCAAGTCAATGGTGCATTAGGTTGGGCCAAATTGTTATTTCCAGGTCAAGCAAGAAATGGGTTGGGTTAGTTACAGGTCGGATCATTTCAACTTAGTGTTCAATTATTTACAACAAATTTTTAGTTCGAGTCAAGTTAGTTTACGGGTTTTTCAGGTCGGTTTTTGGGGTCGGGTTGGAATATCCACCTCTAATCCCTCTAGGTATAGCATAGATTATTTCAACAACACTAACAAATTTCTTTTTCACTCCTAATTACATATTAATTTATATAAAAAAATCATACTTAGGGTTGGCTTTCAACCTCAGCCCTAACCACTCATGACGAACATGTTATACTAGTCTAGGCTACAAGTACAAGATAACAAGCAAATGAATTGGTAAATCAAATCATAGATACTAGCACATAAAAGGAAACCAATCTAAAATATAGAATTTGCCACATGAGTGCAAAAAATAACATAACAAATGTAATTGTCAACAATAAAGTATAAATCCGGGATCCGAACAGCCACCCATCCTTCACCCTGTTGGAAAAAAGATATGAATTTTGTTGAAAAATAAACTCTGATGCCGACTATGGGGTTCACAGTTTTCAACTATGGTCACAACAATAGGCACCCATTAGAGCACTTAGAGTATGAGACTCTTCTCTCTACCTAAGCCCCCGGTCGGAGAGTTACGCTTCGTGACACCTCGCGTGCGAGAGTTCCCGGAAATATGTTTACCCTTTGCCATAATACCGGTTGTTGGGATGAATTTTAAAAGTTCTCCTTAAATTTACGCATCGGAATAGGTTTAGAATTCATAACTCTAAACCTCGGGTTGATTTAAAATTCCTAATTTTAAATCTATTAACTTAAATTCATAATTTAAATAATCAGATCTAAATTCTTAATTTAGATCTACAGGCCTTTCACTCTAAGACGCTCATAATAATACATAAACTTGAACAGGCATAATAACAAATACTGTAAATAAATAGAAAAGCGAAACTAAAAGAAGAAGGAAGAACATACCTGGAATTATTCCAATATGAACGAAAACCAAGAAAGAAAATAATATTCTTCAAAATTGAGACCCCGAGACCTTCTACGCAATGACTTCAAAATGTCCGGAGGGTGGGCTCCGATAAATATTAAATTGAAGAAAGAAAAATTTCATCAGAAATTTTTCTCTCCAATTGGATCTCCGAAATAATTTCAGAAACCCTAAATAAATTTTTCAACTCCAATGCCAAATCTCAGAATAAGCCCCTCTATTTATAGAAATGTACCGGAGCAAAAAAAATCTGATTTTAATCGAAAAAGGATTCTCAGTTTAAGTTAAAACGCGTCGTTTTATTTAAAAATAACTCAAAACGCCACGTTTTGTAACAGTACAACCCACATCCTCAGCCTGTCACCTTGTGCCACGTGTCGGCACATGATTTGTCCCCGCGTGTGGATGCGGATAGCCCTAGTGCGCGTCCTGTCGCGCGCTGGTTCGTTGGATACGATTCACGCGGATCGCGACTGTGCAGTTTTTCTTTGCGTATATATATATATTTTGTTTCCCACATGTAAAAATTCATCTTATGAATTTTAATTTTTTTAAATTATTTTATTTTATAATTTTTAATATTTATTCATCTCATGAATAATGTTTGGCAAAATTGAAGATAAATAATTCATCTTATAAATTCTTTAATATTTTTTTAATAGTAATAAAATACTGAGGCTTGCGCAGGGACCTCAGGGACAATTTAAATCTAGCTCCAAATGGGTTAAATTAAATCATCTCATGTTATTAATTTAATTACCATTTAATGAGACTTAATTGCACTAAATAAATCTCACTGCACTCCAGACTTAAATTATTTATTAGATATCTCCCTAATAGACTGTATTGATGATAACAACCCCTCCACTAAATGTCCATGACAAAGGATAAAGATAATAACTACTATTATCCTTCTCACAGCTTCTCCATTAGTTACCGACTCGCCCTTCACTGAATAATTCATTTATACTTGAACATATTCACAGTATAAATTTCAAATGTCAAACACATAGAATACTTTGGGCAAAGTTTCCGACCTATTCAAATATTTGCGAATCAACTGAGGGGACATCTGTATCTCATAAGAGAATGTAGATTCCCTATTGAATATATGATTCTTGTCACACTTCACGCCGCTACCATGGTTGTTAAAATCGCTATTTAAATCGCAAAATCGTACGATTCTATGATTTTACTTTGCCCCAGCCATCCAAATCGGTCAAAAAATCGTACTCAAGTAGAATCGTAGCAAAATCGGTAGAGTCATATCAGAATCGGTAGAATCACAAGTAGAATAGGGATTCTGATGCGATTCTACCCGATTCTACTTAAAGGCTCGTGGTCACGTGCAAAAGTCACGATTTTAATGTGTTTTTCTACATTTTTGTATAATATATTGAGCCCTAACTTTCTATATTAATCTCATCTTTGATTTTATATTTTCTATTAACTATTGACGTAAAAATCTACTATTAATTGTATATCTTGGGGAGGTTTTACTGTTTTAGTATTGAAATTGAGAGTGTAATCGCCGCCTCAAGTGATATGAAAGGTTTGATTGGAGATGATGCTACCATTGCGGATGATTCTCTTAGTAATGGCGGAAATACAAACACTAGTACTGTAAATGATATTGACCCAGTAACTTTGATTTTGGATATGAATTTGATGGTGCTATGAGTTGAGAGACTTGAGCATAAGTTTTATGTTAGAATGATATTACTCTTTTTCGTACCTTTAGGTTTTCAATGTATTGTAAAACTATAGTCTTATGGACTTTTTGATGTTCTTTATCATATATTTGAGAATTATTATGCTAATTTTGTCAATATAAATAATTTACTTACACATAAAGTAGAATCTTACGATTCTCAATTCGATTCTACTATTCCGATTCTACTGATCCCTCGTCGATTCTACGTAGAATCCCAATTTTGACAGCCTTGGCCACTACTCGATGTAGGTGGGATTTCAGTCATTCATTTAGACCTTACTTATAGTACACCAAAGTAACTAACGCTCCATGCACAAGTCCAGAATACCCTCAGGATTTAGAATTGTAGTTCAAACAGTACAACGTAAATCACTCATCTCCGATAGTAGTCTAAAAATTAACCCACATGGTCCAACTCAATGTGTCAATCTTATTAAACACATTAACCTAACACTTTTGGATCTCCATCCACATGACCAAGGTAAGTCATCTGAAGTGCCACGTTATAGTCTTAACATACAAGTGGTCCAGACTTGTCTTCGACTACGAGTCCTTCAAACAACAATTCATATCATTTGTTCCAAGTCTATCTGTGGCTTTATCACATAAACCACTGAGAACAAACATATAAATGGCAGTCTAAGGACTACACCCATCTCATAGATATCTCCCAAAAGAAAATCACATGCAGTATAAATGCTCACATGCACAAATTTAACTAGAAAACGACTGAAACTTTATTTTTATTTATTAATTAAAATAGTATATCCAGAATAAATCTGGATTTCAGGACACTGTTCCTAACAATCTCTCACTTGTCCTAAATCCAATTTATGACAAAGTCCATATTCACCCCTTTTTAAGTTTGAACCAAAGATCTACTGAGTCTAACTCTTAGTGAGTACAATTACTTTATTGTGAGTCAGCAATACAATACTGCTTGACATTCCTCTCACTAATGGCTCCCACTCCAAGGGTAAAGACATACTTAGACATCGAATATCCATCATTTTAATCTAACTGGAAGTCTTAAATCAATATAGCCAACTGGAACTAGCTCGTCAATTTGAAAGATTAGCATAACTGGAACTAGAGAAAACTCTTTACTGTCACCTAGTCCATTGGACCCAGGTTAGACTAACACCTGATTACTATACCATTGCATAGCAGACATCAAGTCTCGTGCACAACATGGCATACCTGAGGATCCCACTGCCAAAGCATATAGAAAATTTCTCAATTGCTCCTCCTCTTGAGGTGTCCTAGAACACTACTCAAAAGGAGAGAGACTCCAAGCTATACCTTGACAACGTCTTGTCAATATAAGTGGTTAGGGAAAGACCTAACATCTTACTCTTACTACCTCGTAGAAGCTTAATCTTAAGAGTAGAGCTGGCTTCTCCTGTGTCTTTCATATTGAGCTATCATGACAACCAAGTCTTTACAGCTAATGACACCCCTACATCATTCTCAATGAGTGGTATATCGTTGACATATAAAACTAAGAAAGCCACTACTTTCTCTTAATGTCATTTGTACACGCATGATTTGAGCAACCGATTGCACAAAACTAGAAGATTTAATTGCTTCATTGTGGCTAAAAGGACCGTATTCAATGCCATGGTCAACCACTAAGGCTCCCATTATTTACCTGTCAGGTGTCCTGCCAATTCTCCCACCACATCTAAGCTCTCGTGTACCTGGACTGTTCTCATTCCTATTAGTAGGTGCATCTAATGCATCCACTATGTCTTAAGCTGTGTCTAGCTGTTCAAAGCTATTGTCATTTTCCTTTAATACCATTTTGTTTTTGTTTTTTAGCTTACTTGTAAAATGCTTCTCTAAGTATTTTGCATTGTATTTAAAAAAAAAAATCTTTTAAATCAAAAAATTGTAGGAAAAACTGCCTGTGTTCCCTTTATCTGCAACACCATTCTACTGTGGTGTACTCAAAGTAGAAAGCTAAGATCTTACTCGTTTGCAGTTAGGAACTCTAAAGACTCACCTGAAAAATATTCACCACCTCGATCTGATCGATGTGATTTAATTTATTTACCTAATAGCTTTTAAAATTTAGCTTTTTACTCTTCGAACTTTTCAAAAGAGTCTGACTAATGTCTAATTAGGTAAACATATACACATCTTGAGTAATCATTACTAAACATGAATAAGTACTTATATCCACCTCTTGCCTGAACATTGTATTGGTCCACATACATCTATGTAAACCATCTCAAGCAAGCCACCAACCTTGTTGCCTTTACTCTTAAAGACAAAATTGGTCACCTTTCATTCTATGCAGAATTCGCAAGCTGGTAATGACCTCAAGTCCAAAACCTCTATTAGTCCATCTTTCACCAATCTTTGGATCCTGTTCGAATTAGTATGACATAAACGTTGGTGCCATTTGTAGGCTCCTTTCAAGGTGTTTTCTTTTAGAAGATTGAAAAAGAAAACTTACGTTAAATTCATTTAAACTATTACCATAGTTTTGATAAGAAAATAACATGAATAAATAATTTATTCATGTATATATGCAAATAAATAATTTATTTCTCATTTTAAATTTTCACTATCAAAATCAACTGAATAATAAATATTCATAAAACGAGATACAGAAATCAAATTCCTGTGCATAGTAGCTACAGATAAACAATCTTTTAAAACAAAACTATATTACTAAAGCCTAAGCCAACATCTCCTACACGTAAGACCACTATTATTGTGCTGTCCCTGACCATCAGGTACAACACCCATCGTGTAGCCTTGAGCTTAGCCTGAGCTCCTGTCAGTTGAACCTGAGTCCACCCACTAGGAAACTCGTGGACTCTCAACTACGCATGACTCAACTACGTGAGATATCAACATACCTTCACTAGATAGCTTAGCAGTCTTTATAGAAAGAGTAGCTATGTCCTTAGTGTAGTTTCTTTTCCTGTGGCTTAGTTTTCTTGCAAAAGAAACGCTTTTCTTTTGCTGACTTCCTTATGGACTTGGTTGCTACAATAGCAACATTACCCTTTCCTTACTTTCTAGTAGGTCCCTTGTGAGTAGCGAGTAAGTCTAACTTATTTTTCAAGGCAAAGTAATTTGGTCTCGTGAGTACATTATTTATTCCAAATCAGGTGAAGTTCGCCAGTCGTATCCATATCAAACATACTGTAAATGCAAACATTTGTGTAACAACCTTATATGAGTCATGTATAATGCAGTGATATATATTCTTTCAAATTAGCATACACAATAAGTCAGATATCCACCAAACTGTACTATCATGATCCAAACACACCACTCCTTACTCCCCTGCAGCGGGGTCGTATGAAGCTAGTTCAGGTGAGAACTATTCTTAATTAACCTGTTTTTCTTGTAACTCTGACTAAATATGATTAATTCACCACTTTACCTTAGTCTCTAACATGACACAACAGAGCTCATCGGGAAGGCTAATGCATCACACTAGTCAAGTGCAAACCATTACCTAAACCTCCATACAAATACCAAAAATACTCCACGGCAGCATGGTCGCATCGCTTCTTTTCACTTTGGTTTATCCTAAAAGAAGTTTAACACTGTAATCTGCAAACCGACATCCTCCGCAAGGAGGACTATCGATCTACTAAATTGCTAGACCGGTAATGGAGACCGTGAGGTAACAACAATTGAAACCTCGCTCCCACTTGATTTTTATAACTAGTGATTTTTAGTTAACTTGCATTTACAACCTGAATTATCTCATAATCCCATTTAGAATCTCATTCTAACAATAACCAAAATTAATTAATTAATTTATTCAAAAATACTATCGTTTTACAACATTGATTATCTCGTAATCTTACATTAAAATTTCATTCTAAAATCCAATCAGTAAAATTAATTAATTAATTTTAATTAAAATGATACCAACATGTAATTTAGATTATCACATAATCCACTTTTCAAAATCTAATCCAAAAATTAAATTAAAAATAATTTTATTAATAGCAATTATGTGTTTAGGCTATCCCATAGTCTATTTTTCAGAATCATAATCTAAAATCAAACAAGCTTAGACTATCCAATAGTCTAGTTTAGAATCTTATTCTAAAATTTAATAAACAAAATTTAACTTTTATTTTAAAAATAAAGTTAACTTAGACTATCTTATAGTCTATTTCAGAATCTTATTCTAAAATAATTTCAAATAATTATTATTTAAAATACTCTGATTCATAACTTTGATTATCACATAATCCAATTTAGAATCATATTCTAAAAATAAAATTAGGTAATAAAATAATTAACTTAATTATTATATAAATCAGAAAAAAAAATGAATCTAATCTTATTAGATTAATTTTATTCGATTTCATAACAACTTTATCTATTATTATTAAAAATATTTGAATATAATGTTATTAGATTAATTTTATCCGATTTCGTAAATCATGACTGAGAACGTATAATCTCATATACGAACAATACAATCGCAAATTTGAGGGTTGTTCGGAAAACAACTTAGTTAACTATTAACTCTTTTGACAGATTTAAACAATTTAAATCGATACTTTAAATAATCTAGTTAACTATTAAATCTTTTAAGCGATTTAAACAATTTAAATCGTTACTTTAAAACAATCTAATTAACAATTAATTACTTTAATGATTTAAACAATTTAAATCACAAATACAAACAATCATTTGAATTAATCATTAATTCTTTATTGATTTAAACAATTTAAATCGAACCGTCAAATTAAACTCACTTTCCTTCTTAATAAAATCTTTATTTTATTAAATCGCAAATCTATTTATTTCGATCTTGTTATACCTAGTCATATATATTATGAATGTAATCAAAGGCTCGCACTGATATCAATTGTTGGGAAAAAACATAAAAATTTTGTTGGAAAATAAACTCTGATGCCAACTGTTGGGTTCACAGTTCTCAACTACGGTTACAACAATATGCATCTAATAGAGCACTTAGAGTAGGAGACTCTTCTCTTTACCTAAGCCCCTGGTCGGAGAGTCACGCTTCGTGACACCTCACATGCGAGAGTTCCCGGGAATAGGATTATCTCTATAAACCCTTTGCCCTAATACCAGTTGTTGGGATGAATTTCAAAAATTCTCCATAAAGTTTACGCAACGGAACGGGTTTAGAATTCATAACTCTAAACCTAGGGTTGATTTAAAATTTCTAATTTTAAATCTACTGACTTAAATTCATAATTTAAATCATCAGATCTAAATTTTTAATTTAAATCTACAGGTCTTTTGCTCTAATACATTCATAACAATACACAAACTTAAACAGCATGATAACGAATACTGTAAATAAATAGAAAAATAAAAAAGAATTAAGAAAGAAGAACATACCTGGAATTGCTTCAATAATAAAGTAAACAAGAAAGACAATAATATTCTTAAAAATCGAGACCCCAAGACCTTTTACGCAACGGCCTCGAATTGCACGGAGGGGGGGCTCCGAAAAATATTAAACCGAGGAAAGAAAAATTTCAACGGAAATTTTTCTCTCCAATTGGATCTCCGAAACAATTTCAGAAACTCTAAATAAATATTTCAACTCCAATGCCAAACCTCTGAATAAGCCCCTCTATTTATAAGAATATATCGGAGCAAAAAAAAATTTAATTTTAATCGAAAAAGGATTCTCAGTTTAAGTCAAAACACATCATTTTATTTAAAAATTAGCTCAAAATACCGCTTTTTGTAACAGTACAACCCGCATCCTCAGCCTGTCACCGTGTGCCACATGTCGGCACATGATTTGTCCCACCGTGTGGACGCGGATAGCCCTGGTGGGCGTCCTATCCCGCGCTGGTTCATTGGATCAGGCTCACGCGGATCGCGACTGTGCAGTTTTTCTTTGTATATATATATATTTTGCTTTATTTCCCATATGTAAAAATTCATTTTATGAATTTTAATTTTTTTAAATTATTATATTTTATAATTTTTAATATTTATTCATCTCATAAATAATATTTCACAAAATTAAATTTACCCATCTTATGGATAAATAATTTATCTTATGAGTTCTATAATATTTTTTTAATGGCAATAAAATATTGAGGCTTGCGCAGGGACCTCAAGGATAATTTAAATCTAGCTCCAAATGGGTTAAATTAAATCATTTCATGATATTAATTTAATTACCATTTAACGAGACTTAATTCCACTAAATAAATCTCACTGCACTCTAGACTTAAATTATTTATTCAATATCTCCCTACTAGACTGTATTGATAACAACAACCCCTCCACTAGATGTCCATGACAAAGGATAAATATAACCACTACCATGATCCTTCTCACAGCTTCTCCAATAGTTACCGACTCGCCCTTCACTGAATAATTCATTTATACTTGAACATATTCACAGTATAAATTTCAAATGTCAAACACTTAGAATACTTTGGCCAAAGTTTCCGAAATATTCAAATATTTGCGAATCAACTAAGGGGACATCTGTATCTCATAAGAGAATGTGGATTCCCTATTGAATATATGATCCTTGTCACACTTCACGCCGCTACCATGGTTGTTAAAATCGCTATTTAAATCGCAAAATCGTACGATTCTATGATTTTATTTTGCCCCAGCCATCCAAATCGGTCAAAAAATCGTACTCAAGTAGAATCGTAGCAAAATCGGTAGAGTCACATCAGAATCGGTAGAATCACAAGTAGAATAGGGATTCTGATGCGATTCTACCCGATTCTACTTAAAGGCTCGTGTTCACATGCAAAAGTCACGATTTTAATGTGTTTTTCTACATTTTTGTATAATATATTGAGCCCTAACTTTCTCTATTAATCTCATCTTTGATTTTATATTTTCTATTAACTATTGACGTAAAAATCTACTATTAATTGTACATCTTGAGGAGGTTTTACTGTTTTAGTATTGAAATTGAGAGTGTAATCGCCGCCTCAAGTGATACGAAAGGTTTGATTGGAGATGATGCTACCATTGCGGATGATTCTCTTAGTAATGGCGGAAATACAAACACCAGTACTGTAAATGATATTGACGCAGTAACTTTGATTTTGGATATGAATTTGATGGTGCTATGAGTTGAGAGACTTGAGCGTATGTTTTATGTTAGAATGATGTTACTCTTTTTCGTACCTTTAGGTTTCCAATGTATTGTAAAACTATAGTCTTGTGGACTTTTTGATGTTCTTTATCATATATTTGAGAATTATTATGCTAATTTTGTCAATATAAATAATTTACTTACACATAAAGTAGAATCTTACGATTCTCGATTCGATTCTACTATTCCGATTCTACTGATCCCTCGTCGATTCTACGTAGAATCCCAATTTTGACAACCTTGGCCACTACCCGATGTAGGTGGGATTTCAGTCATTCATTTAGACCTTACTTATAGTACACCAAAGTAACTAACGCTCCATGCACAAGTCCAGAATACCCTCAGGATTTAGAATTGTAGTTCAAACAGTACAACGTAAATCACTCATCTCCGATAGTAGTCTAGAAATTAACCCACATGGTCCAACTCAATGTGTCAATCTTATTAAACACATTAACCTAACACTTTTGGATCTCCATCCACATGACCAAGACAAGTCATCTAAAGTGTCACGTTATAATCTTAACGTACAAGTGGTTCAGACTTGTCTTCGAATACGAGTCTTTCAAACAACAATCCATACCATTTGTTCCAAGTCTATCTGTGGCTTAATCTCATAAACCACTTAGAACAAATATGTAAATTACAGTCTGAGAACTACATCCATCACATACACAAATTTAACTATGAAACGACTGAAACTTCTATTTTATTTATTAATTAAAATAGTATATCCAGAATAAATCTGGATTTTAGGACACTGTTCCTAACACGCCCCTCCCAAAACTACAAGTGTACTCTTCTGTAAGATTTTTATATAGCGCAAAATCAAAAGATAAAAGTGAAGAAAAACTTATACACTAAAGACTCCTTCAATCAATGTTTGCTTTAATCCCCGGTACTCCGACAACTTGGTCTTTGGCCTTCAAGAAAATCCTCGACTATTTTGGCAGCTCTAGGAAGGAGGAGAAGAGAAAAATAGGTAAAATTTCCCAAAAAAAAAACCCCATTCCTTTTTATATGTGCGAAGCGCATTAGAGGAGCCTCGCACTTTGGATCGATTGATTTGCCTCCTATAGATCTGAAGGCTCAGTTCTACAGGACTCTGCGCACTTAACTTAAAACGTGTATAACTTTTGATTCGTAATGAATTACGGGTCAAATTATATATAAAATCGAAGCTCTCAAAGAGATCTACGTGATACAATTGGAATTCCCTGCAGAATTTGATATGTTTGGATCGTAAATACTATCTTTTAACCTTTTGCTCATTTTAAGTTTGACCGATTGCCAAAATTCATGGTCGATCGATCCGTGCACCCAAGGGGGGACTTTTCTTGTTCGAATTTTTACCCGGTTGGTGTTTTTCTTGTACGTGATCTAGTTGGTGTTTTTCTTACACGTGATCATGTTTCTCAATGTAATCCTCAAATTTGTCCATTTTCGCTTGTCTTCAACGCTTTCTAAGTTGTGCTTACTTTGACACGTTCAAAACCTAAAGACTCATAAATTATACAATACCACACATGTAAAAGCCGAAAATATCATGGGCATATATTAAAAAACATATAAAATATGAGGCACAACAGTAAGGTAATGGAAGTTTTTTTATATGATTTAAAAAAAAAAAAAAGGCTTAACTCAGTTTGGCTTAGAATTTAGAAATGAACAGAAATTGGTTAGGAGTGTAAAAATTTAAAAGTAGATAGAAGAGAACTCATGACCGTACAAAACTAAATATGAGTGTTTATGCAAAATAATAACGCTCTCGCAATTCGGTTGACCGATTTTGGGAAACCCGTGAACCGTAACTATCCATATTAATTGGATTCATTGTCGGTTCCAAAAGTGAACCCACTTTCCCAGCTCAATAACTGAAAGTTTCTGTTATTGCTTTCTCGGTTTCGGTTTGGGCTTTCCGATTTCGGATTCTCGTGAACACCCCTACCCAGGCATGTTAAGAGAGCTACATATATCTGTATTCTAACAATAAGGTGTACACATTAAATTTGAGATGAAGAATAGTCGCCATAAAAGCTCAGTAAAATACTTCACCTCATATAGGAACGCATGTCAGCTTGTACAATTGGCTTAAGACCCCAAAACTTTGACATTTAGCGTGCATAAAAAATGCTCCACACATTAATTTATAAACTTTATAGTGACTTAGCGTTCAAAAAATTAGTTATAGTGATTGAATAAAAATTTTACCGATTAATTTATATCTAAGTTATGCTTGGATTTAAATACTTAATACATTGTTAAAAAAATTTAATACATGTGGTAGGATATCATCAGATTATACAAAAAAAATTATGATTTAATATTGTATGTAATAGTGTCATAATTTCGTATCGCAAAACTGAACAAACAAACTTTGTATTTGTATTATATACGTTTTTTTCTTCATTGCCAAAGGCTCTGTTTGGAACACAGAAAAAATCGTGAAAGGAAAAAAAAGGTGAGGGAAAGTGATTTTCTAATGTTTGGAACACAAGGAAAATAAGAAGGAAAAGAATTGAATGAAAAATTTCAAAAACTTTACAATGGAGTTTGAGAAAAGTCATTTTTCTCTAAAAATTGGGAAGAAAATGGGGAAAAAAAGTGTATTGACTCAAATGATGTCAGCATAATATTAATTAGACTTGATCTGAGTTAAATATTTCATCAACGGGATACGTTTTACTTGTCGCATAGGTTCACTAAATACATTAAGCATACTTAAACTGAATATAGCATTTTTCATTTAAATACATAATCGGTATAATACTAAAACTTCTAGAATTACATGAGTGTCATAAAATTTGATCCAACTGCCCTAAGATATTGATATATTTTTATACGTCAACCAAATTTTCTCTAAAATGTTAGACCGAAGGTATCTGACTTAACTATAGGTATTTGGGTGATAAACTAAGCGTATCTAAATAATAAATCTCTAATAGAACATTATCAGGATAACTAATTAGAAAAATTTACACGACCAAAACTATACAAGCAAAATATAGGTTAGACAATAGTTATTTTTTTAGTTTAATTTTCTCCCAACCAAACAAAGGAAAATTTTAATCTCAAAAATTTACTTTTTTTCCGTTGTTTTATCCTAACTTCCAAACAAGGGAAAATGTGCCATTTTCTTTTCTTTTTTTTTTTTTCCTTCAACTTTTTTCCTTATATTCTTCTTTTCTTCGAATTTTTTTAATTTCAAACGGAGCCAAAAATTAATCTAGGGAATTGTAAAAATTTGAGTTGGTTGAAACTCAAATAAGACAAAGTTCAAAGACGAGATTTGATGCCACAACAGCTGAGTAGAGGCGAAGATGATGATGATCTCGCACACTTAATCGTTTTTTTTTTGACATATTTGGAAGAAATAATTGGTTATTCAGAGGCCGATGCTCAACTTCCATGAGCCTGTGATTCTTATTAGACATATGCATTTAGAATGGAGAGTTTGAATAGAGTTGATAAGGATGTTGGGTCTGTGGTGGAGTAGGTCTGCACGCAATTACATTGCATGGACCCGCCCGCCTCCCGGCCCTATGGATAAAGGCAAATTTTGATGGATTGAAGCATGGGAAGTCGGTGTCCGCAAGTTTCATTATTCAGGATCACCAGGGTCGGGTGCTTCTCACTGGTTTGCATAATGTGTCTATTATTGTGGCTGAGGAGGTTGCAGCTAGGGACGCTTTTCTGTGCTTTGCATCTAGGTACAAGAAGAATTATTTTTCAAGGGAAATAATGAGGTAGTGATCAAAGTAGTTGTCAATTGGTATTCACTTCTAGTAGATATAAAAAAAATTTGTAGAGAAGCAAATAGATCAACATATTCGTGGGTCATAGGAATTCTAACATTTTGTTGATGGAATTTACTTTGCATAGGACGCTCCTCTTTCTTACTCATGTGGATGTCTTAGATATTCCTCTGAAAAAGGGTATACTTAAAAGTAGGGTGTAATGAGTTGAGCTGGCTCGACATAAAGCTCGTATAGCTCGGCTCGGCTTGACTCTTCAAGGTAAACGAGCTGAGTCTGAACCTAATAAAGCTCGATCTAAATGAGCTCATGTACCTAAATGAACCTCACAATAGAACAATTGTAAATGAGCTCATAACATTGATGCCCATGCATGGTTTGCTGGACATTGTTTCAAACCAAATTAATATTTTAAAATTTTAATTATAATATTATTTCTCATTAATGTTTTTTTTTTTTTTTCAAAATACTCATTAATGTTATAAGCTTGGTTCCAAAGCATTAATAAATTAGTATTTTTTTTTAGACAAAGCACATTGTTAAACTTGGAAATTAATAGTCTTATGGTAAATGATATTACGTGTTTTTTTTTCCTTTAAATTGTCAATGGTAATTGGAACATACTCAGTGCCTCAAGGGTTCCCGCCTACGCAGGGTCTAGGGGGGGGCGGATGTACGCAACCTTCCCCCTTTAGGGTGTTAACCTGAAGAGAGGCTGTTTCCCAGTGCCTCCAACCTGAGGGTGAGGACTTCCCAGAAGGTCACCCATCCTGGTACTACTCTCGCCCAAGCACGCTTAACTTCGGAGTTCTAATGGGATCCGGTGACGGCATGTTGGTGCCCTCTTTGGTAAATTGTCAAGGGTAATTATTTGCTCTATTTTATTTCAAGAGTTGTATGTGGTTGCCGTATATGTGTGAAAACAAAACAAACATCCAATATGACCTCTTCCATGACTAGGGGCGAGCCTGAAGATGAACCCCATGCATTGACCTCAATCACTCTCTGTTTTTGAAGAAAAGGTCGTGTCATGTTAGTGTATTCGACTTCAATTTTACCTTGAGTTCTGCTTACAGTTCAATTAAGAAGACTTTTATATTTTTGTGGATTTTTGTAATCTTTATTGACAGAAAATAAAGAGATATGGACCTAATTCAAGTGGTAGTTGCAGTTACGGAGTAAGGCCAACAGAAAACTTCCTCGTATACTTGAAAGTCAGGAACTGGGTAGAGACAAATCCAAGAGCAGAGCAGTTCACTTACAAGCCGGAGTCAATAAGGTCTTTAAGCTCGAAACCCTTGACTTATAATAACGAAAATGAGTTTAGGTCTAACAAGATTAAGGTGGAGCAAATCGTATTCAGGACATTGGACTAGGACGAACGCAATCAAGGGACAAAGCCTTGGCCTTCAAAGCCCTTATCAATAAAGCGAACCTAAGTTCACTTGACTTATTATGCAGTGACAGTAGTGTTAAGACCAACATAAGCCTTGGCCATCAATGCTTTAAACTAAAGCCTCAATTCTTAATTTGTTAAATTTTGGGAGCATATTTAAACTGGAGAGTCATACCTGAAGCCCAAAGACTGTATTACAAATAGAAATAAGTACAACAGTTGATGTACATTATGCTACACCTAGTTAAGTTATGCTACTCCTAGGAAAAAAGCACAAGGGTGCTATAAAAAGGACAAAAAACTTGTCAAAGTTTTGTACGAGTCTGTATACTACTTTGGACTGACGCAAAAGTCCATAATTTATAGAAAAATAAAACTAACGGCTGCTCATATTTTCACGGCAACTCCACCCACGTCTGGCCACAATGCTCTTCTTTTGCGCACAATTATTCTCAATGTGCCTTGAGTTTTAGAAGGAAATCCCTGATGCCCATGTATGTAAATTTTGGTAAAGATCCCTTCTAGAATCTCCATGTCTTCTTTAATTATATTTGAGGCCCAAGCAGCTGAAATTACGCTCCAAATAATGAGATCGAGCCTAGAAACCAACATTCTTGTAGCCTTCCTGGTATCCCCTCAAGCTCAAGCTCATATCACCTTCTAGACAACTCAAGTCCCGAGTGGCTGTTACGTTTAGCAAAGGCATAGATGCTTCGAGTGCTAGGCTCGAGACACCGTTGTCGTAATATTCAAAGATCAGACTCTGCTCAAGGATGACCTCACGTGATGTTCACGTGGCATTATGTCCAAGATGGCTTTGTCCCAGCCTTAGGGACCTCTTTCTAAGCGTTGATAAATTCAAATTTACAACGGGTAAAATAAGGTTGATGTGACCCTCAATGGCTATAGGGACCTCTTGAGAGAATGTATTTTGCTTCTTCCTTCCGTTTCTTTAAATATGATGGTTAGGGCTTGAAGTCTTCATTTTTGGTCTATTCTCTTCCTTGCTGATTTCTTATGTCTATCCAATTTTCTTACAATGGCTCAAGCCTCTCCCAACAACTAGATCTTCTTGATGTTCTTCAGAGGTCAATGAATCATATTTCTTCACAAAAAATCCTCTACATTCCTTGAGGTCATTGGACCTGGTGTCGCAAGATTTCCACTTTTACTCAATTTGCAGGGTAGTGTTGCGTGAACTTGGAAACCATGAAATGGCTACTTAATCCATAGCTGATCCTCAGCTAGCCGAGCAACAAGCTTAGCTAATGCGAAGGAAATGTCCTCTTGGTCCATTATTAGGAGTGCCTCCGCATGGAAATTCTCGAGCTTTCTATTAGTTCCCTTCTTCAAAACCCAGAAGTTAGAATCTTCAGACTCGAGCTCCTCTTGACCAACCTCAGCTTCTGTTAGTGGGCTGTCAAGGATGCCTATGGTTTCTAGCTATTGGGCGTGCTGCAGAGTGGCCCTTTTGACATCCAAAGCTCCTACACCATCTTCGTAGAATTTTGCCTCAACATAGTTAAAGCAAGCTTTGAATGGCCTGTCATCTACCATAATAACTTCATATTTGTCAGTGATGGCTATGGTTCTAGAAGATCAATAACTGGTGTAATGAAGATGGAATTCAATAATTGGCTTGTAGCCAATCCCTACTGAGCAAAGCGTTATAGCTCGAGGTAGTCTCCACTACAAAGAAAGCTCTTAGCTTGCTTAAGCCGCTAACTGTCAAGTCAATCGGAATGACTCCTTTAGACTTGGTGGCCCCTGAGAAGCCACAAATGGCGACGTTTGAAGTTATCAAGTCCTCTCAAGACTTTCCAATGACCCTCAACATATATGAAGGCAATACATTGATGGCTGCGCCGTTATCCACTAGGATCCTATTTACCAAAATGCCATCAAATTTGGCTTTGATATATAAGGGCTTAATGTGTTTATTGGTGGTGTTAGGTCCATCAAACATCATCCTTATTATGTTAGGTTGTTCATCAGGCAATTTGGGTGTTATAGCAATAATTTTAAAAGGCAAGGGATCGAGTGTACCTTTGGTGGCTGCTTGTTCCACCTCGAGCTCCACTTGAGGCTCCTCATCTAATGCTATTGCATCACCCTTGAGACCCTATTGGTCATCAGCTGCCAAGAATTCCAGAGGAAGAAGCAAGGCAGTTCTGACGTCACCCTTCTCAGGCAGCGTCTCGAATTGAATCTGGATCCCTTGGGCCAACTTTTTCTTAGGGTTGTTTACCATGTGTGAGTCTTGTTCAAGTTGTTGAGGAATGCTACTAGACTGCATATCCTGCTCTTGAGGTTGGGTTTTTGGTTCAACCTCTGAAATTTGAGACGCTTCCATTGGTTGAGGGAAATCTCCTTCATGGAAATCATTATCGATGTCACGTCATTTTAGCTTGACACACTCCAATGATTCCACTAAGTTGATGCTGTGAGGGGAATAATCCTTGTCGTCTTTGTTGTTCCTTCAAACTAGGGATCCTTTGGAAGGTGGCCCCACCAAGATTTATGCCCTTCTTCTAAGGACGAATGACTAGCTCATCTTTCCAACTTATTTTGAGCTAGCCACTTATCTGAAGTGATGGACTGAGACTCAACAGCGAGATCATCAATATCTATGCGCTCTGCTTGCTTGCCTTTATGCACCTCAGCCTCTTTCTGAGAGAGCTTGGTGAAGCATGATTCGAGCGCCATTCTCCTTTGTGCTGCCTTTTTCCACAATTGTCTTCTTTTCTGGGTTCTCGTAAGGTTGGAAGGTCCAACTACCTCTTGGCTGAGATTATTTCTCCTCCACACATTGCCGAACCTGATGCCTGAAGGCCAGTACCCTGCGTACTGTAGTGCCGAGCTAGTGTCCACATCCAGTAAAGTGCCTTTAGGATTCCTTTTAATGTGCCCTGTTCTCATTACAATTCGAGTTTTTAGCACAGACCCTGGTGAGTATCCTAATGATGAGATTTTAACATATGGCCTCATTCTTTCCAATGGAAAAAGGTTTAGCTTTCTCTTCTCATATACCAGCTTGTGCCTGCAACCTCCACAAAGGTCATCAGTGAGACATAGGAGCTTCCTGGATGCCTATTTTTAGAGGGAAAGACTGTTTGTCAGTGGTCATCAATGAGAATTACCATGGCCACTTCTTCTCTAGAGAGGAGTATAATGCCTTTAATTGCTTTTTTATGAACCTGCTAAATGTTTTGCAGTCACGAGTAGGGTGCTCAGACGAAATATGCCACCTACAGTGATCCTTTAGTAATTTTAGGGTGGTTCAAGGAACCTCAAGATTCCGAACTTGAGCAACCTGTCAAAAAAGGCATTGGCGACAGCCAATTGTGTTGTGTCTGTGTCCATCCTATAGTAAAACTTGCCATTAGTTTGGCCATTATGCGAGCGACAACAGTTTGCTATCTCAATTGTGTTGACTTGAGCAGGACCAGGAAAAGGGTCTTTATCAAAACCCATCTATCCGTCTTGTGGTAAAATTAACTCCCTCTCTTCTATGGCATCCTGAACCATGTTTCTAAAGATTATGTAGTTCTTTGTTGAGTGAGACAACAAATCGTGCCATTATAGTATACCTTGCCCTTACTTGTTTTAGGGTCCGGTTTCCTGTGCTTACCCCTGATCTTGAGTCTATTATTTCCCTCGAGCAAGTCAAATATTGTATCATCTGTAAAAAGGTCAAAACAAATATTTCTTCAAATCTTGGTACTAATAAGACTTCTCGACTTTGACATCTTTCTTAATTGAAGGATTAGGAGGGCCTTTGACGTAGTCAGCTACGTCAATCTCATAATAAGGTTTGAATTGAAACTGTTGAGAATGGGAACACCGGCGACATAGTAACGGGAACACCTCACACACGGGCTTACCAATGCTACACTACCGGCTTACCAACGCTCCTAATAAGTGCTTTAACAGCAAATTGTTCCTAATAAGTGCTTAACAGTATTTTCATGAAATTACTGTTAAAAACACTTTAAACTTGGCTCTGATACCAATTAGGGGGCAGGATCGACGGGGAAAATGGACACAATCGAAAAATATGAACAAAGACAAGGACAGAAGAAGACGAGAAAGAGGGACTTTATTGATTGTAAAATTTGAACATAATTTCAGTACAAAACAGAAATTGAAAATACAAGCATAAGATTGAAATACATATGAAACTTACAGATATTGTAGCGGGAGTACAACACTTGGAAGATAAAATTTGCAAAAGAAAATTTTTCCTACGGTCTATTTATTTTCTTTAATTCTTGGAATTCGCTCTGCCTTGAACGAAGCTGGAAGACCCTCATTATAGGCGAAGCAGCAACAGAATTTGAATTAAAATCCGTGACCCCGGACTTGAAGTTGCAAATTTGAATTCCGAACAGTGATCGGATATAATTGAATCTGAATTTTGCACATGTCTTCACTGTGCACCTTTTGAAATAATTGCCATCCGTCCTTTTGAAATAAATGAGCCATACTGTGCAACTATTTGAATTATATGAGTTACTATGCAACTTTGAAAAATTTTTCCATCTACATTGATGTAGGCTTTGAATTTGAAGTACATGGAAGAAAAGTTGAAATACTAAAATAAATTGAACGGGTCACTTTGACTGGAACTAATATTTTTATTATCATCATCAAAGGAGGAATTTTGAATTTGTTGAAGGAGTTGAGCCAGAACTTCTTTTGAAATTTTTGTTGTGGACTTAGACTTTGTAGAATTTGAAGTCAGCCTTTTTAGGATGAGATTTTGAAGGAGTTTTAAGGATGCTTTGTGAATCATGACTGAAAACTTGAATGGGTTTATTTTCGAACAAATATCAATCAGGATAAAGCAAAGTATTGAGATTGAGCCTTTCTTCTTCCTGAATTCTTTCATCTTCTTGATTCTTAAGTTTCTCATAATCTTCGAGAAGGGATTTATAAATTGTAAATTTGAGGAAAGGGACATCAAAATTTCTAGTGAATGAGTATATTTTTTGAATAAAATCTTCCGTGACCAGGAAAGCATTTATAATCCCACTATTACTATTTGTTGAAAACGCTTAATACCATTGAATTCAGGAGATGTAGATTGAACAATGGTGTCAACAGAAGTGACTTTGTAATCGAATTGTTTTTGAATTACATAGGCTAATTTGCGGCCAAATTGAGTGGCTTGTTCAGCTTTGGTAATGATGATTTGGAAAAGAAATCCACAATCCAAAAATTTTTGAGCGGTAAGGGCAATTTCTTTGTTTTCATGGATGATTGACATAGGCTTGTATAGTTCTAAAGCTAGGCAACCATGGACAATTGGGTAAGTAAGATGATATGAGCAGTTCATCCTAAGTGTAAGCATTTTTGAGTTTGCTTGTAATTGGAGGGGAAATTGTAGTGAGTGGTCCAGGAATAAGTAAGTCCTGGTATTGTAACGCTATAGATAAACAGGTCTCGGAGGAATTGTTGGATTTTTATCAGAAGTCTATTGTTACTACATTGAATGGCAAGAGCAATATGAGCAGCAACATCTTCAGGCAAATAGCTGAGGAATTTTTGAGGAAAGAAGAAAATTCTTATTTTTGTAAAATCATAGGTCGATGAGAAGTTGCTCCAATTTGGAGACTTTGTTTGGTAATCAATTTGTTTTTGTAAAATACGATTTTGATGCCTAAGGTTGATACACTCATTATTTTTTTTGTTGTAATTGAGTTTGGAGGGATTCAATATTAGGAATTTGAGTTTGTTGAGAGGATGTTTCTTTGAGAGTAAGAGCAAGAGAATCCTCATTTGGAGTTGAAGGGGAATTGGATTTTGAATCTGAAATTGTCAAGTTAGAAAGTAATATTGAAATTTCTTAAATGTTTTGAAATTTCAAATTGAATTTTTGAAAATATTGTTTCAGCTATTTTTGAAATGTCTTAGGGGTGTAGTGTTCTTTGAAAACAAAATTATCCCACCATTTTACTTTGAATTTCCTAACTAATGAAAGAGGATAGGGTTAATTTAAATATTGAGTATGAGAATAGGACCAGCAAAAGATCCAAGGAATTTGAAAAATTGTATGAAAATGTAAGATTGAATCTAATGATTTGTCCTGTGAATAATTTGAATAAATGCCAAGCAAGTTTTTTCCTACAGCAGGGTAAATATCAATTGTGCTTCTAAAAGTATTCCACCATTCGTATAACCATGTTGAAAACTCTTGAGATTTGTTTATAATTTGGAAGAACCAAGTATGATCAAATGGTCTAAAAAGAAAAGTTTTGAGCCAAGCCGTTTTGTAATCGTGATAAGTATTAGTCTCTGGAGTAAAGGGTTTTCAAAATCGTTTTGGTCTGTAAAAACTTTGATCAAAGTCTTTGAGATGTAAAATATTTTTGATTTTGCAGCTTGAGAATTGGATTTGTCCATTATCACTCTTGCGATGTTTAATTTGGACAGATCCAGTATCTATCAAGATGAGTTCACAAAATTCACTGGTTTTCTGAATATCATCAGGAAACCAATTTACCAATGGAAATCTTTTGGGAAAATAGTTTTGGCGAAATTTTTGATATCATCATGAGATAGAGGGTTTTTTGGTCTTGTTACCAACAGGTGCTCTTTCTGTGGTTTTGAGATGTATTGGCTTGCTTGTTTTAATAATGTGTTTTGAATTTTTTGATTGAAGCATTGAGGAGGGTCAAGAGGTTTGAATGGGAGAAGATTTGAATATTCTGTTGCGGCTGTAGAGCAGGGATTTGAGAGAATATTTGTATTTTGAATTTCAAGAGGGTTTTGAGTAGGAATATTAATTGAAAAGGAGTGAGGATGGGGTTTGAAGGTTATTGCACAGTCGCAAGCGGATTGAATCTTCCTTTTACCTTTATCTGCCTTCTTCATTTCCTACAAATAAAAGATCAGAATACCTGTTCGAGAATAATCCTTAGAAGGGTTTTGTATGAAATAATTATGAAAAAATGTTAAAATTGTTTCTAATTTTGAAATTGCATTTGGATTTGTAAATTTGTAATAGAGTTTTGAAAAGAGAATTTTGTAATATAAAATTATTTGAAGTTTTGGAAAATTTACTTTAAACCAAAGTCTGATATTTTGTTTTGGGCTAAAGGCAAATTTTTGTAAATTGTCATAAAGATCATCAAGATTTTTGAGAATTACTTCTGAGTCTAAATCGGAAGTTTTGAGAGTTATATTTAAATTTGGTAAGGTTAGACTAGATTCAAATTCATTGGATTCTTGATTATTGACTTGTATTATTTTTTGGTGATTTATTTTTGTAGTTGGATCAAGGGTTAAGGTGTTTATTTTGTTTTTGAATTAAAGTATGAGATGACTTTTGAGTTCTCATATCTTTTTGATCTTCAAAATTTTTTGAATTATTTTTTATAGTTTTTGAGTTTGCGTTAGATAAATCTATTAATCTATCTAGAAACTGTGGGTTTTCATTTTGAATCATTGGTTGATTATTTTTGCAATTTCTCATGAAATGATCAGATTTCCTGCATCTGTGGCAAATTGGGATTCTATTTACCTTTTGTTTTGAATGTTTTTCCTTTTTGTTTTTTCTTATAGGTCGTTTGAAATTATAACCATCGTTTTGAACACATAGTGATTTTAATTTTCCTTTTGGTTGGGAAACTGATGAAGTTTCTTTATTTGAGACTTCATTTTCTCCTTTTGAAATAGTTTGAATTGTAGGGATACTAGTTGGATTATCCGTTAATTTGAGCTTTTGAGTGATTCTTTCAATTATATCATCGTCAGAATTTTGTGGTTTTCTGAGTTTTATTTGTTCTTTATCTTTTTGAGTTAAATTGAAAGGTTGGAAAAAGGGTTGTTGAATTCCTTGAAAGAACGGGTTTGTTTGTGATTGTGGAGTTGGAAAATTCTGTTGAATAGCGTAGCTTTGAGGTATGGGTTGTGGAATTGTGTAATTTGTATATGTTGGTTGAGGTAATGTTTGAACTATTGGAGATTGTTCCAATTTTTGCTTATCTTTGTTATTTACTACATTATTAGAATTTAATTGTTCTGAAATTGCTTTGAGATTTAAAGCTTGAAAATTATTTTGTTCATAAATTTTATTTATGTCTTTGATTGTAGGTGGTGAATCGTCTTTTTCCTCTCTTCCCCCACGGAAAGGAGTAGCAACCACTTCTTGATTTTGAACATTGATTATTAAATTTTTTATAGGAGGATAAATAGTTTGAATGATTTGTCCATCTGTTGTTAACCATTTGGTTGTAGGGTTTGTGTTAACATTTATGAATTTTTTTATAAACGAATTTGGTATTTGATTTCTTGATGTGTATGATTTTAACCATTTGAAAAAGGGAATATTACATTTTAATTGATTCAATTCTTTGTAATAAGTTTTTCTAATTTTGATTGATGATTCTTTTGTAAAAGTTTGAAAGTACCAATGTCTTTTAACTTTATTTTGATCAAATTCAAATTCATTGCTTAAGAATTCTTTGTTTATTGTAAAATCTTTTGTTAAAATATTTATTGAAGAAGGTCTCATTTGAGAAGCAGTTGGAGAATTTGGATTTGAAAATGAATCATTTTGAAATACTGGTTTTGCTAGAGGGGAATTAAACTGTATTCCTCTAAACCTTAAAGTAGAAGTATTTTGAAAATCTTCTTCCTTAGTGTATGGAAAGGATGAAGTTGATTGTCTTGAAGATTCTATTTGAGAAGGGTTTGAAATGATTGTTTGTTTTCCTGATTCAAACTTAATTGTAATTTTACCATCAGGTTCTTTAGTAATTTGTTGAACTTGTCTTCTTGCAATATTTCTTGGAGGTTGAGGGTTGTCAATTCTCCAGATTTCTGGAATGGTTATCTCATTCCATTTGAGACATTTTTGAGCAAAGGTTAAAGCTTGTTCAGCTTGAACCTCAAGAACTAAAGTTTCTCCAGGAGGAGATTATTTGAGACATTTTGGGTTAAGATGGCTTCCTAAAAGCCTAAAATAAATTCTATAGATGAGAACAAAGATTTGTGTATTTTCTTGAATATCAACATTTGGTAAATTAATATCTAAAACTAAAGTATTTAAAATAGTCGGATCTCGAAGAGAAACTGAGAAGTTTGGATAACAATTGAAATGAATTGGTCCATTGTGTAAATTGGTTTGAACAATAGCCAATAAAGATTCTTCATATTTTAAATATGTTGAATCTCTAAGACTTAACATAACTGGTTAGTTATGTCCTGACCTTGCTAATGGAACAACAGCAACTTTAACTAATCCATAGTGGATATAATGAAAATCTTTTGCAATATATTTTTGAATGGATAAATTTGAACGTAATTGAACTGTTTGGGTTTCGTTATCAATATTCATTGCTTGTTCATGTGTTTTACATGAAAAAGCCATTTTGAAATTAAAAGTACTAATTTGATAAATTGATTCTAAATCTTCATTTGGAATGCTCCAGTTAATAAAATCTTTTGGGTTTGTAATTTCTTTTGAAACTTCTTTTGAATTAACAACATGTAAACTAGTAATGGGTTGTTTTGTAAATATTTTTCTAAAGGGTCCAGCGATTCTAAAACCTAATATGGTTACAGCCGTAGTTATTTGGGTTCAACAATTACTGAACAGTCTTACTATTTAACACTGTTGAGAACAGTTTTACTATTTAACACTATTGAGAACGGGAACACCAGCGACACAGTAACGGGAACACCTCACACACGGGCTTACCAACGCTATCCGGGCTTACCAACGCTCCTAATAAGTGCTTTAACAGTAAATTGTTCCTAATAAGTGCTTAACAGTATTTCCCTGAAATTACTGTTGAAAACACCTTAAACGTGGCTCTGATACCAATTAGGAGCATTGGTAAGCCGGTAGTGTAGCGTTGGTAAGCCCGTGTGTGAGGTGTTCCCGTTACTTTGTCGCTGGTGTTCCCGTTCTCAACAGTGTTAAATAGTAAAGCTGTTCTCAACAGTGTCAAATAGTAATAGTGGGATTATAAATGCTTTCCGGGTCACAGAAGATTTTATTCAAAAAATATACTCATTCACTAGAAGAGCGAATTCCAGGATTCAAGAAAATAAATAGACACTAGAAAAAATTTTCTTTTGTAAATTTTATCTTCCAAATGTTGTACTCCCGCAACATTATCTGTTAGTTTCATATGTATTTCACCTCAATTGCATCCAAGAAAGACTTGTTCCATCAAAATATTATGAAAAAATATTAGAAAGTCTCCACACAGCCAGTGGAAATAAGATGAATATCAAATACCATTAGAGGAACTCTTCCCGGATGAGCATTTGTATGCAATGTCCATGGGAGTACCTTGGCATGCGGATGTGGTTAATTATTTGGTTACTAAGTCACTTCTTGGCAATTTGATAAAAGCACAAAGGGACAAAATCAAGATGGAAACATTGTGCAGACCAAGTAATAAGAAGGTGTGTTACGGAGAGTGAATTTTATT
This sequence comes from Simmondsia chinensis, assembly GCA_018398585.1. Taxonomy (NCBI): domain Eukaryota; kingdom Viridiplantae; phylum Streptophyta; class Magnoliopsida; order Caryophyllales; family Simmondsiaceae; genus Simmondsia; species Simmondsia chinensis. The sequence goes on along the minus strand of JAGTTD010000009.1, from coordinate 12,861,352 downwards.
CTATTCTAACTTTTTGTCACTCTTATGAAGGTGGAGATCACTTTGGCCGAAAAGGACAGCACATAAGGTACTTGAATGTGGATTTTATTGGCCTTCTATTCATAAGGATGCACATTTGTTCTGTAAGACTTGTGAACAATGCCAAAGGGCAGGTCACATCTCTCAAAGGAATCAAATGCCCTTAACTTCTATACTTGCATGTGAAATTTTTGATATTTGGGGTATTGATTTTATGGGACCGTTTCCTCCCTCCTATGGTAATGTTTACTCACTTTTATCTATTGATTATGTTTCCAAATGGGTGGAAGCTAAGGCCACCAGGACTGATGATTCTAAAATTGTTGTAGACTTTGTTAGGATTTCTATCTTTAACAAGTTTGGAACACCTAAGGCTATCATCAGTTATCGAGGTTCCCATTTTTGCAACTGGGCTGTTGACGCACTTTTATGGAAGTGCCATTTAACTCACAAAGTGTCCACCTAATGTCACCCCCAAACAAGTGGGCAAGCTGAGATTTCCAATAGAGAGGTGAAATCCATTCTTGAGAAGGTCGTCAATCCCAATAGGAAGGATTGGAGTACGAAGCTAGATGAAGCTTTATGGGCTTATAGGACAGCCTACAAAACGCCAATTGGTATGTCCCTATATCACTTGGGGTTTGGGAAGGCTTGTCACCTTCCTCTGGTGCTAGAACATAAGGCGTTTTGGGCAATTAAGAAATGCAACTTAGAACTTGAGGAAGCTGGAAAACAAAGGAAGTTGCAGCTGCAAGAACTGGAGGAGATAAGGAATGATGCATATGAGAACGCAAGGATTTAAGAGGATAAGATTTAGGCGTTTCATGATAAGATGATTGCTAGCAAGAATTTTAATGTTGGGCAAAAAGTTCTCCTTTATGACTCTAGACTCACACTTTTTCCTGGTAAGCTTCGTTCTAGGTGGATTGGTCCTTTTGTTGTCACCAAGGTTTATGCTCATGGTGCCGTGGAAATACAAAGTTTGGAGACAAATAAGGTATTCAAGGTGAATGGACACAGGCTCAAACCATCCTATGACAATTTTCAAGTGCAAGTGACGGATGGTCTTAACGTGGAGAATCCGTAGATGGAGCTTGAAGTCGTGCAAACGACTCTAAACAATTGCGCTGCTTGGGAGGCAACCCAAGAATAAAGAGATTTTAATTTTCTATCCCTTACCTTTTAATGCTTTCTATGAATTATTACTCTAGGTTGATGGTTTCACTCCTATTCTCTACTTATATGAAGTTTTCTTTCCTTTGCATGCAAGACTTCCATAGGGGACAATGGAAGGATTAAGTTTGGGGGAGGAGAAATTTTGTGCACAACGCATATTTCATGATTGTTTTTAGGAGCTTTTCTTAGATTGATAAGATTCTACATGTCATGAGTTAGAAGTAATCAATTTTGAAAAGAACATGAATTGATTAAATAGATTAACTCACTATTTGAGAAATTCTTGTATGGTAATTGAGTTGAAAAGTTGAAGCATGTTGATATGGTAGATCATGACCTTTTGCGATTTTTTGAGCCTTTGATTGATACATCTTTATATCAATCTGATTTCTTCTATGTCTATTCTTGATTGTGTTACTCTAGAACTTGCCTTAGATCTTGTCAAGATTACACTGATTCACATGCATACATGAAATTGATGAAGGCAATTAGGTTTCTTTCCACCACTTGAGCCAAATAAGCCTACCCTGACATTTGATCTCTAGTGAGCCAATTTTGAGCCACAATATGAGCCAATATAACAAAAAAAAAAAAAAAAACCAAATATTTCCACCTAACTTAAGGATTAGTAGAGCATTTGAGTTCTTGACTAAATGGTAAAGTTCGGTGTTCATTAGAAGAAGTGGAATAAGATCGGAAATTGAGTTTACATAATCAAGGAATGACATATCTTATTTGCTTTGATCAAAATAATATTCTTATGTGTTTAACAAAAAAAGTTACAATGAAGCAGAAAAAAAAAAAAAAGAAGTATGTTATGCTCGTAAATTGTCGTCTTTGAGGTGGAAAGTGGCTGTATTATTCCTAATATTACAATGTCAGGTTAAGGATTTAATTGCTCTACTATTTCCTATAGTTTTTAGCACCACATAGCCTAAATGTTCTGTACCTTTGTTACCCATGGCCCCGCTACAACCAAATTAAAAGACCTTCTGATTCATGATTTGCATATGATCTAAGTAGTGGAGATGAGATGGACAAGCAAGCCTATGGTAGTACATTTTTATGAATTGAACCTGAGTGATAATAAATCAAACCGAAACACATGAGAGTTGGAGTGCAAACAAAATACCGTGTGAGGATCTACTATGTTGATATGTTAAGCTCTTCGATTCAAAGTCTGTATTAAGAGAGTTTGAATTAGTTGGGAAGATTTGTTAGAGAATTTCGGAGTTTCTTGGATTACTTGGATATGTTCTTACTTTTGATGTGAGGTTCTTTGATATCTATGGAAAGGTAGAGTTCAAATGTAGTTTAGGTTTTGCTCGAGCACAACCAAAAGCTAAGTGTGGGGGAATTTGATAAGTGCTAGAAATGTTATATTTAATTATCATACTTTATGCTTTTTTGTTGTGTTTTTTATGATTATTTATGTTTTTAAATTAATAATTCGTTATTTTCGGATTTTAGTAATTATTTGATTGTTTCCTCGATTTTAGGAGCTGATGTGAGATTAATTGATAAGAAATTTGGATGGCAAGCGGGAGGGGATTTCAATTTGGATGAAAATCTACTTAGAATCTCAATTGGATAAGAATTGGGAGTTACTTGGGCGCCAAGAAGCTCGTTTTATGTGGCAAAACGTTTTTTTTTTGGGCTTTTTGACTTATTTTTCAGCTGGCAAATGCTTATCTTAAGGGGTTTCCTAATTCAAAAACGATTCCAAAAAGATTACATGCCTAATTTATAGGAGCATTCAGTTAAAAAAAATATAATAAAACGTCATGGAGAGCCCTAACCAAGGATCATCAAGGGATACACATTTTTGAAGATCCAAGGAGCTGTAGAGATGTGTTCTTCATCAATTAATTGAGCAGGAGTTCTTCTTATCTTCCCTTTAATTCTTTCTTTTCTTCAATGATCATGAGTATGTAATCTTTTATTATTCAGTAGAGAAAGGATTGAAACCATGAATTTGTGATCATGAGACAAGTATTTTGATTTTAATGAATTTCACATCGCTATGTTTAAATATCTATGAATCATCTATGCTTGAATGTCATGATTGATGGATTGGTTGTGTAGGTGCCCTACTACTCAGTTACTTCTTGATATCTAATGCTAGTTAATGATTCTTAGTTTGTAATTGCTTGGTTGAATTAACACAAGTAGAAAATAATAGAGATATGGATTAAATATTTGCGTCGTCGTATGTTATTGTCTAGGATTGATGATGTCTATCTTATTCGTTAAAGCTGCCATTAGATTAAACTTTTCAAACGTTTGAGGGTTGTTTAGTGATTAGGGTTTAATTGCAGGTCGTCCGGATTAAACCAAAATTAAGGAAAGATAGGGAATAATAGCTTCGTTGGTCAATTCTACGGTCAATATATTTAAACTAGTGAATTGAATGTGTTGATGATTAATTACTAAATTCATGGTGAATTTCTCTGTTCTCTACTGAATGCTTTTAATATATTGTTAAGAACCTTTAGAATGTTCACATCTTTAACAGATTACTTCATCTAGCGTACTTTGGATAGTTGAATATAGAATCCCCCCCCCCCCCCCCCCCCCCCACCCCCCCCCCCCCGAATTTAGATAAGTGAAACACTTTAATCCTCGTGGGATCGACCTCTACTTACCCTATCTACTGGTTAGTTAGGTTGATTTAGAGTTTAATTGTAATTTGCTGCACTCGGCACGCATCATTTGCTTCTTCAAATCAGTGGATGATCCAACTTACAACTTCCCCTTTATCTTGATGATCCCTTTTGTCAAAGAAATACCAGTCTCTGGTGTAGTAGGAGAGGCTTTGCTGATGCTATAAGCTATCACACATTCCTAGGCAAAGCTACCATCTTCATAAGATCTATAAACCTCTTCCATCTAAGCTGGTAATACTACTGATACAGCCCCAGAAAAACCAGTTTTAAACTCCTCTAATCTGCGGGATAAAGCATCTGCAGCAAGATTCTCCTTCCCCTTCAAATATTGAATTGGATAGTCTATACCAAACATCCTCATCAAGCCTTTAAATTGGACTCTTGTTGCTATCTTCTGCTCTAACTAGTACTTCTTGACATCCACAAGGATAGCAAGATACTCTTTCTCGTATGTAGACAACTCCAAATGCTTTGAGCTCAAGGCCTGACTAGTCACAGGCCTTCCCATCTGAGATAAGATTGCCCCAACTCCTTGACCACAAGCATCAGTCTCCAGCACAAAATCTTTACTGAAATCAGGCATAGCCAACACTGGTGCTGCACACATTGATTAATCATAGTATCATCGAAGAAAACCGATACAAATTTCTTCAAAAAAGCCTTAAACACCTCATTAATTACCGCCTGAAATGTAGTTGGAGCATTAGTTAAGCCAAAGGGCATCACCACAAACTCACAATGCCCATTGTGAGTTTTGAAGGTAGTCTTCTAAATGTCCCACTCCAAGACACTGATCTGATAGTATCCCAGTTGTAGATTCAGCTTAAAGAAGAAGTGTGAAGCATTAAGTTCATCCACGAGATCATCAATGAGTAGGATAGGAAACTTGTCCTTGACTGTGAGCGAGTTTAGCTACCTATAATCAATGCACATTCTACTCGTTCCATCCTTCTTCTTGACTAAAATAACTGGAGAGGCAAATGGACTGTGGCTTTGCCTAATGAAACAAGTTTTTAGCAGCTCCTCAACTTGCTTTTCAATCTCTGTCTACTGTGAGTGTAGGTACTTATAAGGTCTCAAGTTCACTAGATCTGAATTAGACTTCAGTGGAATTGTGTCATCAGGTAAAGATAGTAATAACTCTCTGTATTCTTCAACCAATGTGCTGATTTCCGAATGAGGAGGTGCCTGAACCTCAAAATGAGCTATTGAGAATAACTGTCCTATCCATTGACAAGTTCTTTTCTTGACAAAACATTCCAGTCTCTTGCCTTTCATTACTTGCAATTGGGCCTGCTCCACAATTCCCTGCAATCTCACAGTGGCCCCTTGCATCTCAAATGAAACTGGCAGTTGAGAGAAATAAAAAATTAATGGACTGAAAGTCTTCATCCAATCAACACTGAGAACCATGTCACACCCCCCCAACTGAAGAATCGTGAAGTCATACACAAACTTATGATCTTGCATTTGCCAACTAAAGCCTTGGCATTTGGTTTGGATGAGTATTGAATTCCCATTAGCCACTGTCACAGCTATGGGACTTATCTAAATCACTTTGTGTCCCACTTTTCTAACAACCTTAGGATCAATAAAGCTGTGATTACTGCCACTATCTATCAAAATCAAAATAGATTTGCATCCTGCTTCTCCTTTGATTCTTATAGTGTTGTGTAAGCCATTCCCTGTTAATGCTTTCACCGAGATTTCCATCTCCTCATCCACCAATGCCTCCTGTAATTCCTATTCTTATTCAGTCAATTCAGCTCCCATTTCTTCCTCATCAGTATCCGCTTCTGCTTCAGCTCCACTAGTCGATATTAAAAGCTTTGGATTACACTTGTGCCTAAGGAAATATCGTTCATTGCATTTAAAACACAGCCTCTAAGCCTTCTTCTCCTCCACACTCAATGGCTTGGACTTAGTGGAAGCACTCTGCTGCTGATGAGGTCCCTGATTATTTCTGCTTCTCTGGCCATCAGATGTTGCCAATAGCTTGGCCTTAGCATAGGCTTTAGACAATGCACTAGGACTCATGGCCTTGACAAGGTTCTTAATTTTTGGCTTCATACCACTGATAAAGCTTGAAACATTGTAGACAGAAATCATCCTAGCTCTCAAATTCTCAAATCTTGCCATGTACTCTTTCATTGATGTGGTTTGCACCACCTTATTAAAGTTATCCACAATGTCACTAGGATCCTCGTCACCATATTTTTCACAAAGCTCCTCCACAAATTCAGACCAAGACAATGAAGGATTACTGCGTATAAGGCTATAAAACCATATCTCTTGATCTCCATGGAAGTGAATTGTAGCTAATTCCGCTTTCTCAGCCTCACTTATGTGATAGAAATAGAAATACCACTCGCATCTCATCAAACAAGACTGAGGTTGCTTGCCATCAATCTCGACTCTAGGCTGTCTAAATACATTGCCTCTGCTACTAGTTATGCCACTGTCATTCACTCCTGAAGTCTGTGGTTGCATCAGATCAGGTGGAAAGTCAAACTGACCAACTGCTGTAACTGCTGCTCCTGATGTTTAAGGTTACATAATTTCTGGAGGATGATCGGGCTGGCTAGCTGCTGACAATACTCCAGCTCCAGAAGGAAAATTTTGCCTCGTGATCTACAGCTGAAGTCCTTGACTCCTTACTTCCATTTGCTGCGAGTGCTGATCAAGCTTTTTAGCCAATTTCTGCTCCTGCGATTGTTGCATTTTCACAAACATTTCCTCCATTTGAAGCCTCAATTGCTCAATTGATTAACTTCAGCACTTGCTCCAACGTTTGCACCAGCAACAGCTGCATAAGTACCATTTGCGGCTGCATTTATAGTAGCATTAGCTCGTGTTGTAACTCCACCCACCATTGGTACACTCTTCTTGCATCTACCCAGCCCCAATCAACCAATTCAAGATTAATCGGTAGCAAACACAAGCTCTAATACCAATTGTTATAATTCAAGAACAGTCCTGAATCAATGGACAAAGAGAGTATAAAATAAGAAAGAAGTGAAGGGAGATGAGAAATAGAGAGAAATTAGGATTGAGAGAAGAAGAGATCAATTTCATTCATAAACCTTCTCAATACAAGATAGATTGCTCTTATTCAATTAGAACCAACCAACATAAGAGAAAAATATCTGGAATTACATTGTGTCTAGACACTTGCTCAACCGACTCAACTAACAATAAAATATTGGCACCAAAACACCAACCTAACCCCTACGGTTTATTACATTAGCAAAATGCAGCATTTAGATGAATTTAACAGCTTATTGGAACAAGAATCATAATAGGCTACCCTGAAGAGAGATTGTTTCCGAGTACCCCCAACCTGAGGGGTAACGACTTTTGATATGAACTTCACCAACAATTATGATGAAATCCGATAACAATGATGGTTTGGAACCCCAAGATTTGTTGAGCCTTGACCTGTCACCTAACAAGATGAAAACCAAGACTACGAAGGACTGAAACGCCACACCAAGAAACCTAAGAATCTCTCAAGAGTCAAGGTGATAAGTTTGGTTGTTTGAACGCCACAAGATTAACTTGATAAGTTCAGAGAGTTCTTTCAAGAACGAAGAGGAACACAAGACCTCACAATGATAATAATTTTCTGAAAACAAAATCTGATTACAAAATTTGTAATGCCTATGCTATATACTTGGAACAACCCTCCAAGAATAGGAAAGTCATAACTACAGCTTTAAAAGCAACAACACAAACATCAACATAAACAAGTCCCCACGATTTTAGGTCTCTTGGACTTCTAGAGGCAGCCAAAAATAACTAAATGACTAAATTCAATGTATTTAACATAACCAGCCAAGACCAAGTTCATTCCCCCATTTAATATCCTTGAAACTCAACAAATTCACACCCTTTTATGGTCAGACCATGCTGGTCACGTTTTTGCATGCTAATTAGCCTCTTCATTTGCTTTGATGACATGGACCAAGCCTTGATTATTATTTGAGCCCATCTTGGTCTTTTTAGAATCAGCCCAATTCTCTTGGATTAGCCCATTTAGTGCTTCCTTGAAACGTTTGGCTCTAAGTCTTGTAATTGGGCCACTAGCAAGTGACAAAGGGTCTTGTGCAAATTCAGCTCCATTCCCACGTGTATGATCAGCATGTCCAGCTCCTTGATTTGTATCAACTTCCAGGAGGTCACCCATCCTAGTTACTCTCACCCAAGCATGCTTAACTTCGAAATTCTAATGGGATCCGGTGCTTGCTTCTTGGTACCCTCTTTGGTTGTACCACCATTCCGCAAAGGGAGCCAATGGGTCCAGAGGCGTGGTTGCTTGCTGACCATACATCGTAAGTATGTCTCTAAGCATCAATTGAGAACCTCTGTTTGCCCATCAGTTTGCGAATGATAGGATGAAAATAGGTGAGGTGAGTGCCCAGGCGAGAAAAGAGCTCTCGCCAAAAGATACCAGTGAAAACCGAATCTCGATCACTGATAATAGTCTCAGGCAGGCCATGAAGGCGGTAGATCTGATCCAAGAAAAGTTGAGCAACAGTGATAGCAGTGTAGGGATGACCAAGATACATGAAATGAGCATACCTGGTAAGGCGATCAACCACCACTAAAATAACAGAGTGTCCCTCTGAAGGTGACAACCCTTCAATGAAGTCAAGTGATACACTGTTCCAAACCGAGGTGGGAATTGGAAGGGGTTGGAGAAGGCCTGCCGGTGCAATGATCTCATATTTGTTTCGTTGGCAAATGGCGCATTGGTGGATGTAGTTTGTAATATCTCGAGGAAGACCCCTCCAATATAACAGTGTTCTGAAGAGTCGGTAAGTGGCTTCCGCTCCAAAGTGTCCTCCTTTAGTGGAGTCATGGAGCCATAGTGTAATACCCCGCCTAATTAAATTAGATTCGGTATTACGATATGTGAAACTCAGGATATTTAAATTAAATTAGACTCGGTAGTATTATATGTGACATTTAGGGTATTTAAATTAGGGTAAAACTCGATATTATTTCCATTAGGTTACAAAATAAAAATAAATAAACAAATATATGTAAAAAAAAAGGGAAAGAAAAAGGAAAAAGAAAAAATGGGGGGGGGGGGGGGGCAGGGTGCTGGGCAAGGACAGTGCTAAGCAAGTAAAAAATAAATAAATAAATAAAGTATAAAAATTAATTATCTCCCCACCCCCACATGTTTTTCTCTCTCCTCACACCCCACCCTACAGGCTCTCCCACCTCACTTTTTCTCTCTCTTCCGTACATCCCCTCCCATCTCCCCTACCGCCCTCTCCCTAACCGTGTCCTCTCTCTCCTCACCGCCTCACCCGCGCCGGTACCGTGCACCACCACCACGGTACGTATCTTTCTATTCGTTCTCTTTTCTCTTTTTTACCGCCTCCCCCACCACCCTACCAGCAACCACCTCATGGTACTGCCACCGGCTGCGCACCACGGTACCCTCTCGACCACCACGGTACCTCTACCGCCCTCGACCTCCACGGTAGCGCCAGACCCATGCGGTACGATCCCGACCACCACGGTACCACCTCCCTTCCCACGGTACCGCCTCCCTCCCCACAGTATCGCCTGACCTCCTGGGGTCTATAAACAGCCCTTAGGCCTCAACCCTCAAACCTCACACCACCTCCCAACTCTCTCTCTCTCCTCTCGGTTCTCTCTCTCTACCACCCAAGATTTTCTCTCTCCTCTCTCTCCGGTGCCGCCACTTCACTGCACAGCACCGGTTGTCCCTCCAGTGCTGCCACCTCACTGGCACAACTCCGGCCGTCCCTCCGGTGCCACCACCTCGCCGGAACAGCTCCAGCCATCTCGCCGGAAACACCATCTCATCAATTTCAAAGCTAATCAACTATAGAACTGGGTTTTTGGACTAAAAGCTAGTAAAAGTAAGTATACCACTTCCCCTACTTATTTGTAAAGTATAAAAATTGCTTTAGATGACTTGATTTGTGATATTCATATGTTGAATAGTTTATTGTTTTGATAAAATAGGACTGAGCATATGTGTTTATGTGATTATGTGATTTATACTCTTATGAGTTGAGTTATATTGGTTTATATGATGATTTAACATGTGAATTTCGAAGGATTTGTACCAATATGTGAATTTCAAAGGAGTTTTTACGAATATGTGAATTTCGAAGGAAATTATTGTGAACTTGTGATTTGAATTTGAAAAGGTTTTATAGAGCTTACAGATAACTACGTTGACCCTCTGGGGTCTATCGACTATGGAATACGAAATACAAAAGTCGATTACAACCCTTTCTCGGGAATAATACCGGCACGTAGTCTCCGAACTAACAAATACTACGTTTTGATCCTAGCGGATCTGTTGACTTGGAACAGGTTCAAATACGAAATACGAACATCGATTACGACCCTGTCGCGGGAATAATACCGGCTGTAGTTTTCGATGCGTTTGTAAGTTTACCAAAAAGCTTTTGTGAAATGAATTGAGTTATGAAACAATGGTTTGTGATATCTTAACATGATTTTTCAAAGATAATTGATTTTACTGGTTTTGATTGGGTGTTTATCCGTTTTTAATAATATGCCTGATTCGGGTAGGAAGTGTGTTATACATACTGAGTGCGTTGTTTGCTCACCCAATTCATTTATTTCTCTTTTTCCCAGATTACCCATGACAAGTTCCTGAAGGAAGAAAAGATGGAGCAGCTTACTCCACAATTAGTTATTTCGCATAGTTGAATTATATCTGAATTTTGTTGTAGCATATCAGTGACCGTCTAGGATGTTGTAGTCCAAGCTTTCGCACTGCTTTGATGTATCTGGGGACTATGTTGTATATATATTATAAGAACGGTATATGAATTTTGAGGAATTTGGATTGAAAGATTTTGGGCTTCGTACTATGATGGGGGATTTCATTGTAGTACGGCCATGTAGCGCTCGTTTAGCTTAAGCATATTCGGTATTAAAGTTGGGGGCGTTACACATAGAAGAATATCTTGGCAAAGGTTGGCGTCATTGCCAACAACTAGTCTACCATTGTACCACAGATGACCTTGATGCCATGTGTACTAGTGGTGAGAAAGAGGTTCAACGTCTTGTCGGAGATGATGTTCGATAGAACAGGGTCTCAATTCCAAGAGTCAATCAGTCTTTGCAAAAAATCGGAAGATATAGAGGATAACGCCATACACAACACTTTCGTTCCTGAAAGGCGAGGAAGAGTGTCAACAGCCCTGTTTTCAGCACCCTATCTGTACACTGTGTCATAATCGAGCCCAATTAGGCGAGAGAGCCATAAGTGTTGAAAGAAAGTTGTCAACCGGTGTTCGAGAAGGAATTTCGGACTTTGCTGATCAATGGGAATGATAAAATGGCAACCCGTGACACACTGTTCTCACTTTTCCACTGCAAAAACCACTGCTAACAGTTCTCATTCATAAAGTGCGATTGATGTAGGCTAAAGGACGGCCTTCTTGCATCAAGACAGCGCAAATTGCCAATGCCAGAGGCATCAGTCTCTATAATAAAGCTCTTGGTGAAGTCGGGAAGGGCAAGGACTGGTGCCGAGGTGAGAGCGCCTTTCTAACGAACAAAGGCGGTTTCGGCATCCGGGTTCTAGATGAAATTATCCTTACGGAGAAGATCTGCCAGTAGTTGGGCTATGGTGCCGTATTATGCAGTGAATCAGTGATAGTAACCCCAAAGGCCAGAGAATCCCCGAAGCTGATTTAATGTTTCAGGGTGACAGCCTCAAGCTTTCTTTGGTCATCGGAGATGCCATCACCTAAAACCAAGTGTCCCAAATATTCGATATGACGGGGACTGAACGTGCACTTAGCATGATTGGCTATTAGCCAATTGGTGCAAAGATCTCCCAAGACCGTCTCCAGATGGGAAACATGAACGGACTAAGTTCTGCTATATACAAGGATGTCATAAAAAAACAATGACGAATTCCAAAGACACAGGCGGAAAGTGTCATTCATCAAACTCTGAAAAGTTGAAGGGGCATTGGATAATCTGAAGGGCATCACGGTGAATTCATAGTGCTCAAGTGAGTTCGGAACGCCATCTTTGGGATGTCCTCAGCTGCCATCCAGATTTTCCAGTAGCCAGATCTGAGATCTATCTTTGAGAAATAGTAAGCACCTCCCAACTCATCAAGCAACACTTCAACAATCGGAATAGGGAACTTATCCTCAATGGTCATCTTGTTAAGGGCCCTATAGTCCACGCAGAGTCGCCAAGTTCCATCCTTCTTCTTGATGAGTAACACTAGGCAAATGGCGACGTGCTGTTCTGTATAACGCTAGCTTGCAACGTCTCTCTGATCATAGAGTCAATAATGTCCTTCTAAAAAAGAGGATAGTGATATGGCCTAATATTGACTGGGTAGCTGCGGTCCTTTAATGGAATCCACTGATCAAAGAATGGCCGAGTTCTGTCCTGGTGGGAAAAACATGATCATGTTCGGCAAGAAGTCTTTGCAAATTTGGCGGCGTAGACTGATCAGGCGGGTCCATCTAAACTGAAAACAGAGAAGGCAAGTAAGAAGTGATGTCGACTACCATTGCAAAGAATGAAGCCGGGGTGGATAAAAGTGAAGACAGCTTGCTATCTTTAATGGTCTTCAAGGAGGGAGAGCAAACGCCGGGAATAGTCCAATGGTGCCTTTGAAGGGTGAACTCCATTAAGAGTTCTGAAAGATCTCAAGTGACTCTGCTACGAGTATGTAGCCACTGGATTCCAAGAACCATGTCACACCTTGATAACGGGAATAATCAGCATGTCTAATGTGAATGGTGCATCGAGTAGGCGCCAAGAGAAATTGCACAGATACCGGCACTGAACACCTGGCGTCTGTCATGATCCGAGATTAAACTCGAGTCATGACCTAGGGATAGTAGAATATGAGATAAAAAAGAAGTGAAAAGAGATGAGAAATAGAGAAAGAGTTTAGATGAGAGACAGAATTCAAGTATGTCATTCATCAATAATGCCTTTCTTACCTGAGAATCCCCTATTTATACTATATCTAGAATATGAACAATACATTGCCTCTAGACATCTTCACTAAACCGACTTCCCCACTCCTAGCTACCAAACATGACTTGTTAACTAAACCGACTTCTAGAGAATCCCCTATTTATACTACATCTAGAATACGAACAATACCTTGCCTCTAGACATCTTCACTAAACCGACTTCCCCACTCTTAGCTGCCAAACATGACTTGTTAACTAACATTTGACTAACCTTGACTTACACAAGTGAATTAAGGAGGATTCATTAAGCTAATTGGCTAAATTTCTCCTAAATGAAGTACTAATTAGACTCATCCCAAGAACTTAAACTACTTTATTACAATCAATGACTTCTTAGTGCTTAACTCTAATCCCGGTCATGACAATACTCCCCCCTTTAGAGATTCTTATCTTCAAGAATCTTAGTAGAGAGTTGTGACTTGAAGAATCCTTATTGTTGCAGATATTGGAGCTGAAAGAGTACTTATTGGCGCTGTGAGAACTCCTGGACTATGAATAAAAGGATCTGAATCTGACTTGCAGCTGGAAACTTACTATTTCATGTTGGAGTCCTATTGTCATTGCTGTATAATTGAGTCTATTTCTTGCTTCTGCCCACAACGCTTGTATCTGATTGTAGTGTCCACTTCAGAAGGTCTGGCTAGGCCATACCAAATTAGCCAAACACCAACACCAATATCCACACTAAAGAACCTCTTGTTGCAACTAATGCAACCAAACATCAATATCTCATAGTTTTTGTGCACTGATGACCTTAAGTGTAGCAGCTGTGAACCATGAATTACAAGAATTACAGCCCCTATTTTGAACTTCAACTGTCTAAACGTGCAGAACCCCAGTGCTATGCTGCTGGTACTCATACAAAACCCCGCTCTTGTCTTGCTTAGGAGGACGCTTTCAGTTGTTCTCAAGTTACCAAGACTTCCAGGGACCCAGCTTGCACATTCCCTTGCCCAATTAGCATCTTTAAATGCTGCTGCCAACAAGTGCAAAGAGCTCTTCAATGAACTAACATCAACTTCTCTGAAGTCTGTTAGCCGTGCATCATGCTTGAACATTGATGTTATGGGAATCTCAACTCCCTTTTCCCAAACTCTTGCACATCCAACCATAACTTGACCTCGATCCTTGCCCATCCTCACTACATATGACCACGTCCTTTACTTGCCAAGGCATAAAGAGAGTGCACAAAAATCATCTAGCAATTTGCTTCCCTGTGCAACATTCCAGCTTAATTTCTTAAGCAACTGAGATGTTGGGTTGAAAATTTTGGACTTTACTCCACCAAGCTAAGTCCTCAAAGGACACTACAGCTCACAAATTCCAGATTATTGACCAAGTCTTCAGCTCCTGTTTGAACCTCATTTTGTTCCCTGCATTTAGATGGTATTCTGCAGCTATATTGGTTCAAGGAACCCTGTATTCTAGGCTTTTTATGGGTAAAATTTCTTCTCAAATGAGCAAACTCTGATCCCTTATCAACGAGCACAAGTATGAATGCAAAACGCAATAGCCCTTGAACCACAGGAACATCAAAACAGCTTTGAACAACTCTGGATCAATGACAGATCTGATCCTGATTTCTCTGCTGAGCTGCACCATTATTTTAGGCAATGTATGTTCACTGATTTCCTCAATAACAACATTTTGTTGGCTCGTGCTTCCAAGGAAAGCTAGCTGCGTTCTCATGAACATCCCCTAGTAGTTGGAAAATAGACCCCAAGGATTCAGGAGGCCTTACATTACCTTGGACCCTTGGGGAATGCCTTCACTTTTAAATTGACTCACACAAGCAACTAGCTCCTGTCAAAAATGCCCTGCTACTTCAGCATCCGAAGCCGACAAATTCGGTCCAAATTGATATTGTAGTCCAGACCTGAACTCTTGATTGCCATCGCATCCCATCCACTGAGCCTTCTTCTCTTCCTTTCTCACTAAGGGTCTAGTTTTGAGCTCCATACGTCCACTCCTTTGGTTCCAAAGATGAGGTTGATCATCCAAAGTGTTTTGCAACACTACTTCTCTGCTGAAATTGTTCGGCTGATCTTAACACTTTGCTCCGCTTCCCTTAGATTAGGAAGCCTATTGTTAGTATTCTTAGATGAATACACATTAGCTCCACTCCACAGATTTAGCACTTTAATCTGGCCTTGCAAATTTCCCCACTGAACAGCTTGATCGCAGTGACAACCAGATGTTGCACTGAATTTGGTTGCACTGCAGTAACATCTCCCTGTTTCCTTGCTCTGCTAATAGAATTCCTCTTGCTTGCCACTAGACATCATCACTGTCTTGGGTTGTTTCAAATTCAACTTCTTGATCATGTATGGCCTTTCAAGAGCCTCTTCATTTTCTTCAAGAAGTAAGAAATCTGCTGCAGGTCCCTTATAACTCACATTTGGATTTTCCATTGCTCTCATTCTCTTGCTTGAATAACACTTTTTGCTATTTAAATGAAAGATCAAGCTGATCTCGCCTTCAAGCTGTGATGTGAATTTAACTCTCAACCTCCTTATGCTCAAGATCTCAATTTGCATCTGTGGTTTCATTTCAACAACATTAGGTGATTCGACATTTTGCACTTCAGGCTAAAGAACACCACTTCGTGGTCGAAATGCTTCAATTACATCCTTACTTGAAGTTGATCTTGTATTACTTGACATTCCAACAGCAGGCTGTACAATATTGGCTAGATTCCAGCTCAATTGATCACAATTGTCACCAGATTCATCATTCTTAGCACAATTCCGACTCATTTGTTCTTGTTTACTCCCAAACGCGCCACTAAACTTTTCCTTCCGACCAAGAGGCCTGAGTTTGGCTTGATTTGTTACTCTCTTAACCACTCGTGTGTTCTGGACTTGAGCTTCCATTGCAACCTTAGTCTTCACTGCTACAACATTCAATTTCACTACGGTAAAATCAAAAACAGGTTGTCCAGTTACTTTATCAACCTTATCATGAACTTCAAAGACTTGATGCTCAGTATCCAGAAACCCCAAGTCATTTTGCTGAGTAACCGATTCATCTTGAACATCGGAATGCAATACTGCCACTTTAATTTGAGTTGCTGCAGCCGATTCCAAATACGAACCAGCTCCAGTAGGGGTAAGTGCTGCGTGATTACTCTTGCTATGAAACTCAAGTTCTTGATTTGTATCAATCAATTCCTTGCACTGATCTTGCAGAATCATAGAAGCCTGCTGCACAGCTTGTGGTGGAAACATAGCTTTAAGACTCGATAAATCTTTTTCCAATATTGTTCAAAAATCTCATGAGTACTCTGCCTCGTTTCAGCGTTCATATCATTCATATTCTGAAGCGATTCAGCCTCCACATCCATTTCTGTCTCAGTAAATGCAAGCAATTCAAACTCAGCTAGATCGATGTTTTCGTGCCCAATCATCAGAGATCAGAATTAACAATTCAACTAACTAGATCTCAAGAGAGCAGCTAAATGCGAAGTTAATTCAGGAAATTCAAATATAAGCTTGATTTGAGGTTAATTGCTATGGTTCAGCAAGGATCA
Source organism: Simmondsia chinensis (assembly GCA_018398585.1). Classification (NCBI taxonomy): domain Eukaryota; kingdom Viridiplantae; phylum Streptophyta; class Magnoliopsida; order Caryophyllales; family Simmondsiaceae; genus Simmondsia; species Simmondsia chinensis. The sequence goes on along the minus strand of JAGTTD010000009.1, from coordinate 12,844,928 downwards.
GATGTAACGTTAGCAGGACTTTCAAGCTTTGGCACCAAATCACAAGAGAACAAGATCAACTGCTTGACCCTATATAATTTCAGGAGGTGTAAAATGCAACAGCTGAATTGAAGCCAATTTCAACTTGATCAATGATTCTGGATCACAGAAAATCAGCTACGAAATCACCTTATCAACAAGCTTAAGAGCCGATGTCTTGATCAATTGCAACCAGAACAACAGAACTTGATTAAGTACAAACTCAACCTAATTGAGTAGATTCAACTAAGCCTACGCAGTAGGAGCAAAAAATCAATGAATAACCACCAGCTCCTCAATCAAGGATCCACTTGTTGACTTCAAATCAAATGCAATGCAATCAAGAACGTGTTATCAATTTAAGCTTGATTTGGAATCAAATCAAAGCTCTAATACCAATTGTCATGATCCGAGATCAAACTAGAGTCATGACCTAGGGATAGTAGAACATGAGATGGGGAAGAAGTGAAAAGAGATGAGAAATAGAGAGAGAGTTTAGATGAGAGGAATTCAAGTATTTCATTCTTCAATAATGCCTTTCTTACAAGAGAATCCCCTATTTATACTACATCTAGAATATGAACAATACATTGCCTGTAGACATCTTCACAAAACCGACTTCCCCACTCTTAGCCTCCAAACATGACTTGTTAACTAACATTTAACTAACCTTGACTTATACAAGTGAATTAAGGAGGATTCATTAGGTTAATTAGCTCAATTTCTCTTAAACGAAGTACCAATTAGACTCACACCAAGAACTTAAACTACTTTATTACAATCAATGACTTCTTAGTGCTTAACTCCAATCCCTGTCATGACAGCGTCAGGGAAGTTGTGTGTGCTGTCACTATTTATAAGGATACTCAGAGAACACTTACGGCATTGCCCCACTACTCTCATGGTCTGGCAATGGGTAATTCCTTTCAATGCATGGATGGAGATATGAGGCTCTGGATTTGGATCTAGTTCCGGATCTATGTCTAGCGTTATAGAACCAACTAAAGGTTCTTCATTTTTTTGCTTCCAGTCAGAATACCCGGCGCGATTGTGCATATGGCATTGATGTCCTGGCGTGAAGTGTTCATGGCAGTAAAAGCGTAGATTCTTTGCGAGGAGATCATTAAGTTCGATCGATGTCATGCTCAATGGGCCCGGGGGGAGTTTGGGTGTGCCAATTGGCTGCGGTAAAAACTGTTGGGGAGGATGAGGGACTGGATGCATCCTTAAAGGACTTGGCATGGGCAATACTGGTGCTGATCTTATGGAGCTCTTGCCGGTTATTTTCTCGAGATAAGTGCAATTGCGCTCCTGCTGTTTAGCTAACACTACAACATCAGGCATCATTTGGGGTTTAAACATCAGAAACCCCCTTCCCCTGAATATATCTTCATGTAAGCCGCCTAACATTACGCTAACCTTTTGATCCTCTATTAGCCCACACTTATTCACGAGTGACTCAAACTTGCTCAAATACTCACCAACACTACCCGTTTGATAGAGCTCCATAAAGGAATTATTAGAAGATTCCGTGAACCTTGCTCAAATTCAAGGGGCATGCACTTCCCAATGTCCTACCTCATCTCTAGGCCATGATTCCTCAAAGGAGTCATGCCATTCTTGGGCGTCACCCTCTAACGCCACAGTAGCGTACATGACCTTCATGTCATTAGGGGTCCTATTAATAATGAAATCTAGGGAATTTGATCTTAGTAAGCTGAGTAGGGGGTTGATAGTTACTTCTTGCATTGGACAGAGGCATGTTTTCGGCTTCGCTTGCTCGAGGAGACGGTGGAGCAGTGGTGGAAACAAGGGCAGGAGGCCGGAGTCTGTCATTCACGAGATGAGCAATTCCGACGACTTACACGAAGACCCCCATTGACAATCTCAGACATCTCTTCCCAGAGGTCATTAAACAACCTGTCATTCACGAGATGAGCAATTCTGAGGACTCAGACGGAGACCCCATTGACAATCTCACACATCTCTTCCCAAAGGTCATTAAACAGCCTCTCCATTGCGGTATGGCACTGATCATTGGATACTTCCATCTCTCTGATGCTTTCTTCCGTCTCCCTCAAGGTCACCTGAGCTTTTGTCCCCTCTGCCATTGCTAAAAACCGAACAGAGCTCAACAATTTCTAGGGCCGAGGACAATCTTGCTATGATATCAATTGATACAAACTAAATGTAATCTAGCTCAAATCAATTGGAAACTCAAGCAAGTTGGGCTATAAGACAGTAATGGATGCCACATTTGTATGTCAACAACCGGATTAAAGTAGGATGGCATAAATAGAGAATGGCCTCAGTGGTACTATGCAATAGAAAGTTTCCCTCAAAGATAAAGGGAAGATACTATAAGACAGTAGTGAGGCCGGCCATATCCTATGGGGGGGAGTGTAAGGCGATGAAACAACATCATACACAGAAGATGAAGGTGGAGGAGATGAGGATGTTGTGCGAACACACAAGGACGGGATCCGGAACCACGTCATAAGAGGTGAATTGGGCATGGCCTCCATTGAGGATAAATTAAGGGAGCAACGTTTGAGGTGGTTTGGACATGTTAGGAGGATACCGAGCAGCCTCATACGACGCTAGGCAGAAGTGGCCAAAGAAGAGATGGCTAGAGACGATCAGACAAGGCCTTACCTGCCTAAACCTTCGGAGATGGCCTTAGATAGAACCCAATGGAGGGCTATCATAGGAGTAGCAGATATAGCGGGTTAGAGCAGGGTGCCCAGCCTTTTGTACTATCACTAGTGTTCTAAGCCTTAGGGTAGTCCAGATTCGGCACACTTTTGTATGATCTGTCATCTGATTGACTATCTTTTTATTGCCTATTTCTTTGCCTATTATTTGCCTAACTTTGCCCTGCTTATATGCTTATTTGCTCTCTTGATGCCAGGCCGCAAAGCGTCATCGCTGTTGACAAGCTTATTAGGTTGGGGGTCCTCGGAAACAGCCTCCCTTCAAGGCAGCCCCGGAAGGGGGAAGGCTGCATAGATCCTACCCCACAAACCCTGCTGATGCGGGAGTCCTTTGGGGCATTGGGCTGTTGTTGTTGTTGTTGTATATAAAATGAAGGATTACAAGCTTAAAAAAAGGAAGAAACATAGAAATTAGGGTTTGGGGGAAAAGAAGAAGAAAGGGCACACATTAATCAACACCTTTAAATCTTAGCTAATCCTTTTCTATAAATAGGAAAAATATCTATAAAATATCTGATGCTAATGACGTGGCAGCTGAAGGAATCTTTATGCTGCTGGGAGATCTGCTGCTGGAAGGCCGTCGTCATGCTGATTTGGCGGGAAGGAAGGCAGGAGAGGTCTTAGCGGTAACCTGGAAGGAGAGTCCGGCAGGTAGGCGCCTGGTCTGTATCATAGTGGCACCAAATACCAAATTTCTTCTTTCTTTTTCACGGTCTCCCTTTATCACAATATAAACATTTCTTTTGATTCTTTGTAACAAGCCTTACAAATTTAAAAAAAAATTTTAAATAAAGGAAAAATTACAAACCGTTAATATATATTCTTGAGAAAATAATTTTTTTGTGAAATTGATAAAGGTGGATTGCTTTTCACTGTAAGAGAAACATTACACTATAAGAAAACGGAATTTTCACGACAAGATTTAGCAACGACTGATAAAAGTCGTTGGCAAATACTAATCTTTTGCAACGACAAAAAAATATCGTTGCTAAAAATAAATTATTGGCAACGACAATATAATCTGTTGATAAAATTATATTTTTTGCAACGACATATATTGCCGTTGCAAAAGCAAACTTGTTTATTCGCAACGACAATAATAATTCGTTGCCATAGACCTTGTCTTTAGCAGCGATATTGATCAATCATTGCCAAAAACCATGTATTTGGCGACGATAAGAATGTTCGTTGCGAAAACTGCTACTTTAGCAACGACTTTTAGTGGCCGTTGGAGAAAATCATGATATTTAACTACAACATTATATTATCGTTGCCAAATATGTTTTATTCTTCACAAGTTTATTAATTAAAAGTTTGCCGCCATTACTAGCTTTCACAATATAAAAAATAAGTGTTCAGAAAAAAAAAAAAAAGATAATTAAGTAATAAATTTTAAGATTTTATACTAAATTTAAGTATCACATGTCAGAATTTAATAATTTTCGTTAAAATTTGATTAATCTTACTATAAAACATTAAGACAACTAAGTAATAAATTTACAAATTTTATTGTAATATAATATTTTCAAATTCTCAAACTAAAATAATAATATTTTTACCTAATTTTTATTCCCTCCAAAACCTACTTTTCAATTTCTCTTTCCTACTTCTATTCTTATTTTTCCCTCCCCTATCCCCTAAAACATGAATTAAAGAAAATTTTTTGATATTTGTAATTAACTACAACACACCCCATATACTTTTAATGTCAAAAAAACTAAAAAAATTTACAAATTTAAAAATTAAAAATGAATACTGAAATATTTTTTTTAAAACATTGAAAAATAAAATTTAAAAATATTATTATATTTTGTTATGCTTTTTCCAAAAAAATATTTTTCAATAATTTGTTTTAATTTTAAATTTATTAATGTTTAAAAGGTATGTTATGGTTAGTAACAAAGTTAATGGGTAAGTTGTATGCAATAACAAAGTTTAAGAGGTTATTTTTTGCAATCAAAAGTGGAAGGGGGTGTACAACAACAACAACAACAATAACAATAAGCCCAGTGCCTGCAAGGGCTCCCGCAAAAGTAGGTTCTAGGGAGGATAGATGTACGCAGCCTTCCCCTTTCAGGGGGCAACCCTGAAGAGAGGCTGTTTTCGAGGACCCCCAACCTGAGAAGCTTGAGAGCTGGTTCGCAGCATAAAGCATGAGACCTGGCAGCAGGGGAACATCAAAGTATGAGTAAAGCAAAGCACACATCGAGCAAAACAACAAACTCAAAGCAAGCCAGAACACGCAGAAATCAAAGAAATCAAAAGATAGGTAGGCACGTAGGAGCTCATGAGAGCAAAAACACAACCTAAGTGCGCTAGGAGGAAGTTAAGGGCTAGCACTAGTAAACTAAACTATTCTACTCTAACTAGAGCATCTATAACCCTTATACGAGCCCTCCATTGGGCCCTATCTAAGTCCATCTCTTCTCGAAGTTTTAGGTGGGTGAGGTCTTGTCGGATTGTCTCCAGCCATCTCTTCTTTGGCCTGTCTTTTCCTCTCCTGCCTAGTGTAGTAAGAGGTTGTTCGCATGTCCTTACTGGAGCGTTGTCCGGTCTCCTTTTGACATGTCCAAACCACCTCAGATGTTGCTCTCTCAATTTATCTTCAATGGGGGCTACACCCAATTTGCCTCTTGTGACGTTGTTTCTGATCCTATCTTTCCTTGTGTATCCGCACATCTACCTCAGCATTCGCATCTCCGCCGCCTTCATTTCTGTATGTGTTGTTGTTTCATCGCCCTGCACTCCGCCCCATACATCATGGTTGGCCTCACAACCGTCTTATAGTATCTTCCCTTTAGCTTCAAGGGAAACTTTCTATCACAAAGTATCGTGGAGGCCATCCGCCACTTATGTCATCCTGCTTTAATCCGGTTGTTGACATCCTCGTCAACTTCGTCATTGTGTTGTATCATGGACGCCAAGTACCTGAAGCTCTCCTTCTTCGATATGGGTTCAAATCCCATCTTCACGTCTTCCCTACTAGGCATGGTGGAGGGATCGAACTTGAGTTCCATGTGCTCGGTCTTGGATCTGCATAGTCGTAAACCCTTCACCTCTAGTGCCCCTCTCCACAGTTCCAGCTTTTCATTTACCTCTTCCCGCGACTCCCCTACCAACACTATGTCATCTGCAAAGAGTATGCACCAAGGTACAAATCCCTAAATGGGCCTAGTGAGCTCGTCCATAACCAAAATGAACAGATAGAGGCTCAAAGCATACCCCTGGTGTACCCCTACTGTTATCGGGAAAGCGTCTATCTTCCCGTCCACTGTACGCACCACAGTCTGTGCCTCATCATACGTGTCTCTAATGGCTCCGATGTATGGCACGGGGATGCCTTTCCTGTCCAAAACTCTCCAAAGGACCTCCCTTGGCACTCTATCATACGCCTTCTCTAAGTCAATGAAAACCATGTGAAGGTCCTTTTGTCTCTCCCTGTATTGCTCTATCATTCGCCTTAGGATGTGAATGGTTTCTATTGTTGATCTCCTGGGCATACATCCAAATTGGTTCTCGGACACCTCTATCTATGTCCTCAACCTTCTCTCTATGACCCGTTCCCACAACTTCAGAGTGTGGCACATTAGTTTGATACCCCGATAGTTGGCGCAACTCTGAAAGTCACTTGTTCTTATATATCGGGATCACTGTGCTCTTCCTCCATTCCTTCGGCATCCTCTCCCCCAGAAGGATTTGGTTAAATAGTTTATTCAGCTGACTGACGCCCTTCTGTCTAAGGCATTTCCATACTTCTATGGGTATGCCATTTGGGCCAACTGCTTTACCCCTTCCCATGAATTTCAGGGCTTCCTTGACTTCCTCGGGGCTAATTTGCCGACAGTAACAATGGTTCTGATGCTTATCAGGTGTCTGAAGATCCCCTAAATATATCTCGGTCCCTCCTTGTTCGTTGAACAGCTCGTGGAAGTACGTTTTCCACCTAGCCTTAATCTGTTGGCTGTCCACGAGTACTTGTCCATCTTCCCCTTTCATACATTGTACTCTGTCGACGTCCCTAGTCTTCCTTTCTCTAGCTTTAGCGATTCTATATAGGTCCCTCGCACCCTCCTTGGTCTCCAGCCTTTTGTAGAAATCCTCATAAGCTCTTGATTGTGCTTCTCTTACTGCTCTCTTTGCTTCTCTCCTGGCTTGCAGATACTGATGTCGCTTGTCCTTATCTCTGCTATGATCCCACTTTTTGAAACAAACTCGTTTTGCCTTAATCCTTTGTTGAACATCCTCACACTACCACCAGGACTCTCCGTTGCTTGATACCCTTTCCTTTGACGTGCCGAGAACTTCCCGTGCCAGTCCTCTGATCTTTTTGGCCAGTTGGTTCCACATCTGGTTTGTATCTCTCTCGAAGTCCCACCTGAGCTCGGCCTCCGCTCTTTCTTTGTATACCTTATACTTCTCCCCCTTCATATCCCTCCAATAGGTATGCGTCTGCGCGGGTTTGCAGATTCTTTTTGCCCTCTTCTTGACCTTTATATCCGCCCACAACACCCTATGTTGAGTAGATAGGTCTTCTCCTGGGGTAGCCCTGCAATCCCTGCAGTCTCTTTGCACCCTTCTCCTTAATATTATGTAGTCAATCTGTATTCTTGTCCCACTGCTTTGGTACGTTATGATGTGTTGCTCACGCTTTCTGAAGAAGGTGTTGGCCACCGTTAGGTCATATGTGACCGCGAAGTCTAGTAGGGTTTTTCCCTCTGCATTCCTGGTTCCAAAATCGAATCCTCCGTGTAAAGAGGCATAACCGTCCTTCATCACGCCAACGTGCCCATTAAAATCCCCTCCAATCATCACTTGTTCAGCTTGGGGTATGCCTTGCATCATTGTGTCTAAGTCCTCCCAAAATATTGCCTTCTCATGCTCTATTAGTCCAGTTTGAGGTGCGTAGGCACTGATTACGTTCAATACTTCTCCTTCTAGGACCATCTTCATACTTATGGTCCTATCACCAGCCCTTGATATTCCGACTACTTTGTCCTTGAGGCTGCAATCCGCCATGATACCATTCCTGCCACTGTCCTTATCCGCATACCAAAGCTTGTGGCCTAGCACATCCCTGGCTTTCGTACCAACCCAATTAGTCTCTTGTAGACAGAGGATGTTGATCTTTCTCTTCATAGTCGTTTGGACCACCTCGTAAGTCTTCTTCGTTAGTGTCCCTACATTTAGTGTCCCTAGTCTCAAGTTCCCTGTCCCCTTCTGCCCCGCCCTTCCCCTCCCCCTCCCTAACCTATTTGAAGATGGCCTCAATCTCGAAGTTCCATAATTGGGAACGTTCATCCACTTGCTATGACTATCGCAGGTATGTGATTAACATAGAAAAGAGGCTTATTATAGTATAGGCGCACGAAAGTAATAGACAACAAAGGTCACAGTATTCTGAATAATGAAAGGAGAAAGGACCAAATGACAAGTACCCAACAATAGTAAATTAAAGCACTACCCTGCTGTAAAAAGAATAGATCTAACCTGGGGCTGGTGCGTAGTTGATATTGTGACCCGGCTAAAACTTACCTGGGCCCGCTCTTTGTTGTCGGTTGTGGGCTGCTGGCTTGGAATGGTGGCGGTGGTGATGGTGGTGGTGAGAGGCTGGTGCAGGTGGTGGGTCGGGTGAAATATGGTGTGCTGGTGGTGAAGGGGCGAGGTGGGGTGTGATGGGGTTGGGTTGGGGTGGGGTGGGGTGTGGGTACCAGTGGTGGTGGTGCCCGTGTGTGGGTGGTTGATGGTGGTGCGCGGGGTGGCAGGTGGTGGTGCGGTGGGGTGTGGTGGAGAAGGGGTGGGGTTGGGGCGGGTGTGGTATCTGGTGGTGCGGCGGTGTGTGGGTGGGGCTGTGGTGGGACCCGGTGGACGCCGGTGGTGGTGAGCCGAGGCTGGTGGGCCGGGTTGGAGGCGGGGGAGGAGGGGGAGTGAGTGGAGGAGGAGGGAGTGAGGGAGGTGGTGAGCCGGGGCTGTGGGCCTGGTTAGTGGTGATTGGTGTTGCCTAGTGGGCCGGCTTCGAGGGGCGTGGTGGTGGGCGGCGGTTGTCGGCGAGGTGACCGACGTGACAGGGGGGTGCAGGTAGACGTTACTGTAGCAGATAGAGAGAGAGGGGGTGTATTGTATTTAATTATAAAATTAAAGGTGCTATTTTTTAAAATTAAAAGTGAAGGGGATGTTTTTTATTACTGTAAAGTTCAGAGGGTCTTATTATAATTTACATTTTTACTAATTTAAAAATACTATGATCTTTTTTATTATTTTTAAAAATATAAAGTGCTAAAATATAAATAATCTAAATTTAATTATAAAATTTTTTTCAAATTAAAAAAAAAATCTAACCCCAACCCTCCCTTCCACACCCATTTGAAAAAAAAAAAAACTAACCCCAACCCCCTTCCCCCCCATTTTCCAAATCCCATGCTCAAGAACCCCCTTCCCCCTCAAATCACACCAAAACCCATTTTCTCTCCACATTTCTCTTATTATTAAATCTCCCTTAAGCTAAGTGAAAGACGAAATTGTGGTTTTGAGACACGAGAGAGAAGGTCAGTAAACTGTATTTTTGATTTTCTTGTTTTGATTATTTTTATTTTTACTTTTAAGTCAAACCCTAAGTGCATCTTTGTTTTTCCATTGTGCTAGTCTCTCTCTCTCCGCCGGTTCCCGCTGCACCTCTGCCATTGCACCTCTCTCAAGCCGGGCTTAGGTATTTTATTTTACAATATGAAATTTTGAAGAAAGTGGAATGATTAAGAAGTTTGATGTTATGTAAACTAGTATAAATAGATATGTTTATTTCTTGTGTGACAAAGATTGCAATGTTTGAGTACCCATTTTGTTTAAAATTTCACATATTTTGGAATCAATTTTTTTATATTTTGAGTTTAAAATTTCATTGTTTGAGTGCCTATTTTGTTATTCTTGTTTAATAAACTTGTGGGTCTAAATTTCTTTTGCTTTGGTCATGATGATTTTAGGGGTTTGATGTTTGATTTTTCTATGTGAATGATGTCTAAAAAGCAGTGGCGGATCCACGTTGCTGCTTGGGTGGGCTCAAGCCCCCCCTCGATGTATACAAAAATATTATGAACATACAGAAGGCAGTTTCCAAGCTCATGGCTTTGTGGTCACTGGCTTTAGCGGCGAAACATGTTACGCGGGTTCAATTCTCGCTGCATGTGTTTTGGGAGATTTGCATTAATGTATGCAAATTATTTCAAATTTTTTAGTTATATGCATATTACATCAAATTTTTTTCTAACCTTTTCAACTTTAGATCTTATAAGCTGTATATTTATACTTTCATATTTATGCATCGATTTTTCAAATTTATTTGTAATATTCTTGTAAGAAAAAATGTGTAATATCTAACATATAATGATTGAAAACTAAATATAATGTTTCTTAAATAATTCTAAAATCATTTATTCAACTCTCAGGAGTCACAAATTTGGATTTATTATTTCAAATTACCTTCCGATGCGTATCAAAAAGGGTATGTTACTTAGTAAGAGATTTTATAAATATTTTAAATTACAAAAAGATCCCAACTTTTTCTTTTGTTCGAATAAGTCCCCAACTTAAGTTGAATTGAATTTGAAAAGTTATTATTTTTGGATATATATGTGTTTTATATAGTTGGATGCCGTAAATAAAATCGTCTCAAAATTTCTTTATATTTAGGAGTGATTAAGAATTACATTTTGACTTCGTATGAAAATATATGACAAATATACTACTAATAAATTGAATATAGTGAAAAGTGAAACTAGTTTGTAATTTAAGCCCACCCCCAACCAAAATTCTGGATCGGCCACTGCTAAAAAGTCCTCTTTTTATGTTGATGAATTAGATGTACTTAGTCCTCGAAATTAATTATATCAGCATAAGTCTATTACAACCTAATACCCCTTTTCTAATGAAATTGTAGAAGGGGAGCTACTAAACTCCTAATAATTTATCATATTATAATTTTATTTTGTGGTTACTTTATTGGTAGTTATTCTCTCAATACTTAAATACATGCCAAATTGCATTATTATAATGATTTTAGGACATGATGGTAGACAAGAAATGGATGAAAATAAAAGATCGAAGAACATGCGAGTATTTACACGGTGTTGATAGTTTTCTTGGCTTTGCATACGAAACCTTAGACTTACGTGATAATGGCAAGATTAGATGCCCTAGTAATAAATGCCAAAATGTTTCTGTGAAAGAAAGATGTAATGTCCGATACGATTTATTGAGGCATGGAGTTTTTCAGCAATACACCATATGGAATTTACATGGTAAAAAATTTGATGATTTTGAGAACTCAAATTCTGAGGATGAACATAATAGTACTGATACAACTACTCATGATTACATGCCCGATATGTTACAAGCCGCTTGTGGTGTGGCGGGAATGGGTTTACAAATAGGTAATATAGGTAGTGAGCATGATGATATTGGGCCAAATGTGGGTCAACAAGTTCCAAATAGTGAGGCCACAAAGTTTTATCGCCTATTAAAAGAGAATCAAGATCCATTAACCGTTGAGGGTAAAAAGATGCCAAAGTTAACTTATTTGGTGAAGTTACTTCAATTGAAATGTCTTAACAATTGGAATGATAGCTCATTCACTTCCTTGCTCCGATTTCAAAATGACACATTGGGTCTACAACTTCCTACATCATATTATGAGGCCAGAAAAATTATTACAGATTTGGGTCTCAAATATATTAAGATTGATGCTTGCAAAAATGATTGTATGATGTATTGGGGGGAGCACATTGACGCAGTGGATTGTCCTACTTGCCACATGTCAAGGTGGAAGGGAAAGAAAAAACCTAAAGGAAAAAACATTCCTTACAAAACTTTTTGGTATTTTCCAATTAGTCCTAGACTCCGAAGATTTTATATATCAAGTATGATTGCTAAATATATGCGATGGCATAAAGAGGATCGGATATGACGGGGTAATGAGACATCCTGCTGATAACACAGGACATAGTGTTTGGCCTGTTGTACTCATCCCTTATAATTTGCCTCCCCGGATGTGCATGAAATCTTCTTCATTTATGCTAACAGTACTTATCCCTGGAGGTGAAAAGTGTCCAGAAATGGATATAGATGTGTATTTGCAACCAATGATTGAAGAGTTAAAAACGCATTGGGAGGTTGGTATTGAAACATATGATGCCCACTTAACACAAAATTTTGTGATGCATGCAGCAGCTTTGTGGACAATAAATGATTATCCTGCATATGCTGATTTGTCTGGTTGGTCAACCAAAGGATATTTCGCTTCTCCTTGTTGTCATGGGGAAAAGGAGTCACATCATATAAATTGCAAAATGTGTTATATGGGTCATCGGCATTGGTTGCCGCAAGATCATAGGTGGAGAAAAAATTATGAAGCTATCAACACAGAGGAAATATGGTTAGCTTCTCAACTTTTGTCAGGTGATGATGTGTTGAAACATTATGAGAAATTCAAACAAGCACCGTTTGTTAAGAGTAAGAAGAGAAAACATGACGATCTCACTTTTAATTTATATGGATGGCAAAAGAAAAGCATTTTCTTTTAGTTGCCTTATTAGAGAAAGGTGAAGTTGTGTCATAATGTTGATGTCATGCACACAGAGAAAAACATTTCTGAAAATGTCCTTTTTACATTGATGAACACAATGGGTAGGTCTAAAGACACGATAAAAGCTCGACTTGATCTTGTTGCAATGAAAATAAGGAAGGAACTGCATCCTATTCTAGAAGGAGAAAAAGTGCGTATTCCCACTGCGTGCTACACATTTCTCGTTGTGTGAAGGGTGATAAAATCTCACAAATGAAGAGCCATGATCATCATGTATTCATTGAACAACTCCTTCCCATTGTGTTTCGTGGATGCTTACCTAGAAAAGTGTGTGAACCATTAATTGAGTTGAGTTACTTTTTTCGGAATTTATGCTCCAAATATATAACGTTGAAAGATTTGGACAATCTTCAAAAGCAAATTCCTTACACTCTTTGCAAGTTAGAGATGGTGTTTCAACCTGCATTCTTTGATGTCATGGTGCATTTGGTGGTTCACTTAGCTGAAGAAGAAAAGATTGCCGGACCTGTTCGATATTGGTGGATGTATCCAATTGAGAGGTACATTATTCTTATTATTTTTATTTCTTGCATTTGACTTAGCGAAAGCTTTCTAACGTGAAAACGAATATGGTGTAATAGGTATTTACAAAATTTAAAATCATATGTTCGCAACAAAGCACGTCCGGAAGGGTCAATTGCAATAGGGTACTTGGCCGATGAGTATCTCACATTTTGTTCTAGATTTATGGATGATGTTGATACTAAATTTAATCGCAAAGCAAGAAACGATGATGGTGATGTTGAGGCACATCCAAGCAGTGACTTGGAGATATTTAGATCTATTGGTCATCCTTTAGAAAAGGATTCCCAGCATCATCTATCTTTGGAGGATTTTGAGCAAGCTCATTTATATGTCCTACACAACTGCGATGATCTTTTGGATTTTATTAGGTAACTTGTGATACATTTATTTGCAGAAGTCTTTGTTATACCAAGCTATTCTCAATTTCTTCCAATTCATCTTATTAGGGAACACAAGTTGGAATTAGAAAGAGAAAATCATCGGAATGTTGAAAAGAAGCATAAGGAGCAATTTGCAAAATGGATATACAACCATGTACGTGTATTTATGTTAATCATATATTTAATAAGAATAACTTCCTTTTGTAAATAACTTAAGTTATTTTTGTCCTTCTTAATAGGTGAAGCAAATGCATAAATATGGACTTGTGGGTGAAGATCTATATAACCTAGTATGCTATCCTTCACTCATTTTGAAGCGGTATAATGGGTATATTGTTAATGATTTTAGATTCCACACGTTAGATCTTCAAGATCCTAGGAAATGTCAAAATAGTGGTGTAATGGTTCGTGGTGATGATGAATCTGATAAAGAATACTATAGGGTATTGAAAGATGTCTATGAATTGCAATATAGGGGTGGAAATCGTGTCTTTGCTTTCAAATGTGATTGGTATGATGTTGAACACCACGATAGGGGATACAAAGTAGATGCATATGGCATAATAAATGTTCACAAAGATAGAAGGCTAAAGAGGAACGAGCCTTTTGTTCTTGAATCACAAGTGCAACAGGTTATTTACGTGCAAGATCCTCAAGTAGATCATTGGTTAATTATTGTAAAGACACAACATTGAGATCTATACAACATGACGATAATAGAAATTGATGACTTGAGTGAGGAAGTTGAAGATGATGCTTGTCAGGAAGATGAGGTTGATGTAGATATATTGCGCAACATATCTACGCCACTTGATAACGATGATGAGATCGGTTGTTTGGTTGGAGCTGGGTTTTCAATTGAAAGAGGAGCTAATATTGTTAAATTGGTTAAAGAGATTTTTATGAAGATCAAAGAAAAGGATAAAGAAGTTAGGGGCAACAAAGAAGATGATAATATTTATTCTTTGAGTAATGATGAATGATTACTCAATGATTTCCTCACATTATTCTTGGTTAGTGCCTCCTTTCTCTCCTTACTTTTGCTTATGATACCATTCAATTTGGCCCGTTATTTTAGTTATAACATGAGAGCTTATTGTTATTTACTTGTAGGCTAAAAGCATAGTTGTAGTCTTGTTTGACATTGCATTCAACTTGCACAATCTTCTTAGGGGACTTATTTATTAACTAGTAAGACTATACTTGAATTGTTTGCACACTTAATTGTTGTTGAGCTTGTCTGGTATTGTTGTTTTATGATTTTGATTTAAATTTATAAGAATGGTTGGTCGAGGAAAGGGTAAAACGACGCGCCCCACAAATATAGGTGGAAGAGGCAAAAAGGGAAGGGAAATTAGACCCTCTCACTCTACTCATAACGACATTCCCCACGTTGCGAATGATGAGCTTGATGCAAGACCATCTTTAAGTGACGAGTCTCAACGACACTCTATGGATACACCAATCCAAAGAGGTAATCATAAATAATCTTCTATTATCTTTTTCATCTATTTAATTTAGAATATTAATACAAGCTAACATTACAGGGCAAGCAAAAGGGAAGACCAAGTTCGTTAATAGAATCTCAACACTTTTGGATATTCATGGAGCAGCTAATCCCGCTCCTAGGTCCGATATGAGTTTGTCTTGAACAAATAACTGTAATATTGTAAAAGAACCAATAGCAGCCTCTCCAAGTAGTTAAGGTAATTCATCCAAAGTTCTCAATTTATTTATTATGTTATGTGAAAAATATTAATGCAATTAATTTTATTGTGTATTTGCTTTTTGTAAAGGATCAACTACAAGCAAGAAAAGGAAGAGAGAAGAAAAGGGAAGTACAAATCAATTGTGGTGGATATGAAAACATGCGGTGGAAAATCGATGCTTCAAATTGAAATACCTGATGATATTTTGTGAGTAGTTGGTGATAACGCACGACAATTGGAGAATTATTGTGGTTATGTAGTTAGAACATCGGCTCCTGTAAATGTTTAAAACTATGAGGAAGCATTTCAAATTGCTGGTGACATTATGTGGAAGAAAGTGCAGGTTTTATCTATTTTAATAATTTGAAATGTCTCTATTTAGGTTATGACTTCTTTGTTATTTATCATTCTTGCTTTAATATTTTTTGTCAAGATTACTTTGAATTGAAAAATGATGATAATCGAGAGGCTACAATATTGCAATGTTTTGTATTGGATGTAATGCAAAGATTGTATACAGGTTGGAAGGCCCGATTGCATACACATTATAAAAAATGTGGAAAATCAGATGAAGAACGATTGAACAATCCGCCTGAAGAACGTCCAGTTGATGAGTGGCATTACCTTGTAGAGTTATTTGGCCCAGAAGAGTTCAAGGTCTCAATTGTTAAAATAATTGTTATGTGATGTCATATATTTTTTACTCATCTATTTTTATTATTAATTTTTTGAATCAGAAAATCAGTGAAAGGAATTCAAAAAATCGTCGCTCAGAAAACAAGTGTACCCACACAACTGGTAATTTGTCTTTCGCTGAAGTTGAGCACATGTTGGTAAGAAAGTAACATATTTTACTCATGTATTTTTATTGTTATTTTTTAAAAATAAATTTTTAATAAAAGCATAATTTTATAGGCATTGAACAGCAATGGAGATAAGCCCACTACTGATGTTATTTGGCTTACTGAGCACACACGCCCAAATGAAGAAGGTGTGTTAGAGTGGGCAGATGAAGATTGCTCCAAACAAGTTCATGTATGTGCTTTAATTAATTTAAATATTCAAATTAGAACAGATATTATTCTTATTTATGATTTTGATATACTTTAATTATAGGAAAAACTTCATGAGTTGGTTCAAAATCGATCTTCAGAAGGTGCCCCCCAGACACAAGAGGAGATGTTGCTTGGTGTATTTACTCCTCAATCTGGATATGTTCGAGGAAAGGGTATCGGTTTAAAAGGTTATACAAAAGGACGACAGCAATTTGAACAAAGTAAAAAGATAGATGAGTTGAAGGATATAGTTGAATATCAACACCAAAAAATCGAATGTCAGGAGAAGAAATTGAATCGCAAAAAAAACGCATTGAAGAACATCAAAAGGAAATGGAGGATTTTCGAAAACATAAGAATGAGATCAATTAGTGGAAACAAATGATGGTGGACCTGATGCGATGTTCGCTGATTATAGGAGGTAATTATAAAAGTAGTTGGTTTATCATTGATACATGGTGTGGTAATACCTTTTTTGTGGCTTTGGGTTACTTGGTCTTACAATTAATTTATTTTATATTCATTGTTGTAGGAAATTGAGGGTTACAAGTTGGAAGCTCTAGGTGGTCACCTAGATTTTGAAGAAAGCCAAAACATATGTCAGTTTTATTGTTACTTTTTTGCGAAATTAGGTAATGTTTTGAGATTACAATACATTGATTGTAATATTTTGGGATCGCAATATGTTGATTGTACTGAAATCGCTATGTATATACCTTCTGGTGTTAGAAATTAGGATATTTTGTATGTTTGTATGGATTATTAATAGTAGAGCTATGTACAATTTGTTGTATTGGAGTGTCTCCCTATAAATGAATTTTCTTTAGTATTAATATTTCACGTAAGACACCTTCTATGAGTTAAAATGTAAATTATATTTGACAGTTTTTAAGAATATAGTAAGAATGATATTAGAAAATACCAAATATCTGTGGTAATGATAATTTTTCTTGAAAAATAAAATAATCTTTTGCAACAACAATTGTTGTCCCAAAACATAGCAGTCTTTGGCAACGACATGACTCGTTGCCAAAAGGAGGTGCTTGGCGACGACATCACTTATTGCCAAAAAGACGTTTTTAGCAACGATAATTATTGTTGCGAAAGATAAGCTTTTTTTGGCTATGGCCATATTGTTGCCAAAACATATTGTCTTTCATAACGACAATTGTTGTTGCCAATAAAACTTACTTTTTGCAATGAAAACTGTCATCGCCAAAAAGCATTATATTTGGCAACGACAGTTTTCGTTGCCAAAGAGCTTTCACAACAAGATCAGGCACAACAACCTCGCAATGACAATTATCGTTGTTAAAAGTATATTTAGCAACTACAAACTATTTTTCGCAACGACTATTGTCGGTACCGAAGGTTGTCTTTTTTGTAGTGTTAAAAATAAAATTAAAAAATTTAAACATAAACTATGACAATAATTGAAGAAAATCTAATCTAAACGTGAATATATGCAAATATGTTGTAAATATTGGATTTTTTCTCTATAAATTTTATATTGGTGTTTGATATTACTAAATATCATAGAAAATTAGGAATTATGTAAAAGACCTTAAAATATATGTATATATATACCAGCTTTCCTCGCGGTTAAAAAAAACAAACCACCTCTGTATGTATGTGTGTGTGTGTATATATATATATGTGACGTAGGGTAGAGCACAAACACAAAGCAAGAGAAAAAGAAAGAAAATGAAAGAGTGATAGAAAAAAATTTATAATACAATATTGAGAGAGTTATTTGAATAGAAGAAAATTTTCTTTGGTTCTCTAGTTCTTATACAAAATACTTGTTATTTTTCTTCAAACATATTTGGGTTTGTCTTTTTATTCTCTTCTTATAGAGTATAATAACTCTATAGTTTCATAATACGTTATCAGCACGAATTTATGGCCAGCCAAGGATTATCATAAGCTTGAGGTAAAGTTTTTTATTCCCTAGTCTTTGTAATTTTTAATGGCTAATCTAACTAAACTTGAATTTACTGCTCTTGATGTAAGTGGCAAAAATTATTGGCAACCATTGATGCTAAGATTCACCTTGATGCTATTAATCTCGGAGATACAATTGAAAGGGGCATTAGCGCATCCCTGCAGGATCGTGCAAAAGTAATAATATTTTTCAGGTATCATAGCCATGAAGGATTGAAAGCCAAGTATCTTACTATAAAGAACCCGCTTGTCCTTTGGCGAAATTTAAAGGAGAGGTTTGATCTATGTTGATCCTCCCTAAAGCTCATTATGAGTGGATTCACCTACGGTTGCAAAATTTTAAACTGTCAGCGAGTACAACTCTGCGGTGTTTAGTATTACTTTTCAACTGACATTACTTGGAGAAAATATTACTAAGGAGGATATGTTAAAAAAAAACATTTTCTACTTTTCACGTTTTGAATATGCTCCTGCAGCAGCAATATCGAGAGAGAAATTTAAAAAAATACTCAGAGTTAATTTCATTTCTTCTTGTTGCTGAATAAAACAACGAATTGTTAATGAAAAATAATCTGTCACGACCAACTAGGTCTGAGCCATTCCCTGAAGTGAATGATGCATCCCATGAAAATGATACATATAACAATGGCCGTAGTTGTGGTCGTGGACGTGGCCGTAGTGGTGGATGCGGCCGTAGTCATGGACGAGGTTATAACCATGGTCATAGTAACTGGAACCATGATGGTCAAAATGGACCAAAACTTAAGAGATTTGACAACAATAAAGAGAAATATAAAAGGAAGAAAACCCATCAGCAAAACTCGTCAAAAGACGTGGAAACAAATTGCTGCCCCTGCGGTATGAAAGGTCATTGGTTGCGTACTTGTCGTATCACTGAACATCTAGTGAACCTCTATCAAGCATGATTGAAACAGAAACGCAAAAATGCTGAAACAAATTTTGCTGAAGATCATTTTCTACTTGATCTGACGCATCTTAATCGTTCTGATTTCTTTGAGGATGCCAGTGGGAGAATTGATGATATGATAGAAGATGGAAGTGTTAACTGGACAGAAGTTTTTATGTTTTTCGGTTATGTCCTTTGCACTAAAGTTTGTCCTACTTTTGGTTTAATAATATAGTTTGGTGTCTGTAATTTAATACAATATTATGTTTTTGATATTTTATCGTAATGAGTTATTTCTAATAAAATAAGGCTTGAGCAACCATATTTATAAAGTAAAATTCAAAACTATTATTGTATTATAGTAACTTTGAAAGACTTTATTCACTCGACTTTTGTAACTTTATACGGAACATAAATAAAGTCCCACTAATATATATGTATTTTATATTGGAAGAAACATGGATTTCACCAAAGATGGAGATTTATATCTAACAGATAGTGCAACGACAAACACTATTCTCAAAAGCAAAATATAATTTTCTCAGCTACGATTCTAATGTTAATACAATATCGGGTATTTCAAATTTAGTTGAAGACTCCAGAAGAGCACATGTTATGTTTCCTGAAGGAACAAAACTAAACATAAGTGATGCTCTATTTTCCAATAGATCGTAGAGAAATTTGATCAGTTCTCTTGATATTCTCACAATGGTTATCATACTGAAACTATAAATGAGGGGGGATAAAAAATACCTTTATATTACATTGCTTAGCTCATGAAGAAAGAAAATAGTAGAAAAATTGTTAACACTCTCTTTTGAGTTATACTATGCTTATATTAACCTAATTGAATTAAATACAGTAGTTAACTAGAAGTTAACTGATTGTAAAATGTTCACCCTATGGTATGACCGTTTGGGTCATCCAAGTGTAATAATGATGAGAAAAATTATTGAAATTTCTCATGGGCACTCATTAAGGAACCAATAGATTCTTTCACCTGATTAAATTTCAGGTGCTGTTTGTGCTTAAGGCAAAATGCTTACTAGGCCATCCCAACTAAAATTAGGGTTGAATGTCCTACATTTTTTTAAAAAAAATACAAAGAGATATATGTGGCCTTATTAATCCATCATGTGGATCATTTCGATATTTTATGGTGTTGATAGACGCCTCAACGCGTTGGTCACATGTCTGTCTATTATATACTCGCAATGTGGCATTAGCGAGACTCCTTTCACAAATAATCCAACTACAGGCACAATTTTCGGATTACACGATCAAAAGGATTCGTCTTGATAATGCAAGAGAATTTACATCCCAAGCATTTAATAACTATTGTATGTCAATTGGGAGTACAGTTGAGCATCCTATGGCTCACCAACATACACAAAAATGGTCTTGCAGAATCTCTGATTAAATGCCTGCAACTAATTGTTAGACCATTACTTATAAAAATAAAGTTGCCTAGTTCTGCATGGGGGCATACTATATTACATGCTGCAGCACTGATTGATGTTAGACCAACTGCATATTATAAACACTCCCCATTACAACTTGTTTCTGGTCAAGAAATAAATATATCCCATCTACGGACTTTTGGTTGCGCTGTGTATGTTCCAATTGCTCCACCTCAGCACACAAAGATGGGTCCATAAAACAGACTGGGGATTTATGTTGGGTTTGAATCCCCGTCAATTATAAAATATCTTGAATCACTAACAGAAGATATTTTTACTTTACGGTTTGCAGATTGTAAATTTGACGAAATAATGTTCCTAGAATTGGGGGAGAAATTAAAGTTGGAAAAGCGTGAAATTCTGTGGAATGCATCATCTATATCACATTTTGATCCATGTACGAATTAATGTAAAATGGAAGTCCAGAAGACTATCCATTTACAGAATATTGCAAACCAATAACCAAATGTATTCGTTGATACAAAAAGAGTGACTAAGTCACATGTTTCAAGTATCAATGCTCTCCTTTGAATTGATATTCGAAATGAACAGTCTTATAAGATATTGGCAAGTACATCTACTGCATGCTAGAAGCGTGGTAGACCTGTTGGTTCTAAATATAAGAATCCAAAATAGAAAAAAGAGTAAAATAAACAAATTGGCTCCTTTGTTAGAACTCCTGGAGAAGTACAAATGCAAATCCAAGAAAAAGATATAAAAATGATGAAACTATCGAAAATGAAAAAATCTCGATAAACTATGTTATTACTGGCATACGATGGCATCAAAGCAAAACGATTATTGATCAAGTGTTTGTATATAATATGGCTACTGATTTGACCACAGAAGGTGAAGATCTTGAACCTAAATGTGTTTAAGAATGCCAAAGAGGAAATGACTGGCCAAAATGGAAAGAAGCAATATAGCGCTTCTGTCATTTTTTTTTTTTTTGGCCGAATGCTCATGATCCATTAATACTAAGACGCATAGTTAAACTCACTTGTGAAACGTGCAGTTTTTGGACCTGTAGTCCAAACGCCTGGAAACAAAAAAACCTTAGGCTACAAGTGGGTATTTGTGCAAAAAAGAAATGAAAAGAACAAAGTGGTCAAATATAAAACACGACTTGCAGCTCAAGGTTTCTCATAGAGGACAGGAATTAATTATGAAGAGACATGTTCACCAGTAATGGACGCAATTGGATTTACACTCTTAATAAGCCTGGTAGTCTCTGAAAGACTCCAAATGCATCTTATAGATGTGGTAACGACTTATTTGCATGGATCACTTGATAATGATATCTATATGAGATTCCTTGAAGGGCTACAAATGCTAGATTGAAATAACTAGGGCGAATGCGGTACAATAGTCTTAATACATACCTTCTGAGAGAGAGATATGTTAGCAATCCCGTGAGCCCGTGTGTTTTTATTAAGATCTCGAATTTTGGACTTCTTATTATTACAGTCTACGTTGATTATTTATTTAAACATTATAGAAACGCCTAAAGCGATTAAACAAGATGTCCCATATCTGAATAGGGAGTTTGAAATAAAAGATTTCGGAAAGATAAAATATTATTT
The DNA here is from genome assembly GCA_018398585.1 of Simmondsia chinensis. Classification (NCBI taxonomy): domain Eukaryota; kingdom Viridiplantae; phylum Streptophyta; class Magnoliopsida; order Caryophyllales; family Simmondsiaceae; genus Simmondsia; species Simmondsia chinensis. The sequence continues at coordinate 12,823,002 of JAGTTD010000009.1, read as the reverse complement.
TGGCTTGCAAATAGAGCATTTATTAAATGGAATTCTTGTCCATCAATCTGCTTATACTGAAAAAAAATGCTTAAACATTTTTTTCATGGATAAGGCACATCCGTTAAGTACCCCAATGGTCCTCCAATCCCTTAATGTAAATAAGGATCCTTTTTGACCTCGAGGGGATAATGAAGAGATTCTTGACCGTGAAGTGCCATATCTGAATGCAATAGGTGCACTGATGTATCTTGCTAACTACATGAGGCCAAATATAGCTTTCTCGATTAATTTATTAGCAAGATATAGCTCAACCCCTACCTGGAGACATTGGAGTGGGATTAAACATATATTTCGGTATCTCCGTGGTACATCTGATATGTGATTATTCTATTCGAGACAACCAAGTACAAGATTGGTTGGATATTTGTCTGATCCATACGAAGGCCATCCACAGACAGGATTTTTATTTACCTATGGTGACACTGCTATATTATGGCGATCTACCAAACAAACAACAGGAGCAACTTCTTCAAATCATGCTGAAATTCTTGCACTTCATGAGGCAAGTCGGGAATGTTTGTGGTTGAGATCCTTTATTCAACATGTTCAAGAGGAATGCAGTCTTCCAACAATCAAGGGGAGTCCAATAGTATTATATGAAGATAATACTGCATGTATTACTCATATTAAAGGTGGATACAGTAAAAGTGATAGAACTAATTATATCTCACCAAAGTTCTTCTTCACACACGAGCTTCAGAAGATGGGTGAAATACATGTTCATCAAGTTCGCTCAAGTGAGAACTTACAGATTTGTTCACGAAAGCATTGCCATCGACAACATTTGAGAAATTAGTTCATAAGATTGGAATGCGTCGACTCAGAAACGCCCCTTACTAATATGTTCACATGAGTAAGAGTTAAATATGTACTGTACTCTTTTTTCCTTCAATATGGTTTTTCCCACTGGGTCTTTTCCTTGCAAGGTTTTTAATGAGGAAGTTCAAAAAGCTTAACTAACTCGGACACTATACACTTTCAAGAGTGTTATGTCCCTTAATGTTGTAAAGAAAAATATCCAAAGCGGGAGTGTTTTTAATATTGGATATTTTTTGGGTATAATTTTTATATTCGAATTTGGATATTATTAAATATCATAGAAGATTAGAAATTATATAAAAGACCTTTGTATACATAGATATATATACACTATGGTCTAGTACAAGTAGGAATTTGTCCCCTTTCAAGAACGGGACATAATCAACCGATTATGTTAGCATTAAGAGATTCAACCTTTTTAAAATTGAAGAATCCCATTTTGCCATTGTTCAAACGTGCTATCCAAATTTTTTAGCAGATCTCCAAGATCCAACAATTTTAGAAACATTACAACAACACAACAACAACTACAGTCCCAATGCCTTGCGGCTCCCGCAGAAAGCAGGGTCAGGGGGGGTGATGTACGCAGCCTTACCCCTTCCGGCTGGGAAGGAGACTGTTTCCGGGTACCCCCAATCTGAAGTAGTTGAACAATTTTAGAAACATTAACGCTAGATACCCATATGCCAAATATTGAGATCAAAGAAAATAGAAAAAAATTTGCTCTCATTTATAATTTATTTTAGACTCTTAGGAAGTCAATTAAACCCAAAATATCTCAAATAATCTCCAACCGGAGAAACACTATTGTTAGAAGTTCAAGCTAACCATGCCGCAACCTACACTCCAAAACGTCTAAAATGGAACGAAATAACCATTCCAGATATCTGGAGGATTGAGAATCCTCTACCTCCAAGAAATATAGCCCAAAGACATGTTCAAAGAATTATAGAAGAACCTGATGGTAAAATTACAATACAATTTGAATCAGGCAAACAAACAATAATTTCAAATACAACATATGCTGAATCTTCAAGACATTCAACTTCTTCCTTACCCACTCAAAGGGAAGAAGCTAACCAAACAAATATCAATACAATAAGATTTAGAGGAATTCATTTTAATCCTCCTCTTGCAGAACCAGTTTTTCCAACGGACTCTTTTTCAAACCCTGATTCCCCAACTGCTTCTCAAATGCGTGCATTCTTTATAAATGTTTTAACAAAAGATTCACAACAAATAAAGAATTTCTAAACAATGAATTTGAATCTAAACAAAATGAAGCTCAAAGACATTGGTTTTTCCAAACCTTTACAAAAGAAAGTACAACAAAAATAAGAGAAACCTATTACAAAGAATTAAATCAATTTAACTGCTAAATGGCTTACAACAGATGGACAAGCTATCCAAACTATTCATCCTCCAACAAAAAATTTAATCATCAATTTTCAAAATCAGGAGATTACATATTCGAAATTCAAGAAAACTCAGACGAAGAAATCTCATCATCTGAATCAGCACAAGAATTATGTCCATGTAAATTCAAAACAATCAATGTATTAACAAAGGTAAATAAAGAAGATTTGCTAGATATTGTTGAAAGAATTCAAGATCAAAATTTAAGAAAAGAATGTCTTCTTAAATTAAAGAAATTATATTCAAAGAACAAGAAACAACAAAACCAAAGCAAACCAAATCCTTGAAACAATATTTGAAAGATATCTCACACCAAATATATTTCAACAAGTTTCGACCCGTAACCTACAAAGAGAAATCAATGATTTAAAGGGACAAATTCAACATCTACAAACTGAATTAATAACCCTGCAGTATCAAGATTTAGAAACAAAATCAAAACTATCACTTATAGAATCAAAAGGCCTAGAGTTAGAGGCCAGGTTAACATATCTGGAATCTAAACCAGATAATTCAAATAATGTACCAGATTTAGCTCAATTAGAAAATGTGCAAATACCCGAAGAACCAACATCAAACGATAAATTTCTCCCAATAGCAGAAAAAATAGAATACCAAAAATGGCATCCATATAACACTCCATATTTCAAAAGATTATAAAATTCAAGCCCAAGCCCTTGTAGACTCAGGCGAGATCTTAATTGCATTTAAGGACTCATTCCTTCAAATTATTACGAAAAAATACTAGAAAACCTTCACACTGCCAGTGGAGATAGAATGAATATCAAATAAAAACTATCAAACTCTTACATTTGCAATGGCGGCATATGTTTCAAAACTTCTTTTATATTAGTCAAAGACTTTCACAACAAATTATACTATGAACTTCCTTTATCAGTCAAATATATCCCTTTACAGTTACAAAAAAAGGAGTCCGCACTAAAATCAAAGATACCCCAAAAACTTTCCAATTCATTAATCTAATTCAGCAAAGAGACCTAAACCTTTTACAATCATGATATGAACCTCACCAACAATTGTGATGAAACCCGATAACAATGATGGTTTGGAACCCCAAGATCGTGTAGACAAGATTTGTTGAGCCTTGACCCATCACCTAACAAGATGAAAACCAAGACTACGAAGGATTGAAATGCCACACCAAGAAACCTAAGAATCTCTGAAGAATCAATGTTTAAGCTTGGTTGTTTGAACGCCACAAGATTAACTTGATAAGTTCAAAGAGTTCTTTCAAGAACGAAGAGGAACACAAGACCTCACAATGATAATAATTTTTTGAAAACAAAATCTGATTACAAAATTCGTAATGCCCATACTATATACTTGGAACAACCCTCCAAGAATAGGAAAAGTTATAACTACAGCTTTAAAAGCCACATAAACAAGTCCCCACGTTTTTTAGGCCTCTTGGACTTCTAGAGGAAGCCAAAAAACTAAATGATTAAATTCAATGTATTTAACATAACCAGCCAAGACTAAGTTCATTCCCCCATTTAATATCCTTGAAACTCAACAAATTCACGCCCTTTTATGGTCAGACCGTGCTGGTCACGTTTTTGCATGCTAATTAGCCTCTTCAATTGCTTTGATGACATGGACTAAGCCTTGATTATTATTTGAGCCCATCTTGGTCATTTTAGAATCAGCCCAATTCTCTTAGATTAGCCCATTTAGTACTTCCTTGAAACGTTTGGCTCTAGGTCTTGTAATTAGGCCACTAAGAAGTGACAAAGGGTCTTGTGCAAATTCAACTCCATTCCCTCGTGTATGATCAGCATGTCCAGCTCCTTGATTTGCATCAAATCAACCGCAATATTCAAACAAATAAATTTAATACATAATAAGAAAAATCATATTCAACATCTTCAAAAAGAAGGAGAGTATCAAAAATTTAAAAAACAACTTCCTCTAACTTGATGCTCAAAATAAGATCAGTCAATTAAATAATAAAATAACCAAAGATATTTTCTCTGATCTTCCCAATGCCTTCTGGGTTAGAAAACAACATATTATTCAACTTCCACATGAAAAAAATTTCAAAGAAAAAAATATTCTTACTAAAGCCAGACCTATACAAATGAACAAAGAACTACTAGAATATTGTAAAAAGGAAATTCAAGGATTAATAAGACAATCAAAGTCTCCATGGAGCTATTCCGCCTTTTACGTAAACAATCAGGCAGAAAAGGAACGAGGAGTTCCAAGATTAGTAATAAATTATAAACCACTAAACAAAATTTTTCAATGGATCCGATATCCAATTCTAAACAAAAAGGACATACTCAATAGATTATACAACAACAACAACAATAGATTGTATGATGCAAAAATATTTTCGAAATTCGATTAAAAAGTGAATTTTGGCAAATTCAAGTTAATGAAAAAGATCGTCACAAGACAGCATTTACACTTCTATTTGGACGCTACGAATGGAATGTGATGTCTTTTGGACTCAAAAATGCTCCATCAGAATTTTAAAATATCACGAACGGTATTTTTACTCAACATACAAACTTCATCATTGTATACATAGATGATATTGGTTTTTTCTCAAATAATATAGACCAACATTTTAAACATTTAGATATTCTTCTATATGTTATTAAGAAAAGTGGTTTAGTATTATCTGCCACAAAAATAAAACTACTTCAAACAAAAGTCAGATTTTGTGGTCATAATATTTTCCGAGGAACAATAAAACCAATTGCTAGAGCAATTGAGTTTGCTAACAAATTTTCGAATGAATTAAAGGATAAAACTCAAACAAAGATTTTTGGGATGTCTTAACTATGTTTCAGATTTCTTTTCCAACCTTAGAAACTTATGTCAACCATTATATCAAAGACTCAAAAAGAACCCTCTTCCTTGAACAGAGAAACAGACATTAATAGTACAAACCCTTAAGGAAATAGCCAAAAATCTTCCACGTCTAGCACTTCCAAACCCAGAAGTATTCTTTATTGTTGAAACAGAAGCTTCAAATATTGGTTATGGAGGAATACTTAAACAACGATTAGGTACAAAACCTGAACAAGTAGTTAGATTCCATTCGGGTCTATTGCTCGAACCTCAGAAAAACTATTCAACCATCAAAAGAAAATTTTATCAATTGTTTTAAATATTTCAAAATTCCAATATGATTTATGTAACAAAACCTTTCTTTTACAAATTGATTACAAACCTGCAAAAGAAATTTTACAAAAGGATGTCAAGAATTTAGTTTCAAAACAAATTTTTGCCAGATGGCAAGAAATATTGTCAGCCTTGGATTTTCAAATCGAATTCATAAAAGGAGAAAATAATTCTCTCCCAGACTTCCTTTCAAGAGAATTTGTACAAGGTCATGACATCATCACATCCTCATCTTCAGGATAATGTCTAAAGAAAAGGGAAAAGGAAAGAAATCACAAAAATTCTCCTTTGCTCACTTGATTCTGCTCTTGTAATTTTAGTTTATGTTCAAGCTTTGTCTACAAGTCTTCCATTTCAATATGTAAATTCTGTATTTATATTTCAATTATTGTCTTTTAAAGTTTTAAAATGTTGTAAGTTAACTTTATATTTTCAATAATTAATTCCAAGTTTTAAAGACAGTATTTCAATTACTGTCTTTCAAAGTTTTAATCAGTTGTAAATTAACTTTAAAGTGGATTTGGTATTTCATTTCTGTACCTCCACCTCCTAAGACTCTGCATCTTCTCAATCCGCTCAATATTTTACAAAACCAAAATTAGAACATATATATTTGACCGGACAATATGAGCCACTTTCTTTAAATGAAGTTCATGGATCTATAAATTCAACATTCCCAAAAGATTTTCAATGGATTCCAGACGATATCAATCGAACTCGAAAATTTGACGAGTTAGTTGATTCAAAATCTGGTCAAATCAAACATAAGACTAATTCTACTAATGGACCAAACATGTTTTCAACTTGCAAAATTTTAAATGTTTGGAATCGAAAAGATTTCAGTTACAAGCCTTTTACTTCAAAGCAATTTTCTCAACCTTTTTCGCCCTTAGGTTATACCTACCAAGATTACAAAATGGCCTGGTTTAGAAGTTTTCTTATCAGACCATTTGATCACTCTTGGGTTTTCCAATTTACAAAAAAATCAAGACATTTCCCAACTTGATTTCTTGAACGGTGGTGATTTTTTGGTCCATCCTGTACCATTTATCCTGCCAACGTTCAAGCATTATTCAATATTTATTCCAAAAATCTAGGAGATTTGCAGAACCCCCAAGATAAAATTACTAGTTTTCATTCAAATTTTCAAATCCCATGGATTTTATGTCGGTCTTACTCAATGGTACGTGAATACAGAATTAAATGGAGGGACAAATACGTTGTACATGATTGCTCTACTGAGATTCTTTCCAAATTTTTCAAAGATAGCAAAAACAAAAATATTCAAAATTTTCCTCTGGAATCTTCAACACCGTCCAAGTCTTAACCTGTGAAAGCTACAGATTCAAGCTCCTCAAAATCCAAATCCAAGAAGAAAGTTTCTAAGGAGCTTCTAGCCGAACTTCTCCAGCAAATTCAAGACTCATCCAACGATGAAGAAGATGATGTTGCCAGTTCTTCATAAACAGATCCTTTCAATTTTCTTCAATAATGCTGCTTCAATAATCACTGTAGCAATTACTGTAGTAAAGACAACCAGCTGTCCAATTACTGTTACAATAATTCAGATCACTGTAAATCATACAAAATTCAAGAAAGGTGTCCTAGACTTCAAATTTCATCAATTCCAATTCAATTTTCGAAGCTATTTAAGGAGCTTCAAAGGATCCAAGCAAGGGCAGAGGCATTTTTGAGAGGAAAGTTCCATTTTTCTCATCTTCTTCTGTACCCTCTCTACCGATCCTATACCTCATATCAAAGCCAAGTTAATGTAGTTTTCAACAGTAATTTTACAGAAATAATGTTAAGCACTTAATAAGAACATTGGTAAAGCGTTGGTAAGCCTTGTAAGCATTGGTAAGCCGTGGCATGTGTTCTCGTTGCGTGTTGCCGTTACCATTACTCTGATGTTCCCGCTCTCAACAGTGCTAGATAGTAAAACTGTTCAGTTCCTATTGAACCCAAAAAACTTAAGTTTAAGTTTGAACCATCTCAGGTCTAGAGTTGCTAGGTCCTTCAGAATACTATTTTCAAATCAACTAAGTACTAGTTCAAACTCTCATAGAACCATTAATTCAAAGGAAATTTCAAAAGAAGTCTCAAACCCCAAAGATATGGTAAATTGGAGCATTCCAAATGAAAATTTTGAATCAATTTATCAAATTGGACATTTTGACTTCAAAATGGCTTTTTCATACAAAACCCATGAGCAATCAATGTCCATTGAAAGAGAAACCCAAACAGCTGAATTACTCTCTGATTTATCTCTTCAAAAATATATTTGAAAAGGTTTTCATTATATACACTATGGTTTGGTACAAGTAGCAATTTGTCCCCTTTCAAGAATGGGACATAATGTGATTTTAAATGTGTGTTTTAAAACCGTCTACTCGCAAACGTATGAGACCGTCATAGCTAAATCAGGTATACGGGTCGTATCCATAGGGAATCGAAGTTAAATTCCCCACAAGGGTGCGTATATGACATAACAAAAATATTGTTTACAACAAAATACAAATATGGGATACGGATGGCTACCCGTCCTTCATCCCTAAACTAAAAGTCTACTCCTCCATAGGAGTTCTAAACATCATGAAATCTAAAAAAGAAAACAATAATGATAAAACTAAGTATTTGAAGTCTCCCCCAATTGATGTTGACTTGATCCTTACATTAATTCCCCTAGTACTCCGACCACCTGCACTTCGGCGTTTGAGAACCCTTTGGATCTCGTAGCGGCTTCAGGAATGAGCGGATGAGAGGAGGCATGGCAAAAAATCCCTAAACAATTAGGCTTGGCTATTTAAAAAATCCGACGCGGCGTGTGTCGTTTGTGTGGCGTCCTCTTCCCCCCCCCCCCCCCCCCCCTCCTCTCTCTCCATATATATATATATATATATATATATATATATATATATATATATATTAACTTCCCACGAGATCTATTTGAGTTACCGAATTACAACCCAGTTGGTCATTCTTTTCCACACGTGGTCGGGTTTCCCAAAGTAGTCTTCAATTATGCCTCGATAGTGCTCGAATTTGCCACTTTTAAACGTTTGTTTACTCCGTTGCACTCTAAGCCAAATTGTACCTAAGTTACAACAAAACACACATATAAAAGTCGAATAAATGGCAAGAATGGGAAATAAAATATATAAACCTCAAGTGCATTAACATCCCCAAACCCACACTTTGCATGTTCTTAAGCAAGATTCAATTGAAACTAGCTACTGGCGAAAAAGTCGAGTTAGGCATTTAACCGCAAAGGTCACTTGTGAAAATTATTATTCAATCATATTTGAGAGTGTAATTAAGAGTAGCGAATCCTTATATGATATTATTATTGCACTAGTTCTAACTTAAGTATTCGTCATTAAGGTCATTTTACTAGTGAGCGATCTTAAAACTTTTCTTCCCTTTGTCTTACTTCAAAACCCTGAGACTTTAAGAAGACATAAAGGTAATAAGTAAAGAAATAAGTTATCCTAACCCTTCATCGCTAATCAATAGTGAAATCAAAAGGCTTCTCTTTTCTCTCTTGTTTTCCCCTTTTTCTTTTTCTTTGTTTTTTTTACTCGGTTAAGTGTGTCTCCCTCAGACCCATGTAGCGAGTTTTCGGCCAGCAGTTCCCGATCTAGTTGGCTCAAGGTACCAGGTTTTAAGAGACCCCTACGAACCTAATGACTCGAGTCTTAAGGATCAACAATCTAATCCGCTAGCACACACCTTTTTATTTTTAGGTATTAGTACTTATTTTAGAAACTACAATGTTGATTCTTCTTAAGCTTTCCCTGTGGCCCATATAGCGAGCTTTCGACTTGCAGCACCCGACCCAGTTGGCTCAAGGTACCAGGTTTTAAGATACCCCTACGGCTTACTTGCTCAAGACACAGGAGCTACAAGAACCAACCAGTCACTTTTTTTTTTGGATTTAAGGTTTTACTTAAGATAAAGAAATATACAATTGATTTCAATATTGTTAGAAGTAGAATAGTAGATTCCTATTCCTAAAGTTATTACCATTATTTTGTCCTAAATAGTAGGATATGTCACAAGATTAAGGGCGAAAACTAATAATCTCACTAAGTAGTTAAAAGACAAAAATATGGATTTAAAAGTCTGATCCAGCAATAATCTCATCTCATAAACATTCTAATCATCAAAGTACATCTCAGAACTGGTCTACAATAAACAACCTTATACTTATTTATGCCTTCAAAAGTGTAGCTAATTGATGCTTAAAGGACAAATAAAGTTAACTCTTATCTGCCATCCCCAAACCCAAACATTGCATTGCCCTCAATGCAAATCAACGAAAGTAAATACAAGCAAGGAAAGGAAAGAGAGGACCTGAGGTATGCCATATTCAGCTATGCGTGGCAAGCCAATCCTAAAAGGGAAGACAGAAATAGCAAGCTACAATCGAAGACATAGAAGACAAAATACTAAATGGACTTGTTAGTAATGTTAGAAATAGGGATTATACAAGTGTTTAGTAAAAGAGAAACAAAGTTAGCATGGTAGGAATAACATAAGGACCTACAATTGAGAGAGTTCATGTTGAAAAACAATTAAAACAAAATTAAAAGTAGGTTGGGTTGCCTCCCAAAAGCCCTAAGTTTAACGCCTTCAGCCGGATGCAGTTTAGAGCATAATGTCAAGCAATGAGGAAAACATTACCAGCATTAAGGTCGCAAATCTCTAGCCTACCAGGTATAGGTGATGAAGCACAGCTGTCGACACAGACAAGAACACTATTATAATAATCACTTTTAGTAGAATCGGGCTTACCCGGCTCTACCAAAGGGTCAATATCATCAACCCTGTAGCATTCCGACTCGTTCTCAATCTCAGGGTGTCGAATAAAGTTCGAGACCTTCAATTTTCCCTTAAGGTTTCCAAAAGAAACCTCCAACACTCCCGTCCTACAGTGAATCACAGTGTCAGTCGTTGCTAGGAATGGTTGACCTAAAATAATGGGAGCGTTGTGCTTTTTCCTAGGAGTATGGTCTATATCTAAGACGAGAAAATCAACATGGAAGACAAACTTGCCAACCTTGACAAGTACATCTTCCACTACCCCACGAGGTCCTCGCTCTGTCCTATCAGCCAACTGAAGTGTAACATTCGTTGGCTTAAGGTCTCCTATACCCAAATCCCGAAAAGCTGAGTAAGGGATGAGGTCTACACTCGCTCCTAGATCTAGCAAGGCTCTGCTAGTGTAACACTCTCGTAAGACGCATGGAACTATAAAAGCCCCGATGTCTCAAAACTTAAGTGGGGTGCCTGATACCAAAATACTGCTCACCTTCTCAGTGAGACGGACCTTCTTCGGGATATGCGCTTGTGCACGCTTCTTTTTGGTGCAAAGGTCCTTGAGGAACTTGGCATACATAGGAATGTGTTTAATGGCTTCAATCAATGGCAAGTTGATCTTCACATCCTTAAACACATCTATGAGCTCAACCCTCTTTGGGTCGTCCTTCTTCTTCGGTCCCACAAGGGCCAAAGGGAAAATGGACGACGGGTTCAAAAACCCTTTCTCACGATCCCTCCCTATCAGCAGTGAGATGGGGAGTCACATCCTTCTCATTTTTAACCTCAACTTCCCTAAGGTTCTCCTCTCCTGAAACCGACACAATCTGAGCTTACTCATATGAGCAAGCTAGGGTTAGAACTAGTTGATCATGTGGGGTTTGTGAGTGGTTGGGAGGGTAACCATCCTTCCTCTATTCTATTCAATAAGTGGGTCAACTGTCCTATCTGGGTCTCTAATTTGGCGATAGATTGCGAGTGAGACCGAACCAGTTGTATGGTGTCCTCCATAAAGTGGAGCATACGCTCCTCGAACTGTGATATAAATCCTGGAGGTGGAGGAGGAGGATCATTATGAGAAACATTGGAGTGAGATAGAACATCATACCTATGCCCTCCCTGAAAAATGAGAGGGCGCACATTACCTACAGAGCCAGGATCTTGTTATTTCGTGGGTTGATATTGATTGGCGTCCTGCTTCCACGAGAAGTTCAAATGATCGCGCCCAGAATTGTTGGTGTTTGAGAACGGGTTGCTATTTCCCGAATATCCTTAAGCTGCATGAACCTGTTCTTGCACGTATTCGGAGAATTGTAATGCATATAAACAATTAAGCATAGAATGGTCCTCGCTCGAACAAATGTCACACGGAGTAATACCACTTGATGGCTCAATTGCATTGACCATGCGTACATTAGTAGGATTCACATGCAAGTTCATAATATGATCCATCTTTCTACTAAGGGCGTCTAGTCTACGGTTGATGTTATCGTTGGGTGCTCTTCGTAGACACCATGTATATCCCCTCTAACCATCCTCATAGAAGAGGCTTGGTCGAGAGAGTGTTCGCTGAGGCGCTCAAATAGCGTCCATGCCTCGTCCTCATCTTGTTGGTTAAATGCTCCCCCGCATGAAGCATTAACCATTTGCTTGTTGGAAGCCGTGAGACCATCGTAGAAATTTTGCACAACAGCCCACTTGGGTGACCCATGGTGGGGACAGTTTCTAAGGAGCTCCTTAAATCTGTCCCAACTCTCATGGAATTATTCCTGATCCTTTTGTTCAAAACTGTTGATTGCACGCTAACAGCCATAGCGGCTTTAGGATAAAACTTGATCAGAAAATTTTGCTGGAGGTAAACCCAAGTGGTGATTTCAGCTCTCAGAAGAGACTGAAACCAGCTTTTGGCTACATCCTTTAACGAGAATGGAAAAAGACGTAGCCGAACAGCATCAGTTGAGACACCTTTATGATGACAACTTTTACAAATTGCTATAAACGCATCAAGGTACTCGTATGGGCTCTCAATCGGCTTCCCATAAAAAATGGGAAGCATGTCGATGATCTCAGGCTTAATCTCGAAGTTAACATTACCTAGGGCGGGTAACGTAACTCCAGCGGGTGCGACGTACGTGTGGGGAATGAAGTGGTCCCCAATCGTACGCAGTGCAAAGTTAGCCATTCTAAAAAATATATAACTAAAACAAAATAAATAAATAAATAAATAAAAATGAACAAAGAAAAATAGAAGAAAAAAAAATAAACTAATGAAAAATATGTTTTTTTAAACAAAGAAAAAAATTAGAAGTAAAATTAAAAAAATAAAAATAGTAAAATAAAATAACCAAAAAAAACAGAAAAAAGAGTAAAGTAAGTTTTTTTTTATTTATTTAGATTATTTTCTTAAACAAAAAAAAATAAAATAAAATAACTTATTAATTTCAAAATCAACTTAGCTTACCAATTCCCCCGCAGTGGGGCCAAAAACTTGATGTGATTTTAAATGTGTATTTTAAAACCGTTTACTAGCAAGCATACGAGATCGTCGTAGTTAAATCGTGTATACGGGTCGTATCCGCAGGGAATCAGAATTAAGTTGGATTTTGTTATTGACGAGCGGTTGGAATCGAGTTTTGAGTTGGTTTAAATGATTTGTTAACTTAAATAGCAAAACTGACGATAAACTAAAAGTGTCAATTCAATTAAGGTTAGTTTGGGGAATAAATTCAAGGCAGTATTACTGGTATCCCATCATTATATTCTATTATAACAATGGTTTAGGAGGCTTAGGCTACAAATATTAAATCTGGGTTAGTATTTAAATTAGGGCTTAGGGTAATGAACTAGTCTAAAGGCATAACCTTTCATATCACCCATACATGTAGCATATATTATCTTATTAGGACTACTTAATTCCTTAGAGACATAGAGATTCCTGCATTTCCTTTGCTACTCTTTTCAACTCTAGCCCCCAATTGTTTGTGTGAGTTTATGGAAACTACCTGAGCAATTTTAAGGATATGGGTGGTTAAGTTTTTTCGTCCATTTTATTATTTAATAATAAAATAACCCAGCAGTTTTAGTGAAGTGACTGTGAGTAGTTACTTCCTTTTTGGCCTTTTTATTTTTATAATATAACCATAAAATTAATAGTATTCTTGTAATTGAAGGATATGGAGGTCATTGCTAGAGGTGGCCACGGGCTGGGTCGGGCCAGGCCAAGGCCCAGGCCCTCCGGGCCCGTACTGTAGCGGGCTGGGGCGGGCCGGGCTAGGCTTGCAGCCCAAAATATTTGGCCCCGATGGTCTCGGGGAGGGCCGGAGCCGGTCCGGGGCTGACCCGCCCCCCCCCCCCCCCCCCCAAATTTTTTAAATAAAAAAAATATAAAATTAAGGAAAAATAAACTCGTTTTATACAAAAATTATTATAATTCATTGATGAATAGTATAAGATACAAATACAATCCATCACAATCTTTAATCATTATTGATAAATATATGATATAAAATAAAATATATAATAAATAATAGTAAATAATGGTAAATAATGTAACAAATGTAACTACAACAGTTGGATCCTACTATTTAAAAGTACAAATATATTTATTACAAAATAAAAACAAGATATAGACGTACAGGTACAACAATACGAAATCAGTCTACTAGGGGGGTTGCTGTGCCGCCGTCTGACGTATCGGCAGTGCGATCGTCTTCATCCTCGCTCGATGAACCCAGCCTCAAGTCGTTTTGCTCCCTAGCCTCTGCGTGCATCTAGTCCTTTAAGTACACGGACATTTCCAAGCTGGACGATGATAGCTTCGCCCTATTCGTTCCAAGCAACCTGCCACCAACACTAAACGCACACTCCGATGGTACTGAAGACACCGGACACATTAGTATATCACGTGCCATGGTGGAAAGCACGGCATACTAGGCTTGATTTGTACACCACCATTTTAAAATATCAAATTGCGGATTCGCCGGCGTCGCGAAGAACTGGATCCTTGGCGTCCGCAATAGTAATCGAACTCGTCACATGACGTGTGAGTTTCTGCTGGTGTGAATTGGTCCAATAGCGTCCACGCATATGACGACTGTGAACTACTTCCAGCAGATACGGAAGATCCTACTGTAATAGAAGTAGCTTGTGGATTATCAGATGATAATCTCCGGGAATAGTGAGAAAATAAAGTGTGTAGGTCCATATGGACTTCCTCAATGAAAACTGAGGTCTTAAAAGTCGGATCTAATTTTCCGTAAAAATATTCGGCAAACAGGTTCAAACCCCTTCGTTTACAACGAAGATCGAAAATAGTTGCAAAACAATATAAAAGGGGTAGTTCAAGAAAAATATTTACAAAATTTCGTTTTCATTGCTGCAATTGTTGTGGCCAACAAGGGGTTTGATTCATTACCCGACATCCAATTTACAATATCAATCAATTTTGATATTACTTGTGGTATACTCGGATAATAGCAACCCGAAAAAAAGTTGGTAGCCTCCCTAAACATGGTAAAAAATTTACAAATTTCATCAATTGTGTCCCAATGTACATCGTTCAGATTATAATCACTTAACTAATTTAAAAATTTACAAATTTCATCAATTGTGTCCCAATGTACATGCAACGTAGATGAAAACACCGCCCACCTAACACGGGTCTCATATGCTTAATTAATTATTTAACGGATGCATTATTATTGGTAGCATTGTCGAACGTAATACTAAAAATACGTCGCTCTATGCCCTAACAGCGAACTGCCTCCCTAATCGCACCCGTGATTATATTGGTAGTGTGGGGGTAATCTAAATTTGCAAAACGGATTATTTTTTTTTGAAGGGCGAATGAGAAATCGATCCAGTGTGCTGTTATGCATAAGGCACACCAGCTTTTGACTTCCAAGTGTTGAACGTCAACGAGAACATGCTCGTGTTCGTCCTAAAAAGTTCAAAGACCTCAGTTTTCATCCTTTGGTAATCTTTAAAAGTGTCCCACTTTAAGGTGTTCCGAGGAATCCTTACGATGGCGGGGTTCACCGCTTTCTGCATATACCTGACGAATCTCGGGTCTTCGCCGGTGCTAAAAGGCTTTTCAGCAGCAATTACGTACCTAGCTAGCTATCGTCTATTAGTTTCCTGGGAGAATTTAAAGTTAGCAAGCGCACCGGTCTCTTGCTGTTCTAACTGTAGTTGGGCTCTTTCTGGGTCTTGTTCGGGGTGGGACCTAACTATATGTCTACTTAATATACCCGTCCCACTGCCGAGTGGATGACTCAAGGCCTTGGGTATGTTACATAATTTACAAAAAGTTTTATTAACTTCCCTATCCAAGTTAAAATGCTTCCAGACCCCACTAGTACTACGCCTAGTAGTACTAGTTCTTGAGAGCTGCTGGGTTTCTGTGGTGGGTGTGGCTTCCTCTTCATTATGTGAGTCAGGACAATCCTGCTCGTTGTAGGGTTGTTGCTCAAAGTCCCAATCTATACTGTCAGTGTAAGGTGGTGATGGGCTTGGTTTTAGAAAAGCTCGTTCATCAGTATTAAGTTCGACTATTCTACTCCTCTTACGTATTATAGGCGGTCGTCGAGAAGAACTAAAACTCGAACGATTGGCTCTAGACGATGATGAGTTGTGTGCCATGATGATAATATTACTGATTAATATTTTAAAAATGCCACTATTAATGCAAAATTATGAAATTAGGTAGATAACTAGGAGAAAACAAATAAAATTTCGATACTAAAATTACTGAAGCAAGCGAAACGAACTATAAAATTTGAACTTGAGAGAGATTCTACGAGCCGAACACTTTGTCAACAACGAATTTTAGAAATTTAGAGCACAATATTGCAAGTAGAAGAAGTATGTAGATGGATGTATAGAGAGAGAAGAGAGAATAAGAGATTTGTTTGTGAAGAAAATGAAATGAATGGATTGGATATTTATAGATAAAAATAAAGTAATTTTTTTTAATTAATTTGGAGGGGAAGCAACGGCTCCCCCTCAAACGGCTCTTTTAAGAGCCGTTGGCAATGGCTAGTGCCCGGGCCTCGACCCCATTTTTTTGGGGCTCGAGGCTCGGCCCGCTTGGGAATCGGGCCTTGGCCCACGCGAGTCAGGCCGGGCCGGGTTACGGGCCGACCCGGCCCACTGGCCACCTCTAGTCATTGCTTTTTGAGAAGAGTAAGAAACTTTGAAATAAAATAATAGATAGAAGATATAAGCGTACAATTTTAAATTAATTCCAATATTGATTGTCAATTCTAAATTAATTTCAACATTGTGTTTAATGTTTTTCTTTTGCTATTAAAGAGTTAAAAACCAATTTTTTTTGAAGTATATTTAATATTGTTTTATTTCCATTTAATATATTTTCCAATAAACATTTACATTTAAATTTTTTCTTATTACAAAAACTGATACCACAAATGATATATATTTCATTTAATACCATTTTAATTTACACCAATTTGAAATTTGCATATTCACTCATGGGTGTTGCGGTTGTCCAAGGCGCAAAACGGTAGGGTTTTGTTGCTTTTGCTGACAGTGCTGGATTTGGGTAATGTTGTATTTTAAAGAGAGGCACCCTTAGCGTTAAAATATAGGGGTTTAAAATTTTATTGTTTGAGTGTCTATTTTGTTATTCTTATTTAATAAATTTGTGGGTCTAAATTTTTTTTGCTTTGCTAACGATGATTTTAGGGGTTTTATGTTTGATTTTTCTATGTGAATGATGTCTAAAAAGCAGTGGCGGATCCACGTTGCTGCTAGGGTGGGCTCAAGCCCCCCCTCGATTTATATAAAAATATTATGAACATAAACAAGGCAGTTCCCAAGCTCATGGCTTTGTGGTCGCTGGCTATAGCGGGGAAACATGTTACGTGGGTTCAATTCTGGCTGCATGTGTTCTGGGAGATTTACATTAAATTTTGTAAGCTCTTTTATAATGAATATTAAATATTTTAATTAAAAATTAATGTAAATAATTATGTTATATGTTAATGGTCTCACTAATTTTTTCGGTATATTTATACACATAATTTACTTGTACTCATTATTCAAATTTTTTTAGTTGTATGCAAATTATTTCAAATTTTTTAGTTGTATGCGTATTATATCAAATTTTTTTCTAACCTTTTCAACTTTAGATCTTGTAAGCTGTATATTTATACTTTATGTTTATGCATCGATTTTTCAAATTTATTTGTATTAGTCTTGTAAGAAAAAATGTGTAATATCTAACATATAATGATTGAAAGCTAAATATAATGTTTCTTAAATAATTCTAAAATCATTTATTCAACTCTCAGGAGTCACAAATTTGGATTTATTAATTCAAATTACCTTCCGATGCGTATCAAAAAGGGTATGTTACTTAGTAGCAGATTTATAAATATTTTAAATTACAAAAAGATTCCAACTTTTTCTTTTGGTCGAATAAGTCCCCAACTTAAGTTGAATTGAATTTGAAAAGTTATTATTTTTGGATATATATGTCTTTTATATGTTTGGATGCCTTAAATAAAATCGTCTCAAAATTTCCTTATATTTAGGAGTGATTAAGAATTACATTTTGACTTCGTATGAAAATATATGACAAATATACGACTAATAAATTGAATAAAGTGAAAGTGAAACTAGTTTGTAATTTAAGCCCACCCTCAACCAAAATTCTGGATCCGCCACTGCTAAAAAGTCCTCTTTTTATAAGAGTTGATGAATTAGATGTACTTAGTCCTCGAAATTAATTATATCAGCATAAGTCTATTACAACCTAATACCCCTTTTCTAATGAAATTGAAGAAGGGGAGCTACTAAACTCCTAATAATTTATCATATTATAATTTTGTTCTATGGTTACTTTATTGGTAGTTATTCTCTTAATACTTAAATACATGCTAAATTGCATTATTATAATAATTTTAGGACATGATGGTAGACAAGAAATGGATGAAAAATAAAAGATCGAAGAACATGCGAGTATTTACACGGTGTTGATAGTTTTCTTGGCTTTGCATACGAAACCTTAGACTTACGTGATAATGGCAAGATTAGATGCCCCTATAATAAATGTCGAAATGTTTCTGTGAAAGAAAGATGTAATGTCCGATACGATTTATTGAGGCATGGAGTTTTTCAACAATACACCATATGGAATTTACATGGTGAAAAATTTGATGATTTTGAGAACTCAAATTCTGAGGATGAACATAATAGTACTGATACAACTACTCATGATTACATGCCCGATATGTTACAAGCCGCTTGTGGTGTGGCGGGAATGGGTTTACAAATAGGTAATATAGGTAGTGAACATGATGATATTGGGCCAAATGTGGGTCAACAAGTTCCAAATAGTGAGGCCGCAAAGTTTTATCGCCTATTAAAAGAGCACCAACACCCATTAACCGTTGAGGGTAAAAAGATGTCAAAGTTACTTCAATTGAAATGCCTTAACAATTGGAGTGATAGCTCATTCACTTCCTTGCTCCGATTTCAAAATGACACATTGGGTCTACAACTTCCTACATCATATTATGAGGCCAGAAAAATTATTACAGATTTGGGTCTCAAATATGTTAAGATTGATGCTTGCAAAAATGATTGTGTGATATATTGAGGGGAGCACATTGACGCAGTGGATTGTCCTACTTGCCACATCTCAAGGTCGAAGGGAAAGAAAAAACCTACAGGAAAAAACATTCCTTACAAAACTTTTTGGTATTTTCCAATTAGTCCTAGACTCCGAAGATTTTATATATCAAGTACGACTGCGAAATATATGCGATGGCATAAAGAGGATCGGATAGATGACGGGGTAATGAGAAATCCTGCTGAAAACACGGAACATAGTGTTTGGCTGGTTGTACTCATCTCTTAAAATTTGCTTCCACGGATGTGCATGAAATCTTCTTCATTTATGCTAACAGTACTTATCCCTGGAGGTGAAAAGTGTCCAGGAATGGATATAGATGTGTATTTGCAACCAATGATTGAAGAGTTAAAACGCTTTGGGAGGTTGGTATTGAAACATACAATGCCCACTTAACACAAAATTTTGTGATGCATGCAGCTGCTTTGTGGAGAATAAATGATTATCCTACATATGCTGATTTGTCTAGTTGGTCAACCAAAGGATATTTCGCTTCTCCTTGTTGTCATGGGGAAAAGGAGTCACATCATATAAATAGCAAAATGTGTTATATGGGTCATCGACAATGGTTGCCAGAAGATCATAGGCGGAGAAAAAATTATGAAGCTTTTGATAACACAGAGGAAATACGGTTGGCTCCTCAACTTTTGTTAGGTGATGATGTGTTGAAACATTATGAGAAATTCAAACAAGCACCGTTTGGTAAGAGTAAGAAGAGAAAACGTGACGATCCCACTTTTAATTTATATGGATGGCGAAAGAAAAGCATTTTCTTTTAGTTGCCTTATTAGAGAAAGCTGAAGTTGCGTCATAATGTTGATGTCATACACACAGAGAAAAACGTTTCTGAAAATATCCTTTTTACATTGATGAACACAATGGGTAGGTCTAAAGACACGATAAAAGCTCGACTTTGTCTTGTTGCAATGAAAATAAGGAAGAAACTGCATCCGATTATAGAAGGAGAAAAAGTGCGTATTCCCACTGCGTGCTACACCTTCAGTTCTGATGATAAAAGAGCAGTTTACGAAATGTTTATGAATTTGAAGTCTCCTGATACTATCAAACATTTCTCGTTGTGTGAAGGGTGATAAAATCTCACAAATGAAGAGCCATGATCATCATGTATTCATTGAACAACTCCTTCCCATTGTGTTTCGTGGATGCTTACCTAGAAAAGTGTGTGAACCATTAATTGAGTTCAGTTACTTTTTTCGGAATTTATGCTCCAAAAATATAATGTTGAAATATTTGGACGATCTTCAAAAGCAAATTCCTTACACTCTTTGCAAGTTAGAGATGGTGTTTCAACCTGCATTCTTTGATGTCATGGTGCATTTGGTGGTTCACTTAGCTAAAGAAGCAAAGATTGCCGGACCCGCTCGATATCGGTGAATGTATCCAATTGAGAGGTACATTATTCTTATTATTTTTATTTCTTGCATTTGACTTAGCGAAAGCTTTCTAACGTGAAAATGAATATGGTGTAATAGGTATTTACAAAATTTAAAATCATATGTTCACAACAAAGTACGTCCAGAAAGGTCAATTGCAATAGGGTACTTGGCCGATGAGTGTCTCACATTTTGTTCTAGATTTATGGATGATGTTGATACTAAATTTAGTCGCAAAGCAAGAAACGATGATGGTGATGTTGAGGCACATCCAAGCAGTGACTTGGAGATATTTAGATCTATTGGTCGTCCTCTAGAAAAGGATTCCCAGCATCATCTATCTTTGGAGGATTTTAAGCAAGCTTATTTATATGTCCTACACAACTGCGATGATCTTTTGGATTTTATTAGATAACTTGTGATACATTTATTTGCAGAAGTCTTTGTTATACCAAACTAGTCTCAATTTCTTCCAATTCATCTTATTAGGGAACACAAATTGGAATTAGAAAGAGAAAATTATCGGAATGTTGAAAAGAAGCATAAGGCGCAATTTGCAAAATGGATATACAACCATGTACGTGTATTTATGTTAATCATATATTTAATAAGAATAACTTCCTTTTGTAAATAACTTAAGTTATTTTTGTCCTTCTTAATGGGTGAAGCAAATGCATAAATATGGACTTGTGGGTGAAGATCTATATAACCTAGTATGCTATCCTTCACGCATTGTGAAGCGGTATAATGGGTATATTGTTAATAGTTTTAGATTCCACACGTTAGATCTTCAAGATACTAGGAAATGTCAAAATAATGGTGTAATGGTTCGTGGTGATGATGAATCTGATAAAGAATACTATAGGGTATTGAAAGATGTCTATGACTTGCAATATGGGGGTGCAAATCGTGTCTTTGCTTTCAAATGTGATTGGTATGATGTTGAACACCGCGATCGGGGATACAAAGTAGATACATATGGCATAATAAGTGTTTACAAAGAAAGAAGGCTAAAGACGAACGAGCCTTTTGTTCTTGAATCACAAGTGCAACAGGTTTTTTACGTGCAAGATCCTCAAGTAGATCATTGGTTAATTGTTGTAAAGACACAATCTTGAGATCTATACAACATGACGATAATAGAAATTGATGACTTGAGTGAGGAAGTTGAAGATGATGCTTGTCAGGAAGATGAGGTTGATGTTGATACATTGCGCAACATATCTACGCCACTTGATAACGATGATGAGATCGGTTGTTTGGTTGGCGCTGGGTTTTCAATTGAAAGAGGAGCTAATATTGTTAAATTGGTTAAAGAGATTTTTAAGAAAATCAAAGAAAAGGATAAAGAAGCTAGGGGCAACAAAGAAGATGATAATTTTTATTCTTTGAGTAATGATGAATGACTACTCAATTATTTCCTCACATTATTCTTGGTTAGTGCCTCTTTTCTCTCCTTTCTTTTGCTTATGATACCATTTAATTTGGCCCGTTATTTTAGTTATAACATGCGAGCTTATTGTTATTTACTTGTAGGCTAAAAGCATAGTTGTAGTCTTGTTTGACGTTGCAATCAACTTGCACAATCTTCTTTGGGGACTTATTTATTAACTAATAAGACTATACTTGAATTGTATGCACACTTAATTATTGTTGAGCTTGTATGGTATTGTTGTTTTATGATTTCAAGCTAGAATTTGATTTAATTTATAGGAATGGTTGGTCGAGGAAAGGGTAAAACGACGTGCCCCACAAATATAGGTGGAAGAGGCAAAAAGGAAAGAGAAATTAGACCCTCTCACTCTACTCATAACGACATTCCCCACGTTGCGAATGATGAGCTTGATGCAAGACCATCTTTAAGTGACGAGTCTCAGAGACACTCTATGGATACATCAATCCAAAGAAGTAATCATAAATAATCTTCTATTATCTTTTTCATCCATTTAATTAAGAATATTAATACAAGCTAACATTACAGGGCAAGCAAAAGGGAAGACCAAGTTCGTCAATAGAATCTCTACACTTTAGGATGTTCATGAAGCAGCTAATCCCGCTCCTAGGTCCGATATGAGTTTGTCTCGAACAAATAACCGTAATATTGTAGAAGAACCAATAGCAGCATCTCCAAGTAGTCAAGGTAATTCATCCAAAGTTCTCAAACCTTATTTATTATGTTATGTGAAAAATATTAATGTAATTAATTTTATTGTGTATTTGCTTTTTGTAAAGGACCAACTACAAGCAAGAAAAGAAAGAGAGAAGAAAGGGGAAGTACAAATCCATTGTTTGGGATATGAAAACTTGCGGTGGAAAGTCGAAGCTCCAAATTGAAATACCTGATGATATTTTGCGAGTAGTTGGTGATAACGCACGACAATTTGTGAATTATTGTGGTTATGTAGTTAGAGCGTCGGCTCCTGTGAATGTTAAAAACTATAAGGAAGCATTTCAAATTGCTGGCGACATTATGTGGAAAAAAGTGCAGGTTTTATCCATGTTTATAATTTGAAATGTCTCTATTTAGGTTATGACTTCTTTGTTATTTATCATTCTTGTTTTAATATTTTTTGTCAAGATTACTTTGAAATGAAAAATGGTGATAATCGAGAGGCTATGAGATTGCAATGTTTTGTATTGGATGTAATGCAAAGATTGTATACGGGTTGGAAGGCCCGATTGCATACACATTATAAAAAATGTGGAAAATCAGATGAAGAACGATTGAACAATCCTCCTGAAGATTGTCCAGTTGATGAGTGACATTACCTTGTAGAGTTAATTTGTCTTTCGCTGAAGTTGAGCACATGTTGATAAGAAAGTAACATATCATGTATTTTTATTGTTATTTTTTAAAAATAAATTTTTAATAAAAGCATAATTTTTATGGGCATTGAACAGCAATGGAGATAAGCCCACTACTGATGTTATTTGGCTTGCTGAGCACACACGCGCAAATGAAGAAGGAGTGTTAGAGTGGGCAAATGAAGATCGCTCCAAACAAGTTCATGTATGTGCTTTAATTAATTTAAATGTTCAAATTAGAACATATATTATTCTTATTTATGATTTTGATCTACTTTAATTATAGGAAAAACTTCGTGAGTTGGTTCAAAATCAATCTTCAGAAGGTGTCCCCCAGACACAAGAGGAGATGTTGCTTGCCGTATTTAGTCCTCAATCTAGATATGTTCAAGGAAAGGGTATCAGTTTGAAAGACTATTCAAAAGGACGATAGCAATTTGAACAAAGTAAAAAGATAGATGAGTTGAAGGATATAGTTGAATATCAACACCAAAAAATCGAATGTCAGGAGAAGAAATTGAATCGCAAAAAAAAACGCATTGAAGAACATCAAAAGGAAATGGAGGATTTTCGAAAATATAAGAATGAGATCAATGAGTGGAAACAAATGATGGAGAACATGATACTATAGGAGGTAATTATAAAAGTAGCTGGTTTATCACTGATATATGGTGTGGTAATACCTTTTTTGTGGCTTTGGGTTACTTGGTCTTACAATTAATTTATTTTATATTCATTGTTGTAGGAAATTGGGAGTTACAAGTTAGAAGCTCTAGGTGGTCACCTAGATTTTGAAGAAAGCCAAAACATATGTCAGTTTTATGGTTACTTTTTGCCAAATTATGTAATGTTTTGAGATTACTATACATTGATTGTAATGTTTTGGGATCGCAATATGTTGATTGTACTGAAATCGCTATGTATATACCTTCTGGTGTTATAAATTAGGATATTTTGTATGTTTGTATGGATTATTAATAGTGGAGCTATGTATAATTTGTTGTATTGGAGTGTCTCCCGTAAATGAATTTTCTTTAGTTATAATATTTCGTGTAAGACACCTTCTATGAGTTAAAATGTAAATTACATTTGACAGTTTTTAAGAATATAATAGGAATGATATTAGGAAATACCAAATATCTGTGGTAATGACAATTTTTCTTAAAAAATAAAATAATCTTTGGCAACAACAATTGTTGTTGCAAAACATAGCAGTCTTTGGCAACAACATGACTCGTTGCCAAAAGGAGGTGTTTGGCGACGACATCACTCGTTGCCAAAAAGACGTTTTTAGCAACGATAATTGTTGTTGCGAAAGATAAGCTTCTTTTGGCAATGGCCATATTGTTGCCAAAACATATTGTCTTTCATAACGGCAATTGTCATTGCCAATAAAACTTACTTTTTGCAACGAAAACTGTCGTCGCCAAAAAGCATTATATTTGGCAACGACAGTTTTCGTTGCTAAAGAGCTTTCACAACAAGATCATGCGCAACAACCTCACAATGACAATTGTCGCTGTTAAAAGTATATTTAGCAACGACAAACTATTTTTTACAACGACTATTGTCGTTACCAAATGTTGTCTTTTTTGTAGTGTTAAAAATAAAATTAAAAAATTTAAACATAAACTATGACAATAATTGAAGAAAATCTAATCTAAACGTGAATATATGCAAATATGTTGTACATATTGGTTTTTTTCTGTATAAATTTTATATTGGTGTTTGGATATTACTAAATATCATAGAAAATTAGGAATTATGTAAAAGACCTTTGTGTGTATATATATATAAATATACACATAAAATATATGTATATATATACAGCTTTCCTCGCGGTTAAGAAAAACAAACCACCTCTGTATGTGTGTGTGTGTGTGTGTGTTGTATATATATATGTGACGTAGGGTAGAGCACAAACACATAGCAAGAGAAAAAGAAAGAAAACGAAAGAGTGATAGAAAAAAAATTTATAGTACAATATTGAGAGAGTTATTTGAATAGAAGAAAAACTTCTTTGGTTCTCTAGTTCTTATACAAAATACTTGTTATCTTTCTTCAAGCATATTTGGGTTTGTCTTTTTATTCTCTTCTTATAGAGTATAATATCTCTATAGTTTCAGAATACATTATCAGCACGAATCTATAGCCAGCCAAGGATTATCATAAGCTTGAGGTAAAGTTTTTTCTTCCCTAGTCTTTGTAATTTTTAATGGCTAATCTAACTAAACTTGAATTTACTACTCTTGATGTAAGTGGCAAAAATTATTGGCCTTGGACCATTGATGCTAAGATTCACCTTGATGCTATGAATCTTGGAGATACAATTAAAAGGGGCATTAGCGCATCCCTGCAGGATCGTGCAAAAGTACTAATATTTTTCAGGCATCATAGCCATGAAGGATTGAAAGTCGAGTACCTTACTATAAAGAACCCGCTTATCCTTTGACTAAATTTAAAGGAGAGGTTCGATCTATGTTGATCCTCCCTAAAGCTCATTATGAATGGATTCACCTACGGTTGCAAAATTTTAAAACTGTTAGCGAGTATAACTCTGCGGTGTTTAGTATTACTTTCCAACTGACATTATGTGGAGAAAATATAACTAAGAAGGATATGTTAGAAAAAAATATTTTCTGCTTTTCACGTTTTGAGTATGCTCCTGCAGCAGCAATATCGAGAGAGAAATTTAAAAAAATACTCAGAGTTAATTTCATTTCTTCTTCTTGCTGAATAAAACAACGAATTGTTAATGAAAAATAATCCGTCAAGACCAACTAGGTCGGAGCCATTCCCTGAAGTGATTGATGCATCCCATGAAAATGATACATATAACCATGGCCGTAGTTGTGGTCGTGGACGTGGCCGTAGTCGTGGATGCGACCGTAGTCATGGACGAGGTTATAACCATGGTCATAATAACTGGAACCATGATCGTCAAAATGGACCAAAACTTAAGAGATCTGACAACAATAAAGAGAAATATAAAAGGGAGAAAACCCATCAGCAAAACTCGTCAAAATACGCGGAAACAAATTGCTGCTGCGGTGGTATTAAAGGTCATTGGTCGCGTACTTGTCGTATCACTGAACATCTAGTGAACCTCTATCAAGCATGATTGAAACAGAAACGCAAAAATGCTGAAACCAATTTTGCTGAAGATCATTTTTCACTTGATGTGACGCATCTTAATCGTTTGATTTCTTTGAGGATGCCAATGGGAGAATTGATGATTTGATAGAAGATGGAAGTGTTAAACTGGACAGAAGTTTTTACGTTTTTCGGTTATGTCCTTTGTACTAAAGTTTGTCCTACTTTTAATGTAATAATATAGTTTGGTGTCTGTAATTTAATACAATATTATGTTTTGGATGTTTTATCGTAATGAGTTATTTCTAATAAAATAAGGCTTGAGCAACCATATTTATAAAGTAAAATTCAAAACTATTATTGTATTATAGTCACTTTGAAAGACTTTATTCGCTCGACTTATGTAACTTTATGCGGAACATAAATAAAGTCCCACTAATATATATGTATTTTATATTGGAAGAAACATGGATTTCACCAAAGATGGAGATATATGTCTAACAGACAGTGCAACGACACACACTATTCTCAAAAGCAAAATATATTTTTCTCAGCTACGATTAGTTGAAGCTAATGTTAATACGATATCGGGTATTTCAAATTTAGTTGAAGACTCTGGAAGAGCACATGTTATGTTTCCTGAAGGAACAAAACTAAACATAAGTGATGCTCTATTTTCCAGTAGATCGCAGAGAAATTTGATCAGTTCTCTAGATACAATGGTTATCATACTGAAACTATAAATGAGGGGGCATAAAAAATACCTTTATATTACATTACTTACCTCATGAAGAAAGAAAATAGTAGAAAAGTTGTTAGCACTCTCTTTCGGGTTATACTATATTTATATTAACCCAATTGAATCAAATACAGCAGTTAACTAGAAGTTAACTGATTGTAAAATGTTCACCCTATGGTATGACCGTTTGGGCCATCCAAGTGTAATAATGATGAGAAAAATTATTGAAAGTTCTCAGGGGCACTCATTAAAGAACCAATAGATTCTTTCACCTGATGAAATTTCAGGTGATGTTTGTGCTCAAGGTAAAATGGTTACTAGGCCATCCCAACTAAAATTAGGGTTGAATGTCCTACATTAATTCAAAAAAATGTGGCCTTATTATTCCATCATGTGGATCATTTCGATATTTTATGGTGTTGATAGACGCCTCAACGCGTTGGTCACATGTCTGTCTATTATATACTAGCAATGTGGCATTAGCGAGACTCCTTTCACAAATAATCCGACTACGGGCACAATTTTCGGATTACACGATCAAAAGGATTCGTTTTGATAATGCAAGAGAATTTACATCCCAAGCATTTAATAACTATTCTATATCAATTGGGATTACAGTTGAGCATCCTATGGCTCACCAACATACACAAAAATGGTCTTGCAGATTCTCTAATTAAATGTCTGCAACTAATTGTTAGACCATTACTTATAAAAATAAAATTGCCTAGCTCTGTATGGGGGCATACTATATTATATGCTGCAGCATTGATTCATGCTAGACCAACTGCATATCATAAACACTCCCCATTACAACTTGTTTCTAGTCAAGTAACAAATATATCCCATCCACGGACTTTTGGTTGCGCTGTGTATGTTCCAATTGCTCCACCCCAGCACACAAAGATGAGTCCATAAAACAGACTAGGAATTTATGTTGGGTTTGAATTCCCGTCAATTATAAAATATATTGAATCACTAACAGGAGATATTTTTACTTTACGGTTTGCAGATTGTAAATTTGATGAAATAATGTTCCCAGAATTGGGGGGGAAATTAATGTTGAAAAAGCGTGAAATTATGTGGAATGCATCATCTATATCACATTTTGATCCATGTACGAATTAATATAAAATGGAAGTCCAGAAGACTATCCATTTACAGAATATTGCAAACCAATAACCCGATGTATTCGTTGATACAAAAAGAGTGACTAAGTCACATGTTCCCGGTATCAATGCTCTCGTTCGATTTGATATTCGAAATGAACAGTCTTCTAAGACATTGGCAGGTACATCTACTGCATGCTAGAAGCGTGGTAGACATGTTGGTACTAAAGATAAGAATCCAAAAAAGAAAAAAGAGTAAAATAAACAAATTGGCTCCTTTGTTAGAACTCCTAGAGAGGTACAAATGCAAATCCAAGAAAAAGATATGAAAATGATGAAAATGTCGAGAATGAAAAAATCTCGATAAACTATGTTATTGCTAGCATACGATGGCATCAAAGCAAAACGATTATTGATCAAGTGTTCGCATATAATGTGGCTAATGATTTGACCACAGAAGGTGAAGATCTTGAACATAAATGTGTTTAAGAATGCCAAAGAAGAAATGACTGGCCAAAATGGAAAGAAGCAATATAGCCCTTCTATCATTTTTTTTTTTTTTGGCCGAATGCTCATGATCCATTAATACAAAGACGCAGAGTTAAACTCACTTGTGAAACTTGCAGTTTTTGGACCTGTAGTCCAAACGCCTGGAAACATAAAAACCTTAGGCTACAAGTGGGTATTTGTTCGAAAAAGAAATGAAAAGAACGAAGTGGTCAGATATAAAGCACGACTTGTAGCTCAAGGTTTCTCACAGAGGACAGGAATTAATTATGAAGAGACATATTCACCAGTAATGGACGCAATTGCATTTACACTCTTAATAAGCCTGGTAGTCTCTGAAAGACTCCAAATGCATCTTATAGATGTGGTAACGGCTTATTTGCATGGATCACTTGATAATGATATCTATATGAGATTCCTTGAAGGGCTACAAATGGTAGATACATATAGCTTAAAACCTTGAGAGTTGTGTTCAATCAAATTGTAGAGATCATTGTATGGATTGAAATAATTAGGGTGAATGTGGTACAATAGTCTTAGTACATACCTTCTGAGGGAGAGATATGTTAACAATCTCGTGAGCCCGTGTGTTTTTATTAAGATCTCAAATTTTGGACTTGTTATAATTGCAGTCTACGTTGATTATTTAAACATTATAGAAATGCCTGAAGCGATTAAACTAGATGTCGCATATCTGAATAGGGAGTTTGAAATGAAAGATTTCGAAAAGATAAAATATTATTTTGGCTTGCAAATAGAGCATTTATTAAATGGAATTCTTGTCCATTAATCTACTTATACTGAAAAAAAATGCTTAAACATTTTTTACATGGATAAGGCACATCCGTTAAGTACCCCAATTGTCCTCCAATCCCTTAATGTAAATAAGGATCCTTTTTGACCTCAAGGGGATAATGAAGAGATTCTTGACCCTGAAGTGCCATATCTAAGTGCAATAGGTGTACTGATGTATCTTGCTAACTACGTGAGGCCAGATATAGCTTTCTTGATTAATTTATTGGCAAGATATAGCTCAACCCCTACCTGGAGACATTGGAGTGAGATTAAACATATATTTCGGTATATCCGTGGTACATCTGATATGTGATTATTCTATTCGAGACAACCAAGTCCAAGATTGGTTGGATATTTGTCTGATCCATACGAAGGCCATCCACAGACAGGATTTTTATTTACCTATGGTGACACTGCTATATTATGGCTATCTACCAAACAAACAATAGGAGCAACTTCTTCAAATCATGCTGAAATTCTTGCACTTCATGAGGCAAGTCGGGAATGTTTGTGGTTGAGATCCCTTATTCAACATGTTCAAGAGGATTGCAGTCTTCCAACAATCAAGGGGAGTCCAATAGTATTATATGAAGATAATACTGCATGTATTACTCATATTAAAGGTGGATACAGTAAAGGTGATAGAACTAATTATATCTCACCAAAGTTCTTCTTCACACACGAGCTTCAGAAGATGGGTGAAATACATGTTCATCAAGTTCGCTCAAGTGAGAACTTACAGATTTGTTCACGAAAGCATTGCCATCGACAACATTTGAGAAAATAGTTCATAAGATTGGAATGCGTCGACTCAGAAACGCCCCTTACTAATATGTTCACATGAGTAAGAGTTAAATATGTATTGTACTCTTTTTTCCTTCAATATGGTTTTTCCCACTGGGTCTTTTCCTTGCAAGGTTTTTAACGAGGAAGTTCAAAAAGCGTATCTAACTCGGACACTATATACTTTCAAGAGTGTCATGTCCCTTAATGTTATAAAGAAAAATATCCAAAGGGGGAGTGTTTTTAATGTTGGATATTTTTTGGGTATAATTTTTATATTCGAATTTGGATATTATTAAATATCGTAGAAGATTAGAAATTATGTAAAAGACCTTTGTATACATAGATATATATACACTATGGTCTGGTACAAGTAGCAATTCGTCCCCTTTCAAGAATGGAACATAATCAACCAGTTATGTTAGCATTAAGAGATTCAACCTTTTTAAAATTTGAAGAATCCCATTTAGCCATTGTTCAAACTAATTTGCACAATGGTCCAATCTACTTCAACTGTTATCAAAATTTTTTAGTAGATCTCCAAGATCCAACAATTTTAGAAACATTAACGCTAGATATCCATATGCCAAATATTGAGATCAAAGAAAATAGAAAAAATATTGAGATCAAAGAAAATAAATTATAAAATTTATTTTAGACTCTTAGGAAGTCAATTAAACCAAAAATATCTCAAATAATCTCCAACCGGTGAACACTATTGTTAGAAGTTCAAGCTGACCATGCCGCAACCTATACTCCAAAACGTCTAAAATGGAACGAAATAACCATTTCAGATATTTGGAGGATTGAGAATCCTCAACCTCCAAGAAATATAGCCCAAAGACCTGTTCAAACAATTATAAAAGAACCTGATGGTAAAATTACAATACAATTTGAATCAGACAAACAAATAATAATTTCAAATACAACATATGCTGAATCTTCAAGACATTCAACTTCTTCCTTACCCACTCAAAGGGAAGAAGATAACCAAACAAATATCAATACAATAAGATTTAAAGGAATTCATTTTAATCCTCCCCTTACAAGACCAGTTTTTCAAACTGACTCTTTTTCAAACCCTGATTCCCCAACTACTTCTCAAATGCGTGCATCCTTAATAAATATTTTAACAAAAGATTTACAACAAATAAAGAATATCTAAGCAATGAATTTGAATCTAAACAAAATGAAGCTCAAAGACATTGGTTTTTCCAAACCTTTACAAAAGAAAGTACAACAACAATAAGAGAAACCTATTACAAAGAATTAAATCAATTAACATATCAAGAAATGAAATACCAAATCCATTTATTCAAAATTCCATAAATGTTAAGACAAATTTAACTGCTAAATGGCTTACAACAGATGAGCAAGTTATCCAAACTATTCATCCTCCAACAAAAAATTTAATCATCAATTTTCAAAATCAAGAGATTATATATTCGAAATTCAAGAAAACTCAGACGAAGAAAGCACATCATCTGAATCAGCACAAGAATTATGTCCATGTAAATTCAAAACAATCAATGTATTAACAAAGGCAAATAAAGAAGATTTGCTAGATATTGTTGAAAGAATTCAAGATCAAAATTTAAGAAAAGAATATCTTCTTAAATTAAAAGAAATTATATTCAAAGAACAAGAAATAACAAAACCAAAGCAAACCAAATCCTTGAAACAAATATTTGAAAGATAACCCACACCAAATATATTTCAACAAATTTTGACTCGTGACCTACAAAGAGAAATCAATGATTTAAAGGGACAAATTCAACATCTACAAACTGAATTAATAACGATGCAGTATCAAGATTTAGAAATAAAATCAAAACTATCACTTATAGAATCAAAAGGCCTAGAGTTAGAGGCCAGGATAACATATCTGGAATCTAAACCAGATAATTCAAATAATGTACCAGATTTAGCTCAATTAGAAAATATTCAAATACCCGAACAACCAACATCAAACGATAAATTTCTCCAAATAGCAGAAAACATAGAATACCAAAAATGGTATATCCATATAACACTCCATATTTCAAAAGATCATAAAATTCAAGCCCAAGCCCTCGTAGACTCAGGCGAGATCTTAATTGCATTTAAGAAGGACTCATTCCTTCAAAATATTACGAAAAAAACACTAGAAAACCTTCACACTACCAGTGGAGATAGAATGAATATCAAATAAAGACTATCAAACTCTTACATTTGCAACGACGGCATGTGTTTCAAAACTTCTTTTATATTAGTCAAAGACTTTCACAACAAATTATACTATGAACTTCCTTTATCAGTCAAATATATCCCTTTATGGTTACAAAAAAGGAGTTCACATTAAAATCAAAGATACCCCAATAACTTTCCAATTCATTAATCCAATTCAGTAAAGAGACCTAAACCTTTTACAATCAACCGCAATATTCAAACAAATAAATTTAATACATAATAAGAAAAATCATATTCAACATCTTCAAAAAGAAGTAGGGTATCAAAAAATTAAAAAACAACTTCCTCAACTTAATGCTCAAAATAAGATCAATCAATTAAATAATAAAATAACCAAAGATGTTTGCTCTGATCTTCCCAATGCCTTCTGGGTTAGAAAACAATATATTATTCAACTCCCACATGAAAAAAATTTCAAAGAAAAAAATATTCTTACTAAAGCCAGACCTATACGAATTAACAAAGAACTACTAGAATATTGTAAAAAGGAAATTCAAACTCTTTTAGTTAAAGGATTAATAAGACAATCAAAGTCTCCATGGAGCTATTCCGCCTTTTACGTAAACAATCAGGCAGAAAAGGAACGAGGAGTTCCAAGATTAGTAATCAATTATAAGCCACTAAACAAAGTTTTTCAACGGATCCGATATCCAATTCTAAACAAAAAGGACATATTCAATAGATTATACAACAACAACAACAATAGATTATATGATGCAAAAATATTTTCGAAATTCGATTAAAAAGTCAATTTTGGCAAATTCAAGTTACTGAAAAGGATCGTTACAAGACAGTATTTACACTTCTATTTGGACGCTACGAATGGAATGTGATGTCTTTTGGACTCAAAAATGCTCCATCAGAATTTTAAAATATCACGAACGATATTTTTACTCAATATACAGACCTCATCATTGTATACATAGATGATATTCTTTTTTTCTCAAATAATATAGACCAACATTTTAAATATTTAGATATTCTTCTATATGATATTAAGAAAAGTGGTTAAGTATTATCTGCCTCAAAAATGAAACTACTTCAAACAAAAGTCAGATTTTGTGGTCATAATATTTTCCAAGGAACAATAAAACCAATTGCTAGAGCAATTGAGTTTGCTAACAAATTTTCAAATGAATTAAAGGATAAAACTCAATTACAAAGATTTTTGGGATGTCTTCACCATGTTTCAGATTTCTTTTCCAACCTTAGAAACTTATGTCAACCATTATATCAAAGACTCAAAAAGAACCATCTTCCTTGGACAGAGGAACATACATTAATAGTACAAACCCTTAAGGAATGGCCAAAAATCTACCATGTCTGGCACTTTCAAACCCAGAAGCATTCTTTATTGTTGAAACAGAAGCTTCAAATATTGGTTATGGAGGAATACTTAAACAACGATTAGGTACAAAACCAGAACAAGTAGTTAGATTCCATTCAGGTCTATTGCTCGGAGCTCAGAAAAACTATTCAACCATTAAAAGAAAATATTATCAATTGTTTTAAATATTTCAAAATTCTAAGATGATTTATATAACAAAACCTTTCTTTTACAAATTGATTGCAAACCTGCAAAAGAAATTTTACAAAAGGATGTCCAGAATTTAGTTTCAAAACAATTTTTTGCCAGATGGCAAGAAATATTGTCAGTTTTGGATTTTCGAATCGAATTCATCAAAGGAGAAAATAATTCTCTCCCAGACTTCCTTTCAAGAGAATTTTTACAAGGTCATGACATCATCACATCCTCATCTTCAAGATAATGTTTAAAGAAAAGGGAAAAGGAAAATCAGAAATCACAAAAATTCTCCTTTGCTCACTTGATTCTGCTCTTGTAATTTTAGTTTCTGTTCAAGCTTTGTCTACAAGTCTTCCATTTCAATATGTAAGTTCTGGATTTATATTTCAATTATTGTCTCTTAAAGTTTTAAACTGTTGTAAATTAACTTTATATTTTCAATAATTAATTCCAAGTTTTAAAGATGGTATTTCAATTACTGTCTTTTAAAGTTTAATTTGTTGTAAATTAACTTTAAAGTGGATTTGGTTTTTCATTTCTGTACCTCCACCTCCTCTAAAACTTCTAAACAAAAACTCCTAAGACTCTGCATCTTCTCAATCCGCTCAATATTTTACAAAACCTAAATTAGAACATATATATTTGAGGACAATATGAGCCACTTTCTTTAAATGAAATTCATGGTTCTATAAATTCAACATTCTCAAAAGATTTTCAATGGATTCCAGATGATATCAATCGAACTCAAAAATTTGACGAGTTAGTTGATTCAAAATCTGTTCAAATCAAACATAAGACTAATTCTACTAATGGACCAAACATGTTTTCAACTTGCAAAATTTTAAATGTTTGGAATCGAAAAGATTTCGGTTACAAGCCTTTTACTTTAAAGCAATTTTCTCAACATTTTCCGCCCTCAGGTTATACCTACCAAGATTACAAAATGGCTTGGTTTAGAAATTTTCTTATCAGACCGTTTGATCGCTCTTGGTTTTTCCAATTTAAAAAAAAATAAAGACATTTCCCAACTTGGTTTCTTGAATGGTGGCGATTTTTTGGTCCTTCCAGTACCATTTATCCTGCCAACGTTCAAGCATTATTCAATATTTATTCCAAAAATCTAGGAGATTTGCATAACCCCGTGGATAAAATTACTAGTTTTCATTCAAATTTTCAAATCCCGTGGATTTTAGGTCGGTCTTACTCAATGGTACGTGAATACAGAATTAAATGGAGGGACAAATACGTTGTACGTGATTGCTCTACTGAGATTCTTTCCAAATTTTTCAAAGAAAGCAAAAACCAAAATATTTAAATTTTTCCTCTAGAATCTTCAACACCGTCCAAGTCTTAACCTGTGAAAGCTGCATATTCAAGCTCCTCCTCAAAATCCAAATCCAAGAAGAAAGTTTCTAAGGAGCTTCTAGCCCAACTTCTCCAGCAAATTCAAGACTCATCCAATGATGAAGAAGATGATGTTGCTAGTTCTTCATAAACAGATCCTTTCAATTTTCTTCAATAATGCTGCTTCAATAATCACTGTAGCAATTACTGTAGCAAGGATAACCAGCTGTCCAATTACTATCATAATAATTCAGATCATTGTAAATCATACAATTCAAGACAGGTGTCCTAGACTTCAAATTTCATCAATTCCAATTCAATTTCGAAGCTATTTAAGGAGCTTCAAAGGATCCAAGCAAGGGCAGAGGCATTTTGGAAAGGAAAAATCAGAAATCACAAAAATTCTCCTTTGCTCACTTTATTCTGCTCTTGTAATTTTAGTTTCTGTTCAAACTTTGCATACAAGTCTTCTATTTCAATGTTTTCTGTTCAAGCTTTGTATACAAGTCTTCCATTTCAATCTGTAAGTTTTGTATTTGTATTTCAATTACTGTCTTTTAAAGTTTTAATCTATTGTAAATTAACTTTATATTTTCAATAATTAATTCCATCTTTCTCATCTTCTTCTGTACCCTCGCTACTGATCCTATACCTCGTATCAAAGCCAAGTTAATGGAGCTTTCAACAGTAATTTAACAGAAATACTGTTAAGCACTTAATAAGAACGTTGGTAAAGCGTTGGTCAGCCCTGTAAGCATTGGTAAGCCATGGTATGTGTTCCCGTTGGGTGTTCCCATTACCATTACTCTGGTGTTCTCGTTCTCAACAGTGGTAGATAGTAAAACTGTTCAGTTCCTATTGAACCCAAAAAACTTAAGTTTAAGTTTGAACCATGTCAGGGTCTAGAGTTGCAAGGTCCTTCAGAATACTATTTTCAAATCAACTAAGTACTAGTTCAAACTCTCATAGAACCATTAATTCAAAAGAAATTTCAAAAGAAGTCTCAAACCCCAAAGATATGGTAAATTGGAGCATTCCAAATGAAAATTTTGAATCAATTTATCAAATTGGACATTTTGATTTCAAAATGGCTTTTTCATGCAAAACCCATGAGCAATCAATGTCTATCGAAAGAGAAACCCGAACAGCTCAATTACTCTCTGATTTATCTCTTCAAAAATATATTTGAAAAGGTTTTATATACACTATAGTTTGGTACAAGTAGCAATTTGTCCCCTTTCAAGAATGGGACATGATGTGATTTTAAATGTGTGCTTTAAAACCGTCTACTCGCAAACGTATGAGACCGTCGTAGCTAAATCAGGTATACGGGTCGTATCCATAGGAAATCGGAGTTAACTTCCCCACAGGGGTGCGTATATGACATAACAAAAACATTGTTTACAATAAAATATATATATGGGATACGGATGGCTACCTGTCCTTCATCCCTAAACTAAAAGTCTACTTCTCCATAGGAGTTCTAAATATCATGAAATCTAAAAAATAAAACAATAATGATAAAACTAAGTATTTGAAGTTTCCCCTAATTGATGTTGACTTTGATCCTTACTTTAATTCCCCTAGTACTCCGACCACCTGCACTTCGGCGTTTAAGAACCCTTTGGGTCTCGTAGCGGCTTCGAGAATGAGAGGATGAGAGGAGGCGTGGCAAAAAATCCCTCAACAATTAGGTTTGGCTATTTAAAAAACCCGATGCGGCAGGCGCTGTCTGTGCGGCGTCCTCTTTCCCGTCTCTCTCTCTCTCTCTCTCTCTCTCTCTCTCTCTCTCTCTATATATATATATATATATTAACTACCCACGAGATCTATTTGAGTTACCGAATTACAACCTAGTTGGTCATTTTTTTCCACACGTGGTCGGGTTTCTCAAAGTAGTCTTCAATTATGCCTCGATAGTGCTTGAGTTTGCCACTTTTAATTTAAACCTTTGTTTGCTCCGTTGCACTCTAAGCCAAATTGTACCTAAGTTACAACAAAATACACATATAAAAGTTGATTATATGGCAAGAATGGGAAATAAAATATGTAAAAATCAAGTGCATCAACATTCCCAAACCCACACTTTGCTTGTTCTTAAGCAAGATTCAATTTAAACTAGCTACTGGCGAAAAAGTCAAGTCAGGCATTTAACCGCAAAGGTCACTTGTGAAAATTATTGTTCAATCATATTTGAGAGTGTACTTAAAAGTAGCGAATCCTTATATGATGTTATTATTGCACTAATTCTAACTTAAGTGTTCGTCATTAAGGTCTTTTTACTATGGAGTGATCTTAGAACTTCTCTTCTCTTCGTCTTACTTCAAAACCCTCAGACTTTAAGAAGACATAAATGTAATAAGTAAAGGAACAAGTTATCCTAACCCTTCATCGCTAATCAATAGTGAAATCAAAAGGCTTCTCTTTTCTCTCTTGTTTTTCCCTTTTTATTTTTCTCTTTTTTTTTTTTACTCGGTTAGGCGTGTCTCCCTCAGACCCATGTAGCTAGTTTTGAGCCGGCAGTTCCCGATCCAGTTAATTGAAGGTACCAGGTTTTAAGAGACCCCTACGGACCTAATGGCTCGAGTCTAAGTGATTCACAACCTAATCCGTTACCACACACCTTTTTTTTTTAGGAATTAATGCTTATTTTATTAACTACAAAGTTGATTCTTCTTAAGCTTTCCCTGTGGCCCATGTAGCGAGCTTTCGACCGGCAGCTCTCGACTCAGTTGGCTCAAGGTACCAGGTTTTAAGATACCCCTACGGCTTACTTGCTCGAGACACAGGAGCTACAAAAACCAACCAGTCCCTTTTTTTTTGTTTGGATTTAAGGTTTTACTCAAGATAAAGAAATGTACAGTTGATTTCAATATTGTTAGAAGTAGAATAGTACATTCCTACTCCTAAAGTTATTACTATTATTTTGATCTAAATAGTAGGATATGTCACAAGATTAAGGGTGAAAATTAATAATCTCACTAAGTAGTTAAAAGACAAAAATATGGATTTAAAAGTCTGATCCAGTAATAATCTCATCTCATAAACATTCTAATCATCAAAGTACATCTCAGAACTGGTCTACAATAAGGGTCACAAACGACCTTATACTCATTTATGCCTTCAAAAGTGTAGCTAATTGATGCTTAAAGGACAAACAAGTTGACTCTTATCTGCCATCCCCAAACCCAAACCTTGCATTGCCCTCAATACAAATCAACGAAAGTAAATACAAGTAAGGAAAGGAAAGAGACGACCTGAGGTATGGCATATTCAGCTATGCGTGGCAAGCAAATCCAAAAAGGAAAGACATAAATAGCAAGCTACAATCGAAGACATAAAAGACAAAATACTAAATGGACTTGTTAGTAATGTTAGAAATAGGGATTATACAAGTGTTTAGTAAAAGAGAAACAAAGTTAGCATAGTAGGGATAATAGAAGGACTTACAATTGAGAGAGTTCATGTTGAAAAACAATTAAAATAAAATTAAAAGCAGGTTGGGTTGCCTCCCAAGAGCGCTTAGTTTAACGCCTTCAGCCGGACACGGTTTAGAGCATAATGTCAAACAAAATCCGAGGTAGTGTCTGCCATAGAATTCAGGTTGACCAAGTAGGGACGATCCCCAAACCCAACAACGTTTCGAGACCCATGACTAGCAATGAGGAAAACATTACCAGCATCAAGGTCGCAAATCTCTAGCCTACCAGGTATAGGTGATGAAGCATAGCTATCGACACAAACAAGGACACTATTATAATAATCACTTTTAGTAGAATCGGGCTTAGCCGGCTCCACCAAAGGGTCAATATCATCAACCCTGTAGCATTCCAACTCGTCCTCAGTCTCAGGGTGTCGAATAAAGTTCGAGACCTTCAATTTGCCCTTGAGGTTTCCAAAAGGAACCTCTAACACTCCCATCCTACAGTGAATCACAGTGTCAGTCGTTGCTAGGAATGGTTGACCTAAAATAATGGGAGCGTTGTGCTTTTGCCTAGGAGTATGGTCTATATCTAAGACGAGAAAATCAACATGGAAGACAAACTACTCAACCTTGACAAGTACATCTTCCACTACCCCACGAGGTACTCGCTCTGTCCTATCAGCCAACTGAAGTGTAACATTCGCTGGCTTAAGGTCTCCTATACCCAATTCCCGAAAATCTGAGTAAGGGATGAGGTCTACACTCGCCCATAATTGATTGGGCACGTTACCTATGCCCTCCCTAAAAAACGAGAGGGTGCACGTTACCTACAAAGCTGGGATCTTGTTCTTTCGTGGGTTGATATTGATTGGCGTCCTGCTTCCATTAGATTTCGGATGAACGCGCCCATAATTGTTGGTGTTTGAGAACGGGTCGCTATTTCCCGAATATCCTTGAGCTGCATGAACCTGTTCTTGCACATATTCGGAGAATTGTGATGCATATAAATAATTAAGCACAGAATAGTCCTCGCTCGAACAAATGTTACACGGAGTAATACCACTTGATGGCTCAATTGCATTGACCATGCGTACATTAGTAGGATTCACATGCAAGTTCATAATCTGATCCATCTTCCTACTAAGGGCGTCTAGTCTACGGTTGATGTTATCGTTGGGTGCTACTTCGTAGACACCATGTATATCCCCTCTAACGACCCTCATAGAAGAGGCTTGGTCGAGAGAGTGTTCGCTGAGGCTTGGTCAACCCAAGTGGTGATTTCACCTCACAGAAGAGACTGAAACCACCTTTTGGCTACATCCTTTAACGAGAATGGAAAAAGACGTAGCCGAACAGCATCAGTTGAGACACCTTTATGACGACAAGTTTTGCAAATTGCTATAAACGCATCAAGGTACTCGTATGGGCTCTCAATCAGCTTCCCATAAAAAATGGGAAGCATGTCGATGATCTCAGGCTTAAGCTCAAAGTTAACATTACCTAGGGCGGGTAACGTAACTCCAGTGGGTGCGACGTACGTGTGGGGAATAAAGTGGTCCCCAATCGTACGCGGTGCAAAGTTAGCCATTCTAAAAAATATATAACTAAAACAAAATAAATATATAAATAAATAAGTAAAAATAAATGAACAAAGAAAAATATAACAAAAAAAAATAAACTAATGAAAAATAAGTTTTTTTAAACAAAGAAAAAAATTAGAAGTAAAATTAAAAAAATAAAAATAGTAAAATAAAATAACAAAAAAAAACAGAAAAAAGATAAAAAAAAAAATTTTTATTTATTTAGATTATTTTCTTAAACAAAAAAAATAAAATAAAATAACTTATTAATTTCAAAATCAACTTAGCTTACCAATTCCCTGGCAGTGGCGCCAAAAACTTGATATGATTTTAAATGTGTGTTTTAAAACCGTTTACTCGCAAGCGTACGAGATCGTCGTAGTTAAATCGGGTATACGGGTCGTATCCGCAGGGAATTGGAGTTAAGTTGGATTTTGTTATTGACGAGCAGTTGAAATCGAGTTTTGAGTTGGTTTAAATGATTTGTTAACTTAAATAGCAAAACTGACGATAATCTAAAAGTGTCAATTCAATCAAAGTTAGTTTAGGGAATGAATTCAAGGCAGTATTACAGGTATCCCATCATTATATTCTATTATGACAATGGTTTAAGAGGCTTAGGCTACAAACACTAAACTTGGGTTAGTATTTAAATTAGGGCTTAGGGTAATGAACTAATTTAAAGGCATAACCTTTCATATCACCCCTACATGTAGCATAGATTATCTTATTAGCACTACTTAAATCCTTTGTTACTCCTAACCAAATATTAATTTGTATAAAGATTGTGTTTAGGGTTGGGTACAACTTCAACCCTAACTACGCGTAAAAACCTGTTATGTTATAGTCTAGGAAACAAGCTCGTAGACTAACGCTAAAAATTTGAAAATCTTAACATGGCTACAAGCTCACACAATAAAAACCAAACAATGATCATAAATTCCCCACAGGGGTGCGTATATGACATAACAAAAACAATGTTTACAATAAAATATAAATCTGGGATACGGAAGGCTACCTGTCCTTCATTCCTAAACTAAAAGTCTACTCCTCCATAGGAGTTCTAAACATCTTGAAATCTAAAAAAGAAAATAATAATGATAAAACTAAGGATTTGAAGACTCCCCCAATTGATGTTGACTTTGATCCTTGCTTTGATTTCCCTAGTACTCAGACCACCTGCGCTTCAGCATTTGAAAACCCATTGGATCTCGTAGCAACTTCCGGAAGGAGAGAATGAGAGGAGGCATGGCAAAAGATCCCTAAAATAATTACGTTTGGCTATTTAAAAGACCCGATGCGGCCGACGCCGTCTATGCTGCGTCCTCCTTCCCGTCTCAATATATCTTCATATATATATATATTAACTACTCACGAGATCTATTTAAGTTACCGAATTACAATCCAGTTGGTCATTCTTTTCCACACGTGGTCGGGTTTCTCAAAGTAATCTTCAATTATGCCTCGATAGTGCTTGATTTTGCCACTTTTCAACATTACTTTGCTTCGTTGCACTCTAAGCGAAATTTTACCTAGATTACAACAAAACACACATTTAAAAGCCGAATATATGGCAGGAACGGGAAATAAAATGTGTAAAAATCAAGTGCATCAGGACATATCAACCGGTTATGTTAGTATTAAGAGATTCAACCTTTTAAATATTTGCAGGATCCCTTTTAGCCATTGTTCGAACTAATTTGCACAATGGTCCAATCTACTTCAACTGTTATCCAAAATTTTCAGTAGATCTCCAAGATCTAACAAATTTAGAAACATTAACTCTAGATATCCATATACAAAATATCAAGATCAAAGAATATAGAAAAAAATTTTGCTCACATTAGAATTTATTTTAGACTCTTAGGAAGTCAATTAAACCCAAAATGTCTCAAACAATCTCCACCTAGAGAAACACTATTGCTAGAAGTTCAATCTGACCATGCAGCAACCTATACTCCGAAACGTCTAAAATGAAATGAAATAACCATTTCAGATATCTGGAGGATTGAGAATCCTCACCCTCCAAGAAATATAGACCAAAGACATGTTTAAAGAATTATAGAAGAACCTGATGGTAAAATTACAATACAATTTGAATCAGACAAACAAACAATAATTTCAAATACAACATATGTTGAATCTTAAAAACATTCAACTTCTTCCTTACCCACTCAAAGGGAAGAAGATAACCAAACAAATATTAATACAACAAGATTTAGAGGAATTCATTTTAATCCTCCCCTTGCAGAGTCAGTTTTCCAAACTGACTCTTTTTCAAACCCTGATTCCCCAACTGCTTCTTAAATGTGTGAACCCTCAATAAATATTTTAACAAAGGATTTTACAATGAATAAATAATATCTAACCAATGAATTTGAATCTAAACAA
Source organism: Simmondsia chinensis (assembly GCA_018398585.1). NCBI lineage: Eukaryota > Viridiplantae > Streptophyta > Magnoliopsida > Caryophyllales > Simmondsiaceae > Simmondsia > Simmondsia chinensis. The sequence goes on along the minus strand of JAGTTD010000009.1, from coordinate 12,780,383 downwards.
AATGATGCTCAAAGATAATGGTTTTTCCAAACCTTTACAAAAGAAAGTACAACAAAAATAAGAGAAACCTATTACAAAGAATTAAATCAATTAAAATTAATATTCCTAGCTAAAGTTATTTACATCAAGAAATAAAATACCAAATCCATTTATTCAAAATTCCATCAACGTTAATGCAAATTTAACTACTAAATGGCATATAACAGATGGACAAGTTTTCCAAACTATTTATCCTCTAACAAAAAAATTAACCATCAATTTTCAAAATCAGGAGATGGCAGCTACACCTTTCTATAGAGGACGAGAAGATAAAGAAGGTGAAACTGCACCTGCAATCAAAGATATAAACAAAATTTATGAACAAAATAATTTTCAAGCCTTAAATCTCAAAACAATATCAGGACAATTAAATACAATACATAATAACCTAATCACCTACAAGGACAAACAAAAAATAGAACAATCTCCAATAATCCAACAAACTCCTCAACCAACGATCCTGCAACCAATACCGCAAAGCTATCCAATTCAACAAAACTTTCCCATTCCAAAATCACAAGCAAACCCATTTTTTCAAGGTATACAGCAACCCTCATTTCAACCTTTCAATTTGACCCAAAAAGATAAAGAACAAATAAAACTCAAAAAATTAAAAAAAATCTGAGGATGATATCCTAGAAAAAATAACTCAAAAACTAAAATTAACAGACAACCTTTCTGTAAGTGGCCCTACAATTCAAACAATTACAAAAGAAAACGAAGAAATTTTTAATGAAGACACGTCGTCAATATCCTTAAGTGAAATTGAAATTCAAACAACAGAACAACAATTTAATACAAATACAATTGAAAACCATGAGCCTTCAATAAATAAGATAAAAAAAAATAACTGAAGAAATCAACCTACAAGAAATTATTATCCAAGACCAACTCCACCAGATTTTTAATATGAAGAAAGAAATCAATTTACGTCTATATCATTTAATGGAAATGATATCCATGAATGGAATATAGATGAAAAATCTGAATATGAGATAAAAAATACTCTGCATCAAATGACAATGGCTTCAACATCATCCGAAATATTCAATCCACAAATACAAACCAAGCAGCAACAAGATTAATTGTTGCCGAGTTTTCAGGACAACTTCAATCATGGTGGTCGAAAGCATTACAACACCATGATAAAGAAATAATACTCAATCATACTCATACAGAAAGAAAATCAATTGACTCAAACGATGTCAACTCTCCTTACCTTGAGGAAGAAATTGAAAACGCCGTAGAAATATTAATTTGGTCAATAACTGTTGCCTTTCTTGGCCTAGCAACCAAAGAAAAAGAATTAACAAAACTATTTCTAAACAATCTAAGATGTCCATCTTTATAAGATTTCAGATGGTACAAAGATATGTTTTTAACAAATGTACTCAAAAGTGATGATGGCAATCAAGCATTTTGGAAAGAAAGATTTGTCAATGAACTTCCAAAATTATTTGCAGAAAGAGTAATAACAAAAATTCAAGATGCTAGTGATACTCAAACAATCCCATGGCAAAATATAACTTATGGTCAACTATTTGCATTTATCAAAAAAGAAGCACTACAATTATGTCGAGAACAAAAACTCTGTAACATTCTAAAAAAGTTTCAAATAAAAAGAGAATTAGGTTCTTTCTGTGTTGAATATAATATCTATGACTTCAAACCTCTTACAAAAAGATATAAAAAGAAAAGATTTCAACAAGAATATTATAGGCGCCCAAGAAGAAACAAATATAAACACCAAACACCTCCTCAATATTATAAGAATAGAAAGAAATATTCAAAGAAAAAAATCAAATAAAATTCCAATCTATTATAAATGCAAAAAATTCGGACATTATCAAAACGACTGCAAAATGGAACAAAAAATCAATGAGATAGAAGACGAAGAATTAAGAAACAAATTAATGAATTTACTCCTATTAGAATCAAGTTCAGACAATAAAGATTGCATATTCCAAATTCAAGAAAACTCAGACAAAGAAAGCTCATCATCTGAATCAGCACAAGAATTATGTCCATGTAAATTCAAAATAATCAATGTATTAACAAAGGCAAATAAAGAAGATTTGCTAGATATTGTTGAAAGAATTCAATATCAAAATTTCAGAAAAGAATATCTTCTTAAATTAAAAGAAATTATATTCAAAGAACAAGAAATAACAAAATCAAAGCAACTCAAATCATTGGAACAAATATTTGAAAGATATCCCACGCCAAATATATTTTGAGAAATTTCGACTGGTGATCTACAAAGAGAAATCAATTATTTAAAGAGAAATCAATTATTTAAAGGGACAAATTCAACATTTATGAACTGAATTAATAACGATGCAGTATCAAGATTTAGAAACAATATTAAAACTATCACTTATAGAATCAGAAGGTGCTAGAGTTAGAGGCTAGGATAACATATCTGGAATCTAAACCAGATAATTCAAATAATGTATTAGATTTAGCTCAATTAGAAAATATTCAAATACCCGAAGAACCAAAATGAAACAATAAATTTCCCCAAATCGTAGAAAAAATAGAATTCTAAAAATATTATATCCATATAACACTCCATGTTTCAAAGATCATAAAATTCAAACCCAAGCCCTCTTAGACTCAGGCGCAGATCTTAATTGCATTAAAAAAGGATTCATTCCTTCAAAATACTATGAAAAAACACTGGAAAGCCTTCACATTGCTAGTGGAAATAGAATGAATATCTCAAAACTCCTTTTATATTAGTCAAAGACCTTCAACAACAAATTATACTAGGAACTCCCTTTATTAGTCAAATATATCACTTTACGGTTACAAAAGAAGGAGTCCACACTAAAATCAAAGATACCCATTACTTTCTAATTCATTAATCCAATTCAGCAAAGAGACCAAGACCTTTTACAATCAACCGCAATATTCGAACAAATAAATTTCATACATAATAAGAAAAATCATATTCAACATCTTCAAAAGAAGTAGAGTATCAAAAAATTGAAAAACCACTTCTTCAACCCAATGTTCAAAATAAGATGACAAGTGCTAGAAATGTTAAATTTAATTACCATATTATATGCTTTTTGGTTGTGTTTTTTTTATGATTATTTACGTTTTTAAATTAATAATTCTTTATTTTCGGATTTTAGTAATTATTTGATTGTTTCCTTGATTTTAAGAGCTGGTATGGGATTAATTGATAAGAAATTTGGATGGGAAGCAGGAGGGAATTTCAGTTGGATGAAAATATACTTAGAATCTCAATTGGATAAGAACTGGAAGTTATTTGGGTGCCAAGAAGCTCGTTTTATGTGGCAAAATGTTTTTGGGCTTTTTGACTTATTTTCTTTTGTTAATGAGGAACCCGGATTTTTGACTTATTTTTCAGCTGGCAAATATTTATCTTAAGGTGTTTCCCAATTCAAAAAGGATTCCAAGAAGATTACATGCCTAATTTTTAGGAGAATTCAGTTAAAAAAAATATATAAAATGTGGTGGAGAGCCCTAACCAAGCATCATCAGGGGATACACGTTTTGAAGATCCAAGGAGCTGTAGAGACGTGTTCTTCATCATTTAATTCAGCATGAGTTCCTCTTATCTTTTCTTTAATTCTTTCTTTTCTTCAATGATCATGAGTGTGTAATCTTTTATTATTCAGTAGAGAAAGGATTGAAACCATGAATTTGTGATCATGAGACAAGTATTTTGATTTTAATGAATTTCACATCGCTATGTTTAAATATCTATGAATCATCTATGCTTGAATGTCATGATTGATGGATTGGTTGTGTAGGAGGCCTACTACTCAATTACTTCTTGATATCGAAAGCTAGTTAATGATTCTAAGTTTGTAATTGCTTGGTTGAATTAACACAAGTAGCAAATAATAGAAACATGGATGGTCAAGTTTATGCCTTCTGTTATGGTGTTTTATAGTCTAGATTAAATATATGCGACGTCGTATGTTATTGTCCAGGATTGATGATGTCTTTCTCATTCGTTAAAGCTGCCATGAGATTAAACTTTTCAATTGTTTGAGGGTTGTTTAGTGGTTAGGGTTTAATTGCAGGTCATCTGGATTAAACCAAAATTAAGGAAAGATAGGGAATAATAGCTTTGTTGGTGAATTCTACAGTCAATCTATTTAAACTAGTGAATTGAATGTGTTGATGATTAATTACTAAATTCATGGTGAATTTCTCTATTCTCTACTGAATGCTTTTAATATATTGTTAAGAACCTTTAGAAAGTTCACATCTTTAATAGATTACTTCATCTAGCGTACTTTAGATAGTTGAATCCAGAATCCCCCCCCCCCCCCCCCCCCCCCCGAAATTTATATGCGATATTAGATTAGTTATTTAGGAAACTCGAATTTAGATAAATGAAACACTTTAATCTTCGTGGGATCAACCTCTACTTACCCTATCTACTAGTTAGTTATTTAGAGTTTAATTTTAATTTGCTGCACTCGGCACGCATCAAATTTTGGCGCCATTGCTGGGGATTATCGTTTATTTGTTATTTGAATTCGAAACTCTCTAAATTTTTTTTTTCTTCTTGTTTTTGTAGGTTTTATGAGTGAGGAATCTGATCCTAGACTCTTTTGTATTAGACAATTCATTCAAGAACACTCAAGCTCATCTAATCCACTTTTGTTTAGAGATCGTGATAGTGATCGTGCTTCGGATACACAATTGAGCATGGCTAATCGAACCTTGAAAGAGCTTGCTGCTCCGGATTTAGATCAACAACCTTTATGCATTGTTTATCCTGCTTTAGAAGTACCGTTGAATTTACATTCTGGATTCATGCACTTACTTCCCAAATTTCATGGTCTTGCAGGTGAAGATCCTCACAGGCATTTAAAGGAGTACCATGTGGTTTGCTCAACCATGAGACCAGAGGGTGTTGAAGAAGAACAAATAAGATTAAGGGCTCTTCCTTTCTCATTGCAAGACGCAGCAAAGGATTGGCTCTACTATTTACCTTCTGGGTCCATTACCACGTGGAATGAATTGAAGAAATAATTTTTGGAGAAGTTTTTCTCAGCTTCAAGAGAAGCCAACATAAGGAAGGAAATTTGTGGCATTAGGCAATTTAGTGGGGAGACTTTGTACGAATATTGCGAGCGATTCAAGCGCTTATGCTCTAGCTATCCTCAACACCAAATAAGCAACCAATTGCTCATCCAATATTTCTATGAAGGACTATTACCCATCGAAAGGAGCATGATTGATGTGGCTAGTGGTGGTGCATTGGTAGACAAGACCCCAACAGCATCTAGGGAATTGATCTCCAACATGGCCGCCAGTACCCAACAATTTGGCTCAAGGAATGAGCCCACTCCTAAAAAGCGTTAATGAGGTAAGTGTTAATTCTATTGAACAACAACTTTCGAACTTAACCTCTCTTGTTAGTCAATTGATTCCAAGAAATGCACAACAAGTCAAAACTTGTAGAATTTGCATGGTTGCGGGACACCCAACCGACGCATGCCTTACGTTGCAAGATGAGCAAGCAAACACCATTGGTGGGTTCCCTGGTCCACCTCAAAAAAATGTGACCCATTCGCTAACACATACAATGACGGATGGAGGGACCACCCAAATTTGGGATACGGCAATCAAGGAGCGAGGAATGCGTTTCCTAACAATCTGCCTAGCTTTTCGTAATTGCAATTTCAACAAAGGCAGCCCATGAACCAAAACCAAAATCAAAGTCAAGGTACGTCTCTTGGGGATATAGTTAAGACCCTTGCTAATAATTCTTTGCAATTTCAACAATCTGTAGGGCAATTTCAAAGAGAGACAAGGACGAGCATCCAGAACTTGGAAACTCAAGTGGGGCAATTAGCTACCTCCATTGGTAGGCTAGAAGCGCAAGCCTCAAACAAGTTCCCTTCTCAAGAAGTGGAGCCCACCCCACAAGAAAAGGCTGAATCCAAGGGCAAATAAGAGACGGATAAAATTCCTGAGGTAACATGTAATTCACCTTCTTCGTTTGAAGATAAGCCTATCCCTCCTTTTCCTAGCTGGTTAGCAAGATCAAAGAAAGAAGAGGCCGATAAAGAGATTTGGGAGACTTTTCGGAAAGTAGAGGTGAACATTCCCCTTTTAGATGCGATTAAACAAGTGCCGAGATATGCAAAGTTCCTCAAGGAACTTTGTACAAACAAAAGGAAGTTAAAGGGGGATGAAAAGGTAAGTGTGGGGGAAAACGTATCAGCTATTATCCAAAAGAAGCTTCCCCTTAATTGCAAGGATCCAGGTATGTTTTCAGTCCCGTGTAATATTGGCAATACTAGGTTAGAAAGCAATGCTAGATTCAGAAGCATCAATAAATGTCATGCCTAGATCTATATATGCTTACCTAAATTTAAGGCCATTAAAAGAAACTGGAATTGTCATTCAACTAGCTGATAGGTCAAATGCATATCCAGATGGTATGATTGAGGATGTTCCTGTGCAAGTAAATGAACTAGTCTTTCCTGCTGATTTTTATGTTCTTAATATGGAGGATGATAATATGGCTTCTAATGATGCTCCAATCTTGTTAGGAAGACCTTTTCTTAAAACATCTAGAACTAAGATTGATGTGCATGAAGGAACACTCACTATGGAATTTGATGGAGAAACTGTAAAGTTTAATATTTTTGAGGCCATGAGATATCCTAGTGATGTGCATTCTATTTGTTCTATTGATGTAATCGACATGTTAGCACAGGAGACATTTGAGTTAGATGGAGAGGAAGTCGTGAATGTGGTGATTAGCCACAATCTCGATGTAGACAGCATGGGTGAAAGCGAGATGGCCATGAGTGAGTCACTCGAGGAAGCTGTTATGGCACTGAAATCTTTGCCAATGGAAAGGTATGTTGTATCTAGTTTGAGTTTGCCTAATTCTTACACAAAAGTTCTACCTTCCATTGTGCATGCACCGGAGTTGGAGTTAAGCGTCTGCCATCCCATTTAAAATACGTGTATTTGGGAGAAGGAGAGACACTTCCCGTGATAATTGCACAAGATCTCTCTCATTCTCAAGAGGAGCGTTTGGTGCTCGTGTTAAGGGAGCATAAGACCTCAATTGGGTGGACCATTGCCGACATAAAGGGAATCAGCCCCTCTATGTGCATGCACCAAATTTTGCTAAAGGAGAATGCCACGCCATCTAGGGAGGCACGACGGAGGTTGAACCCACCTATGATGGAGGTGGTGAAGAAGGAAATTTTGAAACTATTGGATGTAGGAGTGATTTGCCCAATTTCTGACTCTAAGTGGGTAAGCCCAATTCATGTGGTCCCCAAGAAGACCGGGATCACGGTGGTAACAAACAAAGATGGTGAGTTCGTTCCAACTCGAGTACAGAATGGTTGGAAAGTGTGCATAGACTACCGCAAACTCAATGCGGCAACTAGAAATGATCATTTTCCTTTACCTTTCATAGATCAAATGATAGAACGTCTGGCTGGTAAGTCTCACTATTGTTTTCTTGATGGATATTCAGGTTATATCCAGATTGCAATTGCACCAGAGGGCCAAGAGAAGACGACCTTCACTTGTCCTTTCGGGACGTTCGCATATCGGAGGATGTCGTTTGGACTTTGCAACGCCCCGGCCACATTCCAAAGGTGTATGGTTAGCATATTTTATGACTATGTTGAGCACATAATGGAAGTACTTATGGATGATTTTACAGTTCACGGAAATTCATTTGATAAATGCTTACAGAACCTTACACTTGTATTTAAAAGATGCATAGAAACTACCCTTGTTTTGAATTTTAAAAAGTGTCATTTTATGGTTGAACAAGGTGTAGTTCTAGGGCATGTTGTCTCTTCTAGGAGAATTGAAGTTGATAAAGCTAAGATAAATGTTATAAAATCTTTATCTTACCCCACGAATGTGCGGGAAGTGCGATCTTTTTTAGGCCATGCAGGATTCTATCGAAGGTTTATCAAAGATTTTTCCAAGATAGCATTGCCCCTATGCAATTTGCTAGGCAAGGATGTGGAATTTGTGTTTGATGAGAGTTGCAAGGAGGCGTTTAACAAGCTAAAGGAGTACTTGATTTCAGCTCCAATCATACAACCTCCTGATTGGGACCTACCGTTCGGGATAATGTGCGACGCTAGCGACAGAGCAGTGGGGGCCGTGCTGGGCCAACGAGTAGGATGAGTACCTCATGTTATCTACTATGCATCAAGGACTTTGAATGCTGCCCAATGCAATTACACCATGACAGAAAAAGTACTTTTTGCTATTGTATTTGCTTTGGAAAATTTTCGTTCTTATTTGCTTGGTATTAAAGTTATTTTGTATTCTGATCATGCAGCTCTAAGGTACCTTTGGAAGAAGAAAGAAGCAAAACCAAGACTAATGAGATGGATATTGTTGTTGCAAGAATTTGACATCGAGGTGAAGGATAGAAGAGGTGCAGAGAATTATGTGGTAGATCATTTGAGCCGCTTAGTTTGAGAAGAAGAAGCACTACCTTTAGAGGAACTCTTCGCCGATGAGCATTTGTATGCAATGTCCATGGAAGTGCCTTGGTATGCGGATATAGTTAATTATTTGGTTACTAAGTCACTTCCTAGTAGCTTGACGAAAGCTCAAAGGGACAAAATCAAGAGTGATGCAAAATACTATATTTGGGATAATCCATATCTATGGAAACATTGTGCAGACCAAGTAATAAGAAGGTGTGTTTCGGAGGATGAATTTTATTCTATTCTAACTTTTTTGTCACTCTTATGATGGTGGAGGTCACTTTGGCCCGAAAAGGACAGCACATAAGGTACTTGAATGTGGAATTTATTGGCCTTCTATTCATAAGGATGCATATTTGTTCTGTAAGACTTGTGAACAATGCCAAAGGATAGGTAACATCTCTCAAAGGAATCAAATGCCCTTAACTTCTATACTTGCATGTGAAATTTTTGATATTTGGGGTATTGATTTTATGGGACCGTTTCCTCCCTCCTATGGTAATGTTTACATACTTTTAGCTGTTGATTATGTTTCCAAATGGGTGGAAGCTAAGGCCACCAGGACTGATGATTCTAAAGTAGCTGTAGACTTTGTTAGGACTTCTTACTTTAACAGGTTTGGAACACCTAAGGCTATCATCAGTGATCGAGTCACCCATTTTGCAACCGGGCTACTGACGCACATTTAAGGAAGTACCATGTAACCCACAAAGTGTCCACCGCATATCACCCCCAAACAAGTGGGCAAGCTGAGATTTCCAATAGAGGGGTGAAATCCATTCTTGAGATGGTCGTCAATCCCAATAGGAAGGATTAGAGTACGAAGCTAGATGAAGCTTTATGGGCTTATAGGACAGCCTAAAAAATGCCAATTGGTATGTCCCCATATCGCTTGGTGTTTGGGAAGGCTTGTCACCTTCCAGTGGAGCTAGAACATAAGGCGTTTTGGGCAATTAAGAAATGCAACTTAGATCTTGAGGAAGCCGGAAAACAAAGGAAGTTGCAGCTACAAGAATTGGAGGAGATAAGGAATGACGCATATGAGAACGCAAGGATTTATAAGGACAAGACTAAGGCGTTTCATGATAAGATGATTGCTAGAAAGAATTTTAATGTTGGGCAAAAAGTTCTCCTTTATGATTCTAGGCTCAGACTTTTTTCTAATAAGCTTCGTTCTAAGTGGATTGGTCCTTTTGTTGTTACCAAGGTTTATTCTTATGGTGCAGTGTAAATACAGAGCTTGGAGACTAGAAAGGTATTCAAGGTGAATGGACACAGGCTCAAACCGTTCTATGACAATTTTCAAGTGCAAGTGACGGATGGTCTTAACATGGAGGATCTGTATATGGAGCTTGAAGTTGGGCAAACGACTCTAAACAATTGCGCTGCTTGGGAGGCAACCCAAGGATAAAGAGATTTGAATTTTCTATCCCTTATCTTTTAATGCTTTCTAGGAATTATTACTCTAGGTTGATAGTTTCACTCCTATTCTCTGCTTATATGAAGTTTTCTTTCCTTTGCATGCAAGACTTCCATTGGGGACAATGGAAGGATTAAGTGTGGGGGAATTAGGGGAAATTTTGTGTACAACACATATTTTATGATTGTTTTTAGGAACTTTCCTCAGATTGATAAGATTCTACATGTCGTGTGTTGAGAAATTCTTGATATGGTAATTGAGTTGAAAAGTTGAAGCATGTTGATATGGTAGATCATGACCTTTTGCGAGCTTTTGAGCCTTTGATTGATACATCTTTATATCAATCTGATTTCTTCTATGTGTGTTGTTCATTCTTGATTGTGTTACTCTAGAACTTGTCTTAGATCTTGTCGAGATTACACTGATCCATATGCATACATGAAAGTGATGAAGGCAATTAGGTTTCTTTCCACCACTTGAGCCAAATAAGCCTACCCTGACATTTCATCTCTAGTGAGCCAATTTTGAGCCATATATATGCCTTATTTCTTTTGTATTAACCCACAATATGAGCCAATATCACGAAAAACCAAATGTTTCTACCTAACCTAAGGAATTAGTAGAGCATTTGAGTTCTTAACTTAATGGTGAAGTTTGGTGTTCATTAGAAGAAGTGGAATAAGACCGGAAATTGAGTTTATGTAATCAAGGAATGACATATCTTATTTGCTTTGATCAAAATAATATTCGTATGTGATCAAAAAAAAATTCTAAAAAAAAGGTATAATGAAGCAGAAAAAAAAAAAAAAAAGAAGTATGTTATGCTCATAAATTGTCGTCTTTGAGGTGGAAAGTGGTTGTATTGTTCCTGATATTACAATGTTAGGCTAAGGATTTAATTGCTCTACTATTTCCTATGGCTTTTAGCACCACATAACCTAAATGTTCCATACCATTGTTACCCACGGCCCCGTTACAACCAAATTAAAAGACCTTTTGATTCATGATTTGCATATGATCTAAGTAGTGGAAATGAGATGGACAAGCAAGCCTATGGTAGTACATTTTCATGAATTGAACCTAAGCGATAATAAATGAAACCGAAACACATGAGAGTTGGAGTGCAAACACAATACCGTGTGAGGATCTACTATGTTGATATGTTAAGCTCTTCGATTCAAAGTCTATATTAAGAAAGTTTGAATTAGTTGGGAAGATTTGTTTGAGAAATTCTGTGTTTCTTGGATTACTTGGATATGTTCTTACTTATGATGTGAGGTTCTTTGACATCTATGGAAAGGTAGAGTTCAAATGTAGTTTAGGTTTTGCTCGAGGACGACCAAAAGCTAAGTGTGGGGGAATTTGATAAGTGCTAGAATTGTTACACTTAATTATCATACTTTATGTTTTTTTGTTGTGTTTTTTTTATGATTATTTACGTTTTTAAAGTAATAATTCTTTATTTTTGGATTTTAGTAATTATTTGATTGTTTCCTTGATTTTAGGAGCTGATATGGGATTAATTCATAAGAAATTTGGATGGAAAGCTGGAGGGAATTTCAGTTGGATGAAAATCTACTTAGAATCTCAATTGGATAAGAATTGGAAGTTACTTGGGAGCCAAGAGGATCGTTTTATGTGGCAAAACATTTTTGGGCTTTTTGACTTATTTTCCAACTGGCAAATGTTTATCTTAAGGTGTTTCCTAATTCAAAAAGGATTCAAAGAAGATTACATGCCTAATTTTTAGGAGAATTCAGTTAAAAAAATATATATATATAATGTGGTGGAGAGCCCTAACCAAGCATCATGAGGGGATACACGTTTTGAAGATCCAAGGAGCTGTAGAGACGTGTTCTTCATCATTTAATTCAGCATGAGTTCCTCTTATCTTTTCTTTAATTCTTTCTTTTCTTCAATGATCATGAGTTTGTAATCTTTTATTATTCAGTAGAGAAAGGATTGAAACCATGAATTTGTGATCATGAGACAAGTATTTTGATTTTAATAAATTTGACATCGCTATGTTTAAATATCTATGAATCATCTATGCTTGAATGTCATGATTGATGGATTGGTTGTGTAGGAGGCCTACTACTCAATTACTTCTTGACATCGAATGCTAGTTAATGATTATAAGTTCGTAATTGCTTGGTTGAATTAACACAAGTAGCAAATAATAGAAACATGGATGGTCAAGTTTATGCTTTCTGTTATGGTGTTTTATAGTCTGGATTAAATATCTGCGTCGCCGTATGTTATTGTCCAGGATTGATGATGTCTTTCTCATTCGTTAAAGCTGCCATGAGATTAAACTTTTCAATCATTTGAGGGTTGTTTAGTGGTTAGGGTTTAATTGCAGGTCGTCCAGATTAAACCAAAATTAAGGAAAGATAGGGAATAATAGCTTCGTTGGTGAATTGTATAGTCAATCTATTTAAACTAGTGAATTGAATGTGTTGATAATTAATTACTAAATTCATGGTGAATTTCTCTATTCTCTACCGAATGCTTTTAATATATTGTTAAGAACCTTTAGAAAGTTCACATCTTTAACAGATTACTTCATCTAGCGTACTTTAGATAGTTGAATCCAGAACCACCCCCCCCCCCCGGGAATTTGCTTGCGTTATTAGATTAGTTATTTAGGAAACTCGAATTTAGATAATTGAAACACTTTAATCCTCGTGGGATCGACCTCTACTTACCCTATCTACTAGTTAGTTAGGTTGATTTAGAGTTTAATTTTAATTTGCTGCACTCGGCACGCATCATAAGATCAATCAATTAAATAACAAAATAAGCAAAGAAGTTTGCTATGATCTTCGAAATGCCTTCTGGGATAGAAAACAACATATTATTCAACTCCCATATGAAAAAAATTTCAAAGAAAAAAAATATTTCTACAAAAGCCAGACTTACACAAATGAGCAAAGAACTACTAGAACACTGTAAAAAAGAAATTCAAACTCTTTTACATAAAGGATTAATAAGACAATCAAAGTCTCCATGGAGCTGCTCTGCCTTTTACGTAAACAATCAGGTAGAAAAGGAACGAGGAGTTCCAAGATTAGTAATCAATTATACACCACTAAACAAAGTTCTTCAATGGATTAGATATCCAATTCCAAATAAAAAGGACTTACTCAATAGATTATATGATGCAAAAATATTTTCAAAATTTGATTTAAAAAGTGGATTTTGGCAAATTCAAGTTAATGAAAATGATCGTTACAAGACAGCATTTACAGTTCCATTTGGACAGTACGAATGGAATGTGATGCCTTTTGGACTCAAAAATTCTCTTGAAAAAATTCAGAAAAGAGGATGGGATGATGTCATGACCTTGTAAAAATTCTCTTGAAAGGAAGTCTAGGAGAGAATTATTTTCTCCTTTGATGAATTTAATTTGAAAATCAAAAACTAACAATATTGCTTGCCATCTGGCAAAAAAAATTTTTGAAACTAAATTCTTGATATCCTTTTGTAAAACTTCTTTTGCAGGTTTGCAATCAATTCATAAAAGAAAGGTTTTGTTATATAAATCATCTTGGAATTTTGAAATATTTAAAACAATTGATAAAATTTCTTTTTTGCTGGTTCAATAGTTTTTCTGAGGTCCGAACCATAGACCTGAATGGAATCTAACTACTTGTTCTTGTTTTGTACCTAATCGTTGTTTAAGTATTCCTCCATAACCAATATTTGAAGCATCTGTTTCAATAATAAGGAATGCTTCTGTGTTTGGAAGTGCTAGACATGGAAGACTTTTGGCCCTTTCCTTAAGGGTTTGTACTATTAATGTATGTTCCTCTGAAGGAAGAGAGTTCTTTTTGAGTATTTGGTATAATGGTTGACATAAGTTTCTAAGATTGGGAAAGAAATCTGAAACATAGTCAAGACATCCCAAAAATCATTGTAATTGAGTTTTACCCTTTAATTCATTCGAAAATTTGTTAGCAAACTCAATTGCTTTAGCATTTGGTTTCATTGTTCCTTGGAAAATATTATGACCGAGAAATCTGACTTTTATTTAAAATAGTTTCATTTTTGAGGTAGATAACACTAAACCATTTTTTTTAATAACATATAGAAGAATATTTAAATGTTTAAAATGTTGAGAAAACAAGAATATCATCTGTGTATACAATGATGAAGTCTGTATATTGAGTAAAAATAACGTTTATGATATTTTAAAATTCTGATGGAGCATTTTTGAGTCCAAAAGGCATCACATTCCATTCGTACTGTCCAAATAGAACCGTAAATGCTGTCCTGTAACAATCCTTTTCATTAACTTGAATTTGCCAAAATTCACTTTTTAAATCGAATTTCAAAAATATTTTTGCATCATATAACCTATTGAGTAAGTCCTTTTTGTTTGGAATTGGATATCTAATCTATTGAAGAACTTTATTTAGTGGTTTATAATTGATACTAATCTTGGAACTTCTCGTTCATTTTCTAAATGATTGTTTATGTAAAAGGCAGAGCAGCTCCATGGAGACTTTGATTGTCTTATTAATCCTTTTATCTAAAAGAGTTTGAATTTCGTTTTTACAATGTTCTAGTGGTTCTTTGTTTATTTGTATAGATCTGGCTTTAGTAGGAATATTTTTTTCTTTGAAATTTTTTTCATATGGGAGTTGAATAATATGTTGTTTTCTATCCCAGAAGGCATTGGGAAGATCAGAACAAACTTCTTTGGTTATTTTGTTATTTTATTGATTTATCTTATTTTGAACATTGGGTTGAAGAAGTAGTTTTTCAATTTTTTGATACTCTACTTCTTTTTTAAGATGTTGAATATGATTTTTCTTATTATGTATTAAATTTATTTGTTTGAATATAGCGGTTGATTGTAAAAGGTTTAATTTTCTTTGCTGAATTGGATTAATGAATTGGAAAGTTATTGGGGTATCTTTGATTTTAGTTTGGACTCCTTCTTTTGTAACCGTAAAGGGATATATTTGACTAATAAATAGAGTTCCTAGTATAATTTGTTGTTGAAGGTCTTTGACTAATATAAAAGGAGTTTTGAAGCATATGCTATCATTGCAAATGTAAGAGTTTGATAGTTTTTATTTAATATTCATTCTATCTCCACTAGCAGTGTGAAGGCTTTCTAGTGTTTTTTCGTGGTATTTTGAAGGAATGAGCCCTTCTTGAATGCAATAAAGATCTGCGCCTGAGTCTAAGAGGGCTTGGATTTGAATTTTATGATCTTTTGAAACATGGAGTATTATAGGGATATACCATTTTTGGTATTCTATTTTTTCTACTACTTGGAGAAATTTATCGTTTGATGTTGGTTCTTCGGGTATTTGAATATTTTCTAATTGAGCTAAATCTAGTACATTATTTGAATTATCTGGTTTAGATTTCAGATATGTTATCCTGGCCTTTAACTCTAGACCTTTTGATTCTATAAGTGACAGTTTTAATTTTGTTTCTAAATTTTAATCCAGTATCGTTATTAATTCAGTCCGTAGATGTTGAATTTGTCCCTTTAAATCATTGATTTCTCTTTACAGATCACCAGTCAAAATTTGTCGAAATATATTTAGTGTGGGATATCTTTCAAATATTTGTTCCAAGGATTTGGGTTACTTTGGTTTTGTTATTTCTTGTTCTTTGAATATAATTTCTTTTAATTTAAGAATATATTCTTTTCTTAAATTTTGACCTTGAATTCTTTCAACAATATCTAGCAAATCTTCTTTATTTGCCTTTGTTAATACAAGATGATTAGCTTTCAATCTGAGTTCTCTTGAATTTCGAATATGTAATCTTCATTGTTTGAACTTGATTCTGATAGGAGTAAATTCATTAATTGTTTCTTAATTCTTCATCTTCTATCTCATTGATTTTTTGTTTCATTTTGCAGTCGTTTTGATAATGTTCGGATTTTTTGCATTTATAACAGATTGGAATTTTATTTGATTTTTTCCTTTAATACTTCTTTTTATCTTATAATATTGAGCAGGTATTTGGTGTTTATATTTGTTTCTTCTTAGACACCTATAATATTCTTGTTGAAATCTTTTCTTTTTATATCTTTTTGAAGGAGGTTTAAAGTCATGGATATTATATTCAGCATAGAAAGAACATAATTCTCTTTTTGTTTGAAACTTTTTAAGATTGTTATGGAGCTTTTGTTCTTGGCATAATTGTAGTGCTTCCTTCTTGATAAACGCAAATAGTTGACTATAAGTTATATTTTGCCATGGGATTGTTTGAGTACTACAAACATCTTGAATTTTTGTCATTATTCTTTCTACAAATAATTTTTAAAGTCTGGCAACAAATCTTTCTTTCCAAAATACTTGATTGCCATCATCTCTTTTGAGTACATTTGTTAAAAACATATCTTTGTACCATCGAAAATCTTATAAAGATGGACATCTTAGATTGGTTAGAAATAGTTTTGTTGATTCTTGTTTTTCAGTTGTGCTGCCAAGAAAGGCAACAGTTATTGACCAAATTAATGTTTCTACGGTGTCTTCAATTTCTTCCTCAAGGAGAGTTGACATCGTTTGGGTCAATAGTTTTTCTTTCAGTGTGAGTATGATTGAGTATTATTTTTCTATCATGGTGTTATAATGTTTTCGACCACTATGATTGAAGTTGTCCTGAAAACCTGGCAATAATTATTCTTGCCGCTGTTTGGTTTGTATTTGCAGGATTGAATATTTCGTATGCTGTTGAAGCGATTGCCATTTGATGCAGAGTATTTTTTATCTCATATTCAGATTTTTCATCTATATTCCATTCATGGATATCATTTCCATTAAATGATATAGACGTAAATTGATTTCTTTCCTTATATTGAATATCTGGTGGAGTTGATCTTGGATAATAATTTCTTATAGGTTGATTTTTTCGGTTATTTTTTATCTTATTTATTGAAGGCTCATGGTTTTCAATTGTATATGTATTAAATTGTTGTTCTGTTGTTTGAATTTCAATTTCACTTAAGGATATTGACAATGTGTCTTCATTAAAAAAATTTCGTTTTCTTTTGTAATTGTTTGAATTGTAGGGCCACTTGAAGAAGAGTTGTCTGTTAATTTTAGTTTTTGAGTTATGTTTTCTAGGATATCATCATCAGATTTTTTTTTTTTTGATTTTTTGAGTCTTATTTGTTCTTTATCTTTTTGGGTTAAATTGAAGGGCTGAAATGAGGGTTGCTGTATACTTTGAAAAAATGGGTTTGTTTGTGATTTTGGAATGGGAAAGTTTTGTTGAATTGGATAGCTTTGCGGCATTGGTTGCGGGATCGTTGGTTGAGGAGTTTGTTGGATTATTGAGGTTGTTCTACTTTTTGTTTGTCCTTGTAGGTGGTTAGGCTAGCATGTATTGTATTTAATTGTTCTGAGATTGTTTTGAGATTTAAGGCTTGAAAATTATTTTGTTCATAAATTTTGTTTATATCTTTGATTGTAGGTACAGTTTCACCTTCTTTATCTTCTCGTCCTCTGCGGAAAGGTGTAGCTGCCATCTCCTGATTTTGAAAATTGATGATTAAATTTTTTGTTGGAGGATGAATAGTTTGGATAACTTGTCCATCTGTTGTAAGCCATTTAGTAGTTAAATTTGTATTAACGTTTATGGAATTTTAAATAAATGGATTTGGTATTTCATTTCTTGATGTAAATGACACTAGCCATTGAAAGAAGGGAATATTACATTATAATTGATTTAATTCTTTGTAATAGGTTTCTTTTATTTTTATTGTACTTTCTTTTGTAAAGGTTTAAAAAAACCATTGTCTTTGAGCTTCATTTTGTTTAGATTCGAATTTATTACTTAGATATTCTTTATTTATTGTAAAATCCTTTGTTAAAATATTTATTAAGGGTGCATGCATTTGAGAAGCAGTTGGGGAATCAGAGTTTAAAAAAGAGTCAGTTTGGAAAACTGATTCTGCAAGGGGAGGATTAAAACGAATTCCTCTAAATCTTGTTGCATTGATATTGGTTTGGTTATCTTCTTCCCTTTGAGTGGGTAAGGAAGAAGTTGAATGTCTTGAAGATTCAGCATATGTTGTATTTGAAATTATTGTTTGTTTGTCTGATTCAAATTGCATTGTAATTTTACCATCAGGTTCTTCTATAATTCCTTGAACATGTCTTTGGGCTATATTTCTTGGAGGTTGAGGATTCTCAATCCTCCTGATATCTGGAATGGTTATTTCGTTCCACTTTAGACGTTTTTGAGTATAGGTTGCTGCATGGTCAGCTTGAACTTCTAACAATAGTGTTTCTCCGAGTATTTATGTTATAAATGCAAAACTTTAAGTTAATATTGATTAAAAATTTGTAATTATATATATAAATATATACACCTGCTTTCTTCGCGGTTAAGAAAAAAAACCGCCTCTGTAGAGTGAGAGAGAGAGTTGAGAGAAAAAAATTTATAATATAATATTGAGAGAATTATTTGAATAGACAAAAAACTTCGTTGGTTCTCTAGTTCTTATATAAAATACTTGTTATTTTTTTCAGGCATATTTGAGGTTTGTCTTTTTATTCTCTTTCTGTAGAGTATAATATCTTTATAGTTTCATAATGAAATCTTTTTTTTCGTAATAAAGATTATAACTATTCTATCTACTCTAGAAAATTCAAAGAAATTTTAAAAAAATTCGAAAAACATCATGGAAGACATATAATTCATAAAATTAAAAAAGTAAGTTTTCAACAAATAATTGTTTTTATGAGAAGATTTCTTCCAACAATTCGAATAAAGCATTAGTCCTAATTTCAAGTTAAATTTTATTCTTTTAGCAGTTATATGTATTATATTTATTTTTTAATAAAATTAAATTCATAAACAAAACTCAAACTTGGAAAATTTTTATAAACAATATTAAATAACATAAATTATTACCGGAAAAAAAGAGGGCTGAAGGCAACTTCTTCATAAAAATAACTAGTCATTTCCCATGCGATGCATGGCCAGCTTAACTTCGAATAGTTTAATTTTATATATGATAGTACTATTTTAATCAATGCTTTAGCCAATTGATTTACTAAATCATTAAAAAAAAATTTGATTTAATCTCTCTCAAATAATATAATGTTTGCCTAAAGTTGATAGAGTAAGTATAATTTTTACATAAAAATAATTTATATTTGACCTATATCAATTCTATAGGGAGTTGATTTTTTTTTTTAAAATATTTTTAGGCACCTTTTTTTTTTCTTTCATTTGAATTTTTTAATTTTATTCTATCTCTCGTTAAAATATGTAGGAACAAAAAAAAAAGGAACATACCCAGTGCCTCAAGGGCTCCCGCCTACGTAGGGTCTGAGGGGGCCGATGTATGCAGCCTTCCCCCTTTAGGGTGTTAACCTGAAGAGAGGCTGTTTCCCAGTGCCCCCAACATGAGGGTGAGGACTTCCTAGGAGGTCACTCATCCTGGTACTACTCTCGCCCAAGCACGCTTAACTTCGGAGTTCTAATGGGATCCGGTAACGGTGTTTTGGTTCCCTCTTTGGTCTCGTTAAAATATGTAGATTGAGTAAAATTTTTATTGAGAGAATATTGCATATTTTCTTTTTTCCTGTGCAATATATACATAATTTAAAAGTTAGTACTCAACGCCTAAAATTTGATGAATGAAGGACAACAAATTTTAGTACAACTTCTGAATAAATATATGGAGAGATAGTTCATACATACAACAACAACAACTTCTGAACACTTAGGGTTGACGATTTTCTAGTGTTTAGGGAAAGAGGAACTCCTACTAAAAATATAATATATATGATAGATAATAGGTTATATAAACAACTGATTTTGGTAACAAAAATAAAGCAATATAATGAACAAAATAAATACTATAGATGTTATAAAATCTTACTTATACGTAGCATCTAGAGCACATGAAAGTGGGTCGATTTCTCTCCTCTTTCGTTGACAATATCTCGAAAATTGACTTGACAGAGACAATTGTACAATATTGAATTATATTAAGCTTTTTAAGTGGGTCTATTTGGATGATTAACAAACCATAAAATGTTTAATAAAAGCATGAATTAGAGAGAAAAGGCAAAAGATGTTAAAAACAAAACTAACCTTTAAATATCCAATTAAAGGATGAATTAGAGAGAGAAGGAAAAAGACGATGAAAGAAGTGAAATTCAAGTTTCTCCATGAGAATGTATTGCTATAACTTTCTGCATGAGGGAGATAAAATTGAAATCATAAATTTATTTTTATTTTTATTTTTTATTTTTCTTTTAGTTGTAGGGAAAGGGAAGGTGTGAGAGGTTAGAACTTATGAGATTTAGAAATAAATTTATATTTTGAATAAAGATAGAGATAAAATAGTAGACGTAAATGTGGAAGTTAAAAGAGAGTGGTGAATATGGAAGTTAAAATGAATTTTTTTTAGTCTTTTTTCTTTTTAATATTAGAATTTAAAAGATCAAATCCTTTTTTTTTGGTAAGTGAGTTACCAAAAAAAAAGGATTTGATCTTTTAAATTCTAATATTAAAAGGAAACAAGACTAAAAAATGGGAAAATGTCATAACTCGTAAGTAATAGATAAGATAAGTATTGTATCTATATAAAGTGATTGATTTATTTTAGCAATCATATGTTCTATAAATTATATATTTTTTCCTTGGAATTTTCTATTGATAAGGTATGTATGACAATGAATTACATGATTGATAAATTACTTACTTCCATTATGTAGAAGAAAACAATAAATAGCATAAGAATTGGTTATGAATTAGCAATATAGTTTACATTTAGTATTATATCTAAAATATTTTGGTCGCTACATTTCAATCAAAGAATAACAAACTATTTTAGGCAATTGATAAGAGAGTATATTGTGCGCATTGAAAATATGCAGGGATAAATGATATCTGATATACTGCATTGTCTGAAATCTACATAGAGACATAGAGATTCCTGCATTTCCTTTGCTACTCTTTTCAACACTAGCCCCCAATTGTTTGTGTGAGTTTATGGAAACTACCTGAGCAGTTTTAAGGATATGGGTGGTTAAGTTTTTTTGCCTATTTTATTATTTAATAATAAAATAACCCAGCAGTTCTAGTGAAGTGACTGTGAGTAGTTACTTCCTTGTTGGCCTTTTTATTTTTATAATATAATCATAAAATTAATAGGATTCTTGTAATTGAAGGATATGGAGGTCATTGCTAGAGGTGGCCATGGGTTGGGTCAGGCCAGGCCCGCCAGGCCCACACTGTAGCGGGCTGGGGCGGGCCGGAGCGGGTCGGGGCCTGACCTGGTCCCCCCTCCCCAATTTTTTAAATAAAAAAATTTAAAATTAAGGAAAAACAAACTCATTTTGTACAAAAATTATTATAATTCATTGATGAATAGTATAAGATACAAATACAATCCATCATAATCTTTAATCATTATTGATAAATATATGATATAAAATAAAATATATAATAAATAATAGCAAATAATGTAACTACAACAGTTAGATCCTACTATTTAAAAGTACAAATATATTTATTACAAAATAAAAATAAGATATAGAAGTACAGGTACAACAATACGAAATCAGTCTACTAGGGGGGTTGCTGTGCCGCCTTCTGACGTATCGGTAGTGCGATCGTTTTCATCCTCGCTCGATGAACCCAGCCTCAAGTCGTTTTGCTCCCTAGCCTCTGCGTGCATCCAGTCCTTTAAGCACACGGACATTTCCAAGCTCGACGATGATAGCTTCGCCCTATTCGTTCCAAGCAACCTGCCACCAACACTAAACGCAAACTCCGATGGTACTGAAGACACCGGACACATTAGTATATCACGTTCCATGGTGGAAAGCGCGGGATACTAGGCTTGATTTGTACACCACCATTTTAAAATATCAAATTGCAGATTCGCCGGTGTCGCGAAGAACTGGATCATCAGCGTCCGCAAATAGTAATCTAACTCGTCACATGACGTGGGAGTTTCTGCTGGTGTGAATTGGTCCAACAGCGTCCACGCATATGATGACTATGAACTACTTCCGCCAGATGTGGAAGATCCTACTATAATGAAGTAGCTTGTGGATTATCAGATGATAATCTCCGGGAATAGTGAGAAAATAAAGTGTGTAGGTGCCTATCGACTTACTCAATGAAAACTGAGGTATTAAATGTCGGATCTAATTTTTTGTAAAAATATTCGGCAAACAGGTTCAAACCCCTTCGTTTACAACGAAGATCGAAAATAGTTGCAAAACAATATAAAAGGGGTAGTTCAAGAAAATATTTACAAAATTTCGTTTTCATTGCTGCAATCGATGAGGCCAACAAGGGGTTCGATTCATTACCCAACATCTAATTTACAATATCAATCAATTTTGATATTGCTTGTGGTATACTCGGATAATAGCAACCCGAAAAAAAGTTGGTAGCCTCCCTAAACATGGTAAAAAATTTACAAATTTCATCAATTGTGTCCCAATATACATCGTTCAGATTATAATCACTTAACTCTGAACGAGTATCCTGTACAAATTCCATCAGGACATCCTTATATGGTAAAATTCGATTTAACATATCTACCGTTGACGACCACCTAGTTGGCGAGTCTAATTTAAATTGTTTATACTCTAAGCTATACGTCCTACATAGAGATCTAAATCTTTTCTTTCTGGTTCCGGATGATTTTATAGCTATTGTTACATCTCTTAAAGTGGAAAGAGAAGCGTTTATTAGACCTAGACCATCCATAACCATTAAATGTAGCATGTGACACATGCAACGTAGATGAAAACAACGCCCACCTAACACGGGTCTCATGTGCTTAATTAATTATTTAACGGATGCATTATTATTGGTAGCGTTGTCGAACGTAATACTAAAAATATGTCGCTCTATGCCCTAACCGCGAACTGCCTCCCTAATCGCACCCGTGATTATGTTGGCAGTGTGGGGGTAATCTAAATTTGTAAAATGGATTATTCTTTTTTGAAGGGTGAAGGAGAAATCGATCCAGTATGCTGTTATGCATAAGACACACCAGGTTTTGACTTCCAAGTGTCGAACGTCAACGAGAACATGCTCGTGTTCGTCCTAAAAAGTTCAAAGACCTCAGTTTTCATCCTTTGGTAATCTTTAAACGCGTCCCGCTTTAAGGTGTTCCGAGGAATCCTTACGATGGCGGGGTTCACTGCTTTCTGCATATACCTTACGAATCTCGGGTCTTCGCCGGTGCTAAAAGGCTTTTCAGCGCAATTACGTACCTAGCTAGCTCTCGTCTATTAGTTTCCTGGGAGAATTTAAAGTTAGCAAGCGCACCGGTCGCTTGTTGTACTAACCGTTGTTGGACTCTTTCTGGGTTTTGTTTGGGGTGGGACCTAACTATATGTCTATTTAATATACCCGTCCCACTGCCGAGTGGATGACTAAAGGCCTTGGGTAGGTTACATAATTTACAAAAAGCTTTATTAACTTTCCTATCTAAGTTAAAATGCTTCCAGACCCCACTAGTACTACGCCTAGTAGTACTAGTTCTTGAGGGCTGCTGGGTTTCTGTGGTGGGTGTGGCTTCCTCTTCATTATATGAGTCAGGACAATCCTGCTCGTTGTAGGGCTGTTGCTCAAAGTCCTAACCTATACTGTCAGTTTATGGAGGTGATGGGGCTGATTTTAGAAAAGCTCGTTCATAAGTATTAAGTTCGACTATTCTACTCCACTTAGGTATTATAGGCGGTCTTCGAGAAGAACTAAAACTCGAACGACCGGCTCCAGACGATGATGTGTTTTGTGCCATGATGATAATATTACTGATTAGTATTTTAAAATTTTCGATACTAAAATTACTGAAGCAAGCGAAGCGAACTATGAAATTTGAACTTGAGCGAGATTCTATGAGCCGAACGCTTTGTCAACAACGAACTTTAGAAATTTAGAGTACAATATTGCAAGTAGAAGAAGTATGTAGATGGATGTACAGAGAGAGAAGAGAGAATAAGAGATTTGTTTGTGAGGAAAATAAAATGAATGGATTGGATATTTATAGATAAAAATAAAGTAATTTTTTTTAATTAATTTGGAGGGGAAGCAACGGCTCCCCCTCAAACGGCTCTTTGAAGAGCCGTTGGCAACGGCTAGTTGTTAACGGGCCCGGGCCGGGCCGGGCCTCGACCCCATTTTTTTGGGGCTCGAGGCTCGGCCCGCTTGGGAACCGGGCCTTGGCCCACGCGGGTCAGGCCGGGCCGGGTTATGGGCCGACCCGACCCACTGGCCACCTCTAGTCATTGCTTTTTGAGAAGAGTAAGAAACTTTGAAATAAAATAATAGATAGAAGATATGAGCGTACAATTTTAAATTAATTCCAATATTGATTGTCAATTCTAAATTAATTTCAACATTGTGTTTAATGTTTTTCTTTTATTATTAAAGAGTTAAACACCAATTTTTTTTGGAGTATATTTAATATTGTTTTATTTTCATTTAATATATTTTTAAATAAACATTTAAATTTTTTATTATTACAAAAACTGGCACTACAAATGATATATATTTCATTTAATATCATTTTGATTTACACCAATTTGAAATTTGCATATTCACTCATGGGTGTTGCGGTTGTCCAAGGCGGAAAACAGTAGGGTTTTGCTGCTTTTGCTGACAGTGCTGGATTTGGGTAATGTTGTATTTAAAGAGAGGCACACTTAGCGTTAAAATATAGAAAGATGTATAACGGCATCAAGATTCTTGATAAAACAAAAAAGATATTACGATAAATATATTGTGGTCAAAAAATATTTTCTTCCGAAGAAAATCAATGTTTTATATCATTTAAAATTTTTTAGAAAATTTTCTTATCATATAATATATTATAATTTAATGATTATCACTAAACAAGTAACAAATACCTAAAACTATTTGTGCAATGTATATGTCAAATAATGTCATGTTAATGTTACCTCAGGTCTAGGGTACTAGAACAACAACCAACCTAAACCCAACCCATTAGCAAACAATATAAAAAACTATATGCGTGCCATATAAATTTATAACTATTGCAATAAATAGTATAATTTTATTTGCGATTATATTATCTTTCATTTAAAAATAGCAATATATTACTTTAAAACATAAATATCATCAGTATAACGGAAATGACGAGTACTCTCTTTATACTACAGAAAATTTTTTATTGTTTGTTAGAGAAATGCCCTTTTAATAATACTGTTATAAAACTATAGAGATATTATACTCTATAAGAAAGTAATAAAAAGACAAACCCAAATATAATTAACGAAAAATAACAAGTATTTTATATTAGAACGAGATTATTTTATTTATAATTTTCCTTTTTTTTCTCTTTTCTCTTCCTTTTCTTTTCTTTTTCTTCTTTTTTTTTTTTGTTGTTGTTGTTGTTCTTGATGTGTGTGCATATATGCACAAAAACGAGGGATGAGTCATAATGGATGACTCAGAATTATGACAAGTGTTATGATTTTTATAATTATCTATTTATATATATGTATTTATAAATATACGTAAATATATATTTTATATAATTTTTAATTTTTTATGATATTTATTAATATCTAAACTCGACTCTAAAAATTATACCTGAAAAATATCCAATATTTACAACACTCACCATTTGGATATTTTTCGTTATAACGGGACACAGTGTCCAAGCTAAATACTCCTGCATTGTTAAAAATCTTGCCAAGAAAACCCAGTGGGAAAAACCATAGCGAAGAAAAAAATAGTACAGCTCATATTTAACTCTCCCTTATGTGAACATATTAGTAAGGGGCGTTTCCGAGTCAACGCATACCAACATTGTGAACTAATTTCTCAAATGTTGTTGTTGGCAATGCTTTCGTGAACAGATCTGCTAGGTTCTCACTTAAGCGAACTTGTTGAACATCTATTTCACCCATCTTTTGAAGCTTGTGTGTACAGAAGAACTTCGGTGAGATATGCTTAGTTCTGTTGCCTTTAATGTATCCACCTTTGATCTGAGCAATACATACAGCATTATCTTTACATAGTATTATTGGACTCCCCCTGATCGTTGGAAGACTGCATTCTTCTTGAACATGTTGAATAAGGGATCTCGGCCATAAGCATTCACTACTTGCTTCATGAAGTGCAAGTATTTCGGCATGATTTGAAGAAGTTGCTGCTGTTGTCTGCTTGGTAGATCGCCAAGATATAGCAGTGTCACGATAGGTGAATAAATATCATGTCTGTAAATGGCCTCTATGTGGATCAGACAAATATCCTGCATCTGCATATCCAACCAATCTCGGACTTGATTGTCTATGATAATATAATCCCATATCAGATGTACCACAGAGATATCGAAAGATATGTTTAATTCCATTCCAATGTCTCTAGGTAGGTGTTTAGCTATATCTTGCCAATAAGTTAACTGAAAAGGCTATATTTGGCCTCGTATAGTTAGCAAGATACATCAGTGCACCTATTGCACTTAAATATGGCACTTTAGCGCTAAGAATTTCTTCATCATCCCCTCGAGGTCGAAACGGGTCCTTATTCACATAAAGTGATCGGACGACCATCGGGGTGCTCAACGAATGTGCCTTGTCCATATAAAAATGTTCACTTTTTCGGTATAAGTAGATTGATGGATTAAAACTCCATCAGATAAGTGCTCTATCTATAGGCCAAGACAATATTTTGTCTTTCCAAGATCTTTCATTTCGAATTCTTTATTCATATATTCAACAGCTTGTTTAATCCCTTCAAGCGCTCCTATGATATTTAAATCATCAACATAGACTGCTATTATAATAAATCCAAAATTCGATTTCTTAACAAAAACACACGGGCCAACAGGATTGTTCACATATCCTTCTTCCAGAAGGTATGTATTCACCCTGATTGTTTCAATCCATACGGCAATCTGTATAATTTAATTGAACACAGCTCTCGAGGTTTTGAGTTATATGCTTTTGGCATTTGTAGCCCTTAAGGGATTTTCATATAGATATCATTATCAAGTGATCCATATAGGTAAGCCACTACTACGTCCATAAAACGCATGTGGAGTCTTTCAGAGATTGTCAGGCTTATTAAAAATCTGAATATAATGGCATCCATTACAGGTGAATACGTTTCTTTATAGTCAATTCCTGACCTTTGTGAGAAGCCTTGAGCTACACGTCGTGCTTTATATCTCACGACTTCATTCTTTTCATTCCTTTTTTGCACAAAAACCCACTTGTAGCCTACGGGTTTCGTACTTTCAGGCGTTTGGACTACAGGTCCAAAAATTGCACGTTTTGCAAGTGAGTTTAACTTCGCCTGTATTGTTTCTTTCCATTTCGGCCAGTCATCTCTTCTTTGACATTCTTGAGGAGATTTTCAAGATCTTCACCTTCTGTGGTCAAATTAATGGCCGCATTGTATGCGAACACTTGATCGAGAATCATTTCATTTTGATTCCACCATATGCCAGTAATAGCATAATTTATCGAGATTTCTTCATTCTCGACAGTTTCATCACTTTTATAATTCTCAGGTATTTGATACCCACGAGGAGCCATTTCGCCCTCTGTTTCTTTTTTTTGGATTTGCATTTGTACCACTTCAGGGGTTTTCTCTTCCGGAGTTTTAATATAGGAGCCAACTTGTTCATATTGCTCACTTGTCTTTCTTGGATTCTTATTTTTAGAACCAACAGGTCTACCACGCTTTTGGTGTGCAGTAGATGTATTTGCCAATGTCTTAGAAGACTGTTCATTCGGAATGTCAATTCGAATGGGGGCATTCATAGCTGGTAATTGATTTGTAATATTTTGTAAATAGATAATCTTCTGAACTTCCATTTCACATTGATTCGTACGTGGATCAAATTGTGATATAGATGATGCATTCCACACTATTTCACGCTTTTCCAGCTTTAGCTTTTCTCCTCCTAATTATGGGAACATTGTTTCGTCAAATTTACAGTATGCAAACCGTGCAGTAAAAATATCTCCAGTCAATGGTTCAAAATATTTTATAATTGATGGGGACTCAAACCCAACATAAATTCCTAGTCTCCTTTGGGGACCCATCTTTGTGCGCTAGGTTGGAGCAATTGGAATATATACCGCGCAACCAAAAGTTCGTAAATGTGATATATTTGGCTTGACCAGACACAAGTTGCAATGGGGAGTATTTATGATAAGCAACTGGCCTAGCATGAATAAGTGTTGCAGCATGCAATATAGCGTGTCCCCATGCAGAACTAGACAGCTTTGTTTTCATGAGCAATGGTCTAACAATTAGCTGCAGACGTTTAATCAGAGATTCTACAAGACTATTTTGTGTATGCTGGTGAGCCACATGTTGCTCAACTGTAATCCCAATTGACATACAATAGTCATTAAAAGCTTGGGACGTAAATTCTCCTTCATTAACAATTCATTATTTTGCTCAGTAACAAGAAGGCATTGAATTAACTTTGAGTATTTTTTAAAATTTCTTTCTCGATATTGCTGCTGCAGGAGCATGTTCGAGACAACGAAAATCGAAAATATTTTTTTTCAACATATCATCCTCAGTAATATTTTCACTGTATAATTACAGTCGGGAGGTAATATTAAACATCGCAGAGTTATACTCGCTTACAGTTTTAAAATCCTGCAGCCGCAGGTGAATCTATTCATAGCGAGCTTTAGGGAGGATCACATATTTCTGGTGATCAAACCTCTTCTTTAAATTAAACCAAAGGACAAGCGGGTCCTTTACAGTAAGATACTCGGCTTTCAATTATTAGTGGATATGATGCCTGAGAAATATTATTGCTTTTGCGCGATCCTGCAGAGATGCGCTATTACCCTTTTTAATCGTATCTCCAAGATTCATAGCATCAAGGTGAATCTCAGAATCAAGGGTCGAGGGCAAATAATTCTTACCACTTATATCAAGAGCAGTAAAGTCAAGCTTTATTAGATTAGCGGGTTAGGATAAAAAAAACTTTACCTTAAGTTTATGATAATCCTTGTCTGGCTAGACTCGTGCGGATAACGTGTTATAAAACTATAGAGACATTATACTCTATAGAAAGGTAATAAAAAGGCAAACCCAAATATAATTAACAAAAAATAACAAGTATTTTGTATTAGAACGAGATTATTTTATTTGTGATTTTTCTTTTTTCTCTTTTCTCTTCCTTTTTCTTTTTCTTTTTGTTGTTGTTGTGCCCGATGTATGTATATATATACACACAAAAAGGAGCACGAATGAGTCGTCCATGCTATGACAAGTGTCATAATTTTTATAAATACCCTTTTATATATATATATATATATATATTTGTATATTTATATAATTTTTAATTTTTTATAGTATTTAATAATATCCAAACTTAATTTTAAAAATTATACTCAAGAAATATTCAATATTTACAATAAATACAGAATACATAATACTCCCCACATACACCCATAAACTTTGCATAAAGAAAACCCTAGCTTCGCAAAGCTCCGACTGGCGAGAGGACACTCTCTTTCAATGGCGATGGACGCCGTTGAATCACCTTCTTCACTCTCGCCGTCTCATTCGAGGTTCTTTTTACACTTTTCATCCCCCTTTATCCTAATTTTTAAAAATATTTTCTGTTTATTTTGGTCTCTAATAGAATGAAATTTCGGAAATTGCAGTCAAAATCGCCATTTCTACCTCGCCGTTGACAGGATACAATTCAAAATGGTATCCTCTTTTTCTCTCTCAATCTCTGTTTTCTTAACTGATATTTACGCTGTTGGTCCTTATCTTTGTAACTTTTGTTTGAATTGGTCTCCTATCTTTGGGACTTTGTTCAAATTACTCCCTTATCTTTTGTTTTGTTGAAAATGATCTCTACTATTTTATCTTATGACAAACTTAGTCCAGAAATGACTTATGAAATGACTTGTTTACACCATTGGTTTCTTGTATTTTTAAGTTTGTTCAAATTTGTCCCTCATCTTTTCTTTATTCAAATTGGTCCGTAATCTTTGTAACATTATTCAAATTAATCTATCATCTTTTTAATTTTGTTCAAATTAATCCCTCATCTTTTATTTTGTTCAAAATGGTTCCTAATATTTTGGTTGGACAAAATTAGTCTCACATCTTTTTAATTTTTACCTGATTTTGATTACTGTGGGGACTAATTTTGTCACAAATTAAAATATTAGGAATCATTTTGAACAAAAGAAAAGATGAGAGATCAATTTTTTAGGGACTCTGCAAGTGAATTAGTTGAATCCCACATAAGAGTTGTGAGAGATAAGAGATCAGGACTACTCTATCTAATATCAATTGGTTTGGGATGGAACTCCACTTGGGCTTAAATGTCGATCACATGTATGCTAATTCCGTGGGTCAGGCCTAAAGACCCGGTGTAATTTAAGAAATTTGAGCAAAGTTACAAAGACGAGGGATCAATTTGAACAAAAGTTACAAAGATGAGACACAAATTGAACGAACATAACAACATGAGGGACCAACGGTGTCGTTTCTTTAACTTTAATTTATTCATTGGATTGAGTTGATTTGTCAACGCAAATTTGTTGATCTCTCAGTTGGATTGGTGTGATAGGAGACGCTAGTGGATCTATTGGAGGTTATTGGACGGCGACTGGGCCTGCCACTGGTTGTTTGTTGCAGTTCACGAGACGAGCTTGACGTCGTTTGCTCCACCATCTCCGGCCTACCTTACATTTCTCTTGCCTCCTTGGTATCATTCCAATTGCCTCTTAACGAGATATTTACTCTATTGGTTGCTAATGTTTGTAACTTAATTCAAATTCGTCCTTCAAAGTGTTAAGATATGAAGACTGATGGTCTCCCAAACAACCAATTTATAGCTGAAGTTATTAAGGGTTATGAATTCGGTGACTCTTGGGCTCTCGGAGGTTAAAGCTTTAGCTGTCTATAAATAGTTTCGCTTGTGCCATGGTGGGAGTTCGAGTTTAGGTGTAAACTCGGTCATAATGCCTTTGTTCCTACAATGAAATTATTGTGCTCCATCTCCTTGGACGCAGGATTCGACTGGATCACGTAAATTTCAGTATTCAAATATATCCCCCCAATTCCTTTATTGTTTTTGCTATTTCAATTTAGGGTCTGATATTTTGTGGGTGGTCCTAACACTAAGTAGTCATTAATATTTATAAGTTTGTTGAAATTGGTCCCTCATCACTTGTTCAAAATAGTCCCTCGTGTTTTATTTTGTTGCAAAATTAGTCCCATCTTTTTTAAATCTTTACTGAATTTTGACTATTAAATGAGGGATCAATTGTTTCAAATGAAGGGAAAGATAAAGGATCAATTTGAATGAAATTAAAAACATTAAGGACTACTTTGAATAAAAGAAACGACAAGGTACCAATTTAAACAAGTATACAAACATAGGGGACCAATCGAGTAAATAACTCCCTCATAACAGTTGAATGTTTATGATTGTCGGTGTTGATCAAATTAGGCCGTAGTTGCTTATTCTTGCTACCTTTTGTTCTTTTGGGTGCTAGATTGTTCTAATCACTTGCTTAAGATTTGAGTGTATGGAATGTTTTATTATACTGGGTCAAGAAGGGTGGAGAGGGGATCCTTACCCCTGTTTGGATTTTTTTATCCCCATCACCGTATTTTCTTGACCTCCCATTGGAGTTATTCACACCGTTGGTCTTTAATATTTTAAAATTTTTTCAAGTTGGTTCCTCATCTCTGTTTTTTTTTTTTTTTGGTTTCAAATGATTTCTAATGTTTGTGACTTTGTTCAATTAGTTCCTCCACTTTTCTTTGTTCAAATGGTCCCTAATGTTTTATTTTATGATAAAATTGGTCCATCATCTTTTCAATTTTAACCTAATTTTGGTTACCAAGTGGGGGGACCAAATTTTGTCATAGAATAAACATTAGGGACTATTTTCAACAAAAGATTAGATGAGGGACCAATTTGAGCAAACTGAAAAACATTAGGGACCAAGGTGTTAATATTCCCAAATTGGGGTATAATGAGGGAGGGTAAAGTTTGGGAAATTTAGTTATTATTTTAACTATAACTTTCTTTATCTTTACCCTTTTACCTAAACGAGATTACTCCACTTACCTCTCTTTATCCTTACCCCTCTTTTCAACACCGAGGGAAACTGTAATTCCAAATCCACAATTATGTTACAGTTATTCTTTTGCTTCTAATTTGTCTTCGAGAAAAAAATTGGCTTATATAAACAAGGAATTCTCACAGTTGTGAGAGTTCTTTGTCGGGTTGGTTAATGTGATATTTATTATATTGAACCGATAATATTGATATTAGAGTAACATGAAGGATGCATGGCTTGACAATCTTTTCACTTTCACCATACTACGTTGGTGCATAGAGCATTAGCAGATAGTAGGAAAGAATATAGGGAAACAGTAAATTGGAGCTGTGAATTTTTCTCATGTAAAGGTTAGTAGACACTAGGTTTTATTTTAGGGTGGATTATGTAGGACAAGTAACTGAAGAGTTCATGGAGTAATTGGAAAGTCGGAAACCCAAACGAGTGGGTGTGTTCCATTACATATCTGATACGAATAATATTACCGACGGTCACACCCGAATTAGTCTCGAGTTGTCCCAACTACCACGTCACCCATGCCACATCAACGCCACATCAGCGATGCCATGTCATCACATATTGCCACATCATCAACATTAAACCCTACTTAATTAGTAGAAATAGGCTAGGTTAGAGTAGTATTGTTATGTTGAGAATTGATGATGATGTACTTTCTCTCCCCCCCTAATCTTCTTCTATATTTCTCCCCCCTTCTTCTATGTATTTCTCTCTTTTCTGATACTATCCTAATATAAGTAATATCGAGTGGGCCTGATCCAATTATGTATTGTAACAATTGGTATTAGAGCTATCGTTCCTCGGCACCATCAATGGAGATCCTTAGAAGGTCATCAATGGGGTTTCCCACAATATCATTAACGGAGGTACCTAGAAGGTCATCAATTGAGGTTCATAGGAAGTCATCAAGGGAGGTTAATGCACTCATCTTTGATGGATTGATGAAAACTAAGGCGACGATTGATGATTACCTGAAAAGAGTCAATTGCAAACCATAGGTGGATGTTTTCAAGAAAGCACCGGAGCCACCAGCGCTGGGATCGGAGGTGAATAGCACAGATCGGGTCATAGGCACACCACCGGAGCCAGATTTGACCAAACACAGTACAAAAATCGAGGTATTGGGGTCTCTGACACTGACCATAAACTCCGGCAGCGAAGAGAGCCATCGGAACGAGGAGATCGGATGTCCGATGATGGAAGACGGCTCAATGTTTGACCCATCGCCGTTGGTAGCCTCGCTGCCAGCAACACCGGAGATGGAGAACGACTGGAGAGGATCGAGCACAACCACCGATGGATCTGGTGAAAAAGTCGAGAACATCTGTGTTGAAGCGAACGACGAGAAAACCAAGATTAAATATAACCTCCATCA
Organism: Simmondsia chinensis; assembly: GCA_018398585.1. Lineage (NCBI taxonomy): Eukaryota > Viridiplantae > Streptophyta > Magnoliopsida > Caryophyllales > Simmondsiaceae > Simmondsia > Simmondsia chinensis. The sequence goes on along the minus strand of JAGTTD010000009.1, from coordinate 12,746,993 downwards.
CTAGTATTGCACTTCGCCAGTGAGCAAGGCGGCAACACAGTCGTCGTCGTCGTCCAGATGCAGGAAGATGTTGCTGTGAAGGTACAACCACTGCCGCCGTCGTCGCAGAGCTGCCGGCCAGTCACTACGTCTGCTGTATTTCAAGTGCTGCTTGTCGCCGTTCAATTCCCAGGCCACCGGTGGGCCGCTGCTCACGGAGGAGGAGGGGACTTCACAGTTCAAAATTGAAATTAGGGTTAAGGTTTAACTTTTGGTCAAATTACAAATTTACCCTTTTTGTTACTTATAATTTTCATATTACTTTTTACTTGAAATTTTTAAGAGCAAAAATTTTTATAATCTTTTTCAATTTTAGCAAAATTATTTGAGTAAAATTTGTAATTATGATATTTGATCCCGAAGGATTTATCCTATTGTTTATCAATACCTTGACCCTTGAGGACAAAGGGTCATTTCATGGTGGGGGTATTGATACAAATAATATTATCGAGGGTCACGCTCGAATTAGTATCAAGCTGTTCGACTGCCACGTCACTCATGCCACATCAACAATGCCACATCAGCAATGCCATGTCATAACATATTGCCACACCATCAACATTAAACCTTAATTAGTATAAATAGGCTAGGGTAGAGTAGTAGTGGTATGTTAAGAATTGATGATGATGTACTCTCTTTCCCCCCCTAATCTTCTTCTATGTTTCTCCCCCCTTCTTCTATGTATTTCTCCCCTTTATGATACTAAATATAATTAATATTGAATTGGCCTGATCCAATTATGTATCATAACAATGTCAAAACAAAGCTCATGGACCGAACTATACAAACCCAGCAGTTTTGTGGCTGGCCCCGCCTACTTTCTCTAAATTTGGCCTCTAGACATGTTTTTGGATACTATTGCGTTTGCAGATAGTGTATTAACATTTTTTGGAATTTTGCATTTTAGGGTTTTGTCCATTTTCCTATAAATACCCCTTTACGGCTGAATGTTTATTCCAGAATTTCAACAAAATTAATCTCTATCTTTTCTCTCTCTTTATGGTGGATCTCAAATTGTTTTCTATTTTGACGTGTTCAATTTCGAATTTTATGTTTCCATGTCGGACTAGCAAGAGACTAGCTTGACCTCCAAAAGTAACACAGGTATTTGGGTCGGTCCTGGTTTTGAATAGTTGTCTATTAGAACTTAAAGAAGTATTGATTTCTATTCTTGGTCAAGTGAGATAACAGAGATCTTTTCTACTTCTTTCAATCTAGTTCAATTGGTTTGTGTAGGTGGCAAGGAAATAAGTCTCCTTTTCTATCGGATTAAAGAATTTTACATTATTCGAAATGTTGTGGCTTTTTTTTTTTGTAGATTTGTAACTGGGGCATACAGGGGCATTAAAAAACTGTTTACCGCTGGTATCGATCTCCGCTGATGCAGAGTTTCGTTTCATTTGCTGGGCATATGTTAGTAGCCTCTATTACTAGGAAGTTGCGTTTGGTTCAACTTATTTCAACTTATCTTTTTTCAGCTTATCTGTTTCAATAAGATCTATCCATTTAAGATTTGTATCTTTTTCGAGTGAAGTGTTTGGTTGTACAGTGCAGAAAGATCTTTTTTTTACAAAATGAAGTATTTCAATACAAGTTAAAAAAGTAACTTATCTACTATAATAAAAAAAATGACTTAATAATATAAATTATTTAATTATAGTAGGTAAGAGAGAATCATGATAATAATTGGTCATGGTTGTGGAAAGTAGTGAGTGTAGTGACTCATGATCATAAAGGATGTGGTGGACGGTGGGAGTGATGATAACAAGTAAAAGTAGGTCATTGTGGTGAAGATTTAATGTTAATATAATATTTTTAAAGCATTTCTCAGAAATAAGCTATGAAAAACATCCAGTTTTGCGTCTTTTTCTACTTAGTTATAGAACAACTTTTTCATTTTTCTATTTAAACTGTGAAAAAGATGGAAAAAGATCTTTTCTACCAACTAAACGCAAACCCTGTAGTCAAAAAGAGCTTTTTCACAGCTTTAAGTTGTTAAAAAGCTAAATCAAACGCAGCCGAAGTCTCTTTAACTGAAATTTTATTTCATATAGAGGCTGAAGCTGGCAACCTTGTTATATGATATTGCTTTTTTTTTTTTTTTTTTTTTAAATCGAAAAAAGAAATGTCTTTGAGAGAAAGAATGTACCTTGTTATAGTACACTTGGTCATACTTTGATCAATGATTAGACAGGGCCTGGCTTTTGTGGATAGGGAACTGATGAAATCCTGTAGCTAGTGCCTGACTTTTCCAGTGGTCTGTTTGTAAAGGAATATTACATTAAGGTTCTGTTTGTTGCGATTGAAATACTTTTCTTTACAAAGCTTTTTCTTAAAAAAATTTGTTTTCCTAGTTAAAGGGAATTGTTTCATCTATAAATTTGTTTGATGTTCACGCTTGGCCAAGTTGAGATTGAAGTGAAACAAATATGTGATGTTACGCTGGTAAACGTTTTTCCCTCTGGGAAGGAAAATGATTTCCCCTTTCATGAGGGAAAGTCATTTTCATCCGTAAGGAAAACATTTTGAAGACCACGTTGTGGATAAGCTACGTGAGATCAAATAGTTACCTGCCAAAGGCATGCAAGAATCAAGGTTCTGAAGTCCATATCAGTGATTTTTGCTATTAAAACCCACTCTAAGTTATAGGACATTTAAAATTACCCTTAGAGAGCAAAACAATAATCGCTTTTGCTGAGTAGATATGTCACGTGACATTGGCCATCCCACTATACCATTAGCAGTAATCACGTGAAGGACATTAAAGCTTTTGTGAATCACTTGTGAACAAAGTGTTATCATTCTCGCTATGGTAACATTTGTAACCTTGGACATGTGCCTCTCGTGTGTAACTATGTATGTTTCTGGTGGTTGTTTTCAGTTAGTTCCATTATCTGTTTCTTAATTTGATTACGGAGTGGTAAATTTTGTTTGTGAGAAGCTTAACCTAGAAAAATATATGCAGACGTGTGCCTCCTCAAGGAAGCTCTCGCCAATCATGTTGGTGATATAGACTCTTTTTTTTTAATTGCCCTCCATCAGAAGAAAAGAAATGTGAAGATCATTTTTAATGATAGGTGGTGATCAGGACCAACTCATTTGTGAGGCCATGCAAAGATTATTCATGCTAGTTGTGCGTTTGACATGTCATTGGAACAAAATCAGCAAAAACCCTTTTCATGTTGTGACTGTGTGCCACAATATGGTTAGGGCCACCCAGAGAAATCGGAATTTATGTGGTTTGACTTTAAGCCTAAGTCCACCGAAGGGGGGAGTGCAAACATTTCTCTATATCAAAGGAAGATTTCCTGAAATGTCTCATTTCTCAGTCCTAATTCAACATACACAATCCTAGTATAGAGCGACACTAAACTCTAGTTTGTTGTAAGTCTAAATCATATTTGCCCAATCCTCTTCATAAACAAGGGCCAATATAACCAGGTTCCATACATAAACCTTACAATTCTCTTACTTTGATTATGCTTGGATTACGTATATCCTATGTTGTCATCCGACTAAACTGCCCAAGATACTTTTTGTTTTAAATTTAGATATGGTTTAATTCAATTCTGGTTCGGTCCAGTGTAGTTCACTCAAAACTGCTTAATCACAAAAGTACTTTTCGGTGTTTAAATAAATATTGTAAAGGTCATAGCTTATCTCATCGCCCCATGGAGGAAGGGCGATATGCGCCACCCCTTGGCTCATGCAAGATCGTAATTACGTGTATAGAATTTTGAACTTGACTCTGCGTCACCAACACAAAGATATTGATATGTACCTAAATTCATCACATCAGAGCGTTTCTCAGTTAAAACAAGAGTATACTATTCACGTACCTAGCTTCATCGACTAACGTCAATAATCTTGCTCCGTGTACATCACAACCAGTTCTTGTCATTAGCATGCTACACCACCAACAACAACAGATCTAGTGCCTCAATGGCTCCCGTAAATGCAGGGTCTGGGGGGACGTGGGATGTACGTAGCCTTACCCCTTTAGCGTTTTGCCCTAAAAGGAGGCTATGTCCGAGGAACCTCAACCTGGGAAGCATAAAAACAACAGCACATAAAAAGCATGAAACATGAAGCAACGATAGCAATAAAGCAACATAGCAACATAACAACAACAACCAATATAATCAAATAAGCATGCATATAAGCCTATGGGCGCTAGTGCTATCTTAGTTGCGGGTAGGGATGGCAATGGGCCAGGTAAACCTCCTACCCGCAGGTACCCGCCTTGTTTGGGGCAGGTACGGGTATAAGTGGGGTGGGTAGTGGGTACGGATTAGGTGTACCGCCCCGTACCCGTCACGGGTATGGGCGGGTACGGTTATAGTTTTGTACCGGCCCCGCCTCGCCCCACTCCATACCTGCCTCACTTCATACCCGCCATATTCGTTTCATTTTGTACATAGTTAACCTTCAAATTAAAAATACGTGTTTAAATTCAATAACCAAAATTGTTTATCAATGTTATAAAAAGAATATAATTGGTTTTTAAAAATAGTAATAAATAACTAATATGAGCGGGTATAGATAATCGTTTTCTACGTACATTATGGAGGGTACGGGGCGGGTAACGAATACCCATTGAATGCCTGCGGGTAATGGGGCGGGTATGGGTATGGGTTTGTACTTGCCGGGGTGGGTACGGGTATCCACTTTATACCCATGGTGGGTACGGTGTATAGGATTTGAGTGGCAAGTACGGGTATGGATCAGGCACCCCTCGTATCCGGCCCGCCCCATTGCCATCCCTAGTTGTGGGCCTCTCTCCTAAACCGCTATACTGCTACAGTTATGCTAGCCCTTCGCTCTATCTAGAGTCATCTCCTCATTTAGGTTGAGGTGGGGTGAGGTCATATCGAATCGTCTCCACCTTACTTTTTTTTGGCTTGCATCTCCCTCTCCTCCTATATGTAGTATGGAGTTGTTCACATCTCCTGACAAGGGCAGTGGTTGGTCTCCTCCTAACATGCCCAAACCACCACAAACGTTGCTCTCTCAACTTATCCTCGATTGGGGCCATGCCCAATTTGTTTCTTATGACGTCATTTCCGATCCTATCCTTCTTTGTATGACCACACATCCATCGTAACATCCTCATTTCCGCCGTCTGCAGCTTCTGCATATGATGCCGTTTGACAGGCCAACACTCCGCACTATATGACATAGCCGGTCTCACTGCCGTCTTGTAGTATTTTTCCTTTAATGTCATTAGCAAGCTACATTGATCTATATTGCCTTCATATGAATCAAAATTTTATATCTTGTAACTTGATGAACTAGTTCTTTACCCTACTTAAATGTAAGTTGCTGCTTTAGCTAAGAACTATCAATGCCAAAGTTCAATTGTTCTCTAGGATCACATTGCTTGATTGTAAGCTATTCTCCCATAAGCTATTGCGATTCTCTAGTCTATTTGGCTAGAAAGGAATGCTAAGATTTCTAAAAACCAACATACACAGGGAAAAAGTAGTCTTTTTAGGAGTTTTGTGGGACAAAGAATTTGAAGGGCTTTGCTGACTTAGCCTTAGCTAATTTGCAAAGGGATTAGAGGGTTATGTGTCATTAGTTCATGGTTTTTTGAGGGCGTCTTGTCCTTCTCTTTATACATTCTTTTTTTCTTAATTTATTTCTTTTTCCTATCAGGATAAAAAAAGCAATTGCTTGATTGTTTAATTTGGGGGTTATTTTTGCCCCTCTTATGTCAAGTCATTATGACTTTTGCCATTTCCTCTTTCTAGTATAGTGATTTTTCTGAAGCAGACCGCGCACTAATATCTGACAGATTTCAACAAGCAATGTCGGAGTGGTACCAAAACATCTCTAGTCAATTAACAGATCGGGTTGAAGGTGGGGAAAAAGCGCAAAAGTCTCACATGATAGTTGCAACAGATGTTTGTCTTCCAGTTCTTGCTTCGGGAGTCTGCTCTTTCCGTTCGGGTTCTGATAAATTATGAGTTACCTGCAACAAAGGTTCTTCTATCAGTATTCTTTAGATAAATTAGTCCCTATATTTTGTTTATTGTTTCAATTTAGTCTTTGTACTTTTAATTGTGTCAATTTAGTCTCCGTACAATTGAAATTGTTTAATCAAGTCTAGTGTTAAAACTAATGTTATTTTTTGGGTAAAATTTTAACCGGAAATTCATTGTTCTTAAATATTGACCGATTTCTGCATTCCTTGTTCACTTGGAAAGCATATGTAAGTGCTGATCAACATTAAAATTTTGCCAGAAATTAACATTGGTTTTAGCATCGATCGAAAAAATTTCGACTGTACAGGGACTAAATTAACGTAATTAAAAATATAAGGACTAAATTGATACGATAAATAAACTATAGAGACTATGGGCATAAATAACCCAAAATATTATATTGCTTGCTTAAATGTTTACTTGCGTCTGTTACCTCTTGACATTCGAGTCGGTTCCGAAAATAATGCTAAAAAATAAAAAAAATTAAAAAAATAATGTTGAAAAAAAATATATTTCCATGTCTACTGTTGAACCGCGTTAACAAGACGCGTTTAAATTTCAAGAGAACTGGATCACATAAATGCGGTTTAATTTAGAATAAACCGCGTTAACTAAACGCGGTTTATTTTAGAATAAACCGCGTCTAGTAAACGCGGTTTACATTTGAACCGCGTCTAGTAAACGCGGTTTACCGTCAGCGATCTAAAATCCCCCTTTTTTCCACTTATACTTACCATTATGCCACAATTCTTTACTTTTTTGTTCGCTTATAGTTTTTATTATACCGCAATTTGTGATAATTATCATATTGAACCCATGTCTCTCTTGATGAAGCTCCAACATCATAAGGGGAGGTCAAATAACTCCAATAATGGTACTCGAAAGATCTCTGGTGTATAAGAAAAAGAAAGACGGCGGACGACGTGACCGGTGGTGGATTAACGAGAAAGAGGCGGAGAGACAGTGAGAGCAGGGGAGAGAGCACGCGTGAATGAGGAGGGTTTTAGATCCCAAAAAAACCGCGTCATTAAGATGCGGTTCTATAAGATATAAACCGCGTCTTAATGACGCAGTTATACTGTTAAACCGCGTCATTAAGACGCGGTTCTATAAGAAATAAACCACGTCTTAAGGACGTGGTTATTTAGTTATAACCGCGTTCCTAAGATGTGGTTTTATTAATATAACCGCGTTTTTAGGACGCGTTTTATGAGAAGTTTAAACGCGTTTTTTTGACTCGGTTTATTAAAGTCGCGTTTTATAACTGCGGTTCAATAGCAGATTTGGAAATATTTTTTTTCCAGCATTATTTTTTTTAATTTTTTATTTTTAAGTATTATTTTCGGAACCGACTCTTGACATTCCTGCTATCTGTTATACCGTATGCTAAATGTAAACAGGGGGGAAAGAGGGGGGGGGGGGGGGGGGGGGGGCGGGGGGGAGAACCTTTGATGCCCGCTGTTAATTTCATATATCAAAGCATATTAAATGTACCTCTAGGATAATTTAGGCTCTATTCTGTTTGATTCAACAAAAAACATTTTCCTTGCTAATTTTTTTTACAAAATATTTTCAACAGATGATAATTTTTTCCCGTAAAAGTTGTCTTTTAAGCTAATTGGTTTTCATTTTACACATTTATATATAGGTGGTTCACCTGGCCAAGTTGATGTTGAAGTAAAGCATATATCCTACGATTGTGATGGAAAATGTTTGCCTCTCCATGAAGGAAAATATTTTCCTCTTTTGTTCAAGGGAAGTCAATTTTCCCTCATTAGGGGAAAGCATTTTCCGCATTTTTGGTTGTTTCTATGAAGGTTTTTTTTTTAGTTGGGAAAACAAATATTTCTAAGAGTGAAAGAATATATAAAGAGTTAACGATAAGGCGCCCTTGAACATAAAAAAAAAAAAAATAATAATAATAATAATAACACAAGGCCTTTCATTCCCTCTGCAAATATGTCGAGGCTGTGTCAAGGAAGCTCCTAAAGCTCTTTGTCTAAAGAAGCTCCTACAAAGACCACCTTATCCTATAAGAAATTAGCTGGTGTATATTAGTCTTTGAAATAATAGAGACGAGATGGAAAATGTTTTCTGTCAAAACAAATGGAGCCTTACAGATACTAGTCATCTGCTACCTTCTAGTATCATTTGATTCAATTCAACTTACCTATGTAGAACCTGGTCATTTTACAAAGTAGTACAGAGAATGGTGCTTGTCATATATTGGATTTATAGAGCACTCGAGTGGAGAACATGCTGAACTGTATATTTACCAATGCATGGCATATTTCATAGTTGTTTTTTGTCTGTGCATCTTCATGTGCTTTATCATGCAATTTGCTCTGAAGAAGGGTTATTTAAGCTAAGAGGTGGATATAAGATAGCACATGCATTTTTATGTTTCTATATTGGTCTATGCTTCGTGCTGTTTGGTTTGGTATAGTAGTTGGGTTACCCTCTCCCCAAGCATGAGGTCTTAGGTTTGAAGCTCATCTCCCTCCTTCACCAATAATGTTCCTGCCTCCTACCTCTACTTAGGGTAATGTTGTACTTCCTTACCAACAATAACAATTGCAGTCCATTGCCTCAAAGTGGCTCCCAACAAAGCAGGTGGGAGGGTATTATATATGCAGCGTTACCTTATATGGTACTACCCTGTAGAGAGGTGGTTTGCGAAAGGATCCCAACCTTAAAAGATATTGTACTCCTTGTTCTGATTGCCGTATATTTTTTGAATTGAATACTTTCCTTTGTCATTTCTAGTTTAATATAAGTACCTTTTCTTTAGTAGGAAATCAAAGCGTTGAAAGATCAGTTCTGGGGCCATACTACGATATAAGCCCCCTTTCTTCCATATCTGCAGTACGAGCGGGAAGACAATGATTTAACTCAGACCTGAAAACTGGTTTTCCCCAAAAAGTCGAAACAAAACGATCTTGTCAGTGTCGGTATAAATTCATAGTAAAAAAAAAAAAAGGTCAGTGTTTCTCATAAGTTTATGCTACTTTGGCGGAATCATTTGGGTCCAAGTTTCAGTTGTCATGTGAAAGAAGTATTTCTTGGAGTCCGTTACAAGTACTGAAAGCTTAGGACTTGAATTTTGTTGGCTTGTGGCTAAGAAAATATAGCAAAATTAGAAATTAGATCAAAGTTTTACCAATGTTTTGCTAATTCTGAAGAACAAAATATGAAGAACGAAATATAATGCATGTGCATTGAGCCTTTTCCTTGTATGGCTCTTCCTTTTTTTGTTTAGGGGTGAGGGGCACATGCAGAAAAGACCTAGGCACCGTTACAACAACAGCAACAACAAACCCATTGCCTCAAGGCCTTTCGCACATGCAGGGTCTGGGAGGGGTGGTATGTGCTCAGACTTACCCCTTCAGGGTGCTACCCTAAAGGGAGGTTATTTTCAGGGACCCCTAACCTGAGAAGCATGAAAATAAAAAGCATAAAAGCATAATGCATCTAAGCATAAAAGCATAGGTGCAGAGAGCATAAGAGCAAAAACAATGGCTCAGAGCAAGCAAATAGAAAGCATAAAGCGGCAATCGGCAATATGCAATATAACAGCTCATAGCCATACTAAGTAAATCCAACTGGCAGACATATAAGCCTAAGGACACTAGTGTTAGCTAAACTATACTCCTCTGTCCTAAACAGTTACATCGGCTACCCCTTTGCTAGCTCTCCATTGAGCTCTATCTAAGGCCATCTCCTCGTGTAGGTTTAGGTGAGTGAGGTCGTGTTGAATCGTCTCCATCCATCTCTTCTTCAGCCTGCGTCTCCCTTTCCTCCCAAGTGCAGTATGGAGTTGTTCGCATCTCTTAACAGGGGGCAATGGTTGGTCTCCTTCTAATATGGCCAAACCACTGTAAACGTTGCTCCCTCAATTTAACCTCTATTGGGGCCATTCCCAATGTGCTTTTTATGATGTCATTTTTGATCATATCCTTCCTTGTGTGTCCACACATTCATTGCAACATCGTCATCTTCGCCACCTTCAGCTTCTGTGCATGAGGCCGCTTTATTGGCCAACACTTCGCACCATAAGACATTGCCGGTCTTACTGCGGTCTTATAGTATTTTCCCTTTAACTTTAACGGGCACTTTCTATCGCAAAGTACTGCAAAGGCTATCTTCCATTTATGCTAGCCTACTTTAATACGGTTGTTGACATCCTCATCAACTTCGCCGTCTTGCTGTACCATGGAACCCAAGTCTCTAAAACACTCCTTTTTGGGTATTGACTCTGATCCAATCTTAACGTCTTCTATGCTGGGCCTGGTAGAGGTTCAAAACTTAAGTTTCATATACTTGGTCTTGAATCTACTAAGTTGTAAGTCTCTCGATTCCAAGGCCCTTCTCCAAAGTTACAGACCGAGAATCCGAGGCATGAGTTTAAATTGGCGAAAAGGCGGGAAAGGTTGTTATTAATTGAAATTCAGTTAAAATCGGTTAAATTCTGTTATTGCTGGTTTGTTGCACTGCTGTTCTGCATCACGTGTTGCTGCTTGCTGATGCTGCGTTCTCTGCTGCTGTTAATTGCTGTTGTTTGGCGCCAAATACAATAATAATTCAAATAAGTGTTAGTTAATTCTAGATGCTTCTAAGTAGTTAGTCTAGATACAATGTAATAGCTTGTTGTTTTGCTTATAAATAGATCATTCAGCTGTAATTGAAATCATTCAATGAAATAATCAAACACAAGTCTCATTTTGAGATTAATATTCTCTCTCTCATCTAACTCTCCCTATTTCTCATCTCCTTTCCCTTCTTATCTCATCTTAACTCTAAAATCTTTACTTTCTCATCTCAATTTTACTTCTTTCTCATCTCAAATTCTCAATCTATCCAAATTATTACTTAGTTTACGCTTGTGGTTCAATCCCGAGCGTAACAATTGGTATCAGAGCCTCGTTCCAATCGAGTGCGTAATCAAAATTTAAAAAAAAAAAAATCAGAAATCAAAATTAGTGCAGGTGGTGCTGCAGGAAACTCGAGCTTAGATCTGATCAAGCTTTACAAACTAAATTAGGCTGAAATTAAGTTGCGGTTGGAAGTGAAGGTCAAATCCAGTGCTGAAGGTGTTGATCCGGTGCGGATTACAGTACAAGCATTGCTCAAGTTCAGTTCAATCGATCAGATTTTGCTCCACAAATTGATTTGGAATTTCAGAGGACTACATTGCAGTGAATTGAGTTGTTTGTTCAGCAACATTCATATTGTTCAACTCAATATTCTGCAGCCAAGCAACCTGACCAGATCGATCCGGTCAGCATTAATCAGTTTCGGTTGTGAAGTTCAAGAATGGACTCCAATGCGTTGGTGTCTTCCGGTGGTGTTCTTATACGGGTTGCGGTTGCTCGTGCAGCAGCAAATCCAACATATGCAGAGGTGGCTGGTGCATCGATTAATAACCATCAGGAGCTTACTGACAAGGTTGAGCTGCTGAGTACTAAGTTCGATTAGCAAATGACCGAGATCAGGCAGCAAAATGATAGCATTCAGCAAATGTTGAGGTTATTCTTGGAAAGAGACGCAAGTAAGGAGGATCGGTAACAACAAATTGAAGATAAGTTTGTACATTTGCAAGATCAAGTTGATAAACAAGGAGAAAATGATCGAGGCAATGAGAATCTTGTATCTCAACAATTGCAAGGTGAGGAAGAAAAGCTAACTGAAGGTATGAATCAGGAAGCTCAAGTGATCGAGGATAGGATCCCAGACTGGTTGGATCATCAATCTCAGGACATTGAGGGAAGGTTCACTGAAATTCAAAGTCAGTTTAGGATGCAAAATGTGTCTTCAGTTCTTGAGCCTTTGATTCCTGCCAGTTCGTTGCTGATGAACCGATCTCCTGCAGAGTTACAATCGTGTGTTCCTAATGTGGCTGTAGGACCTGCAGTGGCTGAAGGAACGACTCATGATGGGCCTCAAGTTGTTAATGTGTCGGCTAAACCTCAAGTTCGACCTCAAACAGCTGGTGTTAATCCTCAATATCCAATTCCAGTAGCTGAATTGCAATTTCGGCATGCCGATCGGTAAGTTCGGCATGATCTATCTCTTTTCTTGAAAGGAGTTTTGATTAATAGGGTCCCTAACATGAAGCTATGCTATTGGGAGGATATTTGTGAATTGTTCACCAAGTTGTATTGCAGTAACAAGCTCTCATCAGCTGTTTTTTCCCAGTCCAGCTGCAAGTTTAATGCAATCTCAGAAGTTCTTGGAGTTCATCACCATCAACTTCAATTTCTACCTCTACCTCAAGAAGTGATTTCACGTCTCATTCTCTTTCATTCTTGAGGACAAGAATGTTTTCAAGGGGAAGGGAATGTTACAAAGCGAGAATCTGAGGCATGAGTTTAAATTGGCGAAAAGGCGGGAAAGGTTGTTATTAATTGAAATTCAGTTAAAATCTGTTAAATTCTGTTACTGCTGGTCTGTTGCACTGCTGTTCTGCATCACGTGTTGCTGCTTGCTAATGCTGCGTTCTCTGCTGCTGTTAATTGCTGTTGTTTGGCCCCAAATACAATAATAATTCAAATAAGTGTTAGTTAATTCTAGATGCTTCTAAGTAGTTAGTCTAGATGCAATGTAATAGCTTGTTGTTTTGCTTATAAATAGATCATTCAGCTGTAATTGAAATCATTCAATGAAATAATCAAACATAAGTCTCATTTTGAGATTAATATTCTCTTTCTCATCTAACTCTCTCTACTTCTCATCTCCTTTCCCTTCTTATCTCATCTTAACTCTAAAATCTTTACTTTCTCATCTCAATTTCACTTCTTTCTCATCTCAAATTCTCAATCTATCCAAATTATTACTTAGTTTACGCTTGTAGTTCAATCCCGAGCGTAACAGCCTGGTAGAGGTTCAAAACTTACGTTTCATGTACTTGGTCTTGGATCTACTAAGTTGTAAGTCTCTCGATTCCAAGGCTCTTCTCCAAAGTTCCAGCTTGTCATTTACCTCTTCTCGACACTCCCCCACCAGACATTTTATTTTGAAGAAAATGGTTTTGTCCACTAACTAATGCCTTTCTCTCCAATGCATTCCCAAGCCTTAATAGGCCCATTGCTTAACACCTGTCTATCTCTGTAGAAAAGACCTAGGCACCGTATAGTTTCTGTGTATAACTTCATATGAACAATCACAAATAAGGAAAATGTTCTCCCATACTGAAAAGGGAGTGTTTTAAGCTATTGGAGCCTTTATCTCTCTTACTTTGTGGTGATGCTTGCAATACCATGATGTTTTTACTGTATGTTTGCTTATTTTTTTGGGGGTAAATCAATGGGCTCTTTGTAATTGTAATAGCTGGCTATGACTTGCAGGAAACATACATGAGGCGCATGACAACTTGTTTAGCTCCAGGTGGTTCTTTCGATGCTTTATACATTACCGCAAACTTGCCATATCTGCAGTTTATTGATCACGTTGTTGTGCATAAATATGAGCAGATGGGATAGTGATCAACATGGTTGTTGGGGGCGAAGTCGCAACCTTGAAAAGCATTGAAGAAAGTAGTAATCTCCTTATAGCTGAGATGCCCATTCAAGTAAGTTTCCTTATGTTCCCTAAGTACGGGATCTAATAGTTTGTCACCTGTATTTGGTTTTCAAATGAATGGGTTGAACATGTACAGGTCAGATTGATAATTCTGACTGGATTAGCTTTTCTGGTAAAGGATTGGACTGCACCAACTGTATACCAATCCAGTCTGGTCGAAGACTTGGAAAAATTGGTGGTATGACTGTACCCCAATCTAACCCCAATGATAAAGTGAAACTATAGGAAAGTAACACTCAAAATTGGTGATTGGACCGAAGAGAAGTACCTTTGTTATTGCAATTTTTTTGCTTAAAAACAAAAAAAATCATAGAAAATTGATTAAATAGAAATCTGGGTTTCTTACTCATGGTAAAAATGAGAACTCACTCAAAAACTCTATCTAAATGCGCCAATTTGAATCACCCAATTTTAAATTTATTTTTTCCAATTGTATTTTCTCTACTACTTTTAATTGTACTCTTGATTAATAGATTCAATGAAATTGAGTTTAAGTGATTGAGTTGACAATTTTTTTCGGTGAAAAACAATTACAATTAATAGTTCTAATATCTACCCATATTGGTTCAGTCTGGTCTGATGTTTAACAGGTTTTGCACAGGACCGGTCCAGTATTCGGTCTTATTTCTAAGTGTTGTTTTGGATTTCACTTTGGGCCAGTCTGGTCTTGAACTCATGTAAACCCATACAAATTAAATACTCGAATTTCTGATTTTTGGTTATATTAAAAATCATTGCACGAAACTTTCAGAAATGCCTTTTCTGTGTTTTAATATAACTATCAACCTGACGTGGTTGGCTCCCACAAATTTCGTTTTTTCCAAAAAAAAAAAAAAGGGAATCAAGTTTTTCTATTCATTTATATGAAAAAACCGGAATTCATTTGATTTGAAAAATTTTGGTAAATCGTTGATTCGTCCCATGTTTGAAATCAGCCTCCGCCTTAAAGCCACTAATTAGAGAATACTGGCCAAAAATCTGTATACAGGTATCTGAAATTCTGTGAAGACGGTGCTGATTCTCTTCATTTAGGAGGACATATCGGATGATTAAGGTCAATGTTTTGTATCTTCCTAATGCTGCTGTTTCAGTTTCTAATACGAATTACTATTCTAACATGAGACGTAAATTTTGCTGGTCCCTTAGGGACATAGCCGAGTGGTCGTGATCGCCGGGTACCAACGAGGTGACCCGGGATCGAATCCCACAAAGCTCAAAGTGGTGTCCTCTTTAATGAGGACTTTATGGGGTTTATCCCCTCCCCCCTCCCCCCCTCCCCATGGCTTTACCATCATAAAAAAAAAAATGAGACGTAAATTTTGCTGGTCCTAACTACATGAGGATTTTTCTATAAAACATCTGACAATTTATCGATACAGTGTATATTGTAAAAAAGGATAAGGAGGGAGAAAATGAAAGACTTGTTTGGTATTATTTTCTATTTGTAGTTTTAGTCTTTTTTTTAACTAAAATGCCATGTTTTGGAAATGATTTTTTTTGGTTTTTGGTTTGTTGTTTTCATATTCTTTTTCTTGTCTGGGTGAAAGCTGAAAACAAAAAAGCCAGAAACTAGGAAAGACTATGATTTTCTCAAAACAACAAAACTGCAAATACATCAATACTAAACAGGCTGTAGGGCTCTAGAATTTCAATGGTTTTATGTGGATTGAGCACAAACAAGAGAGGAACTCTCAAAACACAGTAACGCGTGCTTGGTAGGGATGGGGACTTAAATCATTGCACCATGGACTTCATTATGTTTTGCCACATTATTTAATAGACAAATTGACTAATATATCTTTTTTCCTTTTGCAAATTAATTAAATACAAATTAAAGCGGGTGACAAGAGGTGGATATGGTGTGGGTATGGGCGAGATGGTTCAGGTAAGGATTGGGTACAAAATCATTACCCACCCCCTATATCCGTGGCAGTATATTTCCTTCTCGTACCCGCAACCCGCCCCAAACAAGGTGGATATCTAAAGGATAATGAGTTTTATGCACTCTATTGCCATCTTTAGTAAGGGACCAGGTTGTCCCATTAGAACTCCGAAGCGTGCTTGGACGAAAGTAGTACCAAGATGGGTGACCTTCTGTGAAGTTCTCACCCTTAGGTTGGGGGCACTCGGAAACAGCCTCTCTTCAGGGGTAATGATGCGTCTTGTAATTACGCATCCTTTAATTGTTATCTTAATTATTTTACACCTATTTAATTATAGTTCTACACTCATTTTGGCAATTTTTAAGTTTAACAGGTTTGAAATTAAAGTTCTGAAAATTGTCAAATGTTGGTGCAAATGAGGCAAATTCGATGCGTAAACAATTAAATCAAGTCAATCGAGATTCGGGACGAGAACGTAAAAGCTCGACCTGCGTTAACCCGAGGCAACACTGTTCATCACCTTCAACCTCCAACCCTGTTCGACCCAACCACCATCCGCAGCACTGTTCACAGGCCCAAACGCACAGCCCATCAACCACGACCCAGATCGACCACCAACAGCACTAGCCCGTCAGCCACCACCCACAACTGCAGGCCCAACACCCTGTTACAGCCCAAAAACGCAGCCCGTTATTGTTCATCGTCGACCTCGCCCCAAACTCACTAACCCAGCTCGACTCAAGCACCAGCAGTAGCCCGCGACACCGCCTGTACGGCCCAACTTCTTCGACCACCAGCGCCAGACTCCGGCCCAACGCAGGCCCACGAACACCACCAGCCCAGCTCGGCGCCAGTCCAGCCCACCGTGAAACCCTAGCAGAGAAGGTCGGTTGTGGGGGTGGATTTAAGCGGGTCTCGTTGCTGGTTCTGGGGATGGCCTCTGCTCCCTCTTCGCCTGTTCTCTACCCCTTTCACTGCCTTGTGTTTTTCTTCTCTCGGCTCTCTCTCTCTCTCATTAAATTTTATTTTTCTTTTTTTTTTCCGCTGAATTGGAACGAGAGCGAAATTAGCGTGAAGACCGACATGAGTTCGTTCATCTCCTCCTTCACCAGATCATCCTTGATGGAGAGCTAACTTGCTCTCTGGGGTTACATGAAATCTTAGCCTTTACTTTTGTTTACTTTTAATTCGGGTTAATTTGATTATTTACATGAATTGCTTAGTTGAGATAAATACTTTGAAGTAATAAATTTTTATTGTTTATTCAATTGATATGATTATTGAGTTTGTAACCTTTAATTGTTGATATTGATATTTATAAATTAATTCTTTGTGCTTGTAGCCTTAGGATTAATTAATCAAGCAATAGTATTAACCGAATTGTTAATTAAAGCCTATCTTTCCTATGCTTTAGTTAGATAGGGTCAATACGTGATAATTAACAATACGTTAGGTAGAGCCTATTTTTCTTATATTTTAATTAGATAGGGTCAATACGCAATACTAACAACATTATCTTAGTTGGTTGGAGCTTGTCGCCAAAACCATTACCTGTGTGATAATCAATAAGTCCAATTTAAGAGTTAATGCAAAGATAATTGGATAATGATGGATTCAAAACCCTGGGTTCCAATTTAATATATTTTTCCGATTAGAAGTAGATTACTTTAGTTTAATTGTCGTTTTATAGATTAATTAATACAAAAACCTCTCAATTTTATTCAAATTAGTTTAAGTCGTAGAATAAATTTACGCACTCTTAGTCCACGTGGTTCGACACCCTCTCACCCTACACTTCAATTTAGGTGTGTTTAATGGATAGGGTTTTATATTAAATTTTGATAGACGTAGAAAAATACATCAAGATTTTGGCGCCATTGTCGGAGACTAGGCAACGTTCGTGATTTTAGTTTTGTGATTTTCTTTGATTTTTAACTTTCTATTTCTTCTTTAATTTTAAATTAATTTATTTTATTTTTCAACCTACGATTTGACATCTTAATTTGATTCTTAATTTAGGATTTTTAATTTTTAATTCTCTTTAATTGTTATTGTCTCTTTTTTTTTTTAAAAAAAAACTTTTTATTAGCATTATTTTTCTTGTGATTTTCGTGCATAAGTAGATTTTAAGGTTATCTTGTTATTTGTCGTTTCTTTTTAATATTTGTTTCGTCTGTTTTATCTGTTTTGCTTATTTAATTTTTAATTTACTTGTTTTATGTGGTTAATTGTTCATGCACGGTCATCGCTCTTTATCTCTTGATCTTACTAGATTCGATCCTGAAATTGAAAGAACTTTAAGAGACTTTAGAGCCCAACACCGAGCACAAACCGTAATGGCTGACGAACAACTACGTACACTTATGGACTACTTTATCCCCACTACATACACTTAGGTTGCCACCCGTAGCCCATCAGTTTGAGCTTAAGCCACAAACTATATAAATGCTTCCTTCATTCCACGGCTTGGGCAATGAAAACCCGTACACTCACTTGGACAGTTTCGTGGAGGTTTGCTCAACCTTTAGGATTCCTAACGTTAGTGATGACACCATCTTGCTTCGCCTCTTTCCTTTCTCTTTAAAGGAAAAGGCTAAATATTGGTTAGGCACCTTACCTAGTGGGACGATTAGTACTTGGACTCGAATGCAATAAGAATTTCTTAAGAAATTCTATCCCATTAGCAAGACTAACACAGCTAGGAGAGCCATTAACAACTTCGCCCCACTTCCTATTGAAGAGTTTCACGAGAGTTGGGATAGGTTTAGGGAACTTTTACGAGCTTGTCTACATCTTGCTATCCCTAAATGGCAACTAGTCCAAAACTTTTATTATGGGTTAAACGAGAAGGGTCAATTGATGTCTCATGCGGTGGTCAGTTACTTAGAAAGAATGACGACGAGGCGTGGGAACTGTTTGAACTTTTGAATGAGAATTCACAACAATCTGCCGCACATGCACGTCTTAATGCTACTAGGTTAAATAGAGGAGTAAATGAGATTGCTCACACCTCCATCTTAGATAAGAAAGTAGACTTTCTTGCCTCCTCCGTAGAGCAGTTAACTTCCCTATTTAAGATGACATTGGCCCCCTCTACTGTACCTAATGTGTCCCATGTTTCAAATGTGCATAGTGCTTGCTCTTCATGCTCTAGTGTCTCTCATTCGACACATGATTGCCCGCCTACTTCACCTTATGTGGAGTGGTCGGAGGAACAAGTCAATGCAGCCCAAGGATTCTCATGAAACGACCCATACTCTGACATGTACAATCTGGGCTGGAGAAACCATCCTAACTTCTCCTGGAGGCAAGGAGGAGAAGGACAGTTTATGCCATAACAACAGAAACCACGACCTCAACAACCTGGTATGCCCCGGCTTGTCGGTTTTCAACCGCAAGGGTATGCTTCTAACTACTCTCAACCTTCTAATTTGAGCTCTAATTCAAATTTTGAAGAAAAGGTTTTGAGTTGCTGAAAGGTTTAGAAGCTAATTCACAACTCCTTCACTCCCATACACAATCGATTGCAAAGCTAGAAACCTAAATAGGTCAACTAATTAACACTCTGAGTAGGAGAGATGAGGGAAGACTCCCTAGCCAGGCTGTAGAGAACCCTACGAACTGCGTAAGACAAGATAACTATCCCTCCCAGCAAGAACAAGGAAAATCCATTACAGTGTTGAGAAATGGGAAGGAGGTTGACAATGGGGTGAGTGCTGAAAGTGAAGTACCCATGAGTGGTGAGGAAGAAGAGAAGAGCAAGGAGAGAGAAAAGGAGACCGATGAGGTCACGCACCCTTCTCCCACTCCTAAAGCCTCTGATCTTCCCTCGTCATATGAACCTAGAGTATCCTTCCCCCAAGCTTTAATTGTGCCACATCCAAATGGGAAGGACAAAAAGTGGGAAGACATTTTGGAGACGTTTAGGCAAGTAAAGATAAAACATTCCCCTTCTTGATGCGATTAAACAGATCCCGGCCTATGCAAAGTTTATTAAGGACCTTCTAAACCAAAAGAGGCGATCTAGAGCACATCTGCCTAAAAAAGTGTTTTTAGCCGAGCAAGTGAGCTCTATTCTGAAGTGTGACACTTCAGTTAAGTACAAAGACCCTGGTGTCCCCACCATCTCATGTTCACTTGGAGACTACCCGATCGATAAAGCCGATAAAGCCTTACTGGACTTAGGAGCGAGTTTCAACATTATTTCTTACTCGGTTTATGAGAAATTAGGCCTGAGAGAGTTGCAACCCACTACGGTGACCTTGCAATTAGCAGATAGATCAACTAGGATTCCCCGTGGTGAGCTGATTAGCGTACTAGTGAGAGTAGACAAAGCTTTGTTTCCTGCTGATTTCCTCGTGCTTGATATGGAACCTTCTAGTCATTCAAAAAATCATGTCCCTGTCATTCTAGGTCGGCCTTTCTTAGCAACGGCTAATGCTACCATTAATTGTAGATATGGGGTAATGGATGTTAGCTTTGCCAATATTACTATTATGTTGAATATTTTTAAGGCTTCGCTGTCACCTATTAGTGAGGATGAGTCGGAGTATTTCTGGGTGGATATTATTGATGATTTTGTGGACCAAACACTCCCTTCTATCCTAGTTAGTGATTCCCTTGAGCGAGCACCAGTATACGATTGTTCTGATGATTTTGAGATTGAAAATGACATTAGAGAGATGAATGATTTGCTTGAGATATGTGCCCCTTTAGAGACTTGTCATTGGTTGTCAAACGTAGAAGCTTTACCTACGCTTTCGAATTCCCCTGCCTTGCCTTCAATAGTTTCACCGCCTAAACTTGAACTTAAGTCGTTGCCGTCTACTCTTAAGTATGCTTTCTTAGGACCCGATGAGACTTTACCTGTGATTATCTCTTCTCAGTTGTCTAGGGAACATGAGGATGCATTGATGATAGTGCTTGGTGATCATAAGAGTGCCATTGGGTGGTCTGTGGGCGATTTGAAGGGTATAGACCCTTCCATTTGTATGTATAGGATTTTTCTTGATGAGAATGCTAGACCTACTAGAGAGATGCAAAGGAGGTTAAACCCTAACATGAAGGAAGTGGTAAAGAAAGAAATTGTGAAATTGCTTGATGCAGATATCATTTACCCAATTTCTGATAGTAGTTTGGTTAGTCCTCTTCAAGTAGTCCCAAAGAAGTCGAGCGTTACTGTGGTTAGGAGTAGTGATGGAGAGTTAGTGCCCACTAGATAGACCACGGGCTGGAGAGTTTGCATTGACTATAGGAAGCGTAACTCTGCCACTAGGAAAGACTATTTTTCTCTACCATTCATTGACCAGTTTTTGGAGAAGTTAGTTGGTCAGAGCTTTTACTTTTTTTTTACGGATATTCAGGATATAACCAGGTAGTAGTCTACCCAGAGGATCAGGAAAAAAATGACTTTTACGTGCCCCTTTTTGCCTATCGTAGGATGCCATTTGGTTTATGTAATACACCCGCTACATTTCAGAGATGCATGATGTGTAGCTTTTCTAACATGGCTTTTACGTGCCCCTTTTTGCCTATCGTAGGATGCCATTTGGTTTATGTAATACACCCGCTACATTTCAAAGATGCATGATGTCTATCTTTTCTAACATGGTAGACAGATTTCTTGAGCTTTTTATGGATGATTTCTCTGTTTTTGGACCTTCGTTTGATGAATGTTTGTAGAATTTAAGACTTGTGCTAAAAAGATGTGAAGGGACCAATCTTGTTTTGAGTTGGGAAAAGAGTCACTTTATGGTTCAAGAGGGGATTGTATTGGGCCATAGAGTGTCCAAGAAGGGTATTGAGGTTGATAAGGCTAAGGTAGATCTGATTGCAAACTTAACCACCCCCGCCCCCCCCAAAAAAAAAAACGTGAAGCAAGTTAGATCCTTTTTAGGTCATGCAGGTTTCTATAGGAGATTCATTAAGAACTTTGGAAAACTAGCCAGTCCATTAACTAGCTTGCTAGCTAAGGAGACATCATTTAAGTTTGAGGAGTCTTTCCTAGAAGCTTTTCAAAAACTAAGGTCATTACTTGTTTCGGCCCCCATTATTTAGCCCCCAGATTACTCTCTTCCTTTTGAAATTATGTGTGACGCTTCCGATTTTGCTATAGGTGCTGTCCTAGGTCAACGAGTAAATAAAGTGCCTCATGTCATTTACTATGCCAGTAAAACTCTTAATGATTCACAATGCCATTACACCACTACTGAAAAGGAGTTGCTAGCTGTCGTGTTTGCTCTTGAAAAGTTTCGTTCCTATCTTTTGAGGTCAAAAGTCATTATCTATTTTGACCATGCTGCATTGAAATATTTGCTCTCAAAGAAAGAAACGAAACCTAGGCTCATTAGGTGGATTCTTCTACTTCAAGAGTTTGACATTGAGATTAGAGATAAAAAAAGGCACAGAGACTGTGGTAGTTGACCATCTCTCTAGGATTTTCTTTGAGCATCATGATCCATCTATTTCAATGCATGACTCTTTTCCCGATGAGCAACTTTTGTTGTCTGTCATTCACGGGGCCCTTGGTTTGCAGATATTGTTAACTTCCTCGCTACAGGTGCGATTCTATCTACTTGGTCCAAGCAAGAAAAGGATAGGTTTTACTCTCAAGTAAAGCACTTTTATTGGGATGACCCTGACTTGTTTAAGCATTGTGCGGACCAAGTAATTCGTAGATGTGTTCCAGAGTGTGAGTATCATAGCATTTTATCTTTTTGTCACTCATATGCATGTGGAGGACACTTTGGAGGTCGTAGGACTGCTGCAAAAGTCCTACAGTGTGGTTTTTATTGGCCTACTCTGTTCAATGTGTCTAAATGGGTTGAGGCTATACCTACTAGGACCAATGACCACAAAGTGGTCATGCAATTTGTCAAGGACCACATTTTTAACTGCTTTGGTACCCCCAGAGCACTCATTAGTGATGGCGGTAGTCATTTCATTCATAGGTCATTTGAGGCACTTCTTAGGAAGTACTCAGTGCATCATAAGATTGTCGCCCCTATCATCCCCAAACTAGTGGTCAAGTAGAGCTTTCAAACCGTGAGATCAAGTCTATACTTGAGAAAACGATTCGTCCTGAGAGGAAAGATTGGTCCCTTAGGTTGAATGATGCTCTTTGGGCATACCGCACGGCCAACAAGACTCTACTTGATATGTCACCCTATAGGTTGGTCTTTGGTAAAGCATGTCATTTACCAGTTGAGCTAGAACACCGTGCTTATTGGGCCACTAGAGCCTTGAATTTTGACTCAGACCAAGCTGTTGCTAGCCGAAAGCTTCAATTGAGTGAGCTGGACAAACTAAGGACTGAAGCTTATGAGAATGCAAAGATTTATAAAGCTAAATTCAAGGCTTTTCATGATAAATATATTATGAGAAAAACTTTTGTTCCAAATCAAAAGGTTTGGCTTTTTAATTCCAAATTGCGTCTTTTTTTTGGTAAGTTAAGGTCTAGGTGAGATGGTCCTTTGGTGATTAAGCATGTATACCTCTCGGGTGCTATTGAGATATACCACCGTAAAGATGGTCGTGCGTTCACTGTAAATGGTCAAAGACTTAAACCTGTAGTTGAGTTGGATGGCATTGCTGATGGACAGCTTATTGAAGTTGTCTCTTTGATGGACACCATGACTGATACTTGATCTCTGTTGGATTCACTGCGCCCGGCTGAAGGCGTAAAACTTAGTACTCCTAGGAGGCAGCCTAGGTGTTGTTAATTATTGTTTTAGTTTAGTTTTTGAACTAATTAGTTTCTTGGAGACTTGTTTTCTCTCTTTTTAGGTTCTTGTCCCGTGTTGAAGGAGTCATATGTACATGTTCGCGCCGTCTCGTCAGGTTGTATTGCTCCATCTCACCTATCTCTTGTGCTTTAATGATTGATGTTGTTGCATTGAGGACAATGCATGATTTAAGTGTGGGGTGAGGCTCATTTGCATATGCTTGTTTTTGGTCAAATTTTTAAAATTTTGAACGTCTTTTTGTGCATTTTGAGCGTGCATTATAATCATTTAGCTAAGTTTTCCTTGATTGATGCGTATGTTATGATGACAGTGGGATTAGTTGTTTATTTCGTTCTCTTAATTCCATGAAATTAAATGATTTTACTTCATCCTTGTTAATGAGTGTTGTTGATTGTTATTGATATTAATGGGTTCTACTTATGCCGCTCACATATTTAATGAGCACAGGACTTTCATGTTGTGGAAAATTTAAAAAATTTGAGTAAACAACCTTATATATCTTGAGTTTTGCAAGCCTGCCCTATTGGCTTATCCTAATCCTTGCCCTTGATGTTATGTAAAGTACTGATTGGTCAATGTCAATTATAATGATGAAGTACGTGTTATTAAAAAAAAGTCTAAAAATGGACAGAAAAGAAAGAGGAAACAAAAACAAAAAGAAAAAAAGGGTTTCCTCTAAAAGGCAGAGGCAAAAGAAAAAAAAAATTGATGTACGTTCGTGATAAAGTTTCTTTTGTGCTATATCAAGGACAAAATATTGTAAAGTGGTAACTCGTATGCCACTTAAAATTTCTCTATGTATAGGCATGTGTTTAGGTGATTCAATGGTGTGGGTGCACAAAACCTTTACATATTTGGTTGGGAGCGAGAATTTGAGGAGATTTTGTGACATGAAATTCTAATCACTTTCACTTGTGCGCTTAAAGTGTTTGAGTAGTTCCTATTAGTTGATACAAGGTTAATGAAATTCTATGACGGGTTTTGAAGTTTAATCTTCTAAATTTATGGAATTGGAGAATACTCTAAATGATTTAATCTTGTCTTGAATTGTAATATAGGTGTTAATCTCGGAAAACTGGGTGAAGGTTGGGATGGTTGGGGTAGTTGATCATTGTAGTTTTTATGTTAAATCATATACTTTGCTCGAGGACTAGCAAAGATTAGGTGTGGGGGTGTTGATGCGTCTTGTAATTATGCATCTTTTAATTGTTTTAATTATTTTATACCTATTTAATTATAATTTATCACTCATTTTGGTAATTTTTATGTTTAGCATGTTTGAAATTAAAGTTCCGAAAATTGTCAAATAATTGTGCAAATAAACCAAATTCAATGCATAAATAATTAAATCAAGTCAATTGGAGATTGGAACGAGATAGCCCAACAGCACCGTCCTCAACCCAGCCCAACACACGCAGCATTAGTCAGCCCAGCCCAAAAGCACTGTTCACTGCCACCAGACCTCTGGACCACCAATAGCATCACCCACACTAGACCACCGCCCAACCACAGGCCTAATCATCAACTTCACCGACCCAGCTCAACCCAGCAACTCTGGCCCACCAAAAGCAACACCAAGCCCAAACGCTCAGCCCAACACCACCAGCCCGGCACCAGCCCAGCCCACCGTGAAACCCTAGCTGAGAAGAGGAAGGTCGATTGTGCGGGTGGATTATAGCGGGTCTTTCATTTTTGGTTTGGGGGGATTTCACTGCTCAATTCTCTCAGTTTCTCTGTACCTCTTCCCCTGTTCTCTCTCTCTGTCATATATATTTTCTATTTTTTTTGTTAAATTAGAACGAGAGCGAAATTAGCGTGAAGACCGACATGAGTTCGTTCATCTCCTCCTTCACTGGATCATCATTGATGGAGAGCTAACTTGCTTTCTAGGGTAAGATAAAATCTTAGCCTTTACTTTTGTTTACTTTTAATTCGAGTTAATTTGATTGTTTACATGAATTGCTTGGTGGAGATAAATACTTTGAAGTATTATATTTTTATTGTTCATTCAATTGATATGATTATTGAGTTTGTAACCTTTAATTGTTGATATTGATATTTATAAATTAATTCTTTATGCTTGTAGCTTTAGGATTAATTAATCAAGCAATAGTATTAACCGAATTGTTAATTAAAGCTTGTAATACCCAGTCCAATTAAATTAGGCTAGGTATTATAATACGATTAAAATTTGTTATTATTTCGATTGGATTATAAATGAATTAATGAATTAATTATCAGAAAGGGGTCCATTAGTAGTATTAAAGTAATTAAAATAGGTAAAGATATATATATATACATATATATATAAAAAAAAAAAAGGAAAGGAAAGGGGGCCGTGAAGACCCCCCTCCCAAAACCCTCATAATATCTCTCCCTCTCCCCAGCGCCTCTCTCTCTCTCTCTTTCTCTCTCTCTCTCTCTCTCTTTTTTCGTCTCGCTTGATAGGATCCGACGCTAACCCATAATAGGAGTTCGACTTCTGGATTAAACGTTAGTAAAGGCAAGTATACCACTCCCCCTACTTGTTTATATACGAAAAATCTGATTCTTAAGGGTTTACATGTGAGACTTATATTGAATAGTTTATTATTTTGTTAAAATAGGTTCAGGCATAAATATTTGGCTAATTGTGTGATTTATACACTTTTATACGTTGATTTGTTGTTTAAATATGTGATTTCTACTATTGTTTGATGTGTTAATATGCGATTTAAATTATACTGATTTATACATTGAATTGATGTTTAAACATGTGAATCTTGAAAGAAATTGTACTTGTGAGTATGCAAAATGAACTATTGCGAACTTGTTATTTGAATTAAAAGATTTTATGGGAAGAGCTTACAGATAACTACGTTGACCCTCCGGGGTCTATCGACGATAAAATGCGAAATGTGAAATGTGAAAGTCGATCTGTGACCCTGTCGCGGGAATAATACCGGCACATAGATCTATGTTTGATCCTAGCGGATCTGTCGACTTAGAACCGGTTCGAATATGTGAAATGTGAACGTCGATTTCGACCCTGCCGCGGGAATAATACCCGCCGTAGTTTTCGTTTCATCTGTAAGTTTTATCAAAAGAGCTTTGGAAACAAGAGATATGTGCTACCAAAATGTGAATTTTTCTGATAAAAATGATTTTAACTGGCTTCGATTGGAATTCTATTTGTTTTAAATAATATGCCTGATCCGGGTAGGGTGTACGGTATACTTGCTGAGCCATTGTTTGCTCACCCTATTAATTTATCTTTCAGATTAGCAGCAGGTGGCAAACTCTAGAGGAATGAGGATGATGCAGCGACTCTCTGTTTCGGAATTTAGTCTATTTTTGTGGTTTGATTATTTGATAGTTTTGTAGTGGGAATATTATAGACCGTTTGAGATATTGTAATTTGAGCTTCCGCACTATTAGTTTTAAAATGTTAGTATCGATGTATTTGGACTTAAGGTCATATATGTTGGCAAAATTTGTGGAATTTTGACAAATTCTCAGAGAAAGATTTTGGGCTTCGTACTATGATGAGGGGATTTATTGTAGTACGGCCGTGTAGCGCCCTCTTAACTTAAGCCTATTCGGTTTATCGTTTGGGGGAGTTACGAAGCCTATCTTCCCTATAATTTAGTTAGATAGGGTGAATACATAATAATTAGCAATACGTTGGGTAAAGCCTATTTTCCTTTTGCTTTAGTTAGATGGGGTCAATACACGATACTAACATCACCTTAGTAGGTTGAAGCTTGTAGCCTAAACCACTACCCGTGTGACAATTAATAATCCCAAGTTAAAAGTTAACTCAAAAGTAAATTGCTAACGATAGATTCGAAACCCTAGGTTCCGTATTAATACACTTTTCCGATTAGAAGTAGATTACTTTAGTTTAATTATTGGTTTTTTAGGTTAATTAATACAAAAATCTCTCAATTTTATTCAAATCAATTTATGTCATAGAATAAATTCACGCATTCTTAGTCCCTATGGGTCGACACCCTCTCGCCCTATACTTCAATTTAGGTGTGTTTAATAGATAGAGCGAGAGGGTGTCGAACCACAGGGAATAAGAGTGCCTGAATTTATTCTATGACTTAAATTAATTTGAATAAAATTGAAAGGTTTTTGTATTAATTAACCTAAGAAAACAACAATTAAACTAAAGTAATCTACTTCTAATTGAAAAAGTGTATTAAATTGGAACCTAGGATTTCGAATCCATCGTTAGCCAATTACTTTTGCCTTAACTTTTAACTCGAGATTATTAATTGTCACACGGGTAGTGGTTTAGGCTCCAAGGTGATGTTGTTAGTATCGCGTATTGAACCTATCTAACTAAAACATAAGAAAAATAGGCTTTACCTAACGTATTGTTAATTATTACGTGTTGACCCTATCTAACTAAAGCATAGGAAAGATAGACTTTAATTAACAATTCGGTTAATACTATTGGTTATTAATTAATCATAAGGCTACAAGCACAAAGAATTAATTTATAAATATCAATATCAACAATTAAAGGTTATAATAATCATATCAGTTGAATGAACAATAAAAATATAATACTTCAAAGTATTTATCTCAACCAAGCAATTCATGTAAACAATCAAATTAACCTGAATTAAAAGTAAACAAAAGTAAAGGCTAAGATTTCATCTAACCCCAGAGAGCAAGTTAGCTCTCCATCAAGGATGATCCAGTGAAGAAGAAGTTGAACAAACTCATGTCGATCTCCACACTAATTTCGCTCTCGTTCCAATTTAACGAAAAAGAAAGAAAAATAAAGTAAAAGTTGAAGAAAGAAAGAGCTGAGAGAAGAAAAACGCAGGACGGTGAAAGGGGCAGAGAACAGGCGAAAAGGGAGCAGAGGCAGTCCAGCGACGAGACCTGCTTAAATCCACCCCCACAACCGACCTTCTTCTTCTCTGCTAGGGTCTCATGGTGGGCGGGACTGGTGCCGGACGGGGCTGGTGGTGTTCGTGGGCCTGCGCTGGCCCGGAGTCTGGTGCTGGTGGTCGATGAAGCTGGGCCGTACAGGTGGTGTCGTGGGCTGCTGCCAGTGCTTGGGTCGAGCTGGGTCTGTGAGTTTGGGGCGAGGTCGACGATGAACAGTAACGGGCTGCGTTTTTGAGCTGTGACAGGGTGTTGGGCCTGCGGTTGTGGCTGGTGGCTGACGGGCCAGTGCTGCTGGTGGTCGATCTGGGTCGTGGTTGATGGGCTGTGCATTTGGGCCGTGAACAGTGCTGCGGATGGTGGTTGGGCCGAACAGATCTAGAGGTTGAAGGTGATAAACAGTGTTGGCTCGCGTTCATGCGGGTCGAGCTTTTACGTTCTTGTCCCGAATCTCGATTGACTTGATTTAATTGTTTATGTATCGAATTTGCCTCATTTGCACCAACATTTGACAATTCCCAGAACTTTAATTTCAAATCTGTTGAACATAAAAATTGTCAATATGAGTGTAGAAATATAATTAAATTGGTGCATATAATTAAGATAACAATTAAAGGATGCGTAATTACGAGATGTATCAACACCCCCACACCTAACCTTTGCTAGTTCTCGAGCAAAGTATATGATTTGATATAAAAACTACAATGACCAACTACCCCAACCATCCCAACCTTCAACCAGTTTTTCGAGATTAACACCTATATTACAATTCAAGACAAGATTAAATCATTTAGAGCATTCTCCAATTCCATGAATTCAGATGATTAAACTTGAAAACTCGTCATAGAATTTCATTAACCTTGTATCAACTAATAGGGACTACTCAAGTAATTTAAGCGCACAAGTGAAAGTGATTAAGATTTCATGTCATAGAATCTCCTGAAATTCTTGCTCACAACCAAATATATAAAGGTTTTGTGCACCCGCACCATTAAATCACCTAAACACATGCCTATACATAGAGTAAGTTTAAGTGGCATATGATTGACCACTTCGCAACAGTATGACCTTGATATAGCACAAAAGAAACTTCTTTGTCATGAATGTACACCAATTTTCTTTTTCTTTTTTTTTTTTTCTTTCTTTTGGGGGAAACCCCTTTTTTTTTTTCTTTTTTCTTCCCTTTTCTTTTTTTTTTCTTTTTGTTTCCTCTTTCTTTTCTGTCCATTTTTGGACTTTTTTTTTTATAATACATACTTCATCATTACAATTGATATTGACCAACTAGTACTTTACATAATCAAGGGCAAGGATTAGGATAAACCAATAGGGCAGGCTTACAAAACTCAAGATATATAAGGTTGTTTACTCAAATTCTTTAGATTTTTCGCAACATAAAAATCCTGTGCTCAGTGAATATGTGAACGGCATGAGTAGAACCCATTAATATCAACAATAATCAACAACACTCATTTACAATTATGAAGAGGAATCATTTAATTTCATGGAATTAAGAGAATGAAATAAGCAACTAATCCCGCTGTCATAATAACATACGCGTCGATCAAGGAAAACTTGCCTAAACGGTTATGATGCACGCTCAAAATGCTCAAAAAGATGTTCAAAATTATAAAAATTTGACAAAAAATGAGCATATGCAAATGAGCCTCACCTCCACACCTAAATCATGCATTGTCCTCAATGCAACAACATTAATCATTAAAGCACAAGAGATAGGTGAGATGGAGCAATACAACCTAATGAGACGGCGTAAACATGTATATATGACTCCTTCAACACGGGACAAGAACCTGAAAAGAGATAAAACAAGTCTTCAAGAAACTAATTAGTTCAAAAACTAAACTAAAACAAGAATTAACAAAACCTAGGCTGCCTCCTAGGAGCGTTAAGTTTTACGCCTTCAGCCAGGCTCAGTGAATCAAGCAGAGATCAAGTATCAGTCATTGTGTCCATCAAAGAGACAACTTTAATATGCTGTCCATCAGCAATGCCATCCAACTCAACTACAGGGTTAAGCCTTTGACCATTTACAGTGAACGCACGACTATCTTTACGTTGGTATATCTCAATAGCACCCGAGAGATATACCTGCTTAACCACAAAAGGACCATCCCACCTAGACCTTAACTTACCAGAAAAAAGATGCAATTTGGAATTAAAAAGCCAAATTTTTTGATTAGGAACAAATGTTTTTCTCATAATATATTTGTCATGAAAAGCCTTGGTTTTAGC
Organism: Simmondsia chinensis; assembly: GCA_018398585.1. Classification (NCBI taxonomy): domain Eukaryota; kingdom Viridiplantae; phylum Streptophyta; class Magnoliopsida; order Caryophyllales; family Simmondsiaceae; genus Simmondsia; species Simmondsia chinensis. Next base: position 12,716,621 of record JAGTTD010000009.1, on the reverse strand, counting down.
TTTATAAATCTTTGCATTCTCATAAGCTTCGGTCCTTAGTTTGTCCAGCTCACTCAATTGAAGCTTTCGGTTAGCAACACCTTGGTCTGAGTCAAAATTCAAGGCTCTAGTGGCCCAATAAGCACGGTGTTCTAGCTCAACTGATAAATGACATGCTTTACCAAAGACCAATCTATAGGGTGACAAATCAAGTGGGGTCTTGTAGGCGGTGCGGTATGCCCAAAGAGCATCATTCAACCTAAGGGACCAATCTTTCCTATCAGGACGAATCGTTTTCTCAAGTATAGACTTGATCTCACGGTTTGAAAGCTCTACTTGACCACTAGTTTGGGGATGATAGGAGCGGCAATCTTATGATGCACTGAGTACTTCCTAAGAAGTGCCTCAAATGACCTATGAACGAAAGGACTACCGCCATCACTAATGAGTGCTCTAGGGGTACCAAAGCGGTTAAAAATGTGGTCCTTGACAAATTGCATGACCACTTTGTGGTCATTGGTCCTAGTAGGTATAGCCTCAACCCATTTAGACACATATTCGACCCCTAAAAGTATGTAAAGAAACCCAAAAGATGGGGGAAATGGTCCCATAAAGTCAATACCCCAAACATCAAATATTTCCACAATTAAAATGGGGTTCAAAGGCATCATGTCTCGACGCGTCATTGCGCCTGTGCGTTGACAACGCTCACATGCAAGACAAAACTTGTGAGCGTCCTTGAACAGAGTACGCCAATAAAAACCACACTGTAGGACTTTTGCAGCAGTCCTACGACCTCCAAGGTGTCCTCCATATGCATATGAGTGACAAAAAGATAAAATGGGGTTCAAAGGCATCATGTCTCGACGCGTCATTGCGCCTGTGCGTTGACAACGCTCACATGCAAGACAAAACTTGTGAGCGTCCTTGAACAGAGTACGCCAATAAAAACCGCACTGTAGGACTTTTGCAGCAGTCCTACGACCTCCAAGGTGTCCTCCATATGCATATGAGTGACAAAAAGATAAAATGGGGTTCAAAGGCATCATGTCTCGACGCGTCATTGCGCCTGTGCGTTGACAACGCTCACATGCAAGACAAAACTTGTGAGCGTCCTTGAACAGAGTACACCAATAAAAACCGCACTGTAGGACTTTTGCAGCAGTCCTACGACCTCCAAGGTGTCCTCCATATGCATATGAGTGACAAAAAGATAAAATGCTATGATACTTACACTCTGGAACACATCTACGAATTACTTGGTCCGTACAATGCTTAAACAAGTCAGGGTCATCCCAGTAAAAGTGCTTTACTTGAGAGTAAAACCTATCCTTTTCTTGCTTGGACCAAGTAGATGGAATTGCACCTGTAGCGAGGAAGTTAACAATATCTGCAAACCAAGGGCCACGTGAATGGGAGACAACAAAAAGTTGCTCATCGGGAAAAGAGTCGTGCATTGAAATAGATGGATCATGATGCTCAAAGAAAATCCTAGAGAGATGGTCAGCTACCACATTCTCTGCACCTTTCTTATCTCTAATCTCAATGTCAAACTCTTGAAGTAGAAGAATTCACCTATTGAGCCTAGGTTTCGTTTCTTTCTTAGAGGGCAAATATTTCAATGCAGCATGGTCAGAATAGATAATGACTTTTGACCTCAAAAGATAAGAACGAAACTTGTTTAGAGCAAACACGACAACTGGCAACTCTTTTTCAGTGGTGGCGGCATAATGGCGTTGTGAATCATTAAGAGTTTTATTGGCATAGTAAATGACATGAGACACTTTGTTTACTCTTTGACCTAGGACAACACCTATAGCAAATTCAGAAGCGTCACACATAATTTCAAAAGGAAGAGAGTAATCTGGGGGCTACATAATGGGGGCCGAAACAAGTAATGACCGTAGTTTTTGAAAAGCTTCTAGGTAAGACTAATCAAACTCAAATGATGTCTCCTTAGCTAACAAGCTAGTTAATGGTCCGGCCAGTTTCCAAAATCCTTAATGAATCTCCTATAGAAACCTGCATGACCTAGAAAGGATCTAACTTTCTTCACGTTGAGGGAGGGGGTAAGTTTGCAATCAGATCTACCTTAGCCCTATCAACCTGAATACCCTTCTTGGACACTTTATGACCCAATACGATCCCCTCTTGAACCATAAAGTGGCTCGTTTCCCAACTCAAAACAAGATCGGTCTCTTCACATCTTTTTAGTAGAATCCTTAAATTCTGCAAACATTCATCAAACGAAGGTCCAAAAACCTTAAGAAATCTGTCTACCATGTCAGAAAAGATAGACATCATGCATCTCTGAAATGTAGCAGGCGCATTACATAAACCAAATGGCATCCTACGGTAGGCAAACGTGCCGAAGGGGCACGTAAAAGTTTTCTCCTGATCCTTTGGGTAGACTGCTACCTGGTTATATCCTGAATATCCATCAAAAAATAGTAAAAGCTCTGACCGGCTAACTTCTCCAAAATCTGGTCAATGAATGGTTGAGGAAAATGGTCCTTCCTAGTGGCAGAGTTAAGCTTCCTATAGTCAATGCAAACTCTCCATCCCGTGGTCTATCTAGTGGGCACTAACTATCCATCACTAATCCTAACCATAGTAACACCCGACTTCTTTGGAACTACCTGAACAGGACTAACCCACCCACTATTAGAAATTGGGTAAATGATACCCGCATCAAGCAACTTCACAATCTCTTTCTTTACCACTTCCTTCATGTTAGTGTTCAACCTCTTTTGCATCTCTCTAGTGGGTCTAGCATTCTCATCAAGAAAAATCCTATGCATACAAATGGAAGGGTCTATACCCTTCAAATCGGCCACATACCACCCAATGGCACTCGTATGATCACTAAGCACTATCATCAATGCAACCTCCTGTTCCCTAGAGAACTGAGAAGAGATAATCACAGGTAAAGTCTCATCGGGTCCTAAGAAAGCATACTTAAGAGTAGATGGCAACGACTTAAGTTCAAGTTTGGGTGATGAAACTATGGAAGGCAAGGTAGGGGAATACGAAAGCGTAGGTAAAGCTTCTACTTTTGACAACAAATGACATGTGTCTAAAGGGGCACATATCTCAAGCAAATCATTCATCTGTCTAATGTCATTTTCAATCTCAAAATCATCAGAACAATCGTATACTAGTGCTCGCTCGAGGGAATCACTAAATAGGATAGAAGGGAGTGTTTGGTCCACCAAATCATCAATAATATCCAACCAGAAACACTCCGACTCATCCTCACTAGTGGGTGACAACGAAGCCTTAAAAATATTCAACCCAATAGTCATATTGGCAAAGCTAACATTCATTACCCCAGATCTACAATTAATGGTAGCATTGGCCGTCGACCTAGAATGACAGGGACATGGTTTTTTGAATGATTAGAAGGTTCCATATCAAGCATGAGGAAATCAGCAGGAAACAAGGCTTTGTCTACTCTCACTAGTACGTTAATCAGCTCACCACGGGGAATCCTAGTTGATCTATCTGCTAATTGCAAGGTCACCGTGGTGGGTTGCAACTCTCCCAGGCCTAATTTCTCGTAAACTGAGTAAGGAATAATGTTGACGCTCGCTCCTAAGTCCAGTAAGGCTTTATCGATCGGGTAGTCTCGAAGTGAATAAGAGATGGTGGGGACACCAGGGTCTTTGTACTTAACTGGAGTGTCACACTTCAGAGTAGAGCTTACTTGCTCGGCTAAGAACACTTTTTTAGGCAGATATGCTCTAGATTGCCTCTTTTGGTTCAGAAGTCTTTAATAAACTTTGCATAGGTCGGGATCTGTTTAATCGCATCAAGAAGGGGAATATTTATCTTTACTTGTCTAAATGTCTCCGAAATATTTTCCCACTTCTTGTCCTTCCCATTTGAATGTGGCGCAATAAAGCTTGGGGGAAGGGTACTCGGGTTCATATGACAAGGGAAGATCAGAGGCTTTAGGAGTGGGAGAAGGGTGCATGATCTTATCGGTCTCCTTTTCTCTCTCCTTGCTCTTCTCTTCTTCCTCACCACTCATGGGTACTTCACTTTCAGCACTCACCCCATTGTCAACCTCCTTCCCATTTCTCAACATTGTAATGGATTTTGCTTGTTCTTGCTGGAAGGATAGTTGTCTTGTTTTACACAGTTCCTAGGGTTTTCTATAACCTGGCTAGGGAGTCTTCCCTCATTTCTCCTCCTCAGAGCGTTAGCTAGTTGACCTATTTGGGTTTCTAGCTTTGTAATTGATTGTATATGTGAGTGGAGGAGTTGGGAATTAACTTCTAAACCTTTCACCGCACTCAAAACCTTCTCTTCAAAATTTGAATTAGAGCTCTAATTAGGAGGTTGAGAGTAGTTAGAAGCATACCCTTGCCGTTTAAAACCGTCAGGCGGGGGCATACCAGATTGTTGAGGTCGTGGGTTCTGTTGTTGTGGCATAAACTGTTCTTCTCCTCCTTGACTCCAGAAGAAGTTAGGATGATTTCTCCAGCCCGGATTGTATGTGTTAGAGTATGGGTCATTCATGGGAATCTTTGGGCTGCATTGACTTGTTTCTCCGACCACTCCACATAAGGTGAAGCAGAGGGGCAATCCTGTGTAGAATGAGAGATACTAGAGTATGAGGAGCAAGCACTATGCACATTCGAAACATGAGACACATTAGGTACAGTAGAGGGGGCCAGTGTCATCTTAAATAGGGAAGTTAACTTCTCTATGGAAGAGGTAAGAGAGTCTACTTTCTTATCTAAGATGGAGGTGTGAGCAATTTCATTTACTCCTCTATTTAACCTCGTAGCATTAAGACGTGCATGTGCGGCAGATTGTTGTGAATTCTCATTCAAAAGTTCAAACAGTTCCCACGCCTCGTCCTCATTCTTTCTAAGGAACTGACCACCGCATGAGGCATCAACAGTTTGTTGACCCTTCTCGTTTAACCCATAATAGATGTTTTGGGCTAGTTGCCATTTAGGGATAGCATGATGTGAACAAGCTCGTAAGAGTTTCCTATACCTATCCCAACTCTCGCGAAACTCTTTAGTAGGAAGTTGGGCGAAGGTGTTAAAGCCTCTCCTAGCAGTGTTAGTCTTGCTAATGGGATAGAATTTCTTAAGAAATTCTTGTTGCATTTGGGTCCATGTACTAATCGTCCCACTAGGTAAGGTGCCTAACCAATATTTATCCTTTTTCTTGAAAGAGAAAGGAAAGAGGCGAAGCAAGATGGCGTCATCACTGACGTTTGGAATCCTAAAGGTTGAGCAAACCTCCATGAAACTGTCCAAGTGTGTGTACGGGTTCTCATTGTCTAAGCCGTGGAATGAAGGAAGCATTTGTATAGTATGTGGCTTTAGCTCGAATTGATGGGCTACCGGTGGCAACCTAATGCAAGACGGTGAGGCGTATGTAGTGGGAGTAAAATAGTCCATAAGTGTACGTAGTTGTTGTTCCTCAGCCATTACGGTTTGTGCTCGGTGTTGGGCTCTAAGGTCTTTTAAAGTTCTTTCAATTTCTGGGTCGAATATGATAAGGTCCAGAGACAAAGAGCAACGACCGTGCATGAGCAATTAACCACACAAAACAAGTAAATTAAAATTAAATAAGCAAAACAGATGAAACAACTGCTAAAAAAAAAGACGGATAACAAAATACTCTAAAATCTACTTACGCACGAAAATCACAAGAAAAAAATAATGTAATAAAAACAAAAGAAAATTTTTATTTTTTTAGAATAGAGATAATAACAATGTAAGAGAATTAAAAATTAAAAATCCTAAATTAAGAATTAAATTAAGATTTCAAATCTTAGGTTGAAAAATAAAATAAATTAATTTAAATTTAAAGAAGAAATAAAAAGTTAAAAATCAAAGAAAATCACAAAAATAAAATCATGAACATTGCCTAGTCCCCGGCAACGGTGCCAAAATCTTAATGTGTTTTTCTACGTCTATCAAAATTTAATATGAAACCCCATCTATTAAACACACCTAAATTGAAGTGTAGGGTGAGAGGGTGTCGAACTATAGGGATTAAGAGTGCGTGAATTTATTCTGTGACTTAAATTGATTTGAATAAAATTGAGAGGTTTTTGTATTAATTTGCCTAAGGAAACAACAATTAAACTAAAGTAATCTACTTCTAATCGGAAAAGTGTATTAAATTGGAACCTAGGGTTTCGAATCCATCGTTAGCCAATTACTTTTGCGTTAACTTTTAACTTGGGATTATTAATTGTCACACGGGTAGTGGTTTAGGCTACAAGCTTCAACCTACTAAGGTGATGTCAGTTTCGCGTATTGATCCTATCTAACTAAAGCATAAGAAAAATAGGCTTTACCTAATATATTGTTAATTATTATGTATTGACCCTATCTAACTAAAGCATAGGGAAGATAGGCTTTAATTAACAATTCGGTTAATACTATTGTTTGATTAATTAATCATAAGGCTACAAGCACAAAGAATTAATTTATAAATATCAATATCAACAATTAAAGGTTACAAACTCAATAATCATATCAATTGAATGAACAATAAAAATATAATACTTCAAAGTATTTATCTCAACCAAGCAATTCATGTAAACAGTCAAATTAACCCGAATTAAAAGTAAACAAAAGTAAAGGCTAAGATTTCATCCAACCCCAGAGAGCAAGTTAGCTCTCCATCAATGTTGATCCGGTGAAGGAGGAGATGAACGAACTCATGTCGGTCTTCACGCTAATTTCGCTCTCGTTCCAATTTAACGAAAAAAAATAGAAAATATATATGAGAGAGAGAGAGAGAACAGGGGAAGAGGTAGAGAGAAACTGAGAGAATTGAGCGGTGAAAACCCCCTGAACCAAAAATCATTGACCCGCTTAAATCCACCCCCACAACCGACCTTCCTCTTCTCTGCTAGGGTTTCACTGTGGGCTGGACTGGTGCTAGCTAGGCTGGTGCCAGGATGGTGGTATTGGGCTGCGCGTTTGGGCTTGGTGTTGCTGTTGTGGGCCGGAGCTGCTGGGTCGAGCTGGGTTGGTGAAGTTGATGATTGGGCCTGGGGTTGGGCGGTGGTCTAGTGTGGGTGATGCTCTGGTAGCGGTGAACAGTGCTTTTGGGCTGGGCTGACTGATGCTGCGTGTGTTGGGCTGGGCTGAGGACGGTGCTGTTGGGCTGTTGCCCGGGTCCTAGACTTATATTATCTCGTTCCAATCTCCAATTAACTTGATTTAATTATTTCTGCATCGAATTTGTCTTATTTGCATCAATATTTGACAATTTTTGGAACTTTAATTTCAAACCTGCTAAATATAAAAAAGAGTCGGTTCCAGAAATAATGCTGAAAAATAAAAAATTAAAAAAAATTATGCTGAAAAAAAAAAAATCCAAATCTACTGTTGAACCGCGTTTACAAAATTCGGTTATAGTAAACCGCGTCAAGGTGATGCGTTTAAAATACAGATAAACCGCATCTATAACACACGTTTTATATTCATATAAACCGCATTTAAAAAACGCGGTTCATAATTGAATAAACCGCGTTATATAAACCCGGTTTTATCACTAAACCGCGTTTAATAAATGCGGTTTATCCGCAGTACACATAAACCCCGTTTTCATCGCTTATAGTCGCCATTATGCCGCAATTCGTGATGATCATCACATTGATCCCATGTTCCACTCAATGAAGCTCCAACATTATAAGTGGAGGTGGTAAGAAATCAGAAAAAGTTATCAATAAAAGGCTATTAATTCAGTAGTGATCAAATAGCTACGACAATGATACTTAAAGATCTCCGGCGCATAAAGCAGAAGAAGGGCGGCGGCGGACGACATGACCGGCGGTGAGTAGAGGTGTAAACGAACTGAGCGTTCAATGAACTACTCGTGTTCAAAATCGATTAGGGCTCGTTTGTGTTCATTAGGAAAGCTCGATAGCTTAACGAGCCGAGTTCAAGCAGGCTTGATAAGCTTAACGAGTCGAGTTCGAACAGGGGTGCTCGGCTCGCTAATGTTCATGAACAGTTTGATAAGGGCTCGACAAGAGCTCGTTAAGGGGCTCGATACGAGCTCGTTAAGGGCTCGTTATGAGCTCGATAACAATTGGTATTGGTTCAAAAATAGTTCGATAATGGCCCAATAATAACTTATAAAGCTCGGCTCGTTAATTTTAAACTCGATTGGGCTCGATAATGAGCTCGGCTCGACTCGTTCGGTTTACCATATTAAACCGCGTTCATATGACACGGTTTTTTATGATAAACCGAGTCTTAATAACGCGGTTTTTGTTATAATAAACCGTGTTATTAAGACGCATTTTTTTTAGATAAAACCGCGTTATTAAGACGCGGTTTTTAATAAAATAAACCGAATTATTAAGACGCGGTTTTTGTTATGGTAAAACAAAACGCGGTTTTATTTCATCTGAAACGCATTTTATTAACGCGGTTTACTAGAACCGCATGTTGTAAACGCGGTTCAACAGTAGATTTGGAATTATTTTTTTTCCAGCATTATTTTTTTTTTTTCAGCATTATTTTCGGAACCGACTCTATAAAAAATTGCCAAAATGAGTGTAAAATTATAATTAAATTGGTGCAAAATAATTGAAATAACAATTAAAAGATGCGTAAATACGAGACGCATTAGTTACTTCTCTCCCCTTTGTTCGTGATATAAACGATCCAGGCAAAAGGTGATGCAGGAGCAGAGGGCCGTAGCCAAATCATTAAAGTGACAAAGCCTAGTGAACCATGTGTGGTGCCCTGAACCGTGCCACCAGAGTTTGGTAGCGACAAGCCAGATAAGGGTGTCCAGCAGCCATGTTTTGTAAATGGAGGTGCTGCGCAATTTTGCTTTTGATAATCATTGTGAGAGACATACATTGTCTTTAGGCCTATAAATTTGAAGTGCACAAAATGTTCCAACTAATAATACGTTTGCGTGCTCAAAATACCTTGTAAGTAGCCATTTAGACTGTTCCCTTTGGTGTCACTTTGTCTTTGGTGTGGTCTTGTTGCTACACTAGTCCAAACAAGATATAGTTCAGGATATCCCTTCCGTGTTCAGCTTTTGCATAACTAGTTTCTATATCCTTTTACTCCATTTTGTTTTTTTATTCTGTAAATCTTTTTCATTTCTAATCTTGTGAATGTGTAGGATTTTATGTCTGTCTTGTAAATCCTACGTCGTATTTACGCGAATCATCAATTTTGGTTATGAAAAATACACTATTAATCGCCAAATTGCTGAAGAAAGGGCAGCTTGTGCCACGTGTGAATAGTAAACATTGAGAGGCTTCCCCTGTTAACATAGTGGACGGTCGAGAGGAGTAATACTTGGAGGAACCGTCCCTCTCAATCGGTGCCCTATATTGGAATTAATAGTTCGGATAATCCACTTCATTTAGCTTTCAATCAAAAAAAAAAAAAAAAAAAAAGAAGGAACCACTTCACTTAGCTCAAGGAAAGACTCTGTAAGCAACATTGTTCGATAAAATTTCTTGCTTAGTACTTGAGACATCAATGGTTGTGTGTAGTTTTTTTAGTCTCTCATTAGTTTCATAATGTTATTTGGAGTTGAGTTATTGTGTTATATTAGGCGTTGCCAACCCAGCTTGGTTATTAGAGATAAGTTGGGCCCACCAGTGTCCCTGTTCATACTGATACTTGGTTGGTCTCAACATTTTCGAGCTTGAACCAAGTCATTGATGAGATTTTGAAACTTGTTCTGGGCTTGGTTTGATAAGATAATTAGTATGCTAATTACATATTTTGGCTTGTTTGTGTAATCAAGCTGCACTAAGCTTGTCATTGGACAATCAAGCTGTATTTGTTGAGCTAACCACGAGTTACAGAGTGTAATCTAAGAAGTTTTACCCATTAATGACCATCAACATGCAGCTTGAGAGTTATTAACTAGGTCACAAACTTTGACGTGTGGTTACTAACTCGAAATGGGCTTGATACGGTAGGCTTAAAGAAGCCCAATAGATTTCAAATAGGAGTGGCTCACAAATATATGTGATTTTCTTAATTATCCGATTGGGTCCAAGATTAAGGCTCCGTTTGTTTTGATGAAAAAGTAGAATCTAGGAATTAATTTTTCTCCGGAAAAGGTTTTCCAAGGAAATATAAATTTCGAGCGGGGTTTTCCGATGTTTGTTTCAAAGGAAAACTTAATTCTCCATTGTGATGTCTTCGTGCATGTTTTAAAAAAATATTTTTCACCAATTATTTTATATCTTTTTATAGAACAACATAATTAATAATACAACATATATGAAGTAAAAAAATAAAAGTTAACTATCAAAGTTGTATAAATTAGGATAATTGTTAGGTATTCTAAAATTTGAGCATTTGTCATCTAAATACTCTGTGATTTTATTATATACAATGAGGTGTAAGGAGAGAAGAAATTTTATCACTTGTGTATATACTGTGTTAAAATATGGTAAATTTTTATTAAAATTCAGCTAATTTCTGCTAAAAAACTGATATGGTATAAATATCATATTATCAAAAGGTTGTTCATATTCTAACAAAAATTACTTATATATCATAAAAAAATGTGTCATGTTAGCATTTTTGTACAAAAGAAATTATTGCATTATGATATATAATATATATAGATTGTTGTTTTCATTTAAAATATACTAAATTTTGGCAAAAGATATCTAATTCATGAGAACATTTTTAAACTTCAGGGTACATTATTGTATATTATTAAAATATTATAATACCTATATAATAGATGCTAAAATATTACCTAGATAATTTTCTTCTATAATATTATATAACAATTCAACTTAAAGTCGTTATGTTGCAACAATAATAAAGTAATATCCAAGTTGCTTTTAATTATTTAGTTTAATTCTTGTCCGATGTTGGCGTTAAATGTCTACATTACAATCTGATTTCTTTTGATTCGATCTCGATTTGCATGATAATAACCATGAAGGCTTTTGAGCCATTTAGAATCACGACTTCCTGCATTTTGAAAGGGAAGTTATTTTCCCTCATTTGAGGGAAAAGGTTTTCCGTTAGAAAATCTTTTTCTTGAGCTAATGATGCGCCAAACAAAGAAAAACGGGAAAACCACTTCCTATAATGTGGTTTTCCTCCGAAACAAACGGAGCCTAAATGGGCTTCACATGGAATTTTTAATTATAAAATCAAAATTGTTAAAAGTATTATTGGGCTTACCCTTCAGACGTATTTCACCAAAAGCCCAGCTTGCAAATAAAAAGTAACAGAGTACGCACATTTGGCATCGAAAAGTTCTGGTTGAGGCCAGCTTACTGCTTTCAGTGTTTTGAGTATTTTTGTTGTTTACTTTTGGGCCCTATTCTGTACTTTTGTGCATTTTGGGTCTTGTATTCATATTGTCTAAAAAAATGTTAGCTTTGAAAAGTCCACACTCCACCTCATGGCCAAAAATCAGTATAACAAAATTATATGGGGCCAGTTTGTTGATTATTCTTTGTAGTTTTGATCTATTTAAAAATTAAAAAATCATGTTTAGTAAATGGTTTTTGTGTTTTGCTTTTTTTCAATTTTTATTTTATTTCATTAAAAACTAGAAACTAAACTAATTTTAAAATTAGTCCATAGTTTCACAATAATCAAAGCTGAAGAAGAACAAGAAAACCAAACAGGCTCTTTTTTTCATTATGAAAAATTAAAATTTTATTAGTGCATGTTTAACCCTCCTACATTAGACAAAACAGGCACATTTTGATAAAAAAATATTACTTCATTAATAATTTGTAATAATTTTGCAAGCATATAAAATTTCTTTCAAATTACAGTCATTTATTTTTCATGTTTAGAGAGAGAGAGAGAGAGAGAGGGGGGGGGGGGGGGGGGGGGGGGGGGGGGGGGGATAGAAAAAAAACCTTAGTGGTACAGCAATGGTACTTAATTTAGAAAAGAAGAGGGGGGGGGGGAGACTAATATTCAAAAGAGTACATTGTTAGCCCAATTATATGTCAAAATTTTAAAAAATAACTAAATTCTATGTTTTAACAAAAAATAACCCAATTCTTGCTTTTCTACCAAAAAGTAATCCAACTTTAACTTTTCGACAAAAAAGTAATCCAATTCTTAATTTTTCTACCAAAAAATAACAAAATTTTAAAATTAATCTAAAAATAACTCAACTCTAAAAATTTAATTTAAAAAATATTGAACTCTAGTGCGTGGTATGATGCTCCGATAATATTTGTTTCTACATATTTTTGGTTTGGCTTGTTCTCTGTGGGACTGCAAATGAGCTAAGTCGGCTCATTAAGGACTCAGTTTGGGTTTTTCTAAGCCGACTCGAGAGCCTGCTCGACTTGTTTAAGGGCAGCTCATTTAAATAAACGACCCAAATCAAATCGAGGCCGACTTGGCCCGAAAAGCTCACAAGCCGGCTCATAAGGCTCACAAGCAGACTCGTTTATGGGCTCATGAGCCCCCTCGATTATTGGCTCGCATGTCTACATTGCGGAATTGTGTTACATGTATGTATTTTTTATTTCCAATTTCCATACATGATTTATTTTATCACCCTTTTCTAAAAATTCAAGCAACAATAATCATAAATGAGTATAACAAGACTAGTAAATAAGCTTAACGAGCCTGGTAAATGAGCGCAATTAATTGGAAAAACTCAACTTGCCAAATACTCAAGCCTAAATGATACCAATACCGAGCCGGTCTCATTTAGTAAATGGTTGAGCCGACCATAGGTATGCGGCTGAATTAAATAAATGATACCAATACCGAGCTGGTCTCATTTAGCTAATGAGCTGAGCAAGCTATGGTTTAGCTCAGCTTGGCTCGGCCCATTTGCAACTCTAGTTCTTTGGTTGTATTCCTCTGTTGTTTTGCTTGTTATGTGCCTCAGGATATTGCTTTTTTGTGGGATTGTACTCAATAATCGAAAAAAATGTACTTTTAGTTTGGTTGGGTGGGAAAAGAAATCAAGCCAAACCAAAAATACATAGAAGAAAAATATATTGTCGAAGCGTCATACCGTACGCCATACTTAGCCACCAATTCAGTAGTTTTTTAAATTAATTTTAGATTTTGATTATTTTTTGGTAGAAAAGTTAGAGTTGCGTTATTTTTTTGGTAGAAAAATTAGAGTTGGGTTATTGATGTGTTTTAAAACCGTGTACTCGCAAGCATACAAGATCGTCGTAGCCAAATCGTGTATACGGGTTGTACCCACAGGGAATCAGAGTTAAGTCGAATTTAGTGATTAAAGAGCAGTTGAAATCGGAGTTTTGTGGATTTGAATTTGTTAACTAAATTAACAAAATTAAATATAAACTATAGTTGCCAAATCAATTAAGGTTAGTTTAGGGAATGAATTCAAGGTAGCTTTGCTCGTATCCCGTCATTATATTCTACTATGACAATGATTTAGGAGGCTTAGGCTACAAACACTAAGACTGGGTTAATATTTAAACTAGGCTTAGGATAATGAACTAGTCTAAAGGCATAACCTATCATATCACCCTACGTGTAGCATAGGTTATCTCATTAGCACTACTTAATTCCTTTCTTACTTTTAGTTTAATACGAAACCTGTATTAATACTTAAGTTATGGTTTAGGGTAATGAACTAGTCTAAGGGTATAACCTATCGTATCATCCTATGTGTAGCATAGATTATCTCAATAGCACTAACAAATTCTTTTGTCACTCCTAATTAAATATTAATTTGTATAAAGGATTGTGTTCAGGGTTGGGCACAACCTCAAACCCTAACCACGAGTAAAAACCAGTTATGTTATGGTCTAGGCTACAAGCTTGTAGACCAACACTAATAATTTGGAGATCTCACCATGGCTACAAGCGCACACAAACCAAACACAATAATAAATTTTCTACAAGAGTGCGTATATAACATAACATAAATCCATTGTCCAAAGTATAATATAAATTCGGGATACGGGCGGCTATCCACCCTTTATCCCTAAACTACGAGTCTACTCCTCCATAGAAGTTTTAAACATAATTCAAATCCAAGAAAGAAAACAATAATGATAAAACTAAGGATTTGAAGACTCCCCCACTTGATGTTGATATTGATCCTTTGCTTTGATTCCCTAGTACTCCGACCACCTGTGCTTCGGCGTTTGAGAATCCCTTGGATCTCGTAGCAGCTTCGGGAGGGAGGAGATGAGAGGAGGCGTGGCAAAAGATCCCTAAAACAATTAGGTTTTCGATATTTAAACGGAGCGCGGCAGGTGCACGCATGTGCGGCTTGTGTGCGTCCTCCTCCCGTTATAATATAATATATTATATTATATTATATAATCTACATTAACTATCCATGAGACTTATTTAGATTACCGAATTATAACGCGATTGGTCCTTTTTCGCACACGCGAGTGAAGAATAAAATATGTAAATATAAGGTACATCAGTTATTTTTTGTAAAAAAGTTGGAATTGGGTTAATTTTTGGTTAAAAAATAGAGTTGTATTATTTTTTGGTATATTGATATATAGTTGGATTATTTTTAGATTAATTATTATTTTGGAAAAGTATTTGCTGTTGGGAAAAAGTAACTGTGATGCCGACTGTTGGGTTCACAGTTCTCAACTATAGTCACAACAAAAGGCACCTACTAGAGCACTTAGAGTAGGAGACTATTTTCCTACCTAAGCCCCCGGTCGGATAATCACGCTTCGTGACACCTCACGTGCGAGAGCTCTCGGGAATAGGTTATCTCTATATATCCCTTTGCTCTAATACTAGTTGTGGGACTAATTTAAAAAATTCTCCCTAACTTTATAAAGTTTATGCAGCGGAAGGGGTTTAGAATTCATAATTCCAAACATAGGGTTAATTTAAAATTTCTAATTTTAAATCTACAGATTTAAATTCATAATTTAAATCTACAGATCTAAATTTTTAATTTAGATCTATAGGCCTTTCACTCTAATACATTTATAACAATACATAAACTTAAACAGACATAATTGCGAATACTATAAATAAATAGAAAAGCGAAAACTAAAAGTGAAGGAAACAAAACATACCTGGAATTGCTTCACTGTAGAATACTAGAAAGAATAATAATCTTTAGAAAAATACCAAAATCGAGACCCCCTAATCTTCTACACAATGACCTCGAACTGTCTGCAGAGTGGGCTCCGAAAAATATTAAGCTAAAAAGAAAATTTTCAAGGGAGATTTTTCTCTCCAATTAGATCTCTGGAACAATTTCAAAAACCCTAAAAAAATTTGTTTCAATTGAATTCCAAACCTCGGAATAGATACCTCTATCTATAGTAGTGTACCGAAGCGAAAAAAATAACAAACAACTGATGTGGGATTTGCTGAAACAACCCAGCTATTTTAAACAAAACGAAGCATTTCATGTAAGTAAAATAGAAAATGACGCGTTTTACAAACCGCTCAAAAACTGGTTATTTTAATTCTTAATGTGCGACACGTGTTAGCGAACGATTGGCTGAGTGATGCGCACGCGGATGACCCCATCTACCGAGCATGCCACGTGGCACTCTCTGGTTGGTCCGTGGCCAAAGGCACAGATTGCCAAAGCGGTGTACGCGCTGATTCGTCCAATTTAGAACGCACAGATCGGGGCTGTTTAAACGCATTTTATTATTATTATTTTATTTTTTTGCTTTATTTTTCACATGTAAAAAATTTATCTTATAAATTTTAATTTTTAAAAAATTATTTTATTTTATAATTTATAATTTTTATTCATCTCATGAATAATGTTTGGCCTAATTAATTTACCCATCTCATGGATAAATAATTCATCTCATGAATTCTGTAATATTTTTTCGATAACAATAAATACAGAGGCTTGCGCAAGGACCTCAGGGATAATTTAAATCTAGCTCCAATGGGTTAAATTAATCATCTCATAAAATAATTTAATTACCATTTAATGAGACTTAATTCCACCAAATAAATCTCACTGCACTCCAGACTTAAACCATTTATTTGATATTTCTCTAATAGACTATATTGATGATAACAATCCCTCCACTAGATGTCCATGACAAAGGCTAAATATAACTACTACTATTATTCTTCTCACAGCTTCTCGATTAGTTATCGACTTGCCCTTCACTGAATAATTCACTTATACTTGAACATATTCACAGTATAAATTCCAAATATCAAACACTTGAAATACTTTGGCCAAAGTTTTTGAACTATTTCAATATTTGCGAATTAATTAAGGGGACATTTGTATCTCATAAAGAGACTGTAGATTTCCTATTGAATACCTGATCCTTGTCATATTTTACGCCGCTACCCAGTCTATGTGGGAATTCAATCATGCGTTTAGACCTTATTTATAGTACACCAAAGTAACTAACGCTCCATGCACAAGTCCAGAATACTCTTAGGATTTAGAGTCATCGTTCAAACAGTACAACATGAATAACTTATATCCGATAGTAGTCTAGAAACAAGTAATCCACGTGGTCCAACTCAATGTGCCAATCTTATTAAACATAGCAACCTAACACTTTTGTATCACCATCCACTTGACCAAGACAAATCATCTAAAGTGTCACGTTATAGTCTTAGCATACAAGTGATCCAAACTTGTCTTCGACTACGAGTCTTTCAAACAACAATCTATATCATTTTTTTGAAGTCTATCTGTGGGTTAATCTCATTAACCTCTGCAAAAAAAACATGTAAATTATAATATGAGGACTACACCCATCTCATGGATGTTACCAAAAAAAAATCACATGCAATATAAATGCTCGCTTACACAAATTTAACTAGGAAACGCCTTGAACTTCAATTTATTTATTAATTAAAATATTATTTTTAAAGTAAATGTGGATTTCAGGACACCGTTCCTAACAATCTCTCACTTTTCCTGAATCCAATTTATTGCACACTTTATACTCATCATTTATATGTATGAACCAAAAGGTCAAATGAGTCCAAGTCTTAGTAAAGTCAATTACTCTATCTGAACCTACATGCCATTTTTGCAGCTTCTAAAGCTACAATTTACTTAGCCTCTATGGTGAAATTAGCAATACAATACCGCTTGACATTCCTCTCACTAATGGCTCCTACTCCAAGGGTAAAGTCATGCCCGGACGTTGAACGTCTGGCATATGTGTATGACTGGAAGTCTTAAAACAATATATCCAACTGGAACTAGCTCGTCACTTTGAAAGATTAGCATATAATCTCTAGTCCTTCTTAAGTATTAGAAAAAACGCTTCATTGTCACCCAATGCATCGGACCCGGGTTAGACTGACACTTGCTTACTATACCACAACACAACATATATTTGGTCTCATGTATAGCATGGCATACATGAGGCTCCCACTGCCAAAGTATATGGAATATTCCTCAACTATTCCTCCTCTTGAGGTGTCTTATGACACTGCTATAAAGAAAGAGGGACTCCATGCCTGAAAGGTAATAACCCTTTCTTGAAGTCCTCCATACTATAACTTGACAACATCTTGTTGATATAAGTAGCTCGAGAATGACTCAACATTTTACTCTTACGACCTTGCAGAAGCTTAATCCTAAGAGTAGAGTTGGCTTCTCCTATGCCCTTCATATCTAGCTATCCTGACAACCAAACCTTTACAGCTTATGACATCCCTACATCATTCTCAGTGAGTAGTATATTATTGACATATAATACCAAGAAAGTCACTACTTTTTCTTAATTTCTTTTGTACACGCATGAGTCGTTCAACCAAATGCTCAAAACTATAAGACTTAATTGCTTTATTGTAGCTAAAAGGATCAGATTCAATGCTACTGTCAACCATTAAGGCTCCCTCTATGAACCTGTTAGGTGTCTTGACAATCCTCCCACCACACCTAAGCTCTCGTGTACTTGGAACATTCTTAGTCCTATCAGTAGATGCATCTAATGCATCTTCTATGTCTTGAGTTGTGTCTAGATATTCAGAATTAGTGTCATTTTCTTTTAATTATTATAATTCTATTCTATTTTTGCTTTTATAGTTTACTACAAAATCCTCCTCTAGATATTTTATGTTTTCATTTACAAAAACCCTTATGATCAAAAGAACTGTAGAAAAGACCAACCTTGTTCCTTTTATCTGCAACACCATTCTGCTACAGTGTAACCAGAGCAAACAGCTGAGATCTCATCTCATTTGCAGTTAGGAAATCCAGAAACTCACCGGAAAAATATTCACCACCTCGATTTGATTGAAGTAACTTAACTTGTTTACATAATAGCTTTTAAACTTCAACTTTCTGCTCTTTGAATTTTTCAAAAAAAAAAATGTTCGACTTATGTCTCATTAGGTAAACATATACATATCTTGAGTAATCATCACTAAATGTGATTAAGTACTTATACCCACCTCTTGCCTGAACATGTATTGATCCACATACATCTATGTAAACCAGCTCAAGCAAGTAACCAACCCTATTGCCTTTGCTCTTAAAGACGGACTTGGTCATCTTTCGTTCCATGCAGGATTCGTAAACTGATAATAATCTCAAGTTCAAAGCCTCTATCAGTTCATCTTTTACCAGTCTTTGGATCCTATTCGAATTAATGTGAACTAAAAATTGGTTCCTTGTGTAGGCATTATCGCTCTCAAGGTGTTTTCTTTTAAGAGATCGAACAAGTAAGCTTATGTTAGCTTCTTTTAAACAAATATGAGAGTTTTGATCAATAAAATACATGAATAAACCATTTATACATATATATTTTTCAAATTCATTTCTTG
This sequence comes from Simmondsia chinensis, assembly GCA_018398585.1. NCBI lineage: Eukaryota > Viridiplantae > Streptophyta > Magnoliopsida > Caryophyllales > Simmondsiaceae > Simmondsia > Simmondsia chinensis. The sequence continues at coordinate 12,697,923 of JAGTTD010000009.1, read as the reverse complement.
TATTAAAAGGTTCATAATCAAAATCAACTGTACAGAAATTAAATTCCTGTGCAGAGTAGCTACAAATAAACAATCTTTTAAAATCAAAAACTCTAGCGCTCAACACTAAGCTAATATCTCTTATACTTAAGACCACTACTGTAGTACTGTCCCTGACCATCAGGTACAGCTCCCCATCATGCAGCCTTTTGGTTGGCCTGAGCCCCTGTAACGTATTACAGACACGGTCAGTTGAACTTCTGAGTCCACACACCAGAAACTTGGTGGACTCTCAACTGCGCATAACTCAAATAAGAGAGATATCAACATATCTTCACCAGATAGCTTAGTAGTCTTTATAAGGAGAGAAGCTAAGTACTTAGTGCGGTTTTTCATTTAGTGGCCAGTCTTCCCTCAAAAGAAACACTTTTGTTTCTTTTCAGTAGGTCTCTTGTGAGTAATAACTAAGTCCAACTTGTTTTTTCTAGGCAAAGTAATTTGGTCCAATGACTTCATTATGCATTAGTAATAAAGTGAACTTCACCAGTCATATCCATTTCAAAATACTGTAAATGCAAATATTCGTGTAATTGTCTAACAAGAGTCATGTATAATGCAATGATATCTATTCTTTCAATTTAGCATACAAAATAAGTCAGATATCTACCAAACTGTACTATCATACATACAGTGATGACCCAAACACACCACTCCTTACTTCCAGGCAGTAGGGTCGCACGAAGCTAGTTTGGGTGAGAACTATTCTCAATTAACATGTTTTCTTATAACTCTTACTAAACATGATTAACACACCATTTTAGCTTAGTCTCTAACATAACACAACAGAGCTCCTCGGGGAGGCTAATACATCACGCTAGTCAAGTGTAAACCATTACCTAAACCTCCATACAAATACACGTAATACTCCACGGTAGTGTGGTTGCATCGCTTCATTGCACTTTGGTTTATCCCAATAGAAGTCTAACCCGGTAATATGCAAACCGACATCCTCCGCAAGGAGGTCTATCGATCTACTATACTGCTAGACCGGTAATGGAGACTGTGAGGTTACAATAATTAAAACCTCGCTCCCACTTGATTTTTAAAACTAGTGATTTTTAATTAACTTGTATTACAACCTGGATTATCTCATAACCCCCTTTAGAATCTCATTCTAAAATTAACCAAAATTAATTAATTTATTTATTCAAAATATTATCATTTTGCAACATCGGTTATCTCATAATCTTGCTTTAGAAACTAATTCTAAATTTATTTAATAAAATTAATTAATTAATTTTACTTTTAAAAAGGGTACCATAGATTATCTCATAACCTATTCTTTAGAATCCCATTTTTAAATTATATAAATTAATTTAAATTTTTTATTTAAAATAACATCAAAATTTAGATTATCTCATAATCTATTTTTAGAATCTAATTCTAAATTTAAATTAATTAATAAAATTAATTTTATTCAAGATCAGTAGAGATTTAGAGCTTATACTATCTTATAGTCTATTTTAGAAACTTATTCTAAAATTAAATTAATTTATATAATTAATTTTTATTTTTAAAATAATATTGACTTAGACTATTTTATAATTTATTTTAGAATCTTATTCTAAAGTAATTTAAAATTAACATTGATTCACAACTTAGATTATCTCATAATCTAATTTAGAAACCTCATTCTAAAAAGAAATTAATTAATAAGGCAATTAATTTATAATTGTTATGGAAATCAGTAAATAAATAATTTTTTTTAGATTTGACGCTGAAGTTAGACTGACATCAGCATGACGTCAGCACTGATAGTTGACGCCGCTGATGTTAGCGTCAATTTTTTAAATTATAAATTTTTAAATTAAAATAATTAATTAAAAAAAATAATTGAATCTAATCTTATTAGATCAATTTTATCCGTTTTCACAAATCATATCAAACTTGTATAATCTCATTATTCAAAAATCATAGTTGCTAGTTTATAGATTGATAGATCGGAATTAATGATTAATTCATTAACGATTTACATAATTTAAATTGATACCATAAATAATCTAATTAGCTATTAATTCTTTAACGATTTAGACAATTTTAGCCATTACTTTAAATAATTATCTGAATTAACTATTATTTCAATATCGATTTAGACAATTTAAATCGAACCGTCAAATTAAACTAACTTTCCTTCTTAATAAAATCTCTACTTTATTAAACCAAAAATCTATTTATTTCGATATTATTATACATATTGATGCATACTAAGAATGTAATTAGAGGCTAGCTTTGATAACAATTGTTGGAAAAAAGTAACTCTGATGCCGACTGTTGGGTTCACAGTTCTCAACTGTGGTCATAACAAAATACACATATTAGAGTACTTAGAGTAGGAGATTCTTCTCCCTGCCTAAGCCCCCAGTCGGAGAGTCATGCTTTGTGATACCTCACATGCGAGAGCTTCCAGGAATAGGGCTATCTCTATAAATCTCTTCGCTCTAATACCGGTTGTTGGGACGAATTTTAAAATTTCTCCTTAATTTTATAAAGTTTACGCAGCGGAAAGGGTTTAGAATTCATAATTCTAAACATAGGGTTGATTTAAAATTTCTAATTTTAAATCTACAGATTTAAATTCATAATTTAAACAGGCATAATAGCGAATACTATAAAGCGAAAACTAAAAGTAAAGGAAAAAAAAATACCTGGAATTGCTCCAATGTAGAATACTAGAAAGAATAATAATATTTAGAAAGAATAACAATTTCAGGAATCCTACAAAAATTTGTTTCAATTGAATTCCAAACTTCAGAATAGATACTTCTATTTATAGTAGTGTACTAGAGCAAAAAAATAATAAACAACTGATGTGGGATTCACAGAGACAACCTAGCTATTTTAAACAAACCACAGCATTTCATGTAAATAAAATATAAAATGACGTGTTTTACAAACTGCTCAAAAATTGGTTATTTTAATTCTTAATGCGCCATACCTGTCAGCCAACGATTGGCCGAGTGACACGCACGTGGATGACCCCATCCCTTGTGTTACCAGAGCGTGCCACACTCTGGTTGGTCTGTGCCCGAAGGCACGAATTGCCAAAGCGGGATGACGTCATGTGCTGGTTCGTCGAATTTAGAACGCATGGATCAGGGCTGTTTAAACGTGTTTTTATTATTACTACTATTATTATTTTGCTTAGTTTCCCATATCTAAAAAATTCATCTTATGAATTTTAATTTTTAAAAAATTATTTTATTATTTGGCAAAATTAATTTACCCATCTCATGGATAAATAATTTATCTCATGAATTCTTTAATATTTTTACAATGGCAATAAATACAGAGGTTTGCGCAAGGACCTCAGGGACAATTTAAATCTAGCTCCAAATAAGTTAAATTAATCATCTCATAAATTAACCACTTAATGACACTTAATTCCACTTCCAGACTTAAACCATTTATTCGATATATTCCTAATAGACTGTATTGATGACAACAACCCCTCCACTAGATGTCCATAACAAAGGATAAATATAACTACTACCATTATTCTTCTCACAGTTTCACCATTAATTTGTACTTGAATATATTCATAGTATAAATTCCAAATGTCAAACACTTGGAATACTTTGGCCAAAGTTTTCAAACTATTCAAATATTTGCGAATTAACTAAGGGGACATCTGTATCTCATAAGAGACTGTAGATTCCCTATTAAATACCTGATCCTTGTCACACTTCACGCCGCTATCCAGTATACGTAGGAATTTAGTCATGCGTTTCGACCTTAAGTCCAGAATACTCTTAGGATTTAGAGTTGTCGTTCAAACAGTACAACATGAATCACTCATCACTAATAATAGTCTAGAAACAAGTAATCCACATGGTCTAACTCAGTGTGCCAATCTTATTAAACACACAAACCTAGCACTTTTGGATCACCATCTATATAACCAAGACAAGTCACCTAAAGTGTCACGTTATAGTCTTAGCATACAAGTGGCCCAAACTTGTCTTCGAGTACGAGTCTTTCAAACAACAATCCATACCGTTTGTTCCAAGTCTATCTATGGGTTAATCTCATAAACCACTTAGAACAAACATGTAAATTGTAATATGAGGATTACACCCATCTTATGGATGTTACCAAAAAGAAAATCATATACAGTATAAATGCTCGCTTACACAAATTTAACTAGAAAACGACTGAAACTTTAATTTATTTATTAATTAAAATATTATTCCCTAAAATTCCTTCCAGAGCTTGTAGAATAATTTTTATGGATTCTGCCGTCAACGACTGCTAGTTTTTTTGTCAGAATAAATATGTATTTAAGAACACCGTTTCTAACCTTTGCAACTTATGGGGTGATTTTAAAATAAAAAAAGCTCATGTTTTAAAGTGTTAGCATGCCTTATTTAAGGATCTGATTTGAACCAAATGCAAAGGATTATTATTTTTGATAGTCCAATGACTGTGTGTGTGTATTGTTGGAAATATTGTGCGTACAAAGATTATACTGCGCTCAATATCGTGTACAATAATACCGAAATATTAACCGAGAATTAACCAGAAATTTTAACCGAAAATTACAGCGAAATTGATTACTGCTAAAAATTACAGAAAAGAACCGACAAAAACGCAATAACTTCGAACTTAAAAAACGCAGGAAAACAGTAAAAATATTTAACTTTATTTTAGGTGAAACGCAGTAAACAAAACAGGAAAATAAACTTGGTCGAATATTGAACACGACACTCAAAAAATACCGAAAGAGGGAAATTGGTTTAGAGAGTACCGAAGATACCGTGTCGTGGCAAATGCCACTGTCCTAAAAGACGATTTCGCCTCTACTTCGGTGCAAGCAGTCGAGTAGGCGGCCGTCCTCCACGATTTACACGATCCGACCCTTAACGTGCACTCGTTAACCGGTTAGGAATGCCTCGAACTTTGCCCAGAAATAGTAAAGAGAACCGCGAGAAAGTATGAAGAAAAATAGAGAACGAAAGGGAGAAGAAGGTACTGTTTTTGTGTGCCTTGTGTACTGATTTAGGCCTATTTATACAGCAAATTAACACGGCCAACGTTCAAAAACGGCTCAAGGCTGATTAATGTGAAGATTATAAGTATAATGTGTGAATTAATGGAAATAAAACTGAAGTCATAAAGACCAACGGTAATAGCAGTAATGAAGTAACGGTAAAGAATATATTTTTCGCAAAATAAATATACCCGGTGTAAAAAACTCACCCACACCCGAGCATGGCACGGCGCGGCGGGCGGCGCGCGCGCGTGTAGTTCCCTCAATTCCTTCACCCAAGACTTAATTCAAATCACTTAAAAACATATCTCTTTATATACCCAACTACCCCCCTCTAAATTACCAATGTGGGATTGGGAGTTTCATTCACAATGTGGGACTTTTACCAATTGGGACATAACTTTTCTATTAATTTGGATTTAACTTGTATCATTTCTCTAACATGTATATAAATACATACTTTTATTATTATTTTTTTTAAATTTCATGTAATATATTAGTGCTTAATTTAATCTTGATTTATTGGCGGAATGCTGAATATTGTCATTTTGGTGAAAAAACAAAATAATTGAAAAAAGTAGAGACCCTCTAGCTCTTCCTCCTATCACCAATCCACTTTCGCATTTTTATTTTGGTAAGTGCCTTCTCGATTGCTCATCTTACTGTACCAAGCACCAATTAAATTATCCCAAAAAAAAAGTAGAGCAGGGAAAAGGCCAAATGGAGAATTTCTTGTGAAGATTCCATTAGTCTAAAGTGTTTGTAATATAATTGAGCAACTTACTGGTGTATAAGGAGAAGTATGTTATGCATGCAATTATTTTATAAAAGCAAATAGCAATTGACTATATCTCCAAACCAAATAAAACACTCACTTATAAAACACAACCTTATACATGCCTAGTATATATATAACGCCGCCTTATATAACATCTAGTATATAATAAACGCTACCTTATATAACACTCTACACATGCAAAATGCCTACTTGATAAAATGTCCTGTATGTGCGAAATGTCTACTCTACCTAAAGTGCCCACCTAACATATCGCACGGTACTATACAACCAGTAACTAAATGATAGAGTCAAACATGCTCATCCTTCATGTCATACTTGTCCACTACGCTCTTCTTCTATAAAAAGGGAAAAGAGGAGACAAAGGAAGGGAGGGAAGATTCCTTGCCTCATTCACTCCCCACCCTCGGAGCAATAATTATTCAAGCCTTCTATTTATCTTAAGGAAATATCAAGTCAGACGTGTGGCTAGAGCTTGAGTTCAGCTCGAACTTACGAACACCACCTCAAACATAACTCAAATATAATGAATAAGCACCCTGACCAAATTCATCTCAAACATTTTGGCGCCATCTATGGTAAGGATCATAAGCTTACACTTGGCTTGGTTTTTTTTTTTTTTTTTTTTTTTGTATGATTTAAACATTTTTAATATCATGTGAGTTAATTTTTTAGCATTTTAGTCTTTTTTGCATTTTTTGATAAGAACAAGCCTACTCAGGCAAAGTTAATTAAAGAAGCTCCCTAGTACTCTTCCACATGCAAAGAGATTTGCGTAAGTCAGTCAAGTATTTTACCTCCTTTGAGCACTTTTTAAGCATTACCTTAGGAATATACAAAGAGATTTGCTTGAATAAGCCAAGTATTATTATGTCCTTATTACTTCCTCTTTTATCTTTTCTTTGATCAAAAACTTGTAACTGATTATAGGTACATAGAACTTTTCAAGAGCTTTATTTTGATAGGTATCCATAAGTTTTCATGGATTGAAAGTTATGCCCATTTTAAGTCACAGGGCCAAGTTATATAACCATAATGCGCAGAAAACACGCACTTCATCTTTTATACATTTTCTTTGATCTAAAACTTTAAAAATCATCATAAGTACATAGAACTTCTTAAGAGCTTCGTTTTGATAGGTAATTCGATCCGCAACTCTTCAAGAATTAAAAGTTATGCTCGTTTTAAGTCATAGGGCAAGTTATATACCCACTTCATCTTTTTCACCTCTTTTTCATATTTATCAAAAACATTAAAGATCATCATAGTACATAGAATTCTTCAAGAGCTTCATTTTAATAGGTAATTTGATCTGCAACTTTTTATGGATTTAAAGTTATGCCTGTTTAAAATCACAGGACCAAGTTATATACCTACTACGTGGGTAAAATACACACTTCATATATTCACCTCTTTTTTTTTCTCTATTTTTTTGATCAAAAGCTTTAAAAATTATCACAAATACATAGAAATCTTCAAGGGCTTTGTTTTGACGGGTAATTTAATCCGTAACTCTTCACGGATTGAAAATTATGCCCATTTTAATTCACATAGCTAAGTTATATAACCACTATGAGTGGAAAACTCCCACTTCATCTTTCATACATTTTCTTTAATAAAAATTCAAAAAATCATCATAGTTACATAATACTTCAAGAGCTTCGTTTTGATAGGTAATTTGATTCATAACTCTTGACAGATTGAAAGTTATGCCCTTTAATTCATAGAGTCAAGTTATGTAATAATCAACACACAGAAAAATGCCCCATTGCCCTTTTTTTTAATCTTTTCTTGGGTCAGAACTAGGAAAAATTATTATGGTTGCATAGAGTCTTCAAGATCTTTGTTTATATGTGACTTTATAACTCCCCACAAATAATAAAGTTATGACGTTTAAACTTATAGGATACTTTGTATAAAAAAAGTAAACCTTGAGATACATTATACAAAAAAAAAGTAAACCTTGACCAAAAATTTGACCACCAACCCTGACCATCAACAACACCTCAGCGACCACCCAAAACACCATAGCCACCATTAAAACACTACAACCATCATAAAAACACCAAAGCTGCCATCAAAACCCCTCAATCACCACCAATAACAAGGATTTATCCCTACCGAGCATTTTCCACAATCCAGCATTATCCTTGCCCGGCGTTTTCCACAACCCGGCATTATGCCTACCTGACGAATTCCACAACATTTTCAACAACTAGGGCCTCACACCCGCTCGGCAAATTCCACAATCCGACGAATTCCACAACTTGGCATTATCCCCAACGCTCCGCGTACCATGCTACCTCCAACATCCCAAGCAACCATCATCGTTCTCTTCGACTACCATCACTGCCGCGACGCTTGGGATTCCAACCACCATCTTCTCAAAAATCACTACTGCGTGACGCTTCATTTACCATCTGTGACGCTTCGTCCTCCTCCACCACCATCGATGTTTCCATCGTGCGTCACCACTGGCACGACTCCCATATCCACCACTTTCTTCATTTCGCACAATAGTCGCCACAAGCCCACTGGTCATCGCTGATCATCCACCACCCACCATGGTTAGACCCTTTCTGTCTCTTTCAAACCTTAATTATGTCAATTTTCATTATAATTTTAGTTTAATTTAACCGTAAATGGCTCAATTTTTATTATAATCTCAATTCACTTCAACCCCAAATGGGCTAATTTTTATTACAATCTAGTTTAATTCAACCCCGAGGGGTTGATTTTTATTACAATTTTAGTTTAATATCCTAAATGGGTCAATTTTCATCACCATCTCAATTCCATTCAACTCTAAGAAAGTAAATTTTTGTTTCAATCTCAGTTAAGTTCAATCCTCAAGGGTTAATTTTCATTACAATCTTAGTTTAGTTCAACCTTAAATGGATCAATTTTTGTCACCATCTCAATTTCGTTCAACCCTAATTGGGTCAATTTTTGTTACAATATTAGGCTGTGTTTGGAGCATGGAATTGGAGCCTAGAATTGGGGTTGGAATTGGAATTGGGGCCCAAAATTTCAATTCTGTTGTTTGCTTCAACTGCTGAAATTGGAATTACAATTCCATTTCCCAATTTCACAAAATTGGATTTAACTAAAATTCATACTTTCCAATTTCTTGGATTGGGGGTAAGGAATTATAATTTCATATTAATTCCATTGACCTAAAATCCAAAATGACTCCATTTGATTAACCTAAATACAAGATGACTAAAATCTAAAGACTTAGACACAACCTAAGATTTGACCCGAACCTGAAAATCACTCGACTCAAATGGCTTGAGCTTGAAATGACGGAAATCACTTTAGCTCAAAGTCCTAAATGACGCAACCCTCGATTGACCCGAAACTTGAGATGACTCAAATCCAAAAAATAAAACTACTTGACTTGAATATGATGTAAACAAGTTGAGCTAAAGTGGAAATTAAATTGAGCCAAAACTTAATACGACTTACGCCCAAAATGATCTAACTCTTCTCAAACTTAGCCTAAGATGACTAATAATTTGTAATGATACAATTCATTTATCCCAAAACTAAGATGACTCAAGCTTGAAATGACCTAAATAAAGTCAAAGCCGATCATAACTACCCTGAATCAAGAAAAAAACCAACCCAATTAATAGAAAATCTAAGATAACTTGAGCACCAAATGATCCGACGTAATACTTAACCCAATTTGACTCGAAAATCGAATAATTCAAACTCAAAATGAACTGCTTTGACCATAATAACTTGTACGGGATGGATCCACACCGACCAAAATCAACCGTAGTTGATTTAAAACTATAAATACTCCAACTCAATTAACTGAAAACCCTTGATGATTCCAATTATTATGTAATTATAATTCCAACCTCCAATTACTTTGATGAACCAGACAATAGAATTTCTATTCCATCAGAACCCCAATTCCATTAGAATAGTAGAATTTCATTTCTATCAGAATTCCAATTCCATTAGAATTCTAATTGGAATGGCAATTCTACAGTTCAATTCCAATTCTATGCTCCTGTTGAGCAAAAACAAGAAATTTGCAAAACATGAATTTTCCTATATACAAGGTGTACATAGGTTTTATTAATGTAGGAAACTACCCTATTCAAGGTGATGTACACCTTTAATTACATCTCCCTTAAGAGAATACCCTTTGATTCTGACTGATGATATGTTTATGTTTTAATCAATCAATGAAGTGACTGGCTGATCAATTGATTTACATCTACAGGAGACGTTTTATGTTTAGGTTGAACTTGAAGGTTATTTGGGTTTAGTCTTGGCTTAGGATTCATTTGTACTTACTTTTGACTAGAAAAATATTTTGGATTTAGGCTTGATTCAGAAATCTTTTTGGACTAGAGTTTAACTTTGGAAATCACGTTGGACTAAATTTGGCTTTGGTTTAGACTTGACTTGGAAATTTATACTTAATTTGGAAATTTGGATTTTGGTTTGGTCAAGAACTAATTTGGATTTAGGTAAAAATTTGGAAGCAACCTCCGTTTATTTGACTTGAAAGTAGTCTCGAGTTTCGGTTTGACTGGGAAATCATTTTTTTACATCGAGGTTTGACTTGAAATTTAATTGGATTGGAGTTTGACTTGGAATTTATCTGGATTGGGGTTTGACCTGGAATTAATTTAGATTTGGGATTTGACGCGGTATTAGTTTGGATTTGAGGTTTGACTCCGCATTAGTTTGGATTTCAGGTTGACTCAACGTTAGTTTGAATTTGAGGTTTGACTCGGGCTTAAAATTGACTAAAACGACATTTAAATATTAGTTTTATTTGGAAGACATCTTGACTTAGGTTTGGCATTTAGGATTTGAAATTGACGTGGGATTTACTTTGGATTTGGACTTGACATAGAAGTAAGCTTGGCATAAGAATTTAGTCTTGAATTTAAATTTGGTTTGGCATGGAAACTCTTTTGAATTTGGATTTGACATAAAGTTAGGCTTGAGTGTAACATGGAAGTCAATTTGGAGGTTTGAGTATGACATGAAAGCAATTTGAGGTTTATATAATTTTGAATTTGAGGTTGATGTTATTTTGAAATTGACGAATTAGAATATTGACTTAATATTAATCCCACGAGAGGAAAAGGATTTATTTTGTATTTGGGCTACACCTAAACTTGGTTGCCTACGTACCCGTTTAAGGGATCAAGCCGTTCATAGTGCAACTTTATGTTGGATTTAATAGCGAGGTGTTGGATCCCATATAGCTAATTAAAGCATATTTTTTCCAACTAGTTTATATTTCCTCTTTCTTTTTTGAACTTCGAGCTCAAGTTCTTTTATGTCATTTTGGCCCCTGGTCAAATCAACCTTAATTTTAGTTTGTTCTTGATCAAACCACATGAGTCCAGTATTTCGTGTTTGATATATTTTTCTTTATTGTGACTGCACTCATCATTTAATCTCAAGTTTTCTATGTAGCCTTTCTTGGATCAAGTCAACGTAGTTCGAAAAAAAGTAGAATATCAAATTTTCTGTGAAAAATTAAGATTGTATAAAAACTAAAACTTGTAGACAAAGATAGAGAATGAATCATAAAACTTTTATTTTGATGATCTAAGAAATGTACAAACTCTAGCTTAAATAGAAAAATACTAGAAGACTAATAGACATGAAAATAATACTATCATCTTAAGTTACAAGAAGATTCAAAGCAAGTAAATGCCCTCCTTCATGGCCATAAAGGTGGCCGATTATGCCCATCAAGAGGGGAGAGGAAGACTTGAATGCGTGCCTTCAATGGTGCCTTCAATTCCATGCCTCCATTTTGTTTAATGCCAAATACATTAAATAATGCACTATCCTACCCACGTACAAGAAGGAAATACAAAAATAATACTAAATACATATGAACAACTATCAATGTTTAACACTCCTCCTTAATTTGGAGCATGAAGATTCACCATGCCCAACTTGCGAAGGAGCATCATGTAACCCGAGGAACCCAAAGCTTTTGTAAAACGGTCCGCTACTTAGATTTGCTGAGCGAACAAAAGAAGTGGCTATCTCTTTCGCCATCAATTTTTCACGAACAAAGTGACAATCAATTTCGATATGCTTCGTCCGTTCATGAAACACCGGGTTGGAAACGATGTATAAAGTTGCCTGATTATCACAAAATAGAAACAAAGGATCATTAACTAGAACCATAAGATTAAGTAACAAACATGTTGTGTATAATAATACGTTAGTTAATTTTCAGTACAAAATTTCATTCATGTAATAAAATTTAGTAGTAAATCTAGTAGTATAAAAGAAGGGATTGTATTCAGTTGAAGGTTAATGAAAAAAGTACTTCCCATCTCATCTCTTTCTCTCTCTCTCCTCTATTTCCTCTGATTCTTTCTCTCATCTCACTCTATTTCTCCATTCTATCAAACACCTAACCCTAATTCTTGGTTACAACCACAATTGGTTGTAACATTTGGTATTAGATTCAGGTTCAGTGCTGCGTTTGTGATCAGTGATGGAAGGTACGTGAAGCACCTCTGAATTGCGACGTCTGGAGACTCGATTGGACGACATCGAGAGCTGGATTGACGGCCGACTCAACGAAATGGATGCAAGATTTCAGGTGGTAATGTCAGATATGGTGTCAGTTAAGCAAGAACAGAGCTTCCATGCAAGATTTCGGGAGTTGCAGCAAAACCAGAGTCAGGGCACCGGGCTTCTTGTTCAGCCATCAGCGCCGCCGCCGCTGTTGCCGCATCCACCGGTAACCGCCTCAGTTCCGGTCTCTGGTATTGAATCATCCCCCACTTCTCCTTATCAATTTCATACTCGCTTGTCCAAAATTGACTTTCCCCGTTTCTCCAGTGGCGTGGCCATCAAGAGTTGGGTGTGGAAAGTTGAACAATTCTTTGAAATTGCCAATACCCCTGCTTCGGAATAAGTTAAACTTGCTTCTATGCATCTTGACGATGATGCTCTTGAGTAGCATCGTGCCTTTGTGAAAACTTCAATTCGGCCTATAACCGAAGTTTTGTGGTCCAAATATTCTACACTGTTAATTGAGCATTTTGGCCATAGTTATGAGGATTCGATGGCCGACTTAATGAAATTACATCAAATTGGTAGTGTATCGACATATTAGGCTCAGTTTGAACAATTGATCCCACGTTTAAACTTGTCGGAAGAATACTTAGTGTCTTGTTTTGTCACGGGCCTTATAGATACGATTAGATATCCTATTTTGATGCTACAACCACGTACTATACTTCAGGCTATGCATTTGTCCCGTTTGCAAGAGGATAATTTGTTGATCGGTCAAAGATCATCGTTTACTACGTACTCTAAGCAGCCTAATTCACGAGTGTCAATTCCATCTTTGGCTCCATCATCGGGCTCTGTCGTGCATTCGCCTTCTGAATCGGGATACGGTTCTCGTAGTCTCAAACGTGAAGGGCGTACTATTTCCGCTGCCGAAATAAAGGATCGGCGGGAGAGAAGTCTCTGTTTCTTTTGTAGTGAGCCGTTTGCTCTGGGAAATATGAAAGTGTGTAAGGTTAAAAATCCTCAGTTACAGTTGCTCTTTGGGGACATGGCTGACACTACTGACGAAGTAGCTAAAGACTTCCTTTTCGATTCCATGGACACTATTTCTGGGGATGCCCCACACATTTCCTTTAATGCCTTAGCTGGGATATCATCCTATAGCACATTACTGGTTTTCATAATCGCAAGCCACTTCACATTCTCATCGACAGTGGTAGTACTCACAACTTTCTTGATCGGGAAAAAGCTCGTTGGCTCGGATGTGTCGCTGTCCCGCTATTCCCTGTTTCGATAACTGTGGCGGATGGGAATCGGATCCAATGCCGTGACTTATATCCAGATTTCCAATGGCAGGCTAAGGGTATAGACTTTGCTTGTGATGTTCTTCTCATTGATTTAGGTGGTTGCGACATGGTTCTCGGGATTCAGTGGCTCGCTGCTCTCGGTCCAATTCTTTGGGATTTCGAGAAACTCCAAATGCCTTTTACCTGGCGGGGAACTTCGTGCGTGCTCCGTGGCCACTCGACTACCATTCGTCATGCCAGTAAGCGAAGTTTACATAAGCTTTAAATTTTAAGTTCTTTCATTCATGTCATACTTGTTCCTTCAATATATGTACAACTTTTTGCTACTGAGGCTTTGCACCCTGCTGCGGGTATGATTACCGACTGTCATTGGTCCGAGCTTAATGCTTTATTACTCGAATTTTCCTCGATATTTGATGAACCACGTGAGCTTCCCCCGCTTCGACCTCATTTTGATCACCGCATCTTGCTTAAATCGGATGCCACCCCGGTTAATATTCGCCCTTATCGATATCCGTTAGTGCAAAAGGATGCAATTGAGACAATGATCCATGAAATGTTGGAAACCGGTATTATTAGACATAGCAACAATCCTTTTGCGTCACCCGTGATTTTGGTGAAGAAAAAAGATGGAATGTGGCGTATGTGTGTGGACTATTAAGAATTAAACCGTCGTACTATTAAAAACAAGTTTCCGATCCCAATAGTAAAAGAATTGCTTGGTGAGTTATATGGGTCGGTTGTGTTCTCAAGCTGGATCTTTGTAGTGGGTATCATCAAGTCCGGGTTTGTGAGGCTGATGTTTACAAGACAGCGTTCCGTACTCATCAGGGCCATTATGAATTCCGAGTGATGCCATTTGGTCTCACCAATGCTCCAGCCACCTTTCAGAGCCTCATGAATTCGGTATTTCACCCCTTTTTACGCAAGTTCGTACTTGTTTTCTTTGACGACGTTTTAATTTACAGTCCGGATGTGTCTTCCCATTTGTATCACCTTCGTTTGGTCTTCGAGGTTATGCAAGCTAACCAATTATTTGCCAAAGGGTCTAAGTGTGGTTTTCTTCTTGAGGAAATTGATTACTTAGGCCACCGTATCTTCGCTCGTGGGGTTTTTATGGATATCACAAAGATAGAGGTTGTTCGTGACTAGCCGGTTCCCTCTACCATCAAGCAATTACGGGGTTTTCTCGGTCTGGCAGGGTATTACAGACCATGCATACCTGATTATGGGAAGATTAGTAAGCCCCTTACCAATCTCCTAAAGAAGGATTCTTTCGGTTGGCATGCTGAAGCCGAGACTGCTTTCAACGTTCTTAAGCACGCTCTTATAAATGCACTTTTTTTGGCTTGACCCGACTTCACACGGTCTTTTGTCGTCGAAACAGATGCTTCCGGTGTGGGCCTCGAGGCCGTCTTGATACAAGAGAATCATCCCATTGCTTACTTAAGCAAGGCCCTTGCTCCAACTCATCTCGGATTATCGGTGTATGAATGTGAATTAATGGCGGTAGTCATGGCTATTCGGAAATGGGAGCACCACCTCTCCAATCATCATTTTATACTTCGGATTGATCAACAAAGCCTCAAGTTTTGACATGATCAGCAGGTGAATACTCCGTTGCAACGGGCTTGGTTGTCCAAGGTTATGGGTTTTTCTTACACCATTGAGTACAAAAAGGGCTGTGAGAACAAGGCCGCTGATGCACTCTCTTGCCTACCCACTTCCGACATCAAGCTCCGAACACTACTTACCAACATCCAATCACCATTGTTGGATGAAATCCATACTTCTTGGACCCAAGACCCTTCCCTGCAAAAGCTTATTCATGAATTACAATTGGATCCAGCCAAGCACCCCTCCTTCACCTGGAAAAATTACGAGTTGTGCTGCTATGGCCGGTTAGTTGTGGGGTCTGTTCTTTTGCTTTGTCACCGTATTTTTGGTTTGTATCACACTTTGGTGGTTGGGGGTCATTCCGGAGTGGATGTTACCGTTCGAAAATTGAGTAGTTTTTTTTCTATTGGAAGGGTATGTGTCGTGATGTTCGCAAGTTCATTTCTGAGTGCACAATATGCCAACGTTGTAAGCCCGACAATGCTGCGTACCCCGGGTTGTTGCATCCTTTACAGATTCCGGACACAGTTTGGAGCTCCATCTCCTTGGACTTTGTTGACGGGTTACCGTGGTCTCATGGTCGTGACTCGCTTTTCGTTGTGGTGGATCGTTTGAGCAAGTATGCCCATTTCACGCCACTCACACATCCGTATTCGGCTCAGATCGTTGCTCGAGTATTTCTGGACTCCGTTTTTCGTTTA
Organism: Simmondsia chinensis; assembly: GCA_018398585.1. Taxonomy (NCBI): domain Eukaryota; kingdom Viridiplantae; phylum Streptophyta; class Magnoliopsida; order Caryophyllales; family Simmondsiaceae; genus Simmondsia; species Simmondsia chinensis. The sequence goes on along the minus strand of JAGTTD010000009.1, from coordinate 12,681,951 downwards.
CATGGACTCCCACGGGACATTGTTTCAGATTGGGGTTCGGTATTCTTTAGTCTTTTTTGGAAGGAGTTATTCCGTGCATTGGGTGTCGATTTACATATGTCTTCGGGGTATCATCCTCAAACCAACGGGCAAACCGAAGTGGTTAACCGTAGTCTTGAGACGTATTTACGCTGTTTTTGTTATGATATGCCTTCGCCATGGACCACTTTTATTCTGATGGCGGAATGGTGGTATTGCACGTCTTTCCATTCGACTATTCAATCAACCCCGTACGAGATTTTGTATGGACAACCGCCCCCTCTTCATATTCGGTATATTCCGGGCGAAACCGAGGTACAAGCCGTGGACCGCAGTCTGGTGGCCTGGGAGGAAGCTGTCCAGTTACTCAAACACCATTTATCCCGCCCACAGGTCATTATGTAACAGCTCGCAGATGCCCACCGTTCGGAGCGACAGTTTGTGGTAGGGGACTGGCTGTTTTTGAAACTTCAACCTTATTGTCAATCTTCCATTCACACGCGTTCGAATATGAAATTGACAGCGAAGTTTTATGGTCCTTATCGTATCATTGCGAAAGTGGGTCCGGTCACTTACACTCTTGATTTTCCTTCGAATTTTAAAGTTCATCCTACTTTTTATGTTTCGTAGTTGCGCCAGCACTTGGTTACGATCACGGAGGGGCACTCGAGCGTTCTTCCTCACTTACCGGGTAATCAATGGGTTCCTGAGGTTGTTTTGGATTGCTGGCTCGTTAAGCGTCGCAATACCGCTGCCACCCAGATTTTAGTCAAGTGGAAGGATCACGCAGTTGAAAATGCCACTTGGGAAGACTCCCACGAGTTACGTCTTCCTTATCCTGCCTTTCTTCCTTGAGGACAAGGAAGTTCTCATCCGAGGGGTAATGATGCGTATAATAATATGTTAGTCAATTGTTAGTACATAATTTCATTCATGTAATAAAATTCATTAGTAAATCTAGTAGTATAAATAGAAGGGATTGTATTCGTTGAAGGTTAATGAAAAAAGTACTTCCCATCTCATCTCTTTCTCTCTCTCTCCTTTATTTTCTCTAATTCTTTCTCTCATCTCACTCTATTTCTCCATTCTATCAAAGATCTAACCCTAATTCTTGGTTACAACCACAATTGGTTGTAACAAAACGTCCCAACCAAATTAACTCACTAGTCGTAGTGGCCATGGATCGATACTTAGCTTCAGCCGAGGAACGAGAGACAACACTTTGTTTCTTAGATCACCATGAAATGGGCGCTCCACCTAATAAAACCACATAACCTGTTCTAGAACGCTTCGTAGTGGGGCAACCTGTCCAATCTGCATCACAATAAGCTCGTAGAGCAAGATCATTATCTGATGGCAAAAACACACCTTGACTCGGTGTACCCTTCAAGTACCTCAACACACGCATTACAGCATCCACATGAGGTTGTCTAGGATTATACATAAACTGACTTAATATACGAACGACGTAACAAATATTGGGTCGAGTGATAGTAAGGTATAACAACCTCCCTACCAAATGCCTATATTGACCTGCATCACTGACCAAATAACCCACTTTATCAGCCAATCCATGGTTTTGAACTATCGGTGTAGAAATTGGCTTTGCCCCTAACATTCCTGCTTCACTAAGAATGTCCAACACATACTTCCTTTGATTTAACATAATCCCGTTCGAGGAACGTGCCACCTCGATTCCTAAGAAAAATTTAACTGGTCCTAAGTCTGTAATACCAAAAGACTTGTTCAAAACACCCTTAACCCCTTTTATGTGTTCCACATTATTTCTCGTGATTATGACATCATCAATATAGATTATATTAACCGTATAAACATTCTCTCGGAAATATGTGAAAAGGGAATAATCAGTTTTAGATTGCACAAACCCAATGCTAAGGTGTTACTAAATTTTTCATTCCAATTACGGGAAGCCTATTTTAAGCCATAAAGGGATTTTCGAAGTCGATAAACCTTCCCTTCATGTTTTTGTTCAAAGCCTAAAGGAAGTTTCATGTACACTTCCTCATGCAAGTCACCATGTAGATAGGCATTATTCACATCTAATTGATGCACAACCCAACTTTTGGCCACTGCAACTGCCAAAACACAACGAAATGTTACTAACTAGGCAATAGGTGCAAATGTATCGTGATAATCAATATCTGCTACTTGAGTATAACCTTCGGCAACCAAACGTGCCTTGTACCGTTCTATAAACCCATTAGACTTGTACTTCACTTTATAAACCCATTTTGAGTCGATTGCCCTTTTTCCTTCCAGCAAGCTTTCTAAAGTCCAAGTACGATTTTGCTCCAAAGCATGTATCTCCTTTTCCATGGCATCTCGCCAATGCTTGTACTGTACGGCCTGTTGGAACGTTTTGGGCTCATCACTTGAAGTGATGGCATTTAAAATAGCAACATGAGCATTAGAAAATTGTGTGTTAGAAACATAATTTGAAATAGGATATACGATACTTGAATTGGCCGATGAAGCGTTAGTGAGAGTATGGGCTATAGAAGACGGAACATTACAAATATAGTCTTGATACCTGACGGGAACTGAACGAGTATGACCACTGTGTCGAGTAACAATATCCGGGCTCAAAATGTCTTGACCTCTCGGTTTGGATCCCGGCTGGTGGTTAACACGACCACTAGCCCCACTGCCTTCCCCGGCCTGTCCAATGGCCAAGTCAAGCTGCTGCCCCTTGGTCGGCAGCGAGACGACCGAGGGTTGCTGCGCAGGAACTGGTTCTCCATGAACTGGTTCCCCCTCATCAATAAAATACGAGTTTTTTCCCCGGATTAAATACATTCACATTTTTATCATGTAAGTCTTGTATGCTATTGAGTTTTAAGTAAGAAAAAACATCTTCATAAAACCGAACATCTCTTGAAATAACAATCTTGTTAGTCTCATTATCATAAACATTGAATCCCTTTTGACCATGGGGATAACCAATAAAAATTACATGAACTGCATGTCTCTCAAACTTATCTTGCGTTTTGTTATGAAAATAGCATTGGCAGCCAAAAACTCGCAAGCGATCATACGAAGGCAACTTTCTCATCAAAATTTCATAAGGACTTTCATTGTTAAGCAAATTAGACGGAGTCAAATATATAAGATAAGCGGCCGTCAAAACACACTCACCCCAAAACTTCTTTGGTAAACCCGCTTGAAAACGTAGAGCTCTAGCCACTTCCAATAGATGCTTATGCTTCCGCTCCACTACACCGTTCTGTTGATGTGTTCCCGTTAGTGATGTCTGAAATTGAATCTCGTGTTGAGCATAGAATTCTAACAAGGGTCCATATTTGAACTTTTGTCCATTATCGCTCCTTATCTGTTGCACCTAAAAACCAAACTGAGTGCCAACCATTTTACAAAAATCCATGAGAATTTTGTAAGCTTGGGATTTCTCCCTCATCAAGAAAACTTAAGTGCAACGATTGCAATCATCAACGATATTAAGGAAATAATGAGCTCCTGTTAACGAAACAACACGATATGGGCCCCAAATATCACAATGTATAAGTTCAAACCAAGCATTCGTTCTGGAATTCGACAAAGGGAAAGGTAAACGCACCTGCTTGGCACAATGACAAGAATCACAAATAAAATTTGCTCTCTCAACATTTAAATGCAAAAACTTAGATAATCTCGAAAATGGCACATGTCCCAAACGATTGTGCCATAAAACAACTTCTTTATTTTTCTAAATAGAAAAGGAAGAAGACATTCTCAATGACGCTGCCGTTGTTGACGGCATCTCCAGGAAGTATAGCCCATCTCTAAGCCTACCCACTCCAATCAGCCTCTTCGAGCGTAGGTCCTGTATATAACAAAAATGAGAGTGAAAGGTTAACGCACAATTTTCGCTATGAGTTAATTTGCTCACAGACAAGAACTTATATTTAAAACCAGGCACATATAATACATCATTAAGAACGAGACTTCCAAAAATTCGAACCTTCCCAACGTGGAAAACCAACAAACTTGACCCATTTGGCAATCTAATGGGTCCAATAAAACTGTTAATAACAAGGTCAAACATCATGGCCTTGGACGAAACCATGTGATTGGAAGCCTCGGTATCAATAATCCAACTTAAAGAAGTTTCAATCTGACGTGTTAAGTTTAAACTAGGAGAATCTGCGGCAGGTCCAAGTAGCGCAAGCAATTGCTGATATTGACTTGGAGAAAGCCCGACCACCAGGCTGTCACCAACCGGGCTGTCACCGGTCTGTTGCTGTTCAGCCACGGCAGCCACTGTTGGTCGCACGCCTCCCCCCGTAGCTTTAGTCCTCCAACCAGGAGGATATCCTATAAGCTCAAAACATCGCTCCTTAGTACGTCCTTATTTTTTACGATGAGTACAAGTAGGACGATTAGAATGACGAAACGAAGATCCGGGAACCTGAGCTGCTGTCACTGCGGTTGCAGCAGCCCTGGTTTTCGGGGCTAAAACAGTTGCCTCGGGCACCACTACTGTCCCGGCAGCCACACTTTGCTGTTTTTCTTCCTGGCAAAAAAAGAGTATGCATTTCCAATAGAAGTTAAGGGCTTAGTGTTCCTCAACTGAGGCCTAACAGTGGAAAAAGAGACATTTAATCCCATAAGTAAATTTAAAAGTCTCTCCATGTCATGAATTGTCGCAAAAGCTTGCCCGGACCCACACATACACGGTGGAATCGCAACGAACATATAAAGTTCATCCCACAAGGATCTCAATTTAGTGAAATAATGAAAGATTGACATATTCTCTTGTTTTAAGTGTGAAATTTCATACTTAATTTCATAAATACAGGGAACATTTCCTTGTGAAAACCTTTCGTTTAAATCCAACAAAATAGCGATGCTAGCGTTGATTTCTTTAGAAACCGAATTAGTGAGCCAAGAAGAGACCATGGAGTCACAAGCACTCCAGTTTTCAATATTCGGAGAATTTTCATCCGGTTTAACAATGCTTCCATCAAGAAAGCCAATCTTGCACTTAGCCTTAAAAACCTTATATATTGATCGTCTCCAAGCAGGGAAATTAGGACCGATTAAAACGTCTTGAACAAAAACAAGCCCTTGATGGTCCTAGAGATGCAAATAAAAGGGTGAGCTAGCATCTAAAACTCCCCCTGAAACGACAGTCGGTGCTACTACTTGATTGGTAATTTCTTCCAACATTATGAAAAAAAAACCAATCAAATAACACAAATCAAACCAGAGACAAAGCAAGGAAATCGCTCACAAAATGCCATGTGGCTCACGGCTTGAATAGGCTTGCCTATCGGGTCTTCAAGATCGAGCCTGCTCTGATACCATGTGAAAAATTAAGATTTGAGTAAAAATTAAAACTTGTAGACAAAGATAGAAAATGAATCACTAAACTTTTATTTGGATGATCTAAGAAATGTACAAACTCTAGCTTAAATAGAAAAATACAAGAAGACTAAAAGACAAGAAAGTAATACTATCATCTTAAGTTTAAAGAAGATTCAAAACAAGTAAATGCCCTCTTTCATGGCCATAAAGGTGGCCCGTTATGCTCATCAAGAGGGGAGAGGAAGACTTGAATGTGTGCCTTCAATGGTGCCTTCAATGCCTTGCCTCCATTTTGTTTAATGCCAAATACATTTAAATTATTCACTATCCTACCTATGTACAAGAAGGAAATACAAAAATAATACTAAATGCATATGAACATTTATCAATGTTTAACATTTTCCAAATCAATTTTTTATTTGTAACCGCACCCGACTTTTTATTTCGGGTTTCCTACGTACCCTTTCGGGACCAGGCTAACATAGTTCTAATAAATAGAATAATAAATTCTGCAATGTCGACTTCATTTTTTTAGCAGATCAAAACTTTCACTTTGTTTTCCATTTTCTATGTTTTCGCATTTTCCTTTTTTTTATTTTTTAACGTTTTGCAATTTTTCATATCGAAAAGCACAAAAATAAAAAAAAAAAAAATAAATGCCTAAAAAATGAAACGAAGGGGACGGTGAACAGTACTGTCCTCCCTTCACTTATCTTTGTTATATTTTATTTTCTTCTTTTGTTTTTGGTGCACAATTTCATCCAATTATCAAATTTCAGTCCAAATTAATAATTGGTTCTCTTAGAATTCTTAGATTTGAAAGGGTCCAATTCATTGTTAAATCTTTTCAACTTCAAAGATCGAGTCCATCAATGTTAAAACTGCTAGGTTCCGTGGATCTGTTGTAATCCACTTAATTTGATGGATCTACTAAAATTCATGGACCCGCTAGAGTCCATATAGTTTGTTGCATCTGCTAAAATTCATGGACCCGCTAGAGTCCATATAGTTTGTTGGATTCGCTAGAATCCATAGAACCGTTGGAGTCCGTATATTTTGTTGGATCCGCTAGAATCCATGGACTCGTTAGAATCTGAATCTTGACCCAACTCGGTTCCTTTCAGTCCAACTATGGGTATAACATTTTAAAAATCAATTCTTTTTAATTTTGTCATGGAAAAAAATATTTTTAAGATTTAAAGCGATATAGAGATTTTTTTTTTGAATTTGGTTTGGGAGAAATAAATTTTTTTTCTTTTCAAGACTAATTTGAAATAAGCAAAAGATAAGTAAATAAGCTAAAAGTAAAGGGCGAAATCAAGAATAGAGAATGAAAAATAGAAATTTATAAAAAAGAAAAAGTATACCTTCTATCAACAATTAAAGTTTTCTTAACTTTATTTTAATTCCTTCCTTTTCTTCCTCATTCTTCTTCTTCTTTCTCTTTTTCCTCTCTCTCTCACGTGTTGTTCCCTTTTTTTTTTTTTTTTTTCTTTTTTTGGCCAAATTTTTTTCCTTGCCCTTTGTCTCAGATCTATCTCCTTTGGATTTTTTTTTGTATCCAGACTTCTCCTTTTTGGCTCTTCCAAGGTAAAGCTTATATAATATCTTAACTACCCACCCCCACCTCCTTTCCCACTCTGACGTGAATAGTATGGGGCGAGCATCATTCTTTTTTTCTTTTTTTTCCCCCTCTATTTTTTATCTTTTTTTTTTTTTTGAACTTATTATCATGGGTCTAGATTTTGGACTTCAAATGTCATAAGCCCATTTTCTTTCTCCCTTTTTTTTAAACATATAGTTCGAGCCTCATCTTGATTTGCCTTTATGGTAATTTGAATTTGGACCCATTTTATATTTGGAGTATGTACCCCAGTTTGGATAAGTCCACCTATAATAACTTAAGATCGGCCCATAATATGGAATTTTAAACAAAGACCTACTATGTGGCCTATATTTTATGTTTGTGAAAATTTCACATTCAACACACCAAAAGGGCTCGACTTTGTAGTTGAACTTGTTACACTTACACGAGTAACTCAATTTATTGGGTGTGTTCAACTCTCATGATATGCAAACCGAACCATTCATGAACTGTGAGAAAGTTTAGTGGGGATGATCCCAAAGTTGGTATAAGGTTGTAAAGGCATATCCTTTTCTTTTGGAGTTTGGATTTGAATTAGAATTTATTTGAGTTTGAACTTGACTTGGTAGTCTTTGTATTTTTTTTTGGACGTGCAATGGAGATGGATCAAAGCAACTTATATTTTGGCAGTTGGTCATTTGGGCCGTTGGGGTATGCTCCTTTTTGTTTTGAGGTATAGGTTTGAATTGGAATTCATTTAAGGTCGAGCTTGACTGGGCAATCATTGGGTTTAGTACGACATGCTCTATAGATGGGTCATGCAAGTTACTTGAAATTTGGTTGTTTGGGTTGAGTTGAGCTTATTAACTTTCCAACTCGCTTCCATCCCCAAGATTTTGATAAGGGAAAAAGGAATTTTATTTATTATTGGGGCTGGATCTATGATTAGATTGCCTACGTACTCTTTTAAAGGGATGAAGCCTTCCGTAGTTCATTACAACTCAGCTGTCCAGACTTTTTTTTCCTGTTACATTGGACTAAGCTTCTTCACAAATTTCCTGTTGACACAAGAGTATATGACCTTGCCCTCAGGATTTGACAGTTCATAAGCACCATTCGGATAGACCTTTGTAACAACGTATGATCCCTCCCATTTTGGCTCGAACTTGCTTTGCGCCCTCCTGTTTATAACAATTGGTCGTCTGACTATGAGAGCTAGGTCACGAATAGAAAATGAGTGAAACTTCTTCACCTTTCTATTGAATGCACCAACAACTTGAGCTTGATAGACTTCAAGTCTCTGTTGGGCAGCTAATTTGTGCTCGTCCAGGGCTTCAAGCTCCGCTAGTCTGATCTTCACATTCTCGTATGGGTTAGTGAGCTGAACGGCTACTCTTAGAGAAGGCAATTGTACTTCCAAAGGCAAAACTGCCTCTGACCCGAATACCAAACTATAAGGCGTGCATCCCATTGCATTTCAGACTGTAGTTCGGTATGCGCAGCTGGACGAAAAGCTATGCTTGAACTTGAACTTCTCATTCAATTTGACCACCGGGTGGCTTTTGAAATAGAGAGCATTATTAGAGATTATCTTTGACGGGACTCCATAACAATAGATCAACTGAACTTGAATGAAATCTGCAGCCTCTTTTGCCCTTACTTCTCTTAATACAACAGCTTCAACCCATTCTGAAAAGTAATCAATCCCTGCTAGTATATATTGATACGGCAAGATGACGGAGGCTTAAATGGACCCATGACATCAAGGCCCCATGCGTCAAAGGGCCAAGACAACACGCTTGGGCAGAGAGGTTGTGGCGTTTGGTGAATAAAATCTCCATGAATTTGACAAGCTTGGCAAGTCTTTGCTAATTTCACTGCATCTTGCACCAAGGTTGGCTAGTAATAGCCTAAACTTTTGACTTGATCTGCGAGCATTAGTCCAGCTTGGTGAGCACCGTATACTCCGGAATGTGTTTCTTTGAGAGGAAGGGCGGCCTCTTCTTTTAACAAACACCATTATAAGATTCCATCAAAGGACCTCCGATATAAAGTGTCATTTTTCAACAAAAATTTAGGTGCTCGTCTCCTCATCTCTGCCCTCTTCTTCGAATTAGCTAGTAGAATATCATGTCACAAAGATTTGATCAAAGTCTATCGCCAATCTGGCTCTTCTTTACTATCATCGACGGAGACTGAGCTTACCATCTCCACTTGGTCTAAACGCTCTATTACAGGCATCAGCAAGTCATGGTCCCTAATGGTGACTTGAATTTCTATTTCGTTGGTTAGGGTTAGTGATGCAGCAAGCTTTGCTAAGGTGTCGGCTTTATCTTTCTCAGACCTCGACCCATGTGATATTCTAAAAACATAAAACTGCTCCATCAAATATTTCGCTCTTTGGAACAAATGCACTAAATTTGCATTTTTGACTTTATATTTTCCATTTATTTGCCCTACAATAAGTTGAAATCGCCAAACGCTTGCAAGTAATCAATATGTATTTTAATGGCCATTTCAAGACCAATGATGAGCGCTTCATAATAAGCCACATTATTAGAGCAAAGTTCCATCAAGGAGAAGGAGAAAATAATGAGTCCGCCGGAGGGTGTAACAAAGGCAATACCTACACTCGCCCCCTTTCGATTTGCTACTCCATCAAAATCCCGCTACTATGGAATCATCTCTACATGGAATACTTCCTCATCTAGCAAATCATCTGTCAATTTTTCGTCATCAGGAGCCGGGTGTGCTGCCAAGAAGCCAGCTATGGCTTGCCCTTTTTAGCTTTTTGTGGCATAAATTTTATGTCAAATGGGGCTAACAGCATTGCCCACTTAGCTAAACGCCCTGACAACACTGTTTTTGACAAGATATACTTCAGCGGGTCAACCTTTGAGATTAAGGTAACCGAATGAGACATGTGATAATGTCTTAATTTTTGCACAGCGAACACCAATGCTAGGCAATTCTTTTCAATGGATGAATAGTTATGTTTTGCCCCCACCAACGTTCTGCTGAGATAATAAAGGACATTTTCTTTTCTTTCATCATTCTTTTACGCTGACATTGCTCCAAGGGATCGCTCCAATGCTGCAACATACAATATCAAAGATCTTCCTTGAACAGGTGCCATCAAGACTGGTGGTTTTAGTAGCTATTCTTTGATGCTGTTGAATCCGTTCTGACGAGTCTGGTCCCAAACAAAAGGTACGTCTTTCTTCATCAACTTTGTGAAAGGTTGGCATTTTCCTATTAGATTAGAAATGAACCGTCTGATGTAGGTTAGTCTTCCTTGCAAACAATGGAGCTCCCGTAAATTTCTTGGAGGAGGCAACTCCGCAATTGCTTTAATCTTATCAGGATCAATTTCAATCCCGCGGTGTCTAACCATAAAGCCGAGAAATTTTCCAGATGTGACTCCGAATGCACATTTTCATGGATTCATCTTCAGCCGGTGTTCTCGAAAGCAACTGAATATTGCTCGTAAGTCATCAAGGTAATCCTCCCTATTCTTGGTCTTCACAGCCAAGTCATCAACATAATACTTAACAAATTTATGCAGTATGTCGCTGAAGATGACAATCATGGCTCTCTTATAAGTAGTACCAGCATTTTTCAAACCAAAGGGCATCACTGTATAATAGTAGACTTCTTGTGGTGTGCGAAAAGCAGTTAACTCCTCGTTTGCTGGGTCCATCTTGATTTGGTTGTAACCAGAGAAACAATTCATAAATGACAATGCACTAAACCCGGTGGTAGCATCTACTAAAAGTTTAGTGATTGGTAATGGGAATTCATCCTTAGGCAAGCATCATTCAAATTTCGAAAGTTCACACAGATGTGAAGTTGCCCATTCTTCTTTCTCATAGGCACAATGTTCGCCAGCCATGACGAGTATTGGACTTCACGAATAAAGCCAGCCTCTATTAATTTGTCCACCTCGGCCTTTATTTGGACAGTTAACTTGGGTCGAGAGCATCACTGAGATTGTTTCTTTTGGTGTTGTATATTTGGATACAGCCAACTTGTGCATAGCCACGTTTGGATCCAACCCCGGCATATCTTTGTAACTCCAGGCAAACATATCTCTATACTCATGCAACAACTTTTCATATTGCATCTTTTCCTCGGAACATAGTAGGGCATTAACAAAAATTGGTTCTCATCAGTTCCCAGGTTAATTTCTTGAAGCTCATCGACAGTAGCTTGGTTTCCATCCTGTAGTTCTCATGGAGCTGGTTCAATTAGTTCAATGAAATCATGTGGATGCATTTGGACATCTGGGGTCGCTTGGTCTTCTTGTTAAGACTAGCTTTCTTCATTGGATGCAATCTCATCGTGAATGACGTTACATGATAGTCCACCTTTGGACAAACTAAGATGGGAATAGGACTCAAATCCCGCATAATTTACGCTGTATGAAATGGATGTAACGTTAACTTGTGCGGCTTGTTCATCATCAGAGTCGCCACATAATAGACTTCTATTGTTTCTTCTTCCTCAATCCTGATCCTTCGGCTTTTCTCATCTTGATCTTTTTAGGATTTGACTTAAAAGGTTTTCCCAACCTCTGAAAGACTGAGACGTGGAGATGTTGGCTTATCATCTTTCAAAGCTTCTTGTTCACTTGTCATCAAAATCATAGGTTCGGCAACATGCGCCTTACCCTTGGCTTTTCTCACTTTGATCCTTTTGGAATTTGGCACAAAAGGTTTTTCCAATATTTGAAAGATTGAGACACGAGGCAGAGCTAGCTCATTCTCTTTCAAGATTTCTTATTCTCGTGTCGTCAAAGTCATAGGCTTAGTAACATACGCCTTAAGAACTCTACCCTCTTGTGAAATATGTAACCTGTTGGTTATATCATCGGAAGGAGGCACTTCAAGGTCTGTAACCTCATCTATATTCATTTTTCCCTCATCAATTGGGATATTCTTAGTTTTCTCACCCTTACCCTGAATCGGGAGCAGGTAGATGCGGATGCATCATTGTTAACTATCACCCTCCGATGTGCTCTATCTGTACCTCGAAAGGAGGTAGAGATGACCATACCCGTATTGGGCATGGACTGATTCGTTCTTCGTAGAGGACAAGTATAGCTTGTCATGAGGGCGTTCATAATTTCCTCAACTGGAGTCAAAGCTTTTTGCCCACTTCTCCTTTTTTCTTTTGGACATACTTAAATAAAGTATTGGATTGAGAGGTCTTTAAGGTCTCTTATTCGCCAAAACGAGCATCCCTTGCACTAAAGCCATCAACCTCCCGAGCAGTAAAGGTCTTTGGATAAGGCTTCACGTTGAGAATTTTTCCCTTTCCTTTTCAAGACTCCCTCTCATGAGTGTGCCATTGGTCTATTGATAAAACTTAGCATCGGCGTAGTTGACATCTTCTCCATGACACGGGTCAGGGTCTCCATGGATCGTTCTTTCAACCCTGTTTTCATCTGTGTATTTCAAGCACTGATGAAATGTACAGACTATAGATTTGCTATTATGGAGCCACAGTCGCCCCAATAGGGCATTGTAGGACGTATCTGAGTCTATAACATGGAAAAGGACATCTCCATAAAGGTCACCAAATTCTACTCTTAGTGCAATAGTACCCAAAGCTTTTTGTCCTACTTAATTGAACCCTTGAATTGTGAGCAAGGTAGGGGATAATTAGTTTCACGTTAACCCCATAGATCATAGTGCCCTCAGAGGAAGAAGATTAACAGCGGAACCACAGTTAAGCATAATTCGGTGCAATAGTTTGTCGCCTATCAAACCGGTTATGTAAAGCGGCCTGTTGTGATGTTCGGTCTCGAGCTGGGGTTCTTCATTATAGAATGTGATGCATGCCATACAAGAAGCACATTTATTTGTCACAGACGTGTTGTCAACTTCAACCCGATCAACTTCATTTGTAATCATCGGAATCCATCAGAGCGTGGATGAATGCCCTCCTAGCTCTTTAGATAGCTGAAGCCCATCACAAATATTCAATCGAGCAGGAATCCATTTTAAATGAGTAAGAACGTCATATCAAACTCTTTCCTAGTACGGTGCTTGTCTTATAATCGGAGGGATCGGAATAGGGAGATCTTCGACGGGATGTGCCTTCTCATTCGCTGGTAGGGCCTGTCCTGACTGCCCATATCTGGCTGTTCCTCAGCATGAGGTGATGTCATTGCTTGTTTTGCTGATTGTATAGGCTCTTTGCTTTTCTCAACTGGCTTTAGTGTTGGTAACTAGAGGCCAGAACAAAGAGTGATTTGATCAACTTCCAGGTTCATCTCCTCGGCTTATTCTTTTTCCTCAAAAGACACCATATAACAAGGATCTGTCTATTCTTGTTCCTCATCTTCATCACTTAAGAAACCTTCTCCAAGAAACTTCTTTGGGAAGTAGTCCTTCAAAGTTATAGGGACTGTAGTAGGGGGAACATATTCCTCGTCTGAGGTCACTTGTGCCTTCTTGGAAGATTTGGATTTCTTCTTGTTCTTCTTTTTTGGACGATTCTGCCCTCGAATCTTTACACTAGGCGGCTAGAGCTTTGAGTGGTGTCTTTTTTGAACACTCATCATCATTGTCTTCTTCAGGGTCAGAATCCCAAGCTTCCGGTTCAATCATAAGTTTGTAGAGACTAGGTATGGCAATTCTAGGACGAGGCAAGTCAGGAAAAGCCCATGAACTATGATTTCTCCATCAACAATGAAATGGAACTATATAGCATTGGGAGGTAACTCCACTGTTGGTATATTGTCCTTCTTAAGGGGTAACTGAGCACCATTCTCATCCTCTACACATGTTGGAGGATGTTCTGGCTTCGATTTCAATCTTCCATTTGTTGATCATAGCTTCAATTTTGTCTTTAAGGACGTAACAATCTTTGATTGGATAGCTTATAATCTGGTTGTAAGGGCAATACTTGGGGTTATCAATTTTATTAGCTTCGTCTGGACGTTTTGGATCAGAAAAGGTAACTGCTTTTGATTCCATCAACTCGTCGAAAATACCCTACTCATTGTCATTATCAAAGGGGTACTTCTTCTCCTTTCTTTCTTGGAGAGTGAGCCTTTGAACATGCTTTCCTTTGCTTTTATAATTTTTTATGTCTACAACATTGATGGATTTCTCAATTGTTTTGATAAAGGTGGCCATAACCTCACCCTTTTTTTGCTAGCCTTTTATTTGCTCCCTGCCTTTCGTCAATGGTCCGGGTTTTATGAGAAGCAGTCTTCTGTTGAGCGATTTGTCTCTCAACATTACAAGCTTTAGTAACGAGCACACTGAAACTTTGGGGTTTTGCAGTAATGACATATGTAGCTACCTCTGGCTCAAGGTTGTTGGCACACATTTGAACCGCAGAGTGTTCACTCAATTTCTCATGACATTGAAGACTTAAGCTGTTGTGTAATGAAGTCGTTTGCGCTCTCATTTGGCTTTTGACTGGCATAAGCTAGATCTATTATCGACACTTTTTTTCTTGGAACTCACAAACTGAGCTAGAAACGCCTTTTGCAAATCTTCCCAAGTCTGAATTGACTTGGGCTGGAACTGAGTGCGCCATGTGAACATTGATCCTTTTAGAGAGGGGACGAATTGTCTTATTAGCGAGGCATGACTTAAGGTTGTCTCACCACACGCTGGGTGAAAGTGGGCCAAATGCTTGTGCAGTGACCCATTGACCACATCAAACTTCTCGAAGTTAGGCTTCTAATATCCATGAGGGGACGGCACTGTATCATAGTGTGCTAGATATGGCTTCTAATAACCTTGGGCCAAATGCTTGTGTGGTGACCCATTGACCACATCAAACTTCTCGAAGTTAGGCTTCTAATATCCATGAGGGGATGACACTGTATCGTAGTCTGCTTGATATGGCTTTTGATAACCCAAGACAGGCAGGTTTATAGAAGCTTGGTATTCCTTTATCCCTTCAACTATCATGGCTTTAATGTTCTACTTGTCAGCTCAGATTGCTGGATCTGAACCTCTTCTTGTGGCTGCGGCGTTCGTGCTGATGCATCTTAGTAGGGGAAGGGTTAGAAAATTCTTTGACAACCTAGTTATTTTAAATCATGCTTAATGGGCACTATAAATCTATAAAATGAACTAGTAGTATGTTTTAAGATTGATTAAAAATTTTCAAAATTTTGAGGCGGTTTTCTTAAAAATGAACAAGTTCTGGCAGTTAAGAGAAAAATCACAACTTTTTTCTAGATGGTTTTTCATAAAAAAAAAAACCAAAAGTATTGTATGTGAAAAATACTATGAGAAAACTAAATCCGGTTAAAGTATTCTTAAGTTTTGTAATATATTTTTCACGTAATCTAAAGTTTTAATATATTTTACAAGTACAAAAATACTCTCATTTTCTTCTTCCTAGACTTGAAAATCAGGTCGGGTTAGGTTTGGATTGGGTTAATGTCACATTGGGTCTATCTCGAGTTGGGTTAGACTTGGGTCGGGTCATCCTCGGGTTGGGGTAAGCCTCAGGTTGGGTCAGTCTTGGGTAGGGTCCACATCAGGTCAGATTAGCCTTAGGTTGGGTTAACTTCAAGTCAGGTATCCTTGGCTCAGGTCAGATTTTAAGTTGACCAATCAGGTTATTTTGATAATATATTTATTCGATCGTGATATTGATAACTAAAATAATAAAGCATAATGACTATAATTAGCATTTTATTTAGGCTCTATGATAAATTGAATTTTTATTTTGGTCATTTCGAGATATAAGATGGGTTTGGTTGGGGTCTCGGGTCATCACAGGTCGGATCATTTGGGTTTAGGGTCAACTCGGGTTGGGTCAACTTAGGGTGGGATCAAATCTAGGTCAGTTAATTTTCGGTTCAGGTCACAACAAATTTAAGATTTCAGGTTAGGGTTGGGTTGGATAGCGGGTCAAATATGTCGGGTTATTAGATTGGGTCACGTTTTTCCAGCTTCATCTCCATCACTTATGCCAACTGTTGTCGGCACTACTGTCGGCAATAGCTTCCCCACCGCAATAGGCAGCTTTTGTTAGAAATTAAACTTGATTCTGTTAAAGGAATTTAATGTTCAATGGTGTTATGTGGTTATGAGATTTTACAGGAGTTTTATTTAGAATTAGAGGTAGGAATTTATGGAGTTTCAAGGGCTAATTATGTATTAACT
Organism: Simmondsia chinensis; assembly: GCA_018398585.1. Classification (NCBI taxonomy): domain Eukaryota; kingdom Viridiplantae; phylum Streptophyta; class Magnoliopsida; order Caryophyllales; family Simmondsiaceae; genus Simmondsia; species Simmondsia chinensis. The sequence goes on along the minus strand of JAGTTD010000009.1, from coordinate 12,665,883 downwards.
TAATGGTGTTAATGGCTAGAATTGAAGAGTCCTATAGATACCCCTTGTATCAACCCATTTAAACGTGTGGAAATAGAATAAATTATATAAATATTTTGAGTTTCTTTCGTTTCATTTCTCTCCACTTCCCAGTTGTGTGAGTTAGCCAATTTTCTATTTCCAACAAAGTGGTATCAAAGCGTAGGTTATGGCTTCAGCAAAAAGTTGTCTTCCTTTTCAATACCATCACCTTACAAAAGACAATTATGGTAGTTGGTCTATCCAAATGAAGGCTATCCTTGGATCGCAAGGTGCATGGGAGATTGTTGACAATGGCTATGAGGAAGCTAAAGATGAAGCTTCCTTGACTTAAGCCCAGAAAAATGCTTTACAGAAGTGTAGCAAGAAAGATCAACATGCCCTTTTGATCATCTATCAATGTTCGGATGATTCTATGTTTGAGAAGGTGGCGAACGCGACAACTTAAAAAGAAGCATGGGAAATTCTTCACAAGTCTTTCAAGGGAGCAGAGAAGATGAAGAAGGTTCGTCTCCAAATGCTAAGAAGTGAACTTGAAGCACTTCACATGAAGGAATTTGAAATTGTTTTTGATTATTTCTCTAGGGTTGAAAGCATCGTCAATCAAATGAAGAAGAAATACTCGAAGTTCAAGTAATAGAGAAGATTCTCCGTTCTCTAGATCCAAAATTTGAGCATATTTCTGTAGCCATCGATGAGTCAAAAGATTTAGATATTATGTCTATTGAGCAGTTAAGTGGGTCGTTACAAGCCCATGAACAAAAGCAAGAATGAATCTGTGGAGTAGGTCTTGCAAGCAAAACTTTCTCTGCAAGGCTGGGAAGAAGCAAGCAAAAGAGGTGGAGGAAATCAAAGAAGCCATGGACGAGGTCTTGGATGAGGTCGCGGACGTGGACAAGGTTTAGGTGGTGGTCAAAATCCATCTAAGAATGAGGAAGAAAGCCAAACCTCATCCAGAGGACAGGGACGTGGAAGAGGAAGAGAAAGAGGCAACACTTGGAGGTTAACTGGGAGGTATGATATAAATCCCAGATTAAATGCTATAATTGTCAAAAATATGGCCATTATTCATGAGATTGTTTGAACACAATGGAAGAAACTAATGAAAAGGCTCATTTGGTGGAGACAAAACAAGAGCTAGAGGAATTAACATTATTGTTGGCGCACAAGACAAGTGAAAAAAAGACAATGATTGTTCATACATCGAAAATGGTGCCAGTAATATTATGTGTGGAGATAAGAGTAAGTTCGTAAAGCTCAATGAGTATTTCAGTGGTGATGTCATTTCTGGAGATTCTTCCAAAGTACAGATCAAAGGCAAAGGTTTTAGTTCGTTTGAGAGATGGTGATCATAGACTCATTACTGATATTTATTATGTGCCAAAATTAAGATGTAGTATTTAGGGTTTGGGGCAACTCTTAAAAAAGTGCTATGAAATTCATATGAAAGATCATAGTCTTTTCTTTGAGAGATCCTAATGCCAGTTTGATTGCAAAAGTTTAGATGTCAAAAAATAGAATGTTTCTGTTGAACCTACATGTAGAAATGGCCAAATGATTGAAGGCTTGTGTAAAAGATTCATCTTGGCTTTGGCACATGAGATTTGGGCATTTGAACTTTGGTGGACTCAAGGCACTTGGAGATAAAAAGATGGTGAAAGGTCTACCCTCTATTGATCATCCCGAGCAACTTTGTGAAGCATGTATCCTTGGAAAGCCTGCTAGAAAGAGCTTCCCAAAGCGATCACTTTCAAGAGCAACAAAGCCACTTAAACTTGTACATGCTGACGTTTGTGGACCCATCAAGCCTTCTTCACTTGGTAAAAGCAATTATTTTCTACTTTTTACTGATGATTTTAGTAGAAAGTCTTGGGTTTATTTTTTTAAAAGGAAATCTGAGACTTTCGGAGCATTTAAAATATTTAAAATATTGGTTGAAAAAGAAAGTGGTTATATGATTGAATCCTTGAGGACAGACAAAAGAGGTGAATTTACTTCTAATTCGTTCAAAGATTTCTGTAAAAAGCCTGGGATTTGCCATCCTTTAATAGTGCCAAGATCACCACCGCAAAATGGCGTGGCAGAAAGGAAGAATAGAACAATTCTTAATATGGATCGGAGTATGATGAGGAGTAAACAAATGCTAGATGAGTATTGGCAGAAGCTGTTTCTTGTGCAGTGTAGCTCACCAATAGATGTCCCACAAAAAGCCTTATGAACCAAACCCCTCAAGAAGCTTGGAGCGAAAGGAAGCCCGATATCTCTCACTTGCGAGTGTTTGGAAGTCTTGCATATGCTCAAGTTTCAAATCAAGAGAGATCTAAACTTGATGACAAAAGTAAGAGGTATGTGTTTATTGGGAATGAATCTAACTCCAGAGGATACAAGTTGTTTAATCCAGAAACTGGAAAGGTGGTTGTTAGTAGAGATGTGGAGTTCGATTAAGAAGCTACTTGGGTTTGGAATGAGCAAAAATGAGATTCCTATGACTTCTTTCCATATTTTGATGAAGATGATGAAGAAGCAGTACAAGTCATAGATCTGCAAATCACTGAAGAGTTATCAAAAAATCTTGAAGAGGTTGAAAATGAGGATGAAGCCACTCCCATAGTTCGAAGATCAACAAGGGAACGAAGAATGCCAGGAAAGTACAATGATTATTATTTAGAGAATAATGATAATCTTTCTCTTTTTTGTCCAATTGCAGATGGTGAGCCCTTAAATTTTGAAGATGCAATAAAGGATGAAAAATGGTTATGGGCTATGGATGAAAAAATTAGTGCCATTAAGAAGAATGAGACTTGGGAGCTATCCACCTTACCTAAAGGTAAAAAAATCATCGGTATGAAATGGATATTTAAAACAAAGAGATCTACTAATGGCAAGGTAGAGAGATATAAGGCAAGGCTTGTTGCTAAAGGCTGCACTCAAAAACAAGGAGTTGACTACAATGATGTATTTGGTCCGGTTGCCCACATGGAAACTATCAGATTACTGATTTCTGTTACTGCTCAGAATGGATGGAAGGTCCATCAACTAGATGTGAAATCATCTTTCTTCAACAGTTTCTTTGAAGAGGAAATTTATGTTGAACAACCTAAGGGCTATGTAATTGAAGGCCAAGAAGAAAACGTTTTAAAATTGAAGAAAGCCTTGTACAGGTTAAAGCAAGCACCGAGGGCATGGAATAGCAGAATTGACAAGTATTTTCAAGATAATGGATTTAAAAGGTGCACTCATGAATATACACTTTATGTTAAAATCCAGAAGAATGACATTTTACTTGTCTGCCTCTATGTAGATGACCTTATTTTTTTCAGGGAACAACCTAGGTATGACTGAAGATTTCAAAAGGATTATGGAAAAAGAGTTTGAAATGACTGACATAGGGCTTATGTCTTATTACTTGGGTATTGAAGCGAAGCAAACTGAGATTGGTATTTTTATTTCTTAAGAAGGCTATGCCAAGAAATTGCTTGAGAAATATAATATGATTAATTGTAAAACGGTCAACACCCGTATGGAATGTGGAGTAAAGCTTTCGAAGTTTAATGATGGAGAAAAGATAGATCCCACTCTTTTCAAAAGTCTCATGGGAAGTTTAAGATACCTAACTTGTACAAGGCCTGATATTCTTTTTGGTGTTGGACTTGTTTGCCTTTTCGTGGAAAACCGCACTTCTTCTCATATGAAGACAACCAAAAGAATACTTCGATATGTTAAAGGTCCACTTGATTATGGTTTGTTTTACACATTGGCACACACTTCTAAACTTGTAGGATATTGTGAGAGTGATTTTGGTGGAGATGTGGATGATAGAAAAAGCACTAGTGATTTTGGTGGAGATGTGGTTTTTGTATTTTTCATGGGTACTACTGCTATTTCTTGGAGTTTGAAGAAGCAGTCGATTGTTGCGCTTTCAAGTTGTGAAGTTGAATATGTTGCTGCTACATCTTTTGCTTGCCATGCTATCTGGCTTAGAAAATTGTTAGAGGAACTATGGATGACACAAGAGGTTACAGAGATTTTTATAGATAACAAGTCTGCTCATCTTGCAAAGAATCCTGTCTTCCATGATCGAAGCAAACACATAGAGACAAGATATCACTTCATCTGTGAGTGTATCGAAAAGGACGTGGAACTCAAATATGTGAGCTCTCTTGATCAAGTTGCAGATATTTTCACGAAGCCTCTGAAATACAATGTGTTTTGCAAATTTCGAAACTTGCTTGGAGTAATCAAAGAGAATCAAGTTTAAGGGGGAGTGTTAGAAATTAAACTTGATTCTAATAAAGAAATTTAATATACAATGGTGTTATGTGGTTATGAGATTTTATAGGAGTTTTATATAGAATTAGAGGTAGGAATTTATGGAGAATTTCAAGGGCTAATTATGTATTAACTTAATGGGATTAATGGCTGGAATCAAAGAGTCCTATACCTCTTGTATCAACCCATTTAAAAGTGTGGAAATAGAATAAAGAATCAACTTTTGCTGCCATCATTGCTCGTGAGGGGCTGTCAACGATGCAAGTGGAGGGGAAATTGATGATGACATTAGGGATGAGAGAAGCCAGCAGTTGTTTCCGGGAAGGCCCTTAATGGCGTCGGTGGCAACGGGTGGAGGTGATTTGGGTCAATGCTGGTAGCAAAGGGTTTGGATTTTCTTAATTTTAAAATTAATTTAATTATAACATATGATATTTTTACCCCTAATTAAATAATTTTTTTACGTGTTCTTTCCCCCATCAGTACGAACTAATGGAAGCTGGATAGAATAACGTAGATGGTGCATGAAAAAGGTGCACTAATTAGTTCAGAGTCTCCAAAAACATTATACAATCACATAGTACATGAAAAATATATTGCAAAACATTAGGATATTGTTGTAATTTGGGGTACGTCTGCTTCAATTTGTCTCATTGAAATTCTAAAGGTAGAAAGTCTCTTTAAAAACCTCCTTAGCCTTTTACTTTTTCCAACCCAGGCCTTTTTTTTTTACCATCGTTGCATTTTTGGGTTGTTGTGAGAAAGTCAAACTCAAGGCAAGTTCCTTACTGGTAGAGCTCAAGGTTGCAAGCCTAAGCTCCAACTGTGTATCATTGACAAGATTGAGGTTACAAGCTTGAGCTAAATTTGCTCGTCTTTGGCCATGCTCAAGATAGGATTGTTACTTCATAGCCATGGTTCTGGGTTCTAGCTCGAGCTCGAGATATATCTGTTGACTAATTCAACCACCTGCTCTCGTCATATCTTCACCTTTCTCATTTGACGCGGATTTTTAGCTGCTCCATATCATTCACGTTTCCATAACTGAAGCCGGATTTAGTGTTGACCTTCCGTATGTAGCACTTATCCTAATGGATAGAATTTGGCCTATAAATTCTGTGCTCCGGAGGTCATTTTGACATACACCGAGAAAGTTGGGACATACTCTGATCCATCACCCGAGAGTACATTCATCTACTGGGAGTCATATTAACACTGGGAGTGGAAGTACATAACAATCCCATTTGTACAATTCCAGGAGAAAAAATGATTTAAGGCAGTGGTAAACTCCACCATGTGGCAACTTTCTCTGGTTTGATCTTTCTTCTTTGAATGTCATTCTTTAAGTTGTTTAATTATCTTGTTTCGAGTCTATTTGCTTAAATTCAAGGTTTATAACGTTCAGTTTGATACCAATCTGTTGAAGTTCCTATCAGAGTCAATCTAAATTATATTTTGCCTCCATCGTGCCATTTTCCCTAACAAATCCCGTATTTGAATTGAAGTCTGTAACCCCGGAATTGAAATGTGGAATTTGAAATCTGAACAGTAACCTTCAATAATTTGAACTTTGAATAGTATCCAGCACATGTCTTTTGTCTTTGTTTCCAATTATTGAGCATTACTGTGCACCTTTTGAATTTTGCTTCTATCCTGTATTGAATTATTAAGCCATACTGTGCAACTTTTGTCTTTAGCCTTTGTCCTGGTTTCTTTAAATTGTTCAGTGTAAAAAATCATCAGAATAGATTGAACGGATCACTTTGACTGGAACTGACTTTTTCATCATCTTCATCAGAGAAAGAATTTTGAATTTGCTGAAGGAGCTGAGTTAGGAGTTCCTTTGAGATTTTGGATTTGGATTTTGGGGAAGAGTTTGATGATGAGGTTTTTTTTTAGGATGAGATTTAGAAGGGGTTTTTAAAAATCCTAGAGAACTCTAATTGGCAATTTGAATGTTCTTAATTTTGTTTTTGAAAAATTTTGATAAAGAATTAGTTGTACAATCACGTTCAAGGACGTACTTTTCCCACCACTTAGTTTTGAATTCTTGAACTAAGGATATGGCATAAGTTTGTTCCAAAAATTGAGCGGTCTTAAAAGACCAACAAAGTAACCAAGGAATTTGAAAATTTGAATGAAAATTTATAATTGCATTTAAAGGATCATCCTCTGAATGTTTTGAATAAATATTAAATAATGCTTTGGCATTTGCTGGATAAATGTCAGTAGTGCTTCCGAAAAAGTGCCACCATTCATAAAACCAGGCTGAAAAAGTTCTTGATTTTTTTTTCTGAAATTGAAAGAACCAAGAATGATCAAAAGGTCGGGAAAGAAAGGTTCTAAACAAAGCCATTTTGTAATCTTGATAAGTAAAGCCTGTTGGAATAAAAGTTTGAGAAAATTAGTTTGAAGTATAAGAAGTGCAACCAAAATCTTTGATATCTCAAATATTTAAAATTTTGTACTTTGAATATTGAATTTGCCTATTATTACATCTTTCATGTTTAATAAGGGAAGAAACTGAATCTACTAAAATGAAATCATAAAATTTTTGGGTCCATTGAATATCATGTAGAAGCCATTGAAAATTGTCAGGAAATGTGGTTTTGACCAATTTTTGAATTCCAACTAATGGGAGAGGTTCTCTATATTTTGTGAGGAAAATGTGTTCGAGTTGAGGTTTTGAAAAATATTGATTTATTTGAGTTGGTAAAGTGTTTTGGAGTCTCTGATTAAGAGATTGGGGAGGAGCCGGAGGCTGGATTGAGAAAGGATTTGGAGGTTTTAAAACAGCGGCAGAATATGAAATTGAAGGAAAATCTTCATTTAGAATTTCGAAAATGTTTTGAGTTGGGACTTTGATAGAAGAAGATTGAGGATGGGGTTTGAGGGTCATTGCATAGTCTTCTGTGGATTGAATCTTCCCTTTACCTTTGTCTTTTGACATTTTCCTGGGAAAAGTAATTGAATTGAATTATGGTTTTGAAGAAATTTTCTAGAGAAGAAGTCTGGTAACAAGTTATTTTCTCCTATAATATATTCAATTTGAAAGTCAAAAACAGAAAGGATGGCTTGCAATCTTGTAAAAATCTGTTTTGAAACTATATTTTTGACATCATTTTGTAAAACTTCTTTTGTGGATTCGCAATCAATTCTTAGAAGGAACGTTTAATTATATAAATCATCTTGAAATTCTGAAATGCATAAAATAATGGATAAAACTTGTTTTTTAATTGTTGAATTATTTTTTTCAGCTTCAAGCCAAAGTCCAGAATGAAATCTAATTAGTTGTTCAGGGTTGGACTCTATTTTTTTTTTAGTATACCGCCATAACCTATATTAGAAGCATCTGTTTCTACTATGAGAAACGTTTTTGGATTTGGAAGGGCTAGACATGGGAGATTTTTGACTCTTTGTTTTAATGTTTGAACTATTTTAGTATGGTTCTCTGTCCATGGAGGAGGATTTTTTTGAAACCTTTGGTATAGTGGTTGACACATATTGCGAAGGTTGGAAAAGAAATCGGCAACATTATTTAAACATCCTAAAAATCTTTGTAATTGAGTTTTTTCTTTTAATTCATTTGAAAATTTGTCAGCAAAGTCTATTGCTCTTACAATAGGTTTTATGGTTTCTTGAAAAATGTTATGGCCTAAAAATCTAACTTTGGTTTGAAATAATTTTATTTTTGAAATAATCTAACTTTGGCCTAAAAATGTTATTGCTCTTACAATAGGCAACATTATTTAAACATCCTAAAAATCTTTGTAATTGAGTTTTTTCTTTTAATTCATTTGAAAATTTGTCAGCAAACTCTATTGCTCTTACAATAGGTTTTATGGTTTCTTGAAAAATGTTATGGCCTAAAAATCTAACTTTGGTTTGAAATAATTTTATTTTTGAAGCAGAAACGACTGAAACATTTTTTTTTGATAGTGTTTAAAAATGTTGATCAATATTTTTTGAGAAAACTAAGATATCATCAATGTGAATGATGATGAATATGTCATTCCTTCGAGGCACTGGGTTTCTTGTTGTTGTTGTTGTAGTGAATATGTCATACATAATATTTTGAAATTTTGATGGAGCATTTTTGAGTCCAATTGGCATCACATTCTATTCGTAGTGTCCAAATGGAATAGTGAATGCTGTCTTGTAATGATCTTTTTCGTCAATTTGAATTTTCCAAAAACCACTTTTTAATTGAATTTGGAAAATATATTTGCATCATGTAACCTATTTAATAGGTCTCTTTTGTTTGCAATTGGATATCTTATCTATGGAAGAACTTTGTTTAATGGTTTGCAATTAATGACTAATCTTGGGACTCTTCTTTCTAGTTCTGCTCGCTTGTTAACATAAATTGCAGAACAGCTCTAAGGAGATTTTGACGGTCTTATTAATTTTTTGTCTAAAAGCATTTGGATTTCGTTTTTGCAATGTGCTAATAGTTCCTTGTTCATTTGAAAAGGTCTGGCTTTTGTTGGAATATTTCTTTCATTAAAGTCTTTTTATCAGGTAATTGAATTATATGCTTTTTCATTTGACCGGACTAATTGTTTTTCAATCCTTTGATATTCTATTTCCTTTTGAAGATACGGAATATAAGTTTTCTTATTGCTGATTAGGTTTATTTGTTTGAATATTGTTGATTGTAAGAAATTTAGATCACTTTGTTGAATTGGGTTTAGGAATTGAAATTGTTACTTTGGTGTCCATAACTTTAGTATGAATTCCTTCTTTTGTAACCGTAAAAGGATATATTTAACTTATAAAAGGGGTTCCTAATATAATTTGTTGTTGAAGATCTTTGACTAAAATAAATGCTGCTTTGAAACAAACTCAATTGTTATAGATATAAGAATTTGAGAGTTTATATTTGATATTCATTTTATTTCCACTAGCTGTGTGAAGACTTTCTAATGTTTTTTCATAATATTTTGATGGAACGAGTCCTTCTTGGATGCAATTGAGATCTGTTTTTGAGTCTAACAGGGCATGAGTTTGAATTTTATGGTCTTTTGAAATATGAAGAGTTATACAGATATGCCATTTTTGATACTTTATTCTTTCGATTATTTGAAGGAATTTGTCATTTGGATTGGTTCATCTGGTATTTGAATGTTTTCTAATTGAGTTTCTATTTGATTTTCTAATGAGGTACTTGTTTTAGATTCTATGTATGATAATCTTGATTCTAATTGTAAATCTTTTGATTCTAAAAGAGATAATTTTGATCTCGTTTCTAAATCTTGACACTGTGTTGTTATTAGTTTCGTTTTTAATTGTTTAATTTTTCCTTTTAGATCATTGATTTTTCTTTGTAAATCTCTAGTTGAAATTTATCTGAATACATTTGGTTTGGGGTATTTTTTAAATATTTGTTCCAAAGATTTGGGTTGCTTTGGTCCAGTTATCTCTTGTTCTTTAAATATAATTTCTTTTAATTTGAAAAGATATTCTTTTCTTATTTTTTGATCTTGAATTTTTCTACTATATCTAGAAGGTCTTCTTTGTTTGCTTTTGTTAATATGTTAATTGTTTTGATTTTGTAAGGACATAAATCTTTACTTGATTCAGATGACGTGTCTTCATTAGTTGTATCTTCTTGAATTTCAAATATGTAGTCTTCATTGTTTGAGCTTGAATTAGAAAGAATTAAATTCATTAATTTATTTTTTAAATCTTCATCTTCTATTTGATTTAGTTTTTCTTTCATTTTGCATCTATTTCGGTAATGTCCAGGTTTTTTGCATTTGAAGCATATTGGAATTTTGTTTGATTTTTTCTTTGAATATTTTCTTTTGGTTTTGTAGTATTGAGGTGGTGGTGGTTGTTCATATTTATTTTTTCTTTTCTTTCTATAAGACTTTAAGTCTTGTTGAAATGTTTTCTTTTTGTATCTTTTTGAAGGAGGTTTGAAATTATGAATGCCGTATTGAGTACAGAAAGTACCTAATTCTTTTCTTATTTGTGCTTTTTAAAGATTATTTCGAAGTTTTTGTTCTTGAAGCATGCACCATGGAATTGTTTGAGTTCCACAAATATCCTGAATTTTTGTCATTATCCTTTCTGCAAATAATTTTGGAAGTCTAGTAACAAATCTTTCTTTCCAAAATGGTTGATTTCCATCATCTCTTTTGAGTAGATGAGTTAAAAACATATATTTGTACTAGCGAAAATCTTGTAAAGATGGACATCTAAAATTAGTTGAAATCAACTTTGTTGATTCTTGTTCTTCAATTATGCTGCCAAGAAAGGCAACAGTGATTGACCAAATGAATATTTTTACAGTGTCTTCTATTACTTCTTCAATGTAAGGTGAATTGACGTCATTAGGATCAAGTCATCTCCTTTCTACATGGGTATGATTTGAGTATTAGTTCTCTTTCATGGAGTTGTAATGTCCTTAACCACCATAATTGAAGTTGTTCTAAGAATCCAGAGATAATCAATCTGGCAGCTATATGGTTTGTACGTGTCGGATTGAATATTTCGTATGCTGTTGATGCCACTGCCATTTGTTGTAGAGTATTTTTGGTTTCATATTCAGATTTTTCGTCAATATTCCATTCATGGATATCATTTACATTAAATGATGTAGAGGTAAATTGATTTCTTTCTTCATATTGTACATCGGGGGGAGTTGGCATTGGATAATAATTTCTTGTGGGTTGATTTTTCCAATTATTCTTTATTTTATTTATTGATGATTCAGTATTTTCAATTGTATTAGTGTTAAATTGATCTTCTATTTTTTGAGTTTCTATTTCACTTAGGGATATTGATGAGATTTCTTCATTGGAGTCTTCATTTTCTCCTTTTGAAATAGTTTGGATTGTGGGGCTAATAGTTGTTGGGTTACCTATTAATTTGAGTTTTTTTATGATTCTTTCAATGATATCATCATCGGAATTCTGTGATTTTCTGAGTTTTGTTTGTTCTTTATCCTTTTGAGTTAAATTAAATGGTTGGAATGAGGATTGTTGAATTCCTTGAAAAAATGTGTTTGTCTGTGATTGTGAAGCTGGAAAGCTTGGTTGAATAGGATAGCTTTGAGGCATTTGAGGTATTGGTTGAGGGATAGTGTAATTTTGATATGTTGGTTGAGGCATTGATTGGACTATTGGAGATTGTTTCATTTTTCGTTTATCCTTGTTGTTTATTATATTATTATGTATTAAATCTAATTGTTTCGATATCGTTTTGAGATTTAAGGCTTGAAAATTATTTTGTTCATAAATTTTATTTATTTCTTTGATTGTAGAAGTTGAATCTTCTTTTTTCTCTCTTCCCCCATGGAAAGGAGTAGCTACGATCTCTTGATTTTGAACATTAATAATTAAATTTTTTGTTGGAGGGTGAATAGTTTGGATTACTTGTTCATCCGTTGTTAACCATTTCGTTATAGGGTTTGTATTAACATTTATAAAATTTTGAATAAAAGGATTTGGTATTTGATTCCTTGATGTGTATGATTCTAACCATTTGAAAAATAAAATATTACATTTAATTAATTTAATTCTTTGTAATAAGTTTCTCTAAGTTTCTTTAATTTTGTAAAAGTTTGGAAAAAAATGTCTTTGAATCTTATTATGATCAGATTCAAATTCATTGCTTAAAAATTCTTTATCTATTGTAAAATCTTTTATCAAAATATTTATTGAAGGAGGTCTCATTTCAGAAGCTGCTGGAGAACTTGGGTTTGAAATTGATTCATTTTGAAAAACTGGTTCGACAAGAGAAGAGTTAAAATGTATTCTTCTAAGCCTTAAGGTAGAAGTATTTTAAAAATCTTCTTCTTTGTTATATTAAAAAGATGAAGTTGATTGTGTTGAAAATTCAATATCGGAAGGTTGTGAAATAATTGTTTGTTTTTTTGATTCGAACTTAATGGCAATTTTACCATCTGGCTCTTCAATAATTTGTTGAACTTGTCTTCTTGCAATATTTCTTGGAGGTTGAGGGTTTTCAATTCTCCAAATATCTGGAATGATTATTTCATTCCATTTGAGACGTTTTGAAGTAAAGGTTGAAACTTGTTCAACCTGAACCTCAAGCAGTAAAGTTTCTTGAGGAGGAGATTGTTTGAGACATTTTGGGTTAAGATGGCTTCCAAAAAGCCTGAAATAAATTCTGTAAATGAGAACAAAGTTTTGTTTTTTCTCTTTAATATTAACATTTGGCAAATGAATTTCTAAAGTTAAAGTATCAAAAATTGTCGGATCTCTAAGAGCAATTGAAAAGTTTTGATAGCAATTGAAATAAATTGGTCCATTGTGTAAATTTGTTTGGACAATTGCTAGTAAAGATTCTTCATAATTTAAATATGTTGAATCTCCAGAAGCTAACATAACCGGTTGCTTATGTCCTGTCTTTGTAGGATTGATAGCTACTTGAACTAAACCATAGTGTATATAATGATAACCTTTTTCAATATATTTTTAATAGATAAATTTGAAAGTAATTAAACTATTTGGGTTTCTTGATCAATAATCATTGATTGTTCATGTGTTTTGCATGAAAAAGCCATTTTGAAATCAAAAGTTCTAATTTAATAAATTGATTCTAAATCCTCATTTGGAATACTCCAATTAACAAAATCTTTTGCATTTGTAATTTCTTTTGAAACTTCTTTTGAATTAACTATGTTTAAACTAGTATTAGGTTGTTTTGAAAATATTTTTCTAAAAGGTCCAACAATTCTGAAACCTGACATGGTTACAGCCTTAATTGTTTGTATTCAACAGTTACCTAACAGTCCTACTATTTAAAACTATTGAAAACAGTTTTACTATTTGACACTGTTAAGAATGGGAATACCAGTGACACAGTAAGGGGAACACCCAGCGGGAACACCTCCATGGCTTACCAACGCTATTCAGGGCTTACCAACCCTCCTAATAAGTGCTTTAATAGCAAAGCGTTCCTAATATGTGCTTAGCAGTATTTCCATACTATTGAAAGCACCTTAAACGTGGCTCTGATACCACAAAGGGGGCAGGATCAGAGGACACAGACAGAAGAAGATGAGAAAGATGGAATTTATTCATTGAAAAGTTTAAACATAAGTTGGGTACAAATGATTAATTGAAAATACAAGCGTAAAATTGAAATACAGATGAAACTTACAAATTGAATATGGAGGACTGGAGTACAACACTTGGAAATAGAATTACAAAACAAAACTTTGATACTAAAACTCGCTCTTGTATTGTTTTGTATCTTGAGAAGTTATTTTTTGCTCTGCCTTTGAATGAAGTCTAGACGCCCCATTTAAAGATGAAGCAGCACCTCGGATTTGAAATGTAGAATTTGAAATCCAAACAGTAACCATCAATAATTTGAACTTTGAATAGTATCCAACACATGTCTTTGAAACTTACTTCCAATTATTGAGCATTGCTGTGCATGTTTTGAATTTGCCTTTCGTCCTTTATTGAATTATTGAGCTATATTGTGCATCTTTTGTCTTTAGTCCTTGTCCTATGTTGAATAATTGAGTTCTTTTGAAATATCAGAAGAGATTAAACGGTTCACTTTGATTGGAACTGACTTCTTCATCATCTTGATCAGAGAAAGAATTTTGAATTTGTTGAAGGAGTTGAGTTAGGAGTTCCTTTGAGATTTTGGATTTGAATTTTGAGGAAGAGTTGGTGAGGTTTTTTGAGGATGAGGTTTAGAAGGGGCCTTTAGAATTCTTGGAAAAATCTGATTGAAAATTTGAATGTTTTTATTTTTGTTTTTGAAAACTTTTGATAGAGAATCAGTGGTACAATCAAGTTTAAGGACGTATTTTTTCCACCACTTAATTTTGAATTCTCTGGGCTCTGGCCAACTCAACATAGCTTGAACCTTATTGGTATCAGTGGTAGCTCCCTCAGCAGAGATAATATGACCCAGATATTCAACCTGTGTCTTGGGAAAAGCACATTTGGAGAGCTTAGCAAACAGCTTGTGGTCTCGCATAGTCTGGAAAACTAGCCTCAAGTGCTCAAGGTAATGCTGTAATGTGGGGCTGTAGACCAGTATGTCATCAAAGAAAACAAGGACAAACCTCCTCAAATAAGCCTTGAACACCTTGTTCATCAAAGCTTGGAAAGTGGTCGGTGCATTGGACAGTCCAAAAGGCATTACTACAAATTCATAATGCCCTTGATGAGTCCTAAAGGCTGTCTTGTGGATGTCCTTTTCCTACACTCTTATCTGATAATACCCCTGTTGAAGATCTAACTTGGAGAAGTAGCATGCTCCATAGAGTTCATCAAGCAAGTCATCAATGACAGGGATTGGAAACTTTTCTTTGACTGTAAGGGAGTTCAATTGTCGATAATCAATACACATTCTTGATGTTCCATCTTTCTTCTTCACCAAAATCACCGGAGATGCAAAGGGAGTGTGGTTATGTCTTATAAACTTAGTCCTTAGCAGCTCATCAACTTGCTTGTCGATCTCATCTTTCTGAGAATGGGGGTATTTGTAAGGGCGTAGATTAACTGGATTAGACCCCTCTTTGAGTGGAATTGAGTGATCAAGTGCCCTTCTTGGAGGTAATTCCTCCGGCTGCTCAAATAAATCCTGGAACTGATCCAACAAAGCATCCAAAGGAACCCTGGCATCAGCATGATCAGACTCTACAGCAGGAGCAATTGAGTAGAGTTGTCCTACCCAATGATAGTCACTCTTCTTGAGGACCTTCTGCAACTGTTTGCCCTTCATAAATTGAAGCTGGCCTTGCTCAACTATGCACTACAACTTGATCTTGAGACCATCTTTCTCAAAGGTTACTGCCAGTTGTGAGAAATCAAAGAGTATTGGACTATAGGACTTCATCCAATCCACCCCTAAAACCATATCGCAGCCTCCCAGCCTCAAGAGTCGAAAATCATAGACAAATTTATGTCCTTGCATCTTCTAGTTGAAATTCTTACATTTAGTGTGTGTTAGGAGTGACTTTCCATCAGCCACCGTAACTGCCAGAGGGTTGGTTTTGATGATCTCTTGTCCCACAGCTCGCACAACCTTAGGATCAATAAAACTGTGTGTACTCCCTCTATCAATGAGTATCAATAATGACTGATGTCCTGCAACTCCCTTGATTCGAATGGTGTTGTGAGAACCAGTGCTAGTTAGAGCCTTCATGGAGATCTCAACAGAATTGTCATCATCAGCGTCTATACCTTCTTCCTCTAAGTGTGGTTCCTGAAGAACCTCATCATCTGGCTCATCATCCTCATTCTCTTCTCCAATGACTGTCATCAAGTACGTTGGATGACACTTGTGACCAAAGAAGTATTTTTGATTGCATTTGTAGCATAACCTTTGAGGCTTCTTATCATTAAAGCTGCCATTCTTACTGCTAGGATGTGTAGCTCACGTGGATGAAGAACCAAAAAAGTTCCCCTTCACCTTAGGAGTATCCACATTCAACAACAGAGATCTCTCCACCTTCCTAGCTTTGGTGTATGCTTGAGTCAAGTTTTCAGGTTCAAAAGCTTTCACCAAGCTCTTGATGCGTGGTTTGAGTCCACTCACAAAAGTGGACACATAAAAGGTTTCAGAAGCATCAGGATAAATGGAGAGCATTCTAGCTCTCAATCCTTCAAATCATGCCATATCGTCCTTAATGGAAGCAAATTGCACTAGCTTGTTGAACTTATCAATGACCTCACTTACATCTTCATCACCATGCCTGGAGCATAATTCATTCGAGAATGTAGTCCAAGTGAGGTTAGGCTTAGTGCGTAACAGTCCATAGTACCATGTCTCATCTCTCCACGCAAGTAAACTGCTGCAAGTTCTACCCTCTTGTGCTACTCAATGTTATAGAACTTGAAGTATCTTTTGCATTTCCTCAACCATGATTGAGGCAAAGTACCATCAAATGGTTCCAAATCAACCTGAGGCTATCTGTAAGCATAATTTCTTGCATTAGAGGCACTGTCACTCGAATCAGTAGCTGGAGGATTAGGATATGGTGGTCTAACTGGCTGTCGAAATGGTTGCTGGCTAGCTGGAAGGAGAATTCCACCACCAGGCTACTGAGATTCACTTCTTCTTTGCCAATCGGAGAGATGTTCAGAGAATTGTTGCGATTGATTCTCGATTTTCTGATCCAACATCTGAGCTTGATTGTCTAGCTTTTGATCTAGCTTGTGCTCCATATCTTGCTGGAAATTTCGGAGCATGTTCTGCATCATCTGCAGCACTTGATCCATCTGCATTCCTTGGACATTGCCTCCATCAGCTCCAGCAACAGTAGCTTAAGTAGGGGCTCCACCAGCTGCACTACTAGGTGCAACATTAGGAACGTTACTAATTGCATTGTTAGCTGCATTGGAACGATTAGTAGGAGCCATATCCGGTCTTCTTTTCCTAGCCAGACTTGAATCAAACGCAATTCAGCTTGAAGGCGAATCAAAAGTGTTCAATCATTCGAATTGGAGTGAAAACAATCCGATCAAATGCCTAGCTCGAGGCTTTGATACCAAATGTTAAGTATCAAGATGGATCTTGATACTTAACCTAGGAGAGAGAGTTGAGATGAGAGAAAGAAGGGAAGGAGATGAGAGAATAGAGAGAAAATATCAAAGATATTTTGAGTTTTTTTATTTTATTTTATTTTATTGGATGAATGATTCTTACAACTCAACTAACCTCTTATAGCTAATACAAGACCAAAACAACAGCCAGACACTCGCCTAGAACCACAACTAACTTTCCCGCCTCAATACAATTTCAAACTACCTTTCCCGCCATATTACAATTTAAATTATTACATGTTTCAGGACATGACATAGCAATATCGTCACCATTCTAGGGGAGCAAACTAACGCCATAGCATTAAGGGATAAAGACACATTAAAAGAACCACCTGAATGTGACATAATCCCCTTAATCGACTCATCGCCACCAAGGACCAAACCTATCTTGACCGGCCCACCACCACAAGTCATTGAAATAGAATGTCAAGCTTATTTGACATGGTCAGAGATTTTCGAAACTATGGATGCCTCGGAGAGGAATTGCAAAAAAGATTTTAAAAGAAAATCCAAGTTGTGGAAAATTAGGCTCAAGGATCTCAACATTAGAGAAGGCGGAGGTGGTCGTGTAAAGAAGGGAACAAGGAAAATCCATGGAAGAAAATGGTCATTGTGAGTGGATGGTGGAAACTCTATTCTCCTTCAAGACACGGGATAGATCCACTCAAAGAGTCAAGCTAACGACTATAACCAAAAGCGCTTTTTGAGAGGCAATCCAAGTGCTCTTTTCCTTACTTCTTTTATTTTAGTTTCCTTTTATTTTTATTATTTTCTCATGCTTCTATATATTTTTGTTCAAACAGGTATTTTGAAACAAGTTTGGGGGTAACCGGATCACAACATTCGCCATCAAATGAACAATCCTCAAACCTAGGAAGTATCTCTTACCTGCTTAATCTTTTTTTGTTCTTTTAAGATTAAGAACAATGTTAACTCTATGTTTGGGGGTGAGAAAAACAATCTTTAAAATTTTGAACAAAATTTTTTTCGAAAAGTTTCGAACAAAATGTTTTTTGAAAAGTTTCCTTGTTTTATGTTTTAGAGTCGACTTTAGTGCCTCCTAGAGTTTGGATTCTTTGTATGGGGATGTAAATAGTGTCGACCAACAAAAAGATTGTCTATTTTCTTCAATTTGAATCATTAGTCTTTTAAAAATTTTATTAAAAAAAAGTAAGTACTTATCATCATGTTTTTTAGGCAATTTCTCTACTCTTTTTAGCTTGTTTACTTTAATTAGATTTGAATACTTGATAATCAACAGTTTTTGTGTTCTAACTGCCAAACGCGATCTAATCTAAGGCATTATCTTGATAAAACCATGGTATTTGACTTCACTAGTTAGCATGGCTGTTTTACTTTTCTTTCTAATTAAAAGAAGCTTAAATTTGAATGGATTGCATTAAGATTACTATTTACATAATAGATTTTGAAGAGTTATGCCTAAGTCTAAATAAAAGAAAAATATAATAAAAATAGAGGGAGAGAATCACTAAGCACCGTTTTCCTGTTAAAAAAATCTATCATTTAGATATGTGCTACGGTGTGATGGTTTCGTGCCTTCGTACCTCGAGCAAGTAGATCTGTAGGAGTGTTTCAAAACCTGATACCCTGGGCCAACTGGAATGGGAGTTGCTGCATTGAAAGCTCACTACAATGGGTACTTAGAAAGCTAACAAGGAACCAAGCACCAAAAAAAAAGGGGAGGAAATCATCTCTAGCACCGCTATCCCTTTTATAACATTTTAATTATGAGGACGTTTCAGTGGTGGCTCCTCTTACTTATGGGTCATCGCCCAGGGGTCGGAGCTTGATTCTCACTGAAGATGTCATTGGGAAGTCATAATAAAAGCATCTCAGTGGTGACTTCTCTTACTTATGGGTCATTGCCCAGGAGTCGAGGCTTGATTCTCATTGAAGATATACTCATGAGCACTTGAGCAAATAAATTCCTTAGGAAAAAAAAAAGAAAAAGAAAAAGACATTTTTTGCAAATAATTTAGTTTTAGGCATACTTGATAAGTCTTGTTATGAGTGGTATGATTTTTGGCTTCTATTCGATTTGAATGCCTCAAGATTAGAAAGAACGGATAAACTTAATTTGCTTAGCTAACTTTTGAGTTCAGTTACCTAGGCAATTGACAGGATTTTCCTTAGAAAATATAGTTTTTCCCTTAGGACCTCAAACTTTGAGCCTCGGTCATTCTTTTCTAATAAGAGGATACTTGCTTTGAATTATGGCAGAATTCTTAAAAAGCATGAAACCCTGCGCTTTAATGTTTAGCCTTGCTCGAAGACGAGCAAGATTAATTTTGGGGGTATTTTGATAAGTCTAATTTAGTATATAATTATTCACATCATTTTGGGTCATTTTCTTACTATTTACCTAAAAATTTTATCGCTATTGCTCGCTTTTGCTTTTTTTCGCTTCTATAGCCATTTCTTTCCAGAAACACTCATTTTGTGCTAAATCTTGCTAGGTTTTATTATCAACATCAACAAGTGAATGAAATATTCACCAAAAAAAAAGCAAAAAGAGGGGCAAAACATAACAATTTACATGGCCAAAACAAGAACACAACGAGTTCATGCACAATTTACTTCAACTTGCAAAAAGGGGTGGTCAAATGCACAAATCAGGTGCAATGATGGATTAAAAAATATATTAACATGTCCAAGTTGATGTAAAGTCTGAATTTAAGTGGTGCAAAGCTCAAAAATCTGAAGAAAAACAGTCAAGAATAGTAAAGTGCAGAGAATGAACAATAAGCCTGCACAATTCACTTCAACTTGCAATTTTGTGTGGCAAAATGGACTAATAAGATGAAAGAACTTCTTGTACACTTCATTAACATGTTAGAATTTATGTTAAAGCTGATTTTGGGCAGTCAAAGCTAGAAACAAATGAAGAAAACAGCAAAAGATAGCAAGTTGCAAAAACTGAAAACCAACCTGCACAATTCACTTCAACTTGCAATTTTAGGTGGAAAAATTGACGAATCAAGTGAAAGAACCTCTTGTACACTTCAACAACATGTTCAAGTTGATGTTAAGACTGATTTTGGGCGGCCGTAGTTGAAGAAAAATGAAGAAATTAGCAGCAAGTTGCAAACCTGCAGAATTGGCAGCAGCTGCAGATGTGTGGTGCAATGAGCTTTAAGCTTGCAATTTTTTGTATTTTTTTTAATTCCAACCTTATATAGTATAAATAAGGATGCTTAAAAGGTGTTTTAGCATCATTTAATCCAGAAAAATCAAATATAAAGTAGAGAAATAGGGTAGAAATTCGTCGGAAGGAAGAAGGAGAAGAAAAGAAGAAGTTTGGTTTGTAATTTTGCATTTTCAAGTTCTTTTCTATCCTTCCCTTCTTTAAGTTCATGAATTTTGTCTTATTTATGCTTTATATTATATTTATCATGAGCTAATTTTGTTATTCCAGGGCTATGATGTAGCCTAAGTTGTAATATATGCTTTTTTCTAATTCAACGTATTTAATGTTTTGTTATTGCGTTGTTAAAGTGTTTATCATTGTTCTTCATGAGTTTTAAATGTTTGATCACCATTTAAAGCCTATAATGATTTATAATGAGTCTGAGAGGAGATTTATGATGACTGGTAAGGTGATAAGCACCACAAATTGAGTGAATGCTCAAGAGAGATTAACGCGATTTGTGCGGTATTAAGTGAAAATCATGGATCTTTAAAACTTTTTCTTATTTAAATTCATGCACGAGAGTGATGGGTTGATATGTCAAAGAGTATGCTAAATGTTGCTCGAGAGAGAATATGCTAAATGTTGCTCGAGAGAGAATATTTAATAATTTAGGGTTTTCGACCGTCAATATGCAGTAATAACATGAATATGGAGACTAGAAAGGCGTATTAATTCAACTAGGTGAAATTTGATACTTTGGACCTTATTAATTGTAAAAACCTACAAAAAAAAAAAAAAAAAAAAAAATCAAAAATCTTAGATAACAATTTTTGTTTCCTTTTATTTTATTTTGTTTCATATCAAAAATCTCAATTTTCGGTTTTTCAAATAGTATTAAAGCTACTAATTTCCGTAATCGCTCAATAACAATCCTCGTGAGAATGATACTCTACTTACTACTTTATTACTTGATACGACTAATGCACTTGCTAAAGCATACGCAGAGTAAGCATCATTTGTAGCTGGTTATGGAGATATTGCCAAGTCCCTAACTGATCTGTTGAAGAAGAACGCCTTCAGATGGTCTGATCAAGCGCAGAAAGCATTTGAAGCTTTGAAATCAGCCATATGTGCAGCACCTATTTTGGTAATGCCGGATTTTCAAGGGGAGTTTGTTTTGGAGACTGATGCTTGTGGGAGTAGCATTTGAGCTGTGTTGTCTCAGAAAGGAAGGCTAATAGCTTACCTTAGTCAGGCCTTAAGTCCTAAGCATCAAGAGTCGTCCACTTATGAGAAGGAGTATCTTGCAATTCTTCTAGCAGTTGATAAGTGGAGACACTACTTGGATGGCCATCGTTTTGTCATTAGGACGGACCATCAAAGCTTGAAATATTTGCTTGAGCAGAGGATTGTTACAAGAATCCAGAAGAAACGCTTGATGAAGATGTTGGGACTTTATTATGCTATTAAGTATAAAACGGGGAAAGATAACTAGGCAACTGATGCTTTATCTCGAAGATTAGAGGATGCTGAGCAAGGTTATTGTGGAGCAGTCTCAGTATTTCTCCCAGCTTGGATTGAGGAAGTGTATAAGTCCTATGAGAATGAATCTTTTGCACAAGAATGTATAATTGCTTTTAGCATCAGCAGATCCAACAACATTGATCCTGAGGTAGAGATAAATGTTGTCAAGGGAATCATCAGATTGAAGTGAAAGTTGTACATTGGGTCTGCTACTGGTTTGAGGCAACAAATTATCAATGCCTCTCATGGCTCAGCTTGGGGTGGCCACTCAGGTGTTGAAGGTACTTATCAGAGGCTCATAGAATAGAAGGAATTTGCACAAGCTTGTGAAATTTTTCAGCAAACTAAGATTGGTGATCAAAGGTATTAGGGACTTCTCCAACCTTTACCTATTCCTGATGGTGTTTAGCAGAATATAAGCATGGATTTTATTGAAGGCTTGCTTAAATCAGAGGGCAAGGAGGTTATTTGGGTAGTGGTGGATCATTTTACTAAGTTCAGTCACTTTGTTGCTTTAGCTAGACCTGTGACAACAGAGAAGCTTGGGAGGGCATTCCTAGCTAACATTTATAAGCTTCATGGGTTACCACAATCCATGGTATCTTATCGGGACAAGCTCTTCAATAGTCATTTTTGGAGAGAATTGTTCCTCTTGATGGGCACAATTTTGGCTTTGAGCTCTTCCTACCATCCACAGACCGATGGCCTAATAGAAAAAGTTAATCAGTGCATAGAGCATTATCTTCGGAGCATCGTATTCAGTCATCCCAAATTTTGGGGAAAGTGGTTATCTTTGGTTGCATAATGGTGTAACACACATGCTCATGCTTCAATTAGCACCACAACATTCAAAGCTTTGTATGGTTATGATCTTCCTTCACCCTTAATCTGGAAAAAGCTCGTGACATCGGTCCCTGAAGTGGCTGACCTGGTGCAACAAAGAAGATAGTTGGTGCAGCTATTGAAAGACAATCTCCATCAAGCTCAAGCAAGGATGAAGCATTATGCAAATAAGAAGCGTGTGGACAAACCTTATGAGATTAGAGAGATGATTTATTTGAAACTTCAGCCCTACAGACAAGCTTCAGTGGCAATTAGGAAGAATATCAAGCATTGTGCTAGATACTTTGGGCCATATAAGATCATTGAGAAGATTGGAAAAGTAGCTTACAAGTTGGAATTGCCCTTGGACTCTTACATTCACCCGGTGTTTCATATGTCTCTTTCGAAGAAGCAGATGAAGAAAGGCCAAGGAAGTTCAGTTTTTCCACCAGAAGTTGGTTCAAATGGAGCTTTGCTACTGAATCCTGTGGTCATCTTGGATTCCAGGCTACAGAAGACTAAAGGCAGATCAGTCCAAGAGGTGCTGGTGCAGTGGTCCAATCTAGACATGAAGGATGCTTTGTGGGAGGAAGTGCCATTCTTGAGAAGCTAATTCCCTACCTTTCAGTCTTGAGACAAGAATGTTTTCAAGGGAGGGAGATTATTATGAAACAAAGGTTTACTTGATGTTTAGGATGATTGTTAGTTTCTATAATTGTAATAATTTTGCGTTTTGTTCTATTTCTTGATATGAGGTTGTAATGGCTTTTGGCGCCAAATTGCATTTGTGGTTAGTTAAGTCGGTTGAAGGTCAAGTCTAGCTAATTTAGTCAATTTTGGCGGCTCTTGTTGTTAGTTGGAGTGAACTTAGTTCATTGTATTTTGATTGAGTATAAGTGACCTTGTTCTAAGTGTCATCCTCATTCAATCAAACACAAAATATCTCTTGATATCAACTCTCTCTCTCATCTAACGTTCTCTCCAATTTCTCATCTACTTTCACTTCTCTTCTCATCTAACATCTTTTCTATCCTATACTTCTACGAGTTAAGCTCCAGTTTGGTCTTAAGGCTTAACAAATTTGCAAGAGAGCCTGAAAGAGAGAGCAGAATAAAAAGTGAAAATTTTGAGCCCAAAATGTCATACTAATAGTCACCTGGGAAGGAAGGGGCAAACAACACACAGTGTTCTCTCGAGCTCCTTCTAGCCGTTTATTATATATACCATGTTTATACTTGTTTTATTCGATGCTTTGATTGTTATATTAAGAGCCTATTATAGTAAGATCTAGGTCTAATTAAATAGTTTAATTAGATCATTTCATTAGATTTAAAATTAAGACTTTTAAATTGGTTTTCTACTACGCCTACTTTAGTTGTTTAGGGAAAATTTTATGAAATACGTTCCTGTTAGTTTCTAATCCTTACTTCATGTTTCTCATGTTGGTTCTTCTGCTCTTCACACTCGGTCTCATCCCTTATCATTGTCTAATGTTCTTCTTGTCCCTAGTCTTACTTATAATCTTTTATCTATTACGCAATTGTACCATGATAATAACCGCATTGTTGAATTTGACTCTTCTTCTTTTTGTGTCAAGGACAAGGCTACGGGGATTCCCCTACCAAGGACTCGCAGTATTGGCCCGCTATGCAGTTTTTCACCACACCTGTCCAGACTTGTTGCCCAGGAAATCGTCTCTAAACTTTCGTATAGGTGCTTAGGACATTTAGCAAATTTAGTTTTAGATATTTTAAATTGTCGTTTGTTACTTTTTAATATTTCTTGTTTGTTGAAACATTGCAATGCATGTGCTTTGGGAAAGTCGCGTCAACTTCTATTTACTCTTGTTATTCATACTACCACTAAATCTTTATAGTGATTCTTTCTGATGTTTGGCATGCTCCTGGTGCATCTAATTTTGAATTGAAGTGTAATGTTATTTTTATTGATGATTTCTCTCATTTTACGTGGCTTTAACTAATGCGAAGGAAAGATGAAGTTTTCTCCTTCTTTTCTGACTTTAAAACTTTTATTGAAAACTAGTTTGATTACAAAATTAACTGTTTTCAAAGTGTTGGAGCTTGCGAGTTTGATAATCGCGCCATGAGTGCCCATTGCCGAACCCATGGCACTCATTTTCATCTTTCTTATACTCCGCAACAGAATGGAGTAGTGGAACGTAAGGATCAACATATAAGTGAAATGGTATGGATGCTACTTTTTAAATCTCACTTATCTCTCTTGTTTTGGGCTGATGCAACCTACACTGACTGTTATATTATTCATCATTTACCAACGCCTGATTTACAAAACCTATCTCCTTTTGAAAAACTTTTTCACCAGGCACCTGATTATGGGTCATTTCACGTATTTGGAAGTGCATCTTATACTAACATCACCCCACGTATCGATCATAAAGTAGCACCCCGTTCCATACCCTATGTCTTTCTTGGGTATGCTTCCCGCTACAAAGGCTATCGTTGCCTTGACCCTACCATGGGTCATGTTTATATTAGTCATCATGCGTATTTCATAAACCATGTTTTTGCTTACCCTGACTTAGTGCCTGGTTTGGTGTAGTTCCATTCTACACGTCTTGTTGAGGTTCCCCTTCACATAATGTCCATGGCCTCACCACCAATATTGGGTCCATTACTGCCACTTTCCACGCTACCAATTAGGAACTCAGACCCCAGTTCTTAGCCCATGTTGGTTGCCTTCCCTCTCTGTGAGCTGCCTCTAGCCCTGTGGTGGCCACAGGCCCCCACCAACCACCCTTACTGTTGCTGATGATTAGGCTGGTTTAGTCATCTCCTCTCCTTAATCAGTTTGGAGGGGGTGCTGTGGGCTATAACTCAGATGCGTTGCTGAGTTCCTTGTCTAATGCCCTGATTGCCTCTTATGGGGCTGACGGTGCAACATTGTCCACTTCCACTGAACCCATTAGGTCACATAATGTCCATCTCATGCGTACCAGGCTTAAAGATGACATACACAAGTCTAAAGATATTTTGTATCTTTCATCCATCATTGTCGTACAGAAACCTACATATTTTTCTCAGGTTGTTAAAAATCCTCAATGGCAAGAGGCCATGGCTAAGGAGTTTAATTCGCTTATGCTCAATCAAACTTGGGATCTTGTTCCACCTTCTCCCGCTCAAAATGTGGTTGATAGCACATGGAAGTAGAAAGTCAAGTATAATCCCGATGATTCCGTTGATCGCTTCAAAGCTAGACTTGTTGCCCAATGTTTTCATCAAAGAGAGGATCTTGACTACTTTGAAACCTTCAGCCCGGTGGTAAACCCCACCACCATCAGATTTATCCTGGCTCCAGCTATCATGAACTCTTAGTCTATTCGCCAACTTGATGTCAAAAATGCATTTTTACATGGCCTTTTAATTCAACAAATTTGTAGAAAACAACCACAGAGCATCATACATCCCAAGTTGCCTAACCATTTTTGTCACCTTGCGTAAAGCCCTCTATGGGCTTAAATAGGCATCTAGAGCTTGGTTTCATAGGTTTAGTACGTTTCTCTATATTCCACTATAGTAAGGCAGATCCTTCCCTTTTTATTCATCGATCCCCTACTGGGATTGTATGCCTTCTCTTTTATGTTGATGATATTATTCTCACTGGTTCCAAGTCATCTCAATTACAATACCTAATTACCTCATTGTCTACTCAGTTTGCCATGAAGGACCCCGCTCCTCTTTACTACTTTCTTGACATGGAAGCCAAAACCACCTGACATCACCTTTTCGTCACTCAACATAAATACACCATTGATCTCTTAAGTAAGCATGACATGCTTGATGCCAAACATGTACAAACAACTTTCCCGGTCTCCGTTCAACCATCTTTGATAGATGGGATCTACTTGATGATGCAATTAAGTATCGGAGTGTGGTAGATGCTCTCCAGTATCTCACCATAATGCGCCTTGATATTTGTTATGTTGTTAACCATGTTTCCCGGTTTATGCATGCTCCTAGGTCCTCTTACTGGGAAATGGTCAAGCACATCCTTCATTACCTCAAGCACACGCCTGATTATGGTCCCATCATTTCCTCGGGATCCTGCATGACTATAACTACATACACTGATGCCAATTGAGGTGACTGTCTTGACACTCGTCACTCCATTACTAGATTTTTCCTCGTTCTTTGTGCCAACCTTACCTCCTGAAGTGCCAAAAAGCAACACACCATTTCCAAGCCTACTACATAGTCTTGAGTACTGAGCTATCGCACGGGTAGTTACTGAGTGTGATTGGCTTAGGTATCTCATGCGTGCCTTGGTCTCCATCACTCTGGTCCAATTCAGATCTTCTATGTTAACATCTCCGCCATGTATCTTGCTACTAATCCTATATCTAATGATCGTAGTAAGCATGTCGATGTTGATTTTCCCTATGTTCAAGAGAAGATAATTAAGGGTGACATTTAGGTTCCATACACTCCTGCAAACAAGCAAGTTGTTGATATTTTCACCAAGGGTCTAGCTTTTGATCACTTCCTTCATAGGGGCCAATCTAAACTTTGGTCCGCCCTGTTAAGATTGAAGGGGTGTGTTAGTACAATATCCTAGTATTATGTTAGTAGGATATTCTCTAGGAGATTTATTGTAATTCTCTCTTTGTATGGTTTCTCAATATATATGATACATTAGCAACCCCATTAGGTATGCCCTCTGGTATATTCATTCATAACAAGTCTGGTGTTTAGAAGTAAATCATGATAATAACTAGCCATGCTAGTTGAGAGTGACGAATGTAACGAGCCATGATTGCTGTATATAAGTGAAAGTGCATTATAGTAGTGCAAATTTAAGACTAACAATGTCTTTTTAAAATGTCTTTCTTAATAAACTTTGAAAAAAAAATCCAATTTTACATCTTTTTCAATCTAGTTATAAAAAATATTTTTCTTCTTCCCATATGAGTTGTAAAAAAATATGTAAACACATGTTTTATAGTCAACTAGAACTTTCTCATGGCTTTAAATAGTTAAAAATGAATCAAACGCAGCCTAGGTGGCAAGGAAATTTAAGCCTCAAATTGCTAATAATACGTGAATATTTCTTGGAAGATGAGCATTCCAGTCACACACCTCGGTCAACCACTTCATAGGGTGTAAATGAATTGAATCAAGTTGAGTTTCAAGCGCACCCATCTTTTAAAAGCTTATTGAGTCAGTTCAAACTATATGTATTATATAAGCTTATTGAGATCTAAAATCAAACAAAGCTTATTGAGATCTAAAATCAAACATAAACTAGTTTTTGATATAACATGAGTAATTTACCCAATGTTTGATTATTTTTTTTTAAAAATACCCCTAGCCCTTCATTGCTGGGTGGTTAGTTAATTAGTTTGTCACTATACCAATTCTAATAGCCATATATTTGTTTAGTAGCAAAAAATTAGAATTAAGAAAGAGAATAAATCTAAATGTTAAGGAAAGGATGATATCGATGCAGAAAGAAATGAAACAAATACAAAGTTAGTGAAGTCAACTACTCCAATTATTATGCATGGAAGATACTTGCAAATTGACCTCCACTGTTGTTCCAAAATCCAGATTCAAAATGTCCCCTACTCATGCTCCTAAGATCCTTGCCTAGTTAGCGCCTTCAGTTGTGGACGATAAATAAAGCTAGGCGACCTTTGCCTAGCTTTGCCCATGATGTGCTTCTAGTTGAGTTTAGGGGTTTTGAACTTGTCATTTTTTTTTTCTTTTCAGCTCTCGTTTTTATTGGAGGACATTCATGATATACTTATTAGGATCTTTTCCTCTTAATTATTAAGAAAAAAAGGTAGTTTGATGTACTGTGACAACTGCACATTTGTTAAAAGTTGGACTTAATTAGTTGTATATTTAGCTTTTTTCTTTATTCTATTCCAAATAAATTCTTCGTCCTTAAATGATTGTCAAAGTGAATTTATCATATTCTAGTTTGCCACACATATCACCTTTTTTTCTTTTTCTATTGAACACGAGAGAAACCACAGATATAACTATTTGTACAAGTTTAACAAGCACGCCTCAAGCAAAACCGAGTAGATTGATCATCCCATTTTATACTCTTAACTTTCTACCGGTCACGTATGTTTGCTAAAGTGTGCATAATACGCAAACTTACCTCATATCTCTATGGTGAAATACAGCGAGGTGTTAATACGAGGGCAAATTTACTTTTGCCGAAGCATTTATGGTGTAAAAGACAAAATTATCCCTCTTGGAAAAGGGGCTACTAACAATCTTTTTTTACTCAAAAGAGGATAATTTTGTCTTTTTATGTGAATGCTCAAATAATACTAAAATCACACCGATATTAATAATTTTCACATTATGTTAATACTAAAAATGAGGGATGTTAGATTCATGATCCCTCTTGACCATCAAAGAACCAAATATTTGAAAAACTTAAGCTATTGTGTTAGTGCGCAAAAATTGTTTTATACTATGGTAGGTAGGAACTGTTAGAGTATATCTTGATCATTTTTACCTAACAACTTAGGGACCTATTTGGTAGCGTTTTCTATTTGCACTGTTTATTTTTTGAGAAACTAGAAACAAGTTTTGAAATGAATTCTTATCTTCAATTTCTATATTTTTATTTTCTCTCAAATTAGGAAAATAAAACAAAAACAAAAGAATCAGAAATAAAAAATCCTTTCCAAGATCCACTTTGTAATTTCTTAAAAAGTAGGCCTTGGACTTTTGAAATAATTGATTTATTAACATTGTGTCAAAGGCTTACCGACCAAGTAGGCCCACTCTCTGCATATTTATTACTTTCAACACAAGGTACGAGTTAGGTCTATGCACTTTTCATGTTTCAAGGCCAGTACATACTTGCATCGAAGAAATATTAGAGCATGAAACTATTATTTAACTTTCACCCATTTTAAGCAAAATTTCACCTAAAGCTTATGATTTAGTAATAGTTGATTGATTTAGAAGACTACTCAACTAAACATTCTTACTGTTGCAAGACTTGAGTTAAAGTGGTGGTGGTTGTTA
Organism: Simmondsia chinensis; assembly: GCA_018398585.1. Lineage (NCBI taxonomy): Eukaryota > Viridiplantae > Streptophyta > Magnoliopsida > Caryophyllales > Simmondsiaceae > Simmondsia > Simmondsia chinensis. The sequence goes on along the minus strand of JAGTTD010000009.1, from coordinate 12,636,523 downwards.
GTGGTCATTAGGTTGTAGGTGCAAGTATTACAAAAACAACAACAACAACAACAATAAACCCAGTGCCTCCAAGGGCTCCTGCAAAAGTAGGGTATGGGGAGGGTAGATGTACGCAGGGGGCTACCCTGAGGGGAGGCTGTTTTCGAGGACCCCCAGCCTAAAAAGTTTGTCCGCATCAATCATCCCAAGACCTAGCATCAGGAGAAGTATCAAAAAGTGCATAAGTATGGGAAAAAAAAAAAAAAAAAAAAAGTGTGCACAGGCATCGAACACAGATAAGGTGAGATAAAGAAAAGGATTTAAAGAAAGGGCTATAGATAGAGGATAGAGGATAGAGAATAGAGATAGAGGTAGAAGAGATAAAGAAAGAGAGTGAGAAAGAGATAGGGATAGATAAGGTAGAGACCAAGACTTCACTACTCCATCCGGATCATCTAATACCCCTATGCTAGCCCTCCATAGGGCCCTATCTAAGGCCATCTCCTCCCGGAGGTTAAGGTGGGTGAGGTCTTGTCGGATCGTCTCAAGCCATCTCTTATTTAGTCTGCCTCTGCCTCTACTGCCTAATGTAGTAAGGGGCTATTCGCATCTCCTAACTGGAGCATTGTCTGGTCTCCTTCTGACATGCCCGAACCACCTCAGATGTTGCTCCCTTAATTTATCTTCAATGGAGGCTACGCCCAATTTGCCTCTTATGATGTCGTTTCTGATCCTATTCTTTCTTGTGTGTCCGCACATCCACCTCAGCATTCGCATCTCTGACACCTTCATCTTCTGTGTGTGATGTTGTTTCATCGCCCTGCACTCCGCCCCATACGCCATTGCTGGCCTCACAATCGTCTTATAGTATCTTCCTTTTAGCTTCAAGGGGAACTTCCTATCACAAAGTACCGCGGAGGCCATCCTCCACTTATGCTATCCCACTTTGATCCCGTAGCTGACATCCTCGTCCACTATGCCGTTGTGCTGTATCGGAGACCCTAAGTACCTAAATCTCTCATTCTTCGATATGGCCTTATGTCCAATCTTGACTTCTTCTCGGCTAGGCGTGGTAGAGGGATCGAACTTGAGTTCCATGTGCTTGGTCTTGGCTCTGCTTAGTCGTAAACCCTTCGAATCTAGAGCTCCTCTCCACAGTTCCAGCTTCTCATTTATCAATTCCCGCGACTCTCCCACCAGTACTATGTCATCTCCAAAAAGCATGCACCAAGGTACACATCCCTGGATGTGCCTGGTGAGCTCGTCCATAACCAGAATGAACAGATAGGGGCTCAAAGCAGACCCTTGGTGAACCCTTACTGTTATCGGGAAAGCGCCTGTCTCCCCATCCACTGTGCGCACCATAGTCTATGCCTCTTCATACATATATTTAATGGCTCGTATGTATGGTACGGGGATGCCTTTCCTGTCCAAAACTCTCCAAAGGACCTCCCTTAGCACTCTATCATATGCCTTAGCTAAATCAATGAAAACCATATGAAGGTCCTTTTGTCTCTCGATATATTGCTCTATCGTTCGCCTTAGGATGTGGATGGCTTCTATTATTGATCTCCCAGGCATAAATCCGAATTGATTCTTGGTCACCTTAGTCTGTTGCCTTAGCCTCCTCTCTATGACCCGTTCCCACAACTTCAGAGTGTGGCACATTAGCTTGATACCCCGATAAATGGTGCAACTCTGAATGTCTCCTTTGTTCTTATATACCGGAACCAATATGCTCTTCCTCCATTCCTCAGGCATCTTGTCCCCCTGGAGGATTTGGTTAAATAGTTTAGTCAGCCAACTGACGCCCTTTTGTCCAAGACATTTCCAAGCTGCAATGGGTATGCCATCGGGGCCAACTGCTTTACCTCTTCCCATGGATCTCAGGGATTCCTTGACTTCGTCGAGGTGAATTTTCCTACAGTCTCAGTGGTTTTGAAGCACCTCAGATGTTTGAAGATCACCTAAGGATATCTCTGTCCCTCTTTGTTCGTTGAACAGCTCTTGGAAGTACATTTTCCACCTAGCCTTGATTCGATGCCTGTCCACTAGTACATGTCCATCTTCCCCTCTTATGCATTGAACTCTATCCAAGTCTCTGGTCTTCCTTTCTCTAGCTTTGGCGATTCTATATAAGTCCCTCGCACCCTCCTTGGCCTCCAACCTTTTGTAGATGTCCTCATAAGCTCTTGATTGTGCTTCTCTGACTGCTCGCTTTGCTTCTCTCCTGGCTAGAATATACCGTTGTCGCTTATCCTCATCCCTACTATGGTCCCACTCTCTGAAACAAACTCGTGTCATCTTAATCTTCTCTTGGACCTCGTCACCCCACCACCAAGATTCTCTATTGCTTGGTACCCTTCCCTTTGACGTGTCGAGAACTTCTCGTGCCAGTCCTCTCATCTTTTAGGCCAGATGGTTCCACATTTGGTTTGCATCTCCCTCGAAGTCCTCCCTGAGCTCAGCCTCCACTCTTTCCTTGTATACCTTACACTTCTCCCCCTGAGCTCCCTCCAACAAGTGTGCGTATGCAAGTATTAAATTACTTTTATGGTGTCTTGTTATTATATATCGTAAGTACGCTTTGGACCACTTTTATCATCAACCTCATTAATTAATCGGATACTTGGACCATTCCTTATATTTCACACTTTCCATATTTCTTCTATAAACCATTAAGGACAAATGTATCACCTTAATGTACATGGTGAAGATCAACTAAAAATATTGTAGTTTGACTCCCGACCCTTAAGAAAGCGGTTTTGGTTTCAAATTTTATTACCCCCTCTCTCGAGTATTGATTGTTGTACTCCTAACTGATTTAAAAAAAAATGAACGTGGTCATTCATACAATTAGTATCAGCAATAAAAACTCTCTATATATATTATGGTTTCACATATTTTATTGTTAGGATCCAAAATAGAATCTAGATGAATATTTGTTGACATAGCAATCTCATAAGAGTTGGTTCTTGTTGTAATCAATGAGAATCTTCAAAAATAGAGGGTCAAGGGTAGTTACAAGATGTATATAAGGCAATGGTTAGTTGTAGTGAACATATGAATGATAATAACAACTTTTCCCTCTTCTCTCAACCACTTTTCTCTCTACCTTTCTTCTTCTTCTTCTTCTTCTAAAATCTATCTTCTCTCTCTGTCTCAAACTTTTAATTCCTCTTTTCGATCCTAACATTTGGTATCAGAGCCAGAATTCTCAATGTCGTAGGAGAATTTTGCTCGTGTATGGGTAGATTGAAGAAACAAGCAAATATGATCAATACACAGCAGCTTGAGATTTCCTTGAAGGTCATGATTTCATCATCCATGGATTAAATTAAAGAACCCATTATGTCCTCAATCAAGGAATCGATTATGGCTTCAATCAAGGTGCCTTTGGACTGGCTATCTACAAGGATTGCTCAGCATGACCAAGAATTAGCTGGATTGTGGGAGTTCATGGCTCGAGTGGCACTTCAGCAAAACCAATTAGTGACTTAGATGCAAGGAAATCAACAACAAATGGGCGTTGCAATGTCAAATGGAGTCCAAATAGTAGTAGTTCACTTGGAAGGGAAGGCATTGCAGTTGCATCAGTCCTATATGAAGTCTAAGCCCAAGGAAGTGATTGAATCTTCAAGAACGCAAGATCAAATCTATGATTTGGTAAAACCTTTTGGAGCAAGAGCAATGCCAATATTGAATGACAGAGGTAGACCACCTGAATTCCAACTTATTAAGCCGAATGAAAGAGTTCTTGAAAGGATTTACATGATCAAGAATACAGGGTTTAGGCAGCCCGAGGTAGAGATCAAGGCATTGCATAGTTTTTGCCACAATCTTGGGTTCAAAGAGGTGATAATTACATTTGTTTCTATGGCAATCCACATTCACAAAGGTTCTTGGCAAGAAATTGCAGTGCAAGAGCTAAGAGGAATGTTTTAGTTTGGACCAATTCAGTTCATGGGGTTACAAATTCAACAGAGGTTAAAGGTAATAGAGCTAAAACCAAGGAGCATACTCCAATGATGCAACCAAAGGTGATGCCTCTTAAAATTTTATGGATTATATTCAAGCAGCAAAAGGAAGATCTGGCTAAAGCGGCAAGTCCTCATTGGAATCAACAACTTAAGTTGGAATTGATTGTGAAAGGATTCTTGTTTATGGAAAATATGAGAGTAGGATCATATTCAGCTGATAAGAGTGAGCAGTTCGACTATTGTCCAATTATTCTAGATGCGCACGAAGATGCTAAGCCTTACATGTTGCATCTGGGGTCTGGTCATATGTTTTTAGAAGCCAAACATGGAAACACTTACAAGGACGCAATGCTTGCAAAGTTTACATTGCTGTGCATTAGACTTTCCACCTTTTTGGACAAGGGTATTCCTTAAGGGGAAGGGAATTGTTAGGATCCTAAATAGACTCTAGATGAATATTTGTTTACATAGCAATTTCATAAGAGTTGTTTCTTGTTGTAATCAAGGAGAATCTTCAAAAATTGATGGTCAAGGGTAGTTACAAGATGTATATAAGGCAATAGTTAGTTGTATTGAACATATGAATGATAATGACAACTTTTTCCTCTTCTCTCAACTACTTTTCTCTCTGTTCAAAAAAAAAAAAAAAAAGCTACTTTTCTCTCTACTATTCTTCTTCTTCTTCTTCTTCTACTAAAATCTATCTTCTCTCTCAGTTCTATCTCAAACTTCTAATTCCTCTTTTCGATCCTAACATTTATCCAGCAGGAACATGTCCGTTGTGGGGTTGAAAGAGCTTAATGGTTACAATGGTAACCACTATACCCCTTAGTTTACAATTAATATTTAACCTATGAAAAAGTTTACCCCAAATGAGGTTAAAATCATTGCAACAACCCCTACTAATGCAATTTCTATAACAAGGGAAGAGGTAAAAAAGTTTTATCATTTTTTTTGGCACGAGGAATTTGGAAGATTATAAAAATATATGTTATAAATAAATAAAAAAAACATAAATATTTAATAAAATGTTCTAAATATTTTTAAAAATTATATATTGTTTTGCATATATAAGAAAATTTTAGATAATAATCAAATTTTTTTGGATTGAAAAAAATTTTAAATTACTAAAAATAAAAAAATGTAAAATAATTCGTTGGTAAGAATATATAATAATATTTAAATATTAAAAATATTCCAATTATTAAGAAAATGTTTTCAATATTTGAAAAATATTTTATATATTTACTAAAATATTTAAAATATTTAAAAATTATTTCAAAGATTAATAAATTACATATATAAAAAAAAATAACAAAAAGTAGGAGAGATCTACTATGGCAATATTGATGGTGACTCAGAGGAAGGCAAAATGTCGGTAGGGATCAGTCATCGGCATTGTAATAGGCTTTATCTGAGTATTTAAAAAAAATTTGAATAAGGCATCATTCATTATATAAGGGTGATTTTTCCTAGTGTTTTAATAAATAGTTATATTTTATAGTAGTTACATTGAAAAAACTAAAAAGTAATATAAATAAAGTAAAATATGAAAGACAAAAAAAGTATGATGCACTTAGACCAAACATAAATAAAGATTAATGGGTTAATATTTATTCCTTCAGAAATTGCACAATCAAATCAGGTGTGAGGGAAAAAAATTTTCAAGCAGTAATGATTACACTATTAACAATTGCACTATTAAGGATTACCCCACCTTTTTAGTTTTCATATTTCTAATTATATGAACTTTTTGCATGTACAATTTGTATTGTATTAGTTTAGTCATAAACTAAAATTGACATTAAATTGGCAATGAAGGCAACTTTGCCATAATTCACTCCCTATCCGTTCTGCCTAAGGGTCTCAAGGAATGAATTTATCAAACCCCTATCAAAATGCTACTGAATATCCAGATTATCTATTACTGAACTGTTGTTTTGCAAAGCAATTCTGGCAGCTTCTATGTTGGGAAATGAATGGTCTAAGCATATCTCATGTAATTCAGATATTTTATCCAGCAATAACAGCTCTCTATATATATTATGGTTTGACATATTTTATCCAATAGGAACATGTTTGGTATGGGGCTGAAAGAGGTTAATGGTTACAATGGTAACCACTATACCCCTTAGTTTACTATTATTACCCCAAATGAGGTTAAAACCATTGAAGCACCCCTACTAATGCAATTTCTATAACAAGGAAAGAGGTAAAAAAATTATCTCCTTTTTTTTGGCTTGAGGAATTTGGAAGATTATAAAAATATATGTTATAAATTTAAAAAATACTTAAATATTCAATAAAATAATCTAAATATTTTAAAAAATAAATTATTTTTAAAAATTATATATTGTTTCACATATATAAGAATATTTTATATAATATTCAATTTTTTATGGATTCAAAAAAAAATTTTAATGATTAAATATAAAAACAATATGTAAAATAATTCATTGGTAAAAATATATAATAATATTTAAAATTTTAAAATATTCCAATTACTAAGAAAATAATTTATAAATTTACGAAAATATTTAAAATATTTAAAAATTATTTCAAGGATTTAAAAATAAATTAAATATACAAAAAACACTAACAAAAGGTAGGAGAGATCTATTATGGCAATGTTGGTGGTGACTCGGAGGAAGGCTACAACAGAGTTGGAGGGGATCGGTCATCAGCATTGTAATAGGCTTTATCTGAGTTTGAATAGGGCATCATTCATGATATAAGGGTGAATTTGCCTAGTGTTTTAATGAATAATTATATTTTATAGTAGTTACATTGAAAAAACTAAAAATTAATATAAATAAAGTAAACTATGAAAGACAAAAAAAGTATGTTGCACTCAGACTAAATATAAATAAAGATTAATAGGTTAATATTTATCACTCCAAAAATTACACAATCAAATCAAGTGAGAGGAAAAAAATTTTCAAGCAGTAATCATTACCCCATTAACAATTGAACTATTAAGGATTACCCCACCTTTTTAGTTTTCATATTTCTAATTATATGAACTTTTTGAATGTATAATTTATATTGTATTAATTTAGTCATAAATTAAAATCGACATTAAATTGGCAATGAAGGCAACTATGCTATAATTCGCTCCCTATCTGTTCTGCCTAAGGGTCTCAAGGAATGAATATCTCAAACCTCTGCCAAAATGCTGCTGAATGTCCAGATCATCTTTTACACAACTGTTGTTTTGCAAAGCAATTATGGCACCTTCTATTGGGAAACGAATAGTCTAAGCCTATCTCATGTTATTCAGGCATTTAGTAATGGCTTCAGCATTTAAAAAATCGGAAGAACAAGAATGCCAGTAGTAAACTTGAACTTGTGATGACATCTCTATGGTCTATATGGAAAGTGAGAAATGAGTTAGTGTTTTAAGGGTCAGGAGTCTAGTCATGAAAGTAGTCCTTTCATGGGTGGAAGGTAGCATCACCTGTGGGGGTTGGACGGTGGGAGAGTTATTGGGAACTCTATGTTACGAATAAAGCTCCAAATCGTAATCTAACTCATCAACATATTCAAGTACCAAAACATAAAGACTATATTATATTAACTAAAAAAAGGGGGGAGAAATACATAGAAGAAGGGGGAGAAACATAGAGAGTTAGGAGGGGGAGAGAGAAAGGTCACATTGATCATCAACATCTAAGCATAAAATCCTAACTATAATATCTAATCCTATTTATATAAGTAGATAACTAAGGATAAATGACGTGGCAGCCCACATCAACGATGAGTCCGCAATGATGTGGCATAGGGGAAGACCAAGAACTAAGTTGGGGCACTGAACTCGGGAATATTCGTATCAATACCCCCTCCGTGACCTGACCCTTCTCCCCAAGGGTCAAACTGAGGCAAACAACTTTGAAGATCATAAAGAAATTTCTCTATACCTGAGTCTCGATGGCAAATGTGAGATTGGGGAGAATTACATAGCAGAAAGGGGAGAAATATAGAGAAATTTGGGGGAGAACGAGAAACACATCACACACATATCTCAACATACTCACTAACCTACCCTAACTCTTTACCTATACTAAATAATTAGGGTTTAAATTGATGATGTGGCATAGCTGATGTGGCGTGGGTGACAGGCAGTCGGGAAGGCTCGAGACTAAATCGGGCATGACCCTTGATAATAATCGTATACCGCCATGAAATAATTCTTGTTCTCAAGGGTCAAGGTATTGATATACAAATGGGTAAATCCTTCGGGATCAAACACCATAATTACAAATTTTACCGCTGAACAGTACTAAAATTAATAAAAATTATAAAATTTAGTTTTTCTAAAATATTAAAGTAAAAAGTAGGGGCAAAATTGTAATTATACTCGAAATCAATTTCCAATTTCATTTCCCATCCCTGTTGCTTCTTCATCTTCCCAATCATAAACCTACACCGAACCCTAGTTCCACCGCAGTGCGACAGTGGCTTGCAGTTACAGGCAGGTGAAGCTACACCCAAGGGATGGCGGCTGTGGCGGTCACCCCTTCACAGCAACATCACCCCCTCCGTTATCTTCTTCCTCTACGCGCACAAAGGCCATGCTCTCGAAACCCTAGACAGACCTAGCTGTGGGTGGTGGTGCTCAACGACTTGTGGTGGTGGCTCATTGACGAGGATCATCGGCGGCTCATTTACACCCGGTGGTTTAATCGTCCTCTCCTTGCTTCGATCGTCCTTTTCCTCCAGATCTCTGGTCTCTTCGTTCTCGATCGGGTTCCGAGGTTTTGGCTTGCGATCAGGGTTCTACTCCTGGCTGACATCATGGTCACTTTCCCCCACTTCCGAGCTACCAGAGGTTGAACTTGCTTCGATGCTCCGACAATGGTCCGAGCATCGATGCTCTCCTCCTCTAGTTCCACGACCACATTGACCAGGGTTTTAAGCTCAAGTTTTAGCTCAAATTTCATATTTCTAGTATCATCTAGCATCTGATCAAGTTTAGCCATTATCTTTGCAATGGTAGCTTGTATTCCAGCGATAGCTACCGGATCAAACACCATTGTTGATGCCAAGGGTCACCTGGTCTGATACCAATTGTTACGATTCATAATCGATCAAGGCATCCAAACATAATAAACTATAAACTATACTATATTGATAGAAGAAAGGGGAGAAACATAGAGAAATTGGGGGAGAAAGAGAAACACATCAAACACATATTTCAATTTACTCACTACCCTATCCTAACTCCTTACTTATACTAATTAATGAGGGATTTAAGTTGGCATAGTTGACTTGGCGTTGCTGATATGGCATAGCTGACGTGGCGTTGTTGATGTGACATGGGTGATGTGGCAATCGAGAAGGCTCAAGACTGAGTCGGGTGTGAACCTCGCTAATAATCGTATCACTCTAATTGTAAGACTAGCAGGACGATTGGACAAAGGTAGAGTGTCCGGTGGAGCCCTCCTTCTAGGGGGTGGGCTGAGTTGGATTTAGATGGGGCTAAAAAAAATTGAAAATGCAATGTTTGTATATATCATCAAAAAGAGTAGAGGAGAGAATCTTGTGCTGGATTTCCGGAATATTGGCAAGGCTTCAGTTTTACAGGTGGAAGCCTGGGTTGCGAGAGAAGGTAATAGGATGTACTTTCAAATCGGAATCACCAAATTGAAAATCGAAGGGGATAATCTAACAGTTAATGGTTGATGATGCTGCTTAGCCCTCGAGTATTTCTGGGCTTATCGCTCTTAAATCGCTAGGTTGTTTTAGCTGTGGATAGATAGCCTAGCGTTCTCTTTACCTTTCAAAAAAAAAAAATTAAAATATTACAAAATTTTTAATTATAAGGTCATGAGTGGACTTAAATAGGGTCAATTGAAAAGTTTGTATTAGATCACTTGCATCGAATATGACCAGATTATTCATCATTAACTTAACATCAATTTTGACACAATGTAAATTATACGATAACTAAAATGACACAAGTAAAATGACTAAATTGACTCCATTGGAAAAGTACAAATACATTTTGCATATATATATGTGCATGTATGTATATATATATATATATATATATATATATATATATGGGTGTGTGTAATGTATCATATATAGACTGTGTTTATTTTTTTCAATTCTGAATGGTTACATGACGGATACACAAAATAATAATGTACTCATTTCAAAAAGATCACTTAATAAATTGAGAGTCCTAAGCAATTATTTTTGTAACTTGAACTCTTGATTTGTCCTAATGATAATTGAAGTACACATTTGAATGCACAACACTTATGGGAAAAAAATTAGGGTTATTAACATTTTTAAATTCTTTATATTTTTGAAATAATAAAAAATGACCATTGACTAAAAGGCCACTAAGTTTTTATCGTATTAATAAAAAGGCCCTTAAGTCTTTATTGTATTTATAAAAAGTCCACTCTCTAGCATGATAACGTATTTTTGTCGACATAGTTGAAGTGGCAATTGTTTTTTTATTAATGTCATAGTAAAATGACAAAAACACTCTTCAATAGCAAGCGAAACAAATAATTTTTACGTATTCTTGGCGCACGCAGACTGTTTCTGGCTCTCATGAGCTGATACGCTGCTACTTGCCTACTTATCGTTATCTCTACCTCTATATCTATCCCTATCTCATTCCTTTCTCTATCCCTTCTATCTCTATCTCTATCCTCTATCTCTATCCTTCTTATATGTTGATCTGTTCCTGATGTGGCATGCTTTGAGTCTATTGTTTTTGCTCGCCGTGTGTTTTGCTATACTCATGCATTTGATGCTTCTTCTGTTTGCCAGGTTTCTGGCTCATTGCTGCGGACTAGCTTTTCAGGCTGGGATTCCTTGAAAACAGCCTCCCTTCAGGGTAGCCCCCTGGAGGAGGAAGGCTGCTTACATCTACCCCCCCCCCCCCCCCCCCCCCCCCCCCCCCGACCCTGCTCATGCGGGAGCCCTTGGAGGCACTGGGATTGTTGTTGTAAATAATTTTTACGTATTACAACATCTTAAATTTTGTGCTAATAACGTAAAAATAAGAGTATTGAAGGGTTCTTTTGCCATTTGACTGTAGCATTAATAAAAAAAAAAGGGTCGCCATATGATACAATACAAAACGTAAATCAACTGGAATCACAAACTAATGGTAATAAATTGATAGTTAACCTCCAATAATGGAGGATTTTACATAAGAAAGGGGGACAAACTAGAGAGAAATAGCGGGAGAGAGAGAGAGAGAGAGACATTACATTTAACATGACCTAACTCTAGCTATCTCTTCCTATTTATAGAAGGAAACCCCTAAAATATCTACAAAATATCTAAGGTGAGGTGACAGCCCGTGGAAGGATCTAGAAGGTGGTTGTGGATTGTGTTGTCGAGGCATGGATGTTGGGCATGCCTGGAAGGAAGGCGTTGATGCTTTCATGGCAGTAGTTGGGTGCATGTTGCAGTGATGCCAGGTGTAGAAGATTGGCGGGAGGGATGCAAGATGCAAGATGGTGGTAATGGAGGCCGATTAGGTGGTTAGATGCGTATTGGCGGTAGGCTGAGAGGGAACATATGGCAGTAGCAACGGTGGCAGTAACTGGGAAGGATATCTTGGCGGCTAGGCGATACACGCATTGTATCAATACCACCCTCTTAAAACGATCCTCATTCTCGAGGATAGAGAGCAAGCCGCCTTGGTGGATGGGGACTAGTGGAATGGCGTCCTTTTGTACGCCGAATCCTACTCTGGCTCGCACTACTTCTTTCCCCTCCAAAGACCCTTACCCCCAAGTTTTATGGACATCGAGCCGATTCTGGAGTGTAGATGATCCTCCGGGTTCAAACACTATCTTTTGGAACTTTAGCAAGACTCAAACCGTAAGGTTATTTGGGTGGCTATGATCAGTGAAATGTGTTCGGCAATCGTAGGATGGGCGGTGGAATGGAAACTTGTGTGGAGGTTGTGACCACCTCCTTGAACTCGGAATTCAGCTGTTAAAGCGCTACAAGATCTGACTTGGTTGGTACCTTTGAGCTGATTACGGACAATAGAGGCGGGACAGAGGAAGGAGTCACGAAGACGGCGGTAAGTGAAGTTGTTGTGGGGATAGGCTGTTTCCCGTCCGCCACTGTCACTTGAAGGCTGTTGGCGGCATCCCTGGAAACGCCAAAGGAGTGGAACAATACCGGCATCCGGAATGGGGTTGGGGCCCGAATCTGCGGTCGACTATGGAGGAGAGGCGTCATCATGTTCATAGGTGTCACACTTAGCTGGCCCTGAGTTGTGTCGCCCGTAAGTGGAAGCTGCTGGGGTGGAAGGTTGGCGTGACTGTCTTTGACAAGACTTGGCCTGGCCATAATTGTTGTTGTTTCGAGAGCCCCTTTGCCATCTTTCTTCTTACGGTAGGCAAGATAGCGTTCCTGTTGCTTGACCAGCAGTTTGGCGTCACGAATTGTTCATGGCTGGAACAAGCTAACACCCGCATCTATCTCTTCCCATAAGCCGCCTATAAAGACCTCCATCTATTGACTGTCCATCAACCCACACTTGTCCACTACGGATTTGAATCGGCTTAAGTACTCGCCAACACTGCCCGTTTGGCGAAGCTTCATGAGCTTCGTGCGTGACTTATCAATGGCGATGAGCTGAGCAATTTCGGTGTTTCGAACCGACAAAGCATCCCTCACTTACGTTAGCCTTTGTATGTTGTGCTCGATTGATGCGTGGCAATGCTTGTTAGATTCCTCCCACTCTCTCATCGGAGCCTGGGATCGGGTCCCTTCAGCCATGGCAGTGATGATTGATGGAGAGCTAAAGGATTAGTTAAGGTATTTCATCGAACACCTTGTGTGCAGGTAGGGATAAGGTGGGCTGATGGTGTTTGATGATGGTGATAATGGGTGGATGATAGGTGTTGATGGTCTATTAGCTGTTGGAGTTGAGGTTGATGTGTGGTGGTTGGCTGTGTAGGTGTAGTCTTGGTCCTTTGGCAGTAGGTGAAGATCGGAGGTGAGGGACCTCAAAAATCAGTGATGTAGAGTAGTGCTGAGGTTGAACGAGGGTGAGGACAAGTTGATGATGACGGGCGGTGAATGGTGACGATTGGTTCGTGGTCGTTTGTGGTGGTGACAATCAGTTTCCAGCTGCTGGTGACGCACAAAAATAGAGATGGGTGTAGTTGCTGTGATTGTGAGGTGAGAGCGTAGATGCTGATGATGGTGGTGGTGGTGGTGGTGGGAAAGAATATAACTCTGATACCGACTGTTGGGTTCATAGTTCTCAACTGTGGTCACAACAAAAGGCACCTATTAGAGCACTTAAAGTAGGTGACTCTTCTCTCTACTTAAGCCCCCGGTCTGAGAGTCACGCTCCATGACACCTCAAGTGCGAGAGCTCCCAGGGATAGGGTTATCTTTATAAATCCCTTTGCTCTAATACCGATTGATGGGACAAATTTTAAAAATTCTCCCTAATTTTATAAAGTTTACGTAGCGGAACGGGTTTAGAACTCATAATTCTAAACCTATGGTTGATTAAAAATTCATAATTTTAAATCTACAGATTTAAATTCATAATTTAAATTTACAGATCTAAATTCTTAATTTAGATTTACAGGCCTTTTACACTAATACATTTATAACAATACATAAACTTAAACTGACATATTAACGAATACTATAAATAATTAAAAAAACCGAAAACTAAAAGAATGAAAAAAAAACATACATGGATTTGCTCCAAATAAAGAAAACCAGAAAATAATAATAATCTTCAAAATTGAGACCTCACAATCTTCTACGCAATGACCTCGAACTGCCCGAAGGGTGGGCTCCAAAAAATATTAAACTGAGGAATAAAATTTTCAGCGGAAATTTTCTCTCCAATGAGGTCTCCGAAACAATTTTTAGAAACCCAAAATAATTTGTTTCAATTGAATTACCAAACCTCTGAAATAGGTACCTCTATTTATAGTAGGCTACCAGAGCGAAAAATAACAGATTTTCGATGTGGGATTCGCTCAATTAAAAACAACGAACACATAAAACGACGCGTTCTATCACAGTTCAAAATCGCGTGGCTTTTTAATTCAAAACGCGAGCCATATGTTGCACACCTATTGGTCGAGGCCGGGGCACGCAGATTACTCCCTGGGCAGCCCAGTCCGCGACACGTGTCCCACGCTGATTAGCTGCCTTTGCGAGCCGCGGATTGAGCCTATGTAAATGCAAATTTTTTATTTGCTTTATTTTTCACATGTAAAAACTCATCTTATAAATTTTAATTTTCATAAAATTATTTTATTTAATAGTTTTTTTTATTTTTACTCATCTCATAAATTCTTTAATATTTTTTAGATGGCAATAAATACAGAGCTTGCGCAGGGTCCTCGTGGAAAATTTAAATCTGGCTCCAAATGGGTTAAATTAATCATCTCATTATATAATTTAATTACCATTTAATGAGAGTCCACTAAATTAATATAACTGCACTCCAAACTTAAACCGTTTATGTGATATCTCCCTAACAGATTATATTGATGACAACAACCCCCACTAGATGTCCATGACAAAAGATAAATATAACTACTACTATTATCCTTCTCACAACTTCTCCATCAATTACCGACTCGTGCTTCACTGAATAATTCATTCATACTTGAACATATTCACAGTATAAATTTCAAATGTCAAACACCTGAAATACTTTGGCCAAAGTTTTCGAATTATTCAAATATTTGTGAATTAACTAAGGGGACATCTGTATCTCATAAGAGACTGTAGATTCCCTTACTTATAATACACCAAAGTGACTAAAGCTCCATGCAAAAGTCTATAATACCCTCAGGATTTAGAGTCGACGTTGAAATAGTACAACATGAATCACTCATCTCTAATAGTACTCTAGAAATAAGCAACTCACATGGTCCAACTTAGTGTGCCAATCTTATTAAACACACCAACATAACACTTTTGGATCACTATACAGATGGCTAAGACAAGTCATCTAAAGTGTCATATTACAGTCTTAGCATACAAGTGGTCCAAACTTATTTTCGACTATGAGTCTTTCAAACAAAAATCCAGACCATTTGTTCCAAGTCTATCTGTGGGTTAATCTCATAAACCACTTAGAACAAACATGTAAATTGTAGTCTAAAGACTACACCTATCTCATGGACGTTTCCAAAAAGAAAATCACATGTAGTATAAATGCTCGCTTATAGAAATTTAATAAGGAAACGATTGGAACTTTAATTTTATTCATTAATAAAATAATATTAATAGAATAAACCTAGATTTCAGGACACTATTCCTAACAGGTGGTGGTGATGGGGATTGGTGATGATGTTGCTGGTGACGACGAAGATGATGATCGATGAGGATGATGATGGTGATTCTGGCAGTGGTAACAATGCCAAGGATGAACTGCTCTGATACCAATTGATACAATACAAAATGTAAATAAACTAAAATAACAAGCTAATAGTATTAAATTGATAGTTTACATCAAATAATAAAGGATTTTACATAAGAAAGGGGAGAAACTAATGAGAGATAGCGGGAGAGAAAGAAACACACATTAGATTCAACATGATCTAACCCAAGCTATCTCTTCCTATTTATAGAAGGAAACCCCTAAAATATCTACAGAATATCTAAGGTGAGGTGGCAGCCCGTGGAAGGATCTAGAAGCTGGCTATGGATGGCGTTGCCAAGGCACGGATGTTGGGCGTGCAGGGAAGAAAGTCGTTGATGCTGTCACGACGATAGTTGGGTGCATGCTGCAGTGACGCCAAGTGTAGAATATTGGCTGGAGGGATGGTGGTCATGGAGGCCGATTGGGTGGTTGGATGCGTATTGGCAGTAGGCTGAGAGGGAACATATGGCGGTAGCCGTGGTGACGGTAACTGGGAAGGATATCTTGGTGGCTAGGCGATACACGTTGTGTATCACCACATCAACTCTGTCGATGGAAAATAATGTCATCACAATGTAGAGAGGCCTTTTTATTAATATGACAAAACTTTAGGGACCTTTTTATTAATTCAACAAGGCCTTTTTATTATTTCTAAAAGTGTCGGTACAAAAATGTATATAACCCAAAAAATTATTGTAGAAAAAAGTAATAAAATCGCATGCTCTAATACTATTTCATTGATACAGTAGAAATAAGTAAATCACGTGCTAGACATGTGATTAACTAATATTTTAGTAGATAGTCTTATATTAACGATAATATAGGTATTTTTTCCATTTATTATGCAATTAGGATAGTATTAGTATTAATTAGTTATCCCACTCCCTAATTTTACAAATAGAGGGCATTAGGGTTGTATGAGATCATAATTTAGGATTGTTAATCAAATCTCTTTCTCCCCCTTACTATTCTCTCTATTTTCTCCCTAGTTGTCCTTCTCTTCTCCTTTATACCTCTAATTGTCACTATTAGATTAGAAATACTGTAACAGTGGTAATAGAGCTCAGCGATTCTCTCGACCTGTGGAAAAAATGTGCCATGGATTCGAGTTTGGAGCAGAAAATTTGAATATTCGAAGATTTGAAACGCAAAGGAGTTGAAATGACTGCCCATTAGAGTTCAGAGCAAAAAAATCAAATACTATAAAATCTGAGACAGAAAGGAGCTGAAACTATTGAGCAATTTCGGAAGATGGATCTCAAGGATTTGAAGGGGATCCATGGATGGAAATATTGTACAAGTTCTCAAGAAAAAATGATGAACTAGACAATAAACCTTTGAAACAAATCGAGAGGACCGACCTTAATGAATCTTCGGAGCCAGATCAAGGAGATCGACGAAGAAAACGACACTGACAGGGAGATCGACGAAGCGAGCACCAGCCACTAGGAGGACGTCATTGACAACCACCACCTCCACCGGGATCTCTTCTGGCCGGAGAAAGTGTTAGTGGTTGAACAGAGCTGGTGGTTGGTGGTTGAACAACCTTCGAAGAAGAGCCACCACCTTCACCCATGCAGCCATCGCCTACGCCACTGTCGCTTACACTATCACCTAGGGGTCACCGGAACGCAGCCACCAACAGCTGGTGGAGTTAGGGTTTCAAGCTATGGATTGTGGTTGCAGAGAAAGGAGGAGGAAAAAATGGGTTGGGGGATTTGTTAAGATAATTACAATTTTGCCCCTATTTTTTATTTAAATATTTTAGTATTTGTAATTTTAGTGTTTAACCCGTAAGGGTTATTAATTTAAATATCAATACATTAATCCTTGAAGACAAGAATCTTTATAAGAGGAAGGTATTGATACATGATAAATAAATTAACCACATGCTAGACGTGTGATTAACTAGTATTCTAGTACACAGCCTTGTATTACTGATAATATAGTAATTTTACCTTTTATTACATAATTATGATAATATTAGCATTAGTTAGTTATCCCTCCCTAGTTTTATAAATAGTGGGCAATTAGGCTTGTACCGAGCACCACCACCTCGGTATGTATTTGTTCTCCTTTCTTGTCTCTACCGCCGACCACCACGGTACCGCCTGACCCACGTGGTACAACCCCGACCACCACGGTACCGCCTGACCCACCTCAGTACCGCCTCCCATCGGGTACCGCCTGACCCACCACCGTACCGCCACCCCCACCTCGGTACCCGCCTCCCACCCGCTACCCGCCTGACCCGCCTGGTACCGCCTGACCCACCACGGTACCACCATCCCCACCTCAGTATCGCCGGACCTCCCCTAGGTCTATAAATACCCCACACCTCCACCCCTTAAACCTCACACCTCAACTCACTACACTCGCTCTCTCCTCTTGGTTCCCTCTCCACCACCCACGATTCTCTCTCCTCTCTCTCCGGTGCCGCCACCTTGCCGGCACAGTTCCGACCGACTCTTCGGTGCCGCCACCTTGCCGGCACAACCCCGGCCATCTCTCCAGTGCCGCCACCTCGCCGGCACAGCGCCGGTTGTCCCTTTAGTGTCTCCGCCTCGCCGGAGCAGCTCCGGCCACCTTGTCGGCAGCATCATAGTGTCAATTTCAAAGCTAATCAACTGTAGGAATTGGGTTTCTGGGTTAAAAGCTAGCACCTGTAAGTATAGTACTTCCCCTACTTGTTTATAAAGTATGAAAATTGCTTTAAATGACTTGATTTGTGATATTTATATTTTGAATGATTTATTGTTTTGATAAAATAGGATTGGGCATATGTGTTTGTGTGATTTTGTGATTTAGATTCTTATGGGTTGAATTATTGGTTTATACATTAATTTAACTTGTAAAATTTCGAAAGGAGTTTTTACGAATATATGAATTTCAAGGGAGTTTTTACGAATATATGAATTTCAAAGGAGTTTTTACGAATATGTAAATTTCAAATGAGTTTTTACGAATATGTGAATATCAAATGAGTTTTTACGAATATGTAAATTTCAAAGGAAATTATTGTGAACTTGTGATTTGAATTTGAAAAGGTTTTATAGAGCTTACATTATAGAGCTTACAGATAACTACATTGACCTTCCGAGGTCTATCAACTATGGAATACGAAATACGAAATACAAAAGTCGATTACGACCCTGTCATGGGAATAGTACCGGCTCGTAGTTTCCGATGTCTGTTAGTTCTGAACTAACAGATACAACATTTTGTCGACTTGAACCGGTACGAATAAACCGGTTCGAATACGAAATACGAACGTCGATTACGACCCTGTCGCGGGAATAATACCGGCCGTAGATGCGTCTGTAAGTTTACCAAAAAGATTTTATGAAATGACTGAGTTATGAAATATAATGATTTTTAAAGATTATGGATTTTACTGGTTTAATTGAAATGTTATCCGTTTTTAAGAATGTGCCTGATCCGGGTAAGGAATGTGCTATACTTACTGAGCTCGTTGGTTGCTCACCCAATTCGTTTATTTCTCTTTTTCCCAGATTAGTAGCTCATGGCAGTTATAGAGGGACCAGGAAGGCAAAGCGACATTACGGGAATTTTGTTGATTTCGAGGTTTAGCTATTTAAATAAGTTCGTAATAGAATATGATGGACTATTTGAGGTATTGAAATTTGGAGCTTCCGCACTATTAGAACTAAGTCATTGGTATGATGTATTTGGATTTGATGTTATGAATTTTGGTAAAATTTTTGGAATTTGAGGAAATTGTGATGGAATGATTTGGGCTTCGTACTATGATGGGGGATTTCATTGTAGTATGGCCATGTAGCACCCGTTTAACTTAAGCCTATTTGGTATTTAAGTTGGGGGCGTTACATTTACACCCTAAATTTTTTTACTCTTTCCTTTCCTTTCCGCAAATACAAGTCCTATCCATGGATTTACTGCATTAATTTTTGTTCTCTAGAACCATATACTATTTTAGTCTTTTCCTATGTTGTAAGACTTTTGCCACATTAGTCTTTCTATTATTTATAAGAATTCTAAATTCTACATCAAATTCTAACTTGTTCTTTACTTGCACCTTTTGGCCATTAGCAACAATGTCATATAGAACTGGTTAGCAAAACTAGTTGCAAAGGCCAAGTATTAGAAAGAGTAAATTATTATTGATACAATCTTCTAAATGTATAATAAAAAAAAAACAACTGTAAATTATTCTTGTTTACAATCTTCTAAATGCAAGGAGAACCAAATTTGAGTTATCCATGCAAATGATATGATAGCTATAAAGGGGAGGATCGAGAGAAGAAAAAATTGGTGAAAGGTTAAAAAGAGAGGAGAAAGAGAATAAAAAATTGGGGTGTAAAATAAAAAGTAGAGGAGAGAGAAAAAGTAAAAAAATTAGGGTATAAACATAAAAAGGAGAGGATCGAGGGAAAAAATGGTGAAAGGTTGAAAATGAAAGGAGAAAGAAAAAAATTAGAGAAATGTTAAAAAGGAGAGGACAGAGAGTAAAAAGATAGTGATGTGAACGTAAAAAGAAGAGAAGAGAGAAAAAAAATGGTGAAAGGTTAAAAAAGACAGGAGAAAAAGTAAAAAAATTTGAGGTTAAATACAAAAAGAGAACAAGAAAAAAAAAATTTGATGAAATGTTAAAAAGGGGAGGGGAAAGAGTAAAAAGAATTGGAGAGTAAACGTAGAAAGAGGATGAGAGAGAAAAAAAAATTGGTGAAAGGTTAAAGAAGAAAGGTGAAAAAGTTAAAAACACTTGGATGTAAGTATAGAAAGGGGATAAAAAGGGGGGGGGGGGGGGGGGGGGGGGCCTAGTAAAATGTTAAAAAGGGAAGGAGATATAATAAAAAAAATTAGAGTGTAAATATATAAAGATGATGAGAGAAAAAAATTTAGTCAAAGGTTAAAATAGAGAGAAGAGTGAGTAAACAAATTATAGTGTAAACGTAGAAAGAGGAGAAGAGAGAAAAAAATGGTAATAGCGAAGAGAGAGGAGAAAAAAGAGGAAAGGTTAAAAAAGAGAGAAAAGAGAGTAAAAAAATTGGGGTATAAACGTTAAAAAGGGAGAAAAGAGAAAAAATTGGTGAAAGGTTAACAAATAGAGAAGAGAGTAAAAAAAAAAAAAATTAGGATGTAAATGTAGAAAGGAGAAGAGAGAGGAAAAAGTTGGTGAAAGGTTAAAATGAGAGAATAAAAAAATTGGTAAAATGTTAAACAGGAGATGAGAGAGAGCTAAAAAATTGGAATGTAAAGGGGGGAGAGAGAAAAAAATTAGGGTTTTACTAAAACCATTGATCAATCTTATTTAAGATCTAATGGTATGGATTTAGTTTTATCATATTCTCACAAAATCTGTGATTTAGTATTCACTGATAGTATCAAATGTTAGATATATTATTGACATATATTTACAAGTAAACAAACTAGCTGATGCACCACAAGCTGATTCCATCCCGCCAAGCTTCCTGCCATCTCCTCTCCCGTCAGCCGTTTCGCCAAGTCTGCTCAATGAGGCGCCAAACCTCTGATTCGGATGGTTGCCATTGTTAGTTATAGATAGGGATGATTAAAGTTAGTTATGATGATAATGTGTCTTCTTTTTTTTCTCCCCCCAAACCCTAATCTAATTCTCTCCCTCTCTCCTCATTGTAAGCTTTATTGTGGAGCTATATCCATACTTATATATATATAATACATACAACGAGGCATCCTTTATTGCCCTGTAGCCTTAATTGCTTGAGATTACCATTTGTTTGTATTAATTGGTATCAAAGCATTCAGTCCTCAACCCGAGATCATCATTGAGCTAATTGTCTCAGGTAACTTGGTTTAGTTTCTTCCCTTCTTCTGCCACCGATCTTCACTACGATGGCTAAGGGAACCCGGCCCCAACCTGCATTAAGGGAAGTGAAGGAGAACAACGAACACCGCTTCACAGCAATCGAGCACAGTCTCACTGAACTAGGGGAGAGTAATGCTGTCATGGTCATGACATGCCCTAGCACTAAGGCCTTGTCATAACATTGTCATGACATCGCCCAAGGGCGGTGATCTCCAACCTAGCCGATCCCGTGCCTGTGACAAGGTCAGGACACTGTCAAGGTCCGCGCCCAGCACCCAGCTTCTGTGTCCTTGTGCAGCCCCAGCGTCCCAGCATCCGTGTCAAGCTCCAGCATCCCGTGCCCAAACTTCTCCCCAGCACCTGGCTAGCAGTCTAGGCTATACCCCCAGGCCTTATCTGCCAGCTCAGCGCAAGTATTGTACTGTTTTGGCATTTAGCTTAGTAATTATCCTTATTTTTGATTTTTAGGATTTAAATGATATTTTCAGATTTTGTAGATATTTTAGCTATTCTAGAAGCTTCTAGTATTTTCCTTGCAATGGTGTCTTTTTTTCTATAAATAGGTGACTTAGGAATGTAATGGAAACAATGAAAAATGAATGAAATTTCCTATTTTCTCATCCAACCGTCTCTCTCCCTCTTTCTCTTCTGATCTAAAACCCTAACTCTAATTCTTTTCTCATCCCCAAACTCTATTTCACCTTCTTTTCTTACCTAAACTCTACACAAATCGATCCCTTTTGGGTCACAACTGTGACCTTGACATTGTCACAACCCCAGGGACATGACATTTGGTTTCAGAGCTCGTTCCGACCTTGACACTGGCCATAACAAGAAGTTACCATGCAGCCCTAACCATGTCATCCTCTGAAGGCACCGCGGAGTCCCATGGAAGCATTGAGGCCCTTGAGCCGCGCCTTGATGATATGGCCTGGGCGTGGGAGCGTGATAGGGAGAAGGACAAAGAGGAGCAAAATAGTGTCAAGAGGAGTGTAGGTCCTCTCACAGGAATCATCGAGCGAGTATAGAGGAGCTTCAGACCGGGCAAAGAGAGGTTAGGACTTCTATAGAGTCCCTAACTGAAATGGTGAGGAAAATGGTGCAAAGTCAAGAAAAGCAACCTGAAGAAGTTCAAGAAGTCCAACCCGAGGTTGCGGTTAATGGAGAAACATTAGCAACCGAGAATCATGTAAGGCTTAGAGGACAAGAAATGCTGCCCACACCAAGCCGTGAGCAGGAGCTGGGAGGTAGACCCGGAGTGCAAGCATGATCCTTTGAAGAGGGAAATCATAGCCGCCAAGATGGCAGCGCGCGGTCATGGTCTCTTCATTAAAATTTGGAGCTAGATTTTCTGAGATTCATTAGAACAAACCAAAGGGCATGTGTAAGAAAGAGTTTGAAGTATTTTAGATGGTACCAAGCTCCCATGGAAGAATGGATGGATGTAGCCTCAGGCCATATGCATGAAGATGGAGATGTGTGGTATCACGGATTGGAGTTGAAGCACCCGCGCATGACTTGGCAATTCTTTGTGGACGAGTTGTACAGGAGCTTTGGTGACAAATCGCTTCAAGATGTGGTTGAGGAGTTTAGTAAGGCAACACAAACGGGGACCATGGAGGAGTATCAAACCCGCTTTGAAGAGCTTAAGGGGTTGATGTTGGTGTACAACCCATCATTTAGTGAGGCCTATTTCGTCTCAAGCTTTATTAGTGGGTTGAGGCCTGCTATAAGGCCTCGAGCCATCCACAAGATCTGAACCTAGCCTTTGAACAAGCAAGGTTGAATGAGATGGCAGTGGAAGAGATGAGGGTGACTATGCAGCGGAAGGACCCTATGCACGGGCCACCATCGGTTTGCAGAGTGGAAACCATGCCCGTGACAGGGGCGCTGGCCTAGTTCCAAGGGCAGTCACGCATTGCCAGTTTAGTTGCCAAGCCTCTCGTGTCTAAGGGTGGGGAAACCGTTGCAATAGGAGCTTTATAGCCTGGGTATGAACACGGTAAATGCTACCATTGTCACGAAAGATACTTTCTGGGACATAGATGCAAACCCACTCAATTAAATAGCATGAGTGGAGTCATGGAAGAGGAGGGGCGAAACAAGAGCCATGAAGAGGAAGAAACATTCCAAGAGGAGGGTGAGGAAATGGAAGTCTCCTTGAACGCATTGGCAGATAAGCTAACACACAACACCATAAAACTGAGAGGAAGCATCATAAAGAAAGCCATCGCAGTTTTGGTGGATAGCGGGAGCACCAATAGCTTCATAGATGAGCGCTTGGTGAAGGAGTTGAAATTGCAAAACACCCCTACTGCAGTAATGACAGTCGCGGTAGCCAATGGAGAATCCTTGATTAGCTACTTACGCTGTCCTAAAGTGGAGTGGAAGGTTCAAGGTGAAGTGTTCATAGATGACTTAAGGCCCTTAAGTTGAGAGGTAGTGACATCATTCTTGGTGTAGATTGGCTCCAAAAATATGGGCCAATAACCTTCGATTTTATTGCATTCAATTTTTCATGCCACAAAGAAGGAAGGGAGGTGGAATTACAAGGCACAACGGAGAGGACTTCCTCAAACTCATTGTCAAGCATGAACACAATGAAGGCAATCAAGAGGAAGGTGGGTGGAATGGTTGCGTGCCTGCGAGGAAGAGAGGAACTTGCTAATGCTGAGCCCCTAGCCATCCGTGGGCACCAAGTGATAAAACACAACAAGACAAGAGCCCACCAAGTCCTAAGCTGAAATCACATAGGAAGACCTTGCCTTCATCCAGGAGCAATTCCCGAACTTCAATCCTTGAGGACAAAGATTGCCCAAGTGAGGGGCAATGTCATGATCACGACATGTCCCAACGCTAAGGCCTTGTCATAACATTGTCATGACATAGCCCAAGGGCCATGATCTATAGCCGAGCCAGTCCCATGTCCATGAAAAGGTTAGGACACTGTCAAGGTCCGCGCCCAGCGCCCAGCTTCCGTGTCCTTGTGCCCACCCCAGCATCCCAATTCCCGTGTCAAGCGCCAGCGTCCTGCGCCCCAGCTCCTCCCCAGCACCTGGCCAGCTGTCTAGGCAGTACCCCCAAGCCTTATCCGCCAGCTCAGCACAAGTACTGTATTGTTTTGGCATTTAGCTTAGTAATTATCCCTTTTTTTTATTTTTAGGATTTAAATGATATTTTCATATTTTGCAGATATTTTGGTTATTCTAGAAGCTTCTAGAATTTTCCTTGCAATGTTGTCTTTTTCTCTATAAATAGGTGACTTAGGAATGTAACGCGAACAATGAAAAATGAATGAAATTTCCTATTTTCTCATCTAACCATCTCTCTCCCTCTTTCTCTTTTCTCTTCTCATCTAAAGCGCTAACTCTAATTGTTTTCCCATCCCCAATTTTATTCTTTAGTAAAATAATATTAATATAATAAATTTGGATTTGGACACTATTCCTAACAATTTTTCACTTGTCCTTAATTCAATTTATGACAAGCTTTATACCCATCTCTTTTGTGTATGAACCAAAGTCCACTAGGTCAATTTTTCTATTTGAGCCAACATGCCCTCCATGTAGCTTCTGAAGCTACAACGTATTTAGCCTCTATGGTAAAGTCAGCAATACAATACTACTTGACATTCCTCCCACTACTAGCTCCTACTCCAAGGGTAAAGTCATGCCCGGACGTGGAACGTCTGGCATATATATTTGACTAGAAGTCTTAAAATAATATATCCAACTGGAACCAGCTCGTTGCTTTGAAAGATCAGCGTATAATCTCTAGTCCTTCTTAAGTACTAGAGAAAATGTTTCATTGCCACCTAATGCATCGGACCCGGGTTATACTGACACCTGCTTACTATACCGTAGCATAGCAGATATCTATTCTAATGCGTATCATTGCATACATGAGGCTCCCATTGCCAAAGCATATGGAATATTCATCAACTGTTCCTCCTCTTGAAGTGCAATAGAACACTACTCTAAAGAAAAAAAGGGACTCCATCCTTGAAAGGTAAAAAACCTTTCTTAGAGTCCTCCATGTAATACCTTGACAAAATTTTGTCAATATAAATGGCTAGAGAAAGACCTAACATCCTACTCTTACGAACTCATAGAAGCTTAATCCTAAGAATAGAGCTGGCTTCTCCTATGTCCTTCACATTGAGCTATCATGACAACCAAGTCTTTACAGCTAATGACACCCCCACATCATTCCTAATGAGTAGTATACTGTTGACATACAATACTAAGTAAGTCACTACTTTCTCTTAATGTCGTTTGTACACGCATGGTTCGTTCAACCAATTGCTCAAAACTATAAGATTTAACTGCTTCATTGTTACTAAAACAATCAGATTCAATGCCACAGTTAACCACTAAAAGTTCCCACTATTAACCTGTCAGGTGTCTTGACAATCCTCCCACCACACCTAAGCTCTCGTGTACTTGGAACATTCTCGTTCCTATTAGTAGGTGCATCAGATGCATCCATTTGTCTTGAGTTGTGTCTAGTTGTTCAGAATTAGTGTCATTTTCTTTTAATTCTTATAATACTATTTTTTTTTTTTAGTTTACTTGAAAAATCCTTCTCTAAGTATTTTGCATTGTATTTACAAAAACCTTTTTAATCAAAAACTACAGAAAAGTCTGTCCTTGTTCCTTTTATTTGTAACACCATTCAGCTGCGGTGTACCCAGAGCAGAAAGTTAAGATCTTATCTCATTTGCAGTTTGGAAATCTGGAAATTCACCCAAAAAATATTCACCACCTCAATCTGATCGAAGTCACTTAACTTGTTTACCTAATGGCTTTTAAACTTCAACTTTCTACTCTTTGAATTTTTATAAAACGTCCGACTTATGTCCCATTAGGTCAACATGTCCATGCCTTGAGTAATCATCACTAATGTGATTAAGTACTCATACCCACATGTTGCCTTAAGTAATCATCACTAATGTGATTAAGTACTCATACCCACATATTACCCGAACTTGTATTGGTCCACATACGTCTATGTGAACCAGCTTAAGTGAGTCACTAGCCCTGTTGCCTTTACTCTTAAAGACAGATTTGGTCATATCTCTTTCTATGTAGGATTCGCAGACTGGTAATGACCTCAAGTCCAAAGCCTCTATCCGTCCATCTTTTACCGGTCTTTGGATCCTGTTCAAATTAGTGTTTCCTAAACGTTGGCGCCATGTATGGGCATTATCCCTTTCAAGGTGTTTTTCTTTTAGAAGATCGAACAAGTTAACTTGTGTTAGATTCATTTAAATAAAGACAAAAGTTTTGATAAGGAAATACATGAATAAACAATTTAATCATGTACATTTGTAAACAAACAATTTATTTCTCGTATTAAAATCTTCATTATCAAAATCAACTGAATAACAATTATTCATTAAACGAAATACAGAAATCAAATTCATATACAGCACAAGTTTAAATAAACAATCCTTTTAAACAAAACTCTACCACTAAAGTCTAAGCTAACTTCTCCTACTTTTAAGACCACTACTCTTGTACTGTCCCTAACCATTAGGTACAACTCCACATTGAGCATCCTCTTGGTTGGCCTCTCTGTAACATATTACATATATGGCCAGTTGAATCTGAGTCCACGCACCACGAGCTTAGTGGATTGTCAATTGCGCATGACTCAACCAAGTGAGATATCAACGTATCTTCACCAGATGGCATAGTAGTCTTTCTAAGATGAGAAGCTAAGTACTTAGTGCATTTTTTCATCCAGTGGCCAGTCTTCCCGCAAGAGAAACACTTTGCTTTTGCGACTTCTTTATGGACTTTGTTTCTACACTAGCAAACTTGCCCTTTCCTTTATTTCCAGTAGGTCACTTGTGAGTAATAATTAAGTCCAACTTAGTTTTTCTAGGAAAAGTAATTTGGTCTAATGAGTTCATTATGCATTAGTAATCAAGTGAAGTTCACCAGTCGTATCCAATTCAAAATACTGTAAATGCAAACATCCGTGTAACTGTCTAACAAGAGGCACGTATAATGCAATGATATTTATTCTTTCAATTTAGCATACATAATAAGTCAGATATTCACCAAACTGTACTATCATGCGTACAATAATGATCCAAACACACCACTTCTTACTCCCCGGCATCGGGGTCGCACGAAGCTAGCTCGGTTGAGAACTATTCTCAATTAACATGTTTTCTTGTAACTCTTACTAAACATGACTAACTCACCACTTTACCTTAGTCTCTAACATAACATAAAAGGGCTTCTCGGGGAGGCTAATGCATCACACTAGTCAAGTGTAAACTATTACCTAAACCTCCATACAAATACACGTAATACTCTACGACAGCATGATTGCATCATTTCTTTGCACTTTGATTTATCCCAATAGAAGTCTAACCCTGTAATCAGCAAACCAACATCCTCCACAAGGAGGTCTATCGATCTACTATACTGCTAGATCGGTAATAGAGACCGTGAGGTTACAACAATTGAACCCTAGCTCCCAATTGATTTTTTTTTTTTTTTTTAACTAGTGGCTTTTAGTTAACTTGTAGTTACAATCTGGATTATCTCATAACCCCCTTTAGAATCTCATTCTAAAATTAACCAAATTAACTAATTAATTTATTTAAAATATTATCATTTTACAATATAGATTATCCCATAATTTAACTTTAGACTCTCATTCAAAATTTAATCAATAAAATTAATTAACTAATTTTAATTTAGAAAAGGACAGTAATATTATTTAGATTATCTAATAATCTACTTTTAGAATCCCATTCTAAAACTAAATCAATTAATAAAAATTAATTTTTAATTCAAAATAGTTCCGTAATTTAGATTATCTCATAATCTATTTTTAAAATCTAATTCTAAAACTAATTAATTAATAAAAATCAATTTCATTTAAAAATACTAGCTATTTAGAACTTAGACTATCCCATAGTCTTATTTAGAACCTCATTCTAACATTAAATAAGCTTAGACTAGTTAATAGCCCTGTTTAGAATCTTATTCTAAAATTACATAAGCTTAATAAAATTTAACTTTTATTTTAAAACAATAATGATTTAGACTATTTCATAGTCTATTTTACAATCTTATTCTAAAACTAATTTAAAAATAACTTTTATTTAAAATAACATTAATTTACAACTTAGATTATCTCATAATCTAATTTAGAATCTCATTTTAAAAAGAAATTAATTAATAAAATAATTAATTTATAATTATTATATAAACCAATACTGACATCGACACGTTCCTCAAATTAAATAAATAAAATTAATTTTTTTGCTGATGTCAGCATCGCGTCAGCGCTGATGTCGTCAGAATTTTATTTTATTTTTTATTTTTTTAAATATTTAATTTTAAAATTAATTGAATCTGATCTCATTTGATCAATTTTATCTGATTTTACAAAAACTAATTGAATATAATCTCATTAGATTAATTTTATCTGATTTTAAAAAAAATTAATTGAATCTTATCTCATTAGATCAATTTTACCGATTTTATAAAAAATAATTGAATCTAATCTTATTTGATCAATTTTATCTGATTTTATAAAAATTAATTAAATCTAATCTCATTAGATCAATTTTATCCGATTTCAAAAATCACATCAAACATGCATAATCTCATTATACAAATAACATAATCGTAAGTTTATAAATTGATATATCGAATTAATGATTAATTCATTAGTGATTTAAACATTTTGAATCATTACCTTAAACGGTCTAATTAACTATTTATTGATTATTGATTTAAACAATTTAAATCGAACTGTCAAATTAAACTAACTTTCCATCTTAATAAAATCTCTATTTTATTAAATTGCAAATCTATTTATTTTGATCTTATATGTATATTATGAATGTGATCAGAGGCTGGCTCTGACATCAATTGTTAGAAAAAAAATATAAATTTTGTTAAAACAATAAACTTTGATACCAGTCGTTGGGTTTATAATTTTTCAACTGTTGTCACAACAAGGGGTGCCTATTAGAGTACTTAAAGTAGAAGAATCTTCTCCATACCTAAGCTCCCGGTCGGAGAGTCACATTTCGTGACACTTCATGTGCGAGAGTTTCGGGGAATAGGTTTGTCTCTATAAACCCTTTGCCTTAATACAGGTTGTTGGGATGAATTTTAAAAATTCTCCCTAATTTTATAATATTTACGCAGCGGAAGGATTTAGAATTCAGAATTCTAAACCAAGGGTTGATTTAAAATTCCTAATTTTAAATTTACATATTTAAATTCATAATTTAAATCTACATATCTAAATTGTTAATTTAGATCTACATGCCTTTTACTACAATATATTCATAACAATAAATTCTTAATTTAGATCTAGAGACCTTTTACTCTAATACATTCATAACAATACATAAGCTTGAATAAGCATAATAACGAATACTATAAATAAATAGAAAAGTGAAAACTAAAAGCGAAGGAAAGAAGAGCATGCCTAGATTTACTCCAAAATAAGAAAACTAAAAAGAAATAATAATCTTCATAAGAATATCAGAAATCAAGACCCCAGGATCTTCTACGTAATGACCTCGAACTGCCCGTAGAGTGGGCTCTGAAAAATATTAAACTAGGAAAGAAAAATTTCAATGAAAAATTATCTCTCCAATTAGGTCTGCGAAACAATTCCAGAAACCTAAAATAATTTGTTTCAATTGAATGCCAAACTTCTGGAATAAGTATTTCTATTTATAGTAGGTTACTGGAGCGAAAAATAACCAAATTTTCAAAGTAGGATTCGCTTGTTAAACCCAGAAAAATTAAACAAAACGCATTGTTTCGATGTAAAAACCAAGCAAAACACTGCGTTTCATTGACATACAAAATACGTGTCTTTTCCCTTTATATTGGGTTTCACGTGGCGGGCCGTGATTGGGCTGCCCATACACACGCGGATCACCAAGAAGGACGAGCCAGTGTGTGACGTTTGGGTGCGCCTGTGCTATGATTTCCTCTCCTTTTCTTTTATTTTTTCCTTTTTTTTTTGGCTTTGTTTCCCACTTGGATGAATTTTAATTTTCAAAGTTATTTTATTTTACAATTCTCAACTTTATTCATCTCATGAATAATATTTGGCAAAATTAAATATACTTATCTCATGAAGAAATTAATTCATCTCATGAATTCTTTAATATTTTTCCGATGGCAATAAATATAGAGGCTTGTGCAGGGACCTCATGGACAATTTAAATCTAGCTCCAAATGGGTTAAATTAATCATCTCATGAAATAATTTAATTACTATTTAATGAAACTTAATTCCACTGAATAAATCTTACCGCACTCCAGACTTAAACCTTTTATTCGATATTTTCCAAATAGACTGTATTGATGACAACAATCCCTCTACTAGATGTCTATGACAAAGAATGCATATAACTACTACCTTTATCCTTCTCACAGCTTCTCCATTAGTTACCGACTCGCTTTTCATTGAATAATTCATTTATACTTGAACATATTCATAATAAATTCCAAATATCAAACACTTGGAATACTTTGGCCAAAGTTTCCGAACTATTCAAATATTTGCGAATCAACTAAGGAGATATATGTATCTCATAAGAGACTGTAGATTCCCTATTGAATACCAGATCCATGTCACACTTCACGCCGCTATCCAGTGTACGTGGGAATTCAGTCATGCGTTTAAACCTTACTTATAGTACACCAAAGTAACTAGCGCTCCATGCACAAGTCCATAATACTCTCAGGATTTAGAGCTGTAGTTCAAATAGTACAACATGAATCACTCATCTCTGATACTAGTCTAGAAACAAGCAACTCACGTGGTACATCTCAGTGTGCCAATCTTATTAAACACACCTACATAACACTTTTGAATCACCATCCACATGGCCTAGACGAGCCATCTAAAGTGTCCTGTTATAATCTCAGCATATAAGTGGTCCAAAAATGTCTTCGACTATGAGTCTTTCAAACAACAATCCATGCCATTTGTTCCAAGTCAATATGTGGGTTAATCTCATGAACCATTTAGAACAAACATGTAATTTGTAGTTTGAGGACTACACCCATCTCATGGATATTTCCAAAAGGAAATCACATGCAATATAAATGCTCGCTTACACAAATTTAAGAAGGAAACGACTGGAACTTCAATTTTATTCTTTAGTAAAATAATATTAACATAATAAATCTGAATTTTTGGACACTATTCCTTACACAATAGAGGATGATGCACAGGAGTGGCACAACTTCTTTGAGAAGTCGTGGCCCCATGGCATTTACATTCCATGGGAAGCTTATATCCTTCATATTCGATCTCAATTCACGGAAACTTCCAATGACCCAATAACCAAGTTGATGCGACTTAAGCAAATAGTGAGTTTTTAAGCAAGTTTGAGGCACTCATGAATATGTACTTGTAAAGTGAGGAGAAAAAGATTGATGTCCTTTTAGGCGGTCTACGAGAGGAGATCTTGGTTCACGTCCTCATGTTTAAGCCCCAATCCTTACATGACCGCCGTTATACTTGCCAAACAACAAGAACGAAAATGTGCCTATATGGATCGTATCACGGGCAAAGGGCCCATGAGCAATGTTCCTCTATTGTCTATGCCTAAACCTATAACGGCCCTTCCTACCAACCCGCCCCCTCGCCCTACCTAACGCCTTTTACCGCCACCCGGCAATGCATCATGGCCTCCACCTCAGGGCCTAGTGAGTATGACATTGGCAGAACTTGACGACCTTCGCAACTGTAATCTATGCCTCTACTACCGTGAATGCTTCACGCTAGGACATCAATGCCCTATCCGCAATCGCGCCAGGACATTCTGGATGGAAGCCGATGAGGAGGAACCACCAATTGAGTTGGTGACACCTTATATATAATTTGACCCTGACCCATCGCCAGAACCCCATATATCTATCCATGCTTTGGAAGGGATTGCCCAATGTCAAACAATGAGGGCGTTGGGGCAATGCCGTAAGCGGTCGCTGAGTATCCTTAGAGATAGCGGCAACACGCACAACTTCTTGGACGCTAACCTGGCTCCTTTGTTGGGGTACCCCATTGATAATGCTCTCCAGCCCATGGTAACAGTCGCTGACAGTAAGCAGATATTTTGTACTCGGGTCTACCATGATTTTTCATGGCGGCTGCTTGATACCATTGTCAGGGTGTGATATGGTCCTTGGCATTCAGCAGTTGCGAATCGTCGGCAATGTTGCTTGGGATTTTTCAGAATTGTTGATGGAGTTTACTCGTAATGGGCAACACCATACCCTTCATAGTATCCGTTTCCCTCCATTGAAGACCATAAAGGATAGCAAGCTCTCTTCACTTCTGTCCTTGCCGGCTTCTTTTTTGCTTTGTCAGACACTTCTGCATTTGACTTGCCATCTTTGATCGCGGCTCAGATGGATGCTCCTGAATAGACCGTGCCCTCTGCCTTACAACAACTTTTCAAAAGTTATGAGGATGTTTTTGGCTCCAAGTCAGCCCTACCACTATCACGCCAAGCATTTGATCACAGGATTCCCTTAAAGGATGGCAGTAACCCACTAAACATCGGGCCTCAGGAAGATTAAAAGGGCTGCAAGAACAAGATAACGCAAAGGCTTTATGTCCACTTCTATTCCACTGAATATAGGCTGCTCCAATTCTTTATCTATTGAGTTGATGGATGATGAAGAATCAAGTTCAAGCACACATCTCCAATAAGGGCTTACCGCAGTTGTCCCAGAACAATCGCCTCCGACGCCATGAGTATTATATGTTGGAGTTGTCAAGGATTAGGCCAATCCTCGACAATCCAAGCTCTTAAGGAGCATATTTTCAAAAATATGCCTTTTTTTTTCTTGACGAAACTAAGCAAAAGTATGAAGTTATTTGGAATCGAGCCAATCTGTTGGGGTTCCCATCATTCGTTGCGGTGAACCCATCGGGTTGAAGGGTGGTGTTGCCCTTTTTTGGTCCCTGGATGTTCTTCTAAATGTCATTTCCTCTTCCAATAACTTCATAATATGTAGTGTTGTAGAAATTTGCACTGGGAAAAAATGGACCCATGTGTTTGTCTAGGGTGAACCGTGTAAAAGTAGAAGAAGAATGTGCATCGGGTTGAAATATTGGAGTATTTCTCATCATTCTTGTAAAAGAGACTTGTGCTCGAGGCTTTCCAACCCCTCACTACCCTTCAAAGCAAATCATCCTTACAAGAAGATATTGAAGAAGAAAATAAGTGGCAGACCATTCTCGAAAGTCATTGGGATTCTAAAAAAAGGTTCTGGCATCAACAGTCTAGGATCAACTGGCTATCGTTTGGTGATAGAAACACTCATTTCTTTCATTCATGCTCTACCAAGAGAAAAAGATCTAATGTTATCGAAAGAATTTTTGACCCCGAGGGCAAGTGAATTAAAGATACCGTTAGCATCGAGAACGTGGTTGTGAACTTTTTTCTGTGATCTCTATGAAGCTCGGCTTGTCCTCCATACAGATGAAGCTCTCACTTGTATCAATCTAGGCGTGACAAAGGATTGGAATAGGTCTTTTTCTGCCTCGACTTCTATGGAAGAAGTTCGGATAATAGCTTTGGCCTTTGGGGGTCTTAATGCTCCTGGTCTTGATGGCTTCCCTGCTACTTTCTTCTCTAGCTTTTGGGATCTGGTTTCTAATGAAATTTTCTTTACTATACGTGGTTTCTTTGAAAGCATCATATGTTGCATGCATTCAACACTACAAACGCGATTATGATCCCAAAAGTGTCTCGTCTTCAATCTCTGTCTCAATTCAGACCGATTGGCCTTTGCAGTTTCATCTACAAAATCATATCCAAAATAATAGCAAATAGGCTCTCTCCGATTATGGGTAATCTCATTTGTGAAGCGAAAAAGAATCCAGGATAATATTGCTATTGCTCAAGAAGCCTTCCATGCCGTCAAAAATAGAAGAGGCAGTAAATGTTTCTTTGCTCTTAAACTTGATTTATCAAAAGCTTACGATTAAGTTGAATGGGCGTTCCTTGAAAAGAGGCTTCTCTCCTTCCTTTGTTAACTTGGTGATGGAATGTGTGTCCATGGTCTCCATCTCCCCGACTCTTAATGGAAAAAGACTCAATTCCTTCCATATTAAGAAAGGCTCAAGACAAGGTGACCCCCTCTTGCCTTTCTTGTTTTTGCTCGTTATGGATTGTTTGTCTTCTTTGGTTGACTCCGCAGAAAGGGATAGCCTTTGGAGAGGGTGCCATATCAAGTGTCAATGTCCTCCAATCAATCATCTCTTCTTCACGGACGACTGCCTTTTGTTTATGGAAGCCTCTTGCCATTCGTGTGAAATGGACAAGGGGATCATTTCCCTCTTCTGTGATGCTTTGGGAGAATTGGCGAACTTCAATAAGTCTAATGCCTACTTCTCTTCCAATTCCCCGGACCATCTCAGAAAGGAATGCTTGGATATCCTTGGTCTCGGGCTCATGGAAGAAAATGATAAGTACCTTAGCATTCAGGTGCTATGGAGTCAATCAAAGAGCATGCCCTTCAGTTCCTCTATGACCGCATTCAAAACAAAACTAAGGGATGGAAAGCAAAATTTCTCTCCCATGGTGGTCCTGAAATCCTCATGAAGTCAGTGTTATCTGCCATCCCTTCTTATATTATTCATTGTTATAAATTCCCTTTTCGTTTGCTTGCAAACTTAATGGCCTTTTGGCTTGCTTCTGGTGGAAAGGTGGGAATCCCAAGGATAAGGGTATTCATTGGATCAGATGGGATAAGATATCACACCCAAAAGCTTTTTGTGGTTTGGACTTCCATGATTTTGAAGGAGTTAACCTTGCTATGCTTGTGAACTAGGCTTGGCGTGCTATTCAAAATCCCGAGGCTCTTTGGGTCATAATCCTTAAGAGAATTTATTTCTATGATGGCTCCTTCGTCAAGGCCAAATTAGGCCACAACCCATCTTGGGGGTGAAGTCTTCTTGAACGACGTAAACTCCTTGAAGAGGGATTACGTTGGAACATTGCTAGGGGTATGCAAGTTAACATTTAGGAGTTTAAATGGATAACCTCTATCCCGGGCTTTCTTCTTATGACTGAAAGTCCACCCCAGGCCCCCTATCAAGGCGGACTAGCTGATCCACCACGACAGCAGGGCCCGGGATCAGCTGCTGTTGGCCGATTTGTTTAATGCTAATGAGGCAGCTTCGATCGAGTCTATCCCAGTGGGGATGCTTCTTTAGATGATTCCCTTGTCTGGCACCATTCAAGAGACGGTTCTTTCTATGTTAAATTAGGCTATTCTCTTCAGAATGTAAATCGGGTGCAATTCTCTGAAATGAACCATCCTTCCTCTTCTCTTTCATCATCGCATACTACGGTTCTCTCCTTGTTTTGGAACCTCTTGGTTGCCACTAAAATCAAGCATTTCTTATGGCAGGCCTACTCTAACGCTCTTGCAACCAGCTCAAATATGAAGTTAAGAGGTCTCTCCCTCACCCCTAGTTGCACCCGATGTGGGAATGAAGAGGAAACCTCATACCACATCCTCTTCTTCTACCCCCCGGCTCGTGCAACATGGTTTTGTTTGAAGCTGGGTTTTAAGCCATCTCCTAAGGGCTTCCGAGGTTTCAAGTGGTGGAGGAATCACATGCTCCTTAGGGACTCCTTGTGTATGATTGCATATCTTTGTTGGGAAATCTCGAAGGCCCGTAACTCTTTTGTCTTCAAGCGAGCGTTTTTGGATCCTAGGAAGGTGGCATCTTGTGCTTTACGTGCTCTTCTAAATCCCACTCTTTGGCAGTTAGTGCATCCTTTTGCTAGGGCCCCATGCCCCAGTCTGACTATCCTACCCATTGGTCCCCTCCTCCCCATGGTACTATTAAAATTAACTCAAACGCTGGTTGGAGCATTCCTCTTTGGAATGCCGCCTTAGTGGTGGTCGCGAGGGACGCGTATGACTCTCTTATTGGTGGCTGGTGTGGCACCGTTAGTGCATGCTCCACGTTGATGGCTGAGGCCATGGGGGTTCATGCTGCTTGCTCTCTATCTCAAGCCTTTGGGTGGTCAAAGATCATCGTCAAGTCTTATTCTAAAAGTCTCATCCAATTTCTTTAGAAGTTGGGCCCCCCACCATGGAAGATAAAGACAATTGTAGAAGATGTTCTAGAGTTCGTTGCCTCCTTGGATTCTTTTTCTTTTTCTTGGGTCCCGAGAAGCTACAATAGGGCAGGCCATTTTGTTGATAAATGTCATTGTTCAATCTCTCGTAATCATGATTGGTGGAGGTTCGTTCCTCCTGAACTTGATCAAATTGTAATTCTTGATTTTCGTGGAATATAATTTTTGGCCCTTGAACCAAAGAGGGCGCCAACACGCCGTCATCGGATCCCATTAGAACTCCGAAGTTAAGCGTGCTTGGGCGAGAGTAGTACCAGGATGGGTGACCTCCAGGGAAAAGTCCTCACCCTCAGGTTGGAGGCACTGGGAAACAACCTCTCTTCAGGTTAACACCCTGAAGGGGGAAGGCTGCGTACATCATCCCTCCCCCCCCCCCCCCCGGCCCTGCATAGGCGGGAGTCCTTGAGGCACTAGGTATGTTCCTATAATTTTTGGTCCTTGGGCTTATTAGTGCTCAAAAAGAAATTTTAATATTTTCAAACAGTGCTTAAGTTGAGGCTTACGGAGAGACCTCAGGTACATTCTAATTCTAGCTCTAAACAGGTCAAATTAGATTATCATCTCATGATAATAATTGACCACCATTTAACAAAACTTAATTCCACTAAATAAGTTTTACTGCACTCTAGAACTAAATATATTCACTCAAGAATTTTTTAAATAATTTTATTGCAACAATTATCCCCTGTATTAGATATCCTTGAGCAAAAACAACTTTAACAACTATCGTCATCTTTCTTACCTCTAACATCGTAGTTCTCGACTCACCCTTTTCAAACAATTCATAATACAAGAACAATTCCCGTATTAATTCCAAATGTCAAAACATATAGAACATTCTGGCCAAAGATGCTAGAATCTATTCGTGTATTTGTAAATCCACTAAGGGGACATCTATTGTTGTTGATGTGGGGAAAGAATTACTCTGATGCCAATTGCTAGATTCATAGTTCTCAATTATGGTAACAATAAAAGGTACCTATTAGAGCACTTAGAGTAGTAGATTCTTCTCTTTATCTAAGTCCCTGGTGAGAGAGTCGGGCTTTGTGACCCCTTACGTGCGAGATTCCCCGGGAATAGGGTTATCTCTATAAATTACTTTGCTCTAATACTGGTTGTTCGGATGAGTTTTAAAAATTCTCCCAAATTTAATTAAGTTAATGCAGCAGAAAGGGTTTAGAATTCATAATTCTAAACCTAGGGTTGATTTAAAATTCTAAATTTTAAATCTACAGATTTAAATTCATAATTTAAATCTACATATCTAAATTCATAACAATACATAAATTAAAACAGGCATAATAACGAATACTGTAAATAAATAGATTAGCAAAAGCTAAAAGAAGAAAGAAAGAAAACGTACCTGGATTTGCTATAAAATAAGAATTCCAAAAAGAAATAATACTTTTGAAAAGCATACCAAACTTGAGACCCCATGATCTCCTACGCAAAGACCTCAACCTGCCAAGAGAGTGGGCTTTGAAAAAAATATTAAACTAGGAAAGAAAAATTTTGATGAAAATTTTTCTCTCCAATTAGGTCTCTGAAATAATTTCAGAAACCCTAAAAATTTGTTTCGATTAAATGGCAAACCCCTGAATACGTACCTTTATCTATAGTAGCCTACTGGAGTGAGAAACTCTAAAATTAGCGATGTGGGATTCGGGAACAAAACCAAAATTAAAAATAAAACGCGCCGTTTCAATTAAAAGTAAATCAAACGTCGCATTTACAAAATAGAAAAATCGCATCTTATTTTTTTTCAAAATTTATGCCACGTGTCATGTTCGAATTGGCTGGCGATCGAACGCGCGGATCACTACTGCGATGTACTAAGAGCGTAACCCGTGGCACGCTCTAATTCGTCTATGCCCGAAGGCGTGGATCTTCCCCTTAAGACCACCAGCGCGTGACAAGTGTCATGCGCTAGCTGGTCCATCAGTATAGAAGCGAATCGCAGTCTGGGAATTGTATTTTGTGATTTTTTTTTTTGTTTCCCACACGTACAAATTCGTCTTATGAATTTTATTTTCCAAAAAATTATTTTATTTTATAATTTATAATTTTTATTCATTTCATTAATAATGTTTGGCAAAATTAATTTACCCATCCCATGGATAAATAATTCATCTCATGAATTCTTTAACATTTTTTCGATGGCAATAAATATAGAGGCTTGTGTAGGGACCTCGGGGACAATTTAAATCTAGCTCCAAATGGGATAAATTAATTATCTCATGAAATAATTTAATTATCATTTAATAACTTAATTCCACTAAATAAATCTCACTGTACTCTAGACTTAAACCAATGATTTGACATCTCCCTAATAGACTGTGTTGATGACAACAACCCCTCCACTAGATATCCATGACAAAGAATAAATATAATTACCACCATTATCCTTCTCACGACTTCTCCATTAGTTACCGACTCACCTTTCACTGAATAATTCATTTATACTTGAACATATTCACAGTATAAATTCCATATGTCAAACACCTGGAATACTTTGGCCAAAGTTTCCGAACTATTCAAATATTTGCGAATCAATTAAGGGGACATCTGTATCTCATAAGACACTGTAGATTCCCTATTGAATACATGATCCTTGTCACACTTCACGCCGCTACCTAGTATACGTGAAAATTCAGTTGTGCTTTTAGACCTTACTTATAGTACACCAAAGTAACTAATGCATCATGCACATGTCCAGAATACTCTCAGGATTTAAAGTCGTTGTTCAAATAGTACAACATGATCACTCATCTCTGATAGCAATCTAGAAACGAGCAACTCACATGATCCAATTCAGTGTGCCAATCTTATTAAACACACCAACATAACACTTTTAGATCACTGTCTACATGACCAAGTCAAGTCATCTAAAGTGTCACGTTATAATCTTAGCATACAAGTGGTTCAAACTTATCTTCGACAACGAGTTTTCAAACAACAATCTATACTATTTGTTCCAAGTCGGTCTGTGGGTTAATCTCACAAACCACTTAAAACAAACATGTAAACTGTAGTTTGAGGACTACACCCATCTCATGGATGTTTCCAAAAAGAAAATCATACGTAATGTAAATGCTTGTTTGCACAAATTTAACAAGGAAATGACTTAAAACTTCAATTTTATTCTTTAATAAAATAATATTAACAGAATAAATCTGAATTTTAGGACACTAATTCTAACGGTAGGTTCCTAGTAAAATATCTGTTCCCGCCACATTTCATGCAATTCTCCAACGAAGTAAGATCCTGGTTATTCGATTTTAACCTAATCATTTTGGGCATCAATGCAATTATCATTCCATGCATGGGTTTGGACTATTTCCTGGATTTAGAGTTATTATCTTAAATAATTTATTTATGATAGCAGTAAAGAAAAAAACTATTTCAGGTGGTCCTACTCAATGTTCCAATCTTATTGTAAAACACCAACATAATACTCCCGGATCTTTATGTTAGGAACAGTGTCCTGAAATCAAGATTTATTCTGGATACATTATTTTATTAATAAATAAAATTGAAGTTCTAGTTGTTTACTTGTTAAATTTGTGTAAGCGAGCATTTGAATTGCATGTGATTTTCCTTTGGAAGACATCAATTAGATGGGTGTAGTCCTCATACTACAATTTACATGTTTGTTCTAAGTGGTTTATAAGGCTAAGCGACAAAGAGACTTGGAACAAATGATATGGATTGTTATTTGAAATGCTCATAGTCAAAGACAAGTTTGGACGACTTATATGCTAAGACTGTAACGTGACACTCTAGATGACTTGTCTTAGTCCTATGGATGGAGATCCAAAAGTGTTGGGTTGGTGTGTCTAATAAGATTGAAACACTGAGTTCAACTATGTAGGTTACTTATTTCTAAATTACTATCGAAGATAGGTGATTCACGTTGTACTATTTGAACGACGACTCTAAATCCTGAAGGCATTCTAGACTTGTGCATGGAGCATTAGTTATTTTGGTGTATAATAAGTAAGGTCTAAACGCATGACTGAATTCCCACGTACACTGGATAGCGGTGTGAAGTGTGACAAGGATAAGGTATTCAATAGGGAATCTACAATCTTTTATGAGATACATATATCTCCTTAGTTGATTCGCAAATATTTGAATAGTTCGAAAACTTTGGCAAAAGTATTCCAAGTGTTTGACATTTGGAATTTGTACTATGAAAATGTTCAAGTATAAATAAATTATTCAGTGAAGGGCGAGTTGGTAACTAATGGAGAAGCTGTGAGAAAGATAATGGCAATGGTTATATTTATCCTTCGTTATGGACATATAGTGAAGGGATTGTTGTCATCAATATAGTTTATTAGGAAGATATGGAATAAATGGTTTAAGTCTGGAGTGTTGTGAGATTTATTTAGTGGAATTAAATCTCATTAAATGGTAATTAAATTATTTCATGAGATGATTAATTTAATCCATTTGGAGCTAGATTTAAATTGTCCCAGAGGTCCCTGCGTAAGCCTCTGTATTTATGGCCATCGGAAAGATATTAAAGAATTCATGAGATGGGTAAATTTAATTTTACCAAACATTATTCATGAGATGAATAAAATAAAAAATTATAAAATAAAATAATTTTAAAAAAATTAAAATTTATATGATGAGTTTTTATATGTGGGAAATGAAGTAAAAAAAAAAAAAAAACCCATGCCCAGACTGCGATCTGCGTCTTCGCGAATGGACCAACCAGCACGTGACACATGTCACGCGCTGGAAGTCCTAAGGGAGGGATCCGCCCCTTAGGGCGCGGACAAATAGGCGCGCGGCACGTGTCACGTGGAGGCAGGGCAAGGAAGCACGCGTTACTACTTTGAAATGCGGTGTTTTGAGCTGGTTTTTAAATGATATGCTGCATTTTGATTTTAACTAGGCACATCCCACATCGAAAATCAGCCTATTTTTGACTTCGGTAGCCTACTATAAGTAGAGGTACCTATTGAGAGGTTTGGTATTCAATTAAAACAAATTATTTTGGGTTTCTGGAATATTTTCGAAAACCATTTAGGAGAGAAAAATTTCCGTTCAAAATTTTCTTTCTACAGTTTAATATTTTTCGGAGCCCGCCCTCTGAGCAGTTTGAGGTCATTGCGTAAAAGATCGCGAGGTCTCAATTTTGGTATTCTTTTAAAGATTGTTATTTCTTTTAGGTTTTCTTATTTTGGAGCAAATTCAGGCATGTTCTTCTTTCCTTCGCTTTTAGTTTTTGCTTTTCTATTTATTTACAATATTCATTATTATACCTATTTAAGCTTATGTATTGTTATGAATGTATTAGAGTAAAAGGTCATCTAAATTAAGAATTTAGATCTGTAGATTTAAATTATGACTTTAAATATATAGATTTTAAATTAGAAATTTTAAATCAACCCTAAGTTTATTTAATCTCATTAGATTATTTAGAAATATATACCCATAACTTTACTTATAATTCATCCTAATTTAAACGATTTAAATTTGATTAATAACTATCTTGTTATTAAACTCTTTAATAATATAATCAAGAATTCCTCGATATAAGTCCAACTTCTTCATTTCATACACTGACTTATGACCACAACCTCCATAAAGAGCATAAGTCAGTCGCAAAAACCTTCTCAATAACTCTTTCTTGGTGGCAAAGATGGTCTGCTAGTAGTCACTCGTGGATATACCCATGTTTATCTTTTCTTCTTTTAAGAGAAAAGTGGTCTCTTTCTCCACTTTCTTTTTTAGGAACCTTTTGAAGGTGGCATAGTCATGGGCTGGATGCTCCATCATGATGTGCCAATCACAAAACCCATCCCCTAACTCAATAGAGAGCCTTGGGAATCTAAGTGTCTCCCACTCTAGCAATCTTTCAAATAAGGCATTGGCCATGGCTAGCCTTTCCTTGTCCCCGCTCACCCTACGAGGAGACATAACATCAGTTCTCTTAACAAACATGTCTTGAGGCTTGACGACCTCTATTACATTTACTTGTAAGGACTTGGGAATTGGTTTTTATTAACACCCATTTGCTCTTCTCCAAGGAAAATAAGCTCTCTTGCCTCAAAGGCGTCCTCGACTATGTTTTTAAAGATCAAATAATTCTTTGTTTGTTGAGTGAATGAATCATGCCACTTATAGTACACCTTCCCTTTCAATGAATTGGGTTTAGGTTTCCTATTTTTTCCCTAATTTTGAGTTTATTAATTGCCTCAAGACAATCCAATATAATGTCAGCTCTTGTGTAGTCAAATGAGTATCTTCTCAAGTCTTGGAATTGATTTGAAAGGACTATAAACCACAGGCGGTCCTTTGATGAGCCCAGCAACGTCAATTTCATAAGGAGGAATTTCTTCCTCTTCAATCAGCTTGTGCATGTAGTTTCCATACACATCATTTTTCTTGAGGCTTTCCTCTTTCAAGATGGTCTCGTACCTAGTGGCGCACCCAACCAACTAAAGGAGAGTTGTGAAATTTGAACCTTCAAATTTCTTTCTAAATTTAGTCCAAGTCATTCAAAGCCAACTTGGCATACTCAACTTTAGTGAGAGCCACTGTACATTTTTACCTTGTTCTTTTGAACTAGTTAATATAATCCTTTGTAGATTCACCTAGTTTTTGTCTCATTCGAGCTAGATTAGACATAGAGGTTCCTAATTCAATCCTTAGGAATGGGGCCTAAATTGTCTGGCTATATCATCCCAACAATAGATGGAGTGAGGTGGTAAACTTATGTATCATAGGAAGGCAATCCCTATCAGAGAGCTAGGGAACAAGCTAAGTTCTACATATGAGTTATTAGTCACCTCTTTGCATTGGCAGTTGAACCTTACCAAATGCTCGAGAGTAGACACGTTCCACTCTCCTGAGAAAAGAGTAAATTCAGGGATCTTATATCCTCTAGGGAACGGAATGTCCTTGCCATTATAATCAGGGTATCGCTTACTATAGAGGGGTCTATTGACATTTTTGAGGCCTGGCCTATACATTTGCTCAATAAGGGAGGCCAATTGCTCTTGGAAGGGTAGGTTCGATGCATGATTGTGCACTTACCATTGTCCCCCTCTTTTTTTTGTTTTTTTTCTTTGGGGGGGGGGGGGGGGGGGGGGTGGGTGGGATTAATACGATACTTCTAAGCCCTCGTGACAATTGGATGAAGGAACGGATGTTGTCCCACGTACATAGGATGGTATCCTCCTTGATCATTATGGCCAATTAATTGATTAGCCACAATGTGTGGACCAACAAATCCATGGGTCTATGGCATGCCTTAGGACGCACCTATACTGGTAGGTTGTTAAGCCATCCTAGCTTAATCAATCCCCAAGGTATAATCTTGAGTATGGGCTGATCGAAGAGAAATAGGTTAAACTCATGGTAGGTAGTTTGCGGAAGGATATAGTTGAAGGCGCCCTCTTATATAAGCCACAAAATCTTCACGACGCCAAGTTATTGGCCAGACTAGAGGAGAGTAATTGCACCTATCTAGAGATGAAAGCCACAAAGGGGTCCCTAAGTAAGGCGCCAATACCACCCACGCCAAAGCTAGCAAAGGAAGATCCCGCCAACCTTGTATCACAGCAGCCACTGCCTCAGAGTCAGTTGAGTGTGGCGCCTACCGCGCTTGCCAAAGATAATGCTCCACCTTCACGCTCAGAAGCCATCCCGGATACCCCGACTGTCTCACTAATTGGCGAGTTTGAGAACGCTGCCATTTCCATGGTAACTCCACCTCCTGCCATCTCTACCCCAGTATTAGTCTTGCCTTTCTGGATTTCGGCATTTACTGATATGCCAACCGGGACAGATCCTCCCGTGCCCTCACAGTAGCCTTCAGAATTTGGGAATGTCATCACCATTCCTGCCAAGTTCCCACACTCCCGCCTTGCCGTCAAGCACCATGTACTACTTAAGGGTAGTTCTTCGCCACCTCCAAAAAGAGGGTTCACATCCCAAGTCGTGCTTGAGTTCCAAAGGCTAGTATTTGACCAAGGAGGATCATCCATGTTCTAAAATGGTTTGTTGTCCACGACCCTTGGGGGCAAGGGTCTTTGGAGGGGAAAGAACTGATATGAATCAAAATGGGATTATGAGTACAGAAGGACGCCATCTCATTTGCCACCACCCGCCTAGGTTGCTTCCCACCAGATCATCAACAGCCAACCGCACCTCAAGCTAGCATAGATATGGTAGTGCCCTTACTTCTGATTCTCGAGGATGAGGATCTTTTCAAGGGGGGTATTGTTAAAGATAGGCCCTGTGTTACACACCAACCTGGGTCCATACCCGCATATTTGGGTGCCCTCAATGCCACCTCTGCTCTAGTTTATGCTATAAATAAGGGACCTCCCCTTCTTAGTTTTCATGTGCTTAGTATGTATGAGTGT
Source organism: Simmondsia chinensis (assembly GCA_018398585.1). Taxonomy (NCBI): domain Eukaryota; kingdom Viridiplantae; phylum Streptophyta; class Magnoliopsida; order Caryophyllales; family Simmondsiaceae; genus Simmondsia; species Simmondsia chinensis. Next base: position 12,591,781 of record JAGTTD010000009.1, on the reverse strand, counting down.
AAGCTCTCCTTCTATCTCTCCCCCAATGTTTCTGTGGATATCTCCCCCCCCCCCCCCTCCCCCCGCCCCTATTCTATATCTCGGCCCTTTCCCCTTGTAATCCTCCATTAATAGAGTAGTTCTATCAATAAATATGTATATTAGCTTGAGATTCCATAGGTATTAGCTAGATTGTATTTAGTTTGTATTATAAGCTGGCAAAGGCAGAGGAGGATGGGGTGTGCACGTGCTAGAGGAAAACAAAGCTGGTGACCTCGTGGACGACCTCAAAGCCAATCGCATTTGGGGTGGGGAAATCAGCCACATAGGGAGGATTAACCACCGCCACCAAGTTGAACCACTAAAATCACTGCTCTTCACCGGAGAAGAAGATGCCCCAGAGAGAAGACGAGCCACCATGAGAACAGCCAATGGACATTTTGATGCAGTCTGGGTAAGTGATAATGCTATGGAAGACATCATGCCTCTGTCGCCAGTGCTGACGTTGTGCCGCTTTGTTGGCAGGAGTCGCCATGGCACCACCAACACGTGAGGTTGCTAGGGTTTCACATGGTTTGAAGAGGAAGAAAAAGTTGGTTTGGATTGGAGAGCAAAGTTTTGGGTACAATTACTATTTTTCCATTATGTTTCTTTTAATTACAAAATTACTCACTTAGTTATTTTGAAAGGAAAAATATGAATTCTAATATTAATTTAAAAATTTTAATTGATTAAAATTTATAATTGTAGCATTTGACCTTAAAAATTTACCAATTAGGGTATCAGTACTTTAACCTTTCAAGACAAGTGTCTTTAAAAGGGAAAGATGTTGCTAAAATTCAAAAGATAAAAGTTAAATGTGGGGTAATTTAAGTATAAATAAATAGGCTAAGTCCTACATTTCAACTATACTCCTCAGCTATATATACAAGAGCATTTAGTTAGAAGAGAGGTATGATGAATGGTGAATGTTAATCTTTCTCTTTCCTCTCTCTCTATCTAGGTCTCTCCCTGCCCTCTATCTCTCTATCTCTCCCTATATTCCCTTCTACTATACAAATTCTATGTTCTATTAAGTAAATCTTCTTATCCTCTATTAATACAAGTCCTATTCTACTATCTTGAATTGGATTGATTGATCGATTCATTCATTTCTGTGTGGATTGATTACGGTTTGTAACACCAAGCATTTTGGCAATTAGTTGAGCTTAGAATAAGCAAAAGGCTAAAAGAAGAGTATCCATGAAAAAATAACATCCAATCCCACTGAAAATACCATTATGATCATGCAGATCTTTTTGAAATCTTCGTTTTGATAGGTCATTTGACCCATAACTCTTTACAGATCAAAAACTAGATATGTGTTAAGTTAACTACACAAGCCAACAGAATTAGGCGCTGTAAAGAACCAATTGATTAGCCAGACCATGCCGCCTCTATAAAAAGAGATGAGGAAGCCTTTTATGGTACATTTTGCTCATCATTCACATATCATCCCTCCTCGAGCCACCAAGAGAGATCCAAATTCTCATGAAGGCCAAAACGTGGTTGGAGTGTCGGGAATCAAGCAAAAGTCAAGTCAACACCAATCACAATTAGTTCATCAATTCATGAGCTATAGGTTCTTTTCCTTTTCTTCTCTCTCTCTCTCTCTCTCTTTTGAACTTGTGACTTGTAAAACTTCTACGGAGGAGTATACACATAGTTTTGGATGAAGGATGGGTAGCTGTCTTCAACACCAGATTTATTTTCAATAATGACTTTTGCATCCCCATGAGGAGTTTTATATTTTAAGATTTTTTTTTTAATTATGTACTTGTAACCATGCTTCGATTTCCAACTTTATTTGCTTGTGTGGTCATAGCTACACTGTAGTATAATAAGTTTTTCTTGAGTGGTCAAAGTTCAGATTGTATCTAAAATTGAGCACAATCTTTATACAAATTAATACTAAATATGAGTGATAAAGGAATTTGTTAGTACTATTGAAATAATCTATGCTACACCAAGAGTAATTAGATGAGTTATGTTCTTAGACCAGTTCAATATTTTAAGCCCTAACTTAAATATTAATTTAGGTTTAGAGCTAGTAGCCTAAACACTTCAAAGTAATTTTTGTCATAAAATATAATGAAGGGAATCAATTTAGGCTAATTATAATTCATACCCTAAACTAAGTTTGCTCAGTTGACAGCTTCAAGCTCCATTTGGTGAGGGGATAAAGTAGATTATAGGACTTAGTTTTTCTTTGGAAAAGATTTCCCAAGGAAAATTCAAATTTGATTGAGGATTTCTGCTATTTATTTCAAAAGAAAACTTTATTCCGTATTATGCTGTTTTCTGTATGATTTCAAAGAAAATTTTTTAACTAATAATCCTACAACTTATTATAGGACAATATAAAGTATCAATAGAAATTATATGAAAAGTAATAGAAAAATAAAATTAACCATCAAAGCTATATAAACTAGAAAAATTATTTTTTAAGTATTCTAAAATTTGAGCATTTATCACCTAAGTATAGAGGTGGCCAACGGGTTGGGTTGATCCAGGACTCGACCGGAATCGTTCTCTTGGTGGGTTGACCCTAGTTGACTTGTCCTTGTAGCAGATTGGATCACATGTCAAATTTTGGAGTTGCCGACCCCGGATCCGACCCAACCCATGTGAGTGACACGAGTCATGCGTGACCTGTGGTACAGACGGGTCTGACCCCTGTCGCCTTGGTATGCAGCCTTTTAATTGACATGTCACCTCGGTGATAAGGCAATTAATTAATAATTAACAAATTTGTTTAACAAATTTTTGTCCGTTATCAGTCTCCCATTTCATTTTCAATCTCACGTTTTATCAATTATAAAATATTTTTAAATTGGAATGTTTAAAATTTCTTTTTGTTTTAATCATTTATATTATTATTATGCATTCATGAATACTATGACACACATAATATTTGGTTATATTCTTATATTATCGTACTTAACTTATATTTAGATCTATGATATAGATCTGAACTTGTATTAAATCCTAAGACAGGTCCCATTACTGGAGGCAAAACAAAATGCTTACCAAAATTAATCGTTGCAGTAGAGCAAGCCACTTCAGTGGCCAGTCTAGGGAACTTATGGTAAACATTTTATTCCGCAAATATGGCATGGGACTCGAGGCTTGCAATTTTCTTGATGTATAATGGTTTCTCAACTTGAGATTGAGAGTAAAGGAAAACTAAAGCGACGAAAGGATAACTAAGGGAGCTAAAGAGACAAAGTCACAAAAGAGAACTAAGGAAACCAAGTAGCCCTATAAATTCTCATGTCATGTATTTTATGTTTTAAATATGTGGGTGATTCACTAAAGTGACCGTAAAAATTCTAATGTCATGTACTTTATGGTTTACTTATTCCATTTTTTATTAATAAAATTAATTGTGCTTATGCATATTTTATATTTAATGTTTTATACATTTTATGTTTTATGTATTTTTATTTTTGTGTATTCATTTCATATGTTTTTATTTGTCAATTAACCGCCAGAAAATGCCAAAAAAGGTCACGACCCGTCTCGTCCCTGACCCATGTTAGTGAATCAAGTCAGAGATTCTCCCCTCCCAACCCGAGCCGCCCGTCCATATCCTTTCGACCCGTAGATTGGATCAAGAGTTTATCCGAATCTATTTGTTGGCCACCACTACCTAAGTACCATATTGTTTTAATATATATAATGAATTGCCCTAAGATATGAAATTTTGTCATCTAGGTATATCTTATGTTAGAATTTGGTGATTCTCATTTTTTCTCACTCGGGTGAAATGCTCAAATTTTAGGGTACCAAAATGATAACTTCCCTACATAATATAATATAGCTATTGAAAATGATAAATTTTGTTCTATTCAAATAATGACAAAGTAACATATGACTTTCATTTGATTATTCGTCCAATTTTTATTCGCCTTTATGACATTAGAAATTTGTGTTTCAATCTGGTTCATTTCAGTGCAATTAAAATCTGTACCATGATTACCACAAAAAATTTTGCTTCACTTAGAATTATGAGTTCCCCCATTTTAAAAAAGAAGTCATTTTCCTTCCAATGGTGGAAAACCATTTCTGTTTGCAAGCATTTTCCATCTACGTATGCGGGACAAGCAAGGAAAAAGTGGAAACCCTATTCCTAGAATCTACTTTTTCCATCCAAATAAACGAAGCCTTAATTCACTATTTAATTTAGTTAAATACACATTCTTCCAACCAAGCCTAGATTTTAACCACTCGATAATAACCGAATTCAACTTAATACAATTCCCTTTGGATATAATACACATATATTTGCTTGTATTTTTGTAAGTACGTGATTTTACACATACATTACAACTACATCAATAACTTACTCTAAATTTAGCCAAAGACTAAATTGACACAACTAAAAGTGTAAAGACTAAATTAAAACAATGAAAAAAGTGCAAGGACATTTGGTTTAAATAACACGATTATAATATCCTGGGACACAGAATTGGAAACCTTTATTGACACCAAAACCTCATTTCATCCATGTTGCCAAAACCCTAAGGCTAACAACCCCGTCTTATTGCTCTCTCTCTCTCTCTCTTTCTCACTTAAAGCCCCAACGAGACAGCCGAGCACCAGCAAGGAGGTCTTCAGTCGATGCAGACAGTGAAGATGAGGAATTGGACGATGGGGAATTGGCGAGGATGAAGAGTAAGAGGCCAGAGAGCAAGGAGAAGAGCTTATGAGCATATGTCTGCATTATACATCAGGCGATGGTGGATTTTATGCCCGTCGAAGAGGATTGTTGACAACTTCCTATGTGACCACTAAATTTAATGCTAATTAGTTTTAAGATAAAATCTCGTTTGGGCTTAAACTTATATACATGACTTTGATACAACTCAAAATATTGAACAAAAAGAAAGACTTGAATCAAGCCACATTTGACTAGCCCAAGTTTCGAAAGGGTTACTTAGGAGAGGACTACCTAAAATAGAGTGAAGCCATCTACGAGAGAAAAATGACTACCTATTGAGAGTGGAGCTACCTAAAGTATAACCGTCAAAGACGGCAGTTGCAAAGCATGGTGGTTTGGTACAAGTCAAAATATTGAGGAAAAAAAGAAGTGAATCCCACATTGGTGGGTAGAGACAAAAGTTACCACTTTATATACATAAGGAGCTACTCCATCCATTGTTAATTAGTTTGAGAATGGAACTCGTTTGATAAAGAACATAGAGAGAGGAGATGGAAATCAGAAAATTCTTAGTTAGGGTTAGGTCAAACTAAACTTGTCATGATTGAGGTTAATCAAAGATGCCCATGCAGCTGTAAGAAAATGCTGATAAAATTAAGGGAAGGATATCAATAGAGGTAGAGAATGATGGAATCATTTGGATTTAAGCACATTATTTTCTAGCTTCGTGACAACTTGCCCGCCAGTGAAATTATAATATTGTATTTAGGTGCATATAGAAACTCATGTTGGCACCAACTATTTTGGTCCTCTTCTTTTAGATGTTAGTGGATTGTTTTTATCCTCCTTTTGTGGTGTTTCCTTTTTCAATTTGATTGGTTTTCAAACAAATTTGTTCTTCATTGTTTTTCCTTTCTCTGTTCTCATACTGGTTTCTTTTATATTGTTGTGATGCAACCTGTTAACGGTGTACATGTTGGTGAGTACAAGGGTTGGCGAGTGTTGGCAGACACGGAGATGTGGCTGACGAAGAATTTCAGTTTTAGTAGGATTAGTTTTATTTTTTTGTAATTATCTTTTAGTATTTTATTCTTAGTCAACTAGCTCCTCTATTTAAATAAGAGGGAATCTAGGGTTTTAGTATTCAATTTTCGGAATTTATTTAAGAATTATTAGGGTTTCCTCTCTTTCTTGAGTTGTGAGAAATTGAGTAACTTTTTCCCTTTTTTTATTTTCGTAATAAAATTGTAGGGGAAGGCCATTGAATCCTTCTCATTCCCAATTACCACTATTACGTGCTGCATCAGTTGTTCTTAGTTGTTTAGAGATTTTTGTCATTGTTTATGTGTTCTTTCTAGTTTGCGGATTAAGAATTTGGTTAAACTCTTTATTTCTCTTTGTTCTTAATTATTTATGTTTTCTTAAATTTTTATTTACGCGCTACATCATGATGTTTCCCATCTAAATTAAACCCTATTATTAGATATTTGCCTAACAAATTTTGATGTTGGCGATGATTGACTTAGGAAGCTACTGAATGGAAAAGTGCGTGAGAAGAAAGTGGCAAAGGTTTTAGAAGTGAAGGAATAGTTGGTTTGAAGAGGTAACCCTAAAATCAAATCAAGTGCTAAAAACACTTGGAGTTGTCATCTCTCAAGCTTAAAACCTAATTTCGAATTCTGCTAGAAAACAACATATGAATTAGTCAAGATACAAGCAAAGTTCAGAGTGGGTTGTACATGAGCTCATGAATTAGTCAAGGTACAAGTACGCAAGTTGGCATCCTAATTGCTAGAAGTAGAGTTAGAAGGAAGGAAAGCTCTTTTTGTCTGAGAGCAGAAATTGAGGGATGAAGTAGGCCTTTTCGCTGCGATGAGCATGGCAGGTAATGAGAACATGGATTGTGATGCTGAGGAAGTGAATTATAGGTTGGATTCTAAAGAGAATTTAAAAACTCGTCCATGTGGCACCTAGGCCTCTCTTGTGAGGGTGGAGCCGGTCTTTGTTTATCCTATATGGTCAACAAGCAACAACAATACTCAAAAAGAGACACATACATAGAGAATAATGAAACTTACTTGCAACCATATTAATGTCTAAATAAGAAACCATAATGTTACCCGATGAGCACGAGAGAAAATGATCGTCTATGATATCGTGCTGAAGACAGATGGGTCCTTGTCTTTCTAGACACTAATTGCACATTTTTCTTTTCTACAAATGGTAAGAAGTCGCATTGGGTTACGCAAGAGAGTGAGCCTCTCAATTTCCCATAAGTCTCATCAACCCTAACGAAGGTAGAATCCGATCACATGTCTTAAATACCTTCCTCTTGGGACTTTACCAGTTAAACTAGTTGGTACCTTCAAACATTCGATGCACATGAGTACATGAGAATGCTTATGGTGCTAATATGGGAACCATCTAGTTATTTTGGTAAGTCAATTCATTGTTTGCTAATGTCAATGAACCAAATATTCAAAAACTTAAATTGATGAGTGAACAACTTAGAATAGTTTTGTACTCTGACATGCCCCCTCACATGATGATTCGTGGATAATGTGAATGCGCACTTCAGTAGTGACTGTTGGGATTCAAAGTTGTGATATTTCAGTTAACAAGACTGATACTATATTAAGGAACTATCCCAAAAGTTTAACTTGATTAGTAAAGATTTAAGAATAGTTGTATAATCTGATGGTTAATTGCGTTATTGCAAACTGGAGTTTCTCTAGGTGCTGATGTATTTTCAAAATGTGTGTTCAATAATATATAAAATGTTGTTTAATGTATGCATAAGATGTGTTTGAATTGTCTCGACATTTGTTTAAATGTTTAAAGCATGATAGGGGTGTGTGTTGATACATGGCCCATGTGTGTCGACACACAATCCAAAAAAAAGGGGAATAGCTATGTGTCGACACACATGGCCCGTATGTCAACATACAACCCTTTACAGAAGTGCTCGAAGAGAAACGGTGTGTGTCGACACACAATCTTACAGTAACCCTGTGTGTCGACACACAAGGAGCTGTGTGTTAATGCACAGGATTGTTTTTGATAGTTCTCTTTCGCGCCCTTTCCCAGTTCGATGCAGCTCCTCTTCTTGGCTTTTTAGAATGTTTCTGTTAATGGTATACATATATATTCTCCCAGATTTCAAACTTTTTATTCACTAGAATTAAATCATAAGAAAGAGGAAAAAGAATTGAAGAACATTGTGCGTGAACTTTGAATGTTTGAAATTTTTCGGAGTACTTTGCGTTCTTGAGCGTTCTTGTGAAAGGAAAACTTTAATCTCCCTACATCGCTATTAATCTCTCCCTTTACACATCCTCTCTTCATATTTCACTGTTGTTGTATCCCCAAGTATATTTCGTATGCCCAAATAATCCTTAAGGAAAGTGATTACATAGCCTCAATACCGAGATCTTTTAGTTACCCGTACAAGGATTTTACAAGTATTTTGTAGATTATTTCTAACAATCTTACAGTTTATGTTTTAGTTTTGGGATATGGCTTCATCATTTAGGGAAATGACGGCCAATTTTGTTAAGTTGGATCGACTAGATGGTGGTAATTTCTGCCGATAGCAGAGGAAGATGCACTTCCTCATTGCTACTTTGAATGCGATGTACGTGTTGAATGCACCATTTCCATCCCCCTCATTAGAGGTGGAGACTTTGGCCAAGCAGAGGGCCGAATTGAAGTGCGATGATGACGACTACATTTGCAGAGGGCACATACTCAACGGTATGACTGACGCCTTGTTTGACATCAACTCGAACGTGTTGACCGCAAAGGAATTATGGGATGCATTTGAGGCACGCTACATGGCCGATGATGCAACAAGCAAAAAATTCCTTGTTAGTCTGTTTAATAATTATAAAAGGGTAGATGATCATCCTGTCATGGAGAAATTACATGAAATTGAACGAATTTTGAATAACTTCAAAGAACATGGCATGAATATGGACGATACCATAATTTTTCATCCTTGATTGACAAACTTCCTCCTTCACGGAGAGACGTTAAGAAAAGTTTTAAACATAAGAAGGAAGATATGTCAATGGAGGTATTGGCTAACCATTTATGCATTGAGGAATCCTACAGGGTACAAGATGACAATAAAGACCACTCCGGTGATGTTGGGAAAATCAAAATCACAGAAAAAGGCCAGTCGAGCAAAGGAACCAAGAGAACCGGACACTTCCAAAAGAATAAAAATAACAAGAAGCCAAAAATGGTCTGTTGGGAGTGTTAGATGCCCGGTCAGTTACAAAGGATTGTTGCCACCTTAAAAATAAGAAAGGCAAGGGGTTTGATCATCGCACCAAAAATTCAAACGATAGGTGCATGGCAATGATATCGGAAGTCAACTTAGTCGAGAGTGATAACTCTTGGTGGGTTGACTCGAGGGCAGCGAAACATGTTTGTAAGGACAAGGGGTTCTTCATGACATTTGAACCCATGGACAACGGAACTGTGTTATTCATGGGCAATGGAGCGACTATACCGGATAGAGGGAAGGGAAAAGTTGATTTGCTTTTTACCTTTGGAAAAACCCTTATTTTAATAGATGTATGTTATGCTCTAGACCTAAAGAAGAATCTCGTGTCTTGTGGCCTGTTAAATCGGTTTGGATTCAAGTTGGTCTTCGAGGCTGACAAGTTTGTATTGTCAAAAGGAGGGGTCTTTGTTGGCAAACAATACTTATGTAATGACATGTTCAAAATAAACGTTGATAATAAGATTGATAATTCTATTTAGATGCTTGACTCATCGTTTTTGTGGCATCAATGATTAGGTCATGTAAATTTTTGTAGATTGCATGAAATGGCTAATTCTTCGTTGATCACATAGACAAGATTGATGATAAGTGCAAAATGTGCATGTTAACGAAAATAACAAGATTGCCATTTCTTTCGATGCGAAGAGATATACATAGTGATTTATGTGATTTCAAGAACACACCAAGTTTAGGTGAAAAGTGATATTTTATAATATTTATAGATGATTGTTCAAGATTCTATTAAGTATATCTCATAAATTATAAGATGATTCACTTGATATATTTAAAGTATATAAAGCAGAAACTGAATTACACTGTGAGATCTTTCTTAAGCGCCTTAGGTCGAACCGTGGTGGGGAATACTATGATCCCAAGTATTTCAAAACCACCAGAAGTATACATGAGATAACTGCTCCATATATGCCACAACAGAATAGCGTGGCTGAGAGGAAAAATTAGACTCTAACTCAAATGGTTAACTCAATGTTATCCTATTCCGGTCTCAGCGATGGATTTTGGGTGAGGCAATGTTAACGGCCTGTTATATGCTGAATGGAGTTCCAAATAAGAGAAATAAAATAACCCCGTATGAATTGTGGAACAAACGAGCCCCTAACTTAACTTATCTAAAAGTATGGGGTTGTAGGGCAGTTGTTAAAGTTTCTGAACCTAAACGTAAGAAGTTAGGTGAAAGAGGCATAGATTCATCTTTGTTTGATATGCATCTCATAGCAAGGCATATTGGTTCTATGTAATTGAGTCTAATAATTATATCAATGTGAATATAATAATATAATCGAGAGACGCCATATTTGATGAGAATTGGTTTGCCTCTATCCCTAGACCGAGGGATAATGTACCGATTGAGAGTGACACTCAAGTGTCATAAGACGATGTTCGTTATGAGAGGGAAGATGTCCCTGAAAGTGCTCTAGAACTTTGAAGGAGTAAGAGAGCAAGGAAAGAGAAATGTTTTGGTTCGGACTTGTACTTGTTTTTGGTAGAAGGTTCGAGGAACGATGTGGGCCAAGTGGTTCCATATTGTTGTGTCATGGAAGCTGATCCCGTGCTGTTTAATGAGGTGATGAGGTCTCATGATGCCTAAATTCGGCGGGAGGCTGTGAATGATGAAATAGATTATATCTTAGGTAATAAAACCTTGATCCTAGTGGACCTTCCATAAGGTAGTAAGTCCATCGGGTGTAAATAGATCTTCAAAGTGAAGATGAAGGTCGATGGAACAATTGATAAGTTCAAGGCCAGATTGGTGGCTAAAGGGTTCATCCAAAAATATAGGTTGGAATACTTTGACACATATGCCCCCGTGGCAAGAATATCGACAATAACGGTATTGATAGCTAGCCCTTTGCCTCAATTTATAAAGTAGTGATGCACCAAATGGATGCCAAAACGACATTCTAGAATGGTGAGCTAGAAGAGAAAGAGTACATAAAACAACCGGAAGGTTTTCTTGTTCCTCGCCAAGAGAGAAAGGTATGTAAACTCATATGCTCTCTGTATGGGCTAAAGCAAGCCCTGAAGTAGTGGCCCCAGAAATTTGATCAGGTTGCTCTTAACAATGGATTCGTTACAAACGAATCGGATAAATGTGTCTATGGCAAATTTGATAATGGCAAAGGGGTCATTATGTGTTTGTATGACGATGACATGCTGATATTCGGTACTGATATGGAACGAATAAAGAGAACTAAATAGTTTCTGTTGGAAAACTTTGCTATGAAAGACATGGGTGAGGCGGAGGTAATCCTCAGTATAAGAATTGTAAGGAAAAATGATACCATTTCCTTGACACAATCTCACTACATTGAAAGTGTTTTGAAAGATTCCACATTGATCAGTGTGCACTGGTGTCCATTCCAATAATGACGGTGCTCCAGTGTCACAAATAAGATATGCCCAGGTCATTGGTTGTCTTATGTACGCCCTGACGAGCACAAGGCCTGACATAGCCTTTACTGCTGTAAAGCTGAGTAGATATACTAGCAATCCAAGTAAGAGCCACTAAAATGTTGTGGATTGCGTACTGAAGTACCTTAAGAAGACTATGCATTATGGTCTTTCTTATATAGGTTATCCTCTTATTTTGGAGGGGTACACTGATGTGAGTTGGATCTTCGATTGTGTTTGCGGCTAAGGAAGCCGATTGGTTAAAGGATCTCTTGTATGAGATACCTTTGTAGCCTAAGTCTATCTCACTGATATCTATCCATTGTAATAGTCATGCTACGCTTGCTAGAGCGTACAGTGAAGTATAAAACAGGAAGTCTAGACACATTGGTGTAAGGCACAGTATATTGAGACACCTTATTCGAGAAGGGGTTATCACTGTGGACTTCGAAAGAACAAGTCAGAATCTAGTAAATCCATTTACAAAACGGTTGGCTAGAGACTTAGTTCTGGAAACAAATGAAGGGATGGGTTTGAAACCTTCCATTCTTAGTCGCCCATGATAGCCCCTCAACTCGATGCCTAGTATGACGCTAGGTCTTAGGTTCAATGAGAGAGACTTGTCATCTGTGTGACTGCAAGCACAAAATGAGAATTTTTCCATCTCGAGTGTAAAGTGCTTGATACCTACATCAAAGATTCTAAGAGGATGAGCCAATGCTCTTAATGGACATAGTTTTAGAATTTATTCAATGTCGTGTCGCAGGGACATGATCAATGAGGTCCACCTTAGTGTGTGTAGAAGTTTGGCCGCTTCAAATGGGTGATTTTTGACTAAGGGCTTAGCCCTGAAACACTCATGAAGGGTATAGGACACAAGGCCACAAATGTGTCGATCTGGGAGCTGTAGGGTGTGTACGGGGGGGGGGGGGGGGGGGGGGGGGGGGTACATCTTGTGCGTGATTGAATAATCGGTTAGTCAAATGGGTTGTATGGTTCAAAGCTTGGTCTACCATTTTTGATCCGATTACCTGTATGGTCTTATCGATATAGTATAATAAAGCGATGTATTCAGATTGAGTGATTATTTTTTGTATATAGGGCCTTATGCCCTCATTTGTTAGTAATGCCAAAAATAATCTTTTCTCACCTCACTCTAACTCACCAATCTTGCCCTAATTAGGTTACAATCTAGTTGATTGTAACATTTGGTATCAGTTTCAGGATCGAGCTGCGTATTGTCTTCCATGGCGGACGGTACCCGCAGAGTGTCGCACTTCAGCCTCCTCGAAAGCAGCCTGGATGACACAGAGAATCGGATCGACGACCGATTTCAGGAAATTGATGCTCATTTTGATTCGATTCAGACGGAGATGTCCTCAATGATGACAATTCTGCGCGAGCTACAACAAAATCAGCACCTCGGACAACCTTTACTTCCTCGGCCAACCGATCCGCCACCGCCACCACCGCCGGTAACGAATTCCGCTCCGACCTCTGGTATGGACTCTTCGCCCTCATCTCCATATCAGATTCATACGAGACTGTCTAAAATTGATTTTCCTCGTTTCTCCGGTGGTTTAAATATCAAGAGTTGGATTTGGAAGGTTGAGCAATTTTTCGAAATTGATCGTACTCCTTTATCATCACAAGTTCGAATTGCATCTATGCATTTAGAGGAGGATGCCTTAGAATGGCATCATGCTTATGTGAAAACCCTAGCTCTGCCGATGGCCGATGCGTCTTGGTCGGAATATTCGACCATATTGATTAAACGATTTGGTCGTAGTTATGAGGATCCAATGGCAGATCTCATGAATTTACGTCAAACGGGCACTGTTTCGTCTTATCAAAATCAATTTGAGCATTTAATGTCGCGCTTACCTTTGAATGAAGAGCAATTGGTTTCTTGTTATGTTACCGGACTTAGCGATTCAATTCGTTACATAGTTTTGATGTTGCAACCAAATACTATACAACATGCTATGCGTTTATCGCGTTTACAAGAAGGCAATTTAATGTCCGGGGCTAAACATTCCTTCGCTGGCACTTATAAGCCTCACTCTTCACGGTCTGCGGCTCCATATCTAGCCCCATCTTTGGGCTCCGCTATTCGTTCTTCTTCAGAACCGAGCTATAATTCCCGACCACTGAAGCGTGAGGGTCATACAATTTCCGCAGCCGATATAGAGGACCGTAGAGAACGTGGTCTCTGTTTCTTTTGCAGTGAGCCTTTTGTGCTCAGGAATATGAAGTTATGCAAAGCTAAAAATCCCCAATTACAATTGATTTTTGGGGATTTGGATGACACTTAAGAGGACATGCCCGAGGGTTGTCCGTGGGACCAACCCGCACCCGACTCTAGTGAGGTGCCTTAGATTTCGTGCAATGCTTTAGCAGGCCTTTTTTCTTACAGTACCATGCGTATTACAGGCTTCCATCACCGTAAAGCTATTCATATCCTCATTGATAGTGGTAGCACGCACAATTTTCTTGACCATGCAAAGGCTCGTTGGTTAGATTGTGTGACGGAACTGCTTACTGCAACCCTGGTGGTTGTCGCTGACGGCAGGCTTTTGCTTTGCCAAGACATATGCCGTGTTTTTCAGTGGAAAGCCCAGGGCAATGTGTTTACTTGCGATGTGCTTCTTCTTGACTTAGAAGGTTGTGACATGGTCCTCGGGATCCAATGGCTTGCTCTGCTTGGGCTGATTTTATGGGATTTCGAGAAGCTCCAAATGTTGTTCCAATGGGACAACAAGTCCTGTGTTTTGCGCGGTCATCCTCCTTTCCACGAGAGTGCTGGTAAGCGCAGTTTACATAAACTCCATACTTTAAATCCTATTATTCATGCTTTATTCGTTTATCCACTTCCCATTCGGTTATGTGTGATGGAAGTCCACAAGGAATCTTTGGGTATTGTTACCGATTGTCATTGGGCCGAACTAAATGCCTTACTACTGGAATTTTCGGTTATTTTTGAGACTCCTAGGAACCTTCCTCCTCCGAGACCTTTGTTTGACCATCGCATCATTCTCAAACCGGATGCGACTTCGGTGAACGTTCGACCTTAACGTTATCCGCTGCTTCAAAAGTATGCCATTGAAGCCATGATCTAGGAAATACTTGATTTGGGTATCATTTGTCACAGCAATAGCCCGTTTGCCTCACCCGTGATCTTGATCAAGAAAAAAGACGGATCTTGGCGTATGTGCGTTGACTACTGCAAGTTGAACCGTCGTACTGTCAAGGATAAATTTCCAATTTCGATAGTAGAAGAATTACTTGATGAGTTAAATGGGTCGGTAGTTTTCTCCAAATTAGATCTTCGGAGTGGTTATCATCAGGTTCAAGTTTATGACAACGATGTGTATAAGACCGCTTTCCGCACCCATCAAGGCCATTATGAATTTCGCGTAATGCCTTTCGGTCTTACAAATGCTCCCGCAATATTTCAAGGGCTGATGAATTCGGTATTTCGTCCCTTCCTTTGTAAATTTGTCCTCGTTTTCTTTGACGACATTTTAGTTTATAGCCCCAATGAAACTTGTCATTTGTATCACCTTTGTTTGGTGTTTGACGTGATGCGTACTCATCAATTGTACGCCAAAGGGTCTAAATGTGATTTTCTATTGGAAGAGATCGGTTTTTTGGGGCACCGTATATCGGCTCATGGAGTTTCTACGGATCAATCCAAGATTGAAGTTGTTAGAGATTGATCGGTGCCTTCGTCCCTCAAACAATTGCGTGGGTTTCTTGGGTTGGCCGGTTATTATCGACATTTTATCTGTGATTATGGTAAGATTAGTAAGCCTCTTACTGATCTTCTCAAACGAGATGCTTTTGGTTGGAATGCAGCAGTTGATCAAGCTTTTGTTCGGTTAAAACAAGCTCTTATCAATGCCCCGGTCTTAGCTCTTCTCGATTTTTCCCATCTTTTGTGGTTGAGACGGATGCGTTCGGAGTTGGTATGGGGGCGGTTTTAATGCAGGATGATCATCCCATTGCTTACCAAAGCAAAGCTCTTGCTCCCGCTCACCATGGATTGTCCGTTTATGAACGCGAACTTATGGCTATGGTTTTGGCAATGCGTAAATGGGAGCACTATCTCTCTAATGGACATTTCATACATCGAATTGATCAACAAAGCCTCAAATTTCTTTTTGATCAGAAAATCAGCACCCCTTTACAACGAGCTTGGTTGTCAAAGCTCATGGGTTTCATGTATTCGATTGAGTACAAGAAGGGCAATGAGAATTTGGCCGTGGATGCTCTCTCACGGCTTCCAACTTCGGGCATCAAACTTCGTACGTAGTTGGCCAGTATCCAATTGCCCTTACTGGATGAAATCCGCGAGACCTTGGTGCTTGACCCCTCAACGCAGAAACGAATTAATGAGTTACAGTGTAATCCTAAGTCTCATCCTACATTTGTATGGTGCAATGGTGAGCTGCGTAGATTTGGCCGCTTGGTCGTAGGGCCGAATGTGCCACTTCGTCATCGTATTTTCGAGCTTTATCATGCATCGATTGTTAGGGGCTGATGCGTCTCGTATTTACGCATCTTTTAATTGTTATTTTAATTATTTTGCACCTATTTTATTATAGTTCTACACTTATTTTGGCAATTTTTATGTTTAACAGGTTTGAAATTAAAGTTACGAAAATTGTCAAATGTTGGCGCAAATGAGGCAAATTAGATGTGTAAACAATTAAATCAAGTCATTCGAGATTTGGGACAAGAATGTCTAAGCTCGACCCGCATCGACCCGAGCCAGCACTGTTCATCATCTCCAATCCCAAGCCACCCCATTACTGTTCAACTCCAGCCCACGACACCAACCTCCAGCCGGGCACCAGACTCCGGCCCAGCTCTGGCCCAAACGCAGCCTGTTAACCTCGGCCCACCCAACAGCACAACACCAGCAGCACTGGCTTGTCAGCCACCAGCCACATCCACAGGCCGAACAGCCCACCAGACCTCCGGCCCACCCGCAACAACACCAACTCCAGCCCAGACTGACCACCAGCGTTCGACCCACCACCAGCACCGGCTTAGGGTTTCGTTAGCAGCGGCGTGGTCTATTTAAAAAGAAGGGGGGTCTCTGCTAGGGGTGGCCGATCGCCTCTCTCTTTCTCTATTCACCGTTTCTCTCTCCCTCTTCCCCTGTTCTCTCTCTCTCTCTCATATATATTTTTATTTTATTTTTTTGTTAAATTGGAACGAGGGCGAAATTAGCGTGGAGATCAACATGAGTTTGTTCAACTTCTTCTTCACCTGATCATCCTTGATGGAGAGCTAACTTGCTCTCTGGGGTTCGATGAAATCTTAGCCTTCACTTTTGTTTACTTTTAATTCGGGTTAAATTGATTGTTTACATGAATTGCTTGGTTGAGATAAATACTTTGAAGTATTATATTTTTAGTGTTTATTCGATTGATATGGTTTTTGAGTTTGTAACCTTTAATTATTGATATTGATATTTATAAATTAATTCTTTGTGCTTGTAGCGTTAGGATTAATTAATCAAGGAATAGTATTAACCGAATTGTTAATAAAAGCCTATCTTCCCTATGCTTTAGTTAGACCGGGTCAATACGCAATAATTAACAATACGTTAGGTAGAGCCTATCTTCCCCATGTTTTAGTTAGATAGGGTCAATACGCAATACTAACAACATTACCTTAGTAGGTTGAAGCTTGTAGCCTAAACCACTACCCGTGTAAGAATCACTAATTCCAATTTAAGAGTTAACGCAAAAGTAATTGGCTAACGATGGATTCGAAACCCTAGGTTCCAATTTAATACACATTCCCGATTAGTAGTAGATTATTTTAGTTTAATTGTCATTTTCTAGATTAATTAACACAAAAATATCACTTTTTCTTAAATCAATTTAGATCATTGATTAAATTCACGCACTCTTAGTCCCTATAGTTCAACACCCTCTCGCCCTACACTTCAATTTAGGTGTGTTTAATGGATAGGGTTTTATATTAAATTTTGATTGACATAGAAAAACACATCAAGATTTTGGCACCATTGCCGGGGGGCTAGGCAATGTTCGTGATTTGTTTTTGTGATTTTCTTTGATTTTTAACTTTCTATTTCTTGTTTAATTTTAAATTATTTTATTTTATTTTTCAACCCAGGATTTGAAATCTTAATTTGATTCTTAATTTAGGATTTTTAATTTTTAATTCTCTTTAATTATTAATGTCTCTTTTCTAAAAAAAAAAAAATTTCTTTTTATTAGCATTATTTTTCTTGTGATTTTCGTGCATAAGTAGATTTTAGGGTATCGTTTTATTTGTCTTTTCTTTTTAGGATTTGTTTCGTCTGTTTTATCTATTTTGCTTATTTAATTTTTAATTTACTTGCTTTGTGTGGTTAATTGTTCATGCACAGTTGTCGTTCTTTGTCTCTAGACCTTACTTGATTCGACCCTGAAATTGAAAGAACTTTAAGAGACCTTAGAGCCTAACACCGAGCACAAACCGTAATGGCTGATGAACAACTACCACGCCCACTTATGGAGTACTTTACTCCCACTACATACGCTTCACCCTCCTGCATTAGGTTGCAACCCGTAGCCCATCAGTTCGAGCTTAAGCCACATACTATACAAATGCTTCCTTTATTCCACGGATTAGGTAATGAGAACCTGTACACACACTTGGACAGTCTCATGGAGGTTTGCTCAACCTTCAGGATTCCTAACGTTAGTGATGACGCCATCTTCCTTCGCCTTTTCCCTTTCTCTTTAAAGGAAAAGTCTAAATATTGGTTAGGCACTTTACCTAGTGGGACGATTAGTACTTGGACTCAAATGCAACAAGAATTTCTTAAGAAATTCTATCCCATTAGCAAGACTAACACTGCTAGGAGAGCCATTAACACCTTTGCCCAACTTCCTACTGAAGAGTTTCATGAGAGTTGGGACAGGTTTAGGGAACTCTTACGAGCTTGTCCGCATCATGCTATCCCTAAATGGCAACTAGTCCAAAATTTTTATTATGGGTTAAATGAGAAAGGTCAACAAACTATAGATGCCTCGTGTGGTGGTCAGTTCCTTAGAAAGAATGAGGACGAGGCGTGGGAACTGTTTGAACTTTTGAATGAGAATTCACAATAATCTGCCGCACATGCACGTCTTAATGCTACTAGATAGAGGAGTAAATGAGATTGCTCACACCTCCATCTTAGATAAGAAAGTAGACTCTCTTGCCTCTTTCGTAGAGCAGTTAACTTCCCTATTTAAGATAACACTAGCCCCCTCTATTGTACCTAACTTGTCTCATGTTTCAAATGTGTGTAGTGCTTGCTCTTCGTGCTCTAGTGTCTCTCATTCTACACATGACTGCCCCTCTACTTCACCTTATGTGAAGTGGCCGGAGGAACAAGTCAATGCAGCCCAAGGATTCTCACGAAACGACCCATACTCTAACACGTACAATCCGGGCTGGAGAAACCATCCTAACTTCTCCTGGAGGCAAGGAGGAGAAGGACAGTTTATGCCACAACAACAAAACCCACGACCTCAACAATCTAGTATTCCCCAACCTCTAGGTTTTCCATCGCAATGGAATGCTTCTGACTACTCTCAACCTCATAATTTGAGCGCTAATTTGAATTTTGAAGAGAAGGTTTTGAGTGCCCTGAAAGGTTTAGAAACCAACTCCCAACTCCTCCACTCCCATACACAAATCAATCTCTAAGCTAGAAACCCAGATAGGTCAACTAGCTAACACTTTGAGTAGGAGAGACGAAGGAAGACCCCCTAGCCAAGCTGAAGAGAACCCTAGGAACTATGTGAGGCAAGAAAACTATCCTCCCCATCAAGAACAAGTAAAATCCATTACAGTGTTAAAAAGTGGGAGGGAGGTTGACGATAGGGTGAGTGTTGAGAGTGAAGTACTCATAAGTGGTGGGGGAGAAGAGAAGAGCAAGGAAGGAGAGAAGGAGACCGATGAGGTCATGCACCCTTCTCCCACTCCTAAGACCTCTGATCTACCTTCCTCATATGTACCTAGAGTACCCTTCCCCCAGGCTTTAGTTGCACCACATCCAAATGGGAAGGACAAGAAGTGGGAAGATATTTTGGAGACATTTAGGCAAGTTAAGATAAACATTCCACTTCTTGATGCGATTAAACAGATCCCAGCCTATGCGAAGTTCCTTAAGGATCTATTGAACCAAAAGAGGCGATCTAGAGCACATCTACCTAAAAAAGTGCTCTTAGCCGAGCAAGTGAGCTCTATTCTAAAGTGTGACACTCCAATTAAGTATAAAGATCCTGGTGTCCCCACCATCTCTTGTTCACTTGGAGACTACCCGATCGATAAAGCCTTACTGGACTTAGGAGCGAGTGTCAACATTATTCCTTACTTGGTTTATGAGAAGTTAGGCTTGGGAGAGTTGCAACCAACTATGGTGACTTTGCAATTAGTAGATAGATCAACTAGGATTCCCCGTGGTGAGCTGATTAATGTACTAGTGAAGGTAGACAAAGCCATGTTTCCAGCTGATTTTCTTGTACTTGACATGGAACCTTCTAGTCATCCGAAAAACCATATCCCTGTCATTCTAGGCCGGCATTTCTTAGCGATGGCCTATGCTACCATTAATTATAGATCTGGGGTAATGGATGTTAGCTTTTCAAACATGACTATCAGGTTAAATAGTTTTAAGGCTTCAACATCACCCACTAGTGAGGATGATTTAGAGTGTTTTTGTGTGGATATTGCTTATGATTTGGTGAACCAAACACTCTCCTCTACCCTAGTTAATGACCCTCTTGATGAAAATGCAAAACCTTCTAAAGAGATGCAACGAAGGTTGAACCCGAACATGAAAGAAGTCTTGGGTTGGGAGAAAAATCACGATGTTATGGTTCAGGAGGAAATTGTACTAGGCCATAGGCTGTCTAAGGAGGGCATTAAGGTTGATAGAGCTACGATAGATTTCAATGTGAACTCGCCCTCTCCCTCAAATGTGAAACAAGTTAAAGCATTTCTAGATCATGCGAGTTTCTCTAAGGGATTCCTTAAGGATCGTGGGAAGTTAGCTAAACCATTGACTAGTGTGCTATCTAAGGACATATTAGTTGAGCTCGATGAGTATTGGTTGGAAGCTGTTCATAAGCTTTGATCTACACTTTTTGCTGCTCCCGTTAGGCATCCCCCCGACTACTCTCTCCTTTCTGAAATCATGTGTGACACTTCTGATTGTGTTGTAGATGTTGTCTTAGGTGAGCTCGATGAAGTTGTTTCTTTGGTTGATGCCATTACTTGATCTTCGCTAGACCCATTGCACCCGGCTGAAGCCGTAAAACTTAGCGCTCCTAGGAGGCAGCCTAGGTTTGTTATTTTATTGTTTTAA
Organism: Simmondsia chinensis; assembly: GCA_018398585.1. Taxonomy (NCBI): domain Eukaryota; kingdom Viridiplantae; phylum Streptophyta; class Magnoliopsida; order Caryophyllales; family Simmondsiaceae; genus Simmondsia; species Simmondsia chinensis. Next base: position 12,571,018 of record JAGTTD010000009.1, on the reverse strand, counting down.
TTTAGTTTTAAACTAATTAGTTGCTTCGAGGCTTGTTTTCTCTCTTTTCAGGTTCTTGTGTTGGGTTGAAGGATCCCTACATACATGTCCACGTCATCTCGCTAGGTTGTATTGCTCCATCTCACCTATCCCTTGTGCTTTAATGATTAATATTGTTGCATTGAGGACAATGCATGATTTAGGTGTGGAGGTGAGGCTCATTTGCATATGCTCATTTGTGGTCAAAATTTTAAAATTTTGAACATCTCTTTGTGCATTTTGAGCATGCATTATAACAGTTTAGCTAAGTTTTCCTAGATCGATGCGTATGTTATGATGACAGTGGGATTAGTTGCTTATTTCGTTCTCTAAATTGCATGAAATTAAATGATTATATTTCATACTTGTTAATGAGTGTTGTTGATTATTGTTAATATTAATGGGTTCTACTCATGCCGCTCACATATTCATTGAGCACAGGACTTTCATGTTGCAGAAAATCTGAAGAATTTGAGTAAACAACCTTATATATCTTGAGTTTTACAAGCCTGCCCTATTGGTTTATCCTAATCCTTGCCCTTGATGTTATGTTAAGTACTGGTTGGTCAATGTCAATTGAAATGATGAAGTACGTGTTATATATATATGTAAAAAAAAAAGTCCAAAAATGGACAGAAAAGAAAAAGGAACAAAAAGAAAAAAAATGAAAAGGAAAAAAAAAAAGAAAAAAGGGTTTCCTCCAAAAGGAAAAAAAAAGGCAAAAGAAAAAGAAAAAGTGAAAATTGGTGTACATTCATAACAAAGAAGTTTCTTTTGTACTATACTGAGGTCAGAATGTTGTAAAGTGTGTTAGGACCACCCATGAATTTACCGAATCTTAAATCGAAATAGCAAATGCGGAAATAAACGGGAATGAGGGAAAAATATTAGACACCGGAATTTACGTGGTTCAGCCGAAGCCTACCTCCACGGAGGGGGAGCAACATAATTTCACTATTATAACAGAAGTATTACAACAGAGTTACTCACTCACACTCTACCTCCCACTGGACTACATCTTTAGTCTTTTGCTTTCAACCCCATACCTAAACCATACACAAGAGGTCCCTATTTATAGGCCTCTACATTCATAACTCCCGGCAGTCCAAGAGTCACCATCATTAGGCTCCAATAAATTCAGTCATGAATTAACGGTTTAGAATATCATCGGTATCCAATTTTAACAATCTCCCACTTGGAGACTGATGAGGATCACAAACAACATTGTAACAGTAATCCTCTATGCTTCACCCCTCATGCGCAATCAACACGCGCCAGCTCTGATTTTATTTTTCTGACCTAGTCCAAATTTTTTGCTTCAATAGCTAGTCAACCTAAACCCGTTGACTATCAGGACCCCAAAAATAAAACCGAACTCCGAACAGATCATATAACAAGAGAAAACCTAAGTTTAATTTTTTGGTCTTTAAATTTTTGATCAACTCAACTTTAATCCAAGACCCCAAAAAAATAAACCTAGCTTCAGTAAAATAATTCACAACACCTTCAAAAATTACTTTTACTGGCATGACTTTTCTCTCTCCCCTGTCCTTTCATCTTCCTTTCTCTCTCTTCGAGATTCTCTCTTCCCTCAGTAACTGTGCAGTTACTTTCATATTTACTGTCATGAAAACTCAAAGTTCCTTAGACTTACTGTGCAGCGACCACCGACGAACCTCGCCGGCCACCAAGAAACACCATTCGTACCACCACGAAACCACCATCGGAGCATCGAGTCCTTGCCGTCGGTGTTGAACACCACCGATGACGCTCACCGGTCCTCTTCTACCGAGAACCACCGCCGGATTTCTACACCGGCACCGTCATCGCCTCCAATGGCGAAGAACACGCAGCCACCGAGAGGCATCTTCGACCTCTCTTCACTCGAAACCACCACCGGGTTTCGGCTTCTCTGCCGCGTCGATTCACCAGGGCATCATGGCCCCTCTCTCGCCAGCGACTGACCTCGCTGGGAACCACCGCTGTCACTTCGCCTTCGACCTCGATTTTGCAGTTAACACTCGAGATCAGTTTTTCGGCACTGTCGTCTTCGTCTTCACCGTCAACCTTGCAACCACCACCGTATCACCGTCGGACTGGCCGGCCACCTCAAGACGCGCAACTCCGCCACGCTCGAAGCCCCACGCCGACAACCACTGCCGATCTCTTCGACTTCCAGGCCATCAACGCCGAGGTTGGATTTTCGACGACACCATGGGTCTCTGTCACCGAGCCCGAAAAGAACAAGATCTGGGTGGTTTTAAACAGTAACCCATCAGATCTGAACCACAACATGAATGAAGAACCACTAGATCTCCCCGAGCCACCACCACCGTGAACCTCCGCCGCTGCCTCTTTGCTTTTCCGGCCCTGTGTCACATGGTCACCGTAGATCTGGCCACAATCTACCACCCAGGTACACCGATCTAGTCTTTTTTCTTCTGTTCACCACCACGTGCGGCCTAGCACCGCCACGTGCCACCGTTCACTGTTCACGCGTCATCCACGCGCCGCCGTGCACATTTCCACGCGCCACCCACACGCCTTCTTTTTTTAAAAATTTTTCCTTGCCGGAACAGTACCATCCAGCCACCGATCATTTCCTCCCACTCAAACAGCTATTTCTCCAACTTAGGTTCCACCTGGGGCTCTGATACCAGCTGTTAGGACCACCCACGAATTTACCGAACCTTATATCGAAATAGCAAATGCGGAAATAAACGGTAGTGAGGGAAAAATATTAGACACCAGAATTTACGTGGTTCAGCCGAAGCCTACATCCACGGAGGAGGAGCAACATAATTTCACTATTATAACAAAGGTATTACAATAGATTTACTCACTCACACTCTACCTCCCACTGGACTACATCTTTAGTCTCTTGCTTTCAACCCCATACCTAAACCATACACAAGAGGTCCCTATTTATAGGCCTCTACATTCATAACTCCCGGCAGCCCAAGAGTCACCATCATTAGGCTCCAATAATTCCAGTCATGAATTAACGGTTTAGAATATCATCGGTCTCCAATCTTAACAAAGTGGTCACTCATATGCCACCTAAAATTTCTCGATGTATAGGCATGTGTTTAGATGATTCAATGGTGCGGGTGCATAAAATCTTTATATATTCGGTTGGGAGCGAGAATTTGAGGAGATTCTGTGGCAGGAAATCCTAATCACTTTCACTTGTGCGCTTAAATTGCTTGAGTAGTCCCTATTAGTTGATACAAGGTTAATAAAATTCTATGACGAGTTTTGAAGTTTAATCATCTGAATTCATGGAATTGGAAAATGCTCTAAATTATTTCATCTTGTCTGGAATTGTAATATAGGTGTTAATCTCAGAAAACTAGGTGAAGGTTGGGATGGTTGGGGTAGTTGGTCACCCAAGTCGTTATGTCTATTCCATACTTTGCTCAAGGATTAGCAAAGATTAGGTGTGGGGGTGTTGATGCGTCTCGTATTTACGCATCTTTTAATTGTTATTTTAATTATTATGCACCTATTTAATTATAGTTCTACACTTATTTTAGCAATTTTTATGTTTAACAGGTTCGAAATTAAAGTTCCGAAAATTGTCAAATGTTGGTGCAAATGAGGCAAATTTGATGCGTAAACAATTAAATCAAGTCAATCGAGATTCGGGACAAGAATGTATAAGCTCGACTTGCATCGACTCGAGCCAGCACTGTTCATCTTCTCCAATCCCAAGCCACCCCGTTATTGTTCAACTCCAGCCCACGGAACCAACTTCCAGCCGGGCACCAGACTCCGGCCCAGCTCTGGCCCAAACGCAGCCTGTTAACCTTGGCCCACCCAACAGCCCAACACCAGCAGTACTGGCCCGTCAGCCACCAGCCACAACCGCAGGCCCAATAGCCCACCAGACCTCCGGCCCACCCGCAACAACACCAACTCCAGCCCAGACCGACCACCAGCGTCCGACCCACCACCAGCACCGGCTTAGGGTTTCGTTAGCAGCGGCGTGGTCGACTTAAAAGGAAGGGGGGTCTCTGCTTGGGGTGGCCGACTGCCTCTCTCTTTCTCTGTTCACCGTTTCTCTCTCCCTCTTCCCCTGTTCTCTCTCTCTCTCATATATATTTTTATTTTATTTTTTTATTAAATTGGAACGAGAGCGAAATTAGCATGGAGATCAACATGAGTTTGTTCAACTTCTTCTTCACCGGATTATCCTTGATGAAGAGCTAACTTGCGCTCTGGGGTTAGATGAAATCTTAGCCTTCACTTTTGTTTACTTTTAATTCGAGTTAATTTGATTGTTTACATGAATTACTTGGTTGAGATAAATACTTTGAAGTATTATGTTTTTATTGTTTATTTAATTGATATGATTATTTAGTTTGTAACCTTTAATTATTGATATTGATATTTATAAATTAATTCTTTGTGCTTGTAGCCTTAGGATTAATTAATCAAGCAATAGCATTAACCGAATTGTTAATTAAAGCCTATCTTCTCTATGCTTTAGTTAGATAGGGTCAATACGCAATACTAACAACATTACCTTAGTGGGTTGAAGCTTGTAGCCTAAACCACTACCCGTGTAACAATTAATAATCCCAATTTAAGAGTTAACGTAAAAATAATTGGCTAACGGTGGATTCGAAATCCTAGGTTATAATTTAATACACATCCCGGATTAGTAGTAGATTATTTTAGTTTAATTGTCGTTTTATAGATTAAATAACACAAAAATATCACTTTTTCTTAAATTAATTTAGATCATACATTAAATTCACGCACTTTTAGTCCCTGTGGTTCGACACCCTCTCGCCCTACACTTCAATTTAGGTGTGTTTAATAGATAGGGTTTTATATTAAATTTTGATAGACATAGAAAAACACATCAGGGGCCACTCAGGTGTTGATGTTACCTTTCTAAAGCTAAGTAGTTTTTTCTATTGGAAGGGCATGTGTAGAGATGTCCACCAATTCATTTCCATGTGCACGTCATGTCAATGTTCCAAGGCTGATAATGCTTCCTAACTTGGGTTACTTCCGCCCCTACCGATTTCAGTTACCGCTTGGAGTTCTATTTCGATGGATTTTATCGATGGGCTCCCTCGGTCTCATGGTTGCGATTCCCTATTTGTGGTGGTTGATCTCTTGAGAAAATATGCTCATTTTATGACACTTACGCATCCTTATTCCGTGGAAACTATGGCTTAGGTATTTCTGGATTCTGTTTTTTGTTTACATGGTTTACCGTTAGATATTGTGTCTGATTGAGATTCTGTTTTCCTTAGCCTTTTTTGGAAGGAATTGTTTCACGTCTTAGGCGTTGACTTGAATATGTCCTTGGGGTATCATCCCCAAACGGATGGGCAGACTGTGGTTGTAAATCGTAGTCTCGAGACATATTTAAGATGTTTTTGCTGTGATATGCCTTCTTCTTGGACCACGTATGTTCCGATGGCTGAATGGTGGTACAACACGTCCTTGCATTCCGCTATCCAGTCAACCCCATATGAGGTCTTGTACGGGTAACCGCCTCCTCTCCACATTCCGTATATTCCGAGTGAAACCGAAGTTCAAGCAGTGGACCGCACCCTTGTAGCTTGGGAGGAGGCAATCCAATTACTCAAGCATCACCTTTCTCGAGCCCAAGTTCGGATGAAGCATCTCGCTGACGCACATCGCTTGGAGCGCCAATTTGCTGTGTGTGATTGGGTGTTTCTGAAATTACAGCCTTATCGTCAGTCTTTGATTCAACGTTGCTCGAATCACAAGTTGGCTGCCAAGTATTTCGGTCCATATCGTGTGATAGCACTTGTGGGTCAAGTTGCTTATACACTTGATTTTCCTTCTGATGTTAAAATTCACCCTACTTTTCATGTTTCACAGTTGCGAAGACATGTGGGCACGGTCTCGGATGGGCAACCGAGCGTTCTTCCTCACATACAGGGTCATCCATGGACTCCTGAGGCGGTTTTCGACCGTCGCCTGGTGAAGCATCAGAATCAAGCTGTTACTCAATTTCTAGTCAAGTGGAAAGATCATGGGGTTGAAGATGCCACTTGGGAGGATTGCTACGAGTTTCACCTTCGTTATCCCGCTTTCCTTCCTTGAGGACAAGAAAGCTCAGGTTGAGGGGGTAATGATGCGTAGCATCTTATCGATATAGTATAATAAAGCGATGTATTCAGATTGAGTGATTGTTTTTTGTATAAATAGGGCCTTATGCCCTCATTTGTTAGTAATGCCAAAAATAATCTTTTCTCATCTCTCTCTCCCCTCATCTTCTTCTTCTAACTCCCTTCTCACCTCACTCTAACTCACCAATCTTGCCCTAATTAGGTTACAATCTAATTGATTGTAACAATATTAGAGCCAATCTCTGATTATATTCATAATTTACATGAATAGGTATAATAAGATCGAAATAAATAGATTTACGATTTAATAAAATAGAGATTTTATTAGAAGAAAAGTTAGTTTAATTTGACATTGATTATAATCTGCGGTTCGATTTAAATTTAAATCAATAATGAATTAATAGTTAATTATGATGATTGTATAAAGTAAGGATTTAAATTGTTTAAATCGTTGATGAATTAATAGTTAATTAAGATTATATAAAGTAATGATTTGAATTGTTTAAATTGTTAATTAATTTATAGTTAATTAGTTCATTTAAAATATTTAAATTATTACTGAATTATTTGTTAATTCAAATTTGTCAATTCATGAAATCATATTTATATTATATGCATGATGAGATTTTGCACATTGAATCATGATTTTTGAAATCGGATAAAATTAATCTAATGAGATTAGATTCAGTTAATTTTTACAAAATCAGATAAAGTTGATCTAATGAAATTAGATTCAATTATTTTTAGGAAATTGGATAAAGTTGATCTAATGAGATTAGATTCAATTATTTTTAGGAAATTGGATAAAGTTGATCTAATGAGATTATGTTCAATTAATTTTAAATCAAATACTTTAATATTTAAATTTAAAAAAATTTATTTATTCTTTTTTGGGAGGTAAAGACATTAGTACTAGTTTACATTATAATTAAATTAATTATTTTATTAATTAATTTCTTTTTAGAATAAGATTCTAAATTAAATTATGAGATAATCTAAGTTGTAAATCAGTAATATATTAAATAAAAGTTAATTTTAAATTATTTTGGAATGAGATTTTGAAATAGACTATGAGATAGTTTAAGCTCCAAATTGCTACTGATTTTAAATAAAATTAATTTTATTAATTAATTTAATTTTAGAATTAGATTTTAAAAATAGATTATGAGATAATCTAAATTTTGATATTATTTTAAATAAAAAAATTAAATTAATTTAAATTAATTTATTTAATTTTATAATGGGATTCGAAAGAGTAGGTTATGAGATGAGCTATGGTACCATTTTTTAAAAGTAAAATTAATTAATTAATTTTATTAATAAATTTAGAATGAGATTCTAAAGTAAGATTATGAGATAATTAATATTATAAAATGATAATATTTTGAACAAATTAATTAATTAATTATGGTTAATTTGAGAATGAGAGAAGTTATGAGATAATCCAGATTACAAATGCAAGTTAATTAAAAACCACTATTACTAAAAATCAAGTGGGAGCGAGGTTTCAATTGTTGTAACCTTACAGTCTCCATTACCAGCTTAGCAGTATATTAGATCAATAGACCTCCCTACGGAGGATGTTGGTTTGCAGATTATAGGGTTAGACTTCTATTGTGCAAAGAAGCGATGCAACCATGCTATCGTGGAGTATTACGTGTATTTGTATGGAGAGGTAATGGTTTACACTTGACACGCAAGTGATGCATTAGCCTCCCCGTGGAGCTCTGTTGTGTTATGGTATAGACTAAGGTAAAGTGGTGAATTAATCATGTTTAGTAAGAGTTACAAGAAAATATGTTAATTGAGAATAGTTATCACTCGAACTAGCTTCGTGCGACGCCGCTGCCGCGAAGTAAGAAGTGGTGTGTTTGGGTCATTATTGTATGCATGATAGTACAGTTTTGTGGATATCTAACTTATTGTATATGCTAAATTGAAAGAATAGATATCACTGCATTATACATGATTCTTGTTAGACAATTACATGAACGTTTGCATTTACCATATTTTAAAATGGATACGTCTAGTGAACTTCACTTGATTACTAATGCATAATAAACTCATTGGACCAAATTACTTTGACTAGAAAAGCCAAGTTGGACTTATTTATTACTCACAAGGGAGCTATTGGAAAGAAAGGAAAGGGCAAGGTTGCTAGTGTAGCAACGAAGTCCGTAAAAAGGGTAGCAAAAGGAAAGTGTTTCTTTTGCGGGAAGACTGGCCACTAGATGAAAAACTACACTAAGTACTTAACTTTTCTTCTTATAAATACTACTAAGCCATCTGGTGAAAATAGGTTGATATTTCACTTAGTTGAGCCACGCACAGTTGAGAGTCCACCGGGTTCCTGGTGTGTGGACTCAGGTTCAACTGACCATGTATGTAATATGTTATAGGGGGCTCAGGCTAACCAAAAGACTGCATAATGGGGAGCTATACCTGATGGTTAGGGACAGTAAAAGAGTAGTGGTCTTAAGTGTAGGAGATTTGGCTTAGTCTTTAGTGCTAGAGTTTTTGATTTTAAAGGATTATTGATGTGTAGCTACTCTGCACAGGAATTTTATTTTTTTATCTCATTTTATGAATAATTGTTACTCAGTTGATTTTTTATTATTAACTTCTTAAATAAATTTGCAAAATATACATGTATAAGTGGTTTATTGATCAAAATTCTCACATTTGTTTAAAAGAATCTAAAACAAGCTCACTTGTTAAATCTCCTAAAAGAAAACACCTTGAAAGGGATAATACCTACACATGGCACCAAAGTTTAGATCGCACTAATTCGAACAGGATCCAAAAACTGATAAAAGGTGGACTGATAGAGGCTTTGGACTTGAGCTCATTACTAGTTTGTGAATTCTGCATAGAATGAAAGGTGACCAAGTTTGTCTTAAAACGTAAAGGCAACAAGGTTAGTGACTTGCTTGATTTGGTTCACACATATATATGTGGACCAATGAATGGTCAAACAAGTAGTGGGTATGAGTACTTCATCACATTATTGATGATTACTCAAGGTATAGATATGTTTAACTAATGAGATATAAATCGGCCTCTTTTGAAAAGTTCAAAGAGTACAAAGTTGAAGTTGAAAAGCAATTAGGTAACCAAGTCTAGTCACTTCGATTAGATCAAAGTGGTGAATATCTTTTGGGTGAGTTTTTAGATTTCCTAATTGCAAATGGGATAAGATCTCAGCTTTCTGCTCCAGGTTCACCGTAGTAGAATAGTGTTGTAGAAAGAAGGAATAGGACATTGTTAGAGAGGGTAAAGTCCATGCTGTGTCATGTTGCTTGACCAATCTCTTTTTTGGGGTTATCCCAAAGGAACAAGGATGGTCTTTTCTACAGTTCTTTTGAACAAAAAGTTTTTAATAAATGTAAGTGTGAAATTTTTAAAAGGAGGATTTTGTAGTAGACTACAAAAGAGAAAAATAGAGTAGTGTTAGAGGAGTTAAAAGAAAATGACGCTAATTCTAAACAGCTAAACACAACTCAGCATACAATAGATGCTTTAGATGCACCTACTGATAAGGTTGAGGATGTTTTAAGTACACAAGAACCTAATAGTGGTAGGATTGTTAGGGCAACTTATAGGTTCATGGCAGGAGCATTAATGATTGACCGTGATATTGAATCTGATCCTCACAGCTACAATGAGTCCGTTAAAGACAAGGATGCTGACCAATAGGTCTTAGCAATGAAATCAGAGTTAGGATCTATATATTCTAATCAAGTCTGGAATCTTGTAGAGGTGCCTATTGGCATTAAGCTCATTTGTTGTAAATAGGTCTACAGGAGAAAAACGGGAGTGGACAGGAAGGTAGAGACCTTTAAAGCAAGACTGGTTGCCAAGGATTTTACCCAAAAGGAAGGAATTTATTATGATGAGACTTTCTCACCAGGAGCCATGCTAAAGTCCATACTCTTATCCATTGCAGCTCATCATGAGATTTGGCAAATGGAAGTCAAAACGATCCTTTTGAATGGTTGTCTTAAAGAAGACATCTATATGGTCGAACAAGACAGTTTTATTGGCAAAAATTAGGAGCGTATGGTATGCAAACTGAAGAAGTCCATGTATGGACTGAAGCAAGCATAATGCTCATCTAATATTAGATTCAGTGAAGCAATTAAGTCTTATGGTTTTGAGCAATTGGTTGACGAACCATCCGTGTACAAACGACATCAAGAAAAAGTAGTGGCTTTGTTAGTATTATATGTCAAAGATATACTACTCATTAGAAATGATGTAGGGGTTTATCAGCTGTAAGGATTTGGTGAGCTAGTTCCAGTGGCTATTCAGATTTAGACTTCCCGTCAGCTCGACATACGACGTATGGGTATGTCTTTTCCCTTGGAGTAGGAGCCATTAGTGGGAAGAATGTCAAACAATATTCTATTGCTGACCTCACTATAGAGGCTAAATACGTTGTAGCTTCAGAAGTTGCATAGAGGGCATGTTGGTTCAGATAGAATAATTGACCTAGTAGAATTTTCGTTCATACACAAAAGAGATGGGTATAACACTTGTCATAAATTGGATTTACGACAGGTGGAAAATTGTTAGGATTAGTGTCCTAAAATCCAAATTTATTCTATTAATATTATTTTAGTAAAGAATAAAATTGAAGTTTCAGTCGTTTCCTTGTTAATTTTGTGTAAGCGAGCATTTATAATGCATGTGTTTTTCTCTTTTAAAATATCCATGCGATAGATGTTGTCCTCAGACTACAATTTACATGTTTGTCCTAAGTGGTTTATGAGATTAACCCACAAATAGACTTGAAACAAATGGTACGGATTGTTGTTTGAAAGACTCGTAGTCAAAGACAAGTTTGAACCACTTGTATGCAAAGACTATAACGTGACACTTTAAATAACTTGTCTTGGTCATATAGATGGTGATCCAAAAGCGTTAGTTTGTGTGTTTAATAAGATTGTGGATCACTTGTTTCGAGACTACTATTGGAGATAAGTGATTTATGTTGTACAGTTTGAACGACGACCCTAAATCCTGAGAGTATTCTGGACTGGTGCATAGAGCATTAGTTACTTTGGTATACTTTAAGTGAGGTCTAAACGCATGACTGAATTCCCACGTACACCGGGTAGCTGCGTGAAGTGTTACAAGGATCAATGTATTCAATAGAGAATCTACAGTCTCTTATGAGATACAGATGTCCCTTTAATTGATTTGTAAATATTTGAATAGTTTGGAATCTTTGGCGAAAGTATTCCAAGTGTTTGATATTGGAATTTGAACAGTGAATATATGTTCAATTATAAATAAATTATTTAGTGAAGGGAGAGTCGGAAACTAATAGAGAAGTTGTGAGAATGATAATGGTGCTAGTTATATTTATCTTTTGAGATGGAAATCTAGTGGAGGGGTTGTTGTCATCAATATAGTCTATTAGGGAGATATCGAATAAATGGTTTAAGTCTGAAATGCAGTAAAATTGATTTAGTGGAATCAAGTCTCATTAAATAGTAATTAAATTATTTCATGAGATGATTAATTTATCTCATTTGGTTCTAGATTTAAATTGTCCCTGAGGCCTATGCGCAAGCCTCTATATTTATTGCCATCGAAAAAATTTTAAAGAATTCATGAGATGAATTATTTATCTATGAGATGGGTAAATTTAAATTTTTCAAACAGTATTCATGAGATGAATAAAATTAAAAATTATAAAATAAAATAATTTTGAAAAATTAAAATTCATAAGATGAATTTTTACATGTGAAAAACAAAGAAAAAAAATACAAAATATACACACATAGGCAACAATCCATGTCTAAGGAAATGAGCCAACCAGCGCACGACAATAAGCGAGATCTGCATGAACGCCTATGGCCCAATCAGGGGCTGCTACATGTCACGCGGTACAATTTAAAAAATCACACGTTTTTAAATTGAGAGTGAAATGCATCGTTTTACTTGGTGTCGTTATGAAATGTTGTGTTTTGTCTTATAACTAGGAATCCCACATCGAAAAATTAGGTTTTTTTTCTCCGGTATACTACTATAAATAGAGGTACCTAATCCAAAGGTTTGGCATTCAATTGAAACAAAATATTTTGGGTTTATGAACATTGTTTCGAATACCTATTTGGAGAGAAAATTTTCCGTTGAAAATTTTCTTTCCTTGGTTTAATTTTTTTCGGAGTCCACCCTCTGGGCAGCTCGAGGTCATTGCTTAGAAGATCATGGGGTCTTGATTTTGATGATGATTATTATTTTCTAGTTTTCTTTATTTGGAGCAAATCTTGATATGTTTTCTTTTCCAGTTTTCTCTTTTCTATTAATTTACAGCATTTGTTATTATATCTGCTTAAGTTTATGTATTGTTATGAATGTATTAGAGTAAAAGGCCTATAGATTTAAATTAAGAATTTAGATCTGTAGATTTAAATTATGAATTTAAATCTGTAAATTTAAAATTATAAATTTTAAATCAACCATAGGTTTAGAATTATGAATTCTAAATCTCTTTCGCTGCGTAAACTTTATAAAATTAGGGAGAATTTTTGAAATTCGTCCTAACAACCGGTATTAGGGCAAAGGGGTTTATAGAGATAACCTTATTCCCGGGAGCTCTCGCACATAAGGTGTCACGAAACGTGACTCTCCTACCAGGGGCTTAGGTAGAGAGAAAAATCTCCTACTCTAAATGCTCTAATAGGTGCTCTTTGTTGTGACTATAGTTGAGAACTGTGAATCCAACAATTCGCATCAGAGTTATATTTTCCCAACATTTGTATCCTTGAGGATATTTCGTATACCGAAATAAACCTTAAGGAAAGTGATTACATAGCCTCGACATTTAAGGTCTTTCGGTTACCCATTTGCAAGGATTTTGCAAGTATTTCATTGATTTGTTCTAGCTATATGTGTATACATCAGATCTAATTTTGAAGGTCAAAGCCCCAAGTATGCACCACAGTTATTGCAATGTCATAAACGACATGCACATACGCGTGATTGCTACGCCAAATTGCTCCTTGTTCTACGACCAAGCAGTGATCTAAACTTCCCATTTTTGAACTTTGTCTTTGTTCTTCTACAGCCGGTCACCTTGGGATTGAAGAATGAGATAGCAAAAGAAAGGATTGTGTTGAGGAAATGCTCTGACCATATTTGCCGGGTAGCTACTCGGAAATGGAGCAGCGGGCAGGCCATCGTTGGCGTACCTGGCTATGGAGTGACAAGTGAGTTCTTGGTGGAACATCCTTGGTGGCATGTTCCACCTAACAGTACGTGACCCAGCCTAGGGCTACTCTATCACGGCACATCACCCCGCCTAATCTACTCACTTCTCTGTCCCCGAAAACGTAAGCTACCTAGCACACTTTACCTCCCCACTAAGGAAAGCCACCACCCGTCTAACAAATCAACATTAGCCACGCGACTTAATTAAGCTCCCTAAGTAAGCCCTCTTTTAGCTATAAATAGAGGGGGAGATAGTCAACTAAAGGAAAGGGGAAATCAAGGTAGTAACTTGGTCCTTTTTCCTTTCCTCCAAAAACGAGTTTGAGTCCAGCTCGTCCTCAAACGAACCTGTTCAATTTATCCCGAAACAGTTCGTATATCATAATATTTCAAAATACAGTGTTTTTCGCATTATATAGAAAATAAATTTTGACCAAGTAATTGCCAACAGCATACCTACCTCGCCATGGCAACACAGTGGACGTGGTATCTAGCAGTGCGTCATTCTTGTTGGAAAAATAGTGCTAGTTAGTGATTACAAAATTTCTAATTCAAGATAAATGAAAGGAACTTCAAATAAATAAACTAAACCTAGTAAAGCAAACTTAGTGATTTTAAACCGAACCACCTCAACCTCAAGCCAAGCCAGTCTTGAGCTTAAACAGAAGCAGCCTCAAGCTGATAGATTTGAATATGAACAAAAGCAACATCAATGGATCACCTCAAACATTAAATAGCCATGTATTGGAGTTCACCACTACCCAAAGTCGTTTATGGCCCTGCAGCGATACAACAAGGCCAAATTGCACTCCAACATAGGGTTAACACAATGTCCACCACTAAAGTATACTTATGAGTGAGGGATCAGGGGATGGCGAAATTTTCTCGGTAATGACAACAGAAGAACCTTGAGAGATGAGAAGCAATACAAGGGAAGAAGATTGTTTACTCTGGATTTCAAAGTTATTCTGCTTATAGGCAGGGAAATCCACCTATTGGAGTATCAAGCACTTAAAGGGATGCCAAAAAAGCAAGCTTAGTCATGGAAGTTGATGGCGTATATGGAAGGAGTGGACGAATATTATGAATCGAATGATACAACCTTTGTTATCGAAGGAATGGTCATGGAAGTGGTATTCAGCTAGGAAACAAATCTCCCACACTTTCAATTTTGTCATAGCGACAATAAAAACAACCATCATTAAGCGAAATTTTTGAGTTGGAAAAAAGTCCGCACTTCAAAGCGACGCGATGCAATGGCCAACTCAGCTCAACAGGGCTCAAGCACATGTGGCTCACCATCACCAAGCCCACTCAAGGGCCTCAAGAGTTTACAAAGCCAAGTGAAGGGGAAGTATAAAAAGTGACTTTCTCACTTCTAGATTTTTATGTGGGATATGGTTCTCAAGCAAAATTGAGTCACGTACCTCCAATGATTCCATTCAACAATGTTTGAGATGTTATGTCATGCAAGTGGCATTTGCCATGATATCGAGTCATTTAATTCATTTGCCAATTAGTCTTTGTACAACTGGGTAAAAATGGTACAAAGGAGTAGAGATGGGGAGGATAAAGGGGTAAAGTAGAAGATACGGGATTATTTTATCGTTCTTTGGATATTGTTTAATAAAGTGGGGTATAAGTAAAGATGGATAAGTAAGGGGATATTTGACAACATAAAACAATTTTCCTTTTCCATTTTTATTTAGAAAACAATGATTAAAACTGAAAACTCGTTATAGTTTTCAAGTATTGAAAATTAGAAAATGCAAGTGATCACAATTTTCAATTTTTTGAAAACAAAGAATGATATATAAGTAATACCCATAAATTCGAAAATTGAATAAAACATCTCGAACTCGGTATGAACAATTATGTCACTGGGTTTGAGTACAAATATCACTTTGATACACAATTTTAAAGTGCAAGTCACTACTCTTAATTTTTAATGCATAAAAGAAAAGAATAAGTTTTTGTATAATACAAATATAATTACGTATACAACCTTCTATCTTTTGTAGTTTTTGGGACAAATTCACCTTTTATGTCGTCTCTTACAATGGCGATATCGTTCTCGTTACAGACCACCACAATATGAAGTAAATAACGTATTTGTTTTATCGTTTATTCATACATTATTGAAATTATCTTTTTTTGCCTTAGTGGATGGTTTGGTGCAAAACGCAACGAGTTCCCCCAAGTGAGCTTTCCCTTCAAAAATGAGGAACTTAGACTTAAATACGCAAAAAGGCTTGCTTTATTATGTTCCACAAAGATGGTTGTCATTAAACAACTCCCATGATTCACTTATGTGTCTTTAAGGGTTAGAATTAATGAAAAGAGTGTGAGAACATGAGAGAAAGAGAAAGGGTGGAGTGAAGAAAAGAGAAAAAGAAGAAAAATGAGAGTAAGCAAGAACAAAAGAGAAACTTGTAAGGAACATAGATACAGATATTCTAGAAAACAGTTTCAAACTATTTTTCAAATTTTCCAAAAGAGTAAGCAAAACTAGAAAATTGTTTTCTAGTTATTTTCTTAGAAAATTGGGCTTCTAAATAACCTTTTCAATTTTTCAGTTTTTAAGGCAAATTTTCAAAAAAAATTAAAAATTTATAAAACAATCCTTAAATTGTTCTTATCCGACAATTGGATAGAAGAGGGTAGAGGTTGTTACTTTTTAAGTAGGTTTGTAAATGTTAGGGAAATATTAAGTAGGTATTAAAATTAATCATTAGCTTCAAGGCATATAGTGAATCATTTTTTTAGGACTTATTTTATGGATACCGAAATAGTCTAAGGGATACAATGAAACCTAAAACAATGCGAGAGTAAGAGCTTAGAGATGAAGGATAATAAAGACTTAAAGAATAAGAGAATGATGTTTTTTAAAGTCATGTTTTGATATCCTTTTCAGCGTCCTTTACAAATGTCTTTGGTTAGGCTTTATATAGGAGTTCATTTGTTTCTTGGGAAGAGACACGTATAGTTTTTAGCAATGGACATACTATTTAAAATATATTAGACTAATTTCACAAAAATCATAAAAACATGTGAAAGGTAACGGCCATAACTGTTTTGTGCGCCGACACACAAAGTTTGTTTGCCGACACACAAGAGTTGTGTGTTGACACACAGGGCCTGTGTGTCGACACAGAGCTCTATGTGTCAACACATAGACCCAGCCTCTGAGGTCTGTAAGACTGTGTGTCGACAAAAAGAATCTATGTGTCGACACACAACTTCCCGAGTGCTTATGTAAAATCGACATGTTTAAGTCAAAACATATCAATACTTATTCTAAACACTTTATTTTGAAAATACAACTATATTAAATGATCACCCGTCATCCTTCCGTCACATTTCTCTCGCGCTCTTTCCTTCTTCTTCGCCAACCACCGCTTTTGTGCTCTCTCTTTTCCCTCATTCATCCCTTGCACTACCGCCAATTTTGAATGGTGGTCACTGTTTCGGAGATTTTTGGTTAGGTTCTTTTAGATGAGAGCGAGACTCAACCCTCACTTGAGAAAGCAGCTGCTAGCGCTTGTCTTGATATCCCTGCAAAATAAAAGAGGCCGTTAGAGGGACCCACGGGTTTTGTCCGCGGGAGACCCCTCTGATGCCTAAGTTAGTGAAAGCATAATAAAATTAAATAATGAGTAAATAGCGTAAATAAACAGTAATAAATACTTATCGTATATGGAGAGGGGGTCCTCGGTCACTGGTGGCTGGAATCCGTACCAGCGAGGTAGCGGTGTCCGTACCGGCGGCGTATGGGTGGCCCTTGGGTAGAGAAAGACAGAGGAGAGAGAAAGTGGGGTTCATCCCTGGTAGCTGGTGGCCAGAGTATTACTGGCTAGGCGGAGGCCGGCGACGAGGTGGCGGCGAAGTGGTCGACGTCGCACCGGAGGAGATGGTCGGAACAAGAGGAGGGAGAAAAGGGAGAGAGAGAGAATGGGGTCCTCGCCTGCCCTCACCCCTCTTCTTGTTGTAGATATTTATAGAGGAGGGCTGATGTTGGCGGTTGGGGAGGTGAGGTGGCGGTACCGAAGGGGCTGGCAGTACCCGAGGCTTGGCGGTAGCAGGTGTTGGCGGTAGTAGGTGGTTTGGTGGTAGAGGAGAAAATAAGGGAGACGGTGAGAGAGAGAGAAAGAAGTCTGAGGAGAGAGAGAGAGATCTGAGGAGAGAGAAAGTGAAGTGGGGAAGAAGTAAGAGAGGGAGGGGGGGCCCACCCGAGACAGGAGAGAGGAGAGAGAAAGAGAGGAAATATATAAATAAATTATATTTTATTTTCGTTATTATCTCGTTGTCCTATTTTAATATTAACCTGATTAGGTTTATCCTCTACAGTTAGCCCCCTTCTTCATGGGTGAATGAGACCTGTTCACATTCGGCCGTAGATGGTACAACATCCAAATGCTTAGACGATATGCGGACTGTCAAGATTCTGATGAGCGTTATCCGTTATGAGGAATTTCATAGGCGTCACCTGTGAGGTCTTTTTATGAGGACGTTGTTTTGGTTTAACCGTCTATGGTTTCTTTGTTGCGATTTCAAGCTGGCAATCGGTTCTTACGCTTCCTTGTTGATGAATGTTTTTAACTTTTGGTTTGTAAATTATGACACAGTTCTTAGGTTTTATCGAAAATTTATTTTATATCTTTCCTTTTTCTGCTTAGTGCTTTACAAAATTATTGTTGGTTGCTTTGCCTTTTGTGGTATGATGGCTTTCCCTTTGCTATGAGGGGGGGTTCTCATGTTGGTAGGATTAGATACCGCTGGCCCCATCGTTAGGTGGGGCTTCCATTGTTAAGTGTTTCTAAATTTGTTGAGAGTTACCGTTAGTCCTAATGTTGGGCGGGAATTAGGTCGTTAAGGCTTTTCAGTAAACGTGGGCTGCCGTTAGTTCCAATGTTAGGCGGAACTCATACCGTTAAGGCTTCTCGGTTGACGAGAATGCCTTTAGTTCCAGTGTTAGGCGGAACTTATGCCGTTAAGGCCTCTCGGTCGATGAGAGCAACCGTTAGTTCCTAGTGTTAGGTAGAACTTATACCGTTAAGGCTTCTCGGTTGACGAGAGCTGCCTTTAGTTCCAGTGTCAGGTGGAACTTATGCCGTTAAGGCTTCTCGGTTGACGAGAGCAACCGTTAGTTCCAGTGTTAGGTGGAACTTATGCCGTTAAGGCTTCTCGGTTGACGAGAGCTGCCTTTAGTTCCAGTATTAGGTGGAACTTATACCATTAAGGCCCGGAACATGGAGCAATGTACAAAACCATGGAAAAAGAACCGGCTAACGCTAAACGAAGCCCCTAGCCGTTAAGGCGGGGAAAGATAAAACAATATATAGAACTAAGAAAAAAGAACTAACTGACGTTAAACAAAGCCCCCGGCCGTTAAGGCTGGGAACGATAACGCGATGTATAAAACCAAGGAAAAAGAACTAACTAACGTTATACAAAGCCCCCAACCGTTAAGGCTGGGAAAGATAAAACAACAATATATAAAACTAAGGAAAAAGAACTAACTAACGTTACACAAAGCCTCATCCGGTAAGGTTGGGAAAGATTAAGCGATGTATAAAATCAAGGAAAAAGAACTAACTAACGTTACACAAAGCCCCCAGCTGTTAAGGCTGGGAAAGATAAAACAATATATGCAACTAAGGAAAAAGAACTAAACAAAGCCTCTAGCCGTTAAGGCTGGGAAAGATAAAACAATATATAAAACTAAGGAAAAATAACTAACTAACGTTACACAAGGCCCTCAGCCGTTAGGGCTGGGAAAGATAAAACAATATATAAAACTAAGGAAAACTAACTAATGTTAAACAAAGCCCCCAGCCGTTAAGGCTGGAAAAGATAAAACAATATATAAAACTAAGGAAAATTAACTAACGTTAAACAAAGCCCCTAGTCGTTAAGGCTGGAAAAGATAAAACAACAATATATAAAACTAAGGAAAATGAAGTAACTAACGTTAAACAAAGCCCCCAGCCGTTGAGGCTAGGAAAGATAAAACAATATATAAAACTAAGGAAAAAGAACTAACTAACGTTACACAAAGCCCCCGGCCGGCAAAGGCTGGGAAAAATAAAGCAGCGCATTCAAACTAAAGCAAATACACCAAATAACACCAAACGAGGGCCCCCAGCCGGCAAAGGCTGGAAAAAATAAAGCAACGCATTCAAATAAAAGTAAATACACTAAATAACGTCAAACGAGAGCCCCCAGCCGTAGGCTGAGTCGGAGTGTATTATGAATATTTTTAACTCCAAGCCCCCAGCTGTGGGCTGGGTTGGAGTGTGTCACTTGTTTGTCGGCTGAGGCGTTTATGGTTCAAATACGCCTTATTTGCCTGGAAAGGGAACATGGTTATGTTTGAGTACCGCTTTCCTGGCAAGGGCTTATAGCGTAAATGTGGCTTACCTGCTCGAGATGGGCTTACGGTTTAAATAGACATCGCCTTCCATAAAAGGGCTTATGGCTACGTCTGAGCGTTGCTTGCCTGAGAAAGACTTACAACGTAAATGTGTGTTACCGGCCTAAGAAAGACTTATGGCTTGACTAGATTTACCGTCAGCCCGATGTTAGGTGGGACTTACACAAACGCGGACTCTCAGCTGGTGAGAGTGTACCTCCAGTCCCGATGTTAGGTGGGACTTACACAAACACGGACTCTCAGCTGGGGAGAGTGTACCGCTAGTAAAGACTTTATGCCTTTCAATATGGCTGAGAGCAAACTGAACCTGCCAGTCTTTTTGCAAGTCAAGAATAGTTTCAGCCATCTTACTGGTGACCTCACGTGAAGTTTCTAATTGGTAGAGGTCTAACTTAATAGAAAGTTCCCCAGTGGGTAGAGGTGATTAAAGAAATCATTCAAATCGAAATGAGTAACTCGTATAACATAAACTAAAAGTCCCCAGCAAGTAAAGACTGGGTTAACAGAACAAACCGTTCAAACTAAAACAAACGACTTGAGTAAAGCAACTAAAAGCCCCCAGCCGGCTGGGAAAAACAAACCATTTAAACTGAAATAAACAATTTATGTAAATCAACTAGAAGCCCCCAGCCGGTAAAGGCTGAGGTAAATAAAACAAACCATTCAAACTAAAATAGACAATTTAGGTAAAGCAACTAAAAGCCCCCTGCCGGTAAAGGCTGAGGTAAATAAAATAAACCATTTAAACTAAAATAGACAATTTAGGTAAAGCAACTAAAAGCCCCCAGCCGGTAAAGGCTGGGGTAAATAAAACAAACCATTTAAACTGAAATAAACAACTTAAGTCAAGCAACTAGAAGCCCCCAGCCGGTAAAGGATGAGGTAAATAAAATAAACCATTCAAACTGAAATAAACAATTTAGGTAAAGCAACTAAAAGCCCCCAGCCGGTAAAGGCTGAGATAAATAAAACAAACCATTCAAACTAAAATAAACAATTTAGGTAAAGCAACTAGAAGCCCCCAGCCGGTAAAGGTTGAGATAAATAAAACAAACCATTTAAACTGAAATAAACAATTTTGGTAAAGCAACTAGAAGCCCCGAGCCGGTAAAGGCTGAGGTTAATAAAACAAACCATTTAAACTGAAATAAACAATTTAGGTAAAGCAACTAGAAGCCCTCAGCCGGTGAAGGCTGAGGTAATAAAACAAACCATTCAAACTAAAATAAACAATTTAGGTAAAGCACTAAAAGCCCCCAGTCGGTAAAGGCTGAGATAAATAAAACAAACCTTTCAAACTAAAACAAATAGCTGGTTTATAACGAAACTCGCACCAAGGACACGTTAGGTTTTATTTTATTTTTCCTGTTTGCTATTGAAATCATTCGTTTTAACAAGGTATTGCCTCATAGATTAATAGCTACACGTGTGAGTTCAGGCATATGTACGAAAATACGCTAGAACTTGACTAATACGGTTCAGCTTAGTCACATCTAAATTTGCTGAAGTGATTAAATATGAAGGCGCTTGTTTGGTGACGGTCGAACAAGCCAGCCTTGGTTCAATTAGGCTTAAATTGGTGTAGTCCGATGGAACCTGATTGAATTTATTCAAACTTCAGACCTATTAATTTGCATTTTTAGATCAAGGTCCACACCGAACAATAGTAGTGGTTTAATTTCGTACTAGCATTTGCAATCTTATTGAAGTTTTTGAATTACAATAATTAAAAATGCTCTTCAGTCTAGACATGGACCACAGAGAGAGATGAGGATAATTACGCTCTAATCAAGGAGCGAAGATAGAAATCAGCTGCGACTAGTCCGTAATGGTTTTAGATTCAAGGATTATTCTTATTTAAGCATAACTTGATAAAAGGCTTGAGTTGCTAGTTTAGCGTTTCACCACCAGAGGACCTTTATCGAAATCCTGCACTGTGTTTTATACACAAAACAATGCCCAATGTTCCAAGAAATTGTTTACTTTCGATTACGACTACAAACATATGCAGCCATACTTAGAAGCCGGATGATGTCCTCCGCAATGATTATAAACTGAAACCTGGTAGGTTTCCTCAAATCCCTAGCCAAGATATACATCTTCAAATATACCTTGAATTGTCTTACCTCCAGTTTTATTTTATCAATTTCTTTCTGAGTTCATCATCATATAACAACTGTATGAAGCTTTACATCACTCAAAATAAATAAGTTTTATATACTGATGGTTGAAATGATGACCGGTGCCAAGAAACACGCAAGAAATGTAATAGTCCCAAGGGTTTAATCTTTTTATTCAGCTAAATTCGAATCCCGCTAGATCAGCAAACTAAACTTGCTAAATTAGGAGTGCATATGGGCTGAGTTAAACCAAATCGCCTCAGGCCCAGGGCTTGGCTTGTCAATATCCAACATGGGTTGAGCCTAACTGGAAGCTTAGCAAGCCCAGATACTTTGAGTTTGAACTCAGCTAATTATTAAGTCAATATTGTGGGTGGCGTTGGGCAGTGGCACCCAACTACCCTTGCTGATGATCTTGCGTCTTTGAAGAAACCTTTGCCAGTATTATCGGCGGTAATTTTTAAGTTGGCTTATTTTAGCGTTATTCGTAGTTTACTCGTGATAGTCTATGATATCATTGGTTGGTAGTAGTTTATCTACTGCCAATTTCTTCTTACTCAGGTCTAAATGTGGATAACGATGTTCCCAAAGAGTTTTCGCTAGCTTCGTTGGCTGTAGCTTAAGTCTTGAAACGTTGATGGTAACGTCTCTGCTCGCGCATCCCCTGCCACACTTGTTGGCGGTATCCCAGCTAGGCTAGTTGCTTTTATTGGCGAGCTCAACCTGATGTGTTATCGTTGGATCCCCTTCCGAGAATACATGCCCAGTCCGGGGGCAGTAGTATCGTTATTTGGGGGAGCCCCCTTTTTGATGCCCCGGCTATGTTTAGCTTCTTGTTTTAATCCTAGTTCTTTTTATTCGTACTCTTGGGAAGTTGCGGTTAATCCTTGTTACCTTGCACGTCTACAAGTTAACTTAAGTTCTTGCCGTTAGATAAGAGCCTCTAGTTTAGTAATTAACGGCAGCCTCTAGTTACTAACTGGGGTGGATCATATTGTGAAAAGATAAGTCATAAGCTCCTAGTCCCCGGTCGTTAGCTGGTTTGGGACGTACCGTAAATAGCCCGTGTGTATTCTGTATATGAATAGAAAGTACGGAATAGCGTGAACCCATATTGTAGAATAATAGTTCCGACTAGCAACAAATAGTAAAATTTGTGAGTCGTACTAGCAAGAAACCCGCGCAGGAGCCGGAGGGGGGAGAGATCAACATATAGGCACAGTGTTATGATCCTGTTGTGGATCATGATACGATGTGTTTACGAACCTTCGTGTTTCGTAAACGCACACCCGCAACGGTGTGGGCAGTGTGGGCGGCCCAGTGTCGTGTGCATCATACAAGTAGCGTTGCGCGCTGTGTCACAAGCGCGTCCTGGTTGCAGAAGTTCCTCGGTTTAAGAAAGACACAGGTCGTTGAAGTCGGGTTTTGGGGCATCAGGTGCCCTATCCCCAAATAGTGGTGCTAAATGATTTATCCCGGTAATGGGAGCGGGCCTCGATGTAACTACGAGGGCGACATGAGGTCTGCACGTGAGTAGGACGCTCCGTGAACATGGTGGTGGGCCAAGGGCCAACAGTGCGCGTAATCCGTCCAAGAAAGGCTTGGTCCCTCGTTTGGGATGTGCGACGCAATGTCGAAGCGCCCTAACTTGTAGGATTCAACCTTTAATCGGTGAGAGCATTTGTGATGCTCGAGCCCCCTTGTTAGCGGCAGTGTGCACCAGCTCCGTTTACCACGTGATGGTGCAGATGCGGCGTGCCTTAAGGGTAGAGCTAGGGGCCGTTGGTCATTTGTCAACAGGCACCCAGGTTCGACGCATGCTACGGGGCGGTCGCCCTCTCCAGTAAGTGGCACACTACTTGTATGGGATCGTGTTAGTTCCTTATAAAGACAGCGGCCTCACACATGAGGTGCGCCTAAGGGACTTTGTGGCCCTTGCATGTTGCTCTGGAGCAGGACTATGTAAGTCTGCTCCTAAGGGAATGTCCCGGGTAGTCGAGACATGGTGTTGAAACTCAAAGGGGTGTCGGTGAGGTCCGACATGAGCGATGGCGTCTGGCGGGTGTGTCGGTCCACCGAGCGGGGTTCCCGGAGGTTGAGATGCATTATCGGAACAGAAGGGTTACTGGAGACCATTGCGTCTTGCATTAAGTGAAAGCTAACCGCCTGCGAGCCTCCACGTTAGGTGAAGGTTACCCACCCCACAACTTAGTGCTTTCTTTTTTAGCTGGAACAACACCATCACATACTTCCACGTTCGGTGGAAGTTAACCGCCCACCATTTGTAGAACGGTGAACTTTTACGTTAGGGGAAAGCTAACCGCGGATGATAATTCTAGCTCCCAATCCTTGTTCCAAGGCTAAGTTAACACAAACCACACAAGGGACGTTAAAGCCCTAGCCCCAAGCAAGGGCTTAAGCTGAACATAAATCACATAAGTGACGCATATTGCGCAAATTGCACTGAGAACGTAATTCACATAAGGAATGTAAATTACAAAAAACACGAAGCCCCCGGTTCATAGTCAGGGACCGAGTTGAATGCAAATCCCATAGGGAACGTTAATCATGTAATTTTCTACGAAAAAGATAAATTACGTAAAATTATATGGAGAATGTTGGATCCCCCGTTGTCAAGTAAATACTGTTGTTCATGGTTACTAAGGAACGGTAAGTTCCGCAGTTGCCGAGAGGCAACTTGGGTGGGCATTTGGTTTAGGTGTATAAAACTGTTAATAAGAATGTGATTATGTGTTTGTTAATGGGCATGCCTCGTGGTCTGCGCCTGCCTCCTAAAACAGTGGTAGATTTTATTATGAGCTAGGAGGCGCCCTGTGAGTCTAAAGAATAACGTGTCCTTTGAGTTGTGAAGATAAGGAGTGTTTTTCGATTTCATTCTTAGTTCCAAGAGTACCAGCCTCTTTATTAGAGAGTGGATAAACCAAGATGGGTGTCCTGAAGAGTCTACCGTCACCTTTGTGGTGATAACACCGGAATGAAGGCATTAGTGGTGTTTCTTACTATATTTATAGTGGTTAAGAGAGAGCCCCTTGGAAGTACCGCTAGGGTGCAGGAGTACCGCCAGGGTATGGAAGTACCGTTAGGGTGCAGGAGTACCGCCAGGGTATGGAAGTACTGTTAGGGTGCAGGAGCACCGCTAGGGTATGGAAGTACCGCTAGGGTGTAGGAGTACCGCCAGAGTATGGAAATACCGCTTGGGTGCAGGAGTACCGCCAGGGTATGGAAGTACTGCTAGGGCATAGAATTACCGCTAGGGTATGGAAGTACCGCTAGGGTGTAGGAGTAACGCTAGGGTATGGAAGTACCGCTAGGGTGCTGGAGTTGCGGTAGTTGTCCTTGGTGGCCGTTCACCAGGGTATGCTCATAACGTCTCCTTCCTCGGGAGGCGGTAGTCTTAGCAAACGGTGTCTCCCTTAACAATGGCAATTTAAAGCATTGTTAACTTAAGGTGGCGCATGTATTATTATTATTAGTTTTTCCACCTAGCACCCAAAACTTGGCGGTAACACTTCGTATAAAATCTCTGCTAGGTTAGCTGGTGGAAGTTCATGTCTCCAACTTGTTGATGATAATAGCCAAGCTGAGCTTATTTGCTCTAGCGTTGTTGGTTATTCACGGTAGTCTATGGCACCGTTGGTATTGGTTCACCTAGTAGCAATTTCTTCTTTACTTAGGTTAGAAGGTGAGTAGTGAAGCTCTTAAAGTGTTTTTGACCACCTTGTTAGCGGCCGCTCAAGTTTTGAGTCGTTAAGGACGACGTCTTTACTAGCGGGACCTCCGCCATGGTTGTTGGCGAGTCCAACCCAACACGTTATACAGTGCGTAGCCATCTATGGTTGGTTGCGCGTATTCTATCGAATTTTGTGACGGTTGGGTTTTGGCTAGACGGGCGGAGGGCACCGTTTTGTGGCCCCACTGTTACCTTAAAGGGATTATCCCCAAGATTGTTAGTGGTTGCATTTTTTAGATTTTGTGGCCATGCGTTACCCACTAAAGGTGTAAACGAGGCCACCCAGCCAAGTTTGTTGGGGTTAGGGTCTAGCCAAGCTTGCTGGTGGTAGCTTCACAGTTTGTTCATTTTGACGCTGTTCGTTGGTTACCCATGGTAGCTTATGGTATCGTTGGTGGGTGTTGGCCCAACTAGTGGTGAAGTTTTCCTATACCTAAGTTGAAAGATGAGTGGTGGAGCTTTAAAAGAGCATTCGCCGACAAAGTTGGCGGTAGCTCCAGTCTTAGGGCGCTGAAGGCAAAGTCCCCACTTCACGCTCGTTGGTAGTGTTCCGATTAAGTTAGACACCCAAGAGGCAAACTTTGACGGGTTTGGCCTTACATGTTATTATTGGCGAAGCCCCCGGCTTTGGGCTGCATTACTAAAATAAGAATAGGCTGTCGTCGCTATACGGCCAACCTAATGGGCAGTTGCACCTAGTCAAGGTAAATAGTGCAAAGCCAAGTTATTAGACGAGTCTTTAGCTTGCCTCGCAGTTGGTTTTAATAAGTCACTCGAGTTTGTCGGTGATGGATTTTACTGATGAGCTACTCGTTTAAGGAGCTGGCGAGGCTATATGGCCAAGCTCAGCGGCGGTTGCAGATAATCAAGCTTATGGGTACAGCCAAGTTTCTTGGCAAAGCGTCCGGCTGAAGTTGTTAAGCCCACTTCGTGGTGGCTTAAACCGCTGATTATCGGTGGTAAATTTCTTTACAACAAGCCTTCACTAATGACGCCAACGTGACCTTGGTTGGCCACCGCAACTTTGTTTACAGACTTTTACATCACAAACTGACGTTGATGCCCTTTTTGGCGTCTGCCTAGTTCAAGGATGGCAATGTTATTATCTAAGGGAGCCCCTGAAGGGCTTTAACTCTATAGTAGGCGGCTGGCGGTGATCGCCCACCTGATCTAAATTCTACTTTATTTGGGTTGCTTTTGGTTGCAAACTCTGCCACCTTTACACATAACAACGTTCCGGTCCATTTTAATTGTTGTTAATGTATGGGTTATCATATTTCGAAATATCATATTTGGAACCAATTTTAAGCTATATGAATAGCAAAAATTAAGAAACGAGTATATTCAAATTTAAACACTATGCAGTGAAGTTTTCCATGCGATGAGATTTCTCTTACTCTCGGTCAAGAACAGGGATTACTTGAGAAAAGTCCTTAATATAGTGGCCCTATGGACAGTAAACTTATTAAAGGTTTGACCCAACTTTTCCAAATTAATCACATATCTACTCAAGATATATGAGCTGGGTTGGAGTTAACTTAAAGCAACTTTAGTTAGATAAAATATTTAGTGAGCAATTTTCGAAAAACGGGAGTAATATAATTCGTGTATTGCCGCGAATCCAAGACAAGAAGTCTGATAAAATAATTTTTGTATAATTGAAGCGGGAATATTATGAAAAGCATCTATAACATGCTTTAAAGATCATGATATACTGTTAATTTTACTATAAAATTTAAAACTGAAACCTTTCTTGAAATTTCGGATTAGAAATATTATGAAAAATACCCATAATATAATCCAAAGCTCATGGTGTGCTATGAGCTTTATTGAAATTTGCTATAAATTTACTGAAAAATTAGACTTGAGGTCTTACTCTAAATGTATTAGAAAAAGACATAAAATGAAGTCAAATCCGTAACTCATCTGGTGCTCAAACCGAAATTAGAGAATAGTTAAAGTCCAGAGAAATTCATCATGCTCACAGTTCATTCTTTTATATGTACTAGAACTCGTGTGAAACATAAATTTATTTTCTAATATGGTTGGACACACAATTTGACTTCATTATTAAATTTCTAGTCGTATGACATCCATCACATGAGTGCGTGGGATGTAGAATAAGAGAGAAACAATTTACGCATTTATGCTTGTTTTCAGGAGAAAATTGGTCTCATTTGTCTTTTGTGTGGCATTTTTTATAAAAAGAGTTGCGTCTAACTTTATATATCGACCGCTAGCACGGTTCACCCATTTACTCGATATTGATGTTTCCGATTTGGGTGGACTTAGGTGTGTAATTTGAACGACATGTTTTGACTCGCCGAACTGATAATCCTTAAACATGTATTTGAGGATCAATACATGAACAGTAAAATTTAAAGTTATAGTGCAGTATTCTTATGATACGGACAATAAACTTTAACAATAATCCTTGAAACTAACGTATTTAGTTTTCTGGTACAGCTAATATTGAAATTACAGTACAACTACTTGTGCCAATGTAGACCTTATAAATGCTTGCATTAAATAAATTTTTGCATTAAATAAATTTGGACAAACACCCCAAGCTTCCTCTCTCTTCTCTTTTTTTTTTTTTTTTTTTCAGCTACGAATTTTTTTATTTTATTTTTTTAAAAGAACTAGAAGTGAAGCTTGCCTCAAATTTACTGACAACTTACATCTAAAATCCTAATTCATAGGTATTAGAAGGAAAATAGACAAAGAAAAATTGAGATTAAAGACTTATTTGATGTAAAACGGGTACTGTAGCCCCCCATTTTGTGAGGGTCTTAGGCGATTTGTACGGGATACAAGGCTAAACGATAGCAAACTATCTTCCCACAAACGGCGCCAATTGTTTTGGGGATTTTTGGTTAGGTTCTTTTAGATGAGAGCGAGACTCAACCCTCACTTGAGAAAGCAGCTGCTAGCGCTTGTCCTGATATCCCTGCAAAATAAAAGAGGCCGTTAGAGGGACCCACGGGTTTTGCCCGCGGGAGACCCCTCCGATGCCTAAGTTAGTAAAAGCATAATAAAAACAAAGAATGAGTAAATAGCATAAATAAACGATAACAAATACTTATTGTATATGGAGAGGGGGTCCTCGGTCGCTGGTGGCCGGAATCCATACCGGCGAGGTGGCGGCGTCCGTACCGGCGGCGTATGGGTGGCCCTTGGGTAGAGAAAGACAGAGGAGAGAGAAAGTGGGGTTCATCCCTGGTGGCTGGTGGCCGGAGTATTACCGGCTGGGCGGGCCGGCGACGAGGTGGCGGCGAAGTGGTCGACGTCGCACCGTCGGAGATGGTCGGAATAAGAGGAGGGAGAAAAAGGAGAGAGAGAGAATGGGGTCCTCGCCTGCCCTCACCCCTCTTCTTGTTGTAGATATTTATAGAGGGATGATGTTGGCGGTTGAGGAGGTGAGGTGACGGTACCGGAGGGGCTGGCGGTACCCGAGGCTTGGCGGTAGCAGGTGCTGGCAGTAGTAGGCGGCGTTGGCGGTAGTAGGTGGTGTTGGCGGTAGAGAAGAAAAGAAGGTAGACGGTGAGAGAGAGGGAGAGAGAAAGAAGTCTGAGGAGAGAGAGAGAGAGAGATCCGAGGAGAGAGAAAGTGAAGTGGGGAAGAAGTAAGTGGGGGGGGGGGGGGGGCCCACCCGAGACAAGAGAGAGGAGAGAGAAAGAGAGGAAATATATAAATAAATTATATTTCATTTTTGTTTTTATCTCGTTATCCTATTTTAATATTAACCTGATTAGGTTTATCCTCTACAGTCACCAAAGTTTCGATGCATGCTAAAGCTCAGTGGCACTACCGACGACACACTGCTGACCTACCATATGGACCCAGCACGTGTTGCAACCACCATACTCATACGGGAGTTCAAATCATCGAACCAGACTATCTGAAACATTAGATCTGCATCGAACCTACTAAAATTTATGTTTAGTTGCATGGGTCTCAGTCATTTTAACATGTGTCAGTTCATACTCGAGTCAAACCGGATAACAAGTAAGGGGAAGAGTCAAGTCAATTAGAACAGGCTCAAATTTTTTTCTACCGTGACAAGGTCTACTAACTATTGAGATCTGAAATTCAATTCGACCAAAGCCACTCAAATAATAAACCAAAATTGAGTTAGTGCATACGCTTGTTAATTGGATAGTAAATTGGCCCAACCTATTGGTTACCTTAGTTATTTTGTAAACCCTCTCTTACCAAACCCAACCTCTTAAACGCATTGAAGTTGATATTTGATTTTCGTGAAAGTGATCATCTAGAATGAGTTTAGATGTCTTTGGGAGATTCGAACCATTATCAAGGATATTTGAGATATCACATTGTTCATATTTCCCACATTTATAGGGAAGATAACCGGACAGTAGATTTAATGACAAATATGGGCCATCTTTTGTAAGGATGTGGAGGAGTTGGAGAACCACTTCAAAATTTTGAGCAAATTATTTATACTAATTTCCTAGACATAATTGTCTACTAGGCTTTTCCCGTGTGATAAACGGGTGGGTTTTTGTTGCATACCTTTTTTGGAGGAGCCCTATTGTGGAAGTTTATGAATCAAATTCGCTTTATATTCCAAGCACATATGTTTTGATATACATGTATAGCATTTCCTAAATAAGAAAAGTCAAGGTTAATTAAATGGCTCTATTGATCAAAATCGTGTTGTAGTTCACCTTATAAGTGTAACAAAGAAATTATAAAAAAAAAAAAAGGTGTGTACCAAAGGAAATGTTATTGTTTTGTAGATGGCAACTCTAATTTTGACTTTAAAAATGCATCCTTTTTGAATAATGTGTTCACCATTATACCCATTTTTTTTAATCTACAATGTATTAGTCAATATTTATGATTTAAATTTGGCTTACATTTGGAATCTGTTATTTTTGTTAACAACTATAAACTTGTTTATAATTTTATAATGATATATTAACATAATAATATTGCACAATATAATATAATTGTAGTTGGTTATTGCGTATTTTGCCCCAAATAAAGTGTGTATATAAATTTTATGTGTTTAATATAATGATATACATTAGGTTTTTGTTTTATCTAGATTATGTATATATACTTATATTCATTAGTTTTATTACTTTTTGGTGAAATTGTGTTATGATTGTGGCTCCAAATGTAAAATCATTAATAACACTTTGCATAAACATAAGCAACCAATGCTATATGTCTAAATCGAAAGTTTACTATATATATATATTTTTTTTACTTTCTATACTTAAGATGCAATAATATGTCTTTATTATGTCAACTATATTGTGTAACTATTACTTCAGTTAATATAATGATACAGGACAAAAGAGGTTCCATTTCAAAATAGTTTGGCAATGGGTGGAGTAACTCCTTGGTATATGTATTAGCAATTTCATATGCAACCCACCGATGTGGGATTAATATTTTTACCTGTATCAAACCACCACGCTCCGCATCTCGTATCCACACGAGTTAGCTTTGTGCTAGATTTCTAGTCTCGAGCGAACACTACAATTCCACATCACCACCCTGCAATGGACATGGTTTTGTACTAGATTTATTCTAGTTCCGGGCAAACACTGCAATACCGACGTCACCACTTGAGATTCGGAATGAGAGATCGTACAGCTACGTCGACCAGGGCCCAAGACTTTACTAGGCCGAGATCAACTCCAGAGCAAACCCAGGGACTTCCATGAGACCGAGAATGAGCTCCTTGAAATGTGGTAATCGATTTTGCAACACATCATGCATAGGCCCCCCATAAGACCGCTGAATGACATCGGCCCCTCATATGACCGGTGAACAGCATCGGCCCCCCATGTGACCGGCAATCCACGGCGCAAGATCGATGGCTCTGATACCAATGATACAGACCAAAGGAGGTTCCATTCCAAAACTAGTTGGCAATAAGTGGAGTAACTTCTTGGTATATATATTAGCATTTTCATATGTAACCCACTAATGTGGGATTAATATTTTTGCCTGTATCATATAGCCTATTTGTAAACTAGCCTCTATATTTTACGTATTTTAAACGTACATTACATATTGAAATTTGAAAGCCAATTGCAAACCAAATTTGGAGTAAGCATTATTATTAGCCGGGGAATTGGACGTGTATCCGTTGTCTTACCATTATTCTCTAAGACTATTGCAGTTAGTGTACTTTATACAATTTTGGAAAGCTTAGAGCATCCGATGTCCGTCTCCTCGGGCAAATTGTTTTGCCAGTGGGATGCTATGCTGTGGAATGAAATGGTTTGTCATACATTAATTTTGATGTTAGTGATCAATATTTGTAATTCACATGCTTGCCATATATTTGGCCAAAAGAATGGGTACTTGTAGATGTGGCGTTATACAGTTTATAGCGAGTTCGTTTTGTGAACGGGTTCGATATGGTGGTTTCAAGGGAGAACTAGTATTTTGAACAAAAAGCACGTCTGGGTACCTCTCTATCCACGCATGTTTTACCATGCGGGGGTTTATGACATATTTTATTCCTATTAGTAGGGACTAATTTAGTCATAAAATAAAATATTATAAATCTTTTTAAACCAATGAAGAATATAAGCGACTAATTTGCACATAATTAATTATAAACAACATGGCTCATTTTAAACAAAAAAGGGAGCCAATTTAAACAAATTTAGCCTCCGTTTGTTTCAAAGGAAAAAGAGATTCTGGAAAATAGTTTTCCTAATTTCAATTGTTTGGTGCGCACTTTGAAGGAAAACAATTTCTAAAGAAAAAGTTTTTCCTCCCAAATGGACAAAAAGTTTTTCGTTGTAAAAGAAGGGAAAGTTTTATAAGTTTCGGGGTATACGCCGGTTGTGATATGGATCATACCGAAATGAGTTAAATGGGAACATCGATCGCTAGAGATAATAATGTGGGATAAGGACACGAAAAATAATGATAAGTTAAGTATGATCATGAAAAGAATTATGTGATCCAATATGATTTTCATTCCACATTTCTATTTTATAGTTTAAGAGTCTTTACTACTTTATGATATGGTGAATATAATCACGAAACAATGTTCCTATCAATCCAAATATAAGAAAACTATTAATAGATTTTACATTTTCTTGGAAATACTGTTGTGAATTTGGGCCCTAAATCAGATCCAAACTCAACTCGAAAACAGGATCTTGTCCCAGCACTAAGCAACGAAAACCCATAAACGAAACAATGAGGAAATTAAACCAGAAACACTGAAAACAACAAAGAACACACGATATACGTGGTTCGGCACCTTAGCGAGGTCCTACTCCACAGGCCTCCATTTTCAAAGTAGTCAAATCCGCTATCAGTAATTTAGGTTACAAATACAGACCGAGGATCAAGTCTAAAACGAAAACCATTACGGAGATTAAAGCAAGAAAACGAGAAAGAACAAGAGAAAAGCTATAACCGAGCGACACGAGCGAAGAACATCCTAGAGCCCCAAACCCTTGTTGTATCGTTGAAGAAGACCTCATATGGAACTATACATCGCCTATTATTACTGATGAACTTATGTAACTCAGTTACATCCTATAATGGATATCGAATTTCATGCGACCACAATCCAACAAGTACTTTTTCATTTTAATATTTATTTTTGACGATCTATTACTGAGGTAACCTGAGGTTTTTTTTATTTTTAATCATTACAAACGCTCGCAAGCTTTTTTTTGGGGGGAGGGGGGGGTGTGGTGTTGATGAGAACGAATCCTAGGGTTGGAGATGTGGCACACCAATTCCCTTATCAAGGAAACCCCAAGGTGATTCTCACCCTGAGGTTTGAAGATTTATCATGTAAATATTCTAATTTTTTAATATATATAATGAGATACTCTGAGGTTTAAAGACTTTGTAACTAAGGTACCTCGAAGCTTAAAAATTTTATTGATTAGATACCTTTTGCTAAAATTTGATAGATTTTTATCAGAAATTGCTACTATGTAACAAAGTTATAGCAATATGGCATCTTTCCCCTTTCTATTAGTAAGGTTGTCATCTATCATAATAGGAGGATGTTTAAATATAAAATGCCAATATGACACATTATTTTACCATTATATAGATATATTCCCTTATAATTCAATAAATTTTTTTTCGTATCTGGTGTATTTTTATCAAAAATATTAGTATAATTATATATATTAATGTAATTATTAACATTTTATGGTTAGATTTTATCAAAACTCACTAAGCTCGGTACCTGAATGATAAAATTTTGAAACATCAAGGAGCCTCATTGTATATTTTGAAATATGTAAGTCATCTAGATGCTAAATGATCAAACTTTAGGTCCCTAAATGATGAATTTCCCATATTTTTCATTAAAAAATAACTTCTTTGCAACAAAGGGAAGCCTATATAATTTATAATATACAGTTTCACTAATATATGTTATGTTATAACAAGGTATAGTATGATTGACAGAAACAAACAGCGAAAAACGCGAATCGGAATTTGTTTTTCCTTGGAAAAGATTTTCATAAGGAAAATATTTTCTAGGGGAAAAGCACTTCCCCCGAAATAAATGGAGGCTTAAAAACATCACAGACTAACAGCGTTGGTAACTTTCATTTGCTTTCAGTTTACATGTGAAAAAATAACTTTGTTTTGGTTAATTATTTCTTTCTTTATTTACCTTCCTTTTTGACTTCACTGTTCCAATTTCCACCCGTACACAAATTTTTTCCCAATAGAACTCTAACCCCCCTCCCTCTTGTCCAGCATTCTCCCCTTCTAATCCGTGACGACCAAATAAACTCTCATTTTAGTAATTTATGTTCCTTTGGGGATAAAAAAATCAAACCAATTAGCCCAATTGTATATGTTTACATGGGCGTGCATTGTTGTGATCGTTTGATCACAATTAGGGTTTGGTAGAAGAGAATATGAGATAAGAAGAAATTTGAGTTGAGAAGAGAGGAATTTGTTATTTTATTTCAACAATCAATGCTCAATACAAGTGGATTATGAACTAAGAACAAAATAACCGCCTCTAGCTCAATAATTGACTTTCCCGCCAGATCCTAACTTTGATATTTTTGACAATTTAGACATTAATTCACTAGTAGTTTGCATCCTAAGTATAACAATCATGGCAATGCCCTCATCATCACAAGATTTTTGTCAAAAGAATCAAATTGAGGAAATTGACTTTTGAGAAAATGATAATCCTCCTAAGTGGCTTCATCTTGACTCAAATTAGACCAATGAACCAACACTTGGGTGACAGCTTTATTGTCCCGAGGTACCATTCATCTAGAAAGAATTGTAATGGGCTCAACAAGAACAGCAACAGTGGCTGTAGTGAGAAGAGGTTGGAACTGAGGAACAATGTCATCACCAATCTTGTGTTTCAACAAAGAAACGTGGAACACCAGGTGGATGCTAGACCAAGGAGGCAAATCCAAGCGATATGCCACTAGACCAACCTTATGCAAGATAGGACAAGGACCATAGTACTTAGCTGAAAGCTTCATATGCTTCTTGAATGCAACAAAGACCTGTTGATATGACTACAACTTTAGATAGACTAGATCCCTTGCTTGAAAAGCATGCTCAAAACTATTGGCATCTGCAAAAAAAACCATCATGCGTTCGTGAGCTACCTTAAGCTGATCCTGCAATTGTCTGTTAATGTTGGCTCTTGTATGAACAATTTCCTTCACTTCAGCTATGGGAGAGTGAAGCTCAACACCCAAAACAGGCAGGGTAGGATGGTGTCCATACAAGGCAAAGAAGGGTGTTGTCTCCAAGGAAGTGTGAAAACTGGTATTATACAAAAATTCAACTCAAGATAACCATATGTGCCAATGCTGAGGGTGTTAAAATATCATACAACGTAAGTATTGCTCCAAGCACTTATTTAATCTCTCAGTCTAGCCATCAAACTAAGGATGACATGTAGAACTTAGAGCAATAGATGAACCCAGTTGCTTGAACAGCTCTTGCAGAACACACTGGTGAAAATCTTGTCTCGGTCCGAAAATATGAACTAAGGCAGACCATAGAGCTTGTAAACATTATCAAGGAAGAATCTAGTAAACTGCAAGGCTATAAAAGGATGATGTAATGCAAACAAATGGCCATGCTTGGTAAATCTATACCACAACCCCTATGACATCTCAGCCATGTGATTTGGAAATTCTCTCTATAAAATCCATGCTAATATGCTTCCATGTCTGCTCAGGAATAGGTAGAGGTTGGAGAAATCTAGGATAAGGATATTGCTTAGCCTTGTTCCTTTAACATACATCACAAGAACGAACCCAATCTACCACATCCTTCTTCATACCCCTTTCACACAAACCAAAGCTTAAGTCTTTGATAGGTGTCTAGGATGCCAGAATGTCCTCCTAGAGCTGAGGATACTTGTTTTCTAAGACCAAAAGTAGAGCCAATGTAAATTCTTCCTTTAACACACAAAACCCCACTAATGAAGGTCATTTGTGCAACTACTACAGCATTGATAGTAAGTGCCTGGACAAAGTTCTTAGCATATGTGTCATGCTCATAAGATTGCTAAGATCTTCGATCAACAAAGACTTCATGGTAGAAATAGCACTGAACTAAGGTGTATTCACATTGTCCCCTTGCCTAGACAATGCATTAGCAACTAATTTCTCCCTTCCTTTCCAGTACTAAATAGAATAGTCCAAACGCAACATCCTCATTATCCCCTTCTTTTGTATCCTTGTTGTGATTCGCTACTCAAGCAAGTACTTAAGGCTTTCGTGGTCTATTCTGATGATGAAATGATGGCCCTCCAGATAGTGCCTTCACTTCTGCATAGCTAGAAAAATTGCTAAATATTCCTTTTCATAGATGGAAAATCCTATGTGCCTCAGACTTAAAGCTTGACTAAAGAAGGCAAGGGGTCTTTCACTCTGCATCAATACTGCCCCTATTCCTTGGTGGCAAACATCAATGTCCAGGATGAATGATTCCTCAGAATTAGGCATAGCTAAAACTGGAGTAGAACACATGGCCATTTTGAGTCTGTCAAATGCTTCATGTGACTCAACAGACCAGGTCAAAGAATCCTTCTTGAGCAAATTGGTCAAGGGCTTAGCTATTACCTTATACCCTACAATAAACTTCTTGTAATAGCTTGTGAGACCCGGAAATCCCCTCAAGGACTCGATGTTAGCAGGAATAGGCCACTTCTCCATTGCTTGAACCTTATTAGAGTCAGTTTCCACCCCATCACTAGACACTACTTGACCAAGATACTCTATTTTGAGCTAGGCAAAGGAACATTTAGCGAGTCTAGTAGACAATTTGTGGTGTCTCATGGTGTCAAACACAAGTTGTAGATCATGCAACTGGGAATCATAGCATAGGTTATATACTAATATGTTATCAAAGAAGACTAACACAAATTTCCGTAGGAAAGGTTTGAAGATGGCATTCATGAGTGCCTGAAATGTAGTTGAGGCATTAGTGAGACCAAAGGTCATGACAACAAATTCAAAATGCCCATGGCGAGTCCAAAAAAAATTTTATATATGTCATCATCGTTTACTCGAATTTGGGTGGTATCCTTGGGGCAAATCCAACTTAGAATATAACACTGAACCATAGAGTTCATCAAGAAGATCATCAATGATGGGTGTTAGAAACTTATCTTTGATGGTGCGAGCATTTAGTTGTTTATAATTGATAAACATCCTTGATGTGCCATCTTTCTTTGTGACCAAGGTTACAAGAGAAGCAAAAGGGCTATGGCCAAGTCTAATGAAGTTTATTTTGAGCATTTCATCCACTTGCCTCTCAATTTCAGATTTCTGAGCATGTGGATACTTATATGGCCTTAGATTAATTGGTGATGAATATTTTTTCAGTAGAATGGCATGATCAAGAACTCTTTTAGGAGGAAAAGAGTAGTGAGGCTCAAAGAGATCCTTATAGTCATGTAAGAGTTGTAGTAGAATGGGATTAGAAACAGGCTGCCCTACCGTAGGCTCAACTTGTATGGAAGAAAGAGGACCTATCCAGTTGCAGGCTCCCTTCTGTGTCACATCTTTGAGTCCCATATAATTCATTAAGCACAATGACCCTTGCTTACTGACTCCTTGTAGTTTGATGGTGCCTCCCATCCTTTCAAAATATATTGATAGATTGGAAAAATCAAGCACAATAGGACTGATGGTCTTCATCCAATCTACCCCAAGGACCATGCCATCCAACCTGAGGATCCCGAAATCATACACAAACTCATGACCTTGCATCTCCCAACAAAATTGTTTGCATTTGATCTGGGTCAACATTGTGCTTCCATCTGTCACTATCACCGAAAGTGGGAAAGCTTTCACCATTTCATGCCTAACCTTCTTTGCAACTACGGGATCTAAGAAGCTACGGGTATTCCCACGTTAATTAATATGAGGAGAAAATTTTGCTTGCCAATTCCATTGATTTTGATAGGGTTATGAGCTCCTCCACCAACCAGAACATGGACTGAAATTTTCACTTCCTCATCTATATCTTCCATAGAGTCATCGGCTATAAGATCGTTGCTTTCAGGATCAGTAATAGAAGCCTTCTGATCAAATCCAGTTACATCCATCAACTGCCTTGGGTTGCACTTATGTCCAAATAAATATTTCTGGTTACATCTAAAGCACAGATTGTCAGCCTTCTTTTCCTGAAGGCTCATAGGTTTGCTTGCACTGCTGCTAAACACTAATGATCCCACTATCAAAGGCTGTATAGACACTTGTTTACTTTCGTATGACTGATGCAGGTTCTTACCCTTAGAACTTCCTTCAGAAAGAACTTCTACAGTTAGTTTTGCATTGGCATAGGCCTTGCTCAAAGACTCTGGGTTCAAAGTTTTAACTAGATTCTTGGTCTTGAATTTCAATCCACTTATGAAGCTTGATACATAATAGCTTTCACTTGCACTAGGATTTACTAACATCATCAAGGACTTCAAATGCTCGAACTTAGTCATATACTCCCTCACAGTTCTTGTCTATGCAAGCTTATTGAATTGATCAGTAACATCATTCAAGTCATCCTCACCAAACCTCATATAAAATTCCTTCACAAATTCTTTCCAAGTTAACTCATGTCTGCTGGTAATCAAACTATGAAACCTCACCTCTTGATCATCTGACAAATAGAATGAAGCGATCTCTACCTTTTAGATATCCACGATTCCATAAAATCTGAACAATCTCTCACATCTTCGTGTCCATGATTGAGGATTACTAATCTCTACTTTAGGTTGTCTAAATGTAGAATTCCCGACTTTTTACATTGGATCGAATCCTTGTTCTTGCAATCTAGAAATAGGAATCAAAGGTTCAGGATGTCTTACATTCGGTTGCACATTAGGAGCATTACCAATTGTTTCTGATCGAGCGTTATGAGTGAGCTTCTCTTGTACTTCTAACAACTGCTATTGCATCGATTCCTGCATCTAATTTAGATTTCCAATAGCAGAGACCAAATCACTGAGTTGCTGTTGGAACTACAACCATTTCTCCAATGATATTGAACAACCAGTAGTGTTCGAATTGGCCATAGATGACTACTTCTTCTCTTTTGCCGGCTTGAAGATCGAAAGGTGCCAAAATCACAGCTCTGATACCAAACGGTTGTGATCGGTTGATCACAATTTGGGTTTGATAAAAGAGAATATGGGATGAGAAGAGAAAAGAAGAGAATTAAGTTGAGAAGAGAGAAATTTTTTATTTCATTTCATCAATCAATGTTCAATACTAGTGTAAAAGCCCTATTTACATGAACTAAGAATCCTAACTTTGATATGTTTTTATAGATTAGACATTTATTCACTAGTAATTTGCATCCTAAGTATAACAATCATGACATGCACTGTGAAGTCAATTTAATAATTTGTACAGAATGTATGAAAAACATAGGTTTCCTACATTAAAGGAGATGTTCTGGTGAATGGGTTGAGTCTTTCTCCATATCACGTTGTATAGATTTGGTATTCTTCTTTATGAGCATTTTTGGTGGTGGAGATGGGTGTATATATTTGTTTTTTCTTTTTTTTTTTGTGGTTCAAAAAAATTGGGATATATGTGCGTGTGTGTGTGCGCTTTGCTATTTTTCAATCATTAGCATTCTTCTTCATTTTACTGTGCATTGCAGATCTTGATTGGTTTTGTGCTATTATAATTGATGACTATAATTTTCCTCACTTAATTATTTTTCAATTATACATCTTTATTAGAATCTAATTTTTATTGTAAACAATTTTTGTCTTATTATAACCCTTTCCATAACAATTTTTGGTTACTCTTCTGTTGCAAAATAAGACAAGCATATGGAAATTAATGGTTGAACTTTCTATATTTTTTCAATTACATCGGCATGGGTTAGATGAGGGGTGAATTAATGTAATGTAATGTTTATCTATGAATTAGAAATTCTTCCACTAGTCAAATCTCTCCAAAACTCCATCCTTCACATTCTAAAGAATTGTCCCTTGATTTTCTAATCTATAGAAAAAGGATAATAAAATATTATTTAAAATCTTCAATCCTAACATTCAATGTATTCCGTATCATTAATGTATCCATTGCCATTTCAATTTTATAACTAAAATATGCAATCAAAAGGGGATTAATTTATCGAAATAGCACATTTTGAAAAAAATTTAGGAATGTGGCTCGTGAGCAACAAATTTTAGCAAAATGTGATACGGTGAGCTAAATTTATAGTTAAATCTAATAAATTCAGCTCAAATTGGGAGATTCTAGATAGGATAGAAGGGAATGAGAGTAGAGAAGAAGGAAGAGGAGAAAGATTAGAGGAAGAAAATAGGGTTTTTCATTGCTTAAAACCAACCTAATTACATCACATTCTATATATATGACAAATTAAAACAACAAACGAAAATGAAAAAGAATCTAAATTGTAATTATTTAGTTAAAGATAAATGTATAAAAACTGTCAAATTAAACCCCCTGTCACGTGCCTCGCACATGATCACCCGCCACTACTACTCACGTGCAGCTCACGTGACCTACCCAATTTTACTCTTTTTCCTGCCAAAAAACTGTTTCCTTTTCACTCAAGAATTACAATTATCACTCGATTTTTTGCCGCGAATTTTGACTCAGCTCTTTCTCTTGTATCAGAACTCCCCCCCTAAAACAACCCTTGTCCTCAAGGGTTGAAATCAAGGTATTTCAGCTTAATGTCATAGAGGAATTCCCATGAGGCCTCTTCTTTCGGTTGTCCTTCCATTTAATCAAAACCTTCGTAGCAGCCCGGTTGTTTATGTTCACTAACCTGATGTCCAGGATGCATTCTGGTTCTTTTGGAGGAGCAGCTTCAATATCATCAGGGAGGGGAATGATTGAGGAGGGAAGAGGGCTTTAGTGAGGCTTGAGTTGGGAAACATGAAATACATCATGTATTTTGGCTAAGGGAGGTCGATTAAGCTAATAAGCTACCTTCCCTACTACTGCTTGCACCAAAAAAGGGCCAAAGTATTTGGGTTATAGCTTCTGTGAACCTCTATGAGCAACTGATATCTGTCGGTAAGGGAGCAATTTCAAATAAACCCAATGTCCAGCATGAAATACTCTATCTGTCCTCCTTCTGTTAGCCAATTGCTTCATTCTATTCTGTGCCCGAGCTATGTGGTACCTGATGCTGGTGAGCATTTCTTCTCTTTGCTGCAAATGTTGATCAACAGCATCAATTTGAGTCTCGGATGGAAGGTAAGGGATATGAAAAGGGGGAGGTTGTCCATAAACAACTTCATAAGGTGTCTTATTGGTGGAGGAATGCCAAGTGGTATTATTCCACCACTCTGCTAGGGGTAACCACTTGGACCACTGAGAAGGGTGAGTGCTACACATGCATCGAAGATAAGTCTCAAGTCCTCTGTTGACCACTTCTGTATGTCCATCCGATTGAGGATGGTAAGCAGAAGAAAGATGTAGTTCAACCCCCTGTATGGAGAATAAGGTCTACCAAAAGTCACTCTGAAATATAGCATCTCTATTGCTGACAATAGAGCTTGGGAGGCCATGTAACTTATACACATTGGCTATATAGAGCTGTGCCACATCAAAGGCTGTGTAAGGATGAGGAAGGGACATGAAGTGCGCAGCTTTACTCAATCTATCCACCACCACAAAGATCACATCCTTGCCATAGGATCTAGGTTGACTCTCAAAGAAATCCATGGAGATGTCAGACCAAACAGAGTGTGGAATTGGTAGGGGTTGAAGCAATCCCGGAGAGGCTACTGTTTCATTCTTGCAAGCTTGACAAATTAAGCAATTTTTCACAAAGCTGGCAACCTCAGATGCTAGACCCTTCCAAAAAAACATACTTCTAATTCTTTGAAGAGTGGCGTCCCTTCCTGAATGCCCACCACTTGAAGAAGAATGTAGCCAATGTAGAATTTTAGATTTGAGCGAAGGGTCATTGCCAATGACCAATTTCCCTTTCCTCTTAAGCTGCTCACCTGTCCAACTGAAATGCTTATGCACTTGAGATCCTGCCTGTAAGTCGCGAATGATATTCTGTAATACAGGATCAATCTGCCAGCTAAGTTGGATCAAATTGTACAAGTTGTTGTCCATAGATGATAAGAGCATACAAGTGATCTGATTGCTATAGACCCTTGAGAGAGCATCTACAGCTATGTTCTCCTCGCCCTTCTTGTATTCAATGATGTAGCTAAATCTCATCAGCTTGGCAAGCCACAATTGCTGAAAGTGAGTGTGCACCTTTTGATCAAGGAGAAATTTCAAGCTTTTCTGATCTGTTCTGATGATAAAAGTGTTGTTCATGAGATATTGTTGCTATTTTAGAACAGCAGTGACTATAGCTAACAACTCCCTTTCGTACACAGCCAAGGCTTGCTGGCGTTGGCTTAGAGCTTTACTGAAATAGGCCAAAGGATGACCTAATTGTACCAAGACAGCCCCTATTCCCTTGCTACTAGCATCTGACTCCACTTCAAAAGGAATGGTGAAGTTAGGTAGAGCTAGTACTGGAGCTGAAATGAGAGTTGTCTTCAAGGCATTAAAGGCTTCCAAAGCTTGATCATTCCGGATCAGCTTATCTTTTCTTGTGAGCTCAGTGAGAGATTTTGCAATCAC
The DNA here is from genome assembly GCA_018398585.1 of Simmondsia chinensis. Classification (NCBI taxonomy): domain Eukaryota; kingdom Viridiplantae; phylum Streptophyta; class Magnoliopsida; order Caryophyllales; family Simmondsiaceae; genus Simmondsia; species Simmondsia chinensis. The sequence goes on along the minus strand of JAGTTD010000009.1, from coordinate 12,528,245 downwards.
CCCATAATGTTGAATAAACCTCCTGTAATATCCAATGAGGCCTAAGAAGCCTCGAAGTTGTCTCAAGGTGGATGGAATAGGCCAATCCCTGATTGCATTAATCTTGTGGTGATCTATGGCCACTATGCCTTCAAAGATAACGTGTCCCAAATATTCAATTTGGGAAGCCGCAAACGAACACTTACTCTTTTCGACGTAGAGTTGATGATGATGAAGCAAATTGAAGAAAGTTTCCAAGTGTAGGAGATCTTCTTCCAAATTTGTACTATATATTATGATGTCATCAAAGAAGACAAGTACAAATCTCCTCAAATAAGGGCCAAAGATAGAGTTCGTAAGGGCTTCGAATGTGGATGGTGCATTAGTGAGTCCAAAGGGCATCACCTTGAACTCAAAATGACCAAAATGTGTTTTGAATGCTGTCTTTTGAATGTCATCCTCATGCATCCATATCTGATAGTAACCAGACCTCAGTCTAGCTTAGAAAAAAATCTGGCAGCTCCCAATTCATCCAACAATTCTTCCACTAGTGGTATGGGGAATTTATCCTTGACTGTAGCGTGGTTTAAGTCTCTATAATCTACACACATTCTCCATCCCCCATCTTTTTTCTTTACCATCACTACGGCTGATGCAAAGGGGCTAAGACTATGCTGAATATACCCCTTATTCAGCAGCTCTTGGACCATGTCTTCCATAACATCCTTCTGGAGGGTAGGATAGCGATATGGTCTTTTATTGATGGGTTTAGTTCCTGGATGCAAGTGAATCTTATGATCAAAGACACCTCGTGTTGGAGGAAGGTGCTGCGGTGCCTCAAATAAGAACTCAAACTGGGTGAGGAGAGCCTCTACTGCAAGAGGAAGTGAGTGTGGTTGAATTGCATCAGAATCAACCTGAATGGACTAAAGTGAGACCCCTTTTCCTTGAGGTTCCTCTGGGAGGATATGGAGGATAGCAATGTATGGAGCCACAGGTAAGGTTTTAGAGAGAGCCTTAACACCCACGGCCTTACACACAGCTGAGTTACTGCCCTTTAATTCTCTTGTTTTGCCTTTATAAGTATACGTCATGGTTAAATGCTTGAAATTGAAGCAAATATCTCCTAGAGTGGAAAGCCATTCTATACCCAATACCATATCACAGCCGCCAAGTTGTATGAGCAAAAAATTGGAGCTGTACGTGGTTCCCTGCATTTTCCATGCGAGGTCCTTACACTGAGAGTCACAACATAAGCTGCTACCATCAGCAACAGCCACTGTAAATGAAGGACGTTGAGACATATGACACTACAGGCTGTGTGCTAGAGCGAGATCAATGAAATTATGAGTAGAGCCAAAATCAATTAGGATGTGTATAGACTTGCTCTTGATTGATCTCATAACTCTAAGTGTCTAAAAAGTAGAAGTGCCAGACAAGGCATGCAAGGAAATCTATGCAGAGGGGTCTTCAGGCACCTCATTCAGAGTAGAAGCCTCAAGTTCTACTTCATGTTCCAGAGAATCTTCATCATCAACCTCAATGATAAACAACTGTGGACCCTTGTTTTTGCATTTGTGACCCATCTCAAATTTTTCATCGCAAAAGTAACAGAGCCCCTTGGCTCTTTTTTCCTGTAACTCAGCTCGAGAAAGGGTTCTTTGAGCTCTGTTTGATGGCGCTCCTAGTGGAGGTTGATAACTAGGTCTAGCATTTGTGTTCCGGTAGTTGTTGACAACGGGTTTTGGTGTGTATGGAGGTGGTATTAAGGGGGGTTTTTGAGTATTTTAGCTGTTTTGCAAATGCCTCAAACTTAGCTTTAGCCAGCTTGGCAAGGCAAGCTGCCTAATGCAAGGTTGTGGGCCTTGTTGATCGAACCTCAAGAGCAATATTTGCCCTAAGGCCAGCTAGGAAACAACTAAGAAGCTGAGCCTTAGTAAGATCAGTCCCTACTGCAGCAGTGTCAAATCTGGCCAGGTAATCTTTAACTGACCCTTGTTCCTTCAGGTTAACCAACTCAGAAATAGGGTCTTCAAAAGCATTACCAAACCTCATTCGTAGGGCATTACAATATTCCTCCCACGTGAGCATGGGTAAGTTGCCCCTAGTTCTCATCAGCTGCCAATTCCATTGAAAAGGGAGCCCTCTTAAATGGACAGAGGCTAGCCTTACTCTATCGAATTCAGGTGTTTGATCAACAAGAAAAAATTGATCGCAAGTGAAGATCCAACTATTAATATCTTCTCCATCAAATAAGGGGAATTCAACCTTGCTTAATCTAGCTGAGTAAGGAGCATTACCCACATGAACAGCTAGATTCTGCTGCCCTCCCGGGATTGCTGGTGCAGGAGTGGCTGTCGGGGGTACCGGTGCAGGGGTAGGAAGTAAGGGTGGTAGAGGACCTCCTTCGGTAGCTGGGACAGCTGATGAGCTTGATCCTCCTTCGGGAGCACCCCCTCTGGTTTCAGTTCTCTCCAATCCCGACAACATACCAGCCATCAACCCCTTAATGTCAGTTAGTAGTGACTCCATCCTTTGCTGAGATTCGACGCCCTGCTTGTTGGACTCCTCCAGACCAGCATTGCCTGCCCTGATGATACTCTCTAGCTGATCGGTATTAGCCCTGATATGAGTGGATAATGCCTCTTCGATCCTCCTCATCTCAGCTGCTAATCTTGTATTGTCGGCCATAATGTGATCAATCCACAGTCACAAGGATTGATGCTCTGATACCAATGATACGGTGAGCTAAATTTATAGTTAAATCTAATAAATTCAGCCCAAATTGGGAGATTCTAGATAGGATAGAAGGGAATGAGAGTAGAGAAGAAGGAAGATAAGAGAGATTAGAGGAAGAAAGTAGGGTTTTTCATTGCTTAAAACCAACCTAATTACATCACATTCTATATATATGACAAATTAAAACAACAAAAGAAAATGAAAAAGAATCTAAATTGTAATTATTTAGTTAAAGATAAATGTATAAAAACTGTCAAATTAAACCCCCCCTGTCACGTGTCTTGCACATGATCACCCGCCACTACTACTCACGTGCCGCTCACGTGACCTACCCAATTTAATTGTTTTTCCCGCCAAAAAATTGTTTCCTTTTCACTCCAAAATTACAATTCTCACTCGATTTTTTGCTGCAAATTTTGACTCAGCTCTTTCTCCTATACCAAAATGGCACACCATACTGCTGAAACGTTATAGACAATAGTTGAAATAGAGTAATTAAGAACACACACCATTTGAAATGGCATCTACTTTATGCACGCCATTTTAAATGGAGTACATAAGACATCACTGTTGTTTCTTCACTCCCTATCTTCACCCTCCTGTGAACCCTCTCTTTTTCAACCTCATGCAGAGAATCTCTGCAAAATTTCTTCATTCACTATCTTTACCCTTCCGTGAACACTCTCTTTTTCAGCCTCATGCAATAAATCTTTGCAAAAGCTCCTTCACCCCCTGCAACACTCTTTCACTCTCATGACTTCTTCAACCTCCACCCTCTCTTCTTCATCACCTTCCTCCCCTCTTTACAACACTCTCCTCCCAAGACCCCCCCCTTCCTTCTCATCCTCCTCTATATATACCACCTCCTCTTTCCATATATTTCACAATACTTATATACATCTTTAAACTTCTTCTTCTTTCATTCAAGACTTTCACTCTTCCTTTAGTTTTCACTCATTTATAAGTAGTTATTATCATTCTTTTTCAGTTTGAGTTCTATTTTTATATTTTAATCTCATATTATTTTATACTACCTACTTACTATTTTAATTTTGTTAGATTAGTTTTATTAATATAATAAATTTAATATATAAAATAGTATATTTTAAAATGTGTTAGTTAATATATACCGAAATTATTGTTAGAAAAATTATTATGTTACATTGTTGTATGTTATATTGTTGTATGATATATTTCAATGTTTTTGAATTTTTTAAATATTGAAATTTGATTTTATAAATATTTTTTTTATTTAAAATTATTGTTAACTCATATTAAAATTATGAAACTCCAACATTTTTAGATATTAAAAATTTAAATTTATAGATTTGCTAGATATTTAATTGTATTTGACCAAAAACTAACAACTATTAATGTTACTAACATTAAAGTGTAACATTGTTACATAATATATCGTGTAATAATTTTTAATGTAATATGTATAATTTAACAATTTTATAAATAGATGTAGTTAAATAAATAATATATTGTAAAATTCTTGTTATGTAATATATAGTTAAATAATTTATCGTGTAATTATATTAATGTTGTATGTAATTAGTTTAAATAATATTGTATTTAATGTAATATACTTATTTTTTTAAATATTACACATTGTATATTTAACTCAATAATATATTGTTAGAAAAATTATTATGTTATATGTCCGTATGATATATTTTAATATATTCGTAAGTTTGGTAGATTTTTTAAATTCTTTAGTGTTGCACTTTAATATAACACCAGTAATATCTATTTAATTTTGCTGATATGATATTTAGAAAATTATTTTTTGAATACATATTTTGAATATTTCAAATAAATTATAATTATTTTAAAAGTGACTTACAAATTTTTTTTTAAGCATTTAAATTTGATTTATAAATGGTTTTGATATTTAAAATTATTTTAAAGTGTAAGATTTTTATATATTTGATCAAAAACTGACAAATGTTAATATTGTTAACATAAAAGTGTAATGTTGTTAAATAATTTATTGTGTAATAATTTTTAATTAAAAATATATATTTTAAGAATTTTATATATAGATGTAGTTAATTTAATAATATATTATTAGTTAATACATTATAAATTTCTTATTGTGTAATATATTATTAAATAATTTTTTGTGTAATTGCATTAATGTTGTATGTAATTAGTTTAATTAATATTCCATTTAATGGAATATATTTACTTTTAAAGATATTATAAATATGGATAATTAACTCAATATTATATTGTTGCATCATAATGCATCTAGATAATTATATTTACTGATTTTGTTTATTTTATTTTTTGGTAATCAACCTAGACATTATGGTGTGCAATGTAATGACGTTGTTGTTTGATTATGATAGAAATATGGTGCAAAATGTTGATGGTGTTGATTATACAAGTGGAAGATAGTTTGTACTTAGGGCACCATCTGGAATTTTTCTTCTGAAGTTGAAAAGGATGAAGCATGAACCCATTGCATAGGATAGTAACACAATTGATATTGTGATTATATGGAGAATGTTATTTTCCCAAAATCCTATGCACTATGCACTTGTCGAGATCATTTGTCCAGTGACTTTGAGATCTATGTTTGAAGTGGCTTTAGAAAGTAGGGTGACATGCATAGAATTATATGAAAATGTTGTGGATGTTGCAGGCAGATCATGTATCGTATTTTCAATTTAAAGCTTTTGGCTCATCAGGAAAAGCTTCTGGCCCGTCTAGAAGTCCCGAGGTAGACATTTCATTGATAGATGGAATCATTGCCAATGAGAAAAAAAGTATGTTTGATGAGGTTTATGCCAACAATGATTTGAATGCATTTGATTACGATGCAAATGTGGGCATTAACATTGGTGAGGCAATACCAATTAATGTTGATGGGCCTATAGTTGCCCAAGCCGCTATTCTTGAGTTCAAAAATGTTACTTGGGAAAACTAGGTAGTCTGTTCTAACTAGGAGGCAAGTAGAAGTTAGGGATCCACAGGATCTGGCTTGGAGCAGGGACAATTGTTCCCAACCAATGACTGCGTCAATGCATTAAGCTTGTGGCGCATTAAGAACAAGCTGCAATATATGGTGCACAGGTCGAAGCCTCACTACATAGTCCTAAAGCATCTACAAGCACCACAATATGAGTGGTATCTGCGTGGGGCGCTAAAATAGAGGATAGGGTTGTTTGAGATTTCAATTTTGAAGGGGCCATATAAAAGTTCTATCACTGTATTGGCAGAAGACCACCATCACCTAACCTAAGTTTTGTTGCCAATATAGTGTTTCCTTTTGTGTTTGCTAATCTTAAAATGAATGTTGAAGCAATTCGAGCAGCATTGAAACAACAATACAGGTACACTATTTCGTATTACAAAGCATGGAAAGCTAAGCAACAAGTGCTTGAGCGATTGCTTGGCTCACATGAGGAAGCATTTTCAATGCTGCCTAAGCTGCTTACTGCATTGCAACAGTCAAATCTACGAACTATTGTCGACTGGCAATTTAAGAGCCAAGCAGTCAGTAAAGCAGTGTTTCATGGATTTTTTAGGGTGTTTGGGTATCCATCGAGGAATTCAAGTATTATTGTCCATTAATCAATGTTGATGGTACCCTGGGAAATACATGGGGAAATTGCTACTTGATGTCGCATTTGATGCTAACAACGGTCTATATCCATTGTGGTTTGCCTTGATGGATGAGGAGAGCCCATGGAGTTAGACTTGGTTTCTACAATGTCTACCGACGTATATGACAGGTGAGCACTTCCCAATATGTATAATTTCTGATCGACATTCTAGAATCAAGAATGGGATGTCATTGATATGGTCTAAGCCTGAAGGGCATCGTAGGTATTGCACTCGCCACCTAGTTAGTAGCTTCAACCACAAATTCAAAAATCATGCACTAGAGAAAAAGTTGATTTTGATGGCGAGGGAACCTTCCAAGAGGGAGTTCGAGACATTATATCATCATTTCATCCACTTAATGATGAGGTCAGAGAGTGATAGAGAGAGAGAGAGCTTAAAAAACGTTGGACGCTTTCGTCGATGGTGGTTATCGTCATGGTAACATGGCCACTAATTTATCGAAAGTGTTCAGCTGTATTTTCAAAGGAGGAGCACTCCCAGTAACTGCCCTTGTGCAACCGGTATTCTTTTTCGATGCAGCAAATACTTCGTCAGTCGTGGGGATCTTGTCAGGGAGTTTTTTTCACGGGGTTTTTTATTGCCACCTACTGTCTTCACTTAAATAGAGCATGCCACCATAAAATCAAGACAACATATGGTCATGCTGTTGACCAAAATACCATGTGCTTTTAGGTAAAATCTCCTAGGCATAAGATTGAATCATGCTTAAAAGGGGTCATTTGCCACACTGTAACGTTGAATGAATGGAGTTGCACTTGTGGTGCTTGGCAATTGTTTCATCGTCCATGTTCACATGTGATGGCATGTTGTACCGCATATAGGATCGACTACGGACAGTATGTTGATTTGTTGTATGGCCTTAACATGTACGCAAGCGCGTATGCTCCATTGTTTCACCCTCTTCCCGATCAATTTTTATGGACAGAGTACACTGGGCCTACAGTTGTTGCAGATCAAATGAGGAGTAGATTTGGTATAGGATGGCCAAAATCAACCTGGCTATATAATGAAATGAATTTTAGGGAGGGCGTGTCCAAGAATAAATGTAGTATATGTGGTCAGAGAGGCCATAAAAAAAAAAAAAAAATACTTGTCGTAATAGACAACGTTGATTTTGTAATTAGATTCATATCTTGAAGTGTTTCAATTTTTAGTGTAACATGTTGTAATATGTATTATTAACAACTGTAATTAGATATAATATATGTAATTTTATTTTTGTGTTGTGACTGATTGGAATATTATAATATTTGTAATTTTATTTTTAGCCTGTGAGTATTGGATACTATTTATAATTTTTCTAGAGAAATGGTAAGAACACAAGGAGGACGTGCTTCGGGCATTCGATATGGTGAACACAATTCGTGTCTAGACAATATATCAATGTTGCATCTTCAAGACTAGCATCAATAGGAGGATGTTTGGCATGGAGCGGTATGTTAGTAATTTATGTTTAGCCGTAAAGTATTGTATTTTTATTATTCAAATAGTTGAGTGATATATTTGATGTCTTGTGTTACAGCGCGATGACAAGATCAGGGTGAGGCAACACCATCTATTACCCCTTCACAATACAATGCGACCTTATATCAAATAGGCCGGTTTCATTAGAGTGACCGAAATAGGTCATCTTTAAATTGATAACCCTTTGATTAGTGCTTTAGTAGAGCAATGGAGGCGGGAGACTCACATATTCCACCTGCGTGTTTGTGAGATAATGCAAAACTGCAAGATGTAGATGTTTACTAGGTTTATGTATAGACAACACGGCTGTCACTAGTACCTCTAATTATAATTGGAGGGACCTATGCTAGATTTTATTGGGTGCGGCTCCCCCTCCAGGACAATTGCATGGTGGCATTGTCAGAAATCGATGGTTGAAGGAACAGTTTCAACATGGCCCCCAGACGACACTGAAGAGCAAACGTTGTTGCACCGCGCTAGAGGCTACATCCTCCATTTGATCAGCTCCGTGCTGTTCACCAACAATACTGGTAGTTGTACATCACTCATCTTCCTAGCATTTCTCGATACGATAGACGAGTATAGGTTAGCAGTGCTCGCCAGCCTTTACAGACAACTATGTCAATGTTGCATGAAGGGCGCAAGCAAATCAGCTGATGTGTTTTATTGCTCCAGGTATGAACCACAATGATATTCATGTTTAATTTTTTTAATGTGTTATATTCCTTAAATTTTACAATTTATTATATGTAGTTGTGGTCGTGGGAGCATTTACACATCAGTCGAACAATTGTCACCTTCAGGCGTCAAAATTAAGCTGCAGCTAATGATCTGCCGCCACTATTGGGCCCTCAATAAGAGAAAATATTGTGTACATCTTATTTTAATGTATATGTAGAATTATGTATGTACTATTTAATTAGATGATGTGTCGCCTTGACTTTTCACGAGAACCCAAGGCATTGTCAGTCCTTCTGCAAGTACCAACTTGATGTCCAAGAATCTCATCAGGTATAAACATGAAAATAGACATATTTCTTTGTTGTTTAACATCTACTCTAATCACCAAATTATTTTGTATGTTGCTAGGTTAACTAGACGTCATACCGGCAATCCTGGTTAGACTCTTTGCCCAAGGTTTGTGCCGAGGGTCGTGACATCTGGCGATATATAGAACCATTGATATGCTTTGGCATTGTCCAATTAAATTGCCCAGATAGAGTGTTGCATTAGATTGGATTGGAGCAACGTATCCCAGATCCTGTTAACACCATTGACTCGTTACATAATACATCTCGTCTGGCAGGTGAGACAAGAACTGGGTTGTCTACCATGCAAACTGGCTCGAGGTGTGGAACACACAGATTCATCATATTGCCAACATACATAATCCTCCGATATCGCCTAGAGAATACATGCAATGATACTTATCTATCACTAGGCGTGTCATCACACGGCTTGAGATGCATGTTCCATGCCACTCCTAACTTTGTTTTGACCCAAGTGGCAACCGTCTTCAACGAGTGATAAATACTTTGAAAACATTATTCTTGTTATTTATTCAATATTACGTATTATTAACATTTAAAAGTAATATGCGGTAGGTCGATCTTATTGTCAATCAGACTAGAAGAGTAGGCAAGGTGCCACATAATAGTGTTGGCCACATTGCACAGTCTATCTCCATAGATTGGGTTACTGGTTGTAGTAGCGTACTAGATATTGTCAGTGAGGAACACCAATTTAGTCAAATTCTGCAAGATGAAGGCGTTGACTATAGTTCTTTAACTAGTGCTGAGGAAAGTAGACATGAACTTCCTCCGCAACATAGTTTTTGGGTTTATACGGAGTTCATATCCTCATAACATCATGGTGAACCTAGTCGTAGATCCATGTCAAATTTTGTACCATAATTAATATTAATTATTTTTAGGGTTATTTATGCCAAAGGTCCCTATACTTCGTCCATTGTGTCAATTTAGTCCTTGTACTTTAATTGTATCAATTTAGTCCATCTACAATTCAAAATATGTCAATTTGGTCCTTAAAGAAAATTTTGTGTTACGTTTTAATGAAATTTCTAATGGTTTGACCATGAATTGGGTTAAATTGAGCAAACAGATGAATTTATAATAAGTTACTTGTATTTAATATAATTTTGCAATTCAAAATTACGTCATTAACTTAACTTAAATTTGAACTAAGGACTAAATTGACACATTTTGAATGGCTCATGGATTAAATTGACACAACTAAAAGTACAAGGACCAAATTGATACAATGGGCAAAGTATAAAAACCTTTGGCGTAAATGACCCTTATTTTTATGTATTTTGACATTATAATACATATTTCTTTCCTCTTCAACACCCTCTATAAATATGACCTCCACTTTTATATATTTCACAACACTAATTTACCTACATACATCCGTAACTCTAACCATTTATATACACCCTAAGCACCAACATTACACATTTCACACCAAAATTTCAACTCTGTCTCGTTAAGCGTTTCTAGAGTTGATAATTGGTCAGATTTTTTCTCTAATTGCTTCGCCGAATTCCCACCTTCTGAACTCGAGGTCACATTGGCCGATGGAGATTTAAGGTTTTTATCTTATGTTGGGCACGCCATTCAAAATGGCGTACTATGCTTTGCGTGCTATTTTGAATGGCTTGTATAATATGCATGCCATTTTGAATGGCATGCAGGATGACTTGCATGAAATGCACGCTATTTTGAATGCCGTGCATAAGGCGAGTACCATACAAGTGTGCCATTTCGCTAAATTTTTTTCTGACATGGTAGATTCCTTTTTTTTTTTTTTTTGTTCTTTCAAATGGTGCCAATTCAATAAATTAGTCTGAAAAAGCGGACTTTAATGTCATTACAAGAAAAAAGTTTAATGAGTTCAAAGAAACAAGAAAATATTCATTTAATAGCGAGTAATAAAAAAAATGACTCTAAAGCTTAACAGTTACAAATTTAAGAAGTCTAAAAACCACCCATAAATAGCAACGCCAAGAATACTCATTCGCCCTGCCTTCAACACACTAACCTACAAGAAGAAAGTTTTTTAAAGACCTCACCAAATCGTCATCTTCCTTACCACATACCACACTGGTTTCGGAGGAAGGGAAAACATGTATAAACATGAACATGAATAGATTTTAGGGGTTAAGACCTTAACATTGAGGATAAACATGATTTTCTCACCAACAGAAGGTTTGGGATTGGGGAAGAACAACCTCTCCATAGTTGGAGTAAATGGTGGAGTTCGCTGAGCTCATGTTCTTCATAGGCAAATAAAGGGCATACACTATTTGAAGTCCATACAAGTCAATATAGATTTGACGCTATAATTTATTATAATTTTGTGTACATGTAAGTTGATAAGAGTGAGGGTTTCTCTTTTTTTGGTATAATAATGAATTTTTATCTCAATTATAATAATAATATTAATAATGACTTTTATGAATAGTTTATCTCAGTTATACAAGATAAAACTCGGTTACTACATATTGTTGAGTTCAGTCGTCTAGAAAAGGTATATGTCATGCGCACAAGTGTGCTTAGGTACCTATCTGCAATGCACATACCATAAATATTTGAGTAATTGATTTTTTTTTTTCTTTTTTGGGATTTGTTACATAATCTAAACATATACAACTCAACTTCACATCTATAACGTTCATAGTAGTTCACACTTTATATGTAGTTTACCGGAACTCTACTACTAAACATTTTATTAGGACCCCTTTGATGAAATTTTGCTGCATTTGAAAATTTATCTCGGTTTACCAGTCTACAAATTCAGTGTCACATATTTAACATTGAGCATTTCCCAAAGTATGATCAAAGACATTTATTCAAAAAAGATTAAAAAAAATTTCCCGTACAATATACTGCATTTTAGATGTGAACAATAATACATTATTTGCTCAAATGACAAATAAATGACAAAATTATAATGATACATGATTTTGGACATCAAAAACTAGCTATACAGAACAGTAGCAAACAGACCCTAATGCTACAAGAAATAACCGAATAATATTACCAATAATGCACTAAATATATAAATCAATAAAAGAAGTATAAATTCAAATGAGCATCTTACATTTCTAGGTATGTGTCCTTCTAGATTCCCAAACATTTAGAAATTTCAATTATTCCAATTAAATATCAAAGTTTTTTAGCTTGCAAATTAGAAATATCCATTTATAGTTAAGTCATTGACACTACATGTAGAAATTCAATACTGAGGCAAACCAAGAATACACCAACTAGAATTAGTCACTTTAATTTTTGGATACTTAATCAAGAGAAAAATGACATTTAAATAATAAACCTAAAGAAAACCAATAAGTCATAACCTACACTTAGAAAATTATGAGCTAGACAAAGCTCATCAATGGCACATTAAGGCCTTGATAGCCGTTTACAAGAGAGAAAAGAGGAGAAGGTTTTCCTTATCAGGGCTCACCTACCACACTAGTAATACTATTAAATTGCTAAGGAATATTCTATGTACAAGTACACAAAATGCCTAAATACATATACTAACAAATACATACATGTAAAATACAAAAATAATAATGATATTTAACACTCCTCCTCAAGTTAGAGCATGAAGGTTTATCATGTCCAACTTGCAAAGAAGAGCTAAATAGCTTGAGCTTGCTAAAGCTTTTGTGAAGATGCGATAATTTGATTCATGGATCGAACAAAGGAAGTAGCAATCTCTTTTGTTCAAGCAGCTTTTCTTGAATAAAATGACAATCAATTTCGACATGCTTCATCCTTTCATGAAAACTAGATTAGATGCTATATGAAGAGCTGCTTGATTATCACAAAACAACATAGTAGGATCATTAGTAGCAACTAATAAATTTGATAACAAACGTCTCAACCAAGCAAATTCACTCATGGTGGCGGCCATAGAGCAATATTCGGCTTCGGCTGAAGAGCGGGACATGATAGTTTGCTTCTTAGATGGCCACAAAATTGGTGCTTCCCCTAAAAACATAACATAACATGTGGTTGATTGTCTAGTGGTAGGACATCCGACCCAATTGGCATCACAAAACCCACGAAGCTTCAAGTCACTATTAGAAGGCAAAACACCCCTTAACTTGGAGTGCCTTTTAAGTAACAAAGAACCCTTATAACGGCCTCAAAGTGAGGTTGAAGCGGATCATGCATGAACTGACTCAAAATGTGAACAACATAACAAATATCCGGTGGAGTAATGGTGAGATACAACAATCTACTGACCAAATGCCTATACTGACTTGGGTCTGCAAAAACTTCACTGACTCCATTGGCCAATCCATGATTTTGAATGATTGGGGTGGAAACTGGTTTAGCTCCTGACATTCCTACTTCATTAAGAATGTCCAAAACGTACTTTCATTGATTATCATGACCCCTTTCGATGACCGTGTCACTTCTATCCCAAAAAAATATTTTACGGCCCCTAAATCTTTAATGGCAAATGAAGTGTTTAAAATCTCTATCACCTTAGAAAGATGTTCCTTGTTGTTACCGGTAATAATAACGTCATCCATATATATAAGAATTGCCGTAAAAACTTCACCGCGGAAATAAGAAAAAAGCGAGTTGTCTGATTTAGACTAACAAAGGCCGATGTTGATTAATGCAGATGTGAACTTTTGATTCCAATTACGAGATTTTTGTTTTAAACCATAGAGAGATTTATGAAGGCGACACACTTTTCCTTCATTTTTTTTGGTTCAAAAAACTAAAGGAAGCTTTATATAAACTTCCTCATCTAGATCTCCATGTAAAAATACATTATTAACATCCAATTGATGAAGTATCCAGTTTCTAGCTACGGTAACAGCTAGGACACTATGGAAGGTGACTAACTTAACAACAGGAGCAAAAGTATCATGAAAGTCTATACCTTCCACTTGTGTAAATCTCTTTGCTACTAATCGGGCCTTATAACGCTCTATCGTCCCATCAAACTTGTATTTCACCTTGTACACCCATTTGGAATCGATGGCCTTCTTCCCATCTGGTAATTTCTCCAACGTCCATGCATTGTTTGTTGTAAAGCTTGAATTTCTTTCTCCATCGCATATCTCCAATGTTTGTACTGTACGGCCTGTTGAAAATTTTTCGGCTCTTTACAAAAAGTGATGGCATTTAAAATAGTCACATGAGCATCAGAAAATTGTGCGTTAGAAACAAAATTTGAAATGGGATAGAGAATAACCGAATTAGCTGAAGGATCGATGGTAAGGGGATGGGCTACAGAGGACGACATATCACAAATATAATTCTTCATATTTGATAGGCACTGAATGTATACAACCACTTCTTCTTGTCACAATATCAGAACCTAGCTTGGGACTAAGCTCCCCCATCGGAATCGGGTGATGGTCCCTCGGACCATTAGAATTTGGTCGGACCGGCTCGTTGCCAGTCGGCTCTACCAAACTGGGTTCGTTGGCAATGAGCTAGTCAGCTCGGCTACTGTAGGGGGAAGGACTGGTTCTATAGGAACCGGTTCTTCCTCATATACAAAATCAATAGGTATCTCTTTATTTGAATCATCAATGTGACTTGTCCGATTTTCACTTGTTGTTAAAAAGGGAATAACCTCCTCATAAAAATGTACATCCCTTGACACAACAATCTTATTATCCTCAAGACTCTAAACTTTTTATCCCTTTTGCCCATGGAGATACCCAATAAATTGTTAGACTCTAGATAACTTGAAGACTAACCTTGTGAAAGATAGAGAGTATAGAAGAGAAGAGAAGTGAAGTAGATGAGCAATAGAGAAAGATTTGGATGAGAGAGAGAGAAAATATCTTAAAGAGATAGATTGATTTATCATTGAATGAATGAATCTTACACTTGAACCAACTACTTATAGAGATCAAGATACATTGCACTAAGACAAAGCTTAAACTGACTTAAGAAGGCCTAGCCGCCACAATTGACCCTCACTTGACTTCATTTAACCCACTTAACTACCAAATACAAGAAAAGGCACCAAAAACCTAACAAATCAAATCGGAACTGAAAAACTACAGCAACAGCAACTCAACTTCAGCAAGCAACTAACCCAAACATAACATTTCCCTCCCCTTGAAAACATTTTTGTCCTCGAGAATGGAAACTAGAAAATTGACTCTTCAAGAATTGAAGCTCTTCCCAAGTTGAAGACTTGGCATCCAAATTGGCCCATTGCACCAAAACTTCATGTTTGGTTTTGTCACCAATCTTTACCTCGCGTGAATCAAGCACAGCAGCAGGTCGCAGTGGCATTGCACCATTTGAGGCAGTCTCCGGAGGGTGAAATGAACTTTCACACCTTTTCTTCACCTAGGCAATGAATGGGGGAAGCGCGGCTGTCAACCGCTCGACCGGAGCATAGGGATAGGGGGAAAGCTCTGAATGAATTTTTATTAGATTCATTCCTAAGCTTGCTTTGTTGCAACAAGATAATTAGTTCGAGAGTGCTGGAGAGAAGCGGTAAAAACCTCTCTAGTCACCTGGGCTACGGATTTGTCGGTTGGTTGATTCTCGAAATCACTCTTGAAAAAACGGGGTTTTCATTAAAGGGGGGGCCGAACGAAGTTCAGTTTACGAAAGGAGCTCAGACAACTGAATTTCTTGAGAAAGGAAACATAAAAAAAGGATGAATGTAAGAGTTAGGTGGTAAGTCAAGCTTGTAAGCTACTTTTCCAATCTTTTCTAGGATCTAGTAAGGACCAAAGAATCTTGCACACAACTTCACATTCTTACTCATGGCCAAGATGGGTTGTCTGTAAGGCTGTAATTTCAGATAGACGATGTCTCCCACTTCAAAATTTCTATCCACCCGCTTCCTGTCTGCGTACAGCTTCATTCTAGCCTGTGCTTGATGGAGATTGTCTTTCAATAATTGCATCAATTGCCTCCTCTACTAAACTAAATCAGTAACCTCTTGAACTGGTGACACAATCCCTTGTAACATTAATGGTGTTGGGGGATCATAACCATAGAGAGCTTTGAAAAGAGTTGCCCCAATAGAAGCATGAGTATGTGTATTGTACCAATGCTTTGCCAAGGATAACCACTTGCTCAACACCTTTGGATGATTGAACACCATGCTCATGAGGTATTGCTCAATACACTGGTTGACTCTTTCAGTTTGCCCATCGTTGGGGATGGTATGATGAAATGAGAGCCAAAGTCGTTCCCATAAGGTTGAACAACCCCTTCCAAAAATGGCTGGTAAAGATCTGATCTCGATCTGATACAATAGAATATGGCAAGCCATGTAGCGTATAGATGTTGTCTAAGAAGATCCTAGCCAATTTCTCAGCTGTCACAAGCTTGGCCAACCCAATGAAGTGACTGAATTTGGTGAATCGGTCCACCACAACCCAAATAACCTCCTTTGCTTCTGACTTAGGCAAACCTTCAATAAAATCCATGCTAACATTCTGCCAAGCTTCTTTAGGGACTGGTAAAG
Source organism: Simmondsia chinensis (assembly GCA_018398585.1). NCBI lineage: Eukaryota > Viridiplantae > Streptophyta > Magnoliopsida > Caryophyllales > Simmondsiaceae > Simmondsia > Simmondsia chinensis. Next base: position 12,511,925 of record JAGTTD010000009.1, on the reverse strand, counting down.
GTTGGAGAAGACCTTAATATCTATGATCTCCTAGCTTGGTTTGCTGAAAGTTCACAAGTTTGCACAAAATCAGCCACTACCTTCCTCATACCTGTCCAGCTGCAATAGGCCTTAAGCCTTTGGTACGTGCCTTCGATTCTCCCCCAAGCTGAATCATGAAAGGCACTAATGATTTGTTGTCTTAAATTAGTGGAAGAGCCAATGTACAATTTGCCCTTCAATCAAATAACACCCTTCACAACAGATACATCTACATCAGGAGCAGCACTGCTGGCTCTGCTTACACTGAGGAAAGTAATGCATTCTTGTGCAAAAGAATCACCTTCATAAGACTTATACACCTCTTCAACCCAAGCTGGGAGCATGATAGAAACTGCTCCACGGAATGCTGGCTCATAATCTTCCAACCTGCGAGATAATGCATCAGCTGTAATATTTTCCTTCCCTTTCTTATACTCAATGTCATAATCAAGCCCCAACATCTTCATTAGACCCTTCTTCTAAACCCTTGTAAGAATTTTCTGTCCAAGAAGATATTTCACACTTTAGTGATTAGTTATGATTGTAAAATGATGCCCGTCCAGGTTGTGCCTCTATTTAGCAACAGCAAGCAAGATTGCTGGTACTCCTTCTCATAATTGGATAGTGCCTAATGTTTAGGACTCAAAGCTTGGCTAAGGGAAGCTATTGGCTTCCCTTCTTGAGACAAAACAGCTCCAATTCCACTTCCACAAGCATCTGTCTCTAGGATAAACCTCAAAGTAAAATCCGGCATTGCTACAACTGGTGCTTTACACATTGCAGACTTCAAGGCATCGAATGCTGCTTGAGCTTTGTCTGACCACTTGAAGGAATCTTTCTTCAACAAGTCAGTTAGAGGTTTGGCTATGGCTCCATAGCTAGCTACAAACTTGCGGTAATAGCCAGTCAAGCCCAAAAACCCTCTCAGCTGCTTCAAGGTTATAGGCACAGGCCACTCTCTCATTGCTTGGACTTTGGAAGGCTCAGTAGAAACTCCTTCATAAGAAATCACATGGCCCAAATACTCCAAGTGAGTTTGAGCAAAGGAACACTTAGACAATTTTGCATATAACTTGTGCTTGCTCATGACCATGAACACTTCCATTAGATGCTTCAGATGTTCTTCAAGAGAGGCACTATAAATCAGAATATCATTAAAGAATACCAATACAAACCTCCTCAATAAGTGCTTGAAGACTTCATTTATTAGTGCCAGGAAGGTAGCTGCAGCATTCGTCAAACCAAAGGGCATGACCACAAGCTCGAAGTGTCCATGATGTGTCCTGAAAATAGTCTTAGATACATCTTGCTCTAACACTCTGATTTGGTGATAACCTTGCCTCAAATTAGGTTTGTAAAAGACTTGTGCACCATGTAACTCATCAAGTAAGTCATCGATGGCAGGAATTGGAAACTTATCCTTCATTGTCATTGAGTTAAGCTATCTATAATCTATACACATCCTCTCTATATAATCCTTCTTCTTGACAAGAATTACAGGAGAAGAAAAGGGGCTATGACTCTACCATATGAAACTTGTCTTGGGTAACTCATCCACCTGCTTCTCAATTTCCGTCTTCTGAGCATGGGGATACTTGCAAGGTCTTAATTTCACAGGCCTTGCATTAGCCTTGATAGGAATAGCATGATCCAAGCTTCTCATGAGAGGTAAGGCTTGGGGTTGTTCAAACAAATCCTTAAATTCTTCAATCACTGCCTGAACATCGGGCTGGGAAACGTTCATTACTTCAATTGGAGATATAGCAAACAATTGCCTTACCCATTGATAAGCACAACTCTTGAATCCTTTTCCCAACTCCTTGCCTTTCATTAACTGTAATTGATCTTGCTTTGCTATACCTTGCAAGGTGACTTTAGCTCCTTGTATCTCAAATGAAACTGTCAACTTAGCAAAGTAGAAGAGGACTGGACTATAAGATCTCATCCAATCTACTCCAAGAACCATATCACAACCACCCAGGGGTAAGATCCTGAAGTCATAATCAAACTTGTGGTCTTGCATAAGCCACTTAAATCCCTGGCATTTGTTATAAGTTAACACAAAATTTCCATCAGCAGCTGTCACTGCCAAAGGATGTGTCTTGATTACTTCATGTCCCACCTTCTTCACCACTTTTGGATCAACGAAGCTATGGGTGCCTCCACTATCAATCAAGATAATGATTGATCTCTTTCCCTCTTTCCCTTTGATCCTTATAGTGTTATGAGCTCCATTACCAGTTAATGCCTTCATGGAAATTTCAACTTCATCCTCAAAAAGTTCCTCTTGTGGCTCTTGATCTGAATTGTCATTATCAGCATCAGACTTTTTACTCTTAGAAACTTCCTCAGCACTCTTTCCCCAAGCTAACATGAGGAACTTTGGGTTGCATTTATGGCCAAATTGATAAGGTTGATTACACTCGAAACACAACCTTTGAGGTCTCTTCTAATTAAATCGACTGGCCTTTTGCCTAACAGACCCCTTATGTTGCTTGGAACTACTTCCAAGATACCTTGACCCAACCTTTGTAGCAAGAATTGTTGCTTCAAATAGCTTGGCTTTAGCATCAGCCTTGGATAGTGTCTTAGGTCCAACTACCATAACAAGGTTCTTAATTTTGGGCTTTAGGCTACTTATAAAACTTAAGACATAGTATGACTCTGTGGCTTGTGGATATGTAGCTATCATGCTAGCTCTTAGGTTCTAAAACCTTGTCATATATTCCCTCACAGATGTTTCTTGTATCACCTTGTTGAAATTATCAACAATCTCACTCGAGTCTTCATCACCATATCGCTCACACGGTTCTTTCACGAAATCATCCCAAGAAAGTAATGCATTGCTCTTCAACAAACTATAAAGCCACACTTCATGATCTCCAAGAAGGTATACAGCTTCTATCTCAACCTTCTCTGCATCATCAATGTTGTAAAAGTGGAAGTATCGATCACATCTTCTCGACCAAGACTGTGGTTGCTTCCCATCAAGTGGATCAATCTGAACTCTTTGTTGCCTATAACCGCTACTTCTACTATTGGATGAAGCATCACTGCTTCTTGATAGTTGTTGATGCCACTGATCAGGTGGCCAATCCAACTACTCTACAATCACATTGTTCGACCTTAAGTGTTTTGGATGATCCAGAGGACGATCATTCTATCCAAGATTCATAATGGAAGATCGAGACTACACTTGATTAGGAGGATGATCATGAGATCGGGCAGTTACTTCGGCCTCTGGAATTCGACCTTGAGGTCTAACATCAGCTGCATGAGGATGAACTTGAGGACTAATAGTCACACTAGCCACTTGAGGTATGTCTTGAGATTCATCAGCAACATTCGAAACTAGAGATTGAACCACAGCAGGAGGTTGTATCTATTGACTTGTAGGCAACAAGATTCCAACTCCGAACAAAACACCTTGTCTATTGACCTTATCTTGCAAGCCAGTAAACTTTTCCTCTAATTGTTGCAATTGCTTAGACATATGATCTTCCATCCCCTGAGTGTTCTCCTGTTGATCTTGCCTCATTAACTCAAGCATCCGTTTATCCCTCTTTTGGTCATTTTTCTGCTACATTTGCTTCCATCGATTGAACATGTCATTCCTCTGTTGATCACTCTGTTGCTGCATTTGCTTAAATCAATCAAATATGTCATTCATCTCTTATTTCAACTAATCATTCGTAATGAACTGAGCATCTCTTGCTATGATAGCACCAACTACAGTAGCAAAAGAGACATTAGGATCAACAAAAGCAGCTGGATTTCTAGCTTCTGCTCCTAATCGTGTGGTTACACCACCAGACATTGTTGAACTATGATTATTGTGCTTGACTAGCTCAAATCAATCAACAAACGAGCAATTAACAGCCAACTCAGGCTCTGATACCAATTTTTAGACTCTAGATAACTTGAAGACTAACCTTGTGAAAGATAGAGAGTATATAAGAGAAGAGAAGTGAAGTAAATGAGTAATAGAGAAAGATTTGGATGAGAGAGAAATTATCTCAAAGGGATGATTAATTTATTATTGAATGAATGAATCTTATAGTTGAACCAACTAGTTGAACCAACTACTTATAGAGATCAAGATACATTGCACTAAGACAACGCTTAAACCGACTTAAGAGAGCCTAGCCGCCACAATTGACCCTTACTTGACTTCACTTAACCGACTTTACTACCAAATACAAGAAAAGGCACCAAAAACCAAAAAAATCAAATTGGAATTGAAAAAACTACAGCAGCAGCAACTCAACTTCAGCAAGCAACTAACCCAAACATAACATAAATATACCCTTTTTTTTTTTTTTGGTAAGTCAGCGTTTTAATTTTTTATTACCAAAAGAGCAAAGTATAAGAGTACAAGGGAATTCCCCTAACAAGTCCAACGGCCTACATGACAGGCAGGACAAACAAAGCGGAAAAAAAACACACAAGGACAAGCCAAAAAGGCAAACAAGGCCAAAAAGACCAAAAGAAAGGAGAAACTCCTACAAATAAAAAACAAAGAAAAGAAAGAAAGTAAAAGGAGAAGGGAAAAAAGAAAAGAAAAGGGGATCAGTCCCCAAGAGAAGAAGCAACAGCAGCGGCCTTGGTACAATAGTAACATTGACATCCAAAAACCTTCGAATGTTCATATATAGGTGTTTTACGAATCAAAATTTCATATGGGCTTTTATTTTTCAGCAAAATGGAAGGATTAGTATTGATGAGATAAGCTGTTGTTAAGATACACTCACCCCAAAATTTCTTAGGTAGGCCGGCTTGAAGATGAAGTGCACGTTCCACCTCGAGTAAATGCATGTGTTTCGGTTCAACCATTTCGTTTTGTTGTGGTGTTCCGATCAAAGAAGTCAGTGACTGAATCCCATATTGAGCATTAAAATCCAACAATGGCCCATACTTGAATTCTAGCCTATTTTCACTTCCGGCTTGCTTCACCTGAAAGACAAATTGGGTTCTAACCATGCGACAAAAATCCATAAGAATTTTGTGAGTTTGGGATTTCTCCCTCATAAAAAACCTCACGTACAATGACTAAAATCAGCAATTATTGTGAGAAAATAACAAGCTCCAATCAACAACTCAATTCGATAAGGTGTCCAAATGTCACAGTCTACAATCTCAAAACAACCCCAAGCTCTTCTAACTGACAAAAGAAATGGTAAATGTGCCTGCTAAGCATGATAACAAGTATCACAAATAAAATCTATTTTTTCAATATCTAAATGCAGGAAAAACAATAATGTAGAAAAAGGAATGCGGCCCAAACAGTGATGCAACAAAACAATCGTTTTTTAACTCGGAACTGAGAAAGCCGCAGAAGGCACTGATTGCATCATCAAGAGGTAGTGCATCCCTTTCTCTACTCACTCCAATCAGCTTCCTTGAGCGTATGTCCTATATGTCTCAAAACATAGAATAAAATGTTAATGCACAATCCCCATTTTGGGTTAATTTACTCATGGACATTAAATTATAACAAAAACTACGCACATATAGAACATTATTTAGGACAAGATCTTTTGAGATTCGCACCTTTCCCACTTGAGTAATAGATAATTTTGACCCGTTAGGCAATTTTATGGGTCCAACTGACTTATTTACAAAAACATCAAACATGTCACACAATAAAGAAACCATATGATCTGAGGCACCTGTGTCAATAATCCAATCAAACAATGAATGTTTAACCTCACATGTGAGATTTATACTAGGAGACCCTGCATCGGGACCAAGTAATGCAATGAGTTGCTGATACTGACATGAGGTGAGTTTGGCCATTATGCTGTCGACAGCAGGGTTCTCGGCTGATGCAACCGCCCCTCGTCCTCCTCCTCCTGAATTCTTGACTCTTCAACCGAGAGGATAACCTATTAACTCAAAACAAAGCTCTTTGGTATGTCCATGCTTCTTACAATGTGTAACATGAAACAATTAGTGCGACAAGAGGAACTGCCCGACATGGGCATCACATCACCAACCGCAGCTGTGATCGGTATCTTCGCTACAAAAATGGCCGCTTCCAAGACCACGTTGGTCCCTGCCGTGACATGTTGTTGCTTCTCTTCTTGACATAAAACAGAATACACATTCTCAATTAAAGTCAAATGTTTAGTGCTCATCAATTAGGACCTAACAGTAGAAAATACCACATCCAAGCCGATAAGAAAATCAAGTGGGCTCCATGTCACGAATAGCCACAAAGGCGTGGCCTGACCCACAAGTACAAGGTGGAATTGCAACTAAAGTGCAAAATTCATCCCACAAAGATCTCAGCTAGGTAAGTAATCGAACATCAACATATTGGCTTGTTTTAATTGTGAAATCTCGCGTTTAACTTCATAAACGGGGGGAACATTGCCTTGTCAATAGCGTTCATTCGAATCTAGCCAAATATCTCGAGAGGTTTGAAAGTACGCAATACTAGAGTTAACTTCCTTTGAAACTGAATTTGTAAGCCAAGAGGAGACCATTGAGTCACAGTCACTCCAGTTTTTGAAATCCTGAGAATCTTAATCCGATTTAACAATAATTCCATCTAAAAATCCAGTTTTATATTTTGCCTTAAACACTCTATAAATTGCGCGTCTCCACAGTGGAAAATTAAGCCCCGTTAAAACATCTTTAACAAACATGAGCCCCTAATGATCCGAGGGATGCAAATGGTAAGGAGAACTGGAGCCTAGAACTCCCACCTAATTGGTAACTGGTGCCTTAATTTGATTAGAATTTTCGCCCGGCATTATGAAAGAAAATTAACAAAATAATTGTTAGGAATAGTAAATCTAGATTTATTTTGTAATATTATTTATTAATGAATAAAATTGAAGTTTCTGTCATTTTCTTGTTAAATTTGTGTAACCGAGCATTTATACTGCATGTAATTTTCTTTTTGGAAACATCCAAGAGATGGGTGTAGTCCTCAGCTGACAATTTACATATTTGTTCTAGGTGGTTTATGAGATTAACCCACCTATAGACTTGGAACAAATGGTACGGATTGTTGTTTGAAAGACTCATAGTCGAAGACAAGTTTGGACCACTTGTATGCTAAGACTATAACGTGACACTTTAAATCACTTGACTTGATCATGTGGATTGTGATCCAAAAGTGTTATGTTGGTGTGTTTAATAAGATTAACACACTGATTGGACCATGTGGATTACTTGTTTCTAGACTACTATCAGAGATAAATGATTCATGTTGTACTGTTTGAACAACGACTCTAAATCCTGAGAGTATTCTTGACTTGTGCATGGAGAGTTAGTTACTTTGGTGTACTATAAGTAAGGTCTAAACACATGACTGAATTCCCACGTACACTGGGTAGCTGCATGAAGTGTGATAAGGATCAGGTATTCAATAGGAAATCTACAGCCTCCTATGAGATACAGATGTCCTCTTAATTGATTTGCAAATATTTGAATAGTTCATAATCTTTGGTCAAAGTATTCCAAGTATTTGACATTTGGAATTTATACTATGAATATGTTCAAGTGTAAATGAATTATTTAGTGAAGGGTGAACCGGTAACTAATGGAAAAGCTATGAGAAGGATAATGTTAGTAGTTATACTTATTCTTCGTCATGGACATCTAGTGGAGGGGTTGTTGTCATCAATACAGTCTAATATGGAGATATCAAATAAATAGTTTAAGTCTGGAGTGCAGTGAGATTTATTTAGTGGAATTAAGTCTCATTAAATGGTAATTAAATTATTTTATGAGATCATTAATTGAACCCATTTCCAGCTAGATTTAAATTATCCCGGAGGTCCCTGCGGAAGCCTCTGTATTTATCGACATTGGAAAAATATTAAAAAATTCATGAGATAATTTTTTTGTCCATGAGATGGGTAAATTAATTTTGGCAAACATTATTATAAGATGAATAAAAACTAAAAATTATAAAATAAAATAATTTTAAAAAAGTAAAATTCGTAAGATAAATTTTTACATGTGAAAAAAAAAACAAAAAATAACTAGCATAGGGGTCAGTCCATGTGCTCACGAATCAATCAACCAATACGCGACATAGGCCGTGCGGCCATCCACATGAGCACGGGCAGGCCAATCGCGGCTCCCACATGCCACGCTTAGTTAAAAATAATCGGGCACGATTTGAATGCAAGGTAAAACGCAACTTTTTGACTTGGTTTGGTTATGAAACGGTGCATTTTAATTTAAATTCTGAGAATCCTACATCAAAATTTCAGCTTATTTTCGCTCCGGTATACTACTATAAATAAAGGTACCTATTCCAAGGGTTTGGCATTCAATTGAAACAAATTATTTTGGGTTTCTGGAAATTGTTTCGGAGACCTAATTGGAGAAAAAAATTTCCGTTGAAATTTTTCTTTCCTCAGTTTAATATTTTTCAGAGCTCACCCTTCGGGAAGCTCGAGGTCATTACATAGAAGATCGCGGGGTCTCGATTTTGAAGATTATTATTAATTTTTGGTTTTCTTTATTTGGAGCAAATCTAGGTATGTTTTCTTTCCTTCTTCTTTTAGTTTTCGCTTTTTTATTTAATTACAGTATTTATTATTATGCCTATTTAAGTTTATGTATTGTTATGAATGTATTAGACTAAAAGCCATGTAGATCTAAATTAAAAATTGAGATCTAAATCTGTAGATTTAAAATTAGGAATTTTAAATCTACTCTAGGTTTAGAATTACGAATTCTAAACCCCTTCCGTTGCGTAAACTTTATAAAATTAGGGAGAATTTTTAAAATTTATCCCAACAAACAGTATTAGAGAAAAAGGATTTATAGAGATAACACATTCCCGGGAGCTCTCGTGTGTGAGGTGTCACAAAGCATGACTCTCCGAACTGGGGCTTAGGTAGAGAGAAGAGTCTCACATTCTATGTGCTCTAATACGTGCCTTTTGTTTTGACCATAGTTGAGAATTGTGAACCCAACAGTTGGCATCAGTGTTATTTTTTCCCAAAAATTAGTATCAAAGCCAACATCTGATTGCATTCATAATATACATGAATAGGTACAATAAGATCAAAATAAATAGATTTGTGATTTAATAAAATAGAGATTTTATTAAGAAGAAAAATTCTTTAAAGTATTTTAAATTATTTAAATCGTTTATTAATTAATAGTTAATTAGATCGTTTAAAGTAACGGTTTAAATTGTTTAAATCGTAAATAAATTAATCATTAGTTCAGGTATATCAATTTATAAACTAGCGATTATATTATCTGTATAATGTGATTATACATATTTGATTAAGATTTGTGACATCAGATAAAATTGATCTAATGAGATTAGATTCAATTAATTTTTGAACTAAATAATTTTTATTTAAAATTTTTTTTCTGACGCTGCGTCAGCTACTGACTTTAGCTGTCAGTGCTGACGTCAACATTTTCAAGTTTAAAAAAATATATATCTTTTTTTTGGAACGTGTAGACATTAGTATCGATATACATAATAATTAAAAAAATTGTTTTTTATTAATTAATTTAGTTTTGGTATGAGATTCTAAACTAGGTTATAAGATAATCTAAATTGTAGGTCGGTATTATTATTTAATATTTTATTAATTAATTTTGTTAGTTAATTTTAAAATGAGATTCTAAAAGGCGTGATGAGATAATCCAGATTATTAATGCAAGTATAATTAAAAATCAGTAGTTTTAAAAATCAAGTGGGAGCTAGATTTTAATTGTCGTAACCTCACGGTCTCTATTACCGGTCTAACAGTATAGTAGATCGATAGACCTCCCTGCGGAGGATGTTAGTTTGCAAATTACAGGGTTAGACTTCTATTGGGATAAACTAAAGTGTAAAGAAGCGACGCAATCGCGTTGTCATAGAGTATTACGTGTATTTGTATGGAGGTATAGATAATGGTTTACACTTGACTAGCGTGATGCATTAGCCTCCCCGAGGAAATCTGTTGTGTTATGTTAGAGACTAAGGTAAAGTGGTGAGTTAATTATGTTTAGTAAGAGTTACAAGAAGGTAGGTTGATTAAGAGTAGTTCTCACCCCTACTAGCTTCGTGTGACCGCACTGCCAGGAGTAAGGAATGGTGTGTTAAGGTCATCATTGTATGCTTGATAGTACAGCTTAGTGGATATCTGACTAATTATGTATGCTAAATTGAAAGAATGGTATCACTGCTTTATACATGACTTGTATTAGATAGTTATACAATTGTTGCATTTACAGTGTTTTCACATGGCTGCAACTGGTGCACTTCATTCAATTCTGAAAGATAATGCTTTAACTGGACCAAATTACTTTGTGGGAAAGGCAAGTTGGACTTAGTTATTACTAACCAGGGACTCACTGAAAGACACGAAAGGGCAACATTACTAGTGTAGCACCCAAGTCCATAAAGAAGCTAGCAAAAAGAAAGTGTTTCTTTTATGGGAAGACTGGCCACTAGCAAAGGAATTGCACTAAGTACTTAGCTTTATCTCTTGCAAAGATTGTTAAGCCATCTGCTGAAAATATGTTGATATCGCACTTAGTAGAGTCATGCGCAGTTGAGAGTCCACCTGGTTCCTGGTGTGTGGATTCAGGTTCAACTGACCACGTCTGTAATATGTTACAGGGGCTCAGGCTTACCAGGAGGCTGTACAATGGGGATTTGTACCTGACATTGGAGATGGTGCAAGAGTAGAAATCTTAGGAGTAGGAGATGTTAGCCTAGTCTTTAGTGGTAGAGTTTTGTTTTTGAAAGACTGTTTATTTGTACCTATATTGCGCAGAAATTTAATTTATGTCTCACGTTTGGTGGATAATGTTTATTCATTGAATTTCAATTCTGACCTATTTGTCATAAGAAATAAACTATTTACATGAGAAGGTGCAAGTGTGGACGGTATATTCATGTTATTTCCTGATCGAAACTCTGATATTTATTTAAGTGAATCTAACAGAAGCTCAGTTGTTCAATCTCCTAAGAGAAAACAACCTGAAAGGGATAATGCCTACACATGGCACCAACGTTTAGGTCATATTAAACCGAACAAGATCCAAAGACTGGTAAAAGATGGATTAATAGAACCTTTGGGCTTGAAGTCATTACCAGTCTACGATTCTTGCATAGAAGGTAAGATGACCTGGTATGTCTTTATGAGTAAAGGCAATAGGGTTAGTGACTTGCTGGAGCTAGTTCACATAGATGTATGTGGACTGATGAATATTCAAGCAAGAGGTGGGTATGAGTACTTTATGACATTCACTGATGACTACTCAAGATATGGATATGTTTACCTAATCAGACATAAGTCGAACCCTTTTGAAAAATTGAAAGAGTACAAGTTGAAGTTGAAAAGCAATTGGGTCAACAGGTTAAGTCACTTCGATCAGATCGAGGAGGTGAATATCTTTTAGGAGAGTTTCTGGATTTCCTAACTGTAAATGGTATTAGATCTCAGCTTTCTGCTCCGGGCACCCCACGTCAGAATGGTGTTGTAGAAAGAAGGAATAGAACATTGTTAGAGATGGTAAGGTCCATGATGAGTCATACTACTTTACCAATCTCTTTTTGGGGTTGTGCCTTAGAGACAGCAGCATATCTTTTTAACTGAGTTCCGTCAAAGTCGGTTCCTAAAACACCTGTAGAGTTATGGACTGGGCGAAAGCCAAGTCTATGGTATCTTCATATTTGGGGGTGCCCATCACATGTGTTGGGAAAAAAAAAATCCTAACAAGCTAGAATTAAGGACGAAAGTGTGCATGTTTATTGGTCATCCCAAGGGAACAAGGGGTTGTCTTTTCTATACTTCTTCTGATCAAAAGGTTTTTGTAAGTGCAAATGTGAAATATTTAGAGGAGGATTTTGTAGTAGACTACAAAAGCAAAAGTAGAGTAGTGTTAGAGGAATTAAAAGAAAATGACACTTATTATGAACAGCTAGACACAACTCGGGACACAGTGGATGCATTAGATGTGCATACTGATAGGGTCGAGACTATTCCAGGTACACAAGAGCCTAGCCGTAGTGGGAGGGTTGTCAGGGCACCTGACAGGTTCATGGCGGGAGCCTTAATAATCGACCGTGACATTGAATCTGATCCTCTCAGCTACAATGAGGGAATCAAAGACAAGGATACTGACCATTGGGTCTTAGCAATGAAATCTGAGATAGGAACTATGTATTTTAATTAGGTCTAGGATCTTATAGAGGCTCATGTTGGCATTAAGCCCATTAGTTGTAAATGGGTTTACAAGAAGAAAAGAGGAGTGAACGGGAAGGTAGAGACCCTCAAGGCAAGGCTGGCTGCTAAGGGCTTTACCCAAAAGGAAGGAATTGATTATGATGAGACCTTCTCGACAGTAGCCTTGCTAAATTCCATAAGGATATTCTTATACATTGCAGCTCATTATGATGATGAGATTTGGCAAATGGATGCCACAACGGCTTTTCTAAATGGCCATCTTGAAGAAGACATCTATATGGTGCAACCAGATGGTTTCATTGGCGAGAATCAAGAGCATACGGTATGCAAACTAAAGAAGTCCATGTATGGACTGAAACAAGCATCACGATCGTGGAATATTAGATTCATTGAAGCGATTAAGTCTTATGGTTTTGAGTAATTGGTTGACAAATCATGCGTGTACAAATGATATCAAGAAAAAGTAGTCACTTTATTAGTGTTGTATGTCGACGATATACTACTCATTGGAAATGATGTAGGGGTGTTATCAGCTGTAAAGATTTGATTGTCAAATCAGTTTGATATGAAATACTTAGGAGAAGCCACCTATATTCTTGGGATCAAGCTTTCGCAAGATCATAAGAGTAGGATGTCGGGACTTTCTCGGGCCACTTATATTGAAAGATGTTGTCAAGATATCGCAAGGAGGACTCTAAGAAAGGGCTTTTACCTTTTGGGCATGGAGTCCCTCTTTCTTTAGAGCAATGTCCTAAGACACCTTAAGAGGAGAAGCAGATGAGGAATATTCCATGTGCTTCGGCTGTGGGAAGCCTCATGTATGCCATGTTGTGCACGAGACCAGATATCTAATGTGCTATTGGTACGGTAAGCAACTATCTGTCTAACCTGGCTCTGATGCACTAGATGGCAGTGAAGCATATTCTCAAGTACTTGAGAAGAACTAGAGATTATATGTTAATCTTTCAAAATGACGAGATGGTTCCAGTTGGCTATACTGATTCAGACTTCCAGTCAGATAGAGATGCCAAATGTTCAACATCTGGATATGTCTTGACCTTTGGAGGAGGAGCCATCGGTAGGAGGAGTGTTAAGCAGTCTTATATTGCTGACTCCACCATGGAGGTCGAGTACATTGCAGCTTCAAAAGTTGCAAAAGAGGCATGTTGACTCAAAAAGTTCCTGATAGATCTTGAGGTTGTTAGAGATGGTTTAACACCAGTTACGGTCATTTGTGATAACCCGGGTGCGGTGCTAATTCAAAAGAGCCTAGAAGACACAAGACATCCAAGCACATTAAAAGGAAGTACCACCTCATTAGAGACTATATGGACAAGGGTGAGTTGGCCATCTTGAAGATAGACACGAGCCATAATCTTCCAGATCCTTTTGCAAAGACTTTGACGCGGAAGATGTTTGAGTCACACTTAGAGGGGATGGGTATGAAGTATATAATAAATTGGATTTAGGAAAAGTGAGAGATTGTTAGGAATAGTGTCCTAAAATCCATATTTATTTAGTAATATTATTTATTAATGAATAAAATTGAAGTTCCAGTCATTGTTAATTAAATTTGTGCAAGCGAGCAATTATACTGTATGTTATTTTCTTTTTGGAAACATCCATGAGATGGGTGTAGTCCTCAGACGACAATTTATATATTTGTTCTGAGTGGTTTATAAGATTAACTCACAAATGGACTTGGGACAAATGTTATGGATTGTTGTTTGAAAGACTCAAAGTCGAAGACAAGTTTGGACCACTTGTATGCTAAGACTATAACATGACACTTTAGATGACTTGTCTTGGTCATGTGGATGGTGATCCAAAAGTGTTATGTTGGTGCATTTAATAAGATTAACACACTGAATTGGACCATGTGAATTACTTGTTTCTTGACTACTTTCAGAGATGAGTGATTCATGTTGTACTGTTTGAATGACGACTCTAAATCCTAAGAGTATTCTGGACTTGTGCATGGAGCTTTAGTTACTTTGGTGTACTATAAGTAAAGTTTAAACGCATTACTGAATTCCCACGTACACTTGGGAGCAGCGTGAAGTGTGACAAGAATCAAGTATTCAATAGGGAATCTACAGCCTCTTATGAGATAAAGATGTCGCCCAAGTTGATTTGCAAATATTTGAATTGTTCGGACTCTTTGGCCAAAGTATTTTAAGTATTTGACATTTGAAATTTATACTATGAATATGTTTAAATATAAATAAATTATTCAGTAAATGGCGAGTCAGTAACTAATGGAAAAGCTAGAAGAAGGATAATAGTAGTAGTTACAATTATTCTTCATCATGGACATCTAGTGGAGGGGTTGCTGTCATCAATATAATCTAATAGGGAGATATCAAATAAATGGTTCAAGTCTAGAGTGCAGTGAAATTTATTTAGTGGAATTAAGTCTCATTAAATTGTAATTAAATTATTTCATGAGATGATTAATTTAACCCATTTGGAGCTAGATTTAAATTGTCTCTAAGGTCCTTGCGCAAGCCTCTATATTTATCGCCATTGGAAAAATATTAAAGAATTCATGAGATGAATTATTTATCCATAAAATGGGTAAGTTAATTTTACCAAACATTATTTATGAGATGAATAAATATTTGAAATTATAAAATAATATAATTTTGAAAAATTAAGATTTATAAGATGAATTTTTACTTGTGGGGAACAAAAAAAATCGCAAAATAACCGCACAGGGGTTAATCCGTGTGCTCATAGATCAACCAGTGCGCAACACAAGCAGGGGGGCCATTCGGGTGAGCACGGGCGGGCCAATCGCAGCCCGCCACATGTCATGCTCAATTCAAAATAATAAGGCCCAACTTGAATGCATGGTAAAACGTAGTGTTTTGACTTGGTTTGGTTATGAAACAATGCATTTTAATTTAAATTATGCGAATCCCACAACAAAATTCCAACTTGTTTTCACTCTGGTATACTACCATAATTAGAGGTACATATTCCAAGGGTTTGGCTTTCATTTGAAATAAATTATTTTGTGTTTCTGGAAATTGTTTTGGAGATCTAATTGAAGAGAAAAATTTCCATTGAAATTTTTCTTTCCTCAATTTAATATTTTTTGGAGCCCACCCTCCGGGCAGCTCGAGGTCATTGCAAGAAGATCGTGGGGTCTTGATTTTGAAAATTATTATTACTTTTTGGTTTTCTTTATTTGGAGCAAATCCGGGAATGTTTTCTTTCCTTCTTCTTTTAGTTTTTGCTTTTCTATTTATTTACAGTATTTGTTATTATGCCTGTTTAAGTTTATGTATTGTTATGAATGTATTAGAGTAAAAGGCGTGTAGATATAAATTAAGAATTTAGATTTGTAGATCTAAATTAAGAATTTAGATATGTAGAATTAAATTAAGAATTTAAATCTTTAGATTTAAAATTAGAAATTTTAAATCAACCCTAGGTTTAGAATTATGAATTCTAAACCCCTTCCACTGCATAAACTTTATAAAATAAGGGGAAATTTTTAAAATTCGTCCCATAACCGGTATTAGAGCAAAGGGATTTATAGAGATAACCCTAATCTCGGAGCTCTCGCATGTGAGGCGTCACAAAGCGTGACGCTCAGACTGGGGGATTAGGTAAAGAGAAGAGTCTCTTACTCTAAGTGCTTTAATAGGTGCCTTTTATTGTGACCATAGGTTAGAACTGTAAACCCAACAGTCGTTATCAGAGCTACTTTTTCCCAATAATAACACAAATTGAGAACAAGTAAATATGCAACGAAATTGCTCACAAATGCCGAGTGAACCGGCGGCAACAAGAAGAGTATTAGGGTTGCAAGATATAGTCCGCTACCATGTAGAAATTCAATACAAAGGCAAAACAAGAATACACCAATTGGAATAAATCAAACACTTTTATTTTTGGATGATTAATCAAGAGATAAATGACACTTAAATAATAAACCTAAAGAAAACCTAAAGTCATAACCTGCACTTAGAAAATTAAAAGCTAGATAAAGGTCATCATTGGCACATTAAGGCCTTGATGGCCGGTACAAGAGAGAAAAGCGGAGACGGGTTTCCTCATTAAGGCTTGCCTACCACACTAGTAATGTCTACCTACTATACTATTAAATTGCAAAGGAATATTCTATGTACAGATATATAAGAGGCCTAAGTGCATATACTAATAAATACATACATGTAATATACAAAAATAATACTGATATTTAACACTATATGGGAGGAAAAATGCAATCAATAGCCATGCTTCATTTAGAATTTTTAATTATTCTAATTAAAAATCAAAGTTTTTTAGCTTACAAATTACAAACATCCATTTACAGTTAAATCATTGACACTGTAAGGGAGGAAAAATGCAATCAATAACCATGCTTTTTAAGGTGAAGAGAGGGCGAAAGAAAATGATTAGTTAAGGGATTGCAGGGTTTTGATGAAAAAGGGGGTATTTGAAATAATGTATTGGATATATTTTGATTTAACTGTGTAAGAGGGAGGCGAAAGAAAATGATAGTTAAGAGATTGGAGGGTTTTGATAAAAAGGGAATCTTTACAATAACAAATTAAATTAGATTAATAGCTCTTTTACTCTTCTGGTTTCTTCTAAAATTAGAGGGGGGAAAAACTAATGGACTTTGGACAAAATTGTCACGGGTCCGCAACAGAGGCATGTCGTGACATTGTCACAGTCCGGTCGCGACCTTGTCATGACACTATCAAAGGTCCGGCCCCATGCTTGTCTTGGCACCCGATAGAGACAACGACACGTTAGGGATTAATTCAAACAAAAGGACACGCTTGGTATCATGAAAATGTAATAGAATAAGCTAGAATAACCTAGAATATGTAACTAACTCTCCCGCTCCCCTTCTCCTGCCTTTTTCATTGACAGTTATTTCCCACCATTAATTTGAATTGATTGTAAGCAGCTTATAAATAGGAGTGATCATACTTGTAAAGAATTATCCAAACAAACATCAACGAAATACTTATGTTTACCTGTCTCAATTCTCTCTAATTTTCTCATCTAAATTCTTCTCTTTCTCATCTTTAATTTTCAATTCAATTAACCTCTAAATTCAGAGATCATCATTGATCCTTGAGTTTAAGTCACAAAGTCAAGAATGTGACAAGGTGGTATCAGAGCCATCTTCCGATCATGAAGCTGACCATCACTCATAGTACACGATCCGCTGCAACTATGTAATCATTTGAGGAGACAACTGATTCTAGTGTTCAACAATGAATCGAGTCCATGGAGAAACATTTGGAGAGATTGGAGATGATCTTAAGAAATCAGGTCAAGATCAGCAATGAACTCAAGTCATCCGTGGATTCTCTAGCCCGGATCCCTGAGGATCTAAGATCCACATTGGAGACATTGAATGCCACCTTGAGGAGGTTCGCAAACAACCAAGAGAAATGACTGAAGATAGAAGTGCTGGTTACTGCAGCCAATACAAACGCTAGTGGATCTAGAAATTATGTTCGCTTGGGAGGAAGTGGCTTAATTCCACCACCGCCACCTCCACCGGAGCTCAGGAATGATCGAGTCCACTCAGGACAAATGAAGAAGGAGAAAATAGTGGATTCCATGGCAGCAACCGATCCTGGAATTCCCATCACACATCCAAACTTGATCCACCACGATTTAATGGATCCAATCCCTGGGGATGGATCAGGAAGCTTCTCAAATATTTCTGTTGGTATCAAGTGCCAACGAAGGAGTGGGTGGAATTTGCTTCCAATCACCTACCGGAGTACAGTGATGCATGGCATCAAGCTCTTGAGTTCAAACATCCGGTGATCACTTGGCAGTTTTTTATGGATGAGCTTTGCAAAAGGCTCAGTGATCATTCTCTTCTCGACATTGTGAAGGAATTTAGCAAAATCGTCCAAAACGGTACGGTGGAAGATCATATCATTCGTTTTGAAGAACTTAAGAGCGGGATGTTGATTTATAAACCAACTCTAACGGAGGCCTACTTCATTTCCAGTTTCATTAGTGGACTCAAGTCCGTGCTTCTAGCCTTTAGCAAAGCCGCACATCCAAATGACTTAAGCTTGGCGTTCAAGCAAGCCAAGCTAAAAGACATCGCTATAGCTAAGATCCGTGGTACGAGAGGGTCAGGACCTGCTGTCACTAGATTGGGCTTCAGTGCCAAGCTGGCTGCCAGTGCGCATGCCGGATCGTCCGTGTTCTTCCAAGGCTCAGTACACTCTCACGGGTCCGTGTCCAAACTCGGGGGGGCCAAGTCTGGCCCTGCTGCTTCCTCAGGCTCCAGCGTGCCACAGCGCGAACCCGGCCAATGTTACAAGTTCAGGGAACGCTATTTCCCTGGGAACATTTGCAAGTCCAAGCAACTCCAAAGCATGGAGGGGCTAGAAGAAGTAGATGAAGATCCGGAGGAAGAGGTTCATGATGAGGAGGAAGCTCAAGAAGAGGAGGCCGGAGTCATAGTGATCTCCCTTAATGCATTGTCAGGACGCATTACTCATAACACAATGGGTCTAAGGGGGTCCATCAAGAAGCGGGCCGTCACAGTTCTCATTGACAGTGGGAGCACCAATAGCTTACAGCGGTGGTCTAGGAGTTGAGGTTGGAGACCATGCCTACACTAGTGATGACTATCACCGTAGCTAACGGTGAAAGCCTGATGAGTTACCGGAAGTGCACAGGTGTTAGGTGGAGGGTACAAGGTACATCTTTCATTGATGACTTATGTGTGCTTGAGCTACGAGGTAGCGACATGGTTTTGGGAGTAGATTGGTTACAACGTTACGGGCCGGTGACCATTGACTTCACAAACCTACAATTCTCTTGTTTCAAGGAGGTAAAGCCATACAATTGCAAGGGACGGCTAAGCAAGCGTCATTGCACTCTATTTCTGAGCGTGGCATCACCCGGTTCTTGAAGAAACAAGCAAGTTGTGTCTTAGGCAAACTTTTTATTGCTACTGAAGTAGAGGAAACTGAAGCACAAGCTCACCCGGACATAGCACACTTGTTACACCACTATGAGGATGTGTTTGACATCCCCAAGGCCTTACCTCCGCCACGTGCCCATGATCATGGCATCCCTACATTGCCTGAGGCTAAGCCGGTGAACATCATGCTATACCAGTACCCTCACAATCAGAAAGATGAGATAGAAAGACAAGCGGAGGAGATGCTAAAGACTTCCATTATTCAGCCCAGTCAAAGTCCCTTTGCTTCTCCAGTCCTCTTAGTCAAGAAGAAGGACGGAACCTACCGATTTTGTGTAGATTACCGTCAACTCAACCGCATTTCGATCAAGGACAAGTTTCCTATTCTGGTTATTGATGATCTTTTGGATGAGCTCCAGGGCACAGCTATCTTCTCCAAGATAGACCTCCGGGCCCGTTATCACCAAATCCGGGTACGGAATGAAGATCGCCACAAAACCGCAATCCGAACACATCAAGGACATTATAAATTTCGTGTCATGCCCTTTGCGCTAACGAATGCCCCTACCACGTTCCAATCCCTAATGAATGAGGTCTTCGCCCCATTCCTACGAAAGTTCATTTTGGTATTCTTTGATGATATCCTAATATACAGTCCGGAGATGCAAGCGCACCTAAAGCACTTGACTATGGTCCTGGACACACTCCGTGCCCACAAGCTGTATGCCAAACGCAGCAAAGCACATTCGGACAGAACCATGTTGAATATCTGGGGCATATAATCACACAAGAGGGTGTGGCTACGAATGCTGGCAAGATCGAAGCTATGAAAGATTGGCCTGTGCCAACCAGTGTCAAAAGCCTCCATGGGTTCCTTGGCCTTACGGGGTATTATTGGAAGTTCATCAAAAGCTACGGAACTATGAGTAAGCCCTTGACTAGCCTCCTCAAGAAGGGGGCCTTCCATTGGAAGAACGCGGCCCAGAATGCATTCAAATCACTGAAGGCAGCCATGATGACAGCACCCGTGCTGGCACTGCCAAATTTCAGCGAACTTTTTGTCTTGGAGACCGACGCATGTGATGTTAGAATTGGGGGACCCAGAATGGCAAGCCTTTGGCTTATCTCAGTCAAGCACTCGACCCACGCCACCTAGGATTGTCTGTGTAAGAAAAGGAGCTCATGGCCATCCAAAAATGGAGGCACTACCTGTTAGACAACCATTTTATCATCAAGACTGATCACTCTAGCCTGTGCCATCTCTTAGACCAACGCATCAGCACCAGGCTGCAGCAAAAAGGAGTCTCCAAGCTCATGGGGCTCAGCTACAGTATTCAGTATTGCAAAGGGGCCGAGAACTGTGCCGCAGATGCCTTGTCAAGGCGCAGTGAAGATCCGGACCTGGCAACGTTGTCACAGCTGACCACTGTCACTCCTCTTTGGGTGTGTGAGGTCAGCGATAGCTATGATGGTGATTCCCAGGCCTCCCAACTCCTTGCATAGCTTGCCCCTGATCTAAAAGGACAACCTCCGTACTCCCTTGAGCAAGGAATCATCCGGTACAAGGGACACATTTATGTGGGTGAAGGCACAGCAGTGAGAGCCAAGGTTTTGCACGCCCTTCATGATTCTCCAGTTGGAGGGCACTCTGGGGTAACTGGTACCTTAATGCGAGTCAAGAGCATGTTCTATTGGCCAAGGCCAAAGGACAATGTTCAAGAATGGGTGCGCAGCTGTGACGTATGTCAGCGCACCAAGGGAGAACATGTGCACTACCCCGGCTTGCTTCAGCCTCTGCCTATTCCAGAGCAAACTAGGGCTAACTGTAGCCTGGATTTCATTGAAGGCCTCCCACGGTCCCAAGGGAAAGAAGTGATCCTAGTCGTAGTAGACCGATTCATCAAGTATGCTCATTTTTTGACCTTAGTGCATCCCTACACCGCAGCACGAGTGGCCCAGCTCTTCTTGGACCACATATACCACTTACATGGACTACCAAAAGACATAGTGTCATATGGAGATTCCTCATTTCTGAGCTTGTTCTGGAAAGAACTCATGCGTCTTGCCGGAGTGGACTTGCTTATGAGTAACTCTTATCACCCACAGTTAGACGGGCAGACAGAGAGAGTGAATCTATGCCTTAAGAATTACCTTTGTGCCATGGCTCTTCTCAAACCAAAGCTGTGGACAAAATGGATGCCTTTGGCTGAGTTTTGGTACAATACAAATTATCACTCTTCATTGAAAACTTCACCCTTCCGGTCTCTACACGGCTATGAGCCACACCTCCTAACTTGGGACGTGCCATGCCATTCCATATCCCCTGATGTGGAGGACTTTGTTGCAGAACGAAGTACTATGATCAACCTCCTCAAAGAAAACTTCAAAGTAGCTCAACACCGATACAAACAAAGGGCAGACTTGAAGTGAACCAAGCGAATTGAAGTGGGGGACCTAGTGTACCTCAAACTTCGGCCATACCATCAGACTTCCCTAGCCTTAAGGAAGAACTTGAGGCTGGCAGCATACTATTACGGGCCTTATCCAGTCTTGGCAAAGATTGGAATAGTAGCTTACAAGCTTGCCCTACCAGAGGGGGCCCAAATCCATCCTGTTTTTCACGTGTCCAAACTTAATAAGAAGATTGGGCAACGGGCACAAATCAGCAACGAGCTTCCACATGGTGACTTGGAAGGAGACCCTAAAGTGACACCACAAGAGGTGATCCAGCATCGCACCGTGACAAGGGACAAGAAGAAGATTACCCAAGTATTGATTTGCTGGAAGAACTTATCAGAAGAAACCTAGGTGAATTGGTCTTTCATTCACAAGCAATTTTCGCACTTCAATACTTGAGGACAATGATCGCTTCATTGGGGAGGCAATGTTACGGGTCCGCAACAGAGGCATGTCATGACATTGTCACGATCCGGCAGTGACCTTTTCATGACACTGTCAAAGGTCCGGCCCCATGCTTGTCTTGGCACCCGATAAAGATAAGGACACATTGGGGATTAATTCAAACAAAAGGACACGCTTGGTATTATGGAAATGTAATAGAATAAGCTAGAATAATCTAGAATATGTAACTAACTCTCCCACTCCCCTTCTCCCGCGTTTTTCATTGACGGTATTCATTTCAATTGATTGTAAGTAGCTTATAAATAGGAATGATCATACTTGTAAAGAATTATCCAAACAAATATCAATGAAATGCTTCTCTTTACCCATCTCAATTCTCTCTAATTTTCTCATCTAAATTCTTCTCTTTCTCATCTTTAATTTTCAATTCAATTAACCTCTAAATTCATAGATCATCATTGATCCTTGAGTTTAAGTCACAAATTCAAGAACGTGACAAAACTCTAATACACCAATTGGAATTAATCAAACTCTTTTATTTTTGGATGATTAATCAAGAGATAAATGATACTTAAATAATAAACCTAAAGAAAACCTAAAGTCATAACCTGCACTTAGAAAATTAAAAGCTAGATAAAGCTCATCATTGGCACATTAAGGCCTTGATGGCCGGTTACAAGAGAGAAAAGAGGAGACAGGTTTCCTCATTAAGGCTTGCCTACCACACTAGTAATGTCTACCTACCATACTATTAAATTGCTAAGGAATATTCTAGGTACAAATATATAAGATGCCTTAGTGCATATACTAATAAATACATACATGTAAAATATAAAAATAATACTGATATTTAACACTATATGGGAGGAAAAATGCAATTAATAGCCATGCTTCATTTAGAATTTTTAATTATTCCAATTAAAAATCAAAGTTTTTTAGCTTACAAATTAAAAACATCCATTTACAGTTAAGTCATTGACACTACAAGGGAGGAAATGCAATCAATAACCATGCTTTTTACGGTGAAGAGAGGGCGAAAGAAAATGATTAGTTAAGGGATTGAAGGGTTTTGATGAAAAAGGGGGTATTTGAAATAATGTATTGGATATATTTTGATTTAAGTGTGTAAGAGGGAGGCGAAAGAAAATGATAGTTAAGAGATTGGAGGATTTTGATAAAAAGGGAATCTTTACAATAACAAATTAAATTAGATTAATAGGTCTTTTACTCTTCTGGTTTCTTCTAAAATTAGAGGGGGGAAAAACTAATGGACTTTGGACAAAATTGTCTTGGCACCCGATAGAGACAAGGATATGTTAGGGATTAATTCAAACAAAAGGACACGCTTAGTATTATGAAAATGTAATAGAATAATCTAGAATATGTAACTAACTCTCCCGCTCCCCTTCTCCCGCCTTTTTCATTGACGGTTATTTCCCGCCATTAATTTGAATTGATTGTGAGCAGCTTATAAATAGGAGTGATCATACTTGTAAAGAATTATCCAAACAAATATCAACAAAATACTTCACTTTACCGCCTCAATTCTCTCTATTTTTCTCATCTATGTTCTTCTCTTTTTCATCTTTAATTTTCACTTCAATTAACCTCTAAATTCATAGATTATCATTGATCCTTGAGTTTAAGTCACAAATTCAAGAACGTGACAAAACTATAATGCACACGTCACGTTAGAGTCAAAAAGGGAGGCTAGGTAAGTGTGGATCCTACCCTATTGGTGGTGGTGACCCACCATCCATCATTATGTGTGAAATTTCCTACCAACCCCACTGTTACAGCCCAAAGGCATCCCACATCGATGGAATCATCAAAATAATACCAATTTATATACTAGGGGAGCTACTCCACCACTTGCCCATTTGTTTTGGGGTGGAACCTCCTTTGGTATGTAACAATGGTATCCAAGCCGTCGATTCACGGATTGATTTCAAAGAGCTCGTTTTGGTATGGGACGGACCCTGTTCCGGAGTTGTGCTTAGTCCGGTATGGGACGGACCATGCTCGATGGCCATGCTGGACAAACCACTTATAACGGGCCTAAGTTTCGGAAATGGCTACCTAGAGTATAGTAAAGCCGACCAGAGAAAAGGGCTACCTGCTAAGAGTGAAGCTACCTAGAGTGAAGCCGTCCAAGAGAGAAAAGGGCTACTTAGAGTAGAGTGAGGCCGTCCAGAGAAAAGGGCTACCCACTCAAAGTGAAGCTACCTAGAGTGAAGTTGTCAAGGACAACGGTTGCGGAGCATGGTGGTTTGTTGCAGTCCAATGGTATCCCACTTTGGTGAGATCACCAAAACCATACCAATTTATATACTAGGGGAGTGACTCCACCCATTGTCAATTGATTTTATGATGGAACCTCCTTTAATATGTAACATCCACCAAAACCCTGTTGACACCCACTTCCTTCCAAATTCCTCCTAATCCCACTCTCCCCTTAGTATTTATCATACTTTAATATCATAACATTTGATGTATTTATTTTTAATTTATAAATTTATATTTAAATTTTTGTAATTTAAAATTTGGTATATAGTATTAATTTTTTTTGACATGTAGGGTTGGCCCTGAATTTGAGAGATCTAAGGCAAGTTAGGTTGGTGGGTTCTTTTTTAGTAACTTTGGTATCCAATTCAGGCAAGTTCAAGCGCATTGTAAATAATCCATATTATATTGTAATATCAACTAATATGTGTTTCGCACATATGTTTTTATAATATATTGTATATAGGTTGTTATTTTGCCAAATATAATATTCATAGAGACCTTTCGAACTTCTGGTCAAAATCAAAATGACCCCTCAAACTTTAATTTATCAAAGACACGCCTAAACTATGGGTCAAAACCAACCTAACTTCTAATTTCATCAAAGACACACCAAGAACTATTAGCTAAACTCAATTTGATCCCCCAACTTCAAAATTTATATCAAAGACATCCAAAACAATTTAAAAAATTTCAAATCAAATTTGATTCAGATATCCTCATATTTTATAATATAATGTTCAGGTGCCTGAAGTTTCAAAATATTTTTACAATAGTTCGACCCATGGTAAATTTTCTCCATATACTGCCGCTATAACTCTTGTAAGATTATGTTGAATTAAACTAACTTGGCACTTGAAAAATAATATAACTTACCCCAAGATTTTCAATTATATATAAACAATCTTGCATACAAAAAAAAATATTTAAAATAATTTTTAAAATGAAAATAAATAATATATTTTTATTTTTAAAGTTATTTATTAGTATTTTTAGGAAGTTTTATATTTTTAAAATTATTTTAATTCTTTTTAAATATTTAAAATTATTTTAAGTATAAATGATAGTTAAATTATGTTTGAGGTGTTTTCTTTTTGTTTTACTTGCCATATTAGCATAATTTAAAGAAATCTTAATGAAGTTATAGGAAAAATACTTGAAAAAATTTCATGAAAGTTTAGGGTACTTCAAAATATTTTAAAATCTAGAGAAACTTATAAAATATATTACCAAATCTCATGGTACTTGAACTAATTTTTTTCTTATTCTTTTAAATGTTTTGGATGTATTTTACAAAAGTTGAAATTAGGGAATCAAATTAACCTTCTTTAATAGTTCGGGGTGTGTCCTTAATATAATTTAAAAGTTGATGAGATTAAATAAATTTTAACCAATAATTTGGATGGTGTTTAATGAAATTAGAGTTTTTTTTTTGGAGGGGGGGTGTTACATTAATTTTAACCAATAGTTCAGGGGATGTGTTTGATGAAAATAAAAGTTTGAGGGCCCATTCTTATTTTGACCAATAGTTCAAAATATATTTATAATTATGTAGTGGACGCAAACTAATTATACGACTAATTTTAAAAGGGGCCTTGAATAAATTGGGCCCCCTAACAGCTGCTTCTACTCTTTGGGATCTTTGATCAGCCCTACTTGCATATGACATCACCTTTTTGGTGTACAACCTCACCTTCCGTCTTATGAGTCAACTTTTTGTGAAATCCAGTCCATAAATTAGCCTCGATTGGACTACAAAATTATTTAATCATAAAAAGTTCAAACACAACAGTTAAGATCTAAGAAACCATTTTATCAAACTTCATAATACTAAGGTGTCGTTTACTGTAATACAAAAAGGAATTGGAAAAATTAAAAGGATAGATAAAATAAGAGCACAAAGAAATACATGGAAATGATATCTCCCTCCCTCCCTCCCTCCCTCTCTCTATACTTCCTCTCTCTCTTTCTCCCTCGTTACTTATGCGCTACAAGTGCTCTACACACCCTCTCTACACTCTGTACTCTCTCTACATGCTTCTTTACTTTTACTTTTTACCTTTTACATTATGCTCCGGCTCCTATGTCTCTATGCTTCTATGCTTCTTTGCTCCCATGCTTCCATGCCTCCATGCGTACATGCTTACTTGCTAACTTGCTTACTTGCTTGTTTATTTGTTTACTTGCATATATGCTTCCATGCATACTTGCCTAGCATGATATCTCTACTTCACATGCTCTTTATACAGGCGCTTCATATCCATAATAACTATCATAACCATCAAATATCAGGTTGGAGGTCCTCGAAAATAGTCTCTCATCTGGGTCTCACCCTGATGAGGTAAGGCTGCGTACATCCTACTCCTCCCAAACCCTGCGCAAGCGGGAGCCCTTGAGGCACTGCGTATGTTATTGTTGTTGTTGTTGATATCTTCCATTGATACTAAGGCTATTTATATTACAAGAGGGGAAATGAAAAGCGTAACTCTACCTTGTTAGAGTTGGTGTCCTAGAAAACCTAATTAGTTATTTTTATGTAATCATGTTTTATGAGTCAAATGTGTCTGCGATTGTTTTCTAAAACATTTCATGCAATGAACATCGTCCAAGATGACATGTCGGATTTGGTTTAAGTGGTCAATGAGATTAAAAACATATAGACTTAAATCAAATTATTAATATGTCGTCAAAGTATGTTCGTAGTCAGGGATAAGTTTGGACAACTTGTATGATAAGACTTTAATATAACACTTTTGAATGACTTGTCTAGATCATGTGAAGAGAGATCTAAAAGTACTATATTGGTGTTGTCTATATGACTAGAACACTAAGCAGGACCACCTCAATTAGTTGTTTCTTTAACTGCTACCAGAAATAATTAATTTCATGAGACGATAACTCTAAATCCTAGAAACAGTATAAACTCACGCATGAATTGTTCGTTGCATTGATGTGCCAAAAGGATTAGTCACATTGCGTTGACTTAAATCTTACGTGCATCGGGTAACTACATGAACCGTAGCAGCAAGAGTTATTTTATGGGGAATCGATAGTCTCTAATGAGATAAAGATGTCCCCTAAGTTGATTCGCAAGCCTACAAATAGATTCTAGAATCCTTCCCCAAAGTGTTCCATATGTTTGACATTTGGAATTAATACGAAAATTGTTTCTATATTATTGGATTGTCCGAGAAAGGCGAGTTGGAAAATACGGTGAAAGATATGAGAAAAATAAAGTTAGTCGTTAAAGTTACTTTTGCTCATGGATATCTAATAGAGAAGTTGATTGTTGTAACAAAGGTTATTTGGAAAATTCTTGAGTGAATATATTTAATTCTAGAGTGTAGTAAAACTTATTTAGTAGAATTAAGTTATACTAAATGGTAATCAATTGTTATCATGAGATCATAATCAGATTTGACAATTTGGAGCTAGAGTTCAATTGTCCCTGAGGTCCCTTCGCAAGCCTCAACTTAAACATCGTTTGAAAATATTTAAAAAATAAATTGATAAGATGAATTATTTATTTATAAGATAAATAATTTTTTATGCTAAATAAATATTCATGAGTGAATATATAATGTGATAAATATCGTGTTTTAAAAACAAAAAAAAAGGCATGAATATATATATATATATAAACCTAACACGACACGAACATGACCCAAAGATAGCGGGTTCCGGTAGGGGTTTTCGAAGCCCGGTTGAATTTGGATTGACCCATTTAACCCGTTTAGGTAATTGGGTTGAATATGGGTTTGACCTGTATAACCCATTTACAACAAGCTTGACCTGTTTATATACTTATGTTAGGTATTTGAATAATATATTATTATTATTATTTATATATTTTTGTTAGCCTATCCCGCATAAGATAATTTAAATTATATTTAACAAGGTTAATTTGATAATTTATTTTAAAATTATAAATATGTCATCCAATTATTGCTAATATCAACCGTGACATGCATTATTGACATGTTCGTAAATTGACAAACTAACTTTTAATAGAAAAAAGTCACTCATATAATTAAATGGGTAACCCGCGGGTTACCTGTTTCATAAATGGGTTGGGTTCGGATTGACCCTATTTCTAAGACAACACGCATAACATGAACACAAACACGACACAACACAACACAACGCATTTGTCAACCCTAATTCTAACAGTTTTGATGCATGTTCCCTACGCCCAAATATTAAAAAAGAAAAAAAGGAAATTATCAATCGCTGACGTTAGCAACAGGGGTGTTATACATATGTTTTTCACGTGGTAAATTGGGGGTATTTGCCTAGTTGTTCTCTTTTTGTCGAGAGAAAAATATAATTTTTAGTTTTGGAACTTAGTTTTCATCCACGATAAAAACCTTAAAAATTATTTTTAGAGGTTTTCTAAATTTGTTATTTAGCATTTTCTTTTTCTTTGAAAATTTGTTTTTCGGAAAGATTGAAAGAAAATTTTGTTCTCAAATTTTTCATAAGTTAATTATTTTTAGGAGCCTACACTCCTAGTGCTAGAATTGCGAAGATGACCTTGAGATGCCAAGATATCTTATTCTAATTTCAAATTTTTAAGTTGAAATTGGGATTTGCGCTAAAGATATATCTAATTAAATATATAATATTTAATTTATTTTTCTTTCTTTCGTTTATTCTACATAATATGTTTGTATTTATTTTATTCGATATTTTTTTATTGTCATATTGTGAACATATTAGAGTAAGATTTAGATCTAATTAAATAGTTTAATTTGGAAAAAATTTTAGATTTAAAATTAAGAATTCTAAATTTATTTTTTCCTTGCTCCCAATTCAGGGAATATTTTTTCTTGAAAAATGTTCCCATCCACCTACCATGTGAAAGTAACTAGTCTAGAATTCTTGCATTTAAACACAAATAAAAGCACCATTGATGGGTGCAATGAGGACTTATGGCCGGTTACTATGGGCGCATTGGTTTCACCTTATTCTAATTTATCTTTTTTTAACTTATCTATTTCAATAAGATCAGTTCATTTAAGATCATCGTTTTTACAAAGAAATGTTTGGTTGTGTAGTGAAAAAGATCTGTTTTTACAAAATAAAGTGTTTAGATACAAGTTTAAAAAAGAACTTGCCTATTATTATCTCAAAAAATAATCTAATAATATCAATGAACTAATAACAGTAGCTAAGAAAGAACATGATACGAACCTGGCATCACCCCTACCGCCAAGCCCATGTCATCAGTAGGCGCCAAGGGCACTTCGCCATCCTCCTCGCCAAGCAGTTGTTCCCTCCACTCGCCAACCAAGCCTACTACATCACCTGCTTCGTGTCCTATTCTAAATCCTTCTCCACCCTTCTAGAATGTTCCACCATAGGCCACATCCTCCCTCTCTTAGTAGTATAAATAAGAGATGGATTGATAAAGTAGGCATGCCAAATGATATATGAGTATTATGCTATAGTCTCTCTCTCCCCCTATTTCTCTAGTTTCTCCCCCCTTCTTCTATATCTCCCTCCTTTCCCCTGTATTTATCTTATAACAACAACAACAACAACAATAACAACAACTACTACAACAACAACAAACCCAGTGCCACCAAGGCTTCCGCATAAGCAGGGTCTGGGGGGGTAGATGTACGCAGCCTTCCCCCTTCAGGGGGCTACCCTGAAGAGAGGCTGTTTCCGAGGACCCCCAACCTGAGAAATTGATCCGTAGCAAATGGCATGTGACTTGCCAGCAGAAGAGCATCACATCATGAGTAGTTCAAAACACACAGCGACCAAAACAATAAACTACCACAAACAACAACAACAAACACAAAGCAGGCCACATCAAGCAAAAATCAGAGGAAAGGTAGAAATCAAAGGATAGGTCGGCAGGTAGGCAAGCAAGTAGTAGCTCATGAGAGCAAGTACACAACCTACGTGCTCTAGGAGGATATCACGACCTAGCACTAGCGAGCTAGACTACCCTACTCCAACTGGATCATCTATAACCCCTATACTAGCCCTTCATTGGGCCCTATCTAAGGCCATCTCCTCCCCGTAGGTTTAGGCGGGTGAGAACTTATCGGATCGTCTCCATCCATCTCTTCTTTGGCCTGCTTCTTTCTCTTTTGCCTAGTGTAGTAAGAGGCTGTTCGCACCTTCTTATTGGAACATTCTGCTGTCTCCTTCTAACATGTCCGAACCACCTCAAACGTTGCTCTCTCAATTTATCTTCAATGGGGGCTACGTCCAATTTGCCTCTTATGATGTCTTTCTTGATCCTATCCTTCCTTGTGTGTCCGCACATCCACCTCAGCATCCGCATCTCCGCCACCATTATGTTCTGTGTGTGTTGTTGTTTCATCGCCCTGCACTCCGCCTCATATGTCATGGTTGGCCTCACAATCATCTTATAGTATCTACCCTTGAGCTTCAAGGGGAACTTTCTATCACAAAGTACCGCGAAGGCCATCCTCCACTTGTGCCATCCCGCTTTAATTCGGTTGTTGACATCCTCATCAACTTCGCCGTCGTGCTATATCATGGACCCCAAGTACCTGAAGCTCTCTTTCTTCGCTATGGCCTCAGATCCAATCTTGACGTCTTCCCGGCTGGCTTGGTGGAGGGATCGAACTTGAGTTCCATGTACTCAATCTTGGCTCTGCTTAGTCGTAAACCCTTCGACTCCAGTACCCCTCTCCACCATTCCAGCTTCACATTTATCTCTTCCCGTGACTCCCCCACCAACAGTATGTCATCTGCAAAAAGCATGCACCAAGGTACAAATCCCTAGATTAGGTTAGGCATGTCCAGTTGCACAATCTTGAGTCCCATTGTGTTGATAGAGCATTACATGTTTTGAGTTTAACCTTGGATTAGACCTTCTATGTAAGAATTGGAGTTTCTTGCATATGTTTGAGTGACCTAAGTGAAATAGTTTATCATTGTAAAGGGATTAGAGAACTTGTGAATTCTGGTGAAAAATCTATGTATGATTTAGTATCTTAGTCTCCATGTTGATATGTCTCATATGTTTCCCATGGCCATGATTGAAGCAAGTTGCATATGTTGGTACATGTTGCTTGAAATGATGAAAAACGTGTTGTTTTAAGTGTTGAAACATGTCCTTTTCAAGCTGAATGTGTTGCTACAAATTGTTATGGGTTGTTAGCTGCCGAGTGTTGTTGTTCATTGGCAGTTTATGACATTTGCCTGCTGAACGGTGATGCTCATACTGAATTTAGTGCTGTCCATATTAATTTTGGACTGTATGTTGTGTACATACTGTAGATTATGACTATATGCTGCTGAATTTTTGAAGTACTGAATTTGTTCTTGCTGTAATGTTGTGCAAATTTTTTTTTTTTTTTTAGCCTGTCTATGCTTAACTTGCTATGCTTTGCTGAATTTCAGCTTGTGGTTGGGAAAAACATTGATATGTTTGAGTCATCTACGGACTTGTTTTGTCCTAGGAGACTATTATGCACTTAGGATCATTGTTTATGCATTCTTTTCTAGTTTTAAAAAAAGGGTAAGGTGCAGGTCAGATGAGAACCTTGTTTGATCATGGGCTTGGTATTTAGCTTGTGTCTAGATGCCTTATTTAAGTTATTGTCATATGTTGTGTGCTCATGTTGGTCGTTTGAATGACATACTATAGGACCCTAGTGTTCATTTGATGAGAAGAAAAATGTGGCATCGCATCACAAGCTAAATATGCTAAGGTAGTTGATAGCATTATGTTTTGGTGAATAATACAACACTCGTCCTGTTATATCATATGTCAGTGGTGGACCTTGTCTACATACATTGATCCAAATGACAAGTATCGAAGTGCTCTAGTTAAATTGTTGAAGTACTAGTGAAGTATCATGAATGGGGTTTACGTTGTAATAAACATCTTCTCGTATTAGGTGTCTGATATCGATGAGAGATATTCTACTAATGACTATGTATTTGGGCTCATTAGTGAGCTATATTTTGTGACACCTTTCTGAAACCTGCATTGTTTAGTTGTCCTTAAAGATTGAGTTGGTAGGTAGAAAAATTGAATGGCTTAGGAATGTAGTATGAGACATTCCATTGTGGGGGGTTGTAAGAGCACCCGAGAGCCTATGAGGTATGTTGTCTGATCATAATTTTTATTTTTATTTTTTTTTTATTATTGTGCTTCACCAATGTTTGCTAGTTATAGCTAGCTCATGGAAATTGAGTATGGTGGAAATATTATTTTGGCGATTGTCCAAAGTCGGTGTAAATAGGTTGATGATGCTAAGCACTTGGGCTTGAGAGCCTTGCAGAGGCTTGGGTTGCCTTAAGTTGAGTTGTAAAAGGTATCTTGTGAATTATGGCCTTTTGTAACCCAAATTGGTAATAATGTTTCAAAATTGTTATGAAATGTGAAAGTGAGAAATTGTGGTATATGTCTTTCATGCCAACTATATATACGATATACGTACGATATGTGTACTATGTGAGGACTTAGGGTGGATATATGATTTTATTGATATGATATTTGCTTCACTATTGTGTTATACTGACTTTTGTTGAAGTTGGCAGGCGATGGAGCTAGTTGTTTAACAGCTCATTGCAGAAACCTTAATGTGGTGGTGAGAACAACTCGTGATTGGTGTTGGCAATGGTCAACTCTCAAGTACCGCTTTATTGCAATACAGTATGAAATGCCATGTATAATGGTTGAGCTTGATGCTTTAATCTTACTCATAGTCCGTGATGGGTGGTGTGGACACTGCACACTTGATAGGTTTGGCAAGAGGAGACCTATTCGTCTTAGGCATAAGATCGTAAACGATTTACTCGAAATAAAGTGATCACTAAATTATGTACGATCTGGAAAGAACATTGTGGATCCATTAATAGACGCCAATCATAAAAATGGTTGTGGAAACATCGAGGGGGACGGGACAAAAGTATATACACGAATAAACTGTGATGCATCCAACCTGGTCTTAACAGGTTCAATGTGAAAAGTCATAGTTTCATTCAAGGAGTGCACTGTGCTTATGTTGTCCCTCCCTATGGTGTGACAGTGCGGAGACGGGTTCATAGCCATATGTTTGGTGGTGTAAGCGAGGCTTGCACTTGATGGACACTGTCTGTATGTTACCAAGGGGTGAAGTTGACCTTTAGCTCTTAACGGATCCATATCCATATGTTTGGTGGTGTGCGGTAATACACACTTGATGGGATCCACCTATATAGGTGTGGGAGTGTGGCCGCTTCCTATGAAGGATTTAAGACTTGCCTTCTAGAGCGCCAATGAATATCCAGGACGAGCGCATGGCCGATACAACGCGCCAAACCACTGGAGTTGCTAAGATTTGGAGTTTAGTGTGTGTCCAAGTGGCAGAATATACAATCCCTTGTGAGGTTCAAGACGAAAGTTACCTTGCAAAATGTTGGTCCTAAACTTGGGTTACACTAGGTGACGATTCAAGTCGCGAGACATCGGCATTGAAAACCTGAACTCCCTTTGCCCAATAAATTCCTCTTTGTTCTCTTCAGCTTGTATCATTTGTGGGGGATTGCTGGAAAAATGATACAAGTTAACATAAGTGTTATGGGAAAATAGTTTAACCGTGCCTATTTATTGACTGTTTACCGTTACTAGTAGTTTAGGGTCATTAAAATAGTGACCGTTGGAATTAATTAATTATATGGCTATTGGGACATTATTGTGACCGTTTCTTACCATTAAAATTATAACCGCTACACAACCGTTTAATTAACATTTTGACCGTTGGATTTATGAATATGACTAGTATAAATGTGTTGCTTAGCATAGTACGGAAAAAAAAATATAGCAACAATTTTCTCACATATCTCTCTCTCTGCCGCTCCCTCTCTCTCCTGTTTAAAGCTCCGATCTTGTAGCTCCTCTCCGTTGCGGTTTCCTCTTCTTCCGCTTGTAACCACTCGCTCAGTCTCCCGAAGCATGTCTGACTGCGTCGCCGCCGTGTATTCCACCGTGGAGTAGGTGGGGGAAGGTTTCATGAATCAGAAGTTAGAGTCCGATGATGGCAATCGCACAAAATTGAAGCTTGAGGAGCTTCATTGGGATCACTCTTTTGTCACTGAATTGCTTGGGGATCCTAGGGGCGATAATAGTCCGCGTCAGATTTTGGGCAAAGTTCTTAGGCACTCCTACCCGGCAATTAACGAGTACACGTTAAGAGTTGGATCGCGTTAATCCTGGAGGACGGCCATCGGTTATACTGTGTGCGCAGCGGTAAAATCGTCTTTTTGGACAGTGGCATTTACCACGGCGCGATATCATCGTTTTGTAAGATCTTTCTAATTTCCCTCTCCTTCGTAGTTATGATTGAATATATGTTAATTTTTAACATCTTGAAACTCTCATCTCAAATTGCTTAATTGAATTTTACTACAATTGCTATGAGCCCAAATCGGCCCGTTACGTGTTCGATCAAATGTCGATGAGAGATGTCTATTTTTTGGAAAGCAATTTTAAATTATTGTTGTAATCTAAATAGTTCAAAAATTGCATACAAGGTGTTCGACAGAATCTCTGAGATAAATGTAGTGTCTTGGAACAATGTAATTTGTGTGTTTGTTAGGAATTTATTGTAGTATGAAGCTTTGGGATTTTACTATGATATTTTCTAACACTAATGAGCTCGTTCATAACCAGAATGAACAAATAGGGGCTCAAAGTAGACCCCCAGTGCACCCCTACTGTTATCGGGAAAGCGTCTGTCTCCCCGTCCTCTGTACGCACCGTAGTCTGTGCCTCCTTATACGTGTCTCTAATGGCTCGGATGTATGGCACGGGGATCCCTTTCTTGTACAAAACTCTCCAGAGGACCTCCCTTGGCACTCTATCATATGCCTTCTCTAAATCAATGAAAACCACGTGAAGGTCCTTTTGTCTCTCCTTGTATTGCTCTATCGTTCGCCTTAGGATGTGGATCACTTCTATGGTTGATCTGCCGGGCGTAAATCCGAATTGGTTCTCGGACACCTCTGTCTGTTGCCTTAACCTTCTCTCTATGACCCGTTCCCACAACTTCAGAGTGTGGCACATTAGTTTGATACCCCGATAGTTGGGGCAGCTCTGAATGTCGCCTTTGTTCTTATACATCGGGATCACTGTGCTCTTCCTCCATTCGTCCGGAATCTTCTCCCTTAGAAGGATTTGGTTAAATAGTTTAGTCAGCCAACTAATGCCCTTCTGTCCAAGGCATTTCCATACCTCTATGGGTATGCCATCTGGGCCAACTGCTTTACCCCTTTCCATGAATTTCAGGGCTTCCTTGACTTCCTCAGGGCTAATTCGCCTGCAATAACAGTAGTTCTGATGCTCCTCATATGTTTGAAGATCACCAAAGGATATCTCTATTCTTCCTTGTTCGTTGAAGAGCTCGTGGAAGTACGTTTTCCACCTAGCCTTAATCAGTTGCATGTCCACCAGTACCTGTCCATCTTTCCCTCTTATGCACTGTACTCCGTCCAAGTCTCTAGTCTTTCTTTCTCTAGCTTTGGCAATTCTATATAAGTCCCTCGCACTCTCTTTGGTCTCCAGCCCTTTGTAGAAATCCTTGTAAGTTCTTGATTGTGCTTCTCTGATTGCTCTCTTTACTTCTCTCCTGGCTCGCAGATACTGATGTGGCATATCCTCATCTCTGCTATGATCCCATTCTTTGAAACAAACTCGTTTTGCCTTAATCTTCTCTTGGACCTCCTCACACCACCACCAGGACTCTCTGTTGCTTGATACCCTTCTCTTTGACATGCCGAGAACTTCCCGTGCTAGTCCTCTGATTTTTTGGTTGGTTCCACATCTGGCTTGTATCTCCCTTGAAGTCCCACCTGAGCTCGGCCTCCACTCTTTCCTTGTATACCCTATACTTCTCCCCCTTCAAATCCCTCCAACAGGTATGTGTCTACGCGGGTTTGCAGATTCCTTGGGCCCTCTTCTTGGCCTTTGTGTAGACAGGTCTTCTCCTGGGGTAGCCCTGCAATCCCTACAGTCTCTTTGCACCCTTTTTTCTTAATAGTATGTAGTCAATCTGTGTTCTTGTCCCACCACTTTGGTACGTGATGACGTGTTGCTCATGCTTTCTGAAGAAGGTGTAGGCCACCGTTAGGTCGTATGTGACCGCGAAGTCTAGTAGGGCTTTGCCCTCTGCATTCCTGTTTCCAAGATCGAAACCTCTATGGTAAGAGACGTAACCGTCCTCCGTCGCACTGACGTGCCCGTTAAAATCCCTGCCATGCATCATTGTGTCTAGGTCCTCCCAGAATGTTGCCTTCTCATTCTCTGTTAGTCCAGTTCAAGGTGCGTAGGCACTTATTACGTTTAATGCTTCTCCATCTAGGACCATCTTGATACTTATGATCCTATCACCAGCCCTTGATACTCTGACTACTTTATCCTAGAGGCTGCTATCCACAACGATACCAACTCCATTCCTGCCTCTGACCTTGCCCGCATACCAGAGCTTGTGCCCCAGCACCTCCCTA
The DNA here is from genome assembly GCA_018398585.1 of Simmondsia chinensis. Classification (NCBI taxonomy): domain Eukaryota; kingdom Viridiplantae; phylum Streptophyta; class Magnoliopsida; order Caryophyllales; family Simmondsiaceae; genus Simmondsia; species Simmondsia chinensis. The sequence goes on along the minus strand of JAGTTD010000009.1, from coordinate 12,475,181 downwards.
GCTTTCACGTATACCCATTCAGTCTCTTGCAGACAAAAGATGTTGATCTTTCGCTTCATCATCATTTGGGCCACCTCGAAACTCTTTTTCGTTAGTATCCCGACATTTAGTGTCCCTAGTCTTAAGTTCCCAGTCCCCTTCTGCCTCCCCCTCCCCCTCCCCCTCCCTAACCTCTTTGAAGATGGCCTCAGTCTCTGAGTTCCATAACTGGTAACTTCATCCACTATTTGTTACTATCACGGGTAAGTGATCAACATAGACAAAAAGCTTATTATAACATAAAGGCAGGAAAGTACCACCACAATCAAAGCTCACAGTATTCAAAATAATGAAAGAAGAAAGAACCAAATGAAAAGTGCCCAACAATGGTAAATTATAACACTACCCTGTTGTAATTAAGGAAAGATCAAACCTGGGGCAGGTGCGTAGTTGATACTCTGACCCGGCTAGAACTTACCTGGGGCCGACCGATTTTGCTTACCTGGGTCGGTCGACTGCGAGTTTGTCATGAGGCAGTGGCTGGCGGCTACTCAGGGTTGGTGGTCATGGGGTGGCCTATTGGTGGGGATAGGGAGAGGGCTTGGTCTTGGTGTTGGTGTTGGTGGGTCAGGGATATGAGGCTGGCGGTGCTGGTGGGTCAGGCAGGGGCGACGGTGGTGATGGGTCTAGGTGGTGAGGGTGACAGTATCTCAGGGGTCAGAGAGGGGGGGGTGAGAGATGGAGTTCGTGGTGGTGGTGTCAGAGATATGAGGTCGATGGTCCAGGTGGGTGATTTTGGTGTTCCAGGTGGCCGGGGTGGGTCGAGCTGGGTTCCAATGGTGGTGGGTCCGAGGATAAGGGTGGCGGAAGGACAGGGAATGGATTCCAGTGGGTCAGGGTGTGGGAGAAGAAATCGGGGGCGAGCGGTGCACCAGGGTGGTCTCTGGTGGCTTAGGGGGTTTGAGTGGCTGAGCGGGTGGCCGGGTCGGGGTCGGAGTTGGGGTTAGGGACGGGGTCGGCTACGGTCTTGGTCCGGCGTGGATTTAGACTTGATTGTGTGGATTTGGGCGTGGATTGAGCTCATTGGCTAGGATCGTATCCTGGTCCGTAACAATTGGTATCAAGGCAGTCCTTCCTCGGACTAATCATCATCATCACTGCTGAAATTTAAGGGCCATCCATCAACACCGATCATCTTCATCACACGGATCCTCACCATCACCGTCGCCGGAATCATCTTCACCATCGTCACTGTAATCATCGTCATCTCCATCGGTTGGGTATCACCATCCTCATCATATCAACATCTCCAACACCCCTCACCAGCTCTCTATTATTACTGTCACCACAGATCCTCATTAATTGCGAGGAGATCTTCACCAGACCACCGACAACCCTCACCTTCGATCACCATCAATGTTAAATCCATCAACATCGTCAACTTCATCAGCACCACCAACCTCATTATCATCATCAAACATTTCCAACCCATCCAAATCCTAACCCGCACACAAGGCGTTTGATAAAATTCCTTAACGAACTCTCCAATTCTTACCGCCAACCATCACTTCCATGGCCGAAGGGAACCCGTTCACAGAGCTCATAAAGCTTTGCCAAACGGGAATTGTGGACGAGTACATCAACCGACTTGAGTCCTTGGCGAGTGAGTATGGGCTGACCGAAGAGCAAAAGGTTAAGCTCATGGTAGGCAGTTTGCGGAAGGATATAGCTGAAGGCGTCCTCTTATATAGGCCGCAAACTCTTCAAGACCCCAAGTCATTGGCCATACTAGAAAAGAGAAATTACGCCTATTTAGAGATGACAGCGATAAAGGGGTCCCTGAGTAAGGCGCCAATACCGCCCACACCAAAGCTTGCAAAGGAAGATCCTGCCAACCTTGTATCCCAGTAGTCACTGCCACCAACATCAGATTCGCCTCAGAGTCAATTGAGCGTGGGGCCTACTACCCATACCAAAGATAATGCTCAGCCTTCATGGCCAACCTTGGAGCCAGACTCAGACGCCGTCCCGGATATCGCCACTGTCTCACTTATTGGCGACTTCGAGAACACCGCCATCTCCATGGTAGCTCCACCCCCTGCCATCTCTACCCCAGTCTTGGTCTCGCCTTTTCGGCTCTCGACATTTACTGATCCACCATCTGGGACAGATCCTCCCGTGCCCCCGCAGCAGCCATTAGAATTTGGTAATGTCATCACCATTCCCGCCAAGCTCCCACACTCTCGCCTTGCCATCAGGCACCAAGTACCCCTCAAGGGTCGTTATTCACCACCTCCAAAAAGAGGGTTCATGTCCCATGTCTTGCTTGAGTTCCAAAGGCTAGTATTTGACGCAGGAGGATCATCCGCTTTTTGAAGATGGCTCGTTGTTCATGACCCTTGGGGGCAAGGGTCTTTAGAGGGAAAAGAGGTGATACGAGCCAGAATGGGATTAGGCGTACAGAAGGATGCCATCTCATTAGCCCCCACCCGCTTGGGCTGCTTCCCACCAGATCATTAACCACCAATCGCACCTTAAGCTGGCGTCGCCCTTACAGCTAATCCTTGAGGATGAGGATCTTTTTAATGGGGCAGTATTGATATGAACCTGGCATCACCCCTGCCGCCAAGCGCGTGTCATCAGTAGCTTCCAAGGACACTTCGCCATCCTCCTTGCGAAGCAGCTGTTCCCTCCACTTGCCAACCAAGCGTGCTGCATCACCCGCCACATGTCCCCTTCTAGATCCTTCCCCACCCTTCTAGAATGTTCCACCCCGGGCCACATCCCCCCTCCCGTAGTAGTAAAAATAAGAGATGGATTGATAAAGTAGGTATGCCAAATGATATCTCTCCCCCTAGTTCTCTATTTCTCCCCCCTTTTTCTATATCTCCCTCCTTTCCCTTATATTTATCTTATAATATCCTAAATAAATACAAAGGGATAGCAATCTAGCTATCTCGTACCCCATTATTGAGTTGGATTTAGGCTTGATTGTGTGGATTTGGGCTTGGATTGAGCTCGTTGGCTAGGATCGGATCCTGGTCTGTACTAGAGCAGGGTAATGGTTGGTCATGGATGTAGAGAGTGGTGATTCTAACAACCAATAGGGGTAAAGGGGGCAGTAATAGATGTGGGTGGTGATAACAAGTAGAAATAGGTCATGTTGGTGAAGATTTTGTTGATGTATTTTCAAAATATATATGATGAACAAAGTGTTAAAGATTGTCCTAATACTTGTCTTTAAGTGTGTATGGCTTGCATGGGGTGTGTGTCAACACAAAAAGCCAGTGTGTCGACACAGAATCCTACAAAATCGAGAAAATGCATCTGTGCGTCGACACACAAGGCCAGTGTGTCAGCGCATAGATCTTACAGAAGCGTATAAAAGGCTCTGTGTGTCTACACACAGGCTTACGGTAAGGTAGAACAATTAAAAATTGAATAACAAATAAGAATATATATAAATCTTTTTATGCCAATATAAGTTAATAGTACTCTCTTTGTTTAGATTAGATAAATTTAATCTTAATTTTATATCATTATGAAATTAATTTTTGTATATACTTAAGTAGCTAGAAATATAAAAAATTATGCCATGAATAATAATCAATATTATGAAATTATAATATATGAATTTTTTTCATGCCAATCTAACTTTATCTCACTTTCATTGTTTGGAGTAGATAAATTTTCATCTTCATGTTGGTACTTTGGGTATTTTTTACCTATTTTTTGTTAACCGTTATTACTCTATTTTTAATTAGCTAGAACAATTATAAATTAAATAATAAATAATAATATGTATTTACATATAATATATAAATATTTTCATGCCAACTTAAGTTAAGTTAATCTTACTCTCATTATTTAGATTAGATAAGTAGATTAATTTAATGTTGATTTTATGTCATTGTGTTCTTTTCTTTTGGTATATTTGGGATCTTTTGCTTATTTTTTGTAATATGTTATTATTTTCTTTTTGATTATTTTATTTTTATTTAACATTATCTAGTTTTGACATATACTTAATTAGCTAAAGCTATTAGAAATTAAATATTAATTAATAATATGTATTTACATGTAATATATAAATCTTTTCATACCAATATAATTTAATCGTTCTCTCATTATTTAGATTTGATGTAATTTAATATTGTGCTATTTTTTTATACTTAATTAGCTAGATATATCAGAAATTATATAATGACTAGTAATAAATATTACCAAATTATTATATAAATCTTTTCATGCCAATCTAAGTTAATTTCACTCACATTGTTTATATTAGATTAGTTTGATCTTAATTTCATCATCACCAAAAAAAAAAAAAGACTAAGATGATTAGAAAGCTTTTAAATCATTACAAGAGAATGTTTATAAATATTTACAAAAACAATTAATATCAAATAAATATACCAAAAAAAAAAGATTTATATTAATAAAAAAATATATTTAAAAGAAACAATTGCTAAAAATTTTAAAAATTACTTAAAGATACTTAAAAATAACTTAAGGTATTAAAAGCTTTTAAACTATCATTTAGAATATTAAAGCTGCTATTAAAGATATTTACTAAAACATCTCCTTCCAAACAAAAATACCAAAAGATTAAGCTTATCAAAGTATAAAATTTTCAAATAATAGGAGATTATCATATTTAATGTAGCTAATCTACCTTTTGTTATAACTAAAGTTTAGGATTTTAACATCTTACTATTTAGAGTTCTATTATTAATTTTTAAGTTTATGTTATAAATAGTAATATATCTTTTAAATTCACATATTCAATTAACATTTCTTTTTTCTCTTATATAAAATTTGTCCTTATTCAGTTATCTTTTAAAATTACAGGTAATTTCTTGATTACAACTAATACGTAGTATCCTACATTGTAGGTTTTGGAAAAAAATTGACTTTCAGACAATGATGTTTGAAATTCAATTATATTTTATTAAAAAGTCAGAGTACCTAAGTGATAAATTTTCATAGGCATAAACGTTTATCTGATGGATTAGAACTTCTTTAATATTATTCTCTTTGCATTCTTTTTACTTTTGAAAAAATTAAGATTGGTTGATTGAAAAATAAGAAAATGGGTTACTTATATTTTAGTACCTAACATTTTTGAAAATAATAAAAAAAATTCTGATCTTTTTTAATTATTAAAAAAGCCCTTATATTTTTGTCGTATTAATAAAAGGGCCCCTAAGTTTTTATCGTTTTAATAAAAAGACCCTTCTTCAGCTTAATGACATCATTTTTTATCGACAAACCTGACATGAAAACTATTTTTTTATTAATACTATAGTAAAATTAAAAAAAATACCCTTAAATAACCGTATTTTTAAACAAATTAAACCAAGACAAATAGTTTCTACACAATACAACATCTTGAATTTCGTACTTGTAAACCAATTATAATAGTATTGAAGGGTACTTTTGTCACTTTACAATAATATTGCTAAAAACGCAGGTCAACGAAAAATGATGTCATCACGTTGGAAAAATATTTTTTTATTAATACGACAAAAATATAGGTTTCTTTTTAATAATTCAAAAAGGTCAGGGTCTTTTTTATTATTTTAAAAAAATTCCTAGGGATTAAAATGTAAATAACTCTAAGAAAATTTTATTTTAGAACATTGAAAATAGAAAATTATTGTGGGATACGTATGGGCTAGATGTGAAAATATAATTAGACTATTATCATATAAAACCAGATACTAGTAGGTTGTTATTGTATAAAATCATATACTAAAATATTGGACTTAAATTAAATTACCGCAATTGTGGAAAAGGGGGGACATTGGCCCCCAAAGACCCCCTTATTTTATAAAAAGGGGTGGGGGGACTGATGTTCCATATTTTTACATATTTTATACCTATTCTTGCTATATATTCAGCTTTTACATGTCTGTTTTATTGTAATATAGTACATTTAGGCTTGAAATGTATCAGAGTAAACAAAGATTAAAGAGTAGCGGAATCAAAAATAATTTTGGCATATTTGAAGAATACACTAAGAAACTCAACCGCATGCGTAAAAGAAGAACCCATCAGGTCGTAATTCGGTATCCTAAATAGATCTCATAAGGTTTCGGGAACTAATTGACCAATTGGCACAAGGACCAATCGATCAGTAGCTTACTAGGGGACAGAACCTACAGTAGGACTGCCGATTTATCGGCCAACAGTGATGATCGATCAATAACCTACAATGGGCCAGCCGATCGATCGGCCAAATTCCCACAGTGGACCCTAGGTCACACCGCAGATATAAATAGAGAGGGGGAGATCTAATTTTTTCCATCTTTTGCTCGTCTCTTCTCCTCCTCTCCTTTTCAAAGCCGCTACGAAATCCAAGAGTTCTTAAACACTGAAGCGCAGGTGGTCAGAGTGCTAGGGGATCAAAGCAAGGGTTAACATCAATGTCAATAAAGGGAATCATCATTCATGAGTTTTTTTTTTTTTTTTTTTTTTTTCACTCTCTCTTTTAAATTTTACGATGTGTAAATCTCTCATGTAGGAGTAAACTTGTGGTTTATGGGTGAAGGATGGGTAGGCGTCCACATCCCGGATTTATATTTTATTACCGATAGTGATTTATATTATGTTATTTTCACACCCTTGTAGGGAATTAATTATTGTGCTTGGTTTTCTATGGATGAGCTTACAGCAATGTTTAGATTCCCGATTTATTTGCATTTCGTCTATGTGCTTGCAGCCTAGGCTTTAGCATAATAGGTTTTCACAACGTGGTCAAGGTTGAGGTTGTACCCAACCCCGAACACAATCTTTTATATAAGTTAGCACTCAATGAGGAGCGAGAAAGGAAACAAGTAGTGTTATGAGATAACCTATGCTACATCTAGAGTAATAAGATAGATTATACCCTTAGACTAGTTTATTACCCTAAGCCTCCAAATCCTTCCCAATGGTGTTTGAGGCTATTAGTATATGCTTGTTTTTTCTTGTATTCCTGTTTGTATTATTTCTATTGATTTTGATCCCCATCCAAGTATGGGTTGACCCAGGGCTTGTTTGTACGAGTTTCCTATTTTGTATTGCGACCTTGTCGGTAATTATCGAAAAAGAAAAAGTGTTACCATAGACTTAGTGCTTGTACCCTAAGCCTCTAAATCATTGCCATAGTGAAGTATAAGGATGGGATTCAAGTCAAGCTACTCCAAATTCATTCCCTGAACTACCCTTAATTGATTTGACAACTTTCATTTATCGTTAGTTCTATTAATTTAGTTAACATATCACCTAATCAACAAAAACCCAAAACAGAATCACTCTTTAATTACTGAATTCAACTTTATTCTGATTTCCTATGAATATGACACCCATATACCCAATTTAACTACGACGAACTTATACGCTTACGAGTAGACAGTTTTAAAACACACTTTGAAACTACATCAGGGACCCTCTCATACACAAATACACAACACCACCCCCGTACACTAGAGCTTGGTACTAGCTCTTCCTCCCCCTCTCGTTAATTCCTCTATGTTCCATATTTGGGGTATTTTGTTGGCTTTTTTACCTTTTCTACTCATCCTAAGCTAAGTATTTTATTATATTTATAATTTATTATTACTTGAAATAAATACTTACTTAAGCATCGGAGGGTCCCTGTGGTCAAAACCACTAACCCATCTAACCGTTTGCTATCTTACAGGAAATATTAAGTTAGATGTGTAACAACTATTTTCTCCAAGATACAGAGCTAGAGTCCAACTCTAATCCTTAAATAAAAACCCAAAACAAAAATGATATTAAATGGGTCCTAAAATTCTTTTGAGGGGTTTGATTTTTCACTTGGAACCAGAGTTTATTTTGGTCAGTAATTGGAACCAGAGTTGCTTTGACCAATAAGTGTTAAGTAGTTAAGATTTCAATAGTCTATGGCTGTTATCGTTGTTATAAATCAATTTTCTTTATACAATACAATAATTACACATGACTCTTTTGACATAAAGTAACATGTTACCATACCAATTACACTGTTTCTGCAATTGATTGACCTTAATATTTCAAAATAAACATTTGGCGCCTCGAGTGCAAAACATGAAATGGGTAATGTCGACACTCTTACCCAAACAGAGGTGTACGAGATGAGGGTGCTCTTAGAACAAGCAATTTCTACATTTGAAGAGCCTCTATGCTGTAGATAGATTCTTTGTTCTCAAATATGAAACAGTGTTGTCTTTTGGGGATGTTAAATTTTAGTGGGTTTTAGACTCAATTTACAAACTCTACAACAATAACAACAACACTTCCAATGCCGCAAGGGCTTCCGCTTGCACGGGATCTGTGGGGGTAGGATGTACGCAGCCTTATCCCATCAGGGTAAAACCCTGACAAGAGACTATTTCCGAAGACCCCCGGCCTGATAGTTAAAAGGTTGTTTACCTATAAAAAGAGCATGAAAGGGGTAAGCAGGGAGTATGTAGGGCGTACGTAAGGAGCTTGCAAGGGAGCATGTTGGGCTTAGGTGTAATTCGAGGCATGTATGTAAACAAACAAGTAATCATATACGCACTATAAGCATATAATCAAATACTCATGTACGCATGTACGCGTGGGGGCGTAAGGGCATAGCAGCTAGAGCAACGGCAAAAGCAAATAACACGTGGCGTCTAAAGCATATAGGGCGAGGGAAGAGAGGGAGAGAGCGACAGTATAGGAATAAAGCGAGAGATCTGGAGCATTTTCTGCCTTGGTGGATGAAGAATCGCCGAAGGATATTCATGATATTCAATTGGATTTATGTTCATGGAGGTGGGAAAGAGAGAGAGTATAGAAGTATCATCGAATTAGTACTACCCCAAGGTACAAATCCTAGGAGCACTAAGCGAACAACATACACCCACGTTGCGGGTGTACAAGTGAGCATACAAACAGCTTCATGGTACTAGCACTATCTTGCGGGTGCTCAAAACTCCTACACTGCTAAGTTGGATATCCCTAAAACCACCCTCAATTTACAAACTCTATATATATAAAATATACATATAAATTCAAGTAAAATTTTATTCTAAAACTAATTGATATTTCATGGAACAACTCACAAGGCTTAAATAATGAGTTCTTTTCTCTCACTCTAAGGGAATTTTTTTTTTTTTTTTTTACTAAATTCACATGTGAAGTCGAGAAAGAAAAAAATGACACATTTTTCAGTGAGATGCAAAGATAAAGACCTCAATAAAAAGGAAAAAAGGAGCTTTTAAAAATTACTAAAAACCCATTAAATGGTTACTTACCAATTAAAGAGATCTAAATGTCAGAGTCAAATTGTGCAACAACATGAATTTTACACGTAGAATGGAGCTTGTGATTTAAACTCAAAACAATCTCTAATATAGGTTCTCCCCCCCCCCCCCCCCCCCCCCCCCCCCCTCTTTTTTGGATCAACTATAAGGGAAGGGGACAAATGCAGATCGAAAGAGGGCACCAACACGCCGTCACCGGATCCCATTAGAACTCCGAAGTTAAGCGTGCTTAAGCGAGAGTAGTACCAGGATGGGTGACCTCCTAGGAAGTCCTCACCCTCAGGTTGGAGGCACTGGAAAACAGCCTCTCTTCAGGTTAACACCCTGAAGGGAGAAGACTGCGTACATCCCCCCCCCCCCCATCCCCCCCCCCCCCCCCCCCCGACCTTGCGTAGGCGGGAGCTCTTGAGGCACTGGGTATGTTCCTTTTTTACACATTGCACAATACACATAGTACTACTTGATTTTTTGTCCAAAAAAAAACACCTACTTTATTTGACTTGGTTTTTTTACTTAAACCTTGGCAGGAGCCATTTTGGGGGATTGGACTGATGTTGTAGACATTATACAATAGACCAAGTACACATAGGAGCATAAACAGACCTAACGTAAGATGGACTACTTGTTCAAAATCGAATATAACTCATTCCCATTCGTTATGGGGGCTCAACAGATTTTTGAGTCGAGTTCGAGCAATGCTCGATAAGCTAAACAAGTTAAATTCGAACATGGGATGCTTGGCTTGTTAATGTTCGCAAATAGTTTGACAAAGGCTCGTTAAAAGACTCGATAAGAGCTCATGAGGGGCTTGTTAAGATATGCTATTAGCTCGAAAATGGTTCGATAGTGACTCGATAATAATTCGAATAGCTCATACTAGTAGCAAACTCAACTCAATAACGAGATGGGCTCAACTCAATAATGAGCTCAAATTGGCCTGATTAAGCTAATGAGGTGAGTAGAACTGAGCAATGTATCACACACAGTAAAATCTTAACGAATTAGGCTCAAACAAAGGCCTAAAAAGCTCAAGAAGAGCTCAGATCAAACTCAAGCTCAATACGCTTATCATGCTCAAGTTAGAACAAGGGGTTTCTAGGCTCGACTTAGCTCATTTACATAGCACAATTTGCAAAACTAGAAGCCTTTTCACAATTTGTAGAATTAGGAAGCCTTACAATTTGCTTCTGATACGAATAAAAATTAATTGACAGGAGGTCAACAATTATGTGACCTTGATAGCGCAAATTGCAGAATTAAACGCATTTCCACAATTTGCAAAATTAGAAGCCTTTTCACAATTTGGTACTAATTTGAACAAAGCTACTCAAAATCAATTGGCAAGAGGTCAATAATTATGTGAACTGTTTTAACCTCAATCTGCCCTCCTCACCGCAGAAGAACATATAACTACTATCTAAACTGGAACAAATGGTTATCTTGATCCCTCACAAATTGGCGTGGTAAAGACATATAGTAGGCAATCCTCAGAATGTGCTACCAGAACCTCATCTACACTTCACTAGTTAATAGCACCCATGTTAACAATTATCTTATGTTAAACCCAAAAACAAAATTTGCATGCTTCAAGGGTGCAAAACCCTTGTACCAAACTATATAATATATCTATAATGTGATATAATATATGATAAATTATAAGTAGAGGAGAAGTAGCATGAGTGAGAAAGAGAAAAAACAAGAAAGCAAAATGCAAGAAGCAGAGGTTGGAAATGCAGCAGAAGAGAGTTGTATAGAACCAGAAAAGCTTCCAGCAGTACTTGTTGGTGTTGTAGGAGTTATACTGGGTTTTGGTATATTTTATCATACCCCAAACGGCGTTCCTGCCTGCATAGATTCACCAACGATAAATTATACTTTATGACAAAGTATTATTGTACGTATACCCACTTTATACCTAGTTCATATTATTTGACATAAAAATAGCAAAAATTTTCCATTTGAAAAACTTTTAACAGTTTCCCATGATGTTTCCTACGATTTTACCTGCATAGGTTCAGTATATACTTGATCATGAACGGGCATTATTATAGCCCGTATACAATAACAACAACAACAACAGTCCCAGTGCCTGAAGGGCTCCCACGTGAGCAGGGTCTGGGAGGGAGAGGCGGTAGGATGTACGCAGCCTTACCCCTTCAGAGTGAGACCCTAAAGAGAGGCTGTTTCTGAGGACCCCTAACCTCAAAGGTACAAAGAGCGAAGAAAGCATAAAGATCATAGACATCAAAAAGGTCTTGGGAATAATGAGATCATAAGAAGCATGTAGACATGTAAGCATAGCATTAAAAGCAAAAGGCAAAAGCAATCAAGCATCTAGAGAAGAGATTAAACATGCGACATAGCGCAATCAAACAGGAGCATGGGGAGAATAGTGCGTAAAAGGAGTATAAGGAGATAGAGAGAAAGAGAGAGAGAGAGAGAGAGAGTGGGGGAGGATACAATATGACAGCAGGTATGTACACAGCCTCGTGGCACTAGACCGAGCTTATAAGTGCTCGATGTTCCTACACCTCTAAATCAATTACACCTATACTAACTCTCCACTAGGCTCTATGTAGGGTCATCTCCTCACTTAGGTTGAGATAGGCAAGGTCCTGTCGAATTGTCTCCATCCAACTCTTCTTTGGCCGGCCTCTCCCTCTCTTCCCATCTGTAATATGGAGTTATTCGCATCCCCTGACAGGGTTAGTGGTGGGTCTTCTCCTAACATGCCCGAACCACCACTGACGTTGCTCCCTCAACTTATCCTCTATTGGAGCCACGCCCAATTTACTTCTTATGACGTCATTTCTGATCCTATCCTTCCTTGTGTGTCCACACATCCATCTCAACATCCTCATCTCCGCCACCTTCAGCTTCGGCATGTGGTGGCACTCAGGTGGCCAGCATTCTGCCCCGTAGGACATAGCCGGTCTCACTACCATCCTATAGTATTTACCCTTTAACTTTAACGAGAACTTCCTATTGCACAGTACCGCAGAGGCCATCCTCCATTTATGCCAACCCACTTTAATCATGTTGTTGACATCTACGTCCACTTCACCATCCTGTTGCACCATCGAGCCCGAGTATCTAAAGTATGCTTTCTGTGGTATGAACTCTGACCCTATCTTGACAACTTCTGTGTTCGGCATGGTAGAAGTACCGAACTTGAGTTCCATATCCTCGGTCTTAGATCCACTGCGTCTTAGACCTTTCAATTCTAAGGCCATCCTCCAAAGTTCTAGTTTTTCATTCACCTCCTCCCTAGATTCTCCCACCAGGACTATATCGTCCACGAAAAGCATGCACCACGGCACTTCCCCTTGTATGTGCCTAGTGAGCTCATCCATAACCAGAATGAACAGGAAGGGACTCAAGGCTAGCCCTTGGTGTACCCCTACTATAATTGGGAAAGCTTCTGTCTCTCCTTTCATAGTATGCACATTGGTTTGGGCGTCTTTATACATGTCTTTAATGACTTTTATATAGGGCTGGGGGATGCCTTTCCCCTTCAAGACCATCCATAGGACCTCTCTCAGCATTCTATCATATGCCTTCTCCAAGTCAATTAAAACAATGTAAAGGTCCTTTTGTCTATTTCTGTAGTACTCCATAGACCTCCTCAGGAGATGAATAGCTTCCATCGTCGACCTGCCTGGCATGAAACCAAATTAATTCTATGAGACTCCTGCTCGTTGTCTTAACCTTCTTTCTATGACCCACTCCCAAAACTTTAAGGTGTGGCTCATTAGTTTGATTCCCCTGTAGTTGTTACAACTCTAGATGTTGCCTTCGTTAGTGTACTCTTCCTCCATTCATCAGGAATCTTCTTCCCTTGAAGAATTTGGTTTAATAGTTTGGTTAACCATCTGATGCCCATTTCTCCAGTGCATTTCCATGCCTCTATGGGTATTCCGTCTGGGCCGACTGCTTGACCCCTGCCCATCTTCAATGCTTTCCTAACTTCCTCGGGTCTAATTATAGCTCGTACATAAATGGCAAAGATTTCTTCTTCTTCCTTTTTTTTTTTTTTTTTTTTTTTTTTTGCGGGTAGGTATGGTAGAACATCATTTGTTCATGAAAGGAAACTATTTGAAAATTGAAGAGTTGGTCCAGTAAGGTTGTCTATTTACAAATTTTGGCTTTTAAGAAACTGAAAACAAGGTTTTAAAATTTCTCCCACTTTTGGTTTTCCAAGCTTTTACTCAAACTTAGAAAAAATTGAAAAACACAAAACAAAGCTAGAAACAATTATTCCCAAAATTTAGTTTTTAGTTTCTTAAAAGTCAAAAATTACAAACAAAAACCATAACAAATAGGCCCCAAGTTAATTTTTTCTATTCCTAATACTAATCTATCAACAGTAGAGTGAAACATTAGCTAAAACAATATTGAGGTAAATATGAAATTGGACCGGGAGATGTTAGCCGAAAAGGGAGACAGGTCAATCTCTTGAGAATTGTGCAACTTTATCGGGCTTAAGCAAGCCTGATGAACTCGAATGTGAGTTTCATTAAGTGAAAGAATAAGGTCTTGTTGTATTATGGTCCCATGAAATTAAAAGGATCTATTATGTGATGTAATAACTTAGAATTCTTAAGTTAGTTGAAATAATAGACTCGAAGCGTCATTACCAAAGTTAAGTAAATTGCTTGAGAATTTCTATTCCAGTAAATCATAATGATATTTGCCGGTATAGCTGCTCGCTTGGTTTAGGCTCGTAGTGGTAAGTTCGGACAATTGTATTCTAATTTGAAATAGAAATTATAGATAATTTTGTATCTCCTACAATTGGTTGAAGTTTGGAAATATCATGTTTTATAGGTAACAAATCATACTTGATTTCCTCTTAATTACCCGTTGGAAAATATGTATTATTGCCTCTTAAAAATTGATTTCGTATCTCCCTCTTTTGTTGCTCTAATTTAGGGCTTTTAAAGCCCTAATTGGGACTTGAGCAAAGGCACAGCACCAACACCCCGAAAAGGAGTCACGCATTTTATTGAAAATGTAAGGAGATAGATGGAAAGAAAAAAGGACGGAAGAAGGAAGTAGGGCTCAGTCCAGGAAGCTCAGTCCAGAGGAGGAGGACTCGGTTTTGGAGCTCGATTTGAGAGCTCTGTTTTGGTACTTTAGGGCCTGTTTGCTGTTCATCTTTCGTCTTTTCAAAGGTCAAGGTTTTCTTGCCCCCTCTCTTATTTTTCTTGTTCTGAATCTTTGTAATACCCTTTTAATTTAAATCTTGATGCTCATCTATGATTGTAAAACCTAAATTACTAAGTGGAAAGTCTCCTCCAAAACCGAGGGTCATGGTCTTTTGCTATTTTGTTTGGTTATGTTCGTCTTTCGGTGCAGTTTATTTTCCGCTGCTTTTATTTCTGGAGCATAGACGGGTCCGATTTCGAGGGCTTCGGGTTGGGCGATGGGACCTGAAGCACAACAGGTCTCATTAAAAACCAATTGACATTAATTGAAATAGTCTACTAAGTTAATCTATTATTATTCACAACTAGAGTCTTCGTCACAAGACTCGCATATGAAAGCACTAAGCTAACGCAGAGATACAGAAAGTTGAAGAGCAAACAAACCTGGCAGGCAGCGACCGAGCTACATCCACACAATGTCGCGCCATTCATTCTATCCAAATCATCGAAAATCCCTCCTCCATCGCTCCTCTGTATCAATCACTTTACATCAAAACGTGCTTACATAATAAACTCTACAAGTAGGAATTTCAGTTCTAAAGCTGTGAATTATCATTACCATATAGAAGTTCACAGCAACAAAATTGGGCATCACATTTCCTGCTGCTTTTCAGCAGGTACCAATCATATCAGCTAAAGGTGCAGAATTCTCTTTGCAAGCATCGACTTCAACAGGATATGTTGGGAAGTAATTCATTAGAAAGAGTGGTGCAGTTTTCGAATTAAGCTTCTGCGACTCCTTTCTATTCAGGCATGACCCTTGTTTTACCCCTGGATCTCCCGCTTCCATCAACAATGTAATGAAGAAGCAATGAAAACTTCCATGTAATTTATGTGGTGTCAACATTGTCAAGAAACCAACTATTTCAAAAGCTTCTGGTGTTGATTAAAATTCAATTATGCTTTTATAGCATATAACATACCTCATCACGAAAGTGTCCAATAGACTTGAATGATAGTGACATACAAACTCATACCTTGTATTGGAATATAATTAGTGTAACGAATAAAGGCTATTGGCATAAACAAGCCAAGTTGAGCAAACCACCTCGTTATTCGAACTTAAGCTCAATAAGGCATATCAAGCTCGAGTTTGAGTAGAGCTTTTACCAAGCTTTAAAAACCTTGTTCAAAAATAAATTCCATAAGATGTTAATATGCTTTAATACCCGGCTCGACTCAACCTGTTAGCCTAATCAAGCTAAGTCAAGCTCTTTATCGAGCCGAGTCGAGCTTATTATCAAGCAAAGTTGAGCTTGTTATCAATCCGAGTCAAGTTCATAATCAAGCAGAGCTTGCTACAGAGTCGAGCTTATTATTGAATCAAGCTCCTCAAGTTACTATCAAGCCTTAATTGAACCATTTTCGAGGTAATATCGAGTCCTTAACAAGCTCTTGACGAGCCCTTACAACAAGTCAAGCACCCCTCCATTCGAACTTGGCTTGTTAAGCTTATCGAGCTTGCTATAGGCTATTGAACAAACACAAACAAGCCTCGTTGATTTTGAACTAGAGCAGTTCATCAAACATTTCATTTGTTTACACCCCTAAATTGTGTTGGAATCAAATTAACAAAAGGAATAGAGGCTATTGACATAAACAAGCCACAGTCAAGCAAACCACCTCCTTATTCGAATCTGAGCTCAATGACGCATATTGGGCTCGAGTTTGAGTAGAGTCTTTTATCGAGCTTTCAAACCGAGCTCAACTCAACTCATTAACTTAAACAAGCCAAGTCAAGCTCATGTCGAGCCTTTTCAAGTTATTATCAAGCCAAGTTGAGCTTGTTATCAAGCATTGTCAAGTTCATAATCAAGTAAAGCTTGTTGCAGAGTCAAGCCATTTCAAGCTTACTATCAAGCCGAGTTGAACTTGTTGTCAATCCGAGTCAAGTTCATAATCAAGCAAAGCTTGTTGCAGAGTTGAGCTCATTATTGAATCAAGCTCTTCAAGTTAATATCGAGACATAATTGAACCATTTTTAGGGTAATATAAAGTCCTTACAAGCTCTTGACGAGTCCTTACAACAAGTCAAGCAACCTTGTATTCAAACTCGGCTTGTTAAGCTTATTGAGCCCGCTCGAGCTCGGCTTGATAAGCTATCGAGCAAACGAAAACAAGCCCTATTGATTTTGAACTCAAGTAATTCATCAAAAATTTCGGTTGTTTATACTTCTAGATTGAGCTTTGAAATTGAGACAACTAGGTCAAAAAGGTTTGAATAGTATTTCAAGAAACCAACTATACCTTTCTCGGCCTTTTGGCTAAGATCAAGTGCGCATTTCAAGAAACCCACTATCCCACAAGTTTTTAAATTATTCAAGGAAGTCCTACAAGGTTCCATAAACTAACAAGCAAAGTACAAACAAAGTACTTACGTTTGTTTTCCAGTATATACCTCCACTGATAAGCGATGCCTTCGACCGCCTCTTTCGAAGAATCAGAGGTGAAAACCAGAAGTCTATGATTCTCTTGAATCATATCATTCACAGTAGGCCAATCCTGGCCCTTTTTTGGCATCTTGGACACAGGAAGCCAATACTTATCCAACCCAGCATTTGCAAACAAATTAGTCAAACCTTTTGGAGAATGAACATAGTCCTCGATAATAATGGTCACAATCTCTGTTGGGTTCTGACTCAAGAATGCCTCTACTTCTCTCAATGTGTCAATTGCTGGTCCCTGTGCCATTAGCATTAAGAACATCAGAACAGCTATTCTTAGAGGTGTGAATTAGCGGAGACGAACAGAGCAACCCCTTCAGCTCCAGTTTGATAAGGTTTATCGAGCTCGAGTTCAAGCTGAGCTTTATCAAATTTTTGAACCTTTGTTTAAACTTAGCTTGATAAGATATTAGCGTGTTCATTACTCGTTAGCCACTTAAGCCAAGCTCATTATCAAGCCAAGTCAAGCTCATAATTGAGTTACTGTTTACGAATGGTAACGAGTTGAACATCCCTTTTGAACTCGGTTCGTTAAGCTTATCGAGTTGGCTCGAACTCGGCTCATTTCAAATCCTAATACAACCGGTTGGTTTGTTTACAAACTAGCTATATCCACAATGCAATGAGTCCGAGTCTGAACAATGGAGTTGGCATGTCAAGCCCACGTATAAGTCAAAGGGAGGTTCCAATTGACATTAATCTTAGATGGGATAGCCCAGTAAGTTTATATGTTGACTTCTCTACTAGACTTGTTAACTAAACTCACATGTCGAGTTCTCAAAACATGACACAAAATTAATCAAGATAAGAAGGTAAGGGATTACAAAAGCAGTGATGTTGAAACATTGCCCTTGAAACGAATGGCATAGCCAGATATCATTCTGAAAGTCGTACATGTCCAGCATCAACGCTCTTACACCATTCTAAAGAACAACAACAAAAAAGATTTGTGTTAGGCAAATATTCAAGAATCGGGTATAATTTAGATCTAAAAGAAGAAATTTGAAAGAAAATGAGAAAAGAAGAAAGAAAAGAAAACAGTGATATACATTTTTGTGGAAAAACCCTCAAAATAAGGGAAAAACCACAAGTTGAGGAGAAAGTGATCCACAATGATCTAAAAAGAGAGGATAATACAACCAGTGCCATCATAAGTCTTTATATAAATGCCTAGATGAAAACCTTAATTTCCCGTGGAAGCCTGCTGCGAAGTTAGAAAGTAACAAGTCCATAATACGAAGAGCGAAGGGCCCAGGCCCTCCGCTGCCATCACAGAATTCTGTTTCTGAATCGAAACAAAAATTCAAAGCACAACTTAACAATTAAAAAGCAAACAATCCAGCCCGAAAGGGAAGCACATTTCCCTCTGGGGGTAGGAAAATCATAATCGGGATAGAAACGGCCTGTGGGATTGACATGAGGGGCACCATTGTGTCATAAGTCTTTATATAGATGCTTAGATGAAAACCTTAATTTCCCTAGGAAGCCTGCTGCGAAGTTAGAAAATAACAAGTTCATGACACGAGAAGCGAAGGGTCCGGGCCCTCCGTTGCCATCACAGAATTCCATTTCTGAATCGAAACAAAAATTTCAAGGGACAACTTAACAATTAGGAATCAAACAATCATCATGTGAAAAATTCAATGCAAATTGAAAAGGCATAGTACAAGCACTTACCCTCAGCTGATTAGTAACAGTATCTTCTTGGTTGTAAAATGTAATCCTCTGAGCACCAGCTAATTGTGGAGCATTTACATTTGAGAATGAATTATGGGTCACTAGCCATGTATACTTGTTGAAGGGTAACCCACCAATCTTATCATCACCAGTCACACAAAAACACCACCACTCATCAACATTTTTGAATTGTATAGGCAATAGAACACCAAAATAGCAACACTCCAACTTGATCATCACAAGATTACAGACTACCAAACAAACCCCAAGCTAGAGTATAAAACCATTCATGAGCCTTCACCCATCAACGTAAACTTTTACGATCGATGGTTCTCTGACATGGTATAAGAGGCTTGTTTGGACCGAGAGGTCTTAGGTTTGAATCGCAACAAATCCCACTTTATATTCATTTAATTTCAGCACAAGATATAAGTGATTATGTGAATTATACATGCTTTTAGCCCAACAAGAGTTCAGGGGTGTGTAAGAATATAAAACAATTCCTAGGCATTATTCCCATCAGCTTAAGCTTTTGGGATAATTGCTTCCGTGGCAAACCCATCACCAAAATGGTAAGAAACAATGTCAAATTTAACCTGACCCAAATCTTAGTATGTTAAATTGGCATACATGAGATCCATATATAGGCTCAAATAGAGTTTCATTGCAAAAAGACTACCAATTGACATTAGATAACGTAACCCAATAGGCTTATATATAACTCTTTTCTCACTCACAACTCAATATGTAATATTATAGCTAAAACTAGACAATAAGCTCAAACTATGATAGAATGTGTAGGAAAAGATGGGGAGAAAGCAGCAAAGAAGCTCACAATGGAAGTGGGTATGTTAGCTTGGCCTCTTGTGCATACAGGCTGAGACCTCCCAATAGAAGGGCAGTTCCCACAGTAGAGACCAGCTCCACAATCGGTGGCAGATGAACATGACTCTAATATCTGCAATTTTCCTCAACTGTTAGCTTAAACCCACATACGAAAACAAACAAATCTTCTAAAATTTCATTCTACAACCAATACATATTAACCCCGATTTGACAACACAGTCAAGGAGGTCAAGGGTGTAAAAAGAGGTAAACGTAGCGGTATGTAATCGAGTCGAGCCAAGCCGAGTATCTCAGTACTCAAACTCAGACTCGATTAACTACTCGGGTACTCGAACTCAATTCGAGTAGTAAATTTTGCTCGAACTCGAACTCGATTAACTATCCGAGCGCTCGACTCGACTCGAATACTCGTTTATTTTGCATAGGAACATTCTCAAATTAGCTCCATTATAACATTATTTCATACACTCGATCATTATTATTACTTACCTATACCATATTTTAACATATACAACCATAAATCACCAATATATTAATAGAAAATACGCATCAAAACCTAAGTTTAAAAAATACAAGCAAACCAAATACAAGTTGTTTCACTCCACCACAAATGTAACATGTCATCTTTTACAAGGAATTCAATTTTCTTTCTTTCATTCTACTATTAATATCACAAGCCATCCATTTCAAAAGAAAGTAATATACAAAAACTACTTTATACGAGTCGAGTATCGAGTCGAGTACCACTTCGAGTATCGAGTCGAGTACTTAATCGAGTATCTAGTCGAGTATTTAATCGAGCATCGAGTCGAGTATTTATTCGAGTATCGAGTGGAGTATTTAATCGAGTATCGAGCCGAGTAGTTCACTACTCGACTCGTACTCGTTTATTAATCGAGTATCTTTTGATACTCGAACTCGAACTCGGTTAACTCGAGTTCGAGTCGAATTTTATTCGAGCTACTCACTAGCTACTCGCGAGCGGCTCGGATCATTTACACCCCTATGTTTGACTATTAATTTTGAGAGGGTAAAACAGTAATAGTGGGTAAATTTTAACCCCAATTTGGAGTGTAAAGGAGGTAAGGGAAAAATTATACAATTTTTGGACATTTTTGTCCCTCTTATAACTATAATTTTCTTTAACTTTAGCCATTTAACTAAGTATCAAGTAAGGATAATCTATTTATCCCTTTTATTTCAAACATTTAAGGATAAGACAACCCTTTACACGCCCTTTTTTCCCCTCTCAAACAGAGTATATGAGATAACTCATAAGCTTATATATTGATCTCTAACTCCTGAAAAATTCTAACATAAAATTTTTTACTAGACTCATAAGTATCGAGTCGAATTTTAAAAACTGCATAAAAATGACAGAAAGAGAGAGAGAAAGAGGGAACCTGACAATTGCCATTAGAGCAAGAAAAAGAAGAGAAGGAAGAAGAAGAGAAGAAAAGGAAAAAGAGAAGGAAAAGGAAGAAACGCCCTCCCCGACTACCCACCATTTTGGGGAGAGAGAAAGGGGGGGAGACAGGGGGTATGAAAATGAGGGCACTTCTTGAGCTATAAAAAGCAACAACAACAACAACAACAACAAAAAAAAAAAAAAAAAAAAAAAAAGGAAGGAAAGAAAAAGGAAATGGATAAATTTGATATGCTCTGATACCAATTTATGAGAAAATTAATACCTTCTTAATGCGAAACTTAACACCCCAAGAACAGAATTCGATTCAAGTACTATAACACACAAGAGAAAGAGGGCACTTCTTGAGCTATAAAAAGCAACAACAACAAAAAAAAAAAAGAAAAACAAAAAAGTGGATATATATATATATAAAGAGTATGGATAAATCTGATATGCTCTGATACCAATTTATGAGAAAATTAATGCCTCCTTAATGCGGAACTTAACACCCCAAGAACAGGATTCGATTCAAGTACTATAACACACAAGAGAAGTAAATAAACGAGGTAAAAGAGAACAAACGAAGAACACAGAGGTTTACGTGGAAAACCCTTCTTTAATCAAGAAGGGAAAAATCACGGGCGGAGATATAGATCTTTATTGAATATGTATAATGGAAGAATTACAACGACACTTTCTCTAAACGAGATCGATGGAGAATTACTGAATCACTCCCTCTAAACTCTCGTAATGCTCTCAAACGAATGATGACGGCGGCTCTCTTTGATTGGATGATTTGATGCCTAAAATAGAAGCCCTAAACCCATATTTATACTAAACGGCTAGGGTACGCGGAAAACGACTCCCGATCGATCGGCCCCTCTTCTGCAGCCTTTCTCGACTTTTTCTCCAACGTTGCTCTTCGATCGATTGGTTCTTCCCCCCCCCCCCCCCCCCCCCCCCCCCCCCCCCCCAATTGATCGCCTTGCTCATGGCGAGACTCCTGATTATAAACATAAATTTGAGGCATATTCCTAACAAACATCCACCTTGACTCAAATTTACACTTAGGCAAAATTTCTCCACCTACTCCACAAAACACCCCGCACACGGGGTTATCTAAACAAAACAAAAAACCTAACCGAGTCCGAGCGATGCTTGAAATTCTTGCTAGGTAGTAACTGAGTGAACACATATGTGAGGTTATCAGCAATGCCAAGCTTCGTCTTCTCTGAATTGGCTCTTAACACATCTTCTGAAACAGCCACCTGCTGCTGAACAGTGTTACTTAAGTGAAATTGAACTCCCTTCGGCTTATTCACCTGACCTAAATCACAAACAACGGATGACATCTTATGTGGACTCAATAATGAAGACTCATCAAACATGACATCTCTACTCGTCAGGAATTGCTTAAAGCGAACTCTTTTCTACTTCCCATAAATGCCGTATTCACAAGATTTCAGTCCTGTAGACTGATCACACAACGAGCCCCTTTTATTGAGCTCAAACAGACCCTTATCGCCTAAATAATCCAATCTCAAACGCCTTGACTTTGTGATACCTGGTTCTGTCAATGATGATGATGATGAAGATATCTCAACTGATCTTGCAACTATGGAACCGACAAGTTCATATAATGTTCCTACCCTTCTGCCTTTAATCACAACTAAAGCACCCTTAACGAGATGAGATTCTTCTTCATATAATGTGTACCTGTACCCATGTGACTCAAAAGTACCTAAAGAGATGAGATTCTTCTTCAAATCAGGAATGTTACGAGCATCGCTCAAAGTCCTGACAGTACCATCGAACATCTTAATATGAATTATTCCTATACCCAAAACTCTGCATGTAGCATCATTGCCCATCAAAGCAACTCCGCCTTGAATTGACTCGTACGTGGAAAACTAATCTCGATTGGGACAAACATGATAGGCGAAACTCGAATCCAAAATCCAACTATTTCTAAAACTGGACTGAAGTTCAGCACAGACAATATATCACCATCATTCTCATCTTCAACTACAACACTAGCTGCTGTGGATCTATAGTCAGACTTATTATCTACTTCTAGTTTCCTCTTAAGCTTGTAACAGTCTCTCTTAATGTGCCCTTTCTTATGACAGTAATTACAGGATAGATCTTGATGTCTAGACTTAGACTTATTTCCACTATGATCATATTCTTTAAACTCTATTCTCCCTCTCACAAATGAACCACTACCTAAGTTCTAAACGGAGTCTGACAATTCCCTATCTACTCTTTCTTTACTTAGTAGGTTTCTCTTAACCTCATCAACTGTGATAGATGACCTACCACCATAAATCATACTTTCTACAGAGCCTCTATAAGTGGTAAAGAGTGAACAAAACAATAACATTGCTTGATCTTCATCCTTAGTAGCATCATCAAGCTTCTTTAATTCTTGAATTAACGAATTAAATTCATTAACATGATTCTTAAGTGACGTACTTTTCTAACATAAGAAACGTGAACAACCGGCGCTTAACTGCAAGTTTGTTGGAGATAGACTTGAAATAGAGCATATTCTACAATTTCTCCCACAACTCCTTTGCGGTCTTCACTTCCAGAACTTCTGTCAAAACATCATCAGTAAGACACATCTGAATTGCCGTAAGAGCCCTTTTGTCTAACTCCTCCCACTGTGCTTCGGATAAACTCTCAGGTTTCTTCTCTCTCCCGTTTAAAGCTTTCTTCAGGCCACTCTGAGTCAAGAGGCCCTCAACCCAAACTTGCCATAACTAAAACTCCCTTGACCACCAAACTTCTCAAATTTAGATTTAACTGCAGACTTCATAATACCAAATCGAAATAAAAAGGGCTGTGGTACCAATTTGTGAGAAATTTGGACAAATCTGATATGCTCTGATACCAATTTGTGAGGGAATTAATACCTCCTTAATGCAGAACTTAACATCCCAAGAACATGATTCAATTCAAGTACTATAACATACAAGAGAAGTAAATAAAAGAGGTAAAAGAGAACAAGCTAAGGACACAAAAGTTTACGTGGAACACCCTTCTTCAATCGAGGAGAGAAAAACTACGAGCGGAGATGGAGATCTTTATTGAGTATGAATAATGGAAGAATTACAACGACACTTTCTCTAAACTAGATCTATGGAGAATTACTGAATCACTCCCTCTAAACTCTCGCAATGCTCTCAAACGAATGATGATGGCGGCTCTCTTTGATTGGATGATTGGATACCTAAAACAGAAGCCCTAAACCCATATTTATACTAAACTCCCGATAGATCGGCACTCCCCTCTTCTGCAGCCTTTCTTAACTTTTTCTCCAATGTTGCTCTCTGATCAATCGGTTGTTCCCCCTAATCGATCAGCTTGCTTACAACAAGACTCCTGATTAAAAACATAAATTCGAGGCATATACCTAACAATATATATATATATATATATATATATATATATATATATATATATATGGAGCGGCTAGAATGAGAATGGAAGTTTTGTAAGAATATGAGAAAATTAAATCTACACCATTAGATCTTAGTAAGATTGACCAATGATTCTGAGAGGCTCATCGTGCTCGAAACCCTACCACCACCGAATGGTCACACCACCGCCACCCACCATTGCCACCACTCCTCGCTGCCACCTCCGCCACCACCACCCATCTTAAATCCCTCCAGTCACCACCATTGACACCCACCGCTGCCGTTACTCCTCGCTACCACCTCATCCACCGCCACCCATTTTAGATCCCTACAGTCACCACCACCACCACTGCTGCCACCCACCCCCCATCGCTGCTGCTCCTCTCCGCCACCGACACCGATGGTGGGCGGTGGCGGTGGCGGTGGCGGTGGTGGGAAGGCGGCGGTGGTGACCATTGAGATTTGAGACGGGGTGGAGAAAGAGAGATGCGTGGTGGTGGCGGGAGTGGCAGAGAGAAGCGGTGGCAGTGGGAAGGGTGGCGGTGGCAACAATGGTGGTGGGTGGTGGCGGTGGTGACCGTAGGGATCTGAGATGGGATCGAGAGAGACAGATGGACGGCGGCGGCGCAGCGGTGGTGGGTGGTGGTGGTGATGAACATAGGGATTTGAAATAGGCGGCTGTGGCGGGAGTGGCAGAGAGGAGTAGCAGTGGTGGCGGTGGGTGGCGGTGGTGGTGACCATTCGGTTGTGATAGGGCTTCGGATATTATGAGTCTTGTTAGATTTATGTCTCAAATTACTTGTTTTAAGTTTATGGGGTTGCCGTGGGGTCACCGATTGATCGGGAGGGAAGCCCAATCGATCGGCCCGGTTCCGATCGATCGGGTCCTCCCAGACCTGCGCCTATAAATTAAGACGTAGGCTTTACGTCATTATATCCAATCAAAAGAATGAGGCGCCGCCATTGAGTGAAAGGGGTGATTTTGTAATTCCTCTAATTCAAATTTTGAGTGCTACAAGAGTTAAGAGAAAGTGATTGTAATTCTTTCATAGATCTCGTTCAGAGGAAGTGTGGTTGTAATTCTTCCATTCAGTATCAATAAAGAATCTCCATCTCCGCCCGTGGTTTCTCCCCTCTCGATTGTAGAGGGGTTTTCACGTAAATATTATGTGTTCTCGTTTGTTCTTTCTTTCTCCATATATTTGTTTACTCCTCGTTTGTGTGAGTCATATTATTTGAATCAAATCAAGTTATTAGGATTTACGCTTCCGCATCAAGATTTATCCCCACAAATCGATATTAGAGCATATCAGATTTGTTAAGATTTACCTAATAAATTAGTATCAGAGCAAGGTTCAGAGCCTTGGGTGGAATTCATATAAGAACCGTATTTATTTCGATTTAATACTATGACGTCTGTAATTAGGTCCGAAGAAGTTTGGTGGTCAAGGGAGCTTTAGCTTATGGCAGGTTCGCGTTAAGGACCTCTTGACTCAAAATGGCTTGAAGAAAGCTTTAGATGGGAAAGAGAAGAAATCAAAGAATCTACCAGAAGCACAATGGGAGGAGTTAGATGAGAAGGCTCCCACTGCAATTCATATGTGTCTACGTTTTGACAGAAGTTCTGGAAGTGAAGACTGCTAAGGAGTAGTGGGAGAAATTGCAGGATATGTTCTGTTTCAAGTCTGTCTCCAACAAACTTGCAGTTAAGCGCCGGTTATTCACGTTTCTTATGTCAAAAGGTACGTCACTTAAGAATCATGTCAATGAATTTAATTCAATTATTTAAGATTTGTAAGAATTGGATGATGTTCCTAAGGATGAAGATCAGGCAATGTTGTTGTTATGTTCTCTCTGTACTTCATATAAGGGTTTTGTTGAAAGCATGATTTATGGTGGTAGACAAACCATATCTGTTGATGAAGTTAAAAGAAACCTACTGAGTAAAGAACGAGTAGATAGAGAATTATTTTATTCTGTTTATAACTCAGGTAGTGGTTTATTTGTGAGGGGGAGAACTGAGTATGATAATAGTGGAAACAAGTCTGAGTCTAGGTATCAAGACCTAACCTGTACCTACTGTCATAAGAAAGAGCACATTAAGAAAGACTATTACAAGCTTAAGAGAAAACTTGAAGTAAATAACAGGTCTGACCAGAGATCCATAGTAGCTAGTGTTGTGGAGGTGAGAATGAAGATCTTCTACTGTCTGTGTCTGAACCTCAGTCCAATTTGAGAGATAGTTGGATTTTGGATTCGGGTTACTCCTATCATGTCTGTCGCTACCGGGATTGGTTTTCCACGTACGAGTCAGTTCGAGATGGAGTTGCTTTGATGGGTAATGATACTCCATGCAAAGTTCTGGGTATAGGAACAATTCGTTTTAGGATGTTCGATGGCACTGTTAGAGTTTTGAGCGATGTTCGCTATGTTCCTAATTTGAAAAAAAATCTCATCTCTTAAGGTATTCTTGAATCTAAAGGGTACAGATACACAGCTGAAGGTGGAGTTTTGAAGGTCGTTAAGGGTGTTTTGACAGTTATGAAGGGCAGAAGGTTAAGTACTCTGTATAAACTTGTCAGTTCCACAGTTGTTAGATCTGTTGCAACATCTTCATCATCCTTGTTGTTGACAGAACCGGAGATCACAAATTCAGGACATTGGAGATTGGATCATTCAGGTGATAGGGGTCTGTCTGAGCACAGTGTGAGGGGCTCTTTGTGTGGTCAGTCTACAAGACTGATATTATGTGAACAAGGGCTTTATGGGAAGCAGAAAGGTTTTCGCTCCAAACAATTCCTAACGAGTAGACGTGTCACGTTTGATGAGTCTTCATTGCTATCTCCACAGAAGATGTCATTAGTTGTTTGTGATTCAGGGCAGGTGAGTAAGCCAGAAGAAGTTCAGTTGAGTAACACAGTTCAGCGGCAGGTGGCTGTTTTAGATAATGTGTCAAGAGCCAATTCAGAGAAGAAGAAAATTGGCATTACTGATAACCTCTCAGATATGTTCACTCAGTTACTACCTAGCAGGAAGTTCAAGCTTCGCTCGGACTCGGTTAGGTTTCGTGTTTTGATGAGATAACCCAGTGTGTGGGGTGTTTAGTGGAGAAGGTGGAGGAAATTCTTTTACGTATGTAATTTGAGCCAAGGTGGAGATTTGTTAGGTTTATGTCTCAAATTAATTGTTTTAAGTTTATGGGGTTGCTGTGGGGTCACCGACCGATCGGGAGGGACGCCCAATCGATCAGGTGATTTAAGAAAATTTTTGGGATTTTTGGGCCATAAGAGGGCCGATTGATCGGGTGTTTCCCGATCGATCGGGTTCTCTAGACCTGCGCCTATAAATTAGGACGTAGGGTTTACGTCATTATATCCAATCAAAAGAGTGAGGCGCCACCATTGAGTGAAAGATGTGATTTCGTAATTCCTCTAATTCAGATTTTGAGTGCTACGAGAGTTAAGAGAAAGTGATTGTAATTCTTTCATAGATCTTGTTCAGAGGAAGTGTAGTTGTAATTCTTCCGTTCAGTATCAATAAAGAATCTCCATCTCCAACCGTGATTTTCTCCCCTCTCGATTGTAGAGGGGTTTCCACGTAAATATTGTGTGTTCTCGTTTGTTCTTTCTTTCTCCATATATTGTTTACTGCTCATTTGTGTGAGTCATATTATTTGAATCGAATCAAGTTATTAGGGTTTACGCTTCCGCATCAAGATTTATCCGCACAAATTGGTATCAGAGCATATCAGATTTGCTAAGATTTACCTAACAAGTCTCTTCAAACTATTGATCAATCTTACTTAAGATCCAACGGTGTAGATTTAATTTTCTCACATTCTTACAGAACTTTCATTCTCATTCCAGCCGCTCCTTTTGTGTGTGTGTGTGTGTGTGTGTGTGTGTATCACTGTGAAAGGAAGGATGCCTGTATTCTTTTTTTTTTTTTTTTTTTTGCCCTTTTTGATTAGAAGATGCCTGTATTTTATGTTGCTAAACGCGGGCTTTTCCTATTAATTTCTTCTTTTATTGTTATATATAATCCTGCACATAGAAGCTTCTACTTCTATGATCAAGTATTTTTATGCTATATATTTTTCATTTTTTTAGAATAAAATAAATTAGTGTGATGATCAAATTGATTACTTTCCCTCGATAGTTGATATGAGAGTGTTGATGGAATGGTCTCGTATGCAAGTTAAAAATAAATAATGTATAGCAAGATAAAGTAAATAGTTATTGTGGTGGTCACATATTCTATCGGGAGAAAGAGAAAAATGTTAAGAGTCCTTTTGAGTTAAGAGTTATAGTGAGCAAGAGCTTATTAGAGTCACTGTATCCCAAATGTTGTAACGTTTTTTTATTCTTATGCAAGGTTAGGCATTTTTTTTGGGGGTTATTTCGTAGATTATTTCTTATATTTGCGTTTCTTTGAGTTTAATGATATTTCAGTATAAAAGATTATCAAATTAATGATGACAAGGTCTTATTTGCCACAAAATAGATTCGTGTTTTTTTTTATTTTTTTGAACACAAGATAGATTGCTGTTCCATATGAAGTAATAGTAAAAAGAATATGTTCAACTATCTGTTATTACTATGTTATAATGTCAACTCCTATATAAAATAATAAATTATAATTATATATAGTTATTTAGAAATTAGCATATTAGCAGGGATAATATTTTATCAGACATAGTTCATAACTTTCTTTCGTAAATTATATAATTTATATATGTATTAAATAAAAATAATAATATACTATAATATATATTTGTATAGTTGTATTACCTTTCTAGACAAATAGAGAAGTATTTACTTCTTTAAACAATCTTCAAACCCTAATTGTCCACATTTTAGCCACAATTTTTCATTTTGCCCAAGTCAAAAAAAAAAAAAGAGAAATAAATCATGGCATTCATAACTGCAATAGATGTAAAAACATGAACAAAAAGGCCTAGAAAAAACCTAAGTGCAAAAACATTTTTTTATAGAAAATTTTAAAAGATGTTCAAAAATTTTAAATATTTTATAAGGATTAAAAATAATCTGTAATAAAAATATGAATGACATAATATTGAAGATGTTGTAAATATTGAATAATTTTCAGGTACAAATTTTGGAGTCGAGTTAGGATATTACTAAATATTATAAAAAATTAAAAATTATGTAAAATACCTATTTACGTATATATACATATACATATATACAAATAGGTATATGTGTAAATTATGACAAGTTTCACAATGACTCGCCCCCACCCCTTCTTTGTATAAATGCATACAATCTGGGCAACACGCAGAGAGAAAAAAAGAGGAAAAAAAAAGGAAAAGGAAAAGAAGAAAAAGAACGAGAAAGAGAGAGAAAAAGAGTTAATTCAAGGATTTCTCTTGAATCTTAACCTTGATTGGGATAGAGAGAGTATGAGATGAGAAAGAATATAGAGTTTAAATGAGAGAAAGAAGGGAAAGGAGATGAGAAAATAGAGAGGATATCAAAGATATCAATTCATTCATCAAAGTTATGGAATTACAAGCCTAAGCCTTACTATTTATACTACTTACATGATATGATCTATTACATTGCATCTAACTCATGCGATAACCACCAACCACCCACTAAGCCGCCACTATTGACCGGCATTGACCACCTAAGCTCTAGACTTCACTTATTACATGACTTCACCAAAGCTTAAGCTACTAATTACAATATCAACTAGCTATTAAACTCAATAGGCTCGATTGCACGCCTTATTACATTTATACTGTATTTCATATGCCCCCTATTATGAGAATCATAACAATACTCCCCCCTTTAAAAGATTCTTGTCCCCAAGAATCAAGAAGAAAGTTGAAGCTTGAAGAACCAATGCCACAATAGGAAACATGAGCTAAACATGAAGCAAAATTGGATGTAGAGCTGCAGCTACAGAAATGCAGCAGCATCCTGCAGATCAGTAATAGAAGTTGATGGTTTACTGATCACTTGAACACTAGCAACTTTGGTTTTCATTTCTGAACCTTGAAATCACTTCTTGATGTAAAGGTAAAATCTAAGTTGATGGTGATGAACTTCAAGCTAGAATTGCAACTGAAAGAACTTCTGAAATTGCATCTGAAGAATTCCATGTTGATGCATAATGTGAAGTAATTCTAGAAATGAGCTGCTTCTGATCTCTACCACGATGTCTTGCATCTGATTTGGAGTAAACTTCAGGTGGTCTACTCAAGTCAAACCAAATCAACCACAATCTGACTCTAATCATCCCACCTACTGGCCTCGTGTTGTAGCTCATACATCCACGCATCACTCTACTGCAAGAACGTACAGATGACCATGAGAACAGCAGCTGCCACCAAGCACTCACAGCTTCCATCCCAAATTTGTAATACTGGAACTCCTTTTTACACAGCTCGAGCACTCTTCTACTGTTAGATGGCTTGAGATGCACATTAGTAGCTTGAGTCACATGTTCCAATTGTCTCAACTTCTTAAAGCCTTGAATTTCTTCACCGGGTTTAGGAGGAGGTTTTCCATTCATGTTTGCACTTAGATAAATCAAAACTCCTCTTGAAAAAGGAAATAAATCATCCCAATCTTACCGATCGGCATGCTGACAGTGCATAACAGCTTCAGGAATTGGATCTCCAATCATTTCTTTGACATCCAAGGCTATATTGGTGATTTCTACTCTGATTTTAGCTGGAGTTTTCCTCAACCTTGCATTGATCTTCTCCATCCAAACATTAAGGAAATGTTGGAGGTTATGCGTATGATTTTTTCATTCCGAACTGCCACAACAGATCACCCAAAACACACTCGAATTCTGCACCAGATTAGGACCATTCTGTTGCAGTTTATCCCAATCTTCAAGCGCTATCACCTTTGTCATTTTTCCACCAATGCGTGTGCTGACATTGCAGGGACTTCCAATACAAAACATATCAGTTAAAGCACCAATTGTACTGACTTTTGGCTGCACAAATTTCTGTTTCAGTATATTACCACATTTATACACATCTAACAACTCCATTGATTGTTCAACCACATTGCTTCGCCTTTGTTGAATCTTGAAACGTACTCCTGCAGCTTGATTATTTCTTTTCAGCAGAGAATCACCCCTTTTCGGCTTCATATAAACTTGAAAATCTTCTCCCAAATCAAGAGGCAAGTCGTCATATGAGTGTATAAGATGCCATGGAGAAGTGTTTAACAAGTTTGGTGGTGCTTTCATTGTCACTACAGCAGTAACACCAAGTTTTTCATATGGAATCACAGGTTCTGCTATAACTAATCCCTGTATTCCTGCATACATATCGGTAAGAGCAGCATCATGAGTTAATTCCTGTTGATCATCAAGCATACTAGGCTGAACCACAACCTCACGCTTCAACTTTGGCTTTGTCAACTTCTTTTTACCCCCAAAATCTTTTAACGCTTCACTTAGATGATTCCTCTTTGCCTTACTTTTTTGCTTCCTTTAACATTCCTTGGACAAGGAAATCGTATTCCCCTTCCCCTTTCGGATGCATGTCATACTGCGCCTTATCATCAGCAAGAGACTCTAACTCTAGCAAAGAGTCTTCATAAGGATTATCTCGTTCATCCTCAGGTTCAACCAAGTCGTGTTCATCAATTTCTGCATTACCTTGGTCCAATTCTTCTTCAACTACATTAAGTGGCTCCACATTGTGCACTTCAGCGATTGCGATTTTATCAGCCTCACAATACACCTGATGATTCGATTCTTCAAAAGGCCTCACTGGTTGAACAGCAGGGGAGTTTGGCCTTCTAAATTGTTCTCAAATCTCAGCTAATTTCACTTCAAGTTCCTCCCTACACTGATCCCAACGCTTGTTAATCCTATCCTCCAATTTTTGTGTTTGAAAAATGACCTGATCATATCTCTCCATTACAATCGGTTGAGCTTGCTGTTCAATCTTCACGTTGTTTTGCTGGTTCATTTGCTGTATCCATTCAGCATTAGATTTCTTGAGTTGATTAAACATTGTCTTCAGCCAATCCGGAATTGTTGCATCACTACCATCCATAATCGCTCTTAAACTTCACACTGTGAATTGATCTGAATGATTTTCGAATTAACCGCAGCACCAATTGTTAAGATCGACAATTATCTGGATTTCAAGATCAGGTTTAAGAATCACCTCAGATTCCAACCCTACTGACGAACTTCGAAAAGAGGAAATTCGAGCAAACCCTAACCGCAATGTTAGTTGAGTAATTCGACTTATACTTTTGAATTAAGCTCGGCTCTAGCTCGCAATCAAGTCCTCAACATAATACCTAAAGCGAACTTCACGAACGAAATCAGATTTCAACAATTTTCGTTTCTCCTTTCCACTGTCAGATTTTCGCCTCAACTTCAATTTCTGAGTTGTAGAATCTGATTAAACCTCAATTCAGCTTGTTTTTGATCTTTTGATGATGATCAAGTGCAATGTGGATCAATTAGCTCACTTGTAACTTCTACGCAACAGATCAAAAGAGCAACTGATCAAGAACAGTTAGCTCAGCCCCAAACTTCAGCAGCTTAAACTTGCTTCAGCACTCAACTTCTGCAGCAAATGCTTGATCAATCCTATTGAATTCAATCTGAATCAGCTTTGATGTTGAATGTACTCAACAACTACTGAACAAATAAACTTCTTTCAATGTAATTCGATCACTTTTAATCCAAACCGATACTCTTCCTAGGCATTTGCTGAAAACTGAAGCAGTTGCTGCCAATATCCACTTCAAAATTCAGATTTGAATTCTGATCTCAAAATCTGAATTAAATCAGTGACACATTTGTTTTTATTGATTAATTGCAATACAATTAATCGTATATTTTTGTAATTTCTTTCTGGATATGAGCTTGATTCGGAAGCCAAACCTGACTCTGATACCAATTGTTAAGATTCAAGGATTTCTCTTGCATCTTAACCTTGATTGGGATAGAGAGAGTATGAGATGAGAAAGAATATAGAGTTTAGATGAGAGAAAGAAGGGAAAGGAGATGAGAAAATAGAGAGGATATCAAAGATATCAATTCATTCATCAAGGTTATGGGATTACAAGCCTAAGCCTTACTATATATACTACTTACATGATATGATCTATTACATTGCATCTAACTCATGCTATAACCACCAACGACCCACTAAGCCGCCACTATTGACCGGCACTGACCACCTAAGCTCTAGACTTCACTTATTACATGACTTCACCAAAGCTGAAGCTACTAATTACAATATCAACTTGCTATTACACTCAATAGGCTCAATTCCACATCTTATTACATTTATACTTTATTTCATATGCCCCTATTATGAGAATCATAACAAAGAGATTAATAAAATAACCTCGTTTCGATATAAAATATTTGTCATTTTTCTTTAATTATATTTGGGTTTGTTTTTTTATTACCTTCCCATAGAGTATAATATCTCTATAGTTTTACAATACGTTATCAGCACGAGTCCCTACCCAGACAAAGATTATATAAGCTTGAGGTAAGTTTACCCTCCCTAATCTCTGTGATTTATAATTTTATTAATCTTGAGTTTATTGCTCTTATGTTACATGCTATTATTCAAGAATGTTCTAGATTGTTCTAGAAGGTTCTAGAGTAGGTTGTTAGATATTCTAGAAGTTTCTAGAGTTTGGTTGTTTGAGTGTATGAATAAGTATAAATAGGGAATTGTATGGAAAGAAAGGAAGCTAATACAAGAAATATCTTTTCTCATCTATTACTTACTCTCTCTCATCTCCTTCTAATCTCTTTCTTCTTCTCATCTAACTCTCGTTCTTCAAACTATCCCCAAACCAAACCCTAATTTCGGATACAACTAAAATAGTTGTATCATTTGGTATCAGAGCAGGCTACATGCTGCGTTTTTTTGATCCATGGCTGATGGTACACAAAGTATTTCTGACATGCGGTGCTTGGAAGCTCGGTTGGATGACTTTGAAGGTCGAATTAATGAACAATTTCAAGTAGTACAGTCCGACCTTGCTTCAATCAAGAACGAGCAAGGCAAGATTATGGATCTTTTGCGTGAAATTTGTCAAAGGAGATCGGCATCTAATGAAACAACCCTTACGGTTATGATTACTTTTGTTTTTTATCCTATAAACAAGGATGTCCTTCATGAGGTATTCTCTCCATTTGGTCCTATTGAAGAAATAAAAGTAATTTCGTCATCAGATTTCAAAGTTAAAGCTCAAGTCCGTTTTTCATCAAGAGCAAATGCAATTTCTGCATTATCATTACATGGACGAGCTATATATGATGGATATTGCTATTTGGATATCTAATTTCTCAATGCTAGGCTTCAAGCATTTAACAATGAATTTTCTGTTGGAGGTGCATCTACTACAAATTCGGTTCCCTTTAAACAAAATAAGGTTGATGTTGTACATGCCAAGTTTGATACAGTTGTTGATGGCAAAGTTGTGTGCTCAATGAAAGGAGTTGAAAGAAATGTTTCAACCTCTGAAATTGAATTTCGAGAACATAAGCTTGAAGCTCCACAATTTGCGCAATATACACAGCAATGCCATGTGCTAGTGGAGAATGCCAATATGAAGCTAAACATCGATGTGAATTTTTCGGAATCAGATGACTTTGCTCAAAAAGTGGTTAGTAATGTTTTCGACAATGATATTATCAAAGCAGAGTTAAGTTTGATCAAAAAGGATATGCAACTTAAAACAACTCTTGTGGTATGGGATTCACTGATATGGACGAGAGTTAAATACGAAGGTTTTGCTTTTGCTTGTGACCATTCATTGGTTGGAAATGCCAAGCTTATTTTCTTGGACTTAGCATTGGAGGTCGCAGACAACAAGGAAGACGTTTTTACTATTACTGTTGACAAGACGCCGAAATATGTTAATTTCATTCGTGGTACTTTTATGGTATTGACTACATTGTTGCCAAATTTTGCAACGGGCTTCCTCTTTGGAACACTCAAGCTCCAAAATTTTGTGTTTGATCCTGGTGGAGAAGTGTTCAAGGGGCTCGTAACTGAACCTTTTGGTGGCAAGATTGCTACGAGTTCCAGATTTGCTTCTTGGATTTTCGACCTTGAGGGCAAGGTTGTTGTCGAGCGGAGGGTATTGTTACATGCTATTATTCAAGAATGTTCTGGATTGTTCTAGAAAGTTCTAGAGTAGGTTGTTAGATATTCTATAAGTTTCTAGAGATTGGTTATTTGAGTGTATGAATAAGTATAAATAGGGAGTAGTATGGAAAGAAAGGAAGCTAATACAAGAAATATCTTTTCTCATATACTACTTTCTCTCTCTCATCTCCTTCTAATCTCTTTCTTCTTCTCATCTAACTCTCGTTCTTCAATCTATCCCCAAATCAAAGCCTAATTTCGGATACAACTAAAATAGTTGTATCATCTTAATATATCTGGCAAACATCATTTGCCTTAGACTCTTGATTTTGAGATCCACCCTGATGTTGTGAATCTCGGACAATTAAAAGGGGTAATAGCGCATCCCTGCAGGATTGTATCAAAAGCCATGATATTTCTCTGGCATCATATCCCCAAAGGATTGAAAGCTGAGTATATTACTGTCAAGGACCAGTATGTCTTTTGGCTAAATTTAAAGGAGAGGTTTGATCATGAAATGTCTATGATCCCCCCTAAAGCTCGCTATAAATGGATTCACCTGCGGTTGCAGGATTTTAAACCATAAGCGAGTATAACTCTGTAGTATTGAGTATTACCTCCCGACTACAATTATGTGGTGAAAATATTACTGAGGAGGATATGTTAGAGAAAATATTCTCTACTTTTCATGTCTCGAATATGCTCCTGTAATAGCAATATCGAGAACGAGGATTTAAAAAATACTCAAAGTTAAGATTATGTCACCTCGTTGTGACTAAAGCAATGAATTGTTGATGAAAAATCATTCGACACGACCAACTGGATTCGAACCATTCCCTGAAGTGAATGCTACGACATATGACCATCATGGACATGGTCGAGGTTGTAAAGGTCGTCGTAAACATGGATGTGGTCAGGACCGTGGCCAAGGTTATAGTTGCGGTCATAATAACTGGCATTATGGTAACCAAAATTTAAGAAGTCCACTGACAACGAGGAGATGAAGGAAAAAGAAAAACTTTAGTTTTTCGTATTTTCTACTTTGTATATTCATGGCTGGTTAAACCGCCTACTTTTTATTACTCGTTCATAATTTATATGGTCGGCTATGCCGCCTACTTATTATTTGTTGTCCATATGGTAGGCTATGCCACCTACTTATTATCAGTTATTTATATGACTATATTTCTCAGCCAATCTATTTGATATTTAATGGCTCTAGAAGAGCATATATCATGTTTCTTGAAGAAACAATATTTAATTCCAATATACCCATTGGGATAGTTAACTAGAAGTTAACAAACCCAAAAGACTTTTATTTTATGACATGACTATTTGAGTCATCCAGGTATAAATATAGTTAAGAGAATTGTTGAAATTCTCGCACCCATTAAAGAACTATAAGATTCTTATATCGGGTGTTTCAAATTTGGTTGAAGGCTCCGGAAGAGCACATGTTATGTTCCCTAAAGGGACGAAACAACATAAGCGATGCACTGTTTTCCAGCAGATCACAGAGAAATTTGATCAGTTTTCGAGATATTCGTCGCAATGGTTATCATATAGAGACAATAAATGAGGGCGATAAAGAATATCTTTATATCACATCACTTACTTCAGGAAGAAAGAAAATAATAGAAAATTTGTCAGCACTTTCTTCTAGGTTATATTATACTTACATAAACCCGATTAAATCAAATACAGTGGTTAACCAGAAGTTAACTGATTGCAAATCGTTCACCTTGTGGCATGACGGTTTGGGCCATCCAGGTGTAACGATAATGAGAAAAATTATTGAAAGTTTTCATGATCACTCATTAAAGAACCTGAAGATTTTTTCTCCTGATGAGATTTCATGTACTGCCTGTGCTGCTAAAGGCAAAAGTTATTACTATGTCATACTCAATTGAAATTGAGTATGAGTCTCATATATCTGGAAGAATACTAAATGGGACATATGTGGGCCAATCATCTTATCACGTGGACCAATTTGGCATGATACTAATAGAGGCATCTACCCGTTGGTTTCGTGAGTCTGGATAATACACTTGTGATGTGGCATTTTGTGAAACTCCTTGCATAAATGATCCGACTATGAGCTCAAGTGGTGGATTGTATGATATTGTAGGAGAATTTACATCCCAAGAATTTAATGATTACTGTATGGAATGAATTGCCATATAGCCCACGTACATATATAAAATGGTCTTAAGATTAAACGCCTGCAGCAAATGGCCAGACTATTATTATTGCCAAATTTTACATGGGAACATGTTATGATACATGTTGCAGCACTAATTATAGATCTCCACAATATAACTTGTCTCTGACAAGATCCAGATATATATATATATCATCTATGGTAATATACTGTATGTTCCAATTATTCCACCTCAATGAAAAAAGATGGGTCTAAATAAGGGGACTTGAAATTTATGATAAAAGTATCGGGAGATATTAACTGAAAATATTTTATAGCATAGTTTGCTAATTGTCAATTTGACAAAACAGGGTTTCCAGAATTTGGGAGAGAAATATGAAAATTGGAAAATGAGAATTTATGTAGAATGCGTCATCGAACCAGAAGTTCGAAGAATTGTTCACTTGTAAATTATTATAAGCCAATTCACAGATGTATTCACTAATGGAAAGAGGGTGACCAAATAACGTCCCCACTATATATGCTCCTTCTCTTATTAATATCCCAGTCGAGTGATATTCTAATATATTAAAAAATGCATCCACTACACGCCAGAAACATGGTAAATGTATCGATTCCGAAGATTTTAATTTGAAAAGAAAATGGAGCAATAGAAAAGACTGGTCCCTCTATTGTGAAGCTCTTGAGGAGAAAAACTCTGCAGAGATAATAATATGTATAAATAAAATTCTTTAAGGTGATCAGGTACCTGAAGCTACCAGAGATGACTAAAACTATTGAAATTCTGATGATAAAGAGATCTTTATGAAATATGGGATATTATGGAACCGAAATTGATCAGATGTTTGTATATATAGTAGCTACTCCTTGATCAAAGAAATTGAAAATCTTGGACTAGTGGTTGTTCAAGAATATCAACAAAGAAATAATTGGCTCAAATAGAAAGACGCAATTCAAGCTGAATTAGCCGTGCAGACCTGAAGTCCAGATGCCTAAAGAATAAAACCTATATGCTACATATAGATGTTGGTGCGAAAATAATGAGGTGGTGAAAAGCACAACTTGTAGCCCAATGTTTATTTTAGAGACCAGAAATTGATGGGACATACATATGAGAAATGGATGCACTTAATATGATGGTCTCTATATGCATCATATATATATTAGTAATAGCTTATTTGTACGATAATGTTTATATGAAAGTCCGTGAAGGACCAAACATGCCAGAAGCATATAGTTCAAAACCGCGGTACATATCTACTGAAAGAGAGATATGTTAATATCATCATAACTCCTAAAGAGCTTAAAAAGGCTGTTACGCACCTAAACTGAGAACTTAAGATTGAGGATCTTAGAAAAGGATAGCTTTTGTCTCGACCTGAAGATCGAGCACTAATATGATAGAGTATTACTCTATTGGTCAACTCACACCATTACGGTACTTGAGTATTTCATCATGATGTTTAGTGCATCAATTTTGACCTCTTCTGGTCCTCAATGAGGTAACGAATAAATTCTTGACCCCACCATACCTTGGTTTAAGTGACGCATTAATACAGCTGTCACACAACAAGATGTGGCCTCTTGGGTCAACTTGTCACTAATATGTGATATGTGGTTAAATGTTTATCTTTACGGATTAACCAGTATATATTATTATATTATGCCAAACTTGCAATTAATATGTATACAAGTGTTGATCGGCATCCGGTAAGTGACAAGAATGCTATTTTGTTATATAATTGTATTGCTATGTTTTGGCAGTCTACTAACAATTGCAGCTATTGTTGAGACACTTGAGCTTTATGAGCAAGTAGAGATTGGGTGATATCAATACCCTTGATCCTACATATTTTAAGCTTCCAACGATCAGGGGAGTCCGATAGTACCATATAAAGATAAGCCTGCATTGTTCAAGCAAAAGAGAGTTCATAGAACCAGTGCATTTCAAAGAAGTTCTTACTCTCAAGCTTCTTGAAGAAAGATGAAGTAAATGTTTGCTCAAGAACCTGGAAGAGTTATTTAAGAAAGCATCCAATACAAACTTTCAAGAAATTGGCACAATATTGGCATTTCGCCAACTCCGAGACATCCTTGATTAATGTGCGCTCCTGAAGAAGAGTTAATTACGAACTGTACTCTTTTTCCTCTGCTATGGTTTTTCCCACTGGGCTTTTTCCTAGCAAAAAGTTTTTTAACGAGGTAGTTCAAGAAGCGTATATAGCTTGGACAATATACACTTTCAAGAGTATTATGTCCCGCACATATTTGAAGAAAGGAGATAGAACTAAACATATCTCACCGAAGTTCTTCTTTACACACGAGCTTCAGAAGATGGGTGAAATAAATGTTCAACAAGTTTGCTCAAGTGAGAACTTGGCAGATCTGTTCACGAAAGCATTGCCAACAACAACATTTGAGAAATTAGGTCATAAGGTTGGTATACGTCGAGTCTGAAACGCCCCTGACTAATATGTTCTCATAAGGGGGATTGTACTCTTTTTCCCTTTGCTATTATTTTTCCCACTGGATTTTCCTGGCAAGGTTTTTAACGAGGCAGACGTATTTAACTTGGACACTATGTCCTGTTATAACGGAAAATATCCAAAGGAAGAGTGTTGTAAATATTGGATATTTTTCGGGTATAAATTTTGGAGTCGAGTTAGGATATTACTAAATATTATAGAAAATTAGAAATTATATAAAATATATATTTACATATATATACATATACATATATATAAATGGGTATATGTGTAAATTGTGACAAATGTCACAATGACTCACCCCCACCCCTCCTTTGTATAAATGCACACAATCTGGGCAACACATAGAGAGAAAAAAAGAGAAAAAAAAAAGAAAAGGAAAAGAAGAAAAAGAACGGGAAAGAGAGAGAAAAAGAGATTAATAAATTAGTCTCGTTCTGATATAAAATACTTATCATTTTTCTTTAATTATATTTGGGTTTGTTTTTTAATTACCTTCCTATAGAGTATAATATCTCTATAGTTTTACAATACAGAAGACTATTTTTATGAATCTTTTTCGAAAAAGATTAAGAAATTCAAAGTATATTTTTAAAAAGCAAAAGTATTATCTCCAAGAGACTTTCAAATAGAATTATTTATATACACACAGATTTTGGTATAAGAATATAGTTTGTTTTCTTGATTAAATAATTGTCATAAAAATATAGAATTTTTCAAAATACAAACACTGCCCAGGCATCATACAGGAACTACTATTTCATATAATCTTCTTTTTTTATTATAGTGAAGTTCTCTCCTTCAAAAGTTCCCAATTCTCCATTCTAGCACTCTCCTTAATCCTAGCCAACAAATGAGGGGGGGAAAAAAAAGTATGGCAATTTGTAATGATAGAAGTTAAAAAAAAAAAAAAAAAAAAAAGTAAGGCATTTTGTTTTGTGATGATAGAAGTATGGCCATAGAGTTGTCATAAATTTTATAGCTCATTTTATAGTTCTCTGTATTTATATGTAATACATTATTTCGTGATTGAAGTATTGCCTTGGTAAAAAAAAAAAAGAAGTATGACATTTTGTAATGATAGAAGTATGGCCATAGAGTTATCATAAATTTTGTAATTTATTTTATAGTTCTCCATATTTATATGTAATACATTATTTTGTGATTAAAGTATTGCCTTGAATTTGTCATAATTAATAAAGTACATAAATTTGTACAATGTTTCACACTATCATGAACTACATAATTGTATTTTACACTATAAATGATACTCAATATATGTAAATTCCAGCAGTGTAATAAAAAGAGATGAGTATGGCATTTCATTTGTAAATTTTGATGGTTTAGTGTGTTAAAAAAAAAGGGGAGCATGGCATTTGATTTGATATGATAGAAGTATGGTCTAAGAATTGTCATAAATTATATATTTTATTTTATAATTGTCAATATTTATAAATTTTGATGGTTTAGCGTGTTAAAAAGAAAAAAAAGAAGCATGGCATTTGATTTGATATGATGTACAATATTTCACACTACATTGAACTATATAATTGTATTTATGGCATTTGATTTATTAGGATAGAAGTGTCACCTAACAATTGTCATAAATTTTTTAATTCTAGTAGTGTAATAAAAAAAAAAAAAAAAAGAGTTTGAGTATGGCATTTCATTTGTTTATTTTGATGGTTTAGTGTGTTAAAAAAAAAAAGCATGTCATTTGATCTGATATGATAGAATTATGGCCTAAAAATTGTCCTAAATTTTATATTTTATTTTATAGTTGCCAATATTTATATGTAATACATCATTTTCTGATTGAAGTATTGCCTTTAATTTGTCATAATTAATAAAATAAATAAATTTGTGAAAAAAAAAAGAAGTATGGCATTTGATTTAATATGATAGAAATATGGCCTAAGAATTGTCATAAATTTTATAATTTATTTTATAATTCTCAATATTTACATGTAATACATTATTTCATGATTGAAGTATTGCGTTGATTTTCTCATAATTAATAAAACACATAAATTTGTACAATATTTCACAATACAGTGAAGTACATAATTGTATTTATGGCATTTGATTTGTTAGGATAGAAGTGTAGCCTAACAATTGTCATAATTTTTTTAATTTTAGTAGTGTAATAACTATAATAGCATTTAATGTACTTGTTATAATGGTCTCACATGCTATCTATGCTTGAATATTCTTTGTTCAAATCCCATTTTATGCAACTTTTCCATTCTTTTATTGTGTCATTTTTTTAACATTGCCGACCTCCATTATTAATAATATTTTTACATGCTTCAATATCATTATTTTTAGGAAGATAGTTATTCCCATTGTGTATGACTTCAATATATCAAAAACGTAGGTGCGTGTGTATTGCCATTTTTGCAACTATTTAAAATTAATAACATAGTATGACCAACATCCAAAAAAAAAAAAAAAAAAAGAGGAGGAGTGTGGCATTTCATTTGTAAATTTTGATGGTTTAGTGTGTTAAAAAAAAAGTAAAGCATGGCATTGGATTTGATATGATAAAAGTATGGCCTAAGAATTGTCATAAGTTTTATATTTAATTTTATAATTGTCCATATTTGTAAAAGATGAGAAAGCACATTGTAGTCACTATTTTTTAAAAAAATTGAACTGTATAATTTTTAAGTATTGCTCGATAGTGCATTTTTTATTTTTTTATTTTTATATGTCATGCATTATTTAATGATAGAAGTATGGTTTTGATGGCTTGTGGTGTCTGAAAAAACAAAAGGGAGGGGTATGACATTTCATTTGTAAATGTTCATGGCTTAGTGTGTTCCACAAAAATAAAATAAAATAAAGAAGTATGGCATTTGATTTGATATGATAGAAGTATGGCCTAAGAATTGTCATAAATTTTATAATTTATTTTATAATTCTCAATATTTATATGTAATACATTATTTTATGATTGAAGTATTGCGTTAATTTTGTCATAATTAATAAAATACATAAATTTGTACAATATTTCACACTACAGTGAACTACATAATTGTATTTATGGCATTTGATTTGTTAGGATACAAGTATGGCCTAACAATTGTCATAATTTTTTTTAATTTCAACAGTGTAATAACTACTTCTCCCGGAAGGGGTAAGGCTGCGTACATCACCCCTCCCAGACCCTGCTTTCTGCTGGAGCCGCGAGGCACTAGGACTGTTGTTGTTGTTGTTGTAGTGTAATAACTACTTCTGCGAAGTTTTAGATGATATTTTATTACTTTTAATAGCATTTAATGTATTTGCTATAGTGGTCTCACATGCTATCTATAATACGCTTGGATATCTTTTGTTCAAATCTCAATTACTGCAACTTTTCCATTCTTTTATTGTGTGCTTTTTCTAACATTGTCGACCTTCATTATTAATAATATTTTTACATGCTTGAATATCATTATTAAGTTTTGTAAATGATGCTCAATGTATGTAATCTACACTATAGCGAACTACAAAAGAAACAATATTTCAGTACAATTAAATGACGACTTTCCTATTGACTGACTTCATTATCATTAAATTCTATATATGATGTTCAATGTACGTAATTCACACTATAGTAAATTACGAATGAATAATATTTTATTACAGTTAAACGATGAGTTCTCTCTTAATGTGAAACAAAATAAATTACATATAAATTACATAATATGTCATAATTTCTAA
The DNA here is from genome assembly GCA_018398585.1 of Simmondsia chinensis. Lineage (NCBI taxonomy): Eukaryota > Viridiplantae > Streptophyta > Magnoliopsida > Caryophyllales > Simmondsiaceae > Simmondsia > Simmondsia chinensis. The sequence continues at coordinate 12,431,431 of JAGTTD010000009.1, read as the reverse complement.
TTATATATATATATATATATATCTCAGGTTGGGGGTCCTCGGAAACAGCCTCTCTTCAGGTTGACACCCCGAAGAGGGAAGGCTGCATATAGTGGTGGCCAACGGGCTGGGTCGGCCCAAAAACCGGCTCGGCCTGGCCCGCACGGCACTGTAGAGGGCCGGGCCGGGACTCGGGCCTATTTTTTTTCAGGGCCTGGGCCCGGCCCGGCCTGGTCCAAAAGAGCCAACGGCTCTTTTAGAAGAAAAGAGCCGTTGGCTCTGTTGTTGTACAGAGCCAACAGCTCTTTTTTTACAAAAAAAAAAAAAAAAAAAAAAACTTATATTTTTTGTTTCTATAAATACTTAAACCTCCCCAACTCATTTTCTCACAAAATCTTCAATTCTCTCTTCTCTCTCTATACATTCATCATCTCCCATCTTCTCTAATTTGCTAATTGCAAAATTGTGCTCTAAAGTTCGAAGTTCGTAAAGTATTTGGCTAAAGTGTGAATTTTATTGTTCTCTCGTTTCGGTAATTTTAGTATCGTAATTTTTTTTGATTCGCATTTTTAGTTATTTAATTTGCATTACTACTTGCATTTTATAAATAATAATCATTTATACTAATATGGCACACAACTCTTCATCATCTGGAGCCGGTCGTGCTAGTTCTAGCTCTGCTCGGCCACCCAGAATCCCAAAAAGGACTAGAATTGTCTTATTTGATACTGAAGAACGAGCTTTTACACAACCAGACCCAACACCCCAATACACTGATGATAGCATAGATTATAACTTTTCACAACCACAAGATTATCATGAGTCAGGTAGTGGTGGGGTTGGAGACTCACAAATTGATGAGGAACCCACCCCCACCACCGATGCCCAGCCTGAAACTAGTACCTTGACTAGTAGGCGTACAACTAGTGGGGTATGGAAGCATTTTACCCTTAATAAGACAACTAATAAAGCAACCTGTAAATTATGTGACCCACCTAAAAATTTTAGCCATCAACCCGGCAGTGGGACGGGCACACTAAATAGACATATACTTAGGTGCCACCCCGAGCAATTCCCGGAAAAGAGCCAACAACATTTAGTACAGCAAGTGACCGGTGCACTTGCTAATTGTAGGTTCTCTCAGGAGAGCAACCGTAGGGGGCTAGCTAAATATGTAATTTTGAGTGAAAGGCCTTTTAGTACCAGCGAAAACCCACATTTCATCGACTACCTCCAACAAAATGTGAACCCCGCAATTGTGAGGATTCCTCGGAACACCGTAAAGTGGGACGCTTTTACGTTGTACCACAATCTTAAAATTGGGATACATACACTTTTTGCGACGAACACGAGCATGTTCTCGTTGACGTCGGATGTATGGACGTCCAAACCTGGCCAACCTTATATGTGCATAAGGGCACACTGGACCGATGAATCCTTCATCATCCATAAGAGAATAATTCATTTTGGACTTTTAGATTGCCCCCATACTGCCGAGGTAATTACGGGTGCGATTATGTCGGCAGTCCGCCATTGGGGCATAGAACAACGTATCTTCAGTATTACGTTTGACAATGCTTCCAATAACACTGCATTTGTAGCACATTTAATTAGGAAAATGAGACCCATGTTAGGTGGGAAGTGTTTTCATATTCGTTGCATCTGTCACATTTTGCATTTAATGGTAATGGATGGTTTAGATCTTATAGACGCATCCCTTGCCACCTTAAGATCTGTAATAATCTCAATTAAAGCATCCATCGCTAGGAAAAAAAGATTTAAAAATGTATGTAGGTTGCATAACATAGAATATAAACAATTTAATTTAGACTCCAAAACTAGGTGGTCGTCTACGGTAGTAATGTTAGAGCGCATTCTACTATACAAAGACGCTCTGATGGAATTCGCCCAGGAAAATCGTGTAGAATGGCGCGATTACAACCTGGACGGTATACATTGGGAGACAATAGATGAAATTTGTAAATTTTTTAGCATGTTTAAAGACGCGACAACATTTTTTTTGGGTTGCTACTATCCGACCATGCCTCAAGCAATATAAACATTGCTTGATATTATAAATTGGATGGTGGGTAATCAATCCAACCCCATTTTGTTTGGATCGATTACGGCAATAAAAGAAAAGTTTGCCAAATATTTTTCTGAACTACCTCTTACTTATTGCTTTGCAACTATTTTAGACCCTTGTTTTAAACGCAGGGGTTTCAACTTGTTTTGCCAACATTTTTTTAATTATTTGCATCCTACTCTTAATGTCGACACTTTCATTGCCGATGTCGATAACGACTTGCATAATTTATTTTCTGAGTATTCTCGTAAATTATCATTTAATAATTCTAGTACTACTGCAGTAGGATCTTCCACATCTAGTGGAAGTAGTTCACACATGTCATATTCGTGGAAGCTGTTGGAGCAATTTACGCCCGCAGTAGCCCCCACGTTATGTGACAAGCTAGATTATTACTTGCGGACACCGTTGGTCCATATTTTCGGGCCGCCGACCACCCCGCATTTTGACCTTTTACAATGGTGGAACACAAACCAAACCCAATATCCCGTACTTTTCACCATGGCACGTGATATACTAAGTTGTCCGGTGTCTTCAGTAGCATCGGAGTGTGCTTTTAGTCATGGTGGCAGGTTGCTTGGAGCGAAGAGGGCAAAGCCATCGCCGTCGAGCTTGGAGATGTCCGTGTGCTTGAAGGATTGGCCGCTAGCTGAGGCAAGAGATCAACAGAGAATGAAGATGGATTTATCGACCGATGAAGAAGATGACCGCACAACTGATACGTCAAATGATGGCGTAGAAACCCCCCAATATGACTGATATCAAGATTCAAGACTTTTGTACGTTAATTATTTACTTTCAAATATTTACGTCAAAAGATGACCGCACACTCCATATGTCAAACTTTATATTTTTTGATAAATAAATTTGTATTTTTAAATATTAGGCCCCAACTTTGTATTTGTATTTGATACGTTATTTATTTACTGATATTTTTTTGATAATTACTTATTCTATATTATATTTTATTTATTATATATATTTAGTATTATTTTTTTTGATCATGTATACATGGAAAAAAATATATTTGTATCTCATATTATTTATCAATGAATTACAATAATTTTAGTACAAAACGACTATGTATTTTTTAATTTTTTTTTAATTTAGTTAAAAAGGCCGGGCCTGCCCGCCCGCACTGTAGCGTGCCCGGGCCTGGTCCCGGGCCGGTCCCGGCCTTGGAGGCCCTCGGGCCGTGCCCGACCCGCTACAGGGCCGGGCCTGCCGGGCCCAGGCCCAGGCCCGGCCCGACCTGGCCCATGGCCACCGCTAGCTGCATACATCAACCCCCCCAGAACCCACTTTTGTTGGAGCCCTTGAGGCATTTGGAATGTTATTGTTGTTGTTGTTGTATATATATACATATACACACACACATATATATATAATTTTGGGAGTTTAAGTCTTAAATGTGCTTCATACTTAATACAGTGCGAATTTTGTTTAAATTTCATTTCTTTGGATCAATGCAAATTTTCATCGATTAAAAAAATATGTACAACGTACATACTGCCAGTGCATCGCACGGGAAAAAAAACTAGTTACTAGGATAATAGGAAGTTATAAATTCTAAAATATTGTAAATATTGGATATTTTTTTGGTACAAATTTTAGAGTCAAGTTTGGATATTATTAAATATTATAGAAAATTAAAAATTATGCAAAATATCTATTTATGTATATGTGTGTATATATATATATATATATAAATGAGCATACAAGCAAAATGTGACGAGTGTCACAAATGTAACCCATGACTCATCCACCCCCCCTTTTCCTATACATACATATGCCTAGTAGTAGAAAAATACAAGACAAAGAAAGAAAAAAAAGGAGAGAGAAAGAAAGAAAGAAAGAAAGAAAGAGAAGGGAAAGAAAAACGAGAAAGAGAGAGAAAAGAAAATTAAATAAAATTTTTTATTTTGATATAAAATGCTTGCTATTTTTTTAAGTATATTTGGGTTTATTTTTTTATTACCATCCTATAGAGTATAATATCTCTATAGTTTTATAACACGTTATCAGCACGAGTCTCTACCCAGACAAAGATTATATAAGCTTGAGGTAAGTTTACCTTTCCTAATCTTTGTAATTTATAATTTTATTAATATTGAGTTTATTGCTTGCCTTAGACCCTTGATTATGATATTCACCCTGATGTTGTGAATCTCAGACAGTTAAAAGGGGTAATAGCGCATCCCTGCAGGATTGCGTCAAAAGCAATGATATTTCTCAGGCATCATATCCCGAAAAGATTAAAAGCTGAGTATATTATAGTGAAGGACCCGAATGTCCTTTGACTGGATTTAAAGGGGAGGTTTGATCACCAAATTATGTGATCCCTTAAAGCTCGCAATGAATGAATTCACCTGCGGTTGCAGAATTTTAAAACTATAAGCGAGTATAACTCTGTAGTATTGAGTATTACCTCCCAACTGCAATTATGCGGTGAAAATGTTACCGAGGAGGATATGTAGAAAAAATATTCTCTACTTTTCATATCTCGAATATGCTCCTGCAGTCGCAATATCGAGAACGAGAATTTAAAAAATACTCATATTTGATATTTGTCTCCTCGTTGCTAAACAAAGCAAGAATTGTTCATGAAAAGTCATCAGACACGACTAACTGGGTTTGAACCATTCCTTGAAATGAATGCTTCGGCATATGACCAGCATGAACATGGTCGAGGTCGTAAACGTGGATGTGGTCAGGGCCGCGGACGAGGTTATAGCCGCGGTCATAATAACTGGTACTTGGTACCTAGAGTGGACCAAAATTTAAGAAGTCCACTGATGACGAAGAGATGAAGGAAAAAGAAAAACTTTAGTTTTTAGTATTTTCTACTTTGCATATTCATGGCTGGTTAAACCGCCTAATTTTTATTACTCGTTCATTATTTATATGGTCGGCTACGCCGCCTATTTATTATCTGTTATTTATATGGTCGGCTATGCTGCCTATTTATTATTTGTTGTTCATATGATAGGCTATGCCACCTACTTATTATAAGTTATTTATATGGCTATATTTCTCAGCCAATCTATTTGATATTTAATGGCTTTGGAAGAGCATATATCATATTTCCTGAAGAAATAATATTTAATTTTGAGATATCCGTCGGGATAGTTAACCAGAGTTAACATACCCGAAAGATAGTATTTTATGACATGACTATTTGAGTCATCCGGGTATAAATATAGTTAAGAGAATTGTTGAAATTCTCGCACCCATCAAAGAAATAGAAGATTCTTATATCGAGTGTTTCAAATTTGGTTGAAGGCTCAGGAAGAGCACATGTTATGCTCCATGAAGAGACGAAACCAAACATAAGCGATGCTCTGTTTTCCAGTAGATCACAGAGAAACTTGATCAAGTTTCGAGATATTCGTCGCAATGGTTATTATATTGAGACAATTAATGAGGGCGATAAAGAATATCTTTATATCACACCGCTTACTTCAAGAAGAAAGAAAATAATAAAAAAATTGTCAGCACTTTCTTCTGGGTTATATTATACTTACATAAACCCGATTGAATCAAATACATTGGTTAACCAGAAGTTAACTGATTGTAAAACGTTCACCCTATGGCATGACCGGTTGGGCTATCCAGGTGTAATGATGATGAGAAAAATTATTGAAAGTTCTCATGGGAACTTATTAAAGAACCCGAAGATCCTTTCTCCTGATGAGATTTCATGTGCTGCCTGTGCTGCTAAAGGAAAAAGTTATTACTATGTCATACTCAGTTGAAATTGAGTTTGAGTCCCATGTGTCTGGAAGAATACTAAATGGGACATATGTGGGCCGATCATTTTATCACGTGGACCAATTTGGTATGATACTAATAGAGGCCTCTACCCGTTGGATCCGTGAGTGTGGAAAATACACTTGTGATGTGGCATTTGAGAAACTCCTTGCATAAATGATCCGACTATAAGCTCAAGTCGTAGATTGTATGATATTGCAGGAGAAATTATATCTCAATAATTTAATGATTATTGTATGGGATGAATCGCCACATAGCTCACGTACAGACATATAATGGTCTTACAGATTTTCTGATTAAAGGTCTGCAGCGAATAGCTAAACCATTACTAGTATTGCCAAATTTTACATGGGTACATGTTATAATACATGTTGCAGCACTAATTATGGATCTCCCCAATATAACTTGTCTCTGATAAGGTCCAGATATATATCCCATCTATAAATTTGATTATATATTATATGTCCCAATTATTCCACCTCAATGAGAAAAGATGGCTCTAAATAATGGGACTTGAAATTTATGATAAAATATATGGAGATATTAACTGGAAACATTTTACAGCATAGTTTGCTGATTGTCAATTTGACAAAACAGGGTTTCCAGAATCAGGGGGAGAAATACGAAAATTAGAAAATGAGAATTTATGTGGAATGTGTCATCGAACCAGAAGTTCGAAGAATTGTTCACTTGTAAATTATTACAAGCGAATTTACAGATATAATCACTAATGGAAAGAGGGTGACCAAATAATGTCCCCACTATATATGCTCCTGCTCGAATTAATATCCCGGTCGAGTGATATTCTAATGCATCCACTGCATGCCAGAAGCGTGGTAAATGTATCGCTTCCGAAGATTTGAATATGAAAAAAGGAGCAATAACAAAGATTGATCCCTCTATTATGAAGCTCTTGAGGAGGAAAGCTCTGCAGAGATAATAATGAAAATCCCTCAAGATTATCAGGTACCCGAAACTACGTGAAACTGAGACTATTGAAGTAGTCAAGTTATTGAAATTATGATAAAGAGATCTCTATGAAATATGGGATATTATGGAACCGAAATTCATCAGATGTTTGAATGTATAGTAGCTACTCTCTGATCAAAGAAATTAAAAATCTTGGACTAGTGTTTGTTCAAGAATGCCTACAAAGAAATGATTGACTCAAATAGAAAGATGCAATTCAAGCTGAATTTTTGGACCTGAAGTCCAAATGCCTAAAGAATAAAACCTATATGCTACATGTGAATGTTGGTGCAAAAATAATGAGGTGGTAAAAGCACAATTTGTAGCCCAAGGTTTATCATAGAATCCATAAATTGATGGGACATACATATAAGAAATGGATGCAATTGATCTGTTAGTCTCTATATGCTTCGTATATATATTGGTAATAGCTTATTTGTACGATGATATGAAAGTTCCCGAAGGATCAAACATGCCAGAAGTATGTAGTTCAACACCGCGGTACGTATCTACTGAAAGAGAGATATGTTAATATCATCATCACTTCTGAAGAGCTTAAAAAGGCTGTTACACACCTAAACTGAGAACTCAAGATTGAGGATCTCGGAAAAGGAAAGATTTTGTCTCGACCTGAAGATCGAGCACTAATATGATAGAGTTTTACTCTATTGGTCAACTCATACCGGTACGGTATTTGAGTATTTCATTATGTTGTTAAGTGCCTCAATTTTGACCTTTTCTGGTTCTCAATGAGGTAATGAATAAATTCTTGACCCCACCATACCTTAGTATAAGTGACATATTGATATAGCTGTCGCACAACCAGGTGTGACCTCTTTGGTCAACTTGTCACTAGTATGTGATGTGTGGTTAAATATTTATCTAGATGGATCAGCCAACATACATTATAATATTATGTTAAACTTGCAATTGATTTTGTATGCAAGTACTGGTTATTTATTTGAAGCACACAAGGTAAGTGACAAGTATATGCCATTTTTTTTATATATAGCTATATTATTATGTTTTGGCAATCTACTAACAATTGCAGCTATTATTGAGACACTTGCGCTTTATGAGCAAGTAGAGATTGGGGTTATATCAATACCCTTGATCCTACATATTTTAAGCTTCCAATGATCAGGGGGAGTCCGATAGTACCACATGAAGATAAGTCTGGATTGTTCAAGTAAAAGAGAGTTCATAGAACCAGTGCACTTCAAAGAAGTTCTTACTCTCAAGCTTCTTGAAAAAAGATGAAATAAATGTTCGCTCAAAAACCTGGAAGAGTTATTTAAGAAAGCATCTAATACAAACTTTCAAGAAATTGGCACAAGATTGGCATTTTTCCAACTCCGAAACATCCTTGATTAATGTGCCCCCTGAAGAGGAGTTAATTACGCACTGCACTTTTTTTCCTCTACTATGGTTTTTCCCACTGGATTTTTTTCCTAGCAAAAGGTTTTTTAACGAGGCAGTTCAAGAAGCGTATATAACTCGGACAATATACACTTTCAAGAGTGTTATGTCCCACACATATTTGAAAAAAGGAGATAGAACTAAACATATCTCACCGAAGTTCTTCTTTACACACGAGCTTCAGAAGATGGGTGAAATAGATGTTCAACAAGTTTGCTCAAGTGAGAACCTAGTAGATCTGTTCACGAAAGCATTGCCAACAACAACATTTGAGAAATTAGTTCATAAGGTTGGTATGCGTTGACTCTGAAACGCCCCTAACTAATATGTTCTCATGAGGGGGAGTTAAATATGAGTTGTACTCTTTTTCCCTTCACTATAGTTTTTCCCACTGAGTTTTCCTGGCAAGGTTTTTAACGAGGCAGGCGTTTTTAGCTTGGACACTATGTCCCGTTATAACGAAAATTATCCAAAGGGGAAGTGTTGTAAATATTGGATATTTTCGGGTACAAATTTTAGAGTCGAGTTTGGATATTATTAAATATTATAGAAAATTAAAATTATATAAAATACCTATTTATGTATATATATATATATATATAAATGGGTATACAAGCAAAATGTGATAAGTGTCACAAATGTAACCCGTGACTCATCCACCCCCCCCCCCCCCCCCCCCCCCCCCCTTCTCACTATATATACATATGCCCAGCAGTAAAAAAATACAAGAAAAAGAAAGAAAAAAAAAGGAGAAAGAAAAGAAAGAAAGAGAAGGGAAAGAAAAATGAGAAAGAGAGAAAAGAAAATTAAATAAAATTTTCTCGTTCTGATATAAAATATTTGTTATTTTTTCTAAGTATATTTAGATTTATTTTTTTATTATCATCGTATAGAATATAATATTTTTATAGTTTTAAAACATAAAAGTTGTTATCGTACATTATTATAACTACTTTTTAAAGCTAGTTATTTTTTGTACACCACGAGATGAGTTGAATATCTAAATCTAGAGTCTAAAGTATTTGTCATATAAAAATGCTGCCTAAACCATTTTAGAAAATATTGGTATTTTTATCTGCTTACAAAATATAAATTATTTTAATATTATTTTTATAAGTTAATAATAATTTAATATATTACTAAAATTAAATTGGATGTTTAAAAGGTTAGGTACGTCAAAGGTTTATCCATCTGTCTATTTTATTAATTTCGTTGATGACTGAATTTTTAATCACACCATTATTAACTGGTCTAGTGCCATTCACGAGTTTATTACTTATAAAAAAATAATTAATTTAATATTATTATTTATAATCTAATAATTTATTATTTATCTTATTAATCTTTGTACTTTATTTATTGTACCAATTGAGTCCTTCTAGCTTTAGTTGTGTCATTAATCCTTGTTATTTGTTATTTATGCTGGGAATCCTTTGTGTCTTACTTATTATGTCAATTTAGTCCTTCTAATTTTAATCATATCAATTTAGTTCTCTTACAATTGAATTTGTTTCAATTAATTTTAATTTTTTGCTCAAAGTAAAGAAGACGTACACCCTATATAAACATCGAAAAATTTTGAAATACTCCCTTCTTGTGGATGACACCTATACAAGTATTAATTAACATTTTTAGCTAGTAATTAACAAGAATTTTAATGTTGGATTTGATTGAAACAATTTTACTTATATAGAAACTAAATTACTATAATTAAACTTATAAGAAATAAATGAACACTGTGGACACCGATTTCGAATCAAAAATATAAACCAAAATTACAATTATAGAATTGTATTGATATTTGTGGGTACAATCTCTATAATATGCTTTAAAAAGTAGGATGAACGAATGTCCTTTGATTCAATCTCCGCAATTATTGAACTTGGTTAGTGGTTGGATTTGTCGACGATCAACTTGGATTTTTGATTTAGGGCACGATGTTTTATCCTAATGCAAGAACTGAACTTTGAGGGAATCGGGCACAAACTTGTTATGCTTTGTCGACCTCCTCTTGGATAAATCGGTGTTGATGGAATTTGAGAGAGAATGAAGAGAGAGTTTTTCTATTCCTTAAAAAATTTGTGAATCCCCCATCCTTTGAAGCAAGGGTCCCCTATTTATAGAGAAAAAGGGGCCTTTATTTTGACCACGTGATTTACTTCATAAGACCAGGCCAGAGTTGCTTTAAAAATTTTACAAGCCTTTTTTTTTGTTTTTTTTACATCAGTCTTGAAATTTTGTGGGTTTGACTTTGACTCAGAAGTTATCATTTTAGGTTCGACTTGGGCGTCTTTGAATTTAAGAGTTTGACTTTGGGTTTGACCCGAGAGTCATTTGCCTCTTTGAGTTTGACTTTAAAACCATTAGGTCTTCGGATTTGACTTAGAAGTCATTTAAGTTTTTTTATTTCAATTCGGAAGTCGTTTGGGCTTAGTTTTGACTTTGAAGTTGTTGAGTGATTTTATTCTGGTTTGACTTAGAAGTCATTTTGGGCCTGAGTTTTTCGATTTGAAAGATGTTCGGTTTCGGGCTTGACTTGGAAGTCGTTTGGACTTAGACTTTTCTTTGGCCCAATTTAAATTTTATAAACATGATAAAATTTTAGTGCCTACAAATTGCCCCCACTTCAAGTCAGGATGGACGAGTGCGACTTTGTACCTTAATGTCGTGACTTGAAGTAAAAACCTTTTTTTTTTTTTTGACAAGCTTCTTGCTTCAGAATTTTTTTTTTATTTATTTGAATTTAAACCTTGCAAAATAAACAAGATCTTTATTTCAATAAAGTCTTTTATTTTTTGAGGGTTTTTTTTTTTTGAAATTTCAATTTTGAATTCAAAATTTTTTTCGTTAGTTATGGATTGGATTGTTTTTTTAATCCGAATTTAAGCATTGCAAAATAAGCAAAATCTTTATTTATTTCAATAAAGCCTTTTATTTTATGATTCTTTTTTTGAAATTCCAATTAAATTTTTTTTTTTAAAATCTAGTTAGTTATGGATTGGATTTGTTTGTTAAATCTGAATTTAAACTTTGCAAAATAAATCAAAACAAAATTTTTATTTCAATAAAGTCTTTTAATTTTTGAGGGTTTTTTTTTTTTTTTTAAATTTCAATTTTGAATTCAAAATTATTTTTTTAATATAGTTAGTTATGGATTGGATTTTCAAAACAAAACTCCTCATAAATAATCCCTCCAAGTCAATTTCAACTCAAGGATTAACCCCTTTTTTTAAAGTAGACCAAATACCTATAGAAGACTTGAAGGTCACTGTTCCAGCCCGATAAATAGTATCGAAATTGGAACCGGTAACTTTATTTATTTATTTTTTATTTGTTTGATTTTACTTGTACATATAAAACAATAAACCAAAGAGGGTACAAATACGCTATCATTGGATCCTATTAGAACTCTGAAGTTGAGCGTGCTTGCGCGAGAGCAGTACCGAGATGGGTTCCTCACCCTTATGTGTTGGAGGCACTCATAAATAGCCTCTCTTCAAGAGTAATACCCTGAAGGGTAAAGGTTGCGTACATTCACTTTCCCATACCTTGTTTAGGCTAGAGCACTTGGGCCACTGTGTATGTTGATATAAAATAATAATGCCTCACAATCCCTGAACATGTTTCGGAAACCAACAGTGTTGGGAGCAACATGATTTTTACCTTGCTATCATGCTGCTATTAGTCTCTCTGTGACTGCTCGATTATTGCCGCCACTATAGATGATTTGCATTTTAAATTTGATTATGTTTTGACTATGATTATGGTGATGATTTCTTCTATGGTGATGTCATCCCATTCTCGGGCGAATCACAAGTGTACAACTACCCCTGAAATCTCTCAGCATTAAAAGCTTCGTTGCTCTCGACTTGTCAAATTTCGGTTTTTTTTTTTTTTGCATGAACTTTGATGGACTTTTAGAGTTTTTGAAGTGCCTTTGTAGAGAGAGATTTGGAGTGGCTGTGTTTGAGAAGAGAGAGAGAATCGTGTGAGGAGTGAAAGAAAGAAAGAAAGTGATTTTTTGTTCTTTTTTTTTTTTCCCGAATTTCCCCTTCCTTTTTTTTTTTCCGAAAATTTCAAATCAAATTTTTTTTTTAAAATTTTTATCAATTCGATTTTTTTGAAAATATTTTTAAAAGGGGTAAAAGTTAAGATACCAGCTTGAAAACAAGAGAAAAACTTTTTTTTAAATTAATTTTTTATGTCCCACCACGTAATCAGAATTTGTTTGAAAACTCCACCGTTTGGAAAGCCACTCATCATTAGATTATCTTGCGTGTACACGCCCTTGTATGGAGTTGGAGCATCTCGGATAATTGTGTCTTAATATTAACCCTTTTGTGTTTGAAAACCTTAACCATTCGGTACACCAGTCATCCTTAAATTATCTTGTGTGCACAAGCCCATGCATGGAGATGGAGCACTTCGAATTATCGTGACCTGGTATTAACCATTTTGTGTTTGAAAACCTCAATCAACTGGTACAGCAGTTATCCTATCAACCAACTGGTACACTAGTCATCCTTAGATTATCTTGCGTGCACACACCCATGCACCGTGATGGAGCACCTCGAATAATTGTGACTTGGTATTAACCCTTTTATGTTTGAAAACCTCAACCATTTGGTACACCAGTCATCCTTAGATTATCTTGCGTGCATACGCCCATGCATGGAGATAGAGCACTCCGGATAATTGTGACTTGGTATTAACTCTTTTTGTGTTTGAAAGCCTCATACATCTGGTACACCAGTCATCATTAGGTTATCTTGGGCGCACACGCCCATACATGGAGATGGAGCACCCTAGATAATCGTGACTTGGTATTAACTCTTTTTGTTATATACAACCTTTATTTTTGCAGGACTGCATAATGGTTTGTTTCAAGAAATGGTTGGACAAGGGAAAAGAGTATCTCTAAATTGTGGAAAGTGAACAAGACAACCCAGCTAGTGGATGGAGGTTTGACGTTCATCAACCACTCGCCGGCTATGGTTCCAAGAAGTGGACTTCCTTTGACAAGAGCAAATTGTAGATTGAATGGTCAAAAGAAATTCCAAATGGAAAGGAAGTTGCTAACAGAGTACTTTGCAGTCTTTTCCAAGACAAAATGAAACCCACTGACAAATTTCCAATGTTAGGTCGATGCACCCTTAGTGGGTGAGTTACATGGGGCAATAACTTGCGAGTCAAAGGAGAATTTGGCTACATTCGAAAATATTGAGAATGGACAAAGGTGGTATTGCGTCGCTTTCAGTAAATCATGAACATGGCGGGAATTTTAAACGTTGTCATTGCTCTTCACCAATATGATCGAAGTATCAGCATAGTGCACATATTTTGTGAGTGTTTGTGCCCTAAAACCAACACACTTCATACTCAGGTGGGAGAGATGTTGATCTCACGATGAAATTTATATCGACTTGGCAGATTCCCTAACTTCGGATGGATATACAACGAGACTATCCCTTGTGTGAGTAATTTGATGGGCAAGGACGAAAGGGATAGGAGGTGTTTTTCATTACCTTGTGAAGCCTTATTTAATGCCTTTAATTAGCTTAAATAATAGAATGACTAGGTTAATGCAGAAGCTTGGGTCGAATTTTGGCATAAAGGGTTGCGAATGTACCAAAAGGTTGATCGCCGGAATCGGGTTGCAAAATCTCGCTCTGAAAAGAATCCCAGTGGCAACTATCAGTTAGCTATCAACACATGGACCAATGAATAGGTGAAAGTTTTCAATGATTTGAAAGTCCCACATGATAAAAGGTATGAGACTTATTTGGTAGCGTTCCTCTCCTGCTGACTGTGTGCATTTGTGCTCCCTACTCATGGAAAGCGATTGATCTGGCCTGAAACCTTTGTTATTGCCAGCCATATGGCTGCAGGTCAAACTTATAATCATGTGGTCCCGGTGCTTGCCAGTATCTATCAAGGTCTGAACTCTATTGCAGAGTCTGAGAAGCCAGGGAGTGACTCCGTTTTCTTCCCAGCTCACTATGTCTATGCATGGCTTGCTCGTTACTTTGGTGCCCATAAAGGATAGTCTGACATATTGCCTGTACCCCTAATGGTTCGGTATGGTAGTGTTGGAGCTACTACGCTTTATGACGAAAATGAAGCTCGTAAGCTCATTTATGATAGCTGCATAGTGCAGTGGTACACTTATTCTTAATCCTAAGAGGATTCAAGAATTGAGGGATGATGACAGGCTTGATGTTAAGCACTTAACGCACCTTAAATCTCTACATTCAGCCCACCTGCCAATATGTGTGGGCAAGAGCTTCCATGTTGAGCCATACAATCCACACCGATTTAGTAGGCAGTTCGGTTTTATCCAGGGCATCCCCAGAGTGTTGAAAGGTGACGAGCGAATAGTCTCCTATGAATGGGCTAAGGAGCATTGGAAGCAATGCCAATGTAGGGGAGTAGTGGGGAATGTTTGACTTCCTAATTGGCTGATTAATCCATAACATTCCAATAGAAGACAGTTTAGGGACCAGTGGAAAGAGGTAAGAATTATAGACCATGTGGAAAATATTGAAGTTTTGGTCCAAAGTATGACGCCTAAATCTGGGAACTCCAAAAATGGGCAAAATTCAGATGCTCTTCCCGAAGATGCGAGCAAACTAGGGAAGGTGAAGCACATTTCCACCACTATTCTTCTTTATTACTGGTTGCAGTGCTTTTTGAATTTTAAACTCTCCTATTTTTTTGTAGGGAATTCCACCTAGGGGAGGCAAGAAAGGGTCTCAAAGATTTCTCATCAAGAAAAGGCCTACTTAGACGAGCCCGCTTGCAAAGACAACCTCGACCGCAAGTACTAGGGATTCTGAAGGTGACTATGAAGATTCTGTCTCTGAGAACTTCAAACACCAAAAGGAGAGAAAGAAAAGGAAGAAGAAAAACTACCAAGACAAAGTGGTTGAGGATCCTGACACTCAGATGGCTGTTGATGAGAATGTGTTTCAAATCTGCCCTCCAACCTTGAAGCGGTAAATCCCTATTTCCTTTAAAACCCCTTTAGCCCCGTTTTTCTTTTTATCTTATGCTCTTTGTTAATTTTGGATTTCATACATAGTTCGGTGGCCACATGTTTGATCAGGTGCAAGAGGGTATGGGGCAAACAGCAATAGTAGTGACCCTATTCATCTTCCAGAGGGTTTTCCTCCATATGGTAGGAACGAGGTAGAACCCATTGATGAGGTGATGTATGAAACTTCAAATGGGGATGCCAACAATGCTGGTGTTAATGACATCAGTGCTGGTATCACATAGCGTCCAATGCACAGTGTTGCCCCTGGTCGCTTCTCATCTTCTACCCCATGGGGAAGAATTATGGATATGGATGAAGAGGTTGATGGTCCCAACATCTTTGAGTTGGCTTCTAAGGACACAGCACATGTATATGCTGAAAAATCACTTGAAACTGTTTATCCTTTTCGGGCGTCTAGGAAAATTTCATATACCCTTATTGTGCCCTTATTAGTAGGTGACCAGTATTAAGGCCGAAGAGATTCCCACCTTGGAGTCATTGAGACAATCTACAGAGCTCTCCACCATTCCATCGACATCCATCATGGTTGCAAAACAAGGGTTGAGTTCAGTGTTTTCCCAAACAATATGTAGCACAAGCATGATTATCTCGAGTACCTAGCAAAACAACCTTTATCCCAGGTGGAGACAGTGTACAGTAAATAGGAATCCTTATTTGCAAGTATAAAGGCATTGGGTGGGACATACGATAATCTTGATAGGGCTATTACTGAACTTTTGGTATATGCGAACGCTTTGCTCAAAGTACAGAATGCGGCTGAGGGTAAGAAAAAACCAAATGACCCTCAGCGGGAAATTTTACGACCTCTGCGGAGCTGTGTGATGGAGGGCAGGATTTGGGCAGGGTTAATAACTCAACACCATGACAGAAAAGAGGATCTTTCAGCTACTTGTGCAAGTATAAGCAAACTTGAGTAAGAACTTGAACGGGCATGAGCAAAGAAGGCAGAGCTATTAATTCAAACTTCTGAGTAGCAGGTGGCTTCAAAGAAGCATGAGCTAGCCAATTTAGAATCTACCCCGGCTTTGACTTCAGAGGATGATGCCCAGACTGAAGACTTGAAGCAGAGAGTGGAAGAATTCTGTGCCAAGCTTTTAGACCCTTTTCTTTTGGAGTGAATCCCTTTGGCATGACCTTTCACCTCCTTTTTTTGTGAATCTGGATTTTGCTATTATTTTAATAGTGGAAATTTTTTTTTCGAGCGTGGAAGTTCTCTCTTGTAACTTGTATGAAGGGAGACCATCGTTAACAAAATTATTTAATTTAAAGAGATTTATTATTATTGTTCTTGAACAATTTTTTTTTTTTTTTTAATCTAAGCTGCCTACATACCTTTGTGGAACAAATTCCACTTTGGATCAAGCCATAACATAGTTCAAAGAATGAAAACTCATCTTTTTTTATTTTGAAAAAAATTTGGCCGTTCACAGTTTATACTCTTGCAAGCTAAGAGTAGCCTTTTTTTTTTTTTTTTTTTTTTTACCACCTTAGACTTGGTAGGATATTTTAGTAGTTTGAACACATACTACACCATTGGTAGGATCTTTTTGATTTTGAGGTGTTGTACACAGTTTATACTCGTGCGGGTCAGGAGTGTGGTGGAGTGCTTTACAGGTAGTAGCACTTTAAAAATTTTTTGTTGATAGGACCCACTCGAACATCATCTGCATCTATTATCATGTATGCCCCGTTAGTGTAGACTTCTTGTACCACGTAGAGTCCATCCCACTTTGGGGTAAATTTGCTCCCCGTTTTATGTGTGATGATAATAGGCCGGCGGACTGCTAGGACCATGTCCCCGACTTTGAAAGAACGAGGATGCACCTTCTTATTGAATGTTTCAGCTTTTAAATGGCGAAAATGAGAACCAAACACATCTTCTCTATGTGGGAATACTTCAACTCTGCTCCCACTAGAGTCCAACTCAAATAATATAAGGCCCTTTGCTTTCCCTCTTTGTTTTGTTGTGCACACAACACTCTAAGTTCCTGATCTTGAGTAGATGTATAAAGGATAAGTGGCTTTCCTTGAATTTGTGCCCCCAGCATAGGAGGGCTTGTTAGATAACTCTTGAGGCTTTCAAAGGCCTTGTTACAAGATTCGTCCCATTCGAAGGGCGCACCTTTCTTCATTAGATGACTGAAGGGTTGGCAACGTCCTGCTAAGTTGGAAATGAACCTCCTAATGTAGGCCAAATGTCCTTAAAAACTGTAGAGCTTGTACAAGTTATTAGGTGGTGGCATCTTTTTGATAGCATCAATCTTAGACTTGTCAATCTCAATGCCACTACGTTGGACAATGAAACCAAGAAACTTACCAGAGGTGACACCAAAAGCACACTTAAGAGGTTCATCTTAAGACTCACTTTCCTTAACCTTTCGAAGACTAAATGAAGGTCTTAAAGATGACTGCTTCGTCTTCAGGATTTCACCAGATAATCTATATAGCATTCGACATTCTTGAGCAACATGTCATCAAATATTTTCTGCATTGCATGTTGATAGGTGGTGCCTGCATTCTTTAGGCTAAAGGGCATCACGTTGTAGCAATAAATTCCTTTGGGAGTACAGAAGGCAGTGGATTTTTCATCCTCAGGAGCAATTTTCAACTGGTTATAACCAGCCATACAATCCATGAAGGACAATGCCTTGTGGCTAGTAGTTGTGTCGACCATTAGTTCAGGGATTGGCAATGGAAAATCATCCTTCGAGCATCCATTATTGAGGTCATGAAAATCCACACGAACTCATAATTGCCCATACTTCTTTCTTACAAGCACCATGTTGGAAATCTAAGTCGGCATCTGCACTTCTCGAATGGACCCGGCGTCAATCAATTTGTTGATCTTTGCTTCAATTTCCACCACAAGTTCAGGGCAGAATCGTCGGTTAGGTTGCTTTATTTCTTTTGTACCTTCCTTGATCTTGAGCCGATGAACAGCAATACTTGGGTCCAATCCAAGCATCTCCTTATAGGACCAAACAAATACATCCCTAAAGTCAGCCAAAAGTTTAAAGTACGTCTCATCTTCTTCTTTACTTAGAAGAACACTAACATAGATAGGTCGAGGATCCTCAGGGGTGCCTAGGTTCAATTCCTTCAACTCGTCTACTGTAGCTTGCCCCCCGTCTTCCAGTCCCGCAGGAGGCTCTGGGGCATCTAAAATTTCCTCATCATTCTCTCTTCCTTTGGAAATGGTTACATGATTTGATGAGAAAATAAGTGTCTCGTTTGTTTGATCCTCATGCATGCTGATATCTGACTGGTCTGGTGGCAAGGTTGCTTGTGCTTTAACTTTGAGCTGGCTGCCAGCACCTCTCTTAACTCCGGAGTACTCATCATTAAGTACCTAAGGCTTGAATCCGTTTTGGGATGGCATAGATTTAACTTTTGGGATGTGAGGTTGGTTGCTTTCACCTACATCACTCTCCTTAGCGCTTGGCGCTAGAACTCCTTTCTTGGGAAGCTATCTCGTTTTTGCGTGATGACCTAGATTGCCCATCAGTGGTAATCCTTTACCCATGCTGTGGTTTGGCCTCTAGAGTGCTGATCTCAGCTTCCACAATGGTAGCTTTCCTAAATTGGTTCTTCCTTGGCCTTTTCAAATTACGAGATGGTTTGGAAATTGCAAGCCTGTTTAGGTTGGACACTCTAGGCTTTTTCTCACCACTCATTTTGCCCCCAAGTCTGCTAAAAATAGAGGTGTGTGGCTGGTTTAAGATGCCACGACCATCATTAGGGGCACTCTTAAGCAAGCTAAAAGTAAAAATCCGAGAAGGGTTTTCAAGTTGTTGAGATTCATCTTTGCTCGAAGAGGACCCCAGTCTACCAAAAGCTGAGTGACTTGGTAATGATGGCATAGCTTCCACCCGAATAGACACAAATACCACTGTAGGATTTCCACTACTTTCTTCCACCTCTTTAACGGAAATATATTGCAAGGATACTGTCTTCTCCTTGCGATGAATAGAGATTTTCATTGTTTAGGAAGGGGTAAATCCCAATCCAACTCTACAAGGCTTGATTTGGCCGCCCTGCTCTTAAAACTTCCGCTGAATTTCAGTGAGTCCATGTGCCTTTGCATCAATCACCTTCCCTAAGGACGGAGGGTTGGTGAAATCATACCCAAAACTGGCTATCAACTTATAGGCATTAGGATTAAATCCTTCCACTGTCCAGGTATTAGGCAGTAGTTCCTTCTCTTTAGCGTGTTTTTGAGAAGATGCTACAAAACCCGTCATCGGTAGTCTACTCGGTGCGGCTTGGTTTGTATTTGTAAGAGGAAAAACCATTTTATCCTTTAAATCCTACAAGATAGGTTTTAACGGCAAGTTTGGAAGACTGGGAACATTGCACTCGACAAAAGGGTGACTCCCCAGGCTTTCTTCGAGACTTTGGAATGTACCGGAGCACTGGTGTTGAGGTAAGGGATCTAGGCGCTTCCTTCTTAACCAATGTTTTAGAGGTTATTGACTCATTCTTGGTAAGATGGCAATCCCTTTCTTAAGGCAAGGGTGATGGCACCTGTTTCTCTCCTGACAAACTCTTCCCAGGAAAAGGGGTTCCTAAAGGTAATACCTTAGATGGAGCCTTCTCGTCATGGTAGAATCTTGCATTCTTCAAATGAGCTTCTGCTGCAGTGAAAGGTTTGGCATCAGCAGTCACAACTCTTTCTCCACCATTCTGTAATACTTGAAAGACTGGTGTAGTGTGGGTTGAACTACGCCATTTTCATGAACCCACAGTTGCCCTAACAGTGTGTTATATGATGTTTTCAAATCAATGACATGGAAAATGGTGTTTGTCGTCAATTCTCCTATGGTAAGATCAAGGCAAATCATGCCTACTGCTCTTCGGCATCCAAGGTTAAAACCTTGGATCATCATTTTGGTATTTGCCAATTCCTCGACCATGATCCCCAATTGCTTCATGGTAGACTTAGGCATGATATTGACTGTAGATCTGCCATCTATCCAAATTCGATTAATCCTTTGCTTACTAATGCAGCTAGACACAAATAGGGGCCTATTGTGCGGCCTAGACCCCATCATTAGATCTTCATCAGTGAAAGCCAAGGCGGTGCTATAAAAAGCACAATCCGTCGATCCCTCGGCGGTATCTCCATCACCTTGGACTGGTGAAGAATCATCACCAGAACTTTGGATCTTTCCTGCCATTTCTACAACTAGCTCCTTTTCGCAATCTAGATTCCTTTAGTCATCCTTGATCTCATCGGGAAGAACTCCCCTAGAGTGATAGGAGTTTGCAGCTTTTGTAGCAAAAGGTCAACATGGCTGGCTGGTGGTTGCTATACCTTCGCCTTGTTTGCCTTCTTCTTCTTGTTCTTATGGTGAGGCTTTCTCCTCAGCTGTTTTCTTTTATGGCGACCTTGAGGAGGTTGTAGTGCCCTCTGTTTCTTTGGTTTCCTTTGCGTCTCCAAATTCCACCCCTCATCAAGGGCTCTGACGCACTTGACAATTGTACGACCACATGCTCCAACCCTCCAAACTGAATTGTTTGGAAATGCGCTGCTTCAACATGTTGTTGGGTTGTCTGTAACTTCCTCAGTACAGGCACTAGTTCCATGAAACCTCCAAATGCCACAATAGCAAATTTATTTGGGCCACATCATCAGCATCAAGGATGATTTTTCCTTCGCCCACCAACCTCATGATATGCTCTTTGAGCGTAATGCATTGCTCCAGCGGGTGGCTGATAACTCAATGATACTTGCAACACTTTGGTTCACCGGTGCGGCTGGCCTCTTCTGGGCACTTTGACTCAGGCAACTCAATGAGTTTCTTTGCCAGTAAACCATCAAGCATGCCATGAAGATTTGAGTCTAGAAAAGAATACACTTTCTACTGGACCTCCTTCTGCATTGGACGCTTCTTTCCACTTTCAGTAGACGAGCTTGGTTTCTACTCGTTGTACTCCTTGGGCTTTGGCTTTTCAGATATTTTGACTAAAGCAACGTTCATGACCAATGACTCTTTTATCTTGGCTTTGGTTAGCTTCTCTCTTTTTGAGGGCTCTTTTGGACCCTTGTTTCCAAAGATAGATGTACATTTAAAGCCATGCATGGCAAGGTTACTCTCCATCTCATGGGCGTCCGACGCCAGCAAATTAAAAGTTTTGGGTTTCATTGGAAACAAGATGTAGGATAGCTCCGGTCTGATGCCTTGGATGCTCATCTCAATAGCTGATTCCTGGGAGAGACGCTCTTTGCAGTCTAGACTCTTAGCGCGCTAACGATGAATATAGTCTATGACTGGTTCGCCGTCCCATTGTCCTACACTTGATATTTCTTTCATCGTGACAATATGTCATGTACTGTAGAACCTATTCAGAAATTCAGACTCTATTTCTTGCCAGCTGTTGATGGACTCTGGTTCCAGATCTTTGTACCAGTCGAAAGTGGTTCCTTTGAGGGAACGTACAAATTGCTTGACAAAAAGGTTGCCGTCAGTACCGGCGTTATTGCACATCTCCACGAAGTGGGAAATATGCTGCCTCGGGTTAACCTTGCCGTCAAACTGTTCAAATTTTGGAGGTTGGTAGCCAGCTGGCATTTTGAGGCTGTTAATTCTCCTAGAGTAAGGTTTTTGGTAGTGTTGGATGTTGAAAGAATTGCTGCCGATTTACTCCTTAATCGCATTGGCTGTCAGATCTTGGATTTGGTGGACAGATAGGGCGGTCAAAGGGACTGACACTTGGGTAGTAGCACGGTTGGGGGTGACATTGGCCCTTGGAGACCTCACTGATTCAATCTCTTGGTTGGAATCAGACTCAGATTCTTCCCGAGTCATCTTGCTATTTCATACAGCACTCTGGCGCTCTAGTTTGTTGTTTAACTCCACAATTTGTTGGCTTTGTTCCTTCACTTGGGTGTCCTTCTCGACGAAAACCTTGACAAGGTTTTCCACAGTAGCCTGTGGATTGGCTACTTGCTCCTCCATGGGCACGACGCTGGTCACCATGACTGGCATGTCAGTGGAGCCAAAAAGCATGACGGGTTGTCCTGAAGAAATATCTTTCCTTGGTGATGATGGCAGGGAGCCAGTGTTTGAGGTTTCATCTGTTGAATTTACAGCTACCTTGGAAGTGTTTTCTGATGAAGCAGGAAGTTCTCCCACTTCAGAGGTTTCCATTGCCAGGAAGCCATGAGAAACAACCATTTGACTTGTGGGATTTGCCATCATCATGAGCGCATTAATGGCTTTCGCCTTGCGCTCGGTGGTGGTGTCAGAGAAAAGAAGACTAGGATTGGAGTCAGTGCTCATGGGGCTAGAAGGGCCAGAATTGGACTTATTGGAGCGGCGATTTGCTTTCTTCTTTGGTGCTATTGCAACAAAGAACTTCATGTTTTTTTATAAAAATGGAAAAAGAAATGAGAGGTAAAGAAATGTGCCACCGAGCGTGCCAAATTTGTGGACACTGATTTTGAATCAAAATAAAAATGATGTGAAACAAATGCACAAAATTACAATTAAAGAATTGTATTGATATTTGTGGGTACAATCTCTATAATATACTTTACAAAGTAAAACAAAAGAAAGTCCTTTGATTCGATCTCCGTAATTAATGAACTTGGTTGGATTTGTCGACGATCAACTTGGATTCTTGATTTAGGGCACGTTGCTTTATTCCAGTGGAAGAACTGAACTTTGAGGGAATCGGGCACGAACCTAGTATGCTTTGTCGACTTCCCCTTGGATAACTTGGTGTTGATGGAATTTGAGAGAGAATTGGAATTTGAGAGAGAATAAAGAGAGAGAGAGAGAGTTTTTCTCTTCCTTGAAAAATTTGTGAATCCGCCTTCCTTTGAAGCAATAGTCCCCTATTTATAGAAAAAAAGAGGCCCTTGTTTTGACCATGGGATTTACTCCATAAGACCAAGCTCGAGTTGCTTTAAAACTGTACAAGCCTTTTTTTACGTCAGTCTTGAAATTTTGTGGTTTGGATTTAAGAGTTTGACTTTAGGTTTGACCTAAGAGTCATTTGCCTCTTTTAGTTTGACTTTAAAGCCATTAGGGCTTCGGGTTTGACTTAAAAGTCATCTAGGTTTTTCATTTCAACTTGAAAGTCATTTGGGCTTAGGTTTGACTCTAAAGTCGTTTAGGGATTTTATTTTGGATTGACTTAGAAGTCATTTTGGACTTGAGTTTTCGATTTGGAAGATGTTTGGTTTCGAGCTTGACTTGGAAACTTGGGCATAGACTTTTCTTTGGCCCAATTGAAATTTTATGAACATGATAAATTTTAGTGCCTGCAAAGTACACAAATTAATGGTGTAAATTTAGTGGTTAAACCACGACCAATTGAAACTTTATGACCAGAAAATTATAAATTCAATTCTCTATATTCTCAACTACTTACCAAAAACGCAAATTTAAAATCAAAACGTAATATAGGGGTCTTTGTACGCAAGGTTCTTGTAGCTGTCTCTTTGTGTTAATTATGTCCTTGCATTTTAATTATGTCATTTTAATTCTTATATATTTTAAATTGCGGTAATACAATTTTATAATGAAAATTGAAGTTAAAATAACAACATCATATTTAATGATTTGGTCAAGTAAATATACAAATGATCGAATATAAACTGACACGTTGGCTCAATTTAAACTCACTCGTAACCCAAGCATAAAAAATAACTTAATATCAATTTTACTCAAGGACTTAACTGACATAAAGTAAATAATGCAAAAACTAAATTAATACAATAGAAAACACAAGTAATGATTCGATAAAATCAACAAATATTATCATTATCATATATGTGCTCAAAAAAAAAAAAAAAAAAGAACGAAATATGGGACATTTCATGTAAATAACTCTAAAATACAATTAATATTTGTTTCTTTTTTTTTTTTTCAGGAGAATGTGAGGAGAATGATTGCGTGGAGTAAATACATTTTCATCCTTCTTTTTCAGCCTACTTACCCTTGACTCTTGTTACATATTAATAATTTTGATTGAATATCAAAAGCATATCTAAACGAAAAATGAGGACACATGAGTATTGAATTTGTTGAGTTATGTGAGCAGTTTGGTTGTATTGAGTCTTGTTTATGAGATATAAGATTGGACCAATCCTAGTAAAGCCCATGACACGTCAGAGGTTTAGTGTGGTAGCTATGTATATACACGGGTTATGTACGTTACCATTAGGGTTTAAGCCGGGGTTGAGAAGAGTTGAGAGTTGAGACGTCTCATATAACCTACAATGCTATAATGATATCATCATATGCTTCCCTCCATAGATGTAGGCCTCGGCTGAACCACGTAAATTTTGGCGTTTTCCCCAATCTCCTTTTGTGTGTGATTTTATTTCGATTTAGTTTTTGTATATCATGTGGGTGGTTTTAACTTGATACGTACCTGAATTAGGTATTTACATATATAATATTTTCGCAGTCTAATAGATAATATAGTGGGTTATGTCAGAGACCTAAATTAGGTATTTGGATCTATAGCATTAGGGTAATCCAATAGATAGTATAATGGATCTCACCAAGGAGGGACATAATCTGTAAATACATGAGAGTCATTGTATCAAAATTATCAATGAAAATCAATGTGATCTTTTATATTTTCTCTCTTATCCCTTTACTTTTAGTATATTACTGCTTTTCTTTAGTTTAAGTATATTTTCTAATTTAGATCGTATCATCTGTATCAGAGTGTCCATCTCGGACCTTTGATAAGCATGGCAATCATTCCGATAGCAATTGCCGGGATTCAAACTATGATACAAACTTGGCTTCTCAGCACCCACCAAACTCACCTTTGGTAGACGCTGACATAGCGACTTCCCAGCATCCGCCATGCCCTCAGCTGCCAACACCCATTCCACAGATCGTCCAGAATCTCCACTGCTTTGCCACATCACCCTTAGATATTTTCTTAGATATTTTGTACTTCCTCCTATAAATAAGTGGGAGTTAGTTAGGGTTGCTCATGTGTTAAGTGTGTGCCTTCTTCTTCTCCCTCAAATTCTCTCTCTATGTCTTCTCCCCTTTCTATGTAAAAACATCCATTGTTGGAGCTATTCTTATAGAAATATATACAAATATATACAACGGGGCAACCATTTACTGCCCTGTAGCCCATATTTGCTTATGATTTCCATTAATTGAGCTATATTTGATCTAAGTTTGTATCAATTAGTATTAGAGCATACCTTCCTCGTCCCAGATTTGTGGTTTGATTGACGAGCAACCATGGCTGACGGAACAAGGTTTCAGGTGACTTTGAGAGAAATCGAAGAGTCCAACGATCGACGCCATAATGCATCGGAGAGAGGTTGTTTAATGAGCTTTGGGAAGAACTTTGGTAGGTTGTTAATGGAATCCTAGTGCAAGTCACCAGCCTCGCTCATATGATGAATGATCGGCCTTTACCACCAACAACCGCACAGCAGCCCTGCCATCTCCGAGAGAAGAAGATACCGTGTTAGCCGCTCCGGCAAATGCAAGAGGTAATTATCTAGCCCTAACCTGATTCATTGAGATTGACTTCCCTAGATTTAGTGGTAAGGGTGTGGATGGATGGTTACATCATTGTGAAAGATACTTTATTATTGATAGAACTCCGGAAGAGATGAAGGTCATGCACACTAGTGTGGCCTTGGAGGGTGACGCCTAAGAATGGCATGACTCCTTTAAGAAATCACGGCCTAGGAATGTTGTGGTTCCATGGGATGCATATGCCTCACGAATCCGAGCTCGGTTCACTAATTTGGCTAATGACTCCCTCACGAAACTCATGAGATTATGCCAACTAGGAAGTGTTGATGAGTATTTGAGCAAATTTGAGTCGTTAGTGAACAAATGTGGATTAAATGAGGAGCATAAGGCCAGTATCCTTTTTTTTTGGGGGGGGGGGTGGGGGGGGGGGGTGCGGGGCGGCGCTTCGTGATGATATATGGGGTGGTGTTCTCATGTTTAGACCAAGATCGCTACATGACGCTGTGGTGTTAGCAAAGCAATAGGAGCAAAACAATGCTTATCTTGAGAGTGTATCTAGTAAAGGTTCATTGAGATTAGCTCCAATTTTGCCTTTGCCAAGTCTGTTGAGAGCCATACCTGCCCCACCTCCCCCTCGTCCTCCACTTTGCTTATTGCCGCCAACAAGCAACACACCCCGGCCTCCATCCCGAGGCCAACTAAGTTTAACCCCTGCTGAGCTAGACGATCTTTGTGCTCAGAATCTCTGTTTCTATTACTGTGATTGCTTCACCACTAGGTCATCAATGCCTCATGCGCAAGGCAGATGATGAGGACGCTTCATCAACTCAACCACCTCTAGATTTGGATCCGAACTCGGATCCGGTTACTGATCCACATTTCTATGCATGCATTGGAGGGTATTCCGCAAACTTAGACAATAAGAGTTATGGCCAATGCCACAAGCAATCGCTGAGTATTCTCATCGATAGCGAAAGTACTCACAACTTCCTCGATACCACCCTTGTCCCGCTCCTTGGTGGCTCTATTGACACTGCCCATTGTCCCTCGATGACTGTCATGGATGGGAAGCAAATATTCTATGCTGGGATCCGCTGCAAATTTTCTTGGTGACTACAGGATGCTCCCTTTTGTTCTGATATGTTGCTCATTCCCCTTTCTGGCTGTGATATGGTCTTAGGTGTTCAATGGCTTCGTCCTCTTGACGAAATCGTGTGGAATTTCTCTGAGTTGAGGATGACATTCAGTCTTCACAATCGCTAATACACTCTCCATGGAATTCGCACTCTGACTTTTGAAGCCCATTACCAAGAACACACTATCTTCCCTTCTATCTACGTCTGCTTCTTTCTTCACCATTTCCGTTACTACGGTCTCTGATCTGCCTTTGCTAGTCTCAGTTCATACAGATTCATCAACCGGGTTAGACTCGCGGGGTCTCCAAAAGCTCCTTAATGAGTTCGAGGACGTTTTCTCCATTTCCGCCAAGCTCCCACCATCTCGCCCATTCTTCTATCATCGAATACCGTGTTAGCTTCCAATTCAATAATTGAAAGTTAACCTCGTAGAAGAAAGAGTTAAGATGAGAAGAGAAGTGAAGGGGATAAGAAATAGAGAAGGAGATGAGAATTAGAGAGAGAATTTCCAAAGGAAAATCTGATTTGTATTGAGTGAATGCACAATTTACATGATTTGAGCTTATTTATACTAGGTCTAGTACATTGAACCAAGACCCATGCTCTAACCGACTTACAACTAATTCTGGCGCCAAATAAGACTTAGCCGCCACATTTGACTTGCCTTGACCCTAACCGACTTTGGCTCCTAAAATGGCCTGCCAACTAACTTCCGGATACAACATCGACTCAATTCAAAAACATTACATATAATTCAAGACCAATTACAGCTAAAACTAAGGAATCATAACATTTCCTCCCCCTTGAGAAGCTCCTTGCCCTCAAGGAGAGAAGCTAGGAAATTGGCTCTTCAAGAATGTGAGGTTCTCCCAAGTAGCAAAGCTCTTGTCCAAGTTACACCACTGCACCAATCCTTCCTGCAAAGCACCCTGTTCAGTCTGCATTTTTCTTCGTCCCTTGACAGCAGCAGGTTGCAGCAGCAGTGTTCCATTTGCTCCAACTTCAGGTGGCTCCCATGAACTCTTAGCTCCATTCTTCACCTGTTTTTTAAGTAAAGATACATGGAACACCGGGTGAATGTATGATTGAGGAGGTAAGTCAAGTTTGTATGCAACTTTGCCAATTTTCTCTAAAATCTTGTATGGACCAAAGAAGCGAGCACTTAGCTTGACATTCTTCCTGACAGCCAAAGAAGACTGTTTATAAGGTTGTAATTTGAGGTAGACCATATCTCCAACTTCATAATTTTTATCTACCCTCTTTTTATTGGCATAGAATTTCATCTTTGCTTGAGCTTGGAGAAGATTATCTTTGAGAATTTGCATCATTTGCTGCCTCTGCTGAATGAAATCAGTTACTGCAGATTCAAAAGACCTGCTGCTGCAGCATAAAGGGAGTAGGAGGAGCATAGCCATATAATGCTTGGAAAGGAGTAGTACCAATTGATGCATGTACATGAGTGTTGAACCAATATTCAGCAAGAGAGAGCCATCGGTTCCATTCTCTACGCTGAGAGAAAACCATGCTTTGAAGGTACTGCTCAATACATTGGTTAACACACTCAGTTTGTCCATCCGTTTGTGGATGATAAGATGAGCTAAGCGCCAATGTAGTGCCCAACAACTTGAACAACTCCCTCCAAAAATTACTTGTAAAGATCTTATCCCGATCAGAAATAATGGATTAAGGCAACCCATGTAACTTATATATGTTGTCAAGGAAGATCTTGGCTAACTTTTCAGAAGTAACAGGTCAAGTGAGGGTAATGAAGTGGCTGTATTTGGTGAAACGATCCACTACCACCCATATGACTTCCTTGCTATCAGACCTTGGCAACCCCTTAATGAAATCCATACTAATATTGATCCAAGCTCCATCCGGAATAGGAAGAGGCTGAAGAAGTCCTTTGTATCTATGATCCCCCAATTTGGTTTGTTGACACACTTCACATGCCTTTACATAATCACTCACTATCTTTCTTCAAGCTTGGCCAGCTGAAATAGGCTTTAACCCTTTGATAAGTGCCCTCTACACCAGCATGTCCTCCCCAAGCTGAATCGTGTGAGGCTTGAACAATCTGGTTCCTCAAATCTGTTGCAGAACCAATGTATAACCTATTCTGTAATCTGATCAAGCCTTTCTGCATAGATATATCTGCTGCACTGTCATGTTTTTCTGCATTTTTCACAAGGCTAGCAGCCACACATTCTTGAGCAAATGGATCACCCTCATATGACTTATAAACTTCATCCATCCATGAAGGTAACACCACAGATATTGCACTGTACAGCTCATGTTCAGCATCCTCAAACTTCCTTGATAAAGTGTCTGCTGCAGCATTCTCTTTGCCTCTTCTGTATTCAATGGCATAATCAAGGCCAAGCATCTTCATTAGGCCCTTCTTTTGAATTCGTGTCACAATCTTTTGCTCAAGAAGGTGCTTGAGGCTTTGATGATCAGTTCGAATGACGAATCTATGACCATCCAAGTAATGCCTCCATTTCTCAACGGCTAGAAGAATTGCTAAGTATTCCTTCTTATAAGTTGACATGGCTTGATGCTTGGGACTAAATGCTTGAATCAAATAAGCAATAGGCCTTCCTTGTTGAGAAAGAATAGCCCCAACCCAGACCCACTTGCATCTGTCTCCAATATGAAGTTTTCTGCAAAATTAGGCATTGCCAATACCGGTGCTACACACATGGCTGACTTGAGAGCCTCAAAAGCAGCTTGAGCCCTCTCTGACCACAAGAAAGCATCTTTCTTTAAGAGCTCAGTTAAAGGTTTTGCAATGGATCCATAACCTCTAATGAACTTTCTATAATATCCGGTCAAACCCAAGAATCCCCTCAATTGCTTCAAGGTTATTGGAATTGGCCAATCTTGCATTGCTTGGACCTTAGTAGGATCCGTGGACACTCCTTCATGAGAAATTACATGGCCCAAATACTCAAGCTTGGTCTGAGCAAACGAGCATTTAGATAACTTGGCAAAGAACTTATGCTGCCGCATCACCACAAAGACTTCTCTAAGGTGGATGAGATGATCCTCATAAGAAGCGCTATAAATCAATATGTCATCGAAGAAGACTAGCACTGATCTCCTCAAAAAAAGCTTGAAGATGTCATTCATTGCTGCTTGAAAGGTGGCCGGAGCATTTGTTAAGCCAAATGGCATAAAAACAAACTCGAAAAGCCCATGGTGAGTCTGAAAAGTAGTCTTATATATATTCGACTTAAGAACTCTGATTTGATGATATCCTTGTCTCAAATCAAGCTTAGAGAAGAAACGTGCTCCATATAACTCATCAAGCTGATCATCTATAACAGGAATAGGAGACTTATCTTTCACTGTCAAGGAATTTAATTGACGGTAATCAATGCACATCCTGGCCGTCCCATCCTTCTTCTTCACAAGGATCACAGGTGAGGCAAAAGGACTATGGCTTGGTCTAATGAAGCTCATGTGTAGTAACTCATCAATTTGTCTCTCAATTTCTAATTTTTTGGCATGAGCATATCGGTAAGGTCTGATTTTAACTAGATCAGCATTTGCTCGGAGTGGTATAGCATGGTCCACACTCCTTTGAGGAGGAAGGCTCTTTGGCTACTCAAAAACATCTTCAAACTCTTCAGCCAAGGCATGAACCTCAGGCTGAATGTCCTGTTGAAGTTCCACAGGTGAGATTACAAACAATTGTCCAAGCCATTGAATTGCCTTCTTCTTGAATCCTCCTTGTAAACGCTTGCCATTAATCAACCAAAGCTGAGCTTCTTCTGAAATACCTTGTAGAGAAACCTTAGTGCCATGAACCTTAAATGCTACTGTCATTTTATCGAAATCAAACACCATCGGATTGAAAGATCTCATCCAATCTAACCCTAGCACCATATCACAACCTCCCAAAGGAAGAACTCTAAAATCAAAAGTGAATTGATGATCTTGCATAGACCACGGGAAAGCTTGGCACTTGTTTTGAGTAGTTATGGAATTGCCATCAGCCACCATAACCGCCAATGGATGAGTTTTAGTCACTTCATGCTTCACTTCTTTATCAATTTTAGGTCAACAAAGCTATGCGTGCTCCCACTATCAATAAGAATAATAATGGAAGTTTTACCAACCTTTCCTTTGATGCGAATGGTATTGTGAGCTCCACTCCCGGTCAAAGCCTTCATGGAAATCTCAACTTCATCCTCTAACAACTCATCTTGTGAAGAATGCTCATAACTGTCTTCCTTTGCTTCTGAATTTTCACTGTCTGAATCACCTCTTGCACGGGATCCTCTTGCAGACATCAAGGTTTGGGATTTTCTCCTATGTCTGGGCTAATAAAGCTGGTTGCAACGGTAACATAGTCTCACTAAACTCTTATCAACAGCACGCCTGAATCTGGAGCTTGAAGCATCTTTATGCTGCGATTTGAAGTTACTGCCTTTAATCTTACTCTTATCACTTGAAGTTGCTAGCGTAGCTTCAATCAACTTAGCCTTGTTATAAGCATTAGACAACCTCTTAGGACCAATGGCCTTCACCATATTCTTGATCCTATGCTTCAATCCACTAACGAAACAAGAGACATAATATGCCTCTGAATCCTTCGGAGAGATGGATATCATTGACAACAAGTTAGCTTGTAGATTCTCAAACCTGATCATGTATTCCCTCATGGTAGAGGTCTGGTACACCTTATTAAAACTATCCACTACATCACTTATCTCCTCTTCTCCATATCGTTCACACAATTTTTCTACGAATTGGCCCCAAGAAAGGTTAGGTTTGCTTTTCAACAAACTATAATACCACACCTCATGATCTCCATGTAAGTGTACTGCAGCTAGCTTAACTTTTTCAGCTTCAGTTATGTTATAATATTGAAAGTACCGATTGCACCTTCTCAACCATGACTCCAGCTGCTTGCCATCAAAAGGCTCGATTTCCACTCTTGGCTGCCTGTGAGAACTACTTCTGCCACCAGATGAAGTATCATTACTCACCGATCTTTGCTGAAAATGCTAATCAGGTGGCCTATCTTGATGATCGAAATCATCAATTGCAATTCTGTGGTGAATAACAGAATTAGGAAGCCTTGAATTCTGATCGGAATTCAAGCCATTCAATCTAGAATGAGCTTGTTCTGTGGCTCGATCCTGAGTCTCTGTAGCAATTTCAACCTGTGGAGGTCGATCATCAACTGATCTGATCTGAATTGAAGGTCCTGCCTCAGATTGTATCATTGGAGATTTTTCCCGATTCCTTACTAAACTTTCAGTTCTGCCAGTGTTCACTTATGGTTGAACCACTTCAACAGGAGGACAAATCTGACTAGCAGGCTTAAGGATTACGTTAACTGATGATTTCCCCTACTTATTAACCTGATCCTGCAAATTCACAAGCTTAGCCTCAATCTGCTACAACCGATCTTCTTTATTCGAGTCTCTTTCCAGGTATAACTGCTGCATTTTTAAGAGTTGTTCAAACTTTTGATCAAACTTGTTATGTAAACCTGAAGATGATCAGTAGTAAGATACTGAGGTCCGATTGTAGCATTTGCACCAGCATCAGCAGCGTAAGGCACATCAGAACCAGCAACTGCAGCTGCATAGGTTCAACCGGCTCCCGATCGAGTCCTCACTCTATCAGCCATGTTTTGATTGTTTTTCTTTTGTTTTGCCAGCTCCAATCAAGGAATTGATTGCTTAAACTAGGCTCTGATACCAATTATTAGCTTCCCATTCAATAATTGAAAGTTAACCTTGTAGAAGAAAGAGTTAAGATGAGAAGAGAAGTGAAGGGGATGAGAAATAAAGAAGGAAATGAGAATTAGAGAGAAAATTTCCAAAGGAAAATCTGAATTGTATTGAGTGAATGCAGAATTTATATGATTTGAGCTTATTTATACTAGGTCTAGTACATTGAACCAAGACCCATGCTCTAACTGACTTACAACTAATTCTGGCGCCAAGCAAGACTTAGCCGCCACATTTGACTTGCCTTGACCCTAACTGACTTTGGCGCCTAAAATGGCCTGCCAACTAACTTCTGGATACAACATCGACTCAATTCAAAAACATTACATACAATTCAAGACCAATTAAAACTAAAACTAAGGAATCATAACATACCGCTCAAGGAAGGCAGCGATCCAATTAATCTTTGGCCTCGCCGCTACCCCCCCTCTTCCAAAAGGACATTATTGATTCCCTAATAAAGGAAATGCTACATGCTGGAGTCATACATAATAGTACTTCGCATTGTGCTTCACTGGTAGTCCTCATTAAGAAGAAGGATGGTTCATGGCGCCTTTGTGTGGATTATCGGGCCCTTAACAAGATGACGATTAAGAATACGTTTTCCATACCCATTGTTAAAGAGTTACTCGATGAGCTGAGTGGCGCATCCTTCGTCTCCAAAATAGACCTCAAATATGGTTACTGGCAAATTCAAATGGCTCTTGAAGATATTTCGAAGATGGCATTCCGCACACACTCGGGTCATTACGAGTTTACCGTGATGCCCTTCGGCCTCTCAAATGCCCTATCTACTTTTCAGAGCTTGATGAATGACATCGTTCAACTTATCTTCGGCGTTTCATGCACATCTTCTTCGATGACATCCTTGTGTACAACCCCACCTGGTTTGCCCATCTCTCTCATCTTTAGACAATCCATGGTGTCCTCCGTGCCAATGTCCTTACCACCAACCACGCCGAGTGCACGTTTGGGACTCGCCGCACAAAGTACTTGCCTGGTGACGACGCCTCTGTTGATCCTGGCAAAATTGATGCCATCGCCAACTAGCCATAACCGAAAACTTTGAAACAACTCCCTGGGTTTTTAGGGCTTTTCGGTTGTTATTGCCGGTTTATTGCTCAATACGTCCTCATTGCTTTGCCATTAACGGACCTCTTGAAGAAATACAAATTCTGTTGAAACCCGAATGTTGAGAATGCTATAACTCCTCTGGTACTTGCTCTACCCGACTTTACAGAGACATTCATCTTTGAGACGGATGCTTCAGGCATAGTTATCGGCATTGTCCTTATATAAGAAGGCAGGCCTCTGGCTTTTATTAGCCGCACTCTTCCACCCCGCCATCAGGGCATGTCAGTATATGAGCGAGAGTTACTTGCCTTAGTGTTTGTCGTGAAAAAGTGGGAGTAATACGTCATGGGTCGTCATCTCATCATCCGCATTGTTCAACAAAGCCTAAAATTTCTTCTCGAATAACACCTGGCTTCTACTCTTTAACATATGTGGCTGTCACCCGATTGGTCTTGACTATGACATTGTTTACAAAAGGGTATCCGATAACAGGGCGGCTAATGCTTTATATTGCCTTTCCTGCAAGGAAGTACTATGCATGGTGTTATCCTCTATTTCATCCGACTTTTTGACCCACCTCAAAGATTCTTGGTCCATCGACCCCGCCCTATCTCGCATCATCGCTGATAAATTGGCAGCGCCACTCTCTCACCCTCGATACTCCTGGCGTCAAGGTCATCTGCATTACAAGGGCCACCTGATTGTTGGAAATGACACCAATCTGCGTTAAACCATCTTGCTTTGACTTCATGATTCCGCCCAAGGGGGTCATTTGGGAATTGATGCCACTTATCGTTGTGTATGCTCGCTGTTCTACTAGAAGGGCCTCCGCCAGGACATACATGCCTACATCTGTCAATGCTCCGTTTGTCAATAAAACAACTATGACACTTCAGCACTTGCTGGTCTTCTCCAACCCTTTCCGATTCCCACTTCAGTGTGGAATAACATATCCCTTGACTTCACCGAGGGTTTTCCCCCTCAGAAGGGCATTCGGTTATTTTGGTGGTCGTGGATTGTCTCAACAAATACGTTCACTTCTTGTCTCTCGCCCATCCTTATACAACTGTCAGTGTCGCCAACATCTTCTAGGAGCACATCTACAGTCTTCACGGCCTTCCAGAAACTATCGTTAGTGATCGTGATCCCATCTTCACCAGCATCTTCTGGCGTGAACTCTTCTCTCGGTTGGGCACTCACCTCAATCTCTCATCATTCTATCACCGCAATCTGATGGGAAAGCGAAGGTCCTCAATCGCTATTTGCAAACTGACTTGTGCTGTGTGGTTAGTGAGCAACCCCGCCTATGGACTCGTTGGCTTCCGCTAGCGGAATGGTGGTATAACACCAACTTTCAATCATCCGCCCAAGCCACGTCTTTCATCTCCTCTATGGTCAACCACCCCCAGGTCATCTCCCTTATTTGCCAGTAGAATCCTCGATTGATGCGGTTGATCGTAGTTGAACAACTCGTGAAGAGACTATTAGCCGCCTTCGCCATCATCTCTTCCGTGCTCAGAACCGCATGAAATAGCTAGCTGATCGCCATCGTACTAACCGTGAGTTGAGGATAGGCGACTATGTTTGGCTTAAGCTGCATCCTTACCACCAACAGAGTGTTGATACTCGACGCTTCCATAAACTGGCACCCCATTATTATGGCCCTTTCCGCATTTTGGACCGAGTAGGACCTTTGTTCACCGGCTTGATCTCCCTGCCCAACCCGCCATACATCACATGGTGCATGTCTCTGTTTTAAAGCGATTCTTCTCTGTTCCTGCCACAAGTACTTTGTTACCCAATACGTGGCCGCCAGTTGCTTCCCCTCCTCAACTTGCCACTATATTGGATCGCTAGATGGTCAAATGTCGCCGTGTTGCTGCCACTAAAGTTTTGGTTTTGTGGGCTGGCCAAAGTGCTATTGACGCTACTTGGGAGTTTCTCCATGACTTCCCACTCCACTTCCCCACTTTCGATCCTCGAGGATGAGAATCTTCTCAACGGGGCAGCATTGATACAAACTTGGCGCCTCAGCACCCGCCAAACTCACCTTTGATAGAAACTAACATAGCGACTTCCTAGCATCCGCAATGAGCTTGGCCGCCAACACCCATTCCACAAATCGTCCAAAATCTCCTCTCCTTGGCCACGTCACCCTTAGATATTTTTTTAGATATTTTGTACTTCCTCTAATAAATAAATGGGAGTTAGTTAGGGTTGCTCATGTGTGAAGTGTGTTCCTTTCTTCTTCTCCCCCAAATTCTCTCTCTGTCTTTTCCTCTTTCTATATAAAAACATCCGTTGTTTGAGCTATACTTATAGAAATATATACAAATATATGCAACGGAGTAGCCGTTTACTACCCCTAGCCCATATTTGCTTGTGATTTCCATTTATTGAGCTAGATTTGATCTAAGATCGTATCAAAATACAATAGCAAAATTTCTATGACAATTTGATGGTAGTGCACAATGATACAAAATAGGGTAAATAAGCACAAATTACCTCATCAACGATAGTGGCACTTTTCAGCACAAGTTCACTATATCAGGTGGTGCTATTACAGAAACACCGAAGCCACCACATTCGACCAAGACCGAGACATTGCCGGCGATGACAGTGAAACTGAAGTGGACGAAGGAAGAAGGATTAAGATCAAAGATTCACAAGAATCGAAGGAGGGGGTGTTCGGACCACCTCGAAGGTACCAGAATCACCAACGTGGGCCACAAATCAGCGCTTGTTGATGCTGAACAACAAGGCTAAATTGACGACATAGAAAACCATGCCGATCGAGCGCGAAGGATGGAATAGCTAGCGAAAGAGAACGTGGAAAGATCAACCTTTCAAAGTGACATTGGTCGGTGTGAGGACGGTCATGGAAAAACCACCGAAAACCAACAGGAGGTGAGGTGTCACCGCCACCATTGTTACTGCACCTCTTCGAAGAAGAAGATGATGGCAGCGCTTGCTCGGAATAGAGAGCGACCGGGCTTGGAGGTTCTAAAAGTGATACAGACCGAGACTTGTTAGCCACCAAGGTCTCCCTTACAGCTGCCGCCATCTTTTCTACCGCCAAACATTCCCATCCATGGCGTCACCCTAACACTACCCGTCACCCGCCATCCAGTGTTGGCGCAGTCCCCTGCCACCTGTCCCCTTCTAGAAGATTCCATGGCTGCCACCTCACCCCCTCCCTTAGTAGTATAAATAGTAGATTAGGAGTTAGGGTTAGATATGCAAAGAATGATGTAAGAGTGTTTATGCTTAACTCTCTCTCTCCCTTATGTTTCTCTATTATTCCCCCCCCCCCCCCCCCCCCCCCCCCCCCCCCCCCCCCCTCTCTTCTAGTCTTTCTCCCCCCTTTCTCCATTAATGGAGGTATACTATCAAATATATGTATATTAGCTGGATTCCATTGTTATTAGGCTAGATTTGTATTTGGTCCGTATCAATGGGATAGATAGAGGTGTTCCAAAGGATCAGAATTAGGGTTAGGGTTACTTCATGGGTCAAATTACTATTTTCCCTTTTAGTTGTTTATAATTACTCAACAAACCCTCAATTTGAATATTTTAAGGGAAAAGGGTATTAGGGTTTCTAATTTTAGACAATTTAATTGGATAAAATTTGCCTTTATTGTTTTCGATCCAGGGGATAAATAGAAACGTACAAAAAAAAAAGAGGACATTAAATTTGTTTGCTATTTTATTTTATGCTGTATGATATCACACTAAATCCTTGAGAGGGGGCGCACGACTCAAAAGGGGCGAGAGAACAGGGGCATTCAAGCAACTAGGGTAGCGCATTTCTCGAGCGGTGGCCTGCGGCTGGGGCCCGGCTGGGCAGTGCACGACTCGCCGGATGTCACCTCTCCTGTTGGTGGCGGCGGCGGCTGTAATAGGTGGCCGGAGGTAGGTGGAAAGAGAGAGTGAGGGAGTCACGGTTTTGGTGCTTGGTGTTGTGGCATAGGACGTGTGGTGCTATGGTGGTGGCCCCTTCTACCGGCAATTGGCTCCGACGACCCCTCTCTATCTTTGCTGCTCCTTGGTGACTAGTGCGGTGGCCGAATTCCGGCAATTTCAGACCGGGCATTTAGAGAGGTCATGAGGCTCGCGACTTCTCTTCTCTTTCTCGAATTTTGGAGTAATTCCTCGTAAGTCCTCTTTGATCATCACTTGCTTATTGTTGTTGGGTGTCGGTGGTTGGATTTTTGATCGGTCTTTGGTTGGTGAGGCTCACGACCACGCATGGCTTGGGTGGTGATTTGGAACCCTAATTTTTTAGGGTCTTTGTTGCCTTTTCTTTTGATTCACGCACCATGGCTGAGGTGCATGAGCCTACTACTGTGACGGATACATCTGGGTCGGGCGAGGGTAGCGCACCGCCACTTTCATGGGCAGACCGGGTTCATTCTACATCTGCTAATTTGCATAAGTATGTCCCTCCTGACCATGAGGATGGTGCGGCTATAGGTGACATACCTGATGAGTTTCTCACTTCGGGGAATGAGAAGTGGGAGCGTTGTTTAGTGGGGCGTTTGATTGGGACGGGGATGGCTTATTCCCGTGCCCAGGAGATTGTAAGTCTTCTTTGGGGCTCTAGAGGACTTGAATGTGTTCTATCAGATGGGGAGGTTTACATGTTTAGATTTCGTACAAAAGTGCAGGCTAAACGTGTTCTCATGGATGGTCCTTGGTCTTCAAGGGTGTATGTGTGTCCCTTCACCTTTGGAGCGAGGGGCTTACACTTAGAAAGGATTGTCCTACTGCCCCAATCTGGATTCGTATCTCGAGTCTCCCTCTTACACTGTGGAAACCCGAGGGTATTAGTGTGGCCTGTAGCACTGTTGGTGTGCCGCTGTTTATGGACAAGGTCACTGCGGATTGTGCTCGATTGGGATATAATTGTTTTGTGTCGAGGTTGAGGGTAAGGATCCTATTCCTAGGGAGACTTACCTTACGATTCGAGGCCGAAAGGTTAAGCTTGGTATTGCTTGTGAGACTGTGCTGAAACGCTGTGCTACTTGCTTAGTCTTTGGTCACTCGTGTGTGCCGCTTGCTCCTTCTGACCCAACCATGGTTGCTTTGGTTGTGGGCCATCGTAGGAGGAAGAAGAAGAAGAAGGGGAGTGCGGCTGTTTCGCCGCCTGGAGGAGTTACGGCACCGGTGGCTCTTGGTCAAACAGTGGGTGGCGCTTTTGGGTGGTGGAGGTGGTGCGGGTACTAGGGACTCGGATGTCCTAGCTCTGGTGGTGGCTAAGCCCGTGTCTGGGTCTTCTCCCAGGGGCACGGGCGGTGCCCCTTTAGACCACAAAAGTCGGCAACCGCAAGCCACCCTTGCTAAGGTTGCGGCTGGGTTACTGGACAACCCGGCTTTGAGCGATGGAGGACGGATCGCATTAACCTCGCCCACAAAGTCACCTCTCGGGGTGAGCCATGCTCAACCCACTAGCGGGTCCCGGATCACTTGCTCGGACGATGATCAGGATAAGGTCTCGCCTGAGGACTTGGGTAGTGCTTTGGTTCCTGTTGAGATTGAGGAGGCTCAGGATGCTCTGGCTGGGATCATTGAGCCTGTACCATACATCGAGAACTGATCGGCAGCGACGGTGCCTACTGTCGAGTCATCAAACCGATTTGCTCTTTTGGCTGAGGTTGAGGACCGCACAGGTAAGACGTCCAGTTTCGAGTGTACTTCGTAGCCTACTTTTTGAGACCATCCTTGTACGCGCTCTATGGCAGCTCGAGCGAGCCACTAGGGTTGTGGCTCACACTAGTTTCTAGTCTCCAATGATCTGTTGTTGGAATGTTAGGGGGTTTAATAACCCCAACATTATTTCTACTATTCGTGGTTGGATTTCTTCCAACTATTTGGGCCTGGTTGGTTTGGTTGAGACCAAGACCAAACCCGTTGATATCTAGCTTGCTGTCGCCCGCTGTGCTGAGGGGGGGCAGTTTATGTTATGTGGGGTGCAGGGCCGCTGGTGCCGCATCATTATTCTTTGGGATCCAAGCATCAACCATGTAGTGAGAGTACAGGGTGGAGATCAGTATCTCACCTACAGGGTGACCGACATTCAAGGGGATGTAGACTTTATTGCCACGTTTGTCTACGGCTTTAATGAGCCGGGGCCGGGTCGGGATCTTTGGCAGTACATTCGGGGAGCCAGCATGAGTCACCAAGGGGAGCCTTGGATACTCTTGGGTAACTTTAACGCTATCCTAAGCCCTAGTGATAGGAGTGGTGGTCAGGACACTTGGCCTGGCCATACGGATGACTTTTGAGACTGCATCTATGAGTCAGAGCTTATAGTCCTTCCGTATTTGGGGCTTCATTTTACGTGGTCCGGCACGTCGGCTGGAGGCACTCTTGTCTTGAAGCGTCTTGACTGGTGTTTGGTGAGCGAGGGATGGCTTCGCTCTTTCTCTGCTTCATCTGTTGAGTATCTTCCGAGGGAGTTATATTCTAATCATTGTCCTTTTATAGTTAGAGGACTTGGAGAGCGCCACACCCCGCGGTTTCCTTTCAAGTTCTTTAACTTCTGGGCTGACCATGAGGAGTTCATTCCTATGGTGCGGAGAGTTTGGGGGACTAGTATTGAGGGCACTCCTATGTAGCAGCTCACTCAGAAGCTGAAGAGGCTAAAGGGTGAGCTGAAGGCCCTCAATACTAGGCATTTCAGTCATATTTTAACTCGAGTGGTGGCGGTGAGGGATGCCCGGACTGCAGGCCAGAGGGCCTTAGATGGTGATCCTGCGAGTGTGGAGCTCCGTGCTGAGGAGCGCCGTCTATCTCAGGAGTATTCAAGGTTGTGTAGGGATGAGGAGGCTTTCTACTGTTAGAAGTCTCGCGTCCAGTGGCTCTCTTTAGGGGATTAGGGTACCCGATTCTTCCATAAGTCTGTCGCACATCGGCAGCCTAGGAACCAAATCTCCTTTATTGTTCGTCCGGACGGTAGGAGGACTTATGACGAGGGGGAGATTTCGAGCACCGGGGTCTCGTACTTTCAGGAGTTATTGGCTGAGCTGAGAGGGCCGCTTTGTGAGGACATTTCGGGGCTTTTCTAGTCTCATCTTTCTGAGGATCATGCTAGACTGCTTACTCTTCCGATTTTTGATGCTGAGTTTAGAGATGCTCTTTTCTCTACTGGTGATGACAAGGCGCCTGGTCCTGATGGCTATACCTCCCTCTTCTTTAAGAAGGCATGGGATGCGGTGGGTCGTGATATAGTTCGAGCTGTCCGTTCGTTCTTCCAGCCAGGGCGCATGCTTGGCTCCCTGAACACTACCCGTATCAGCTTAAGTTTGAAGGTGGAGAACCCCTCTACCTTCACTGACTATCGCCCGATCTCCTGTTGCAATGTGGTCTACAAGTGTATCACTAAGATCATTGCAAACAGACTGAAAGGGGTGCTTCCTTACCTGATTGACAATTCTCAGTCTGCTTTCGTTCCCGAGAGGAGGATTTCTGACTGTATTCTGTTAGCTCAGGAGCTTATGCGGCTATCACCTTCAGGCAGGGGCTCCTCGGTGTTCTCTAAAGGTTGGTATTCGTAAGGCGTTTGACACAGTGTGCTGGGACTTCATCCTTTCTGCCATGCATTGTATGGGTATTCCGGAGGCTCTGCTTCGATGGGTGCGGGAGTGTCTTTCCACAGTGAGATTCTTAGTCACCATTAATGGTGAGCTTAAG
This sequence comes from Simmondsia chinensis, assembly GCA_018398585.1. Taxonomy (NCBI): domain Eukaryota; kingdom Viridiplantae; phylum Streptophyta; class Magnoliopsida; order Caryophyllales; family Simmondsiaceae; genus Simmondsia; species Simmondsia chinensis. Next base: position 12,390,024 of record JAGTTD010000009.1, on the reverse strand, counting down.
GGGTTCTTTGGCACAAGCCGAGGTCTCAGACAGGGGGATCCTCTCTCCCCCTATCTCTTTGTCATTGCTATGGAGGGTCTGCGGGGTCTACTTCGTAGTGCCACTACCGATCTGCAGTTTCGATTCCACCGACACTGTGAGAGTACTCGCCTCACTTACTTATGCTTTGCTGAAAACCTTATGATCTTTAGTGAGGCTAATGAGGGTAGTGTGTCAGTCATTCATGAGATGTTGGATTGTTTTGTTGTTCTTTTGGGGCTGTTCTCGAAAGTGGCGAAGAGTACCATCTTTGTTTCTAGGGTTGACCCTGAGTTTCAGCAGTCAATTGCAGACATTTTGGGGTTTAGATTGGGGCAGTGTCAGGTCAGATATCTGGGGGTGCCATTTTTATCATTGAGGCTTCAGTACATTCATTGTAAGCCACTATTGGACCGCATCCTTTCTCGCATCGAGCTCTGGACTTCACGGGCTCTTTCGTATGCTTGGAGATTACAGCTTATCAGATCCGTTCTATTTTCTATTTAGGCCTTCTGGACTTCCATCTTCCTTCTCCCGAAGGTGATTGTCAGGAAGATCGAGTCGACCCTTGCTGCCTTTTTATGGAGGGGTGCCTCACTGGCCCCAGGGGGAGCGAAGGTGACCTGGCAGCACTTATGCTACCCTCATAGGGAGGGGGGCTCGGAATTAGGAGCTTGACTGAGTGGAACTAGGCTTATTTTATGAAGCTTATCTGGGTCCTAATCATTGATCGTGATTCCCTCTGGCCTTGGTGGATTTATGCCAACTGTCTTCAGAGCAAGAGCTTCTGGGAGATTAAGGCCAAGGGTTTGATTCCTTGGTCGTGGAGGAGCATCCTTGATATTCAGCCGCTGTGTCACATGGCTTTCAGACATATCATTGGAGATGGCCGAGATACTGCTCTTTGGACTGACTACTAGCTTCCGTGCGGGCGACTCGCAGGGCGGTTCTCGAGCCGCATCTTGCACTCTACAGGTCATTATTGGGGCTCTCAAGTGTCCGATATTATTGATGGTGATTAGTGGAGGTTCCCTCATGACAGGGTTGAGTTCCTTCCTTTTTGGGCGTCTGTTGATTTCAGGCCCCAACCAGGTGTTGCAGATTGTATCAGATGGATGGGTGACAGATCAAGAGTCTTCACCACCAGATCGGCTTGGGAGATGATTCGTAGCAGGAGGGAGGAGGGCTCCATCCATCATCTTCTCTGGTTCCGGTTGCACATTCTGAGGCATTCCTTCATTCTTTAGCTTGCCTCCTGTGAGCGGCTCTATACTCGTGACAGACTGCTGAGACATCGGGCTCCGGGCGTCTTGTCTTCCTGCATGCTGTGTGGTTCAGATGATGAGTCGCATAGCCATCTCTTCTTCCCCTGCAGCTTCTCTACCTCTATTTCGTCCCGCGTGTCGTCGCGCACCTCTATTGCTTGGCCTATACTTCCTTGGTGTTAGCTCATATAGTGGGCTTCTACTCAGCTTCGTGGCCGTGGGGTGGATCGCATCCTCGCCAGCCTTTGCTTCTCTGTGACAGTTTACATCCTTTGGTACGAGCGTAACCTGAGGATTCAGCGTTCTCAGTCCAAACCTTCTGTTGCTGTCATCGAGGAGATCACAGGACTGGTCCGCAGCCGTCTCATTACTGCTCCTACGCTCCGTGGCGCTCATCGTCACACTCAGCTTCTGCAGGAGTGGGGGATCGAGCATTAGGCTTATTTTGGCTTCATTGTTTTGTTTCCTTTATTTGGTCATGTTGACTTTTGACAATCTGCCTTAATTTGTTTCATTTTTTGATTCTTTGATGTAGGCCTTTCTGGCCATGACTTGGGGTATGTCCCTTGTAGACTTGTACATATATTCTTTCTCATATATGGTATATATCACTGACTTACCAAAAAAAACTAAATCCTTGAGATTAAGGGTCTCTCTAAGGAAAAAGTATTGATAGGTACCCAAATTAGATATTTAAATATATAGTATTATACCAGTCCAATAGATAGTATAGTGGGTTTTGTTAGGGATCCAATTTAGGTATTTGGATCTATAGCATTAGGAGTCCAATAGATGTTTTAGTGGATCCCATCAGGGAGGGGGTTATTCCATAAAGGAAAATTTCTATAAAACCCCCTTACTTTTATGTGCGGTCCTAGAAAACCACCTTAATTTTTTAATTTTGCAAGAAACCATCTAACTTTTGTAAAAATATTTGCAATGTCACACCTTATGATGGTTTCGTTAGTTACATTAATTTAAGTGCTGCATATTGGGCATCTTTTGACCAAAATGACATGTTTAGACAATATTAATTCAATGATATTTATCAAATTACCATTATACCTTTGAAATTAAAAATATACTAAATTTAAAAAATACAAAAATTTAAGAAAATTACAAAAATTCAGATTTTAAATTAAAAAATGTACAAAATTAAAAAAAAAATACAATTCAGGTTTTAAATTAAAAAATTTAAAACAAATTAGATTAATAAACAAAAAAATGTATCAAATTAAAGATTAGGAATTTTATACTTATATATAAAGGATATGAATTTTGCGTTTTTAGGTGAAAGGTAGAAGTTTTATTTTTTTTAAGCAAAATATAAGAAGTTTTTTTTACTATTTACACACAATAATCTGTTAACTAATTACAGTAATAACATTATAATTTAGAAGATAATAAAATGTTTTCCTAATTTTTATAAAAAATACTATAAGATAAAATAAAATAATTTTTAAAAAATATAAAATATAAAATTAACTTAATAAATTTAAAATTAAAAATACTACAAAATAAAAAATTTGAAAAAATTTGTCAAAATAATTTTTGAAACTGAAAAACCAAAGCTAAATTATATTACTCTATTTTTAAAAATTTTTCATAATGTGTTTCATTTTTTTAATTTCAAATTTATTAATATCCAAAAAGTGTGCTATGTTTAAGAACTAAGTTTGGGAGGTTAGCTGTACGCAATAACAAAGCTTATTTGATAAATGTTGTGGAATTTATAATTCTTAAATATGTCGTTTTGGTAAAAAAAAGCCATGTTCGCAACACTTGAGCTAAAGGGCTAACGGAAACCATCATAAGATGTGACATTGCAAAATTTTTGCAAAAGTAAGGTGGCTTCCTTACAAAAAATAGATTAAAGTGATTATATGGGACCGCACTGAAAAGTAAAGTGGTTTCATGAAAATTTTTTTTCTATAAATATATGAAGGGGTCATTGTATCAAAATTATCAATGAAAATCAATGCCATCCTTTATGTTTCCTTTCTTATCCCTTTACTTTTAGTATTTTATTCTTTTTTTTAGTTTAAGTATATTTTTCAATTTAATTTAAGTAATTTTAACTAGTGGCATGAGAGGTCCAACAATCACCGCTCATTTTTCTCGTTGATAAGAGAGGATACAATTTCCTCTCATGCGAACATAACCCCATAAGTTGAGGCTTACATATTAATAAACCCTAAAGCTTAATGTTGAGCATGGGCTCATAAGAATTTGGGCCATTAGACCTAACTCATGTACTTGATATATATGGAATCTACATATAAATTTAAGTAAAATTCTATTATAAAATCAATTGGCATTGAGAGAGTAGCTCACTTAGTTTATATATTAATCTTTTCTCTCACAACTCAAATATGAATTCTTACTAGACTCACACGTGGAGTCCTTAAATGTTAGGTTGGGTCTCGAATTCCTTGGATTTATGAGTAGGGCCGAGAGCACGCCGATCGATCAGGGATACAACCGATTGATTAGGAAAGTAAGCAGAAGTATAACGCGTCCAAAGGGTACACCGATTGATCGGTGAAATACCGATTGATCGGGAGTCCAATTTCCACACCCGTATAAATACGATGCTAGGGTTACATATTTTAATATCCAATTAAATAGTGAGCGTTGTATGTACGTGAGAAAGAGAGAGAGAGGAAGTGAGTTATAATTCTTCCATTTTTTTCTCGTTCAATAAAAGTTCTCCATCTCCACCCGTAGTTTTTCCGCCTCTCGATTATAGAGGGATTTCCACGTAAATCACCGTATTCTTCTGTTTGTTCTCTTTTATCCTTGTTTTGCTTCTCGTATTTGTTCAAGTATTTGAATCGGATTTAGTTCTCGGGTTATTTATTCTGCACATATTGGTATCAGAGCCCTTGTTGTTCGATTTGGTACCATGATGTCTGCAGTTAAATCTGAAGTTGAGAAGTTTGGTGGTCAAGGGAGTTTCAGCTTATGACAGGTTCACGTTAAGGGCCTCTTGACTCAGAATAGCTTGAAGAAAGCTTTGGATGGAAAGGAGAAGAAACCAGAGAGTTTATCAGAAGGACAATGGGAGGAGTTAGACGAGAAGGCTCTAACCGCTATTCAAATATGTTTTACAGATGACGTTTTGACCGAAGTTTTGAAAGTGAAAACCGCTAAGGAGTTGTGGGAGAAGTTGCAGGAGATGTTCTAATTCAAGTCTGTCTCTAATAAACTTGCAGTTAAGCGTCAGTTATTCACCTTTTGTATGTCAGAAGGTATGTTTCTTAAGAATCATATTAATAAATTTAACTCTATTATTCAAGAGTTAAGAGAATTGGATGATGCCCCTAAAGATGAATATCAAGCCATGTTGTTATGTTCACTCTCTACCTCTTATAAAGGCTTCGTTGAAAGCATGATTTATAGTGGTAGAAAAACCATCTCTGTTGATGGGGTTAAGAAAAACTTGCCGAGTAAGGAAATAGTAGATAAGAAATTGTATGATTCTGTAAATGACTCAGGAAGTGGTTAGTTTGTGAGAGATAGAACTGAGACTAGAGGGTCTGATGGTGGTGGAAACAAATCTAGGTCAAAGTCTAGATATAAAAACCTGTCATGTAATTACTGTCACAAGAAAGGGTACATAAAGAAGTATTGTTATAAGCTTAAGGGGAAACCGAAAGAAGATAACAGGAAAGATCAGAAAAGAAATGATAAGTCCACAGAGGCTAGTGTAGTTGAAGATAAGAGTGATGCTGATGTTCTATTAGTTACAAAATCCCAGTCCAGATCTAAAGATAAGTGGATCATGGATTCGGATTGTTCTTATCATTTTTTTTCCAATAAAGACTCACCACATATGAGTCGATTCAGGGTGGAGTTGTTCTGATGGGCAATGATGCAGCTTGCAAAGTTATGGGTATAGGAACAGTCCCAGTTAAGATGTTCAATGGTAATGTTAGAACTTTGAGTGACGTGCGTCACGTCCCAGATTTGAAAATGAATTTCATCTCTTTAGGTACTCTTGAGTCACATGGGTACTGGTACACAGTTGAAGGTAGAGTATTAAAGGTCAGTAAGGGTGCCTTAATTGTAATGAAAGGTAGAAGGGTAGGAACCTTATATGAACTTGTTGGTTCCATAGTGATAGGGTCAGTAGCAGTTTCTACATTATCTATGACAGATTCTGATATCACTAAGTTATGGCACATGAAATTGGGTCATATGGGTGATAAGGGACTGTCAAAGCTTAGTAAGAGGGGTTTATTGTGTGGTCAGTCAACCGGACTGATGAAATTCTATGAGCACTGCGTTTATGGAAGCAGAAGATAGTTAGCTTCTAGGAGGCAGTGCATCAGACTAAGGGAACGTTAGATTATTCATTCAAACCTATGGGGACCATCCAGAGTTGCTTCCAAAGATGGTTCCAGGCATATTCTAATGTTTACTGATGCATTTTCAAGAAAAGTTTGGGTTTATTTTATGAAACAGAAAAATGAAGTTTATGACACCTTCAAGAAATGGAAGGCGTTACTTGAGAAACAGACAGGAAGCATCTTAAAAAATTGAGGACAGATAATGGTCTTGAATTTGTTGAGGGTGATTTCACGAAATTTTGTGAGTATCAAGGCATTGCCAGACACAGGACCTGTACAGGTCAACCTCAACAAAATGGAGTGGAAAAAAGATTGAATATGACATTACTTGAGAAGGCTTGTTGTATGTTGTCAAATGTAGGTTTAGGGTGAGAATTTTTGCAGAGGCAGTTAACATGGCGTGTTACTAAGTAAACTGATCATCTCATTCATTGCTTTAGGTGAAAACTCCAGAAGAGGTATGGTCTGGATCCCCTACTGATTACTCTCATTTAAAAATTTTTGATTGTCCTACTTATGTTTATGTGAATGAAGGAAAATTAGAGCCTAGAGCGAAGAAGTGCATTTTTCTTTGTTATATGTCAGGTGTGAAGAGATTTCGTTTATGAGATTCAAAGTCTCATAAAATTTTAACTAGTAGGGATGTTACTTTTGATGAGTCTTCACTATTACATCCGCCACACACGCCCTCCACTATTTGAGATTCGAGTCAGGTGCAGAAGCTAGAAATAGTTCAGATACAGTTAAGTAACACGGCTCAGCAGCAGGAAGTTCCCACTGAGTGTATACAGGCACCTCCAGTACATGCTATAACAACAACAATAACAATAACAGACCCAGTGCCTTCAAGGGCTCTCGCATAAGCAGGGTCTAGGGGGGTAGATGTACGCAGCCTTCCCCCTTCAGGGGGCTACCCTGAAGAGAGGCTATTTCCGAGGACCCCCAACCTGAGAAATTGGTCCGCAGCAAATGGCATGTGACCTGCCAGCAGTAGAGCATCACATCATGAGTAGTGCAAAACACACGACGACTAAAACAATAAACTACCACAAGCAACAACAACAAACACAACGTAGGCCACAACAAGCAGAAATCAAAGAATAGGTAGGCAGGATATCACGCCCTAGCACTAGTGAGCTAAACTATCCTACTCCAACTGGATCATCTATAACCCCTATACTAGCCCTCCATTAGGCTCTATCTGAGGCCATCTCCTCTCGTAGGTTTAGGTGGGTGAGGTCTTATCGGATCGTTTCCATCCATCTCTTCTTTGGCCTGCCTCTTCCTCTCCTGCCTAGAGTAGTAAGGGGCTGTTGGGACCTTCTTACCGGAACGTTCTCCTATCTCCTTCTAACATGTCCAAACCACCCCAAACGTTGCTCTCTCAATTTATCTTCAATGGGGCCTACGCCCAATTTTCCTCTTATGACGTCGTTCTTGATCCTCCTTCCTTGTGTATCCGCACATCCACCTCAGCATCCGCATCTCCGCCACCATAATCTTCTATGCGTGATGTTGTTTCATCGCCCTGCGCTCCGCCCCACATGTCATGGCTGGCTTCACAACTGTCTTATAGTATCTACCCTTTAGCTTCAAGGGGAACTTTCAATCACAAAGTACCGCGGAGGCCATCCTCCACTTGTGCCATCCCGCTTTAATCTGGTTGTTGACATCCCCATCAACTTTGACTTCGTGTTGTATCATGGACCCCAAGTACCTGAAGCTCTCCTTCTTCGCTATGGCCTCAGATCCAATCTTGACGTCTTCCCAGCTAGGCATGGTGGAGGGATCGAACTTGAGTTCCATGTACTCGATCTGGGCTTTGCTTAGTCATAAACCCTTCGACTCTAGTGCCCCTCTCCACCGTTCCAGCTTCACATGTATCTCTTCCCGCGACTCTCCCACCAACACTATGTCATCTGAAAAAAGCATACACCAAGGTACACGTCCCTAGATGTGCCTAGTGAGCTCGTCTATAACCAGAATGAATAGATACAGGCTCAAAGCAGACCCCTGGTGCACCCCTACTGTTATCGGGAAAGCGTCTGTCTCCCCGTCTTCTGTACGCACCGTAGTCTGTGCCTCGTCACACATGTCTCTAATGGCTCGGATGTATGGCACGGGGATCCCTTTCCTGTCCAACACTCTCCAAAGGACCTCCCTTTGCACTTTATCATATGCCTTCTTTAAATCACTCCAGTACGGGTTACTGAAGAAAATAAAGAGGCTAAAATAGTTCAGCAGGTGGATTAGTATACTATAGCTAGTGAGAGATAGAAGAGACAGACTAAAGCACCGCAGCATTATGGTTACGAAGAGATGGTTGCTTATGCTCTTTCAGCAGTTGAGACTATGGAATATAGTGAACCTTCCACTTATTCAGGAGCTGTGTCTAGATTTGATTTAGAAAAGTGGTTGATAGCTATGCATGAAGAGATGGAATAAATGCAGAAGACCTAGACTTGGTAGCTTGTCAAGCCTCAAACTGGGAAGAGAGTTATTAGTTGCAAATGAGTTTTCAAAAGAAAAGAAGGCATTTCCAGAGTGGAAGATGCAAGGTACAAAGCTCGATTAATAGCCAAGGGCTATAGTCAAGTACATGATATTGATTGTCATGATATCTTTTCACCTGTTGTTAGACATACTTCTATTTGAGCACTACTTGCTTTAGTAGCCATGGATGATTTAGAGTTACAGCAGCCTGATATGAAAACTGCATTCCTGCATGGTGAGCTAGAAGAGAGCATTTACATGCATCAGCCTGAAGGCTTTATTGTTGAAGTAAAGGAAGACCATGTTTGTTTGTTAAAAAGAGATCTTTATGATTTGAGGCAATCGCCAAGATAGTGGTACTAGAGATTTGATCAGTTTATGACTAGTCATGGGTTTTTCATAAGCAAATATGACAGTTATGTCTATTTTAGGCAAACAAATTCAGGCTCATTCATTATCTTCTGTTATATGTTGCTGATATGTTGATTGCAACTAAGGATATGTAAGATGTTGATAAGGTGAAAGCAATGTTGAAGAGTGAGTTCGAGTTGAAGGATTTAGGAGCAACCAAGAAGATATTCGGTATGAAAATCAAGAGGGATTGAAAAGCAGGAAAGTTATACTTGTCTCAGGAGAAGGATATTGAGAATGTTCTAGATAGTTTTAATATAAAGATGCTAAGCCAAGTAGCACTTCTTTGGCAACTCATTTCAAGTTTTCAGCATTGGCTTTGGCTCGGACGAAGGAAGACATCACGTACATGTCACAGGTCCCGTACTCCAGCTTCAGTTGGTAGCATTATGCATGCTATGGTGTGTACATGTCCAGATATTGTATATGCTGTTAGCAAGGTGAGCAGGTATATGGCGAATCCAGGTAAAAAGCATTCGGAAGTTAATAAATGGATTATCAGGTATTTGCATGGCACTTTCAATGTTTGTTTGGAATTTGGGAAGGCTAGAAGCTGTGTAGTTGGGTATGTTGACTCAGACTATGGTGGAGACCTCAATAAGAGGAGATTTACTTTAGGTTACGTGTTTTGTTTGGGTAATAGTGCTATCAGTTGGAGAGCAGGCTTACAGTCAGTTACCGCACAGTGAACTACAGAAGCAGAGTACATGGCAGTAACAGAAGCATTCAAGGAAGCTATTTGGTTAAAGGGTATGGTCAGTGACTCAGTGTTGATCAGGGTACAGTTGGTGTTTATTGTGATAGTCAATCATCAATTCATCTAGCTAAGGATCAAATGACCCATCATGATAGGACGAAGCATATTGATGTTAAGCATCACTTCATTCGGGATCTGATTGTAGAGGGCAAGGTTGAATTGAAGAAGATTGGCACAGCTGATAATCCCGCTGCTATGTTCACTAAAGTTTTAACCAGTAGAAAGTTCGAGCATTGCTCGCATTTAGTTGGGCTTTCTGTTTTGTTGAGTTAACCCCGTGTGGGGTGTATTGTGGAGAAGTTCTTTTGTGAGAAATTTGAGCCAAGGTGGAGATTTGTTAGATTGTGTCTCAAATTCCTTGAATTTATGAGGAGTATGGCCGAGAGCATGCCGATCGATCGGAAATGCAACCAATCGATCGGGAAAGTACGTAGAAGTATAATACGTCTAGAGGGTACACCCATCGACCGGGAGTCCAATTTCCATGCGGGTATAAATACGATGCTAGGGTTACGTATTTCAGTATCCAATTAAATAGTGAGCGCCGTACGTAAGTGAGAAAGAGAGAGAGAGGAAATGAAATGTAATTTTTCCATTGTTTCTTGTTCAATAAAAGTTCTCCATCTCCGCCCGTGGATTTTTCCCCCGCTCGATTGTAGAGGGGTTTCCACGTAAATCGCTATGTTCTTCTTTTTGTTCTCTTTTATCCTTGTTTTACTTATCGTATTTGTTATAGTATTTGAATCGGATCCAATTTTTAGGTTATTTATTCCGCACATTAACAAATAGAGAAAAGATAAACAATGGCACATAGAATTAAGTGAAAAACCCTCAAATGATGGCATTGAAGGAGCTATAAAAACTTTCGTTCTTTGGAATCGAGGATGCAATGAACAACACTCGCAAGCCATATAATATATACATCCAAAGAGATTGAAATTCTATCTCAACAAAGAGGGATGTACTTGGTTGACCAGGGAATAAACCAATACTGTATCCTAACATTGACCTCCTCCTTGAAATTCATACTAGATCCAAGACACAATGAAACATGATAAAAAAAAAGGAAGGAGGGGGGTGGGGGGTGAGGGTTCATTTATCATGCATTAATACACTGAATTTTATTAGAACTCTAAAATTAAGCATGCTTGGACAAAAGTAGTACTAGGATGGGTGATCTCCTGGAAAGTCTATGTTGCCAACCCTATAAGGTTAGGGGTTCTCGCAAATAGCCTCTCGATAGGGTTACATCCTGAAGGGGTAAAGCTGCGTACATCCACCCCTCAAGACTCTACTTAGGGGAGAGCCCTTAAAGCACTGGGTATGTTGTTGTTGTTGTTGTCGTCTTCTCTTCAACCAAACCAAAGCCTTGGCCGAGAACTTACGAACACGACATAACAAAGGCACTAAAATTTGAATATTATCATCTCCCAGTCTTAATAATATAATTTCATTAATAGGCCTTAAACCCTTTATAGCTTAAACTTTTAAATTAACTAGTTCTTCAATTTGGTATCAGAGTCTTATTATGCAAAAGGTTGCAAGTTCAAATCTCAATATTCGGCACATGTATAAAGTGTGTTTGTTTACTATTACACACTTTAAACCTAATGTACATTTGCACGAAAGGATATATAAGAATATAAAACCATTACTCGGTCTTCATCCTTCAACTTATTGATTTATTTTATTTCATACAAACTTGATGCCAAAATGTGTTCATCAGTTCCTCTCTATTACAAATTTACAGCAAAATCACACACGGCACACATCTTTCCATTTAAACCCCAAAAAGAACATCTTCATTTTTTACGTATTATATATTGTACCTCCACGCTTACATGTACAAGTATACAGTACATATGCTTACAAATACAGTATAAAATACATAAATACACCAATATCTGCACCCTGATAACATCTTAGGCAATCATCTTCCCCTGCACTCATCCAACCCTTTATTTTCTCATATGCTACATAATTCTGCTTCTGATACGTATTTTTACATACTATATACCATACTTCTATGCTACATGTACGAGTATACAGTACATATGCATACAGATACAGTACATAATACATAAATATACCAATATCTGCACCCTGGTAACCTCTCGGACAGTCATCTTTCTGTGCACAGCACATATCTCCCCCATCACCATCTGCTATTGATACGTATTTTTATGTATTATATAACATACCTCTACACTTACTTCTACAAGTATACAGTACATACACATACAGATACATTATATAATACACAAATATACCAACATCTCAGGCAGCAAAGGGAAGAGGCATCTTCTTGCTTTTTGACTTCTTTTTCCTCCCCAAAATTTTCTTCCACAACCCTCCACTTTGTTTCTTACTAGCCACAATGGCCAAAGGACCGATCCCAATTTCATCGCCATTAAAATTATCCATGGTGGGTTTCACTGATCTGTAAGAATCTACTGAAGATATAATTTCTTTGGTTTTCGGAGATTCAGAGTCATCCTCAGCTTGCATTTGATCGAGTAATGAGGATCGTTTGATGGCTGGCTTGGTGTCGTTCATCGTGGTCATTGTAGTAGTAGTAGATACCAATTCCCTTAGCTGCTTACCAAGATTAAAGATGGTTTCTTGGCACTCTGCTAACTTCTCTGATGCTTCAGATATCTCCCAATTCTACAAATTGGAGTTGAAGTTTCTTGCTTAGAGTATTGTTAAATTATGAAATCATTCTCAAACTTTCACCAAATTGTTAAACTTTTAGAAGCAGTTTACTTTGTGCGCTTCTAATATCTGTAAGTTTTCAAAATGGTTCCTTATTTGTTTTTTTATTGATAGTGGTTCCCAATGTTTGTAAGTGTCTTCAAATAAGCCATTCATCTTTTTCTTTGTTTAAAATAATTTATTATATTTTATTTCATGACAAAATTGATCCTTTGTCTTTCAAGTTTTACCTAGAGCTGGACATCCGGTGGAGGGCCAATTTTGAGGTAAAGTGGAAAACAAGGAGTTATCTTAAACAAAAAAGGGGACTAATATGAACAAACTAACAAACATTAAGAACTATTTTGAATAGAAGACAAGATGGGGAACCAATTTCAATAAACTCACAAACATGAGGAGCCAATGGAGAAAATAACTCAAACTCTTAGACTAGTTGATTTTGTAAAATGTTACGATAATCTCTTTAACTGAAAGGCCTCGATTTCAAATCTCAAACTCTGTCTTGAGTATGATCCTAGCTCATGGAATGAATACAGTCTATGCAAATCTATGCTTTAATTCCAATAAATATGTGTTTAGGGATAATGTTAGAATATAAAACTATTCTTTAATATGTACATAACAGCTTAAGCTTTTGAGATAGTTCCTTGACAGGCACAAATGCTCAAAACATGTGGAATACTTTGAAGCATTACAATCTACATTGATATGGTAGTCCTTCCAAGCTTATATAATTGAATAAAATACATGTGTAAATTATGGTAACATACACCCAGCAGATGCCTTTCATGTTGGTTGGTGTGCTCTGCAGCGTCCATCTTCTTCATGCTGAAATTGCATGTTTCAAAAAAAGAAAAAAAAAAAAAAAAAAAGATGGATGAACAAAAGTAGGAAGAAAATAACAAGATGTAATGTCCAAGAACCAATTCTCCTAAAAACTTAAGCTGATAGATGAAGGCCTAAGAATGGTAGTCTATTCCAATATATCCCCTCAACCCTCATTAGGCTTGAAACCTGAAAGTGTGTAGGACCATCTCATAACTTGTGTCTGAAATTATATGAACATTGACAGTAGAGGCAGTCAAGATTTGAACTCACGATCAATCGGTCAACAAGGTGTTGATATCAAGTCAACTTTTCCAAAAGCTTCAACCATACAAAACCATTCTTGGGGTTTCATCCATCAGCTTAAACTTTTAAAATAGTTAGTTCACTGACATTGACAAAGAGGTTATGAGTTTAAATCTTAATAGCCCCCAACTCTCAATATCAATATAATTCAAATATAAGATATGTACCTATGCATTTGCCACACTTCAAACACAATGGTTATTTGCATAAAGACAAATTTAAAGAACAAGATCATTCGTCAACCTTCACCTCACAGCTTAAACTTTTATGATAGTAAATCGAAGTTCCTTCAGGAAACATATACCTCTCAATCTGTAGTTGCAGGTCAAGACATCTTGACTCCATTTCTTCACAATGGTTAGCTGAACTCTCCAATTCCACTTCTAAGCAAGAAAATTTTTGTTGGGTCTGATCTAATTCATCTTTTGCACCTAGAAGCTGCGAATTCAGGTCTTCATTCATCAGCTTAAACTCATTTATCTTATTCTCAATCATAGCCTTGGACCGCTGCAAATCTTCCAATTGTGCACGTAAGTTCACAATAGTACTTTCTGATTCCTGAAGTTTATTCGGCAAGGCCTCGTTTCCATGAATAGAAGACTGAAGCTTCTCTTCTACTTCTTTTTTCGAGCATTCTATGTTTTTCAACACAATTTTTAGTTGATCGATTTCTTCTCTCAATGCCATGTGTTCAAGTTCACTTTCACTTCTTGATTCATTCCAGTCAAATTGTTTCCTTATTGCATCCTTCATACTCGAGACGTCTTGAAGAGAGAAACAGTGGTTGATTATCCATTCTAAGGTAGACGTGAATTGTTCAATGAATACTTCAAAGCCAGCCTTTCCACTCAAAATGTCATCACAAGTATGAATGAAGCTCTGTACAATAGCACCGAGTTCAGAAATTTTCCATTGAAAAACATGATCAATGTACCCGGGTGAAGTTTTAGAGTTGTTGTACGTGAACGGCAAATTAATTCCTTCAATAATCTCAATTAGCCTTGATATCGATAAGTATTGCTTTGACTGTAATGACCTGCCATTATCATGGGAATCGGTAGGTGAAGGTATAGGAATAACCTCTTTTCCAGTGATTTCTGAATGATACATGCCAGACCTAGAATCCAATGAGCCAATATTATTTTTATTTTTGTTGTCAGTTGAACTTTCGACTATTGTATCAGCACAAACAAGTGCTAACTTTTCCATCTCGACAAAGTCATCCATGAGATTAATGTCTAACGTAGGTCCAACTGACTCTGATGATGGTAATGCAAATTTCTTCTTTCCGTCTCTGAATTGCTCGATATCGGAGATCAAAGCTGAAGCCCATGATCCAGAACAGCTAACTTTATCGTCACTTCCAACATCTGACATTGACACTATTGAGAGGTCATTCAATGTCATTTGACTTCTAGAAGCTTCTTCAAGAACATTGTGAGAGTACCCGTTTCTCGAAATTTGAAGATCGTTTATCGTCTTATTAAGGGCTTCCTTTAGAGCGATGTTTTCTTCTTCTAAAGCAAACAACCTCGCATTCAATACGTTATTCATTTTACTATAAGATTCAGGAGAGCTGTCTGTAATATAATTATAATCCAACTGTAGATTAGAAAGATTTGAGTTAGACTTTTCCCTTCGGTTGCTCGACGAATTTCCTTCGAGCCGTTGTACTTCATTCTTCATTTTCGCCACAGCAGTGGGACCAGGTAGCCGCTTTCTTACAAGGACACTTAATCTCTGACATTCTGATTCAAGTTTCGCGATCTTCTTAACATTTTCCAAGTGTTGTTTATGAGAAGCTTCCGCTGTTCTTTGATCAAATTCCTTCTCTTCATTTCTCACATCGAGCTCTTTCTCAAGAACCCGAACTTCATACTTCAATGACGTATTCTCTTTTGTCACAGTTTCTAGTCTCGCTAATAGCAAATTAAACTCAGCACCAGACCGGGCTATTTGTCGACCCAGATCATCTATTAATTGTTCCTTCAACACGAATTCCTTCACAAGTTGAGAATTTTCAGAACTGAATTTCGCTAACTTTAAGTTAGACTCAGTTAATTTCTCTTCTAGACTGATTTTGATTTTCTCAAAATTGTCTGATGCCTTTGCAAGAACATCATGAATTCTCTGCTCCTGCTCCTGCTCCTCGCGAACGAAACGTAGCTGATGCATACATTCTTTCAGGGTTAAGTCTAGTTGACTTGCTCCTTCCTTTCTTGCTGCTCGTTGCTTTAAAGCTTCATTTACTTCTTGCTTTAGAGACAACGACTTTGCTTCTGCTTTCTCCCAACCTACACAACAGAATGAAAGTTCAAATTGTTGAGCCCAAGCCATATTTTTCAGTGTTAGTTCTTTTGTGATGGTAAAATGAAAAAAAAAAGGAGAGGAGAAAAGAGAGGAGAGAAAATTTGAGTGAGATTGTATTTGATCAAATACAAATGAGTTTGGAATTTTGAGGTATATTGGCTTTTGGGTTCAGTTAGAGAATTCTTTCAATAGTGAGAGTTTGATACCCAATTGGGTTCGTTGTTTTTTCAGTCTAGTTGAAAGAGGGTTTCCATGTAAAATTCATTGTGTCATTTTGTTTGATTTTTCATGCTTCCGTTGTATATCTGTGTATTTTTTCCAACACAAGAAATACGAGATTCGTCTTAAGAATTGGAGATAAATGTGTTAGAAAGCTTCTTTTTTCTTTGGGTTGCTTCTATGTTGTATGGGGGAGCTTTGTCCCACATACAGAATTTAGGAAGAGGGAAAGTCCATTTACATATCTCCCCTCACTGATACTCGGTAAAGTATCGTTGAACTAGACTGGACATAGTGAACGAGACACGCACACCCACCCTGTCCTGTCATTTTCATACTCCGTTATTTTGTCCACTCTTTCCATACTGTTCAATTCTTCATTGAAATCCACGTTCAATTCTATTGCTAAGCAAGTCCTCCCGTCTAGAGTACACTGCACTAATGGATGTTGTACTAACCCTGGACATCAAAATGCAGGGGCATAAATGACTTGAGGAAAGTTGTGAACTCCACAACGTGACAATACTCGGTTTTTCAGATAAGTTATGTTTTACACGTTACTATATTTCTAACAAAATGAACATGAGAGTCACATATGAACACTATGTAAATACGTAACAGACCTGCAAGGGCTTCTTGTGCTGTTTTTGCGTGTTTCTTGACGAGTTCATCTTTGGCGCGGCACTCAGAGAGTGCAGAAGAAAGCTTATCATTTAAATCCTTAAGTTCTCTCTCCAAATCTGCCTTCTCAGCCAGAAGCACATGTATCTATAACATGATAACATCAGCAAAGGCATCAGATATACGAGTAGCCAAAGCTTATTATATTCTGATTAATTTTTGGTAAAAAAAATGACGACTTGAACATGATTCCAAACTTTGTCGCAATCTAATGTATATCCACCTAGAAATGTTGACATTGAACATGATTTTGACAATATATACATACCCTTAGCTCTAGTACAATGATCTTTTTGTTGGAATTCTGTAACTTTTTGCAAAGAAATACTAACATGGCACTAATATATTATGGTAATCATGCGTCACATTAGCAATTTTCATCTAAAATTTGCCATATTTTGACAAAAACTCACCTAATTAAGTTGGAAGGTACTTAGAAGATAAAACTTCTGAAATCTCATGGTACCCCATTGTATATATTGAAATGTTAAAAGTACCTATATAATAAATCTTCAAATCTCAAGGTACCTAAGTGATAAATTCACTATAAAATAATATCAATGTGAATCTGTTGGAAGTCGTCAACTAGGAGTTTTGCAAGAGGAGAAGCTAGTTTAGATCTTCATTGCATTTACTCCAACGACGCATGTACGTAAATACAAGGAAATCTAAGAGAGTACAATTTGCGAAACTTTTCTCAATTTTTTATCTCTGTTTTTCCGGATGTTTTCTATGTAAAATAAGAAGAAATTGAAAATAACCTGAAATTTTAGAGCACATGAGAAAACCTACCCTCTCAATTAGACAGGAAATCTTGGAAACAAGACAAAGGGTTCCTACTTTTAGTATAAAACGAAGAAAACTAGAAAACCGTATTTTCCTAGAGAATGTGGAAAACCGGATCTTGTTAACATAGGGCTTAGAAAATTTCTTGGGAAACTGAGAAATTTTCGTGACGTGAATGCACCCTAGATAATTTCAAAGGCCTTAGATGCAGACGTTCTCTATAGGGAACCTATGCTGCTTTGTCAGGTGAACAGCGGACAGATGGTCTAATCTAATGGCATTCTTTGAGCAAGGCCAGTTAAGATCCCAAGCAATCGAAGTAGTTGCTCAGAGCCACAATTTGTCAAGAGTCCCTTTTGAAATTAATTATATTATCAGTTTGCTTCTATCGTAGATTTATAATTTAAGAAATAATGACCTATGTGTAGTATATCATATGTGCATATGTATATATATAATATAAAAGGATCATATATTAGCTGGTATCATAATATAAAGTGAATTCTATGAAGTGCACTTAAACTAGTCTGGACACCTTTGAAAAGGGCTCCACATATTAAACTTGCATCGAACCCCCTAAAATCTTGGAGCCGGTCTTGATTCTAAGTAGAAAGCCTAACCATTTTTGGCAGAATAGCAGCAGAGTATATGCATATGTGCATTTTATGGATCAAGCATGACATAATAAAAATTCAAAGCAAGAAATTTGTCAAGATATTCGATAAATTTTAACATAAGTTATTTAACGCTAGCAATGTAGATGCATAACGGCATTAAAATAACTGGGAACATCTTTTAATACCTCTTCCTCGTTTCCTTTCAAAGTGAGGTCTGGCTTTTCAGCCACAACGATGGCTTTCTCAGAAGATTTTTTCCTCCACAACCATGATTTGTGATCTGTCATCTCACCTATACTGCTAGCTTTTTCTCTTCTTCAGATGTCCCCTTTATTTTTGAGCTATAAGAAAGAAAGAACAAG
Organism: Simmondsia chinensis; assembly: GCA_018398585.1. Taxonomy (NCBI): domain Eukaryota; kingdom Viridiplantae; phylum Streptophyta; class Magnoliopsida; order Caryophyllales; family Simmondsiaceae; genus Simmondsia; species Simmondsia chinensis. The sequence continues at coordinate 12,371,907 of JAGTTD010000009.1, read as the reverse complement.
AAATATCAGCAGATCTTAGAAGCTAGAATACATACATAGATCATACGATCGCACATTACGAAACAGTAAACAAAGACAAAGATGTGTAACATTGTATCACCAATGGCAGTATGCAATGAACTGTGTAACCGAATAGCATTGAAGTATGAATCATGGCTGAGGCTTCATCAATTAGCTTAAACTTTTGGAAAAAGTTAGTTTCTTAATATGGTAACAGAGCTTTGTTGACTAACAACTCATGGGTTAGAATCTCAGTGACTCCATCCCCAAATAACTGCATCCTCAATATTTGTTGACTGAGAAGTCATGGGTTAGAATCCTGATAACTCCATCCTCAATAATATTATAACTTTAGCAGAAGGTGTAAGGTGAGTTTGGCATTTTTCCACGTTTCAAGTCTAGTGGGCATTTGTGTGAAGAAGCATGTTAGAATATAAAACAACTCCTAGGCCTTCATCCATCAGGTTAAGCTTTTAGGATAGTTAGCTCCTTGGCAAATAGATGCCCGAATTCTGTACATGAAGCATCCTACTTCCTATTTATTCCTAAGGAATCTATTTGCATTCTCATTGAGTGCATATATTGGTAGAGAGAGAGGAGGAAGAATGACATCTACATTGAAGATATTTGAAGATAAATTATATTGCCGTAATTTACATATTTTAAAGCTTTTAATTAGGTTAGATATTAGGATTACATCATTTCATCGTTTGCATTTTCATTCAAACGCATGTTAGATTCAGTAAATTGAACATCTCAACTCCAGATCTACCTACACCTAGCACCTAGATGCTGGAAATCTAAAGAACGCAGTTCACCACCCAGCCAACCACATAGTAACACACCCTAGCACATCAATTGCTCTATAAGTTTTGAGATTGTCGATGGTCTTTCCGCAAGGAAACAAATGACATTGCTCACTAATAGGAGCACCGAAATCAAAATGTGCCAAACTTTTGAGGGTTGATGTAAATTTTAAAGCTGGGGGGAGTACTGATATGCCAAAAATACGCATTATAGATCAAGTTGTTGGGCTTCCAAAAAGAAGCCAATTGAGGGTGTTACAAGACGTACTAGAGTTTTCTGTATTGCTTAGGGTTTACAAGGTGTAATGTGACTGGAGAAGAATCCTCTTGTACACTTTCCTAAAGATAGTAAACAATTTCAAAAATTCCATGGAATAGGCACAGTTGGTTAAAATGCATAAATCTTGTGCCCTATTTTCATTTTCTTATTGAATCTTTCGTTGTTCTTTTGCTTCATTTCCCTAACACAAACGAGGTTCTATTACAAGAAAAATACATGTGAAATCAATTGATTGAACCAAAAGTCAAACGAATCGATACCCTTCCTCCGAAGACTTCGAAGGCCTGCCCTAGCCTTAGGGAAGGCTATGGGGCGGGTATAGGGGGTTGTCACCTCCATACCCATAACCTCCACCCAAATTCATATCCACTACGTGCCACCCACCATGGATATGGGGCGGGTACAGGGGGTGTCACCTCCATACCCATAACCTCCACCCAAATTCATATCCACTACGTGCCACCCACCATGGATATGAAGTAGACACTTATACCTGCCCCGACAGCTACAGACAATACATATACTTGCCACATTATCAACGGGTATCCAATGGGTTTTTAATACCCATCCCGAACCCACCCTAATATGGGCACCAAATGATTATCCATACCAGTCTATATTAATTATTTATTATTTTTTATAAGCTAATTATATTTTTACAATAATATTTGACATAGAATTGAATTCTATATCAATTAAATTTTTTTATTTTTAAATTAATAAAATATGGGGCTTTGTTTTATCAAAAAAATTAATAAAAATGCAAATTTGATTAGGTATATGATGAGCATGGTAGGTATGGGGTAGGCCAGGTACCCCATACCCATGGTGGGTATTGGTATGTATACACGACCCTACCCGCTATCCGTGTCTCTGTACCAATACCTGCTCCAAATGGGATAGGCACTCGCGAGTAAAGAGTTTTGCCCACCCAATTGTCATCCCTAACTTACCCTAAAGAAACAACCTAAGGTTTTTAGTGTAGGGAAACAGAAAATGGGGAACTTTAGCAAGAAAGAAAGACAAGCACTTTCACATAATCAGAAATGTGAATACATTTTCCCAACTTGGCAACAAATTTTTCAAGGATTTTGTTCTCATAATCCATCATCTACAGATTGCCGTCAAAGAGACAAGCGGCTCTAGGAGAAAATGCAAGTGTAGAACATGTGATTTTGTTAATTTAACATCATAAACTCCTCTGCCAAACAATTTGGACAAGAAGAATACATGTAAATCCCAAATTGCAACACTCACAAAGAATCCAAAGGATATTTCTCCTTCTCAACCCCCAAAAAAGAAGGAAAACAAACCCAGAATGTTTAAGATCCATATGCGTTTTACTAAGAAATCTTACATCGGAGTTGTGAAAGGAAAGAGAAAAATCATGGGCTACTCAGTTAGTTTTAGGATGAAACCCCAATTGAGCTTATATATAATTCCCACATATCAAAACTTCGTGGGTCGAATCTAAAACGCATTGAAATTTCACACACATGTCCAATTACAAAAAACATGTACAGCCAATCCCTGGAGGTCCCGGTTTCCCGTCTCATGCAACCAAACAAGGCCATAGACCCTTAAAAAGAGTTAAGATGAGCATATTAAACTGATCAAAGATGCCAAGCACTATCACTTTCCTTCTAAACCCAAAAGTAACAATCTCATCCTACTCTAATACCATGTGAAGTTCCATGGCCCGACCTACTGAGTAAAAGTCCACATACATTTCATTCTAAAACCAGTTGGGATTAAATGATGTAGCATACTAGACATATATATATTAATTACTGCCCTCTCACAAACTCAAATGGAGTTCCATCCTAAAACTAGTCGGAGTTAACTAAAGTAGTCTACTAAACTTATACGTTGATATCTTCTCACCCACGACTTCAATATGAGACATTTTTACTACACTCACAAGTAAAATTCTCAACAAAAATCGCGACCCAGTTGGGCTTTAACCAATTAGAACAAAACAACAAAATCAACAAACAAAACAGCAACCAAAAAAATGGCAATTCTTATTTAAACATCTGTGAAGAGCTCTCTCACCTGGAGGGCTCTATTTTTTACTGTCTCACAGTACAAAAATGGATCACAATCCAAAACAATGAAATTCAATCAATGCAGAATGAGTCCCAGATCACACATACATACAACATTCATCAAAAGGGGAAAAAAGGAGAGCTTGATAAGCCACCGACAAAAATGTAAGAGAACCCAGAAAGGGGCAGTGAAAAGTGAAGGCGAAAACAAGTGTTTTGGAAGACCGGGGGGGGGGGGGGGGCGGGGCCAAATTGAGGGCAAAAAATGATATATTCGGGGGGAGGGAAAATAAAAAAAGGAAAAAGAAAGGGTAGAGAGAGACAGAGAGAGGAGGGCAGCAATGGCGGGTGAGATGTCAGTTCGTACCTACCTGACGGTGATGAGACTCTTTTAGCAAAATGACATTTTTTAAAAAATTAGTAAATTGGCCCAGATTAAAAAATATTTGGTTAAATAGTATATTTTATTGTTTATGTATTATTGTACGATATTTCAAATGGCTTATAAGAACTTGCCACATGTTGTACGACGTTACAAGCGTCGGGCAACCATTGGGCAGCGTTGCACGACTTTTCCAAAGTTGTGCAACAATGCCCAATTTTTATTTTTAAGTTTTATATCTTTAAAATTAAATAAATTAATAATATAATTTTTTAATTTAAATTATTTGAAATTTTAATTTTATAATTTAAATTACTAAAAATATATATTTTTTAAATTAAAAGATATATGTATATTATTATTTGAACTATTAATAAGAAAGATATAAATGAGAGATACATTTAAATGAGGAGATTGTGATATGTATATTATTATTTGAACTATCTTATACAGGAACTATGGTATTATAATACTATTAGTAAGAAAGATACAAATGAGGGACACATTTAAATGAAGAGATATTGATGTTTCCAACAAAAAGTCACAAGTTTATGCACTTGTATATTATTATTTGAACTCTTATATATACTTATATATATATATATATATATATATATATATATATATATATATATATAAAACTCAAAAAACTAAAAAATCATTTCATATAGTTTATAAACTAGTATATATGAATTTTTAAAATATGTTTTATAAATTATATTAAATAATTTTTTTAGTTTTTGAGTTTCATGTATCTAATAAATAGTTTAAATAATAATATACAAATACGTAAACTCATAATTTTTTGTTGGAAACATCAATATCTCTTCATTTAAATGTGTCTTTCATTTATATCTTATTTATTAAGAGTATTATAATATCATAGTTCATGTATTAGATAGTTCAAATAATAATATACATATCATCATCTCCTTATTTATATCTTCCTTATTAATAATTCAAATAATAATATACATAGACCTTTTTAATTTAAAAGGTATATGTATTTAGTAATTCAAATTATAAAATTAAAAATTAAAATAATTTAAATTAAAAAGTTATTTTATTAAATTTTTTAAAATTTTAAAGATACAAAACTTTAAAAAAAAAATTGGACCGTTACGCGACTTTGGAAAAGTCGTGCAACAGTGCCCAATGGTTGCACGATGTTACAAACATCATACAACCAGTGGCAAGTTCTTGTACGCCCTTTGAAACGTCATGCAACGATGGGTGTAAAGTGTGCCATTTTGCTAAATATTTTATGAATTGTGCGGATTTGCTAATCTTTTTTAAAAAATATGCCATTTAGCTAAAAAAGTCATCTTTCTTCTGCTATCTCTCTAGTCTTCTTCTTCCTCTTTACTTTATTTCATTTCACAGTATTAGACTTATAGAGATACTATTTGATAGGGGATATATATACGATATTATACGGATTTGATGTTGATTCGCTGTTGGATTTGTATTTGAGATTTTGGATTGTAACATATTGTTAAACTAATAATATAATTTAGAAAACATGAGAATCACAAATTTATTGTAGAAATAACAATTTTGCTCTGATAATAACATTACCCTAAATAATATGGGAAATGTTAATCTCAGAGTTATTTTAACATTGTTAGGGCATTTATATTACAAAAAACAAAATTTTGCTTCTTTGATTAAAAGAAGCTATCAATTAGCCCTTCTATATTGAGGAGTAATTTTGTGTTTTACAAAATGAATACTCTGATAATAGTAGAATATGGGAAATGTTAATCTCATAGTTATTTTAATATTTCCAAGACATTTATATTACAAAAGACAAAATTACACTTCTTTGATTAAAAGAAGCTATCAATTAGCCCTTCTATATTGAGGAGTAATTTAGTGTTTTACAAAATGAATACTCTGATAATAGTAGAACATATTCTGGCATTAACATCTCCAATAATGTTAGAGAAATTCCAAAAAAGGAGATGGGGAATTTTTAGAATAGCAAGTTATTGTCTTCTATTTGCAGTTTTTGATTGTTTTTAGAAGCTATATATATTTTAGAGATGGTTTTGTTATGATTCAAGATTACTCTCGGATCATAGCATAGGATAGGAGAAGAATTAGAATAAATATGAGAAGAGAATTAGAGAATTTAGGTGAGAATTAAAGAATATAAATGAGAAGCAGAGAGAGTTAGGACTGAGAGAAAAAGATTAGAACAATTGTCATTCATCAATAATCTCTTACAATGATGAGCCTCCCCTATTTATACAATCAAGGTCAAGTAAGAAAATATCTAGCTATGCAATGTACCTAGACAACTATCAACCGACATATCCTCGTAACACTTCACCTAGACATGACTTAAACTAAAAGGAGTACTAATTGACTAATCTAATGACTTACTAGTCTATTACAATCTTGATTACAACCTTCACTTATTAGTACGTAATTCCATATGCCCTATCTTCTAGATTCATGATAGGTTTTTCCCCGACTCCTTAACTTTTTTTTGTTTTCAACTTTTCATAATAATTAAGAAACAATCAAAAATCAAATTAGAAAAATTGTTTAAAAAAAACATGATATTTAGTTTCTAAAAGTCAAAATATAAATAACAATACCAAAAGCTCTTACTGAATGATCCTCATTTGCATCCATGCTTTGGTCTTGCTTGATTGACGCAAAAATTATTTTCCTATAATAAGTTGTATGTCTCAAAAATTCAATTTATGCATCCAACTTTTCAAAAAATAAGTATTTGTATTTGGTTATCAAGATGAGAAATAAAACTTATTAAGAATTAAAACTTACCTAGCCCCTTCTAGTTAACTTAATGTTTGTGTAATAAAAGAATTGGAACTTCCCAAAAATTTACACTTTCCATATTTTTTCAATTTTTTGGTTATCAAAATAAGAGGGTAAATACCTATTTTCCTTGAATTTTGAATTTTTTGTGTTACTTTTAAGTGAAAAAACAACCCTATGTTGGAAGATACCTTTATGTCAGTCTATCCTAATCATGCTTCTCTGACTACAAACTTTATCCTAACCAACTAAGGATTCGAACGAGGCACTTAACTTGGCTGACATACATTTTTCGAAGGAGAAAATACTCATGTAGTATCTAAGGAGTAAATATTTGTTGTCTCGCAGCATATATTTTATTATACATCATATCTATTAGCTAGTATATTATTTCTTGTATCTTATATAGTAGTTAGCAATCTTACTCTATAAACATGATGTACCTTATATTCAATATATCAATGAAAAGATAATCTTTATTGTTCCCTTTCAAATTCAAATTCAAATTCAAATTCTTTCATGATATTAGAGCCTAGTGTTAAGGTTGGAGACTGATGGTATTCTAAACCGACAATTCATAACTGGATTTATTGGAGCCCAATGATAGTGCCTCTTGGGCTGCCGGTGGTTATGAATGTAGAGGCCTATAAATAGGACCTCTTGTTTAAGGTTTATGTATGGGGTTGAAAGCAAGGGACTAAAATGTAGTCCAAAAGTGTGAGGTGGAGAGTGAGTGTAATACTCTGTTGTAATACCTCTGTTATAATAATGAAAGATGTTGCTCCCCCTCCGTGGATGTAGGCTTTGGCTGAACTATGTAAATTTCAGTGTTTTAATTATTCTCCCATTCCCTTTATTCTGCATAGCTATTTTAGTTTATGGTTCGGTGATTCTGGGCGGTCGTAATAGTTGATATCGGAGAAGGTATTAGTTGTTGTGAAAAGTCCCTAACAATTGGTATCAAAGCCTCAGGTTGAACCTAAGTCGGAGAAATAGCTGTTTGAGTGGGAGGAAAAGACTGGTGGCTGGATGTACTGTTCCGGCGAGAAAAAAATAAAAAAATAAAATGGCTTGTGGGTGGTGCACGGTGGCCCCTGGTGGCCCGTCGAGGTGCACGATCACATGTGGACGGCGCGTAAGTTGTGCTGGTGGCACGTGGGAGGCGCGTGACAGCACGTGAGAGGCGTGTGGGTGTGCGTGGCGGTGTTTAGCCGCGCGTGGTGTTGAACGAAAGAGGAAAAAGACCAGATCAGTGTACCTGGGTGGTAAATTGTGGCCAGATCTGCAGTAACCATGTGACTCATGGCTGGGAAAGCAAAGAGGCAGCGGCGAAGGTTCACGGTGGTGGCGGCTCGGGGAGATCTAGTGGTTCTTCGTACATGTTGTGGTTCAGATCTGGTGGGTTACTGTTCAAAACCGCCCGGATCTGATTGTTTTCGGGGCTCAGTGAGAGAGACCCGTGGTGGTCGTCCGAAAATCCGACCTCGGTGTTGATGACCTGGAAGTCGAAGATATTGACGGTACTTGTCGGCGTGGGGCTTCGAGCGAGGTGGAGTTGCTCGTCTCCGGGTGGCCAGCTAGTCTGACGGTAATGTCGGTGGTAAGCTGCGAGGTTGACGGTGTAGATGAAGACAACGAGAGAGTGGGAGTTTAACACCGGTGTCGGCGGTTGGCACGTTCGTCACAGAAGACGACAATGCCGGAAAACTGATATCGAGTGTTAACGGCAAAATCGAGGTCGAAGGTGAAGCGACGGCGGTGGTTCCCGGCAAGGTCAGTCGCCGGAGAGAGAGGGGCGGTGGTGCCCTGGTGAATCGACGTGGCAGAGAAGCCAAAACCCGGTGGTGGTTTCAAGTGAAGAGAGGTCGAAGATGCCTCTCGGTGGTTGCGCGTTCTTTGCTGGTGGAGGCGATGATGGTGCTGGTGTAGAAATCCGGCGGTGGTTCTCAGTAGAAGAGGACCGGTGAGCGTCGTCGGTGGTTTTCAACACCGACGGCAAGGACTTGATGCTCCGATGGTGTTTTGTGGTGGACGAAGGCAAGGGAGAGACGTTGGCGGTGGTGGTGCCGGCGTTTGTTCATGTCGGTTCACAGAGAAAGTGAAGAGCCTGAGAGGAAGAAGAAGGGTCTCGGGCAGGAAAGTGAAAGTGAAAAGAAAATGAAAGGACAGGAAATGTTGGAGGAGAGAAAAAGCAAATTTGAAAAGTAAACGATGGGCCAGCGAAAGGCTGGCTATAATTTTACCCCGTTTAATTTTTTTTTTTATCTTGGTCAAAGTTGAGTTGACCTGAAAAGATTAAAAATTAAACCTAGGAGTTTCACTCATTGTATAATCCATCCGGAGTTCTATTTTATTTTTTTTGGGGTCCTAGTAGTCAACAAGTTTAGGTGGATTGGCTATTGAAGCGGAAAATTTGGACCGGGTCAGAAAATAAAATCAGAGCTGGCGCATGTTGACTGCGTGTGAGGGGTGAAGCATAGAGGATTACTTAAAAAATATTGTTTGTGATCCTCAACAGTCTCCAAGTGGGAGATTGTTAAGGTTGGAGACTGATGGTATTCTAAACCGACAATTCATAACTGGATTTATTGGAGCCCAATGATGGTGCCTCTTGGGCTGCCGGGGGTTATAAATGTAGAGGCCTATAAATAAGACCTCTTGTTTAAGGTTTAGGAATGGGGTTGAAAGCAAGAGACTAAAAATGTAGTCCAAAAGTGAGGTAGAGAGTGAGTGGAATACTCTGTTATAATACCTTTGTTATAATAGTGAAAGATGTTGGTCCCCCTCCATGGATGAAGGCTTTGGCTGAACCACGTAAATTTCGGTGTTTCAATTATTTTCCCATTCCCTTTATTCCGCATTGCTATTTTAGTTTATGGTTCGCTGATTCTGGGTGATCCTAACAGCTGATATCAAAGAAGGTATTAGTTGTTGTGAAAAGTCCCTAACACCTAGGACTAACAGTCATCATGGCCAACCAAAATTCATCTTCAACTAGCCAATCACCTCTCAACTCTCCAATCAACCAACCTTTTCCCTCATCACAAGGCTCCATTATCAATTTTAATCATCAACCTTCGACCAAGCTAAAAGGGGATAATTTTCCCATATGGCAAACCATTGTTAAAGCTCACGTTTTAGCATTGAACCTCACCGACCACATTGATGGCACCACCCCTTGCCCTTCAAAATTTCTAACCTCAGATGTTGAACCAAACAATTCACTGCAACTCAATCTAGACTTTGTGCAATGGAAGCAATGTGATAGTTCCTTGCTTGCTTGGCTTTTATCATCTCTTTCAGAGGAAATGGTCATGCGTGGAGTAGGACACACCATGGCTCAGAGCTTTTGGAGTTCTCTTGAAAAATATTTTCTTTCCCATAACAGAGCCAAAATAATGTACCTTAGGAGGAGTCTTAACCAGAAAGCTAAATTTAACCATGCACGATTGCCTTGATAAGATGAAAGGGTTTGCAGATCAATAGGCGCTTGTAGGATACATTATCAGTGATAGTGATTTAATTTAGCATGCATTAGATGGACTTGGTGAAGAATATGATCCTGTTGTAACCTCCTACCAACTTATTAGTAATTTCACCTCTTTTTGATGAAATGTCGAGTTTCCTTTATGACCATGAATGGCGGTTATAAAATTTTTAATCCTATAGCAAATGTGGCCGCCACGCAGCAAAAGATCATGAAAGAACTTGATTTACTGGAAATAATCGAGGCCAAGAACAACATTCAGGCAAATGTGCCCCTTTAATAATTTCTCCTCTTCTTTTGGACAATATTCTCAAGGGTGAAAGTCACATTCCGGTAGTCCAAGAATTCAGTGTCAGATTTTCCATAAGAACGCTCATCATGCTCTCAAGTGCTATCGTAGTGTTATGATCCTAGATCAAACTTGGATCATAAACTTGAGATATGAGAGTAAGGGATGAGAAAGAAGTGAAAGAGATGAGAATTAGAGAGAAAATTAGGGTTAAGAGAGAGAATTAGATCAATTCCATTTTAGCGAATCTTCAATTATATGATTGAAGCTTATTTATACTCAAAATTCAGACGGATAGCTAAAACAAGAAAAAACGAGCTAAAAACAATAACAAGCGCTTATTCCCGCCAAAACAACCACGTGGCTAACTACTTTTCCCGCTAAAACATAATTGAAATCCAAATGAGAACTTAACATAAAAAATCAACTAAAAATGCATCAAAATCCTTCACAGTTATGACAATACCCTCTCCTCAAAATCATTATTGTCCCAAGAATGAAGAAGAAGGAAATTGGCTGCGCAAAAACTTCAATTTCTCCCAACTAGATTTTGATAAGTCTAAATTAGTATATAATTTTTTATATTATTTTAATATATTTTTAAATATTTTACATCAAATTTTTATTACTTTTGCTCGATTTTGCTCTTTTTCGCTCATATTGCCGTTTTCTTGCAAAAACACTTGTTTTATGCTACATTTTGCTAGGTTTTATCATTAACATCAACAAATAAAAGCATGATACACCAAACCAAAGCAAAAAATGGGCAAAACATAATAATTAACATGGCTAAAGCGAGAACACGACAAGTTCATGCACAATACAATTCAACTTGCAAAAACGGGTAACAAAATGCACAAATCAAGTGCAAGGATTAATTAAACAATTCTTTAACATGTCAAAGTTGATGTAAACTCTGAATTTAGGTGGGTATAAGCTCAAAAATTTGAAGAAAATCAGCAAAGAAAAGCAAGAACAGAGAAAATGCACCAAGCTCAACCAATCCATTTCAACTTGCAATTTTGGGTGGCAAAATACACAAATAACATGAAAGAACTTCTTGAGCACTTCATTAACATGTTCAAGTTGATGTTAAAGCTGATTTTGGATGGTGCAAAGCAATAAAAAAATAAAAAAAATTGAGTTGAACAGCCATTGCAGAATCTGGGTGGTAAGGGTGCAGATGGTGGTGCAATCAGCTTCAACTTGCATTTTTGGAGCAAAAACTCAATGCTTTTTACCCAAATTCATTTTACAAACATACTTTAACATGTCTTAACTCATCTTTTTCAAGTTTTGGGCGGTGGAATTTAGAAAAAATGAAAAAAAATTTGATGAACAGGCAACACTATTGCAGCTGCAGAAAATTGACAGACTTTGCACAACTTGCTTACTTTCTCCACTTTGGGCGGCTATATTATGCAATATTTTAGCTCAAATTTATTGTAGACATCTTATAGTACATGCACATGATGATTTTGAGTAGAATTTGGGTGGTAAAAAAAAAAAAAAAAAAAAGAGGGAGAATAGGGCTTTAGCACCAGCTGCAGCTGTCGCAAGTTTCAGCTAATGAGAATGAAGTTTGAAGATTTTTTACAATTTTTTTTCCTATCTCAACTACTATAAATAGGGGATGGCGTGGGGGTGTTTAAGCATCAGATTTCAAAACAAAAATCACAAGATTTGAGTGAGAAAAGAGAGAAAAACTATGAGAAAGAGGAAGGAGAAGGAAGGAAGAAAGTTTGGTTTGTAATTTTGTATTTTTAGTTCTTTCTATCCTTTTTTATTTCCTAAGTTCATGAATTTTATGTTTATAATGTTTAATATTAAGTTTATCATGAATTAGTTTTTTTATTCTAAGGCTACGATGTAGCCTAAGTTATAATATATGCTTATTTCTAATTCAAAGTATTTAATGTTTATGTTATTGTGTTGTTGTAGTGTTTATCATTGTTTTTCGTGGGTTTTAAATGCTTGATCCCCATTTAAAGCCTATAATGATTTATAATGAGTCCGAGAGGAGATTTATGATAATTTTTGAGGTGATAAGCACAACAAATTGGGCAAATGCTCGAGAGAGATTAGCGCGATTTGTATGATTTTCAAAAAAGAAAATCATTGAGCTTTAAAAACTTTTTTCTTATTTAAATTCATGCACGAGAGTGATGGTTTAATATGTTAAAGAGTATGCTAAATGTTGCTCAAGAGAGAATATTTAGTAAATTAGGATTTTCAACCATCAACACACAGTAACAACTTGAATATCAAGAATAGAAAAAGAGTATTGATGCAACTAAGGTGAAATCGGATAGCTTAGACTTTATAAACTGATAAAAACCAACAAAAAAATTAGCACATTCTAATCTCGTTTTAACTTTTATTTCTTTTTATTTTGTTTTACTTTATTTCATATCAAAATCCTAAATTTTTCTGTCTTTCAAATAGTATTAAAGCTACTAATTGTGGTATTCACTCAACACAATCCTCACTTCTATATTACTTGGTATGACTAGTGCACTTGCTAACGCATATGCAGAGTTTGCATCATTTGTGTTGGATCCAAAATGATCCACTGCACCAAAACTTCCTCTTCAGCTATGCCTTACTGCTGTACCAAACGTGAGTCCAAAATTGTTGTAGGAGCCTCTATCAAAGTTCCATTGTATGCTACTGCAGGAGGCTACTTTGAACACTCTTTCCCTTCTTCCTTGTGTCTCTTTAAAAGATAGACATGAAAAATAAGATGCACAAAAGAATTATGCCTAATCGATAAGCTACATTTCTCACTTTCTCTAACACCTTGTAAGGACCAATGAAACGAGCCCCTAACTTCACATTCTTACGAACTGCAATAGAAGACTGCCTGTAAGGTTGGAGCTTGAGATACACCAAGTCCCCAACTGCAAATGATCCATCAGAACATTTCTTATCAGCATAAATCTTATTCTTGATTGAGCAAGTTGAATATTGTCTTTCAACTGCTAAATTAGTTGTCTCCTTTGAGAAAGAAGATCATTAACCTCTACCACATGAGATGTCAACCCTTGTAGCACCATGGGAGAAGGAGGATCATACCCATACAGGGCTTTAAAAGGAGTGGTCCCAATAGCTGAATGAAAGTGGGTGTTATACCAGAATTCTGCTAAAGATAACCGATGAGACTAGTGCTTAGGATAGGTGAAGGTCATGCTTCTAAGGTATTGCTCCACACACTGATTCACCCTCTCGGTTTGCCCATTTGATTGGGGATGATAGGATGAACTGAGAGCAAGCGTAGAGCCCATCAACAAGAACAACTCCCTCTAGAACTAGCAAATGAACATTCTGTCTCGATCAAATACAATGGATTGAGGTAATCCATGCAATTTGTAGATGTTATCAAGGAAGATCCTAGACAACCTTTCAGCTGAGATGGGATGACTCAAGGCAATGAAGTGGCTGAATTTAGTAAATCGATCCACAATGACCTAGATTACCTCCTTGCCTTCAGCCTTTGGCAAGCCCTCCACGAAGTCCATGCTTATGCGCTGCCAGGCCCTATCAGGAATTGCCAAGGGTTGTAGAAGACCAGGGTATTGGACATGCTAAGACTTAGTCCTCTGACAGACATCACATCTTTGCACAAATTCTTTTACTCGCTTCTTTGCTCCAACCCAGCAAAAGTATTGCTTCAACCTCTTGTAAGTGCCCTCTATACCAAAGTGACCACCCCAAGAAGAAGAATGAAAAGCATGAATGATCTGTCTTCTCAAATCAGTGGAAGTTCCTACATATATCTTCCCTTTAAATCTAATAATTTCATTCAAAACAGTGACTTCAGCTTCTAAATTAGATGTATTGTTCATGTTATAAGCTGTAATGCACTATGCAGTAAACTTATCCCCTTCATATGACTTGTAAATCTCCTCCATCCAATCAGGAAAAACACAAGAAATAGCCGAACAAGAGGCACAATTCCCCACTTTCAACCTTCGAGAAAGGGCATCAACAACAATGTTCTTTTTCCCTTTGCGATACTCAATAGAATAACTCAGTCCCAACATCCTCATGAGTCATTTCCTCTACACTCTAGTGGTAATCTTTTGTTCCATGAGATATTTTAGGCCCCAGTGGTCAGTTCTAATAATGAAGTGATGTCCTTCGAGGTAATGCCTTCATTTCTGCACTGCTAACAGGATAGCCAAATATTTCGTTTCATAAATTGAGAGCTGCTGATTTCTAGGACTGAGACCTTGACTAAGGAAGGCTATTAGCTTGTCCTTTTGAGAGAGCACTGCTCAATTCCCATGCTACTAGCATCAGTCTCTAGTACAAAAGGCTTCCCAAAAAATATTGCATAACTAGAACAGACGCAGAGCACATAGCTAACTTGAGACCCTCAAAAGCTTCTTGAGCTATATTAGACCATAAGAATGCATCCTTTTTTAGAAGATCAGTCAGGGGCTTGGCTAACACTCCATAACCAGCAATAAACTTTCTACAATACCCTGACAACCCCAGGAAACCCCTCAGTTGCTTGAGGTTTTTAGGAATAGGTTACTACTTAATAGCTTGTATCTTGCTAGGATCTGTGGCTACACCTTTTTTAAAGACTATGTGACCCAAGTACTTCACTTGATTTTGAGTAAAAGAACACTTGGCCTGCTTAGCATACAGCTTGTTCTTACGCATAATCTGAAATACTTGTCTCAAATGCCTGATGTGTTGTTTCATGGAGGGGCTATAAACCAGTATATAATCAAAAAATACCAGCACAAATCTGCTCAAATGAGCTTTATACACTTGATTCATTAATGCCTGAAAGGTTGTAGGAGCATTAGTCAAGCCAAAAGGCATGACCACAAACTCATAATGCCCATGATGTGTCCTGAAAGCAGTCTTATGAATATCTTCATCCAACACTCGAATCTGGTGATAACCTTGCCTCAAGTTCAACTTCGAATAATACTGTGAACCATTCAATTAATCAAGTAGGTCATCAATAATAGGAATTGGAAACTTATCCATAATGGCGACGGAGTTGAGATGCTTGTAATCCACATACATTCGAGATGAACCATCCTTCTTCTTGACAAGAATCACCGGAAAAGCAAAAGGGTTGTGGCTATAAAGAATAAACTTAGTCTGTAATAACTCTTCAACTTGTCTCTCAATCTCACTCTTCTGTGAATAAGGGTATTCATAAGGTCTTCAGTTCACAGGATTAGAGCAAGCTTTAAGAGGAATGGCATGATCTAGCATCCTTTTAGGAGGCAAGGCAGGTGGTTGAGCAAACACATCTTCAAACTCAAGCAGCAGCTGTCCAATGTGAGGATCCGAAGTCTTAAGTGTTGTATCAGTATCGGCGGAGACGGAGAACAACTGACCAACCCATTGGCACTTTCCCTTCTTAACAAGCTTCTCCAAGCGCTTCCCTTTTATCATCTGTAACTGCCATTTCTCCATAATGCCTTGCAGAGCCATCTTCTGCCCTTCCTTTTCAAGAGATACTGATAACTGAGCGAAATGAAAGATTAAAAGACTGATGGTTTTCATCCAATCAACCCCAAGGATCATGTCACAACCACCTAGCTTGAGTACTTTGAAATCATACTCGAACTGGTGCCCTTGTATTTTCCAGCAGAATCCCTTGCACTTCATTTATGTGATCATCGAATTTCTATGAGCCACTGTAACAACTAATGGACTGGTTTTTATCATTTCATGCCCTACTTGCTTCACAACTTTAGGATCCACAAAGCTATGTGTACTCCTGCTATCAATCAAGATCAACACATGCTTGTGTCCAATCTCTCTTTGACTCTAATGGTGTTGTGAGAGCCATTTCCAGTGAGAGCTCTAACAGAAATATCCATTTCATCACTCTCATAGTCTTTTGTATCCTCCTCATCCATCCCTTCAAAAACCTCCTCTATCACTTATCCTCAATGTCCTTAGCTACAATCACAGCCATTAGCAACTTAGGATCAGATTTATGTCCAAAGAAGTATTTTTGATTGCACTTGAAGCAAAACCTTTGATTCTTCTTTTCCTCCAAACTCAAACCAGAGCCCTTAGGAACACTCACAGAGGTAGCCTACTGTTGAGAAGATGATTGTCAAGCCTTGATCTTAGGCCCATCAACACCAGTTAAGACCGTGGCCTCCATAAATTTAGCCTTTGAAAAGCCCTAAGTTAAGGCACCTGGATTCAAAGCTTTAACCAAGCTCTTAATCCGTGGCTTAAGACCACTAATGAAACTGGATATATAATAGGATTCATCAGCTCCGGAGTAACTGTCAACATCCTTGCTCTCAAATTCTCAAAATGAGTCATATAATCTCTCACAGATGAAGTCTGAGTTAGCTTATTAAAATGATCAATCACTTCGCCAGGATCCTCTTTTCCATATCTCTCAAAGAAATCATTCACAAATTCATTCCATGTCAAGCAAGGATTGTTATGAATCAAATTGTAATATCACACTTCATGATCTCCTTGGAGGTACACAACATCTAATTCGACTTTCTCAACCTCATCGATATGATAGAATCGAAAATACCTTTCGCACCTCCTTATCCATGATTGAGGCTGTTTTCCATCGAATGTATCAATCTCCACACGTGGCTAGAATAAATTTTAGGACCCCAGAAGAAGTTTGGTCAGGTAAACCTACTGACTATTCTACCCTATGAGTTTTTGGTTGTGCTGCCTATGCCCATCAATATGAGGGCAAATTAGAACCTAGAGCAGTCAAAGAAGTATTCCTAGGTTACCTTGATGGTGTTGAGGGCTATAAAGTAGGGATTGTTGATGGAATTAAAACTAAGGTCATAATAAGTAGGGGTCTTGTTTTTAATGAATTAAAAGTGCCTTACTTAACAAAAGAAGTAAGAAGTGACCAAGTCCCTAAAATCATAGTGTTTGACTCTGAAAGATATGAGTTTGAAATGAACCCACAGGATCCTATACACCAAAATGGGCTAGAACCAGAGCCAAAAATAAAAACAGGAACCAACACTGAAACTGGTCAAGTAGAACCTGATTAGGAACTTATAAGAGCTAATAGGAGCACTGATGAGAATGATAATGTCATAACTAAAAATAATCGAGACAACTATCAGTTGACTAGGGATAGAATTAGGACAGATGTTAGGCCACCAAACAGACTGGTATATGCAGATTGCATTGCATATGCCCAGAATACACCATTAGAGTATATAGAATCTGAACCATTGACATTGAAAGAAGCTATCAACAACCAACATTCAACAGATTGGTTGAATACTATGATGGCCGAAAAGGAATCACTTAAAAATAATCAAACCTGGACTGTAGTACCAAAACTTTTGTGCAAACAGCCAGTTGGGTCAAAATGGGTTCTTAAGGTTAAAGAGCCCAGTATACCAATAGAGAAGCCTAGGTTTAAGGTTAGACTAGTAGCGAAAGGTTTTACCTAAAAAAAGGGCATCGAATGTAATGAAATATTCTCGTCAGTTGTTAAGCATACAACAATAAGGGTCCTAATGTCCTTGGCAACAAAGCATGATTTGAACTTAGGACAAATGGATGTAACCACAAACTTTCTGCATGAAGAATTAGAAGAGGAAATATACATGGCCCAACCACAGGGTTTTGTAAAACCTGGAAAAGAAAACCAAGTCTATAGGTCAAGAAAATCCCTATACGGTTTAAAGCAGTCTCCTGGGCAGTGGTACTATCATTTTGACCATTTTATGATAAAAAATGGCTGCACCCATTCAATTCATGATGTGTGTTTCTATGTGAACAATGTTGAGAAAGACTATTTGATTTATTTGCTTATATATGTTGATGATATGCTTGTTGCTCGTAAAAGCATGACTAAGATTTGCAAGTTAAAAGATCTTCTTAAAAAGAATTTCGACATGAAAGATTTGGGAAATGCTAAGAAGATTTTAGGAATGGAAATGAGAAAAAACAGAGATTTAAAAACAATACATTTATCTCAACAAAATTATTTGGAAAAGGTAATAAAGAGACTCAACATGATTGGTCCAGAACCAATCAGATTTACCATATCTTCATACCATAAATTTTTAGCAGATCAAAGTCCCAAAATTGACTAATAATTAACTGAAGTGACAAGGTTACCTTATGCTAATACTATAGGGGTTTGTATGCAATGATCTGTATAAGACCAAACCTAGCTTACCTTATTAGTGTTTTGTCTAGGTTAATGTCTAACCTAGGGAAGGAACACTAGAATGGAGTAAATGTGTTCTTAGATATATTAAGGGTACTGTCAGTTTAGGGTTAACATTTGGGAGAAAAGAAATAGAGCTTAAGTTGTTAGGGTACATGGATAAGAGAAAATCTGCTAGCTCTAATATCTTCACTTTGAATGGTGGGGCTGTCAGCTGGAGATCTAAGCTTCAGTAGGTGACAATGCTGTCAACAATTGAGGCTAAGTTCTTAGCGCTGTCAAATGCTATCAAAGAAGGAATTTGGCTAAGTGAACTACTAGCTAAACTTAGATTGGGCTTAGGGGTACCTATTATATACACTGACAGTCAGTCAGCCCTAGCACTCAGTAAAACTTTTGTGTACCATAACAGAATGAAACATTTGGTTGTTAGGAGACACTTTGTAAAAGAATAGCTAGAATACGAGACAATTGGACTGCTGAAAATTTCAACAGAAGATAACCCTGTGGATATGGGGACTAAGGTTGTGCCTCTAATTAAGTTAGTGAAATGAATTAACTTAGTTCAGAGCTTTTGAGATCGTGGTGGATACCAGGACCAGGTTCTATCCCCCTTATTACTAGAGTGAGTCCAATAGTTAGCTTATATAGTAATCAAGTACAGAATTATTGATATTTGGTTGCTACAACATTCCACCTTATTAAACCCGTCAATGGCATGAATGGTAATTAAGTAGACGTCCAGGGGTCTTTCCGCCTCGAAAATGGATTTTCTCGCCTTTTGATCAATTAACGTTGTGCCCTTACCCATCCCTGCCTGCTTCGCATTTCGCGCTGCCCTGTCTCTAGTTGGTTGCCTGAAGCTTCCTCTACAAGCTTTCTTAGACGCTCCTTCTCCTCTAATCTAACGGCTATTAGCTTGCCATGCGTCTTAATCTTGTCGATCCAATTTGTGTTTCTTAGGGTGAAAGAGGACCATTGATTTATGCCTCATGAATAGCTGAGATCTTGGCACCAGTGGCAGCACACGGATTAAGCTTTGTCTATAAATAGGGAGAGGTTCCCTGGCACTGTTACTTTTCATTTTCTCTCTCCTCCTATCCTTTGGTGAGTTTGAGTGTTTTTGGTGTCATTTCTTCTCCTCCACCAGTTCCTTTGGTGGCTTAGCCTTGCCTAATTGCGATCAAGGTGCTCTTAGTGGCATTGATGGCTTTCTGAGATTTCTTTAGGCTTTAGTCTTTGAAGCTTATGTATGAAAGAGTCTGTAATTTGTAGCTTAGGTTATGATCTGGTCTGTAATTTGTAAATAGTTTCTGTTTGTAATAATATAAGTAGGCCTTTCTAGTGATAGGGGATTATGAATGTAGGTCATATAGGGTTGAACCACGTAAATCTTGTGTTCCTCATTGTTATCGTTGATTTACTTCTATCATCGTTTGTAATCTCATATCAAATCTTAGGTTAGAGTCACTTTCAAGGACAATTCTAAAGATAGAAAAACCTAACACACTGGCAACAATAATTTTTACTATGACAATAATAACTTCGTATATTTAATATTATGAGTTTTGAGATATCTTGAACTACCATGGCATTTTTTTTAGACATTTAACATTTGGTAATATGTTTTACTATGCATCATATCAGTTGAAAAAAAATAAAAGAAGGAAAAAATTTTTGTAAGTAGCATTATCATCAACTATTGGCGTTAATATTCCCACAAAGATATAGTCTTGGGGTCTAAGCACCAAGCCACATCAACTTGTGACAACAGCTGTTGAGTTGAGTAGATAACACTTGAAAGCTATGTAAGATTGCACTTGTTTAGTCGGGTTATTTTCAAGTAAGATATAATTAAATAATTAGATTTTTTTTTGATAATTAGTGACAAAGTTGGAATATAAAATATGTATCTTGCATAAATAAGGTCTGACCCAACCGATATTAAAATGAGAATTTAGTAATTTAGATGTGATTTAGAATACATAAAATTGATTTATTTTTTTTGTATTGTTTGCGTTTCTAATGTTTGTTTCACTTTCACGTACTGGCACTGAGTGTCATTGAGGACTTGTACTTCATTTCTTATTTCAAAAGGACTTACACTCAATTGTTGAAAAATGGATGGAATTCTAATTCCAATTTAAGGGTTTAAAGCGCAATTACAATTCTACTCACAGTCCCAATTTACTGGATCCCAATTTGATGAAATCAAAAGATAAATAACAGAAATGAAAAATATTAAGGCCCCATTTGTTTCAAAGGAAAAACATATTCTTGAAAATGGTTTTCCTACTTTTCGTTGTTCAATGCACTTTTTAACGGAGAATGTTTTTGGAAGGAAAAGCTTTTCCTCCAAAAATGGGGGAAATGTAAATAAAAGAAAGGAAGTCATCATTCCTAGTTGTTTAAAAAGTTTTTGGGTATACGTTGGTATAATATGGATAACAGAGAAACGAATTAAATGGGATCATAGATCGCTAAAGGTAATAATGTGAGATAAGGACATCAAAAATAATGATAAATCGGGTCTTATCTTGAAAAAAATTATGTGATCCAATTTGATTTTCTGCTATTTTATATATTAAAGGTCTTTATTACTTCATGATATAGTAAATATGATCACGAAATAAAGTTTACATCAATCCAAGTATAAGAAAACTATTTATCGATTTACGTTTTCTTGTAATTACTTTTTCTTTCAAATATATATTTTTGGCAATCAATCATTTAGGTAGCCTGAGGTTTTAACGATATATCAAAAAAATAATCTAAATTTTTACTATATACAATGAGATACTCTGAGATTCCAGGACTTTACAACTCAAGTACCTTGAAGTTTAAGAATTTTACCAATTAGGTACCATTTGTCAAAGTTCGATAGATTTTTATTAGAAATTACTAATGTGGAACATAATTATAATAATATATGTATTATCTATCATAATAATAGGATTTTTAATTGTAAAATGCTAATATGACACATTATTTTACTAATATGTAGATATGTTCCATCATAATTCAGTGATTTTTTCCATAATTTGCTGGATTTTTGTTAAAAATCTTGATATAATTATATATATGATTGTAATCACGTACCACGTCAATGTTCTATAATGAAAATTGATTAGACTTTTTTAAAAATTCACCATGCTCAATACTTGAAAGTTAAAATTTTGAAACATCAAGCGCCTCATTGTATATTTCAAAATATTTAGGTTATCTTGGTGATAAATGGTCAAACCTTAGGTTGCTAGGTGATAAATTTCCTATATTTTTCATTAAAAAATAACTTCTTTACAATCAAATAAAGCCTATATAACTATAATATACAGTTTTTCTACTTTATGTTATCGTATAACAAGGTACAATATAATTAATGGAAGACTGTTTCTTTTAGAACAAATAAACAATATTATGAGACGGGAGCATGTTTCCCGCCGAAACAAACAACGAAAAATGTTAAGCATAATTTGTTTTTCTTGAAAAGCTTTCTCCTAGGAAAAATATTTTAGGGGGGAAAAATACTTTTACCTCCACAAATGGAGCCTAAATATAATTCTAGCTATCATATTATAAGAAATGCTATTGCCATGCACTTCTGTTTGTTTATATATATATATATGGGTGGCGTTTTTATGAGAGGGTGAGAGCGTGAAAGGAGTCAATCCTGGTCCTCCATTATAATGGATAGCCAAGATTTGTTGGACACTAAAACAATTAACAATTTACGGCCCATACACCTTCATGGGGCAAAAGGAAAGAATGAATAAGGAAAAGAAATTGTTTTTTTTTTTTTTCAATACTTAACAAATCTTGGCCGTAAATCGTTAATTTTTTTTAGCATCTACAAATCTTGGCCGTCCATTACAATAGAGGGCTAGGATTGATTTCTCTTATGCTCTCACCCTCTCATAAGAACGCCACACACACACACACACACACACACATATAATCAGGGAGACAACTCTTGTTAGAAAATTAGGTGTATTTACCAAAGTGGAGCACGAAAACCCATAGGAGCTGAAGGAAACAAAACAACAAACTCCTAGATACTTACCAACACACCAATTTTTGAAGTAGAAAAACATACCCCAAAAACTCAAGACGTCTATACCTACACTAGCTCCTGATAACATGAAGAGCTTACTGAAACACACCTGTATCAACTCCTAAAACACAAATGCCCAATATTCTTGGATAAACCACCCAAATATGACACGATTGGCAACGATCAAGTAGACCCTGATATTACTTGGAATAGCTCAAAGTAGACATTATCAATCTAAAAGTACCACATGTACATATAGGATGGAAACCAAAAATCACATAATCACCACACTTCAAATGAGACACAACTATCAACATCCTGAGATTTCCACACTCATAGCTAGTACTCTTATTGGGATCAAACCGAGGACGGGGCACACGCTAGACTGCAATGCTTTTTTTTTTTTTTTTTTTTTTTTACGGCTAATCCGGAAAAGGATATTGGCTTCAAGAGAGCAAAAGAAACAATGCTTCTTTTGATTATGTTATGTTCTCAGTGAAAATTTCAACGAACTTTAAGTCTGATTCATGGACTTAGCCTATTTAATATCTATATATAAGTTAAGGTAGTATTCAATTCTTAAACCAACTGACATTAACAGAAGTAGCTTATTAAACTTATATGTTAATTTCTTCTCTCTTATTACATTGATGTGAAATTTCTCAATAGGCTTAAAATTTTAAGTATATAGAATATTGCAATAAAATAAGCCACCGACATTTGGGGGAAGGAAATGAGCCTCAAACCTAAGACCACATGTATGGGGCTTGGGTAGCCTACTCGCTACAACAATCACAATAACTCATGTGGAATCCTTAACAATATGCTCCATCATGTAAGATGCAAAAGTCTAGTTCCCCATTTCTTAGAATTTTTTTTTTTTTTAAAAGCAAAATAGCATATATTTACAAAAAAATTAGAAAAATGGCACATCTAAAAATATATTTAGCAAAATGGCATATTTTACTATTCATTTATCGATGCGCGACGTTTGTAAAGGCATACAGCACACTTTTCAAGCTAAAATAGCAATAAAATAATAATAATTGACAAAAGAAAGTTACCTCTTGGCCTGGTGGTTTTGGCCCTTTCTTGGAAAGATGGGAGTCGCGGGTTCAAATCCTCCCGATGCGTTTTTTTTTTATCCTTTTTTTGGGATAAATCACTTTAATTTTATAATATTTGTCCATATAGAATTAATTATACTTCTTACTATTTTTAGAGTTCTTTTTATATGTAATATTAAGTATCATATATTTTAGAAAAAAAATTAAAATAAATAGTTTTGTTATAATAGCTTTATTAGTTTTTGTTAAAGTACACACAAATTATTCATATTTCGAATGACCTATCGACATATTTTGATAATAATAGTCTCAAATATGAAATTATATTATTTTTGTGCACTATTTTAATTTAAAATACATTGATTAATGAAAATAAAGATTTAGATACTAATATTATTGTTAAAAAATACAAAAATCTTAAATTTATTCATATAATAATGTTTATATTTTGATTTGACTTAAGAGCCATATTTTCACTTTCAGTGAAATTATAGGATAAATATATAAATGATAAATTAATTAAAGTAAAAAAATAAAATTAATTTATAATTCCAGCCACCTTCAGTCAAAATTTAGAATTCGCTATTGTAAACTGCCAATTTGACTATATATCACAAAAATATTGATGATATACATTAAATTTATTGAATATCAACTAATTTATTAGTTATTTTCAAAATTGAGTTCTTATATCATATTCTGATACTCAAATCAAAATATAAACATTACTGTATGAATAAATTAAAGATTTTTGTATTTTTTAAAAATGATATTAGTATCTAAATCTTTATTTTCATTAATCAATGTATTTTAAAATAAAATAGTGTACAAAAATAATATAATTTCATATTTGAGACTATTATTGTCAAAATATGTCGATGGGTCATTCAAAATTTGTAAGAGTGCATATGAATAATTTGTGTGCACTTAAATAAAAATTAATAAAGCTATTATAACAAAACTATTTATTTAAATTTTTATCCTAAAATATATAATACATTATATTATATATAAAAAGAGCTCTAAAAATAGTAAAAACTATAATTAATTGTATATGGACAAATATTATAAAATTAGAGTGATTTATCATAAAAAAAGGATAAAAAAAATGCATGGGGATTTGAACCTGCGACCCCCATCTTCTCAAGGAGGGGCTAAAACCACTAGGCCAGAAGGGGAATGCTAATTGTCTCTTGTCCATCATTATTATTCTAGTATTAGGTTAGCTTGGAAAGTGTGTTGTACACTGTTACAAACATCGTGCAGCGTTGTAATCCGTTTGAAACGGTGTGCCATGAGAAGTGAACAATAAAGTGTGCTATTTTATGAAATATTTTTTTAGATGTGCCATTTTTCTAATTTTTTTGTAAATATATGCTATTTTGCTAAAAAAACTCCATTTCTTATGCCTTATCTTTTAGCAAACGAGTTGACTAGGTCATGGGTTGACCCTTGGGGTGCAATAAACTGAACTAGCTCATGAGCATAAAGCTCGAAGAACTCAGCTTGTTTTGATCTTGTGCCAAGTCATCCTGTTTAGCTTACTGAACTTTTGAACTCAATCCTTTTGAAAGCTCAAGCTCGCGAGACTATATGAGTCAATATCAACATAATTTATTAGTTTAAGGGAAATTATTATCTAGATACTTTGAGATTTGACCATTTATAGTCTAAGTACCCTAACATTTTAAAACATACAATGGGGTAGCACTAGCTCTAAAAATTTCACTTAGATACCCTAAACTTTATAAAATTTTATCAATCAGGTATCCTTCTTCCAAAATTCAATAGATTTTCATCGAAAATTCTAAAGTGATACCTAATTCCGACAATATATAGTGTTTTCAATAGAACTTGATTTCTTTACTAGAAAATGCTAATATGACAAATAATTTCGGCAACATATATATAGGTAGTTTACACCGAAATTCAGTGAATTGTTTATCGTAGTTCATTGAATTTTTGCTGAAACATTGACATAAATTATATGTCTTATTATAATCATGCAAATTAGGATTTTTTGTATAAACTTGTCTGATTTGCATAAAAATTCATCAAGTTCACACGTAGGATACCTAAGTGATAAAATATTGTAATCTCATGTCATTGTATATGTTGAAACGTTAGGGTACCTAGGTGATAAATGATAAAACCTTAGGGTACCTAAGCGATAATTTCCTGTAGTTTAAATATGCATAACAGAACCAAGTTTGAGCCTGAATGAGGCTAGAGCCTAAACATGTCTAGATTAAACTTAAATGAGCCTGAATAAGAAAATTTTAGTTTAGGGCTCACTAAGGGTGTTATTGTTATTTTAGCTTATCTTTCTTCAATTTATCTATTTCAATAAGATTTGTCCTGTTAAGATATGCATCCAATTACAGTGAACTATTTGGTTGTACATTGCAAAAAAAAATTTCATAGAATAAAGTGTTGGATATAAGTTTAAAAAATAACTTATCTGTTATAATAAAAAATAACTTAATAATATAAATAGTAGGTAGGAAAAAATTATGATAATGATTAGTCATAGTAGTGGGTTGTAGTGAGTGTAACGACACATGAGCGTGAAAAAGGGCAGTGCTAGGTGTGGACGGTGATAAAAATAAAAGTAGCTCATGTCATGATGGATGCCAATGTAGTCAATTTTCAAACCCTTTTTCTGATACAAGCTGTTAAAAAAAAACCCAATTTTATATCTTTATCTGTTTAATTATGAAAGAGATTTTTAATCTTCATATTTAAACTGTTAAAGAGATGTAAAAAAATATTTTTCTATTAACCAAACACAAGCCCCAAAGTCAACTAGAGTTTTTTTACGGTTTTAAACTGTTAAAAGTTGAACTAAACGCTGCATAAGCTAAATTTGAACTCAATCAAGATGAGCTAAGCTTGAGTTTGAAATTTCCCAACTTGGCGAGCTTCTATCTGAGCCTAAGCTGAGCTAATGACAATCAAGCTAAACCTTGAATCTTGAGCCTCGAGCCTAATGAGCTCGGTCTCAGCTTGACTCTTATACTACCTTAGTTGACCCAGATTGGCCTGTTATCCACCTTTGGTTGTGTGAACCATTTTCGTCTCGGGTACTCCTCTTGTATTGACGCTGGACATTAATTAAACATTTAAAAAAGCTACTTTTGTGGCCCTCCAACATATTGTCAGTGGCAGAAGAAGAGTACCATTTTTAATTGATGCCTAAAGCACCACACCACCTTTTTCTTTAAAAAAAAAAAAAAATCAAATAATATTTTACTGAGTTTGCTTATGCACGCCACTAGACAATTTGTGGGTCCATCTTTCCAAAAAGGAACGAAAAATAATATGCAAATGGGGAGAATGTTATTTTTTCAACTAATTTACTCTTGGTATCTTCTCATAATTAAGTACTAATATACTTAGGTTCAGTTTGTTTAGGGAAAAAAATCACATTCTAAGAAGTGGTTTTCCTCTTTTCCATTGTTTGGGAAATCGTTTACTTACGGACAAGGTTTTTCCGACAAAAAACATTTTCCCTGAAATGAGAAAAAATGACTTCCCTTTGAAAACGGGGGAAGTCATGGTTTTAAGTGGTCCAAAAACTTTCACAGTAATCAACATGCAAATCTAGATTGAATCGAAATAAATCAGACTGGATTATAGACATTTAATGTCACAACATCGGATAAGAATTAGACCGAACAATAAAAGCAGCTCGGATGTTACTTTGTTATAGTTGCGACAGAACAATTTTATTCAAGTTGAATTGTTATATAATATCATACAAGCAAATTATCTAGGTGCCCTAATATTTTAGCACTTACTACATAGGTACTATAATATTTCAGTAATATACAATGATGTACTCTGAAATTTAAAATTTTCTCATGAATCATGTATCTTTTGTCAAAATTTAGTAGATTTTAAATAAAAACAACAATATATATGTACCCTCGGCTGGGCCGCGCGTGGCGGCATGTCATTGGACCTCCGGTGTTACGGCTTCGGTCCTAGCATCGGCGGACGGAGTTCGTCGTTTGGGTGGGCGGGGGTGGCCGTGAAGAGCGAAACGGTGAGGGGGAGAGAGAGAAGGTGTACAGGACACCAGGCCCTGATGGTCTCGCATGGGCTTGAGTCTGGTGGCACCGATTCGGCGCCAGCTTTGTCGAACGGAGGTCGACATTTGGGTGGCTAGGGGTGGCTGTGAAATGAGAAACGGTGAGGGGGAGAGAGAGAGAAAGTGAACAATTACAGTGGTTCTTGTAGCCACGCGTGGCGAGCTGCTCTAGCGAGGGGTTTGCCTGGAGGAGATCTTTAAAGGTGTAGAGGTGCTTGGTTCATTGGTGAGTCCGGTTTACTAGGTCTGGGGTACGAAATTGGTGTGGGGTGCCAATTAAGTGACTCCGGGCCGTGCATGGTGGGGCTGCCACCTCTCATCTATGGTCGGGTGGTGGTCCTGTGTGTTTAGGAGGGCAATGGGTATTTGTCAGCTTTTGTTGACAGTCCACAAGGATTTATTCAGTTGTTTGGGGCTCCAAAAGCTTCCTAAAGAAGAAGCTCAGGGTGAAGGTAGGCTCTACAGCGTCTAGACAAAAGAGACGCAATTGCATGTTGGAGCTTCAGCTCTCAGGTATGTCTTTCCCTACTTTCTCTATTTTTTTCTTTCTTGGGACGAGCTTCGGACTCATGGTTTCACCTGCGGGCAATGGTTTATTAGCCTAGTGCTAAACTGGTGGCTTCTTGAGCCAATCTGTATCCTTTTTGTGTGATTATGAAGATTCTTGTCTGGAATGTTCGCGGTTTGGCCCGTGGGCCAGCCCATCAGGAATTGGAAGGCCTTATCAGAAAGTTTAAGCCGGACCTAATGGCTATCGTAGAAACGTTAACGAATGAGCAAATAGTTAGGAAAGTACTACCCAGACTGGGATTTGACCAAAGTCAGTATTCCCCGGTGGTTAATCATGTTGGGGGATTATGGCCAGCATGGCACTCTTCAGGGTGCCAGGTGGATATTGTGACCCATGACCATAGGGTAGCCCACACCGTAGTCACGTATTTGGAAGGTAGGAATAAGGGCGTTGTTTCCTTTGTCTATGCCCCAGCAAAAGAAAACGAAAAAGATGGATTCTGGAATACTCTCGTTAACTAGGCTCCCCACCGTGATGTCCCATGGTGTGTGAGGGGTGACTTCAACGAATTGATGAGCCCGACAGATAAAGCAGGTGGCTCTCCACTGCCTGCTCGACGGTGTACTAGACTTAATGAGATTTGTGTAGGTCTTAATCTTGTGGAACTACCGTGGACAGGTTAGAAATTTACGTGGGCTAGGTCTGTTAATGACACCCTTATCCAAGAGAAGCTGGATCGGGCCATGGTTAATGCGGCTTGGACCAGCCTCTTCCCTCGGTCTTTCATTTATAGCGGATTTGGTCCAGTTTCAGACCACACCCTGATCATCCTATGCACGGACGAATCTGGGCTGTCCAAAGCAGCCCCATTCTTATTCCAGGCAGGTTGGGCGAAGTTTAAAACTACAGGGTTCTTAATCAAGCATGCCTGGGCCAATAGGGGGTCCAGAATGTTTGAATTACCCAGAGACTTAAGAACATTAAAAGAAACCTAAAAGAGTGAAAAGAAATTTCTCTTGGGCATCTAAAAACCGAGGTTGAAAAGAATGAGTCTTAGATTCGTGACATTATGGACTTGTTGGAGGGGTGTCCTAACAACCTCCAATTAAACCAGAAACTTAAACGCCTGATCTTGCAATGGGAGAAACTCCTATTCTTTAATCATAAGTATTGGGCGAAATATTGGAGGAAGGAATGGCTCACCAAAGGTGATAGAAATTCGAGCTTCTTCCACGCTACTGTACTTGCTAAGAGAAGGAGAAGAGGGATTATAGAACTAAAGAACGATATTGGCATGTCCATCACAAATAAAGTTGAGATAGCAGATACCTTCATTAGAAAGTTTAAGGCAAGGTTTAGATCCAATGGATCCAGACCCCATTTTCCCTCTTTATCTATGGTGGGAAATAAGATCTCGGAGGAGGATAACAACCTCCTTATTTCCGATGTCACTGATGAAGAAATCAGGAGTGCACTCTTTGAAATGAACAACAATGAGACGCCGGGCCCAGATGGGTTTACGGCCTTCTTTTATCAGAACTACTGGGATGTTACTAGAAAAGATATCTCCCAGGCCATCAGATCTACACTTAGGGGAGGCTCTCTCCTTCGGGAAGTTAACAACACGTTTATTACTCTCATTCCTAAAGTTGATGCACCCCAAACAGTGAATCACTGGAGGCCCATAAGCCTATGTAATGTCTTGTATAAGATCATCGCTAAAATTCTTGCAAACAGGTTAAAACCGATCCTATCAAAAGTAGTGAGCTAATGGCAAGCCCCATTTGTTCCAGGGAGGGCAATCCAGGATAATATCCTTATTGCACATGAGGTGATGGCAAGTTTCAAGAAGAAGCAGGGAAGATCGGGTTGGGCCACTGCAAAACTGGACATGGAAAAGGCATACGATAGGGTTGAGTGGGTGTTTTTGGAAAACAACTCTTTCACATCTAGGGTTCCACGAGAAATGAGTGGGATGGGTGATGGAGTGTGTAATCTCTACATCCTTCTTGTCCTCATCAATGATAAGCCAATGGGATGGTTTACCCCGTCGAGGGGTCTCAGATAGGGGGACCCTTTATCCCCATAGTTGTTCATTCTTTGTCTTGAAGTTTTGGCAGCAAACCTGCAGGAGATGAGTAAAGATAAGAAGTCAGGAATAGGAACCTGAATAGCAAGAGGATGCGAGCCGATCCCTTGTCTTTTCTTTGCAAATGACTGCCTGCTGTTTTGCGAAGATAAGATCGAGGCTGTTCAGAGACTCCAAAGGGTGGTGGATCAATTCTGTGAGGACTCCGGGTTGAGAGTTAACAGGGTGAAATATCTAGTTATCGTTTCTAAGAATATGGACAAAGGCCATAAACAAAGAATAGGGGACATTCTAGAAATCCCAGTCAGTAATGCACTAGAAAGATATCTGGGGTGTGACTTTGGCACAGGGTGCTTCCTTTCTCAGGTGACTGGGGATCTGGTTACAAGGATGAGCACGAGGGTGTCCCGTTGGAAGGCAGGTAACCTTTCAAAAGTTGGAAGGGCTACCCTCATATAATCTACGGTGGAATTAATGTCGAGTCATTTTATGCAATGCTTTAAGCTTTCAAAATCAGCCTGCAAGCAAGGGGACAGAATTAGTCGCCAGTTCTTCTGTAACAAAGACGGCAGGAAGGGGCTGAATATCGCGGCATGGAACAACATCTGTAAACCCAAAGGGGTAGGAGGCTTAGGTCTTAGAAAAATGGAGGCAATCAACCAGGCTTTTTTCTCCTAGCTTGGTTGGAGAAAACTAATGGATGAGGACAACTTGTGGGTAAGATGTGTGAAGAGTAAATATCTTAAGGGTATGCCCCTCCTCGACTACGGGAGGAAGAGTTTTGACTCCCCGGCCTGGAAGGGCATTCTTGGCTCAACACACATCTTAAGAAAAGGGCTGAAATGGAGAATTGGGGATGGGAACGAGGCCAGCTTTTGGTATGACTGGTGGGTTTCATTTGGGCCTTCAATCGACGGATTCGAAGGGGACCAGGGTAGGGTCGATTTATCCCTGAAAGTGGGTGATTTCATTGGAAACGGGGAGTGGAACAGAGAGAAACTTGAAAGAATTGTTCCCCCAGAACGGCTAAATGACATCCTGGGAGTCCCCATTCCTAAGTCCGGATGGAGGACCATCTATGTTGGGGATTCACAAGCACGGGATCCTTCAGAGTGAAATCAGCCACGTGGATGGCTCATAATCTGAACTGGGATGATAGGAGTGGGTGGGAGTTTAAGTGGATTTGGGACCTGAACATCCAGCTGAAGATTAAGATTTTTCTGTGGCAACTGCTTAATGACTACCTAGCCACAGGTTCCCAAATGGCCATGAGAATCCCTGGTTTCGATTCCCACTGTGCGTGGTGTGGGGAGGGAGGAGAAGACATATCTCATCTGTTGCTCAATTGCCCTCATGCTAAAGCAGTGTGGGAGCTGGCCAAGATTACCCAATGGGTAAACCAGCGGTCCTCCCAATCTACGATTGTGGAGGAAATGAGAACGAGGAAGGGGAATCATGAATTTGAAAGATTTGTGGCCCTCTATTGTCACATCTGGAAGGATAGAAATGCTGCTGTATTCAGGAGAGAGAGGGTCAACCCAGAGCAGACCGTCAGCAAAGCCCGCACCATGGTGCTAGAATGGGAGTGCAGAAAAATGCTGAACGATAATTTTGTAACCACGAGAACCACCACAATCAATAGAAGGGGCAACACTTGGGTTTCCTGGTCGCCCCCGGATCACGAGTGGGTGAAAGTGGACTTCGATGGGTCAAAACGAGGAATTGAGGCGGGAGCAGGCTATGTAATCCATGACTGGAAGGGGAGTATTCTATCCTCAGGTTCTAAAAGAACGAGAAATGCGTCCATTCTCGCTACTGAAGCTGTTGCCGCTCGGGATGGCCTGCGGGATGCAATCTTCAAAGGGGCGCAGAAAGTTATTCTTGAAGGGGATAATCAAGTTGTGATTCGAACCCTCCAGGGCCGGTATGAATGCTCGAGTGAAATTTGTGCTATCGTAGATGACATAAGGAAGGCCTACTCTGGGGTTATCCAAGTAAATTTCTCTCATATTTTTAGAGAAGCAAACAAAGCAGCTGATTTCATGACTAACGAGGGTTATAAAAGAGTGGGGTTTGATCCTGGTATTTTGGAGCCCCCCTCTACTCTCTGCCATATTGCCCTCGTTGATGCTTCAGGTCGTCCCTTGCTTCGAGGGCGTCGCTGAAGCTGGTTCCTAGTCTTTACCATCATAAAAAAAAAAGTAATTTTTATTAGAATGTCAACAACCTTTTGATAAAATAATCATAGTTTGTACCACATCAGTTTTTTGGCAGAAATTAGCCTATTTTTAATAAAAATTCGTCAGATTTTAACGCAGCATATACACAAGTGATAAAATTTCTGATCTTAGGGCACGTTATTGTATATATTAAAATGACAGAGTATTTAGATGATAATTGTCCAATTTTAATATACTTGAAAACAGTTTTCCTAATTTATATAGCTTTGACAGTTAAATTTTTTTTTTTTGGTTTTTGTTACTTCATATATGTTATATTGTTACTTATGTTGTCCTATAACAAGTATAAAACGATTGGTGAAATATATATTTTTTTAAAACATACAAGAAATCCTTAAAATGGGGAATTAAGTTTTGCTTTGAAACAAACAACGAAAAACCCCACTTGAAATTTATATTTTCTTAGAAAACTTTTTTAAAGAAAAATTAATTCCTAAATTCTACTTTTCTGTCAAAACAAAAGGAGCCGCTGTTGTTGGCACCTAATTATATAATTAGGGTCCCAGTTTATTGCCTGCTTTCTCAAGCATTATTTGGTGGCCCTTCTAATTTTTTTGCCAATATGCTTTTTATATTTTCAAGTGTTACGTCAATTGAAAAAATTGGATCTGAACTTGTTGAGAATATAAAATCAAAAAACTAAAAGAACATCTTAAATAAAATTTTAGACAAAACATAAATAGAATAGTTCAAGAATATTTTGAATTAAACCAAGACAAAAACCAACAAATGAAACTTGGATCAAAGTTCACAAAACTTAGATAAACTTATTGAGAGTTTGATGAATATTTCTTTTGATCCAAATACTTGGATCAACAACATAAAAGAAAAAAAACATTTAGAAAGGATAACGACTTGATATTTTGGATCCAAAATACTTGAATAATTTTCATCAGTATACTAAACTATTCATAATACATGAAGAAAAATGGAGTCAAAAGGCTTTACTATGAACCTAGGAATTCTAAACTAGTAATCAAAATCCAAAGTAAACTCCTAATTGAATGGGGGCTATTACTATGGTCGGTTATGCTAGGAGAGAAGAGGGGGCACTAGATTAACCTACTAATTACACTAGTAATTTGCAAAATGCTAGGGAATATGCTATATGCTAGATGCTGGGCAATATTTTAAGTATAAAATACAAGGAATAAATACAAAATACATGTAAATACAAGAATAGTAGAACTCATATTTCAACACTTCTCCTCAAGTTGGAACATATAAACTTATGATGCCCAACTTGAAGGAGGGAAGAAAATAAGGTACAACCAAGAGCTTTTATAAAAAAAAAAAAATTTTTGGCAATTTGACCGATTAGCGAACAAATAAAGTGATTAGAACCTTTGATAGATTGCCTTGAGAACTGTGTAAAATGGCTCAGTGTGCTACTAGAATCCTATAATTTTCACGTCATCAAAACCTAGAGTCGGGGATGATGGCTCTATAGAATGAGGTGAACATTAATAAACTATCTCTCTCCAAAGTTTAAATAGGCAAGTAAAGGTCTAAAAATAATTTTATATTCTAACATGTTTCCTTATACAAATAGTCATTGAGCTTGAAATGTATGGATGTTGAACATGCACATCTCATTAATTTGTGTTAAAAGTATATTAATATTAAGAGTATAAGTTACGGAGATTTGAACTCTCAATTTGCAATCTGTCAATCATTGGACCTTTAATATTATGTCATATTAGTAATTATAATTTCATGAGCCATAATTTTATATTACATACATTAAGCGCACAACTATTCTTTTTTTTTTTTTTAAGCACACAATTGTAGATGTTTTATGTTTATTCATAATTTGTTTTCCTAAAATGTTTTTCCTTTGTTTGTCTAGATGTACGCTCGATGCCGAACACCTTTATGCTTGCATTGTGTGCCATTCACATCAAAATAACAGAGTTTTATAATATTTGCAATGGTATTGCCATCGTCCACATAAAAAATATTGTCATCAGAGCGCTAATGTGACTTATAATGAATAATAGTCATAAATTTTTATAAAGGTGGTTTAACATTAACAATTTTATCGTAATAATAACATTACCCTATTGCAATCTGGTATGCTTTGAATATTTCATCATTTACATATTGAATTTTCCAGCAACACTTGGTCATCAAGTTAAATTCTTCCTATGTTATATACTTAAATCCATATAGTCCCTGTGATAATCGAAATATTTAATAAATAAATTTGGCCACTTGGATTAAAATTTTAGTTTCATTTATTATAGAGAAAAGAAAATTTTATCACGAACTATATTCTTTGTCTTGTTATAACTAGGAACATATTATACTAAAAAAGATGAAAATAAAAATACAAACTCAAATATAATTAATGAAAAATAGTAAGTATTGTATTCTAGAACTCATGAATCAGATGAGTTTATCTTTTCTTCAAATATTACTCAATTTATCTCAATCTCTCAATTCTTTCTGTTTTTCCCCCTTTCTCACTTTTTCTCTTCTTTTTGCACACTTTCTTTTTCACCAAAACACACAAAATATATATATGCTTGTGGTGAAATCATTAGTCATCACTTTCTCATGGTTTTGAGACACGCAAGTAATTATGTGTCATACATACAAAAATTGACAATAAATATACACATACATACGTTGTATATATATGTGTATATATGTGTATACATATGGGCCTTTTACACAATTTTTGATTTTTTAGGACATTTGATAATATCCGAATTCAACTATAAAAGTTGTACCCAAAAAATATCCCATATTAACAATACTCCCCCTTTGACTATTTTTCTTTAAGACATTACGAGACAAAAACTTTTGAAAGAGTATAGTGTCTGAATACGCTTTTTACACTGCCTCGTTAAAAACCTTCCCAGGAAAAATCCAGTGGTAAAAAGAAAACCATAACCAAGGGAAAAAGAGTATAGTGTGTATTTAATTCCCCCTCATATGAACATATTAATAAGGGGCATTCCTAAGTCGATGCATACCAATCTTGTGAACTAGCTTCTCAAATGTTGTTGCTGGCAATGTTTTCGTGAATAAATCTGCAAGGTTTTCACTTTAGCAAACTTGATGAACATCTATTTCACCCATCTTCTGGAACTCCTGTGTAAAGAACAACTTTGGTGAGATATATTTAGTTCTGTCTCCTTTAATATATCCACCTTTGATTTGAGCAATACATGTAGCATTATCTTCATACAGTATTGTCGGGCTCCCCCTGATTGTTGGAAGGCCGCATTCCTTTGAACACGTTGAATAAGAGATCTCAACCATAAACATTCCCTACTCGCTTCATGAAGTGCAAGTATTTCAGCATGATTTGAAAAAGTTGCTACTATTGTTTGTTTTGTTGATTGCCTAGATATAGCCGTGTTACTATAGGTAAATAAATATTTTGTTTGTGAATGACCTTTTTGTAGATTAGACAAATATCTAGCATTTACATATCTAACAAATCTTGGACTTGATTATTTCAAATAGAATAATCCTATATCAAATGTACCACAGAGATACCAAAATATATGTTTAATCCCATTCCAATTTCTTTGGGTAGGAGTTGAGCTATATCTTTCTAAGAAGTTAACTGAAAAGGCTATATCTAGTCTCGTGTAGTTAGCAAGATACATCAGTGCACCTATTGCACTTAGATATGGCACTTCATGACCAATAATTTCTTTGTTATCTTTTCGAGGGCGAAAAGGGTCCTTGTCTACATCAAAGGATTGGATGACCATTGGGGTACTCAATGGACATGTCTTATCCACATTGAAATGTTTTAGTACTTCCAATGTATAAGCAGATTAATGGACTAAAATTTCATTAGATAATGCTCTATTTGTAGGCCAAGATAATATTTTGTCTTTCCAATATCTTTCATTTCAAACTCCTTATTCAGATACCCAATAGCTTGTTCAATCACTTCAGAAGTTTCTATGATGTTTAAATCAGCCACATAGATTGCAACGACAGCAAATCCAAAATTCGATTTCTTAATAAAAATACATGGGCTGACAAGATTGTTTACATATCTCTCTCTCAGAACGTATGTACTAAGACGATAATATCCCATTCGCCCTGATTGCTTTAATTCATAAAATGATCTCTATAATTTGATTAAACATAGCTCTCGAGGTTTTGAGCCATATGCATCTGGCATTTGTAGTCTTTCAGGGACTTTCATATAGATATCATTATCAATTGATCCATATAGATAAGCTGTTACCACATCAATAAGATGCATGTGATCCATCTAAATGTAATTGCATTCATTACTGATGAATATGTCTCTTCATAATCAATTCTTGGGCTTTGTGAGAACTCTTGAGCTGCAAGTCATGCTTTATATTTGATCACCTCATTCTTTTCATTTCTTTTTCATACAAATGCCCACTTATAGCCTATGGGTTTTGAATTTTCAGGCATTTGGACTACAGGTCCAAAAACTGCACGTTTTGCAAGTGAATCTAATTCCGCTTGATTTGCTTCTTTCCATTTCGATCAATCATTTCATCTTTTGCATTCTTGAAAAGATTTAGGTTCAAGATCTTTACCTTCTATGGTCAAATTAGTGGCCATGGTATATGCAAACACTTGATCAATAATCGTTTTATTTCGATTCCATCATATGACAGTAATAATATAGTTTATTGAGATTTCCTCATTCTCGATATTTTCATTATTTTCAAAATTCCCAATGACTTGATACCCTTGAGGAACCATTTCGTCCTTTGTATTTGTTTTCTTGGATTTGCATTTGTTTCTCTTCAGGATTTTTAATAAGGGAGCCAACTTGGCTATTTTGCTCTCTTTATTTCTTGGGTTCTTATCTTTAGAACCAACCGGTTTAGCATGCTTCTGGTGTGAATTAGACATACTTTCCAATGTCTTAGAAGGCTGTTTATTTGAAATATCAATTCGAACAGTAGCATTCATAGCTAGAACATGTGACTTGGTCACTCTTTTTCTATCAATGAATGTATCTGGTAATTGGTTTGCTATATTTGGTAAATGGATAATTTTATGAAGTTCCATTTTACATTGATTTGTATACTGATTAAAATTTGATATCGATGATGCATTCCACACAATTTCTAGCTTTTCCAGCTTTATTTTTCCTCCCGTAGTTCTAGAAATCGTGCTGTAAAAATCTCTCCCATCAATGGTTCAAAATATTTTATAATTGCCGGAGATTCAAACCCAGCATAAATTCCAAGCCTTTTTTGTGGATCGATCTTTGTGTGCTGGGGTTTTGCTATTGGAACATACACAACGCAACCAAAAGTTCTTAGATGGGAATATTTAGTTCTTAACCAGAAACAAGTTGCAGTAGAGAGTATTTGTGATAAACAGTTGGCCTAGTACAAATCAGTGCTGCAGCATGTAATATAGCTGACCTCATGCAGAGTTAAGCAATTTTGTTTTCATGAGCAATGGTCTAGTAATTAATTGTAGACATTTGATCAAGGATTTCGTAATACCATTTTGTGTATGCTAGTGAGCCACATGGTGCTCAATTGTAATCCCAATTGACATACAATAGCCATTAAAAGCTTGGGATGTAAATTCTCTTGCATTATCAACACGTATCTTTTTGATTGTGTAATCCAAAAATTGAGCTCGTAATCGGATTATTTGTGCAAGGAGTCTCGCAAATGCCATAATGCGAGTAGATAATAGAGAGATATGTGACCAACATGTTGAGGCATCTATCAACGCCATAAAGTATCAAAATTGTCTGCTTGATGGAATAATAGGCCCACATATATCTCCTTATATTCATCTAAAAATGTAGGAGATTCAATCCTAATTTTTGTTGGGGATGGCCTAGTAATCATTTTACCTTGGACACAAGTAGCACATGAAATTTCATCAGATGAAAGAATCTTCTAGTTCTTAAAGAATGCTCTTGAGAATATTCAATGATTTTTCTCATCATCGTTACACCTGGATGGCTCAGACAATCATGCCTTACGGTGAACATTTTATAATCAGCTAACATCGGGTTAACTACTGTATTTGATTCAATCGGGTTTATATAAGTATATTATAACCCAGAAGAAAGTGTTGACAATTTTTCCACCTTGTTCTTTCTTCCTGAGGTAAACGACGTAACATAAAGATATTATTTATCATCCTCATTTATTGTCCCATTGTGATAATCATTACGGCTAATATCTCGAAAACTAATTAAGTTTTTTTTGTAATCTACAAGGAAATAGAACATCGCTTATGTTTAATTTTGTTCTTCCAGGAAACATTACATGGGCTCTTCTCAACTAAATTTGAAACAACCGATATTATTTTAGCATTCGCTTTAGCTAATCGTGACTGGGAAAAATATATTATTCTTTTAAGGATAGTGTGTGTCAATGCACTGTTAGCTAGACATAAATCTCCATCTTTGACCAAATTCATGTTTCTTCAAATATAAAATATATATTTATTAGTGGAACTCTATTTATGTTATGCATTAATAAAATTACAAAAGTGCATGGAATAAAGTATTTCAAAGTGACTATAATATAATAATACTTTTGAATTTTTCTTTATAAATATAGTTGATCATGCTTGATTTTATTAAAAATAACTAAATAAGATTAAATATTAAAAATATGATATTGTACTAAATTACACACACCAAAAAAATTACACACACCAAAACGATATTATTCCATTAAAGTATGCCTAACTTTAATGCAAAAGACATAACTGAAAAAGCAAAAGACCTTATTCCAATTTAATATTTCCATCGCCTATCAAATGATCAATTCTTTTACTAGCATCCTCAACGAAATCAGAAATATCAAGATGCGTCACATTAAGTGGAGAATGATCCTTAACAAAATTTGTTTCTGCATTTTTCCTTTCTCATTCAATCATGCTTGATCGAGGTTCACTAAATGTTCAACCATACGATAGGTACGCGACTAATGACCTTTTATACAATAGTGATAGCAATTTGCTTCCACATCTTTAGACAAATTTTTTGATGGATTTTCTCCCTTTTATATTTCTCTCCACTGTTGCTAGACTTCTTAAACTTTGGTCCATTTTGATTGCCATGGTGCCAGTTATTATGATCATGGCTATAACCTTGTCCATAGCTACAACCATGGCCACGTCCGCGACCACGACTATGGCCACTATTATATGTATCATTGTCGTGAGATGTAGCATTCACTTCAGGGAATAGCTGCGACCCAGTTGGTTGTGACTGATAATTTTTCATTAACAGTTCATTATTTTGTTCAGCAATAAGAAGACATGAGATTAACTCTGAGTATTTTTTGAAATTCTGCTCTCGATATAGCTGCTATAGGAGCATATTCGAGACATGAAAAATAGAGAATTTTTTCTCTAACATATCCTCCTCTGTAATAATTTCTCCGCATAATTTCAGTCTAGGGGTAATACTAAATACTGTAGAGTTGTACTCACTAATAGTTTTAGAATCCTACAGTTGAGGTGAATCCATTCATAGCGAGCTTTAGGGAGGATCACATATTTTTGATGATCAAATCTCTCTTTTAAATTTAGCCAAAGGATTAGCGCGTCGTTTATAGTGGATGCTCGGCTTTTAATCCTTCATGAATATGATGCCTGAGAAATATCATTGTTTTGGCACAATTCTCCATTGATGCGCTATTTCTACTTTCAATTGTATCTCCGAGATATATAGCATCAAGGGTCCAAGGTAAATAATTTTTTTTCATTTATATTAAGAGCAATAAACTCAAACTTAGTAAGATTAGCCATTGAAAATCACAAAGATTAGGTTATGATAACTTTACGTCAAGCTTAGGATAATCCTAAGCTGGTTAGAGATTCGTGCTGATAATGTGTTATAAAAGTAGGGACATATTATATTCAACAGGGCGACAATAAAAATACAAACTTATAGGAAGCAAGTAAGTATTTTAATCGAAAACAAAGGAACCAGAAAAGTTTTTCTTCACTTCAAATATTACTTAATTTCTCTCAATCTCTCAATTCTTTCTGTTCTCTCCACTTTCACACATTTTTTTTCACCATAACACACACACAAATATATATATATATATATATATATATATATATATATATATATATACATGCTTGAGGTGAAATCATTAGTTTTCACTTTCTTATGGTTTTGAGACACGCAAGTAATTATGTGTTACACATGCAAAAATTGACTATACATCTACATATATTGTATGTATGTGTATGTATATGCATACATATAGGCCTTTTACATAATTTCTAATTTTCTAGGACATTTGATAATATCCAAATTCGACCATAAGAATTGTACCTGAAGAACATCCAACATTTACAACATTGTTACAAATATAGGGAGATATTATACTCAAAAGAACAGGAATAAAAATACAAACTCAAATATAATTAGAGAAAATAGCAAGTATTTTATTCCAGAACTCAAGAACCAAGAAACTTTTTTCTTCTTTTCAAATATATCTCTCAATTTCTCTAGCTCTTTCTTCTTCTTACTTCACTTTCTCTGTGCTTTTCTCGACAATATAATTGAAATATATATACCCAAAATACTGAAAGACGAGTAAGCTTAAGCGCTTTGGTAAAGTTCCAAGTAGAATTGCAAGTACCTCATGCATCACACACACACACACACACACACACACACACACACACACACACACACATATATATATATATATATATATATTTCTGATTTTATAGGATATTTAATAATATCCAAATTCGACCACAAAAATTATACCCGATGAATATCCAATATTTACAACATTTGCCTTTTGGATATTCTCCTTTGAAAAATTACGGGACAAAAACTCTTGAAAGAGTATAGTGTCCTAGTTATATATGCTTTTTAAACTATCTCGTTAAAAACCTTGCTAGGAAAAATCTAGTGGGACAAAAACTATTGCGAAGGAAAAAAAGAGTATAGTGAGTATTTAACTCCTCCTTATGTGAACATATTAGTAAGAGGCGTTCCTGTGTCAACGCATACCGATCTTATGAACTAGTTTCTCAAAAGTTGTTATTGATAATGCTTTTGTGAATAAATCTGCTAGGTTCTCACTTGAGAAAACTTGATGAACATCTATTTCTCCCATCTTTTGGAGCTTGTATGTAAGGTAAATATTTGGAGAGATATGTTTAGTTCTGTCGCCTTTAATGTATCAACCTTTGATTTGCGCAATACATGCAGCATTATCTTCATAGAGTATTGTCGGACTCCCCCTGATTGTTGGAAGACCGCATTCCTCTTGAACATGTTGAATAAGAGATCGCAACCATAAACATTCCCTACTTGCTTCATGAAGTGCAAGTATTTCAGTATGGTTTGAAGAATTTGTTGTTGTTGTTTTTTTTGTGGATTACCAAGCTATACTAATATCTCCATAGTTGAATAAATATCCTGTTTCTGAATGACTTTTATTTAGATCAGACAAATATCCAGCATTTGCATATCCAACCACTTTTGGATTTGATTGTTTAGATAGAATAATCCCATATTAGGTGTACCACGAAGATATCAAAATATGTGTTTAATCCCATTCCAATTTCTTTAGGTAGGAGTTGAGCTATATCTGCTAATAAGTTAACCAAAAAGGCTATATTTGGTATTGTGTAGTTAGCAAGGTACATCAGTGTACATATTGCACTTAGATATGACACTTCAGGGCCAAGAATTTCTTCGTTATCCTCTCAAGGACGAAAAAGGGTCCTTATTTTTATCAAGGGATCGAACGACCATTGGGTACTCTATGAATATGTATTATCCATATTAAAATGTTTTAGCACATTTTCTTTATAAATTGATTGATGAATAAGGAATCCATCAATTAAGTGCTCTATCTGCACGCTAAGACAATGTTTTGTCTTTTCGGGATCTTTTATCTCAAATTCTTTATTCAGATATGCCACAGCTTGCTCAATTGCTTAAGAGGTTCGTATGATGTTTAAATCATCAATATAGAATGTGATTATAGCAAATCTAAAATTTTATTTCTATATAGAAACATATGGGCTCACGGAATTGTTGACATGTCCCTCTCTTGGAAGGTATGTACTAAGACAATTGTACCACATTCGTCCTGATTGTTTTAATCAATACAATGATCTCTTTAATTTAATTGAATACAGCTCTCGAGATTTTGAGCTATATGCATCTGGTATTTATAATCCTCCAAGAAATTTCATATAGATATTATTATCAAGTGATCCATATAGATAAGCTGTTACCACATCCGCAAGACACATGTGGAGACTTTCAAAAACTGCCAGGCTTATTAAGAATCTAAATGTAATTGCATCAATTACTGGTGAATATGTCTCTTCATAATCAATTCTTGGCCTGTGTGAGAAACCTTGAGCTACAAGTCGAACATTATATCTGACTACCTGATTCTTTTCATTTCTTTTCTATACAAATACCCACTTGTAGCCTACGGGTTTCTTGTTTTCAGGCATTTGGACTACAAGTCCAAAAACTACACATTTTGCAAGTGAATCTAATTCTGCTTGAATTACTTATTTTTATTTTGGAAAATCATTTCTTTTTTGGAATTTCTCAATAGATTTAGGTTCAAGATCTTTACCTTCTATGATCAAATCATTGGCCATAGTATATGCGAACACTTGATCAATAATCGCCTTATTTTGGTTCCATGGTATGCTAGTAATAGCATAGTTGATCGAGATTTCTTCATTCTCGATATTTTTGCATCATTATCACAATCATCTAGTACTTGATATCCTCGAGGAATCATTTAATCTCTATAACTTTTTCTTGGATTTGCATTTGTACCTCTTCGGGGGGTTTCCTCTTTAGGAGTTTTAATAGAGGAGCCAACTTGTTTATTTTGATCCCTTTTCTTTCTTAGATTCTTATCTTTAGAACCAACAGGTCTACCATGCTTCTGACATGAAGCAGACGTACTTGCCAATGTCTTAAAAAATAGTTCATTTGAAATATCAGTTCGAACAGGAGCATTCATAGCTGGAACATGTGACTTGGTCATGCTCTTTATATCAACGAATACATCTAGTAATTAGTTTATAATATTTTGTAAATGGATAATTTTTTGAACTTCCAATTCAAATTGATTTGTACACTAATCAAAATGTGGTATTAAAGACGCATTCCATGAAATTTCATGCTTTTTGAGCTTCAAATTGTCACCCCCTAG
The DNA here is from genome assembly GCA_018398585.1 of Simmondsia chinensis. Classification (NCBI taxonomy): domain Eukaryota; kingdom Viridiplantae; phylum Streptophyta; class Magnoliopsida; order Caryophyllales; family Simmondsiaceae; genus Simmondsia; species Simmondsia chinensis. Next base: position 12,328,442 of record JAGTTD010000009.1, on the reverse strand, counting down.
TTCGGGAAACATTGTTTCTCAGACTTACAATCTGCCAATCGCGTTGTAAGAATATCTCAAGTCAATGGTTCAAGATATTTTATAATAGATGGAGATTCAAACCCAACAGAGATTCCAAGTCTCCTTTGTGGACCTATTTTTGAGCTCTGGGGTGGAGCGATTGGAACATACACAGCGCAACAAAATTCGTAGATGGGATATATTTGGTTCTTGACCAGAAACATGCTACAATGAGGAGTATTTGTGAAAAGAAGTTGGCTTAGTACGAATTAGTGATGTAGCATGTAATATAACATGCCTCCATGCAGAGCTAGGCAACTTTGTTTTCATGAGTAATGGTCCAGCAATTAGTTGTAGACGTTTGATCAAGGATTCTGTAAGACTATTTTGTGCATGCTAGTGGGCTACAGGGTGCTCAACTGTAATCTCAATTGACATACAACAACAACAACAACAACAACAACAACAACAACAGTTCCAGTGCCTCATTCCCGCATATGTGGGGTCTGAGGAGGGTTGATGTACACAACCTTCTCCTTTCTGGGGGCTACCCTAAGAGAAGGCTGTTTCCAAGGAACCCCAACCTAAGAAGCTAATCGTTATCATATCATCCGCATAAGCCTGGCAGCCTACCAGCAAGATAGCAACACATCAATGAGAGCTGGTGTAATCCCAATTAAAATACAATAGTCATTAAAATCTTAGGATGTAAATTCTCCTGCATTATCAAGCGGATCTTTTTGATTGTGTAATCTGAAAATTGAGCCCGTAATCGAATTATTTGTGCAAGGAGTCTTGTAAATGCCACATTGCATGTAGCTAATAGACAAACATGTAGATAATAGACAAACATTGACCAACGAGTTAAGGCGCCTATTAACACCATAAAGCATCGATATGGTCCACATGATGGAATAATAGGCCCATATATGTCTCCTTGCATTCTTTTTAAAAGCGTAGGAGATTCAACCCAAAATTTAGTTGGGAATAGCCTAATAATCATTTTACCTTGAGCACATGTAGTACATGAAATTTCATCAGGTGAAAGAATCTTTTGGTTCTTTAATGAATGTCTATAAGAATTTTCATTGACATTTCTCATCATCGTTATGCCTGGATGGTGCCAAACGGTCATGCCATAAGGTGAACATTCTGTAATCGGTTAACTTCTTGTTAACCACTGTATTTGAGTCAATCGGGTTTATTTAAGTATAATATGACCCAGAAGAAAGTGCTAACAATTTTTCCACTATGTTTTTTCATTCGAGGTAAGCGATGTAATATAAAGATATTCTTTATCACCCTCATTTATTATCTCAATATGATAACCATTGCTACAAATATCTCCGAAAATTGATCAAGTTTCTCTATGATCTACGAGAAAATAGAGCATTGCTTATATTTAGCTTTGATCCTCTAGGAAACATAACATGTGCTCTTCCAGAGCCTTCAACTAAATTTGAACACCTGATATTGTGCTATAATTTGCGACCAATATATTCTGCTTTTAAGGATAGTGTGTGTTGTTGCACTGTCACCTAGACATAAATCTCCATCTTTGACCAAATCTATGTTTCTTGAAATATAAAATACATATGTATTAATGAAACTCTATTTATGTTATGCATCAATAAAAGTACAAAAGTGTAATGAATAAAGTATTTCAAAGGTACTATAATATGATAACACTTTTAAATTTTACTTTATAAATATAGTTGATTAAGCCTGATTTTATTGGAAATAATTTATTAAGATGAAATATTAAAAACATAATATTGTACTAATTTACACACAACAAAACGATATCACTCCATTAAAAGTAAAACAAACTTTAGTACATGGGACATAACTGAAAAACAAAAAACCTCAGTCCAATTTAACATTTCCATCATGTATTAAATGATAAATTATTCCACTAGCATCCTCAAAGAAATTAGAACTATTAAGATGCCTCACATAAAATGGAGAATGATATTCAGCAAAAACTTGTTCATGCATGTTTTCCTTTCTCTTTCAACCATACTTGATAGAGGTTCACCAGATGTTCAGCCGTACAACAAGTATGTGACTAGTGACCATTCATGAGACAACGATATCAATTTGTTCACAAGATGGGTTTTCTCCTTTTTATATTTCTCTTCTTTCTTGCCATACTTATTAAACTTTGGCCCATTTTGATTATCACGGTGCCAATTATTATGACCACAGCTATAAGCTCATCCACTGCCATGACCATAGTCGCGGCTGTGAACAAGGCCAGAGCCACGACTATATGTATCATTGACTTGGAATGTAGCATACACTTCAAAGAATGGATCTGACCCAGTTGGTCGTGACTGAAGAATTTTTATTAACAGTTCATTATTTTGTTCAGCAACAAGAAGACATGAAATTAATTATGAGTACTTTTTGAAGTTTCGCTCTTGATATTGCTACTGCAAGAGCATATTCGAGACAAGAAAAGTAGAGAATGTTTTCTCTAACATATCCTCCTCCATAATATTTTCCCCACATAATTTCATGCGGGGAGTAATACTAAATACTGCAGAGTTGTACTCGCTGACAGTTTTAAAATCTTGTAACAGCAGGTGAATCCATTCATAGCAAGCTTTAGGGAGGATTACATATTTCATATGATCAAACGTCTCTTTTAAATTCAGCCAAATGACAAGTTGGTCCTTTATAGTGAGATAGTCAACTTCAAATCATTCATGGATATGATACCTGAGAAATATCATTGCTTTGGCGCGATCCTCTACGGATGGGCTATTTCCCCTTTTAATTGTATCTCCAAGATTCATAGTATCAAGGTGAATCTCAGCATCAAGGGTCCAAGGCAAATAATTTTTTCCAATAATATCAAGAGCAGTAAACTCAAGCTTAGTAAGATTAGCCATTATAAATCATAAAAACTAGGGAATAATTACTTAACACAAGTATATATAAATCCTTAGCTGGCTGGAGTCTCGTGCTGATAATGTGTTATAAAATTAGGGACATATTATATTCAGATGGACGGGAATAAGAAAATAAACTCAAATATAATTAGAGAAAATGGCAAGTATTTTGTTCCAGAACTCAGGAATCAAGAAAAGTTTTTCTTCTTTTCAAATATATCTCTCAAGTTGTCTCACTCTTTCTTCTTCTCACTTCTCTTCATTTTCTTTGTGTTTTTCTTCACAATACAATTGAAATATATATACCCACAATACTGAAACATGAGTCAACTAAAGCGCTTTGGTAAAGTTCCACACAGAATTACAAGTACCTCATGCATCACGTGTATATATATATATATGGTGGATATCAAATGAGAGCATTTGACTATGGTGAGATATGAAAGCTTAAATCTCAGCCATTGAACTCAAATGAAGGGCTGAGATTGCATATATAAAGAAAAGGAGAGGGAGAGAGAGAGTTTTTAGGGCATTTTCATATGTGCAATCTCAGCCCTTCATTTTGAATTCAATGGCTGAGATTTAAGCCCTCATATCTCACCATAGTCAAATGCTTTTATTTGATATTCACCCTATATATATATGTAATCTTTTACATAATTTTTGATTTTATAAGATATATAACAATATCCAAGTTCGACCATAAACATAGACCCCAAGAATATCTTATATTTACAACAAACATGTCTCATATTTTGTAGAGTTTTTTTCTCCTTGTTTTCAATTACATAAGATAAAAGAATTTGTTTAGTAAAGTATAATGATATACTTTAATCCACATATAGTTGATTTCATATAAAAGGAAGAAACTCAACTATATTAATTGTTAGGTAATTTATCATTAAAATACTTTAAGATTTGAGTATTTATAACTTTTTTACTCATAATTAGAGAGAAAACTCTCGATACAAAATTTGGCCCACCCACCAAAGTGGAGCCCAAGAAAGCACACAAGAGCCCTAAAAAAAAAGAGAGAGAGAAGTAGCTCCCAAAAGTAGAAGAAACACACCCCAAAAATCTAGATGCCTACACTTGCGCAAACTCTTAAAGTACTCAAAGTTTCCAACACTTTTCATATGTGTGTACTTAGTTAAGTCATACAAAGTGTAGAAAGAAACACCAAAACTCAGCTTAATGCTCCGAAATGAAAACACTACAAATCCACTCCTAACCCTGTAACATGATCAAACTATTATTAGACCATACAATCCAAGACTCCACAAAAAAATAGAGAATCATACCTTTTTTGTATGATGGGAGCCACTTGCCCCAACAATATTGTCAATACTCAGCTCGCACTGCCCCAAGTAATTGATGCACAGAGCTATTTAACATAACATAGAGAACCACATTTTTTCCGTATAACTTAATGAACATAATAGTTCAATATATAAAGTGAGGTGTTATGATGTCTGAAATTTTATCATTCAGATATCCTATGTCGAATTCGGTAAACATTTTTCAAAATTCAGCCAACATCTTACAAAAAACTGTCCCTTTTGGTATATAATTATAAAAACAGTTGGAAGTTATGTTAAGTAATTTTGATAAAATTTTAGAAGATTACATAAATATTTACCGAATTCTTACATAAGCTGCTTCTATATCGCCAAAACCATATGGGTCACTACAACATTTTTGGCAAAAGATCAAAATCTAACAGGTACTTATACATATATATCTTAATCGTGCTCCACAACAATATTTTGCATTTAAATCAACTGAATTTTGGCAGAGAGACCTTGTTGATAAAAAAATTTAAATTTTGGGATATATGAATAATAAAATTCTTAAAACTTATATATATATATAGTGGTGGGTTAAGATCTGAAGTTGGTGGGGTTAACTATAATAGAAATTATTATTTTAGTAGGTAATTGGAACTTATCTCTGGCATTAATTGTAACTATACAATGCAATTAAATGTATTGTAGTACTCCAGTGTAGGCAGTTGTCCACTCTCTTATATATATATATATAGGGGACTCAAGTGAGAGGATTTGAGGGTGAGAGTAATTCTAGAATACTCATTTGACTGCTAAATGATTAAAAAAAAAAAAAAAAAACTAGGCACATATGATTTTTCTAGCACCGAACTTGCTATGTTTAAAAAAAAGGTATTGTATTAGTATTAATAAATTTTCAGGCAAAATATAGTAAGACCCACCAAACTTTGGAATTAATCACAACACACTCCTTGAACTTTCGATTTCAAAAAATAGCCCCCTGAATTTTACAAATTAACACAACACACCTCCTGTACTTTCAATTTCATAAAATAGCTCCTGAACTTTATCATTACACAAAACACACCCACTGCACTTTTAATTTCATAAAATAGCCTCTTGAACTTTGTTATTATACACAAGTCACCCCCGAACTTTATTACTAACACAACTCACCCCTTAGATATTAATAAATTTAAAATATAATATTATTTTTTAACTTTAATAAAAATCAAAATAATAAATTTCAAATTAAAAAAAATATCAAATTAGAAATAAGGGATTTTTTTAGTTTTAGACAAAATATAGTGTTTTTAGACAAAAAGTAAGAGCTTTGTATCAAATTGAAAATGAGAGATGTTTTGGTTTTATAAAAAAGATAGGAAATTATGTTTTTAGACGAAAGGTATGAATTTTATATTTCTAGATAAAAGATAAGAGGATTTTTAATATTTACAAAAAATAATTATTTTAATTATTATAGCAAATATATTATAAATTTAAAAGATAATAAAATATTTTTTTTTAATTTCTATAAAAAAATACTATAAGAGAAAATATAATATTTTTTAAAACCTAAATTCAAAAATTAGATTAAAAATTTAAAACTGAAAAAATACATAAAATTAAAAATTTATAATAAATACTAAAAAATATATTTTTAAAAATTAAATTATAAAATTTAAAATTATTATTATATTTTTTCATAATTTTTCCAAAAAATTATCTTTAATAATTTGTTCAATTTTTTTTTTTAATTTCATACTTTTTTATTTTGAAATTTATAAATGTTTAATTAGTGTGTTATGTTTAGTAACAAAGTTTGGGGGTTAAGGTGTGTGAAATAACAAAGTTCAGGGGCTATTTTATGAAATTAAAAGTGCAGGGAGTGTGTTGTGTTTATTTGCAAAGTTTAGGGGGTTACAACAACAACAACAACAACGGCAAACCCAGTGCTTGTAAGGGCTCATGCAAAAGTAGGGTCCGCCGGGGGGGGGGGGGGGGGGGGGGGGGGGGGGGAGGGGAGGGGGTAGATGTGTGCAGCCTTCCCCCTTCAAGGGGCTACCCTGAAGAGAGGCTGTTTCCGATGACCCCCAACCTGAGAAGCCTGACAAGCTGGTTCGCAAAGTTTAGGGGGCTATTTTCTAAAATTGAAAGTGTAGGGAGTGTGTTGTATTTAATTACAAACCTGAAGAGAGGCTGTTTCCGATGACCCCCAACCTGAGAAGCCTGACAAGCTGGTTCGCAAAGTTTAGGGGGCTATTTTCTAAAATTGAAAGTGTAGGGAGTGTGTTGTATTTAATTACAAAGTTTAGGGGACTATTTTTCAAAATTGAAAGTGTAGGGGGTGTTGCGATTAATTGTAAAGTTCAGGGGGTCTTACTAGATTTTGCCCTAAATTTTTTGACATCAAACTAGGGAAAAAAAAAACAAATTTTAAGCAATGGTGGAGTGCGAATCTCACCTGCCGCCCTGCAAGTGGGAAAGCTAATTTAATATAAAATATAAAGTTCAACAAAATATCAAACTATCCTTATGTGAATTTTTTTAGCATTCTACTTACAAAAGTAAAAGAAAAAGGGTATTGTATTAGCCAAAATGAACATTTTCAACGTTCAACTTGACATAAACTAATTTTTTTGAGCACTGTACGGTATATAAGACTTGCTTATGTCCTTGTACCTTTGTCATAATTTAGACAAAAAAAAAAAGGACGTGCAAGTTTTTAAATTTGCCATATTTTTATGAACTTTGACGAACTTAGAATTTGCTAATGTGTCACAAATTGCCATAATATATATTTGTCATGTTAGCACTTTGGCACTAGATTTTTTGAATTTTTTTAAAAATTTACCAGATTAGAGTAAAATTTGTTAGGGAAATTCAATAAAAATGGGTATTACATCAACCTGGCTTCAAGGCGTGTGGCGAACCAATTTCTTTAAGACATATTTCATGGTTACTGAAATAGTTTCGGGAATACAATGATATTCAGAACACAAAGAGAGAATATGTGTAGAAAGGATTGATTTCCAAAATGGAAGAAGTAGAGAATAATATTACTTTCACAAGTAACTTTTAAGTGCCTTAAACATATATGGTAGGGATTTTATATATATCAGTAGGTGTCCTTTAAGAAGAGACACAACCCTCAAAAGAAGGCAAAAATCCTTTCCTAACTGTCACAAAATATCACGTACTATGTGTCAACAAATAGCCCCAGTTTTTGGGACTTCATTTTCTATAATATTGTGTGTCAACTCACATCATCCCAAGAGCGTTTCTGTAATATGTGTGTCCACACACACCATGTTTAATCCAAAACATACTAAGTACACAGCCAATATGCTTTATTTTGAAAATACAGCAACAAAATATACTTATATATTATCAAATTCATGTTCCGCATGTGAAGTGCGGAAACTATTTGTTTTCAGTAATCGTCATAATCATTAGCTGGATTTATTGTGGCCCATGTTTCTGGCATGACTCTTTGTATTTCAGCGGTTATGATTGTAATAGACCTATATATAGGCACTCTTGGCTGAATTTTAAAGTGAGAAAAAGTGAGGAAGAGAGAACAAAGAATGTAATCCACGGCTAATATTAGTGAATATTGTTGCTCCCCTCCATGAATGTAGGCTTCGGCTGAACCATGTAAATTCCGATTTCTAATATTTTCCCCCATTCCCTTTCAATTTCATGTTTGCTATTCTGATTTAAGGTTCGCTATTTCGTGGGTGGACCTAACAACTGGTATTAGAGCCCCAGGTGAAATCAAAATCTAAGAAATGGCTGTTTGAGTGGGAGGAAAGGACTAGTGGCTGATGCCACTGTTCCGACGAAGTAGTCAGCTTCTAAAGCAGCACGTGGTAAAATGTGTCAGAGGGGAAAAAAATTCCAACAGTAGGTGGCAGTGCATGAAAGGCCTATGGAGGCACGTGGAGGTTTTAAGCCGGGCATGGTTGTGAATGGAGGAGAAAAAAGACCAGATCGGATTACCTGGGTGACAGATCTGATGGCTCCTGAGCAAATCGGTGAGCGATGAATGCCAATTCAAGAATCCGAAGGTGGTGGCGCTTGGAGAGTGCCTGTGCGAATCAAAACATGGTGATTCCGCACCAAATCTGAGATCGACGTTTGAGATTAGAGGTGTCGGCGGTGAGACCGAGCTATGTGTGGTGCCTTGAGTCCTTGTGGTTCCGGACAAGCATGGTATTGAAGGTGGTGAGATTTCGTAATGGTGGTGGCCCCCAGAGGTGGACGACGACGCATACAGAGGGATACTGGTGCTGACTTTTCAAAGACGGTGTTGATTTCACCGTGGTTGTCAGTGGTACGGCGGTGGTGTCAACTTGGCGGGCAGAGGTGCTTTGCTGGTTGTTCTTAGTTCACAGGAGACAGAGTGCTTATTTGGCATTGCTTAATTCAGGAAAATAAGTGCTTTTTTCTTAAAAAACACTTTTCTGGAATTTTTAGAGTATTTGGCAAACATGAATAAGTGATTTATATTACAAGCAGAAGTAGAAATTTGGTGCATACTTTTTTAAGCAGAAGCAGAAGCAAAAATAAAACAATTGAGAAAGTTTATTTCAGGTACCCTGAAATTTATTAATATATTTGAAAAATAATTTATATATTTAAAAAATATTAATTATGAAAAAATATTTTAAAAACTAATAATATATTTATGATATTTAGAAATATTTTAAATATTTAAAAATATTTTAATTTTCTTAAAAGATTAAATATTTGTAAGTTATTAAGAAAATATTTTATAAATATTAAAAAATATTTAAGAAATATTTATATATTTATAAAATATTTTAAATATTTAGAATGTTTATGAGTGATTTTTTTCAACTATAAAAGACTTATGTTAGTGTCCTTTCTGGTAATTTTATAAAAAAAACACTTTTTCAACATTGGTCAAATACTCACAAAAATACCATAAGTGTTTCTTTACTGGTTGATGAAACACAAACTACTTATTTGAAAAGCACTTTTTACAAAAGTACTTTTACAAAAAGTACTTCTAAAAAAAGCAGTTTTTTCACAGCAATCCCAAATAGGCCTAGAGAATAATGTGGTACTGCCGGTAATGTAGCGTTGCAGGTAGAGGAAGAGCCTGTGATTGTCTTGGGTTGTAGTCAATATTGAAGTTGACCAAATTGAAAAATCAATTTTGATTTAAAAAAAAATTCTTGTGCTCAAGGTGAATAAAATCAGGAGTACTCATCAATGGCGACCGATGAGGTAAAATTTTTAGTATTGAGAAGTTTGATGGGACTAATTCGTATATTGTCGGATGCAGATTAAGGATTTTCTATACTTGATAAAGTTGCCCTATTTGGGAGGAAGCCCAAGGATATGGAGGACCAGGAGTGGAACTTATGAGAAACTAATGTTGTCATTCGACTTACTCTGTCCCGGACTATAGCACGTAATGTTGTCAACAAGAAGACAATGGGGGGCTTGATGGCAGCCTTGTTGGACATGAATGAGAAACCATCGGTGAGCACCAATGTGCACCTGATGAAGAAGTTGTTCAATTTGAAGATGATGGAAGGTGATTCTTTTGCCCAGCACTTAAATGATTTCAATATGATTATAAATTAGTTGATGTTGGTTGAACTTAAAAATCTTAGCACCGGTATTGTTAGCGTCTTTGCCTAACAGTTAGAAAGCCATTAGAATGATGATCAGTAACTCTACTAGGAAATAGAAATTAAAATAAGACAATATAAGTGATATAGATTTAGCCGAGAAGGTGCATCGACGAGATTCCGGTGAGAATCAGACATTGAGAATGGAAACTCGAGGTAGGGGTTTGGACAGATCACGTAGGGGAAGAAGCAGTAGTAGGACAGGCCTAAGGTAGTCGTGTTGGCACTATGGGAAACTGGACACATGAAAAGAAAATGTAAAGTCTTGAAAATGTAAGACCTTGATACAGCCAATGTTGTAACTGAAAAGATATAGGATGCTCTAGCTCTTATCATACATTCACTAATTGATGACTGGATTTTAGATTCAGAGGCTTCATTTCACACTACATCATGTTGGGGCGTGATTCAGAATTTCATGGCTGGGGATTATGGTAGAGTGTATTTGGCGAGTGGAGAGCCATTAGAAATTGTCGGTATAGGTAATGTCACTATTTTGTTACCACATGGGTCAATCTGGACTTTACATAGTGTGCGATATGTGCTTGAGTTGAAGAGTAATTTGATATCGGTGGACAACTTGATGACAGTGAGTATTCTGCCAGGTTCTCGGGCGGAAAGTGGATAATCTCGAAGGGGGTGGTAGTGATAGCTCATGGTCTAAAGTCGGTCACACTGTTTTCGACATCCAAGTTGGGTAATGGAAAATATATTGCAAGAAACTCGGCTTTGGACAGGTCAAAGCACGTCGGCTAGAAGCCGCTTCCTGTGGTTTCGTTTCAGTCTAGAAATCTGATGCTTAAATTGATTAATCAAAGGGGTCATTCTAATGTGAAGTCGAGTACAAGTCTCGAGTGAAAGCTAGCAGTGGGAGCTGGAATAAATTCTCGATACAAGAAGACAAGTGGGAGTGTGAATCTGACAGTTATGCTAAAGAAGAGTGTACTGCTTGTATACCGAAGCCGGGTCGAGCTTCAGGTAGATTTCACGCATGCTGATTGCGTAATGCGGGGGAAGCATGGGGGATTATTATACGGTTTCCAAGTGAGAGATTGTTAAGTGTAGAGACTGTTCGTTTTATATAACCGTCATAATCATTAGCTGGATTTATAAGGGGCCATGTTTATGACATGGCGCTTTGTATTCAAGGGGTTATGCTGGATTGTGAAGTGAGCAAAAGTGGGGAAGGGAGAATAAATATTGTAATCTTTGGTTAATATTGGTGAATAATGTTGCTCCGCCTTCGTGGATATTCCTCCATTCCCTTTCAATTTCATATTTGTTATTTCGATTTAATGTTCGATATCTCGTGGGTCATCCTAACATCCCATTTTTTATTTTTGAGCAACAACTGATTATATTATGACAGAGGAAACAAACATATGACAAAGTGCTAGATATAATACAGTGCTTAGAAAAATTAGTTTATGCCTAATTTAATGCTTAAAATCTTCATTTTGGCAAGTAAAATGCCTTTTTTCTTTTACATTTCTAAGTATAGTATTAAACAAATTCGCATAAGGATAGTCTAGTATTTTATTAATTATCTTTTCTACATTAAAATTAGTTTGATTCTTCCCCACTTGCAAGGCGGCAAGTGGGGTTTACATTCCAATGCAGGTGCTTAAAAAATAGTTTTTTCCCCCTAGTTAGGCGCCAAAAAAATTTATTAATACTAGTACAATAAATTTCTTTTTAACTTTGCAAGTAAAGTGCTAAAAAAATTTATTTGTACCTAGTTTGATTTTTTTTTTTTATTATCATTCTTCCTACGTATATATATATATATATATATGTATATATATGTATGTGTATATGTATATATAAGGAGCAGCTAGAATAAGAATGAAAGTTTAGTGAGAACATGAGAAAATTAAATCTATATCGTTGGATCTTAAGTAAAATTGATCAATGGTTCTAAAAGGCTCATCGTATTCGGAGCCCTACCATGACCAAACGGGCACCATCATCGCCACCCACCGCCACCGCTGCCACTCCTCTCCGCTACCTTGCCACTGCCATCCATCTCTCTCTCTCTCCACCCCATCTCAGATCCCTACTGTCACCACTACCACCACCCAACACCACAGCCACCGCTGCCGCCACAAGTCTCCGCCACCACCATCCATCTCTCTCTCTATCCCATCTAAGATCCTAATGGCCACCATCACAACCGCCACCCATCTCTCTTTCTCTCTCCATCCCATCTCAAATCCTAACAGTCACCAACACCGCCACCACCACCCAAGTGGTGGTGACCGTTGGGATTTGAGATGCGATGGAGAAAGAGATAGGTGGTAGTGGTGGAAGTGATGGAGGGGGGCGGCTGTGGCTGTGGTGTTGGGTTGCGGTGGTGGTGATTGTGGGTATCTGAGATGGGATGAAGAGAGAGAGATGGGTGGCGGGGGTGGCAAAGAGGAGTGGTAGCAGCGTGGTGATCGTTGGGTGGTGGTAGGGCTCCATATACGATGAGCTTTTTAGAACCATTAATCAATCTTACTTAACATCCAACGGTGTAGATTTAATTTTCTCACGTTCTCACATAACTTTCATTCTTATTTCTGCCACTCCCTATGTATGTATGTATGTATGTATATATATATATATATATATATATATATATATATGTGGTGGTCTTCTTATGAGAGTGTGAAAGCGTTGAGAGGGGTGAATCCTGACCCTCTATTGTAATGGACGGCATATATTTGTTGGATATTAAAAAAAAATAATTTACGGTCAAGATTTGTTGAGTATTGAAAAAAAATATATTTCCCTCCCTTACCCTTTCTTTCTTTTTGCCCCATGAAGGTGTATGGGTGGTAAATTGTTAATTTTTTTAATGTTTAACATCCAACGGTGTAGATTTAATTTTTCCACGTTCTCACTAAATTTTCATTCTTATTTCAGCCACTCCTTATATATATATATATATATATATATATATATATATATATATATATATATATATATATAGTGGTATTTTTATGAGAGTGTGAGAGCGTGAGGGGGGTGAATCCTGACTCTCCATTGTAATGGATGCCCAAGAATTTGTGGATATTAAAAAAATAATTACAGTCAAGATTTGTAGAGTATTGAAAAAAATTTATTTTCCTACCTTATGCCTTCTTTCTTTCTGCTCTATAAAGGTATATGGACAGTAAATTGTTAATTTTTTTTAATGCTTAACAGATCTTGGCTGTCCATAGCAATAGAGGGCATATATATATATATATATATGTTGAAATATTTAGATGATAAAAAGATCAAAAACCTAAGATACTTAGGCTCTGTTTGTTTTGACGGCAAAGTATAATCTATGAATTGATTTTTCTTTGGAAAAGGTTTTCCAACGAAATATAAATTCCAAGTGGGGTTTTCCGTTATTTGTTTCAAAGGAAAACTTAATTCCCCATTGTGATGTCTTTGCGTATGTTTTAAAAAAATATTTTTCACCAATCATTTTATATCTATTTATAGGATAACATAAGTAATAGTACAACGTATATGAAATAACGAAATAAAAAATCTATCAAAGCTGTATAAATTAGGAAAATTATTTCTTAGGTATTCTAAAATTTGAGTATTTATCATGTAAATACTATGTCATTTTATTATATACAACGAGGTGTCATGAGATAAGAAATTTTATCACTTGTGTATAGACTGTGTTAAAATTTGGTGAATTTTCATTAAAATTCAGCTAATTTCTGCCAAAAAACTGACGTGGTATAAATATTATATTATCAAAAGGTTGTCCACATTCTAACAAAAATTACTTATATATTATCAAAAAATGTGTCATGTTAGCATTTTCGGACAAAAAAAATTATTGCATTATGATATAGGATACATATAGATTGCTGTTTTCATTTAAAATATACTAAAGTTTAGCAAAAGATAACTGATTTATGAGAAAATTTTTAAACTTTAGGGTACATCATTGTATACTACTTATATATCACAGTACCTATGTAATAAATGCTAAAATATTACCTAAATAATTTTCTTCTATAATATTATGAAACAATTCAACTTGTAAAGTTGTTCTGTTGCAACAATAAAAAAGTAATATCAAAGCTGCTTTAATTATTCAGTCTAATTCTTGTCCAATGTTGGCATTAAATGTTTATAGTGCAGTCTGATTTATTTTGATTTGATCTCGATTCGCATGATGATAACCGTGAAGGTTTTTGAGCCACTTAAAATCACGACTTCCCCTATTTTAAAAGGGAAGTCATTTTCCCTCATTGGAGGGAAAAGGTTTTCCGTCGAAAAATATTTTCCGTGAGCTAATGACGCGCCAAACAAAGGAAAAGGGGAAAATCACTTCCTAGAATGTGGTTTTTCCCCGAAACAAACGGAGCCTTAATTATATATTTCCTATTTATTACTATCATATAATGTCATAAGAAGTTCATGTTAAAGTTAAAGGGCAAATGGAGGATGGCCTCCACGGTATTGTGCGATAGGAAGTTCTCGTTAAAGTTAAAGGGCAAATACTGTAAGACGGTAGTCAGGCCGGCTATGCCTTACGGGGCAGAGTGCTAGCTAGTTAAGTGCCATCACACGCAAAAGTTGAAGGTGGCAGAGATGAGGATGTTTAAGATGGATATGTGGACACACAAGGAAATACAGGATCAGAAATAATGTTATAAGAAATAAATTAGGTGTTGCACCGATAGAGGATAAGTTGAAGAAGTAAGGTCTGCGGTGGTTTGGGCATGTTAGGAGGAGATCCATTGATGCCCCTGTCACGAGATGCGAACAACTTCATATTGTAGATGTGAAAAAAGGGAGAGGTCGGCCAAAAAAGAGTTGGATGGAGACGATTCAACAGGATCTCGCCTATCTTAACCTAAACAAAGAAATGGCCCTAGATATAGCTCAATGGAGGATTAGTACTGCTGTACCTGATATAGCGGTGTAGAAGTACCCAGCACTCATAGAACAAGAGGTCGACCGTTTGCCTGGTGCAGATACATTGTTATGGCGTTGTTAGGTGGCTCAGTGATCCAATGGGGGGTGGGATGAGAGAAAGAGGCCGGCTAAAGAAGAGTTGATTGAAGAACTCACCATTGCCCCGGTAAAGGGTTGTGAACAACCCCATATTATAGATGGGAAGAGAGGGAGAGGCAAGCCAAATACAAATAAAATAAGAATAAAAATAAAAATTGAAATTAGATAGTGACATTTTAACGGGACCTTGCCGACCCCAACCTAAATAAAGAGATAGCCCTAATTTAGAGCTCAGTGCAAGTTTAATATAGGGTAACATATTTAGCGGTGTAGGAGCTTTGTGCACCTGTAACTGCTTGTATGCTCGTTGTATATGTGCGATACCTGTTTACTTTGTCAATTAGTGCCCCAAGGATCTGTCACCTAGGGGTGCAGGCCTACAGGCTGCTGATACTCTTTGTAACTTTCTACACTCTCCGTACCTCTCTCTCTCTCGTTCCATACCTTCTCTCTCTCTATCTCTTCCTCTCTCTACTCTCTAGACGCTCTACTTCTTTATATGTTTGCGCTATGTCGCATGTAGGGGCGGAGCTCCCCCTTACATGCTTGTTTGCTTCTACCTTTTGCCCTGACTGCGATGATCCTGGGCTCCCTTGCGTACATATATAATTACATGATTATATGCTTATCGGATTATTTTATTTTATTATATGACTACACGCTTACATGCATACATGGTTGGCTTGATTTCTATGCTTTACATGCTCTTTTTACGTGCTCTACTTGCTCTTCTTACATGCCCTTCTTTCTTTCAGGCTTTTCATAACTATCAAGTACCAGATTGGGGATAATCGAAAACAGTCTCTCATCGGAGTCTTATCCTGACTGGGTAAGGTTGCAAACATCGTATCCCTCCCTGACCCTGCGCAAGCGAGAGCCCTTGTGGCACTGAGACTATTGGTAGACTTTCTTGCAAGACATGCATTTGTATTTTTTCTGTCTTCATGTGATGCGTCGCTCTCTTCTATTTATAATAATTTTCTATCATTATTTTATGGATGTGCGTGGAGGTTTTTGGGCTAATAATATTTTATGATAATAATAAGATTGTTTAGTTGTTATGTTTCATGGTCTACCCTCTAATATGAGATATTAGATCTAACGCTTATTTTCTCTCTTTCAAATATTAATGGCTTTTATTAGCATATTATTTTACCTCCTTACCATCTAAACCAAAGTACTTGAAATTGCTCAAACAACCAATAACTTAATTACTATTAAAATTAAGCATTATCTTGGCATTTAAAGATATTTTTTAGTTATCCTGAACTATTGAAATTTTTTTTCCTGTAGACAGAGGGAAAACTTACCCCCTTAGGGCATACAGAAAACTATATATTTTATAAATATAGTACAAGATTATATAAAAGGGTAAAGTATAGTAAAAAATACGATTGCACTCTAAAACACCCCCTTCCCCCCAAATTTTGTTTTTTGCAGAGAGGGGGGGGGGGGGGGGGGGGGGGGGGGGCTAGATAAAGTAGACCCAAGCCCATGAAAACGAGAAGATGTTTGGCCCTTGGTAAAAGTGTCAGCAATCTATGATTGTGATGGAACATAGCAAACCATAAGATCACCAGTAGCAACCTCCTCATGAACAATACAGAAATCAACCGCTAAATGCTTTGTAGCATATAATAATTCAGAAATTGCAATACAAAAGAGAAAGGGAGGTTTGTGATGATTTTTAAATCTTTTCTACTGCTAGATAATCTAGTATCTTTATGCATGAAGATAATCAATTCAGGCGTTGTAGTGGGACTCTATTATGGATTTCTGACCGCATTCTAGTTGCGTCGGTTGCATATAGTTGAATAGGCATCAAAATTAGTTCTTGCTTTTGGGGACTAAGCACGTATATTTTGTCTTCTTGCTTTGAAAAAGTAAGGTGACAAATGAATGGATCAAGCAGTGCAGAAGGACCAACAATGATGAAAGAGGAGTAGAAGCTAGGTTCAATTTTTTGGTTGTCGGGATCTCTATCTAGATCTCCATATCTAAATATAGAAGAACCAACAATTAAAGGGCATAACCAACATAATGTTCTCACCCTGTCCCCGACATTGTTCTCTGACGACTCCCCCTTGCCAGAAGGGCCCACCATTCTCTTTCTGATGCAGCAGGGCAAGGATTAGCAGGAGGAACGTGAAAAGACTTAGGATCACCGGGGGTAAGGGACAACTTGGCGATACCGGGTTGAAGTGCAGCATGGCAGTGTTTCCTAAACCAGCGTGTGGACTCTGTCAACGCATGAATCTAGGAAGATCTCAGCCATTTCAACCTTCACGGCAAGCAAGGGAGGAATTATAGCAAGATATCAAGATTAGTTGGAAGATCCGATTTTTAATAGGTGAGATCTGATTTTGTATTTTGAATTTTGAATTGTGTTTTCCCTCCTTTTGTAGTTCTTTGCTCCTCTGTAAATATGAAGACTTTACGCTTAGCTCTGTAGTTGATTGATTCCAAAGATTATTTTTAATTTTGTTCTATTTCTCAACCTGTGAGAAAATAACATATCCTCCTCTTTGTATGTTTCGTTAATTTCCTTAGTAAAAATTCAAAGGGAAGGCCGTAAAACCTTCCTGTACCCATTTGTCCACTCAAGTGTGGCATTAGTTAGTATCAGAATGCTGAAATGCTTCCTAAAGAACGATGGCCCCCTAGACGACAATGGAACGCCGCCGTTGAAGAAGTGACTGACCGTGATTGACATCAGCAATATGAAAGGAGGTTTGAGGAACTGGAAAAGAAATTCCGGCGGCTCGAGCGATGCTTGATCCAAATCGGAGCCAACCCTAATCTCCCGGACGGAGTTAGGCCTCAACGCCAACCTTTACCTGGCATTAATAGTGGAGACAGGGATGATCCCTTCCTTTATCAATTTTATGACGAGGACTTACCGGAGCCAAAATTGAGGCGCTTGCTGCACAATGGAGGTGACCCCAATGACCATGAAGATAGGAGGTGGGAGTTCGGCTTCAGATTGAGAATCCTATTAGAATTGTGTCCAAAAATCAAGATTTATTATGTTAATATTATTTTATTAAAGAATAGAACTGAAGTTCCAATCGTTTCCTTGTTAAATTTTTGTAAGCGAGCATTTATACTACATGTGATTTTCTTTTTAAAAACATCCATGAGATGGGTGTAGTCCTCAAATTATAATTTACATGTTTGTTCTAAGTGGTTTATGAGATTAACCCACATACAGACTTGGAACAAATGGTATGGATTGTTGTTTGAAAGACTTGTGGTCGAAGATAAGTTTGGACTACTTGTATGCTAAGACTATAACGTGACACTTTAGATGACTTGTCTTGGTCATGTGGATGGTGAGCCAAAAGTGTTAGGTTCGTGTGTTTAATAAGATTGACACACTTAGTTGGACCATGTGGATTACTTGTTTCTAGACTAATATCGTAGATAAGTGATTCATTTTGTGCTGTTTGAATGATGACTCTAAATCCTGAGAGTATTCTGGACTTGTGCTGGAGCGTTAGTTACTTTGGTGTACTATAAGTAAGGTCTAAAAGCATGACTGAATTTCCACGTACACTAGGTAGCGGCATGAAGTGTGACAAGGATAAGGTATTCAATAAGGTATCTACAGTCTCTTATGAGATGCAGATGTCCCCTCAGTTGATTCGCAAATATTTGAATAGTTCGGAAACTTTTGCCAAAGTATTCCAGGTGTTTGACATTTGGAATTTATGATATGAATATGTTCAAGTATAAATGAATTATTCAGTGAAGGGCGAGTTGGTAACAAATGGAGAAGCTATGAGAAGGATAACGGTAGTAGTTATACTTATTCTTCGTCATAGACATCTAGTGAAGGGCTTACTATCATCAATACAGTCTATAAGGGAGATATTGAATAAATGGTTCAATACTGATGTGCAGTGAAATTTATTTAGTTGAGTTAAGCCTCATTAAATGGTAATTAAATTATTTTATGAGATGATTAATTTAACCCATTTGGAGCTGGATTAAAATTGTCCCTGAGGTCCCTGCGCAAGCCTCTGTATTTATTGCCATCAGAAAAATATTAAAGAATTGATAAAATGAATTATTTATCCATAAGATGGGTAAATTAATTTTGCAAATGTTATTCATAAGATGAATAAAAATTAAAAATTATAAAATAAAAGAATTATAAAAATTAAAATTAATAAGATGAATTTTTATATGTGGGAGACAATAAAAAAATGAAAACAAAATTGGGTTTATCAGGGTCGGATCAGCGTGCTTCGAATCCGACGAACTCGCGTGTGACACGTGTTGTGTGCTGGGACGTCCTTTATTGATTCGTGTCCGCGTTAGCGGATGAATCAGAAGTTGCCACATGGCAACGTTGACAAGCCAAAAGGACGCAGATTTTAACCAGGTGAAACGCCGCGTTTTGCTTTTGTTTTCAAACCATATGATGCGTTTTGATTTAAATTGGCAAATCCCACATCAAAAATATTAGATTTTTTCGCTCTGGTATACTACTATAAATAGAGGTACCTATTCCAAATGTTTGGCAATCGATTAGAATTAAAAAAAAAAGGTTTATGAAAGTATTGACTTTCGGAGACCAAGTGGGAGATATTAATATCTTTTGAAATTTTTCTTTCCTCAAAGTTTAATATTTTTCGGAGCCCAACCTCCAGGCAGTTTGAGGTAATTGTGTTGAAGATCGTAGGGTCTAGATTTTATGGGAATTATTTATTATTAGAGCAATTTCAGGTTTGTTCTTCTTTTCTTCTTCTTTTAGTTTTCGCTTTTCTATTTATTTGCAGTATTCATTATTATACTGGTTTAAATTATTTGCAGTAGATTTAAATTATGAATTTAAATATGCAGATTTAAAATTAGGAATTTTAAATCAGTCCTAGGTTTAGAATTATGAATTCTAAACCCGTCCCCCTGTGTAAACTTTACAAAATTAGGAAGAATTTTTGAAATTCGTCCCAACAATTGGTATTAGGGCAAAGGGTTTATAGAGATAAACCTATTTTCGGGAACTCTTGCACGTGAGGCGTCACGAAGCGTGACTCTCCGATCGGGGCTTAGGTAGAGAGAAGAATCTCCTACTTAAGTGCTCTAGTAGGTACCCCTTTGTGACCATAGTTGAAAATTGTGAACCTAACGATAGGTATCAGAGTTTATTTTTCCAACAATTGGTATAAGAGTCAGTCTCTGATTATATTCATAATATATATACATAGGTATAATAAGATTGAAATAGATAGATTTGCAATTTAATAAAATAGTGATTTTATTAAAAAGGAAAGTTTGTTTGAATAAGCAATTTAAATTGTTTAAATCATTAAAGCATTAATTGCTAATTAGGTTGTTTATTTTGCTGTATCAATTTAAATTGTTAAATTTTTAAAAGAGTTAATAGTTAACTAAGTTGTTTAAAAGTAATGGTTTAAGTTGTTTAAATCGTTCAAGAATTAATCATAAATTCGGATCTAACATCCTACAAGTTTTGAATACATGATCTTTATTATGAGATAATGATCGTTTGGTTAATATTTGTAAAATCAGATAAGATTAATCTAATGAGATTAGATGATAAAATCGAATAAAATTAATCTAATGAGATTTGATTTAATTAGTTACTTTAAATTAAATTATTTTGATTTACAATTTAAAAAAACAAAAAAAAATTTGCGTCAGCAGACGCTGACGTCTAACATCAGCGCCAACGTCTGATATCAGCGCTGACATCAACAATTATTAAAAAATTTAATTTATTTTTGGATGTGTAAATGTCAATACTGATTTACGTAATAATTATAAATTAATTATTTTATAAATTATTCTATTTTGGAATGTGATTCTAAAAATTAGATTATAAGATAATCTAAGTTGTGAATAAGTGTTATTTCAAATAAAAGTTATTTTAAATTATTTTAGAATAAGATTCTAATATAAACTATGAGATAGTCTAAATCGTTATTGTTTTATAATAAAAGTTAAATTTTATTAAGCTTATGTAGTTTTAGAATAAGATTCTAAATGAGACTATTAGATAGTCTAAGCTTATTTAATTTTAGAATGAGATTTTAAATAAGACTATAGGATAGTCTAAGTTATAACACGTTACTGATTAATTTAATTTTAGAATTAGATTTAAAATTATGAGATAATCTAAACTTATGGTACTGTTTTAGTAAAAATTAATTTCTATTAATTGATTTAGTTTTAAAATAGAAATCTAAAAGTAGATTATTAAATAATCTAAATAATATTACAATACTTTTTTAAATTAAACTGAATTAATTACTTTTATTGATTAAATTTAGAATGAGATTCTAAAGTTAGATTATGAGATAATCAATATTGTAAAATGATAATGTTTTAAATAAATTAATTAGTTAATTATGACTAATTTTTAGAATGAGAGAATTCAGGTTGTAAATGCAAGTTAATTAAAAACCACTAGTTATACAAATTAAGTGGGAGCGAGGTTTCAATTGTTGTAACCTGATGGGCTCTATTACTGGTCTAGCATTATAACAGATCGATAAACCTCCCTGTGGATTATGTCGGTTTGCAGATTTCAGGGTTAGACTTCTATTAAGATAAACCAAAGTGCAAAGAAGCGATGCGACCATGCTTCCTTGAAGTATTACGTGTACTTGCATGGAGGTTTAGGTAATGGTTTACACTTGACTAGCGTAATGCATTAGCCTCCCCGAGGAGCTCTGTTGTGTTATGTTAGACTGAGGTAAAGTGGTGAGTTAATCATATTTAGTAAGAGTTACAGGAGAACATGTTAATTGAGAATAGTTCTCACCCGAACTAGCTTCGTGCGACCCCGCTGTAGGGGAGTAAGGAGTGGTGTGTTTGGGTTATCATTGTATGCATGATAGTACAGTTTCGTGGTTGTCTGACTTATTGTGCATGATAATTTAAGGAATAGATATTATTGCATTATACATGATTTCTGTTAGACAGTTACGCAAATATTTACATTTACAGTATTTTGAAATGGATATGACTATTGAACTTCACTTTATTACTAATGCATACTGAAGTCATTGGACCAAATTACTTTGCCCAGAAAAACCAAGTTGGACTTAGTTATTACTCACAAGGGAGCTACTGGAAAGAAAGAAAAGGGCAAGGTTTCCATTATAGCAACGAAGACCATAAAGAAGTCGACAGAAGGAAAGTGTTTTCTTTTGCGGGAAGACTAGCCACTAGATGAAAAATTGCACTAAGTACTTAGCTTCTCTCGTTATAAACACTACTAAGGCATCTGGTGAAGATATGTTGATATCTCACTTAGTTGAGTCATGCGCAGTTGAGAGTCCACCGGGTTCCTAGTGGCTGGACTCAGGTTCAACTGACCATGTCTGTAATATGTTACAGGGGCTCAGGTTAACCAAAAGGCTACATGATGGGAGCTATACCTAATGGTCAGGGACAGTACAAAAGTAGTGGTCTTAAGTGTAGGAGATGTTAGCTTAATTTTAGTGCTAGAGTTTTTGATTTTAAAATATTGTTTATTTGTGGCTACTCTGCATAGGAATTTGATTTCTGTATCTCGTTTTATGAATAATTGCTATTTAGTTGATTTTGATTATGAACCTTTCAATATAATAAATAAATTAGCAAAATATACATGTATAAATGGTTTATTCATGTTATTTATTGATCAAACTCTCATATTTGTTTAAAAGAAGGTAATACAAGTTTATCTGTTCGATCTCCTAAAAGAAAACACCTTGAAAGGGATAATGCCTACATAAGGCACCAACGTTCAGGCCACAGTAATTCAAATAGGATCCAAAGATTGGTAAAAGTTGGATTGATAGAGGCTTTGGACTTGAGGTCATTACCAGTTTATGAATCTTGCATACAAAGAAAGATGACCAAGTCTGTCTTGAAGAGTAAAGGCAATAGGGTTGGTGACTTGCTTGAGCTAGTTTACATAGATGTGTGTGGACAAATACATGTTCAGGAAAGATGTGAGTATGAGTACCTAATCACATTTGGTGATGATTACTCAAGGCATGGCCATGTTTACCTAATGGTACATAAGTCAGGCATTTTGAAAAATTCATGGAGTAGAAAGTTGAAGTTTAAAAGCTATTAGGTAAACAAGTTAAGTCACTTCGATCAGATCGAGGTGGTGAATATTTTTTGGTGAATTTCTGGATTTCCAAACTGCAAATGAGATAAGATCTTACTTTTCTACTCTGGGTAACACCATAGCAGAATGGTGGTGCAAGTAAAAGGAACAAGGACGATCTTTTCTACAATTCTTTTAATTAAAAAGGTTTTGTAAATACACTGCAAAATACTTAGAGAGGAATTTTCCAAGTGAAATACAAAAGCAAAAACCAAATAGTATTATAAGAATTAAAAGAAAATGACACTAATTCTGAACAGCTTGACAAAACTCAAGACATAGTGGATACATTAGATACACCTACTGATAGAAATGAGAATGTTCCAGGCACATGAGAGCTTAGGTGTGGTGGGAGGATTGTCAGGACACCTAATTCATAGCGGAAACTTTTAGCGATTGATCGTGGCATTGAATCTGATCCTTTAAGTCACAGTCAAGCAATTAAGTTTTATAATTTTGAGCAATTGGTTGACAGAACCATGCGTGTACAAATGAAATTAAGAGAAAGTAGTGACTTTCTTGGTATTGTATGTCAACAATATACTACTCATTAGGATTGTTGAGGGGGTGTCATTAGCTGTAAAGACTTGGCTGTCATGATAGCTCAATATGAAGGACAGAGGAGAAGCCAGCTCTACTCTTAGGATTAAGCTTCTGCAAAGTCATAAGAGTAGGATGTTGGGTCTTTCTCTAGCTACTTATATTGACAAAATGTTGTCAAGGTATTGCATGGAGGACTCTAAGAAAGGTTTTTTTTACCTTCAGGCATGAAGTCCTTTTTTCTCTTCAGAGCAGTGTTCTATGGCACCTTAAAAGGAGGAACTATTGAGGAATATTCCATATGCTTTAGCAGTGGGAGTCTCATGTATGCCATGCTGTGCATGAGACCAGATATTTGCTATAATGTGGTATAGTAAGCAGGTGTCAGTCTAACTCGGATCCGATGCACTAGGTGGCAATGAAGCATTTTCTGTAGAACTTAAGAAGGACTAGAGATTATATGCTGATCTTTCAAAGTGATGAGTTGATTCCAGTAAGATATATTATTTTAAGACTTCTAGTCAAATATATATGCTAGATGTTCGAAGTCCTGGCATGACTTTACCCTTGGAGTAGGAGCCATTAGTGGAAGGAATGTCAAGGAGTATTGTACTGTTGACTACACCACAGAGGCTAAATGCGTTGTAGCTTCAGAAGCTGCATAGAGAGCATGTTGGTTCAGATAGAATAATTGATCTAGTAAACTTTTGGTTCATACACAAAAGAGATGGCTGTAGAGCTTGTCATAAATTGAATTTAGGACAAGTGAGCGATTGTTAGGAATAGTTTCCTGAAATCCAGATTTATTATGCTATTATTATTTTATTAAAGAATAAAATTGAAGCTTCATTCATTTTCTTTATTAAATTTGTGTAAGCAAGCATCTATACTGCATGTGATTTTCTTTTTGGAAACATCTATGAGATGAGTGTAGTCCTCAAACTACAGTTTACATGTTTGTTCTAAGTGGTTTATGAGATTAATCCACAGATAGACTTGGAACAAATGCTATTGATTGTTGTTTGAAAGACTCATAGTTGAAGACAAGTTTGGACTACTTGTATACTAAGACTATAATGTGACATTTTAGATGACTTGTCTTGGTCATATAAATAGTGATCCAAAAGCGTTAGGTTGGTGTGTTTAAGAAGATTGACACACTGAGTTGGACCATATGGATTACATGTTTCTAGACTACTATCGGAGATAAGTGATTCATGTTTTCTTGACTTGTGCATGGAGCGTTAGTTACTTTGGTGTACTGTAAGTAAGGTCTAAACGCACGACTGAATCTCCACATACATTAGGTAGTGGCATGAACTGTGACATGGATCCGGTATTCAATAGGGAATCTACAGTCTCTTATGAGATACAGATGTCCTCTCAATTGATTCGCAAATATTTGAATAGTTCAAAAAGTTTGGAAAAAGTATTCCAAGTGTTTAACATTTTGAATTTATACTATGAATATGTTCAAGTATAAATGAATTATTTAGTGAAGGACGAGTCAGTAAATAATGGAGAAGCTATGAGAAGGATAATGATAGTAGTTATACTTATTCTTTGCCATGGACATCTAGTGAAAGGGTTGTTATCATTAATACAGTCTACAAGTGAAATATCGAATAAATGGTTTAATTCTAGAGTGCAGTGAGATTTATTTAGTTGAATTAAGTCTCATCAAATGGTAATTAAATTATTTCATTAGATGATTAATTTAACTTATTTGGAGCTAGATTTAAATTGTCCTTGACGTCTCTGCGCAAGTCTCTATATTTATTGCCATCAGAAAAATAATAAAGAATTCATGAGGTGAATTATTTATCTATAAGATGGGTAAATTAATTTTGTAAATATTATTCATGTCATGAACAAAAATAAAAAATTATAAAATAAAATAATTTTAAAAATTAAAATTTATAAGATGAATTTTTATATGAGGAAAACAAAGCAAAAAAAAAAAAAAAAAATTTACAAAATCGGGTTTATTAGGGTCGGATCCTCTTGCTTCGAATCCGACGAACCAGCACACAACACGTGTCGTGCGCTGGGATGTCTTCTATTTGTTCATGTCCGGGTTAGCAAATAAATCAGAAGCTGCCATGTGGCAGCATTTACAAGCCAAAGGGACGCAGAATTTTACCAGGTGAAGCGTTTTGCTTAGTCTTTTAAATGATACGACGCGTTTTGATTTAAACTGGCGAATCCCTCATCGAAAATATTAGATTGTTTTGCTCCGGTATACTACTATAAATAGAGGTATCTATTCCAAAGGTTTGGAATTCAATTAGAATTAAAAAAAAAAGGTTTCTGAGAGTATTGACTTTCGGAGACCTAGTGGGAGAGAGAAATTTCTTTTGAAAATTTTTTTTTCTCAAAGTTTAATATTTTTTGGAGCCCATCCTGCGGGTAGTTTGAGGTCATTGCATAGAAGATCGCAGGATCTCGATTTTCTTGGTATTCTTTATTATTGAAGCAATTTCAGGTATGTTATTCTTTCATACTTCTTTTAGTTTTTGCTTTTCTATTTATTTACATTATTCGTTATTATGCCTGTTTAAGCTTATGTATTGTTATGAATGTATTAGAGTAAAAGGTATATAGATCTAAATTAAGAATTTAGATATGTAGATTTAAATTATAAATTTAAATATGTAGATTTAAAATTAGAAATTTTAAATCAACCATAGGTTTAGAATTATGAATTTTGAACCCGTTCCATTGCGCAAACTTTATAAAATTTGGGAGAATTTTTGAAATTCATCCAAACAACTGGTATTAGGGCAAAGGGTTTATAGAGATAAACCTATTCTCAGGAACTCTCGCACGTGAGGTGTCAAGAAGCGTGACTCTCCGACCGGGGGCTTACGTAGAGAGAAGAATCTCTTACTTTAAGTGCTCTAATAGGTACCCCTTGTCGTGGCCAAAATTGAAAATTGTGAACCCAACGATCGGTATAAAAGTTTATTTTTCCAACAAAATTTATATTTTTCCCAACAATTCCGAAGTTTAATGGAAGAGGATGCCTGGAAGAGTTCCTTGATTAGATTGTTGCTGTTGAGGAAGTCTTAGAGTTTCGGGATATCCCGAAATGAAAGCAGGCGCCACTGGTTGCTACTCGCCTTCATGAAAGGGCTGCCACCTGGTGGTACCAACAAATGCAGATCCAATTCAGATAAGGCAAACCTAAAATCGAATCTTGAGAGAAGATGAAGAAGCGCCTTCTTGCCTCATAATCACGCCCTTTTGATATACTAACGCTTACAGAGCCTTCGCTGAAGTTTAGGAACCATGGAGGAGTATATGTTTGAGTTCCATGCTTTGGTTGCCAGGAATGACTTGGCGGAATTAGGGGAACAGTTGGTTGATAGATACATTGGCAAATTGAGGGAGAGCACACAAGATGTCTTTAATATGTTTGATATCTTCACCGTGTTAGAAGCCGCTCATAGAGCTGCGCAAGTAGAGAGTTAGCAAAGGCGCTGTCCAGCTGGCGGTACCTAAACCATGCCAGCCGGAGGAAGGCGATAGACTCAGGCACCACCAAACCCAAATGCTCAGTTGAGGATGCCACCCGCCAACACTATTAGACAAGTCAACCAAGACTTGGCGGGTTCTTCTAGAATTCATTGCTTTAAATGTGGGGAGGTAGGATATCTATCCTCAGATTGCCACAAGGAAGATAGACTGGGAAAGGTCCTCCTCATTAAGGAGCCGAGAGCTGAGGAAGATGATACTGTTGATGAGAACACTTTTGAAGAGTTGGGGGAACCAGAGGCCAATGACATTATCAATGTTTAGGGACAATATCTTGGACTTGTTGTTAGGAATACGTGTTTCATGCCAAGAGAAGAGAACGGGGAACGTTGGCTATGGAACAACATTTTTCAGACAACCTGCAACATTGGCGGCAAGGTATGCCTCATGGTTTTTGATTTTAGGAGTTGTGAAAATGTGATTTTCGAAAACGCCATGACAAAATTGGGATTAAAGACGGAGGCACACTTGCATATTTATAAACTTTCTTGGCTGAAGAAAGGAAACCAGGTGATGGTTTCAAAGTGTTGTTTTGTTAATTTCTCCATTGGTCCTAAATACAAGGACGGCGTCTAGTGTGATGTGGTGACCATGAATGTGTGTCACATGTTGTTGGGGCTTCCTTGGCAATTTGATTGAGGAGCTATACATGACAGACGAAAGAATATTTACAGCTTCCTCGACGAGGGAGTTAAAACAATCTTACATCCAAGGAGAGAGAAGAAGCCAAAATCTCCTGAAGCTGAACACCCAAATGTCCAGAGCTGTGTGATGTTTGCTAAAGAAGTTGGCGAGACCAAACTATTGTTCGTTCTGATTGGTAAGGAGAAGGAGTTACCAAGGGAGATCAAAACATTATTGGAAGACTATGCTGACATTTTTTCGAAGGAGCTCCCAGCTTCACTCTCGCCATTGAGAGATGTGCAACACTGTATTGACCTAATGCCAGGCGCTTCCTGACCCAACCGTCCTCACTACTGGATGAGCCCTACTAAGCATGAAGAGTTAAGACGACAAGTCAAAGAACTCCTTGCCAAGGGGTTCATTAGAGAAAGCCTAAGTTCGTGCGCAGTTCCAGCTTTGCTAGCGCCGAAGAAGGACGGACCACAGCGGATGTGCATGGATAGCCGCGCCATAAATAAGATCATGGTACACTACAGATTTCCAATTCCGAGACTTGATGATTTGTTAGACCAGCTTCAGTGCCCCAATGTGTTCACCAGGAGCGGGTATCATTAGATCTGCGTCATACCTGGGGATGAGTGGAAGGCGGCCTTTAAGACGAGAGAGGGTCTTTATTAGTGGATGGTTACGCCGTTCGGATTATCCAATCCCCCAAGTACATTTATGAGATTCATGAACCAGATTCGCCCCTTCCTTGGTAAATATGTTGTTGTGCACTTCGATGACATCCTCATCTTCAGCCATGACCACGTAGATAATCTTCGCCATCTCAGAGAATTGCTTCAGACTTTGAGAGTCCAGTGCTTATTCGCCACACTCAAGAAGTGTGAATTCATAAAGGATGGAGTCACCTTCCTTGGGTTTGTTGTGTCCAAGGATGGGATTTCAGCTGATGAAGGTAAGATCAAGGCAATCAAGGATTGGTCAGAACCTAAGACGGTTGGCCAGGTGAGAAGCTTTCACAGACTGGCGTCATTCTACGCTTACCTAGCCAACGCTTAGATCTGACTTATTGAAATATCGAATGCTTTATTGATAAATTGGAATAACCAATAAAAAAACTCTATGAAATCTTTAAAGATGGAAAGATCTAAAGGATCTGATCATTACATTATATTGACAATTTCAAAGGACAAGAGAATTACGCGTACTGAGGGAATTGTGCGTATAGAAATTAAAAAAAGAATCGATCTAATCTAGGTTATAATCCAGTCTAGCAGTCCTGTAGAAGAGTGAATAAGGCCAAATGTTTGCTCTGTCGTCTTGCTCCTGCGTCTCATTAAAAGTGAAGGAGGTGTGCTTACAGCCGGAGCAATGAACCTATTTGAAGTGGCTCATTTCGTACCAGAAAAACCGATGTATGAACAAGGATTAATATTACTACCCCACCTAGTTACTTTAGGTTGGGGGATGCTATCAAATTCTCTCCTTTCTAAAAATATGTCGGCAACTACAGGCTCTATTGCTAACATAAAAACATTCCTTTCCATGTCTACAGATACAACCCATAGTATTTCGACATGAGACCTAGTACCTAATTCAATTCCTGCCAATATCCATGCTAGGTAATTAAGAACCCGCAAATATAGGCAGAACAACAATTATAGTTAACCAAGGAAAAAAATTTGTCGAGTGAAAATAAGAGTATCTACTCGAACACTGCAGTGGAAGTGTGTTGAATAAAGAACAAATAGTAAACGTGATGTTGGTGCACAGACCCCCTTCTTCTATATTTTTCGAGAAAAATGACCAGGTCTGGCCCATTCCTCGAAAGAAGTTTTTATGGGATCCCTATCTACCAAAAGCTTTACTTTTGGTTCTGGAAAACGAATAATCATTAAGTCCTCCTCTTTTCGGACAAGATTCTATCGAAGAAAGAACAAACTCTAATTTACTTGAACTCTTTTTTCACACTAACTGAAAATGTACCCAAAAGATTGAAAACCATTCAACCAATCGATTTGTATTGATTCTGATCAATCCGAAATAATCAAAAGGCAACTCTTACTTTTATTTTGCTTAAAGTTTCATCCATCAACTTTTACAAATAGATGAACTAGTTCAAGGTAAATCTTCTTCATTCGTATCTCCTTTTCCAATTTCGGTCTTCTTGACTTGCTAGGCAAGAGGATAGCAAGTTACAAATTCTGTCTCAATTGGCTATTCTCTTCCTTCATAGAATAGAGAAGATCAAACATTTATTCCAAATCAAACTTGATTGAATGGCATTGAGGCTGTCTTAGATCCTTTTGGTACTTTTGTAGATTACCAAGTATAGTACAGATATGGATAAGAGTTGGGTTAGTCCAGTTCAGCTACTTGTGCATTTGCCTAATTGCACTGAAAGAAGAAGTTACTCTTTTTCTGAGCAGAAGAGTCGTTTTCAAGTAGTGGTCGATTGATTACGTATTAATCAGTATTCGATTGATTGGTCTATTATTATTATTATTTAAAGGGACCTCCCCCTTCTTTGTTTGTCTAACTCGAGGGGGGAAGAGGGTCCCGTACGGATACGAATAATCTTGATCAAACAGAGGAAGTAGCTTTGATACGTTATTCACAACAATCCGATTTTCATCGATGAATCTGCTAATGAAGGTTACAGATTTAGTAAAGAGGAAGAAACTTATAAAATCGTAGGTGCTCATGGTTGTTTTGGCTGATTGATCTTCCAATATGAACAATTCTCGTTCTTTACACTTATTCTTAGCTGCTTGGCCTATAGCAGGTATCTGGCAGGTGATATGTCCTTTCTGCCCCTTTCGTTAGTTGTCTTGATTTGCAATGGAGCCGTAGATAGTCAAGTGAAATCCAATCCACGAGGCACTTGCTTTCCTAACTGTAAGGGGATCTAAATCTTTATAATAGTTACCATCTCTTCTTCACATAAAACAATTCATTTAGAGTTGCCAATAAATTAGAATTCTTGGCAAGATATATGTGATTACAATGACCAGTACATACGATTCGATTAAGTTTTGCTTCTTTCGAGGAATGGGCTAGACCTAGTCATTTTTTAAGAATAATAGGCAAGGGCCCTGAAACTACCACTTGGATCTAGAACCTAAATGCTGATGCGACTTTTTTTGTTTGTTTATACACTTTTCTACGAGATGTTAGAAATTAGTTGTACTACATTCTTTGTTTGGGTATGATAGGATAGCTACCGATATCTATTAATATCTTTTCTTAGAATACTTTTGTTAAATATATATCTATATTGTAAACTATCGGATATATGATCCCTAAATGTAAGGTTTGTGAATCATCTCATGAAAAGCTAAAAAGCAGTGTAATAAAGCATCAAGACTGATTCATCCATAATCTGCTCATAGAACTTTCACTCTTATTTCGACTTTCACTAAAAATGTAACTAAAAATGTAGCTGTCACTGTAATTGTTACTATCACTTAAAATCGAGCTATCAATATGGATTTGAGAATGAAGATAACAGCTTGACTTGGATCAAAGTTCCATACATCGTCCATAGAATAAGACTCTTAACGTTTTGGCATCCTACAGCCAAAAAAATGCATTTATCGCATAAATAAGAATAAGATAGGAATAGAAGGCACAATAGAAAGGCAGTTGGAAGCAGAATCCATGGACATTCTAGTGGACATTATGCACTTGTCACACCAAGCCCCTTACCGGCACGGAGGAAAAATCTGACTATTTGGGGGAGCCGGAGTGGGTAAAACAGTACTCATTATGGAAGCAGTGCGTATTCCATCAAGAGCTACTCAATCTATGCAACTTGAGATCTTATGGCTTCTTCCTGTAGAAATTCCTTCATTTAATAAATGGAAATAAGTATTTTCCACGGTAGCACCATGAATAGCGCAGCAATACTATTGATAGTGCGATAGTCCTTCAAGCAAGGGACTTGGGCAAACAAAGTCCTTACTCGTCTTACATAGGCGCTTCATTCTAGCCTTTAGCGCCATCATGGTGCCATTCACCGAGTGTTTGAAAAAGGTAACATTTGTGTGGACTCCGCGTGTGCAGTCACCATTTGCCAAGATCAAAGAGAAGTTAATCGCAGCACCAGTGCTAGCACTTCTCGATTTTCGACAGACTTTTGAGTTGCACACTAACGCATCCAAAATTGGTATCGGTGCCATACTCAGCCAACATGGGAGGCCAATCACCTACTTTAGTGAGAAGTTGGACAGTAGCAAGTTAAACTACACCACATATGACTTGGAATTTTATGCATTGGTAAGAGCTTTGAGACATTGGCGAGCATACCTGGCGAACCAAGAATTCGTCCTTTACTCAAACAACGTGGCCCTTAAATTCATGCATAGCCAAGACAAGCTTTCTGATCATCATGCTAAGTGGGCTAGTTACATCCACTATTCCACTTCACCATAAAACACAAGTCAAGCAAGCTGAACAAGGTCGCAGATGCTTTGAGTAGACGCGGCTTAGTCTTTGCGCAAAGCAGAACCAACGTCACGGGTTTCGAGCACATGGCGGGTCTATACAAGGATGATCTCACTTTCGGTAGTATTTGGCGCAAAGCACTAGATGGGATCAACTCAGACTACTCCATTCATGGAGGCTTCCTATTTTGAGGCAATCAACTTTGTGTTCCTCATTCGAGTTGGCGGCTCAAGATAATTGAAGAAAGGCACAATGTGGGACACATGGGGCGAGACAAGACATTCAAGCTCATTTCCGCCGGCTATTATTGGCCAACATTACACTGTAAAGTGGAGAGATTCGTCCAACGTTGCCGTGTTGCCAAATTTGCAAGGGAGGCGTCACCAATGCTGGGCTATACTTACCGCTACCTATTCCGAGCCAACCATGGGCGGATGTCAGCATGGATTTCATGTTGGGTTTACCGTGGACCGCTGGTAGTATTGACCCGATATTCGTAGTGGTTGATCGCTTTTCAAAAATGGCGCATTTCATAGGGTGTAAGAGAGCTGCAGACGCCATTCATGTTGCCGGGCTATACTTCAAAGAGGTTTACAAGCTTCATAGATTGCACTTGAGCATTCTGTCCGATAGAGATAATCATTTCTGGAGGACCTTATGGAAGATGGCCAACACATCCTTAGCATTTAGTACCGTCCATCACCCCCAAACCGAGGTCATCAATCGATCCCTTGGCAACCTTCTTCGCTACCTTGTAGCTGAAAACGCCAATCCAAGCTTCATCAAGTGCTTACAGCAGTTCTGTCAATTGTACTACCGGCTTCGATCCATTTCACATTGTTTACAGGTTCATTCCTCAAGCTCTGATGGACTTGACGCAGGTTCCAGATTTGACCAGACCTCATGGGAAGGCGGAAGACTTCATCAACTCCCTCAAGGATGTGCATGAACAAATCTAGGTTCGATTATTAGAAGTTACCGCCAAGTACAAGCTAGACTCTGACAAGAAGAGAAGGTGGGTCCGATTTCAAGTTGATGATAAGGTGTGGGCTGTGCTGACTTGAGAAAGGTTTCCCGCTTGGGAATACAACAAGCGCATCGCACGCAAGATTGGTCCTTTGATGGTTTTAGAGCGGATCAACGACAGCGCTTACGACCTTCAGCTTCCTCCAGGTATGAGGACTTCCGATGTTTTCAACATCAAACACCTCACTCCGTACTTTGGCGAGAATGATACTGTAGCACCCCAAGTGAATTCGAGGTCAAATTCTCCTCAATCTGGGGCGGATGATGCAGTAGGGCTAGCATTAGCAGGAGGAATGGGACATGACTTGGTGTCATCGAGGGTAAGGACAACTTGGTGACACTGGCTTGAAGTGCAGCATAGCAGTACTGCCTAGACCAGTGTGTGGACTCTGTCAACATATGAATCTAGGAAGATCTCGGCTGTTTCAATCTTTACGGCAAGCAAGGGAGGAACTATGGAAACATTTCAAGATTAGTTGGAAGAAACGATTTTTATTTAGTTGAGATCTGATTTCGTATTTTGAATTTTGAATTGTATTTTCTCGCCTTTTGTAGTTTCTTGCTCCTCTATAAATAGGAGGATTTTAGGCTTGGCCCTTTAGTTGATTGATTCCAAAGATTATTTTTAATTTTGTTCTATTTCTCACCTTGTGAGAAAGAACCTATCCCCCTCTTTGTAATTTTTGTTAATTTCCTTAATAAAAATTCAAAGGGAAGGCCATAGAACCTTCCCATACCCATTTGTCCATTCACATGCTGCATCACTTTCTTTCTTCAATCGGTGGTACAGAGTTGGCAGACAGGTATGAGGCACTATATTGTCACAAAAGACAATGATAGGAGAATAAAAGAAAATACCTAGTTCCTTAAGCAATTGCCGTACCCAATAAGTCTCAGTGACGGCATGACCCATCAAACAATACTCGGACTTAGTGCTACAATGAGCTACAATGTGCTACTTCCGAGCACTCCAGGAAATTAAGTTGCTTCCCAAGAAAAATGGCATAACTGAAAGTAGAATGACGAGTGTAAGGACATCCATCCTAGTTAGCATAAGTGTTGGCAATAAGGAAGACAACAAACAAGGGCACAAATGAAGGTCAAATTGAACCTTACCTTTGAGATACCAATGCATGTGCTTCACAAGCTATAAATAAACTATGGTGGGACAATGCATGAATTAACTTACCACATTGATAGAATGTGTAACTTTTGCAGAGTTAATGTTAGATAATGTAAAGCAGTAACCATACTATGATATGTGGAAGCATCAGAAAGAGGCTCCGCATCCATTAGACTTGGTAATGACTTAGCTAGAAATGGAGGACGCTATTGCACAAAGAAAATTTTACTAAGAGGCCTTCCAAGTACCGCTTCTGAGAAAGATGATAACCAGCAGATGTACAAGAGGCTTCCACTCTGAAAATAGTAAAGACACCTGCGATCTATCATAGCAAATGTGGTGGCAGGGTTGTCAATAAAAGATATCAGAAAATCCTCATTACTCCCAATAAGTATAAGAATGCCACGGGGAGATGCCAAGCAAAATAGGGAGAGAAGTGAAAAAACTCATGCCAAGCAAAAAGGAACTGAGCCTCTAGAACAAGGTTCACGAAGACTGCTTAAGTCCATAAAGAGCGTAATGAAGACAACGAACATGATTAAGAAAGTTGGGATGAACAAAACCAGGGGATTGCTTCATATAAAACCTTTGACAAATATCCATTTAGAAAAGCATTTTTGATATCCAGTTGATGAACATGCCAATTATATGACTAGGTGATGCAAAGCATAAGGCCAATTGTAACGGCTTTAGTAATCGGACTAAATGTGCAAGAAAAGTCAATAACAGCCTGCTGTTGATGCCCCTCAGCAATGAGATTAGCGTTATAGCAGTCTAGCTTACCATCTGCATGACATTTCTGTTTATTCAATTTACAACCCAAAACATTTAAGTAGGAACCAGAAGGAAAAAGGTCCCAAGTACCACTACGAACCAAGGCACGATATTCCTCAAGCATGGCATTGCACCATTTAGAGTCATGTTTTGCCTCATTATAGCTAGTTGAATCTGCAGATGTGGTTTGATGTGATAGAGACAAAATGGTTTTTGGCTTACGAACACTTGATTTTAGAACTGTGACCATGGAATTACGATTGGACACGACAACATCAAGATCCGTGGAGGGTGATGCATGGTCACGAGTAGCAGCAGCTAGGGTTGCACATCAGTCCAAGACCGGATTGGACCAAACACCAAACTATATCAAATTATGAGATCGAGTAAAACCGGGTTGATCCTATCTAAGACCGGCTAGAAACTGGTTTGTATCGAACCAAATTGATTTGGACCTATTTTTCATATAGCAATTGCAGTTACAAGAAGAAAAACATTTCTATACAAAAGGCTAAGATAAAAAATAACGATAATGGTATAATTTACATAATATATATATTTTAAGGATTATTATACAAGATATTTATATAATCAACAAATAATTAAAAAAAAATATTTATAAGAAGAAAAGTGTTTCTTATGAAAGTTAAAAAATAAAAAATAACGACAATGGTATAATTTGTACAAAATATATATAATTTAGTTATAATTATACAAGATATTTATTTAATCAATAAATAGTACAAAGATAAATATTTAATTAACTGATTTAATATTTTTAGTTACGTGTTAATTATATATTTAAGATATATACCAAAAGATATTTAATGCGAAATTAATGTTGATCGGTCTTTGGGTTTACTAGTCTTGGATCAGACCGGACTGAAAAAGAATTAATCCCATATACTAGGACTGAAGACTAGACCAATATATGGTATGTCCAGTCCAATCCTTGACCAAAATGGCTGGTCTAATCCGGTAGTTCAGACTAATTTTTGTTCACCCCTAGTAGCAGCCTCTGCTCTCGTTGCTGGCAGGATAGCCAAGGCTATCTACCAATCTTTAGCAGGCATAGCTTACTGCTGTGCTGCTGTAGAAAGCTCTATCTGCTGCAGTGCTGCAACATAAACAATAGAAGCCATAGACGTTTTAGCACGCAACAGTGGAGCGGGCGAGCAAGGGTTGGATTTGGCCACAGCAGCCGTGAGAGAAATGGGACTCATTGTGGGAGTGAGATATGGTAGATGGTATGTTTAGGAATGTGTGACAAGGGTTGTTTGGTGGACAAGGAATGGGTTGTGAATTTAAAATTTGGATCATCCTTAGTTCTACTGGGGGGAAAAACTAAAAAGCAGAGCCAAAAGCACAAAATTATTTGAATGGTTCGAGCTGCATGCCAGAGAGGAAGCAAGATAGAGTAGGAAAATGAAGATTCATTGAAAGCCACATGACTATTATAAACCTGACCCATTTGTGGATAAAGACTACGATAATGTTTATAATTGAGAACATACCCGTTAAAAACACATTTTTAAAATAGTGGAGAAAATTTTGGATAGCATTCGGAGCCAAACATACAAAAGAAGGAGTAATCAAGAACTTTGTGAACTAACATCTCAAAAGGAGAAAGGGTTTTAAGGAGTGGTGTAGGAAGACGGTTGATTAACAAAACTGTAGCATAGGCTGCTTCAACCCATAACTTAGGGGGCATATGAGCATGGAAAAGCGTAGTTCAAGCCATTTCACCCAAATGTTGATGTATGCACTCGGCACTCCATTTTGTTGCGGATTGTCCGAAGAAGAGAAATGAAATTGAATACCATGTTCTTTAAAATAATCCCAAAAAAGATTTTGATCTAATTTCTTACTCCCATCACTTTAAAAATAACAAATCTTGAGTTGTAACAGTGTCTTAGCCCAAGTTTTGAATGAAGTGGAAAAAACAACTTTAGACCTATGCTTCATAGGAAATAGCCACATATAACGACTATAATTATCCACAATAATAACTCAATACCAATTGCCAGGAACAAAAACATCAATAGAAGACCTAACACTAGACTGTATTAAGTATCAAGGTTCTTTGGTATAATTTGTGGACAATTGAAAAGGTAACCTACATGACTTTCCTAATTGACAATTAGAACAAAAGGACATTGGTTTAGGCGAAACATAAATAAATGTCTTATTTACAACAATAGACAAAACACAAGGATTAGGATGACCCGAACGACGATGGAGAAGGTCACTAGAGACACGCTCAGCCACCAAACAAGTATGTACATCTTGGCTTTGAGGATTCTGCTCCCCATTTTGATGTCCTTAACAAAAACAAAAGAAGCATCAAAATTTATGGAGCAATGACTATTTGCACATATGTGACGAACGGACAATAAATTATGAAATAAGTTTGGCACATGTAAAACATTGCATAAATTAAAAGAGGCAGTGTGAAGTTTTCAAATGTTCAGATCCAACACAAGCTATATTAAGCAACTCAATACTTCCAATCATGACTTGTATATTACTGATATATGAAACAAAATTACAAGCATACCTTCATTCGAAGTCATGTGTGATGTAGCACCTGGATCAAGATACCAGGTGGATTTAGCACCCTTTCCAGAAGACATGGCTGAGAAGGAGCAAGGCATATCATTAGTAGTATATGCGTAATTAAAATGGTTATAGAACCATAAGGTTTTATGACCTTTCCCGTAGAAGAGAGGAGATGCCTCTTGATTCTTTTGTTTCAAAAGAGGCTGAAGCGTTTGCCTCTGCTTGCTCAGTGACTGACCTACCCACCAATTATGAGTCTCTTGTCAATGCTTTTGTCATAGAAAAACATAACTTTGGACGAGGGCCTAAGGAAGGCAAAGGTTTGCTTTTACATGTTCTGGTTGAATGAGTTCCTTTTTGCTAACTCCTCTAATAAGTCCCTTAGGATGATGGAAATTAACTTGACCTTTAGCACTGGTCCACTAGCTCTAGGACCATTGTTTTTGGCCTAATTGTATGGATGGCTTAGGGACACATAGTCAAAAACTATATCGTCCAAATAGAAGGACCCTTGTGGCTGGTCTAACTATGGGCCCAAGTCTACTTGCCTGAGCTTTACCGTAAAGGCCCCTTCTCTCCACATATGAGCGGGTTCACCTTTTATGAAGAGTAGTTTGCTCAATATGAGGTCCTTTTACCTTTAGGATTGTCTTTTGTCCAATTCCTTAAGAGACTTCTATCTCCTCGAAGTAGGATAGGGATTCAATGGACTCCCTTCTGACAGAGGAAATTAGTCCTTATTGGTTCAGGAAGCTGGACCTTTGTTATGATATCTCTATGGACATCAATTCTAAGATCTGGCAGGCAATCTTATGCCCTTAGGATCCTTTCTTTCATCACCAGACTTGTCCTGGTGTAGAGATCTATAGGCTTCGATTGTTTTCTAAGAAATTTGGAATGGTCCTGGACATTCCTTTTCCAAGTCTGAGGATCAAGAATCTATGAGTGGATAAAAGGATCTCTATTCAGATCTCCCAGTACCAAGAACTTTTTTAGTCCAACCAAGAGGTCAAGTCACTTTGTGGGTACCATGTTACTTACAGGTATTCCCCATGTGCCACACCTCACTTTATGGCCTCTTTCAAGCTTATTGATCTTCCTTGCAGCCCAGAGGCGCCATGAAGTATTTAATGTCTTCACTTGAGCTTGCAGCTCCTAGCTCAAGGGGAGCTCAGCCAACCAGCATTAGGTAGACCCCGAAGAAGGCATTGCTAAGTGAACAGCCATCTCTAAAGTGGACTTTAGTTTTGTCCTTGGCTTGAACAAAGATTGATCCTTTTTCTTTCTTACAGCCACAGTTTCTTAGGAAATGCTTAGGAGCACCTTCAGTGTTACCAGAATGTTGCTAGAGGAATCCCCTCTAGGAACTTCTCTACCAGCCCTTGAAGTTGGTGGCTCAAAGAAAAGAAAAAGGAGAGATGCTTCCCCTGCTCTCCCATCTAGAGCCATTCCGGCAGAAGAAGAAGAAGATGACGAAGAAGTACCCTTCTCATAGCTGGTGAGACCGAGAAGAGCCAAGATCCCTCAACCAGAGCTATTGACCTTTCTTAGTTGGTTTTTCCTTCGTTCATCTTTTGCCAAAGTTGCTCTAATTTAGCCTTGCAAAACCATAGG
Organism: Simmondsia chinensis; assembly: GCA_018398585.1. Taxonomy (NCBI): domain Eukaryota; kingdom Viridiplantae; phylum Streptophyta; class Magnoliopsida; order Caryophyllales; family Simmondsiaceae; genus Simmondsia; species Simmondsia chinensis. The sequence goes on along the minus strand of JAGTTD010000009.1, from coordinate 12,289,197 downwards.
ATGTAACAGCCCCAGTCATTGTGGAAATTCTAGATTCTCCAACCCTTCAAGAAATTAAATCACTGACCTTAAGCACTGAAGAAAGAGATATTGCCATCTTAGCTTAAGAGCCACTTGTAAGTGAACAAACCCGAGAAGCTTTACTTCCAGTCCCTCTAAACCAAGGTCATGTGCAAGCTCCATTCCTTCTTCTAGGAATTCCCTCCATAACCATTGAAGAGATTCGCAAAGTTATGACCTCTTCTGCTAGCTCATGAATCCTTAATGTTAAAACCATTAGGTAGTTTTGACAAACAAGCATTGCTTTTTTAGAAGGTCCCCTTGAGGAAGTCAGTCCATTGGCCGAAGTTTCTAGTGGAAGTGCCTCCTATCCTCCCAGCTGAAGTCTTAGGGGTAAAAATTAGTCCTTTCTCATTCTTGTTTATCCCCAAAGTTAGGACCTGATCTGATTTTCTGATGTTGTACCTTTTAGGTTACACCATCAAGGGTCACCCGTTCTTTTTTCTTAGAGAGGATTACATCTCATGTAGAGAAATTAGGAGCAAGTGGGAGACTGACCTTTAAGCAGTTGGACCAAGAATCCCCAAAATTTTGAAGACTGAGGGAAATGACACACCTCCCTATCCTTGCTTTGGTTGAGAATGCCACATAACAAGGAGCTATCTCCCTGGTGAAGGTCTTGAAGGAAGATCTCAAGGTAGCCCCTGCCATTACTAAAGATCTTGAGGCACTAGAGAAGGTGTTTACCAAAACCAACCAGGAGATCCGCCATTCTTTCATAAGCGGAGGCATTGCAAAGACGCTGTCAATGACTTAAGGCGTTCAGCTTCCAAGCAGCTAGGGAAGTTCAGAGTCAGCAGTCAGAAGATATTAAAGGATTAGAGGATGAAACCCATCACCTAGAGGAGAAGTTGAGTCAGCTCAAAAAAAGACTGTCTTCTCTTGAGCAGCAACACACTGCTTAGAGCTCAAGAGTTGGAGAGCTTGAGCAATCCATTGTAGAGGCTCAAAGAACCAATCAAGCCCTTAAAGATGGTACTCTCCTTGGACAAGCAGTTGATCGAAGCTGCTAGCCAGTTGTTAGCTATAGAACTTAGTTAGAATTAGGACTAAACTTTTTTGAAGCTTTTAAAGAAGATTTTGGCCATACAAGTAGCTTACTTGCCTTATTTTTGTACAAGACATGTACTTCTCAATATTATTAAGGAAATATGAATTTTGTTGAATATGTCTCTCAATTTGGCATATTGAAGAATTTCCCAATAAATCGGGAATCAGATAACCAAGCGATCTCAGGTATCGAGGCTGTGTAATCACTTTATTTAAGGCTTATTACAGGGTACAAAATATCCTCAGGGATACACCAACAACAAAACATGAAGTGAAGATATGTAAGAGGAGAGATAGAATGAGATAAATGAGAATGAAGTTTTTTAAGACTTTCACAACACTTTCTTATGTATTCATTCAAGTGTTTCTTGCAATTATTTTTTACAATCTCATCTCTCTAAACATGATAACAAATGGGTTATTTATAGTTTGCAAGTGTCTCTTCATGAAGGGAGACATCCCTTCATGAAGTGACACTTCCTTTTTAATATTTCACAATACTTGTAAGCAAATACTGTTCATCCGTCTTCTTCAAAAAACCAAGGAAAATATATAAGAAAATAAGGTTTAGAAGACGTCTCAAACTTATTAAAAAATGTTACTGTAATTCTTTAAGATCTGTGTGTCGACACAAGGGCCATGTGTGTCAACACACAGTTGAATTTTTCCAATTTTGTAGGATTATTTATTGACACACAGGGCCCTATGTGTCAACACACACCCCATACAAGTAAAAAATACTTAAAAACCAAGTAGGGGACAATCTCTAACACTTTATTCATCACATATATTTTGAAAATATACCAAAATTCCCACACCGTTTTCAAAATACCATCATTCTCTAATAATAACATCTGAAATTAAAGGATGCCTTATTGTGCGTCAACGAGGGTGTCTTTCGATTGAAACCCAAGCTTGTGAAAAGACCATATATTTAATTGGATCGAAAATGGTAGACCAAGCTTTGAACCACACAACCCATTTGACTAACCAACTATCTAATCACGCACAAGGCGTCTCCCCGTATACACCCTACGACTCCTAGATCGACACATTTATGGCTTTGTGTCCTGTCCCATTCGTGAGTGTTTCAAGCCTAAACCCTTAGTAAAAAATCACTCCTTTGAAGCGGCCAAACTTCAACACTCACTAAGGTGGACCTCATTGATCATGTCCCTGCGACGCGACATTCAATAAGAGATTAAAAATCAGGTTCATTAAGAGCATTGCTTATCCTCTTAGTATCTCTGACACAGGTACCAAGCACTACACACACGGGATGGAAATTCTCATTTAGTGCTTGTACTCACATGAATGATAAGTCTCTCTCATTGAACTTGAGACCTAGCATTATACTAGGCGTCGAGTTGAGGGCCTATCTTGGGTGACTAATAATGATAGGTTCCACACCATTTATTTATTTATTTGTTATCAAGTCTCGTGTTTTTAAATAAGAGATCAGATAGATTCTAACTCACATTTTCAAACTCCACAATGATCACTAAATGATTCATAAGTTATTTCACTTAACAATATTTGACACTAATGTGTCTAGACTTTCAGTGATACATCTCACTCTTATGCATTTGAAAGCACATCTCATTGCCACAATGGATAGAAATAGTCAATATTGACTTAGGACACAAAGGAATCTTAAACACAAGATCCTTTAATCATTATGTTTCTTTACAAGCAAAAAACAAAGTAATAAACTTTATAAACACGGTGGAGTTAATAATACGTGTTTGTTTCTTGAAATTCAAGGAATAACATCCCCACCACGTAGCAACACCCACTCACTTTTAGAAGCGTAGTTTTCCTTATTGGAGATACAACTAGTATCCCAATATTCTTCTAAATGGAAGAGTACTCATTAAAGTAACATCATAATTCATGGTCATTCCCGTACCTTATGTACCACATGCCAGTAAGCTTTACTTACATAGCTAATTATATACACTTAGCTATCCAAAAATAAAGGCTACGTCTAACCTTTTCAAATTCCAATTATACTATTGAAGCACTTTCATTTGGTTCTAAACATTCATACCAAATTTCAACATGTAATCAACGTACATATATACAACAAATCCTTTGTCATTGTTAAACTAGTCATATGCACTTTTTGGATTCATTAATTACCTCTTTCAGAAGGCAACATTGCAAAACTTCATGATCTCATCATCAGAGTACATTTCATGACACAACAGTATTGAACTTTGACATTCATTTTATTTCTAGTTCATTCATCTAGAAATATACAAGTCCAATCTTTAGGACTTCTCCTTTCACACTCTTTTACTCTTTCAAAGTTCTAGAATCTTTTCAGGAATATTCCCTCAAACATAATTTTTATCATAATATACTTTAATTCACATTATCACATTGCATTATTTAAGATTAATGAAAGGCTTGAAGTCACTTTCTGTGTACTCATTGACATTTGTATCTTAAGATGTTCAATTCACCCATAATTTAGTCATATGAATTTACTTGCCATTTATATTTATAAAAAATTCATGGGTAATAAAATAGTCATCAGAAGTCAATATTTATATACTTTTTGAATTTGTCATTTTGATGCCTAACAACATTCTAACATGTGAATTTAACATCACACAAAAAGTCTTATTTACTATGCAACAATTGCATATAACTATCACTCAATTTGAGTATTTTAACATTCATTAGATAAATGCACTTCATTATAACCGACTACCCGATCATCATTTACATATGTCCTTAAAGTGCAAATAAGGTTTGCTTCAACCCCATTAGTCATGATGAGTACCAAAATTTTTACACGCATGCCGGTTTTCATTGAAACATTACATCCAATAACATTGGAAAACCCACTTGAGATATATGGTCAATTATGAAATTACGAATCATTATTTCCATGTGCTTTTATACAACTTCTTTCATGATCCTTAATCATGAACTTTAATTTCAATTTCTTTATATCAGTCACATTAGGAATCAACATATGTAAAATAACCATATACTTTATGATCCACTAAATATATTCAAATTCACATCACTTTCATTTTATCAGCCAAACAAAGGCATTCATGTTCATAAGTAAAAAAGTTGTAAAATTCATAATCATATTAATGTCCATGATCATATTAACCTCATAACCACATTGACATATATGGTTACACAAAGCATTTCTATGAAGCATCAGCTTCAATTTAATGAAATCCTACATTCATAATTGTATCAACATGTATATAAGCATTAATCATACAACCACAGTAACACCCATGCTTATTCTTTCATATCTATGGACATGCATGTATTAGTTATATTAACTAACATGCATTAACATTATAACTCCATTAATATATATAAATACTTATACTCAGATTCTTTTCATAATGATGATCATATAAGCATTGCCTTTCATGATTCAATTTCTTTTACTCAAATTATATACTCCAAATGCGCAAATAAGCATTTGTTATAACCATTTCCTTTCATGATCCAATCTTCATATAACATCAAATGTCACATAATTTTGTCCTGATACATAATTTAAATTTCACTCAAATTCAAGTCACTTTCGGGTTCACTAAGTAAACATAAAATATTTATGTTTACAAATTAAAACCGCAAATTTTATGATTGCATTAATCATGCATACATGCATTAATCATGCATACATGCATTAAACCTCAACTTAATTAGTCATAGTACAAATTCATACAACAATAAATTTACTATACATAATGTATAACTTATACTTTGTTTCAACCATTATAATTCTTTAAGATTTATAATCATGGTATACAAACGCATTGCTTAGAATAGAACAATTCAATTATTATTATTATTATTAGTTTTGGAATCGTCTCGGCGTTTGATTCTAACAACCACTCGAAACAAGGTTTTCATTTTTAGCATCATCTTAATGCTTGGTTTCAACAATCACCTAAAATAAGGTTTTTCAGTATTATCAATGTATAACAATCGCGTCTTCATAATTTGCTCATAAAAACTATCATCTCCTCATAAAAAATAATTAATTTTCAATTTATTTATCAATAGTTTAAACTGTCATAATCAGATTTACATCATTATATTTATTATCGTTTTACCTCCCCAAAATTCAAAACTTAATACATAATTTATTTTCTTGATTTAGTGACGTTAAACTTGGCTTGTAGACTGGTGGTAACTACCCATGCATCTTTCCTTGAGCGTGCTGGTTCGAATCTAAGCCCAAGCAATATTTATCTGTCTTATTTCATTTAATATTGAAATAAAAATATTCTTTGTTAAATAATAAACAAAGGACCATGTAGTCATGTGGGTAAGAATTGTACACCAGCTTGGGCAGGTTCTGGGTTTGAAACCCAACAGGCAGTTATCATGCCTCACATTAATCCATTTTTTTTCCAGTTTTTGTTTCTTCTTCTTCTCCCTTCACCGCCGCGCCCCCCCCCCCCCCCCCCCCTCCTTTTTTTTTTTTTTTTTTTCCTTTTCTGATTTTCGATTTTCTCTTTCTGTAAATCAATATGATACAAAAACATTCAATTAAATTTCATATATCATTTTTTTTCTTGTGATTTTCAATTTACACTTTTGTTACTTCTTCTTCTTACATGTAAAATTATAATTACGCTCATCATTTGATCAAATTCATGTTTGCATGAAAATCAATTGATGAAAACTTCATGATTCAAACCACATCAAAATAATGCCTCCATTGAAAATCATCATGAATTCTTGAATTGGTTATGAAACCATGTGCAAATTAATTATGTGCTTAAATAACAATGCACAAACACAAATTCTCATTTGTCTTATGATATCAATCTTAGAATCTCAGAATTTGTAATCTCTTGATCAAGTTTTAAGATATCAATCTTAGAATTTCATGATTAGGGAAATTACATCATGAATAACATAATGCAACTAATCTTAGGCAACTTAAAACTTTACGATTTTCATATATATTTGATTAAGAAAACATACCGTGATCTTTTGCAATTCATATAAGTGAAAGATCCAAGAAAAAGTCCCATTTGTCTCTTAGTACTTTATCCAATCTCACAAACTTGCCACCAAAGCATGCAGAGTGAAGAAGCCATATCAATTAACGAATGTAAGCCTTAAGATTGTTGGAGAATTTCCCAACAAACCGGGAACCGGGTAACCAAACGATTTTAGGTGTCAAGGATGTGTAATCACTTTCCTTAAGCTTATTTCGGAGTACGAAATATCCTCGGGGATATAACAACAACCAAAAATGATGTGAAGATGTGTAAGAGGAGAGATAGATTGAGATAAATGAGAATGAAGTTTTTCAAGACTTTCACAACACTTTCTTATGAATTCATTCAAATATTTCTTGCAATTATTTTTCATAATCTCATCTCTCTAAACATGATAACAAAGGAATTATTTTGTAGTTTGCAAGTGTCTCTTCATGAAGGGACACGTCCCTTCATGAAGTGACACTTCCTTTTTAATATTTCACAATACTTGCAAGCAAACATCTTTCATCTGTCTTCTCCAAAAAATCAGGGGAAAATATATAAGAAAATAATGTTTATAAGACTTTGCAAACCTATCACAACATTACTGTAATTCTGTAAGATATGTGTGTCGGCACATGGGCCCTGTGTGTCGACACACAGTTGAATTTTTCCAGTTTTGTAGGATTGTGTATCGACACACTGGCCTTGTGTGTCAACACACACCCCATGCAAGTAGAAAATACTTAAAAATCAGGTATGGAACAATCTATAACAATTTATTCATCACATATATTTTGAAAATACATCAACATGGCATTCTCTGCATCCTTCGACATGCTTAATATAGTCATCCATCATTGATGGCCAATAATAACCATAATGTCTAATGAGCTGGTGTATCTTACTGCCAGCCAAATAGGGCCCACAGATACCCTTACGGGCTCCTACCATTACCCGCATTAGTTCATCTAAATCCAAACACTTGAGAAGCACCCCACTAGCATCCCTTTATACAACTCTCCAAATTCACCATCAAGATGGAATCTATGAGCTTTCATTTTCATCTTTCTATCTTTGACATAGCCCTGAAGGTTTTCCAGTAATCCATCAAGGGCTTCCTCTAATCCTCATGTTGACTTGTGATAGATTGATGTGCCTCAAAGTAATCCAAGCGTTCACATGTAATTACTTTACTCTCAGAACTGAAGGACTTAGTGAATGCAATGTCATGGTATACAACCTTAGTCCTAATGACCACGTATTCTTCATACCTTGTCTTGGGTAGCTTAAACACTCATGCTAACTGAGCTGAATTATTGGCTGCCTTGTTTTTGCTCCTGAGGTATGTGTTCAAATTGGACATCATCAAACTTACTCAATAGCTCTTGCACCATTGAGATATACTTAATTAAGGTATTGGTTAAACTCTGAAACTCCCCTTTTATATTGGCAAATGACCAACTGTGAATCTCCTCTAATGATAACATTAGGGACTTGCATTTCCAAGAGAGTTTGTTGGCATATGATCAATGCCTCATACTCTACCATGTTGTTGGAGCACTTGTCAACAAAGGTGATAGCTAACTTGGTGATAATCCTGACACAGGATTCAATCATAATCCCAACTCTAGCGCTTCAATTGGTCTTTGATCCATCAAAATATAGCATCTAAGGGACCGCCTCTACCACTAGGAGTGATTTGGCTCAAGCTAATATAAATGATTGGATGGTCAGCTAAAACGTCGGCTAAGGCTTGGCCTTTGACTAACTTTTGCGACACATATACCATTTCAAACTAAAGTAGAGAAATGCTTCACTTGTTCAATCTTCTTCTCATAAGAGGCTTATCCCGCATGTACTCAAGGAAATCTGTCTGAACAACCACGTATATGGTAAATGCTAAGAAGTAATGTCTCAATTTCAAAGATGCATGGAACAGAGATAGAGACAATTTCTCAATAGAGGAATATTTTATTTTACATTCATTCAAATAATAGCTTAAATAGGACACAGCTTGTTCGAACCCTTGCTTATTTCCTCACAAGCAAACAACCAATTGATTCATCAGAAGCAGAGACATAAATCTTTAGCTGTTTGCCTTGTTTTAGTGGAATTAACATGGGTGGCTTGATCAAGTACTCCTTGATGGCTTCAAAGGTTGCTTGTTATGGCTCCTCCCACCTGAAGTCTTTCTTAGAGTTGAGTCTTAGCAGTGGGGAGAAGACTTTGGTTTTTCCCATGACATTTGAAATGAAATGTCTTAGGAAATTATCCTGCCCCACGAACCATTGAAGCTCCTTTTTGCTTAAAGGCAGTTTGGCCTCTTGAATGGCCTTGGCCTTATTTATTTCCACCTCAATGCTCTTTTGGTTACCAGAAAACAAAGGAAGTTTCCAGCGCAAACGCCAAAGGGACATTTTAATGGGTTCATATTGAGGTTATGGCTCCTCATTCTAATGAACACTCCTCTCAAGTCCTCCAAGTGTTTAACTTGGGACTTTGATTTAATCACAATGTCATCACTATAGACTTCCATAGTCTTACCAATGAGATCATGAAAGATCATGTTCATGGCTCTTTGGAAGGTGGCACCTATGTTTTTCAAGCGAAATGGCATAACCACCCATTCAAAGGTCCCTATTGATCCAAGACACCTAAATGTTGTTTTGTGGGTATCCTCTAAAGCAATCACGACTTTGTAGTTACCACAGTAGCCATCCATAAAGGACAAGACCTCATGCCTTGAGGCTGAATCAATGAGAACATCAGCTATTGCCATTGGGTATTCATCCTTTGCTGTGGTTGTATTTAGATCTTTGAAATCAATATAGACCCTAATTTTGCCATTCTTTTTTATAATAGGAACAATATTTTCCAACCACTTAACGTACCTGGCAGTGTTGATGAGTTTAGACTTCAGGAGTTTCTCAATCTTCTCTTTGACCAAATCTATTTCTCTTTGGGACATCCTTTTCTAGGACTAAATTATGAGCCTATGCTTAAACACCATTCTGTCTTGGCCAGGCATTTCATGATGGTCCCAAGCAAAGCAGTCCTTGAACTCAAGAAGCAAGGTTTAATAATGATTTATCTGCTCTCCAGAAAGCAAAGCACTTCAATAGGTAGGCTTTGGGTCCTTTGTTGAGCGTGAGTTAACCTCAAGGAGGGGGGCTTGAACTTCAGCGCTTACTCCATCGAAGCTGGTGCCTCTATTAAGTCAGGTAACTCCAACTCCTTTTCTTGTATCACTTGGACCTCGAGTCCATTTTTAACAAATGGTAGCTCAGCCCATAGTTGATCCTTAGCATGCCCAGCCACCGGATTCGCTATGGCTGAGGAAACGGTCCTCTTGGCCAGTAATGCGAGGTCTTGGCTCCTCCGCATAAGGCTTCTATCTTGAAGGTCCCCTTCATCTAGAAGGGCTCTCATGCATCCCTAGAAGTTAGAGTCATCTAACTCCACATCGACTTGATCAACCTCAAGTTTGGTAAGTGGGCTATCAAGGATGGCTATCATTTCTTAATGATAGGAAGACTGAGGAATGGTCCTTTGGACATCCAATGGTCCCATGCTTTCTTTGTATAACTTTGCCTAAACGTAATTAGAGCAAGCCATGAATGGCTTGTTATTTGCCATAACAACCTCATATTTGTCACGGTTCTAGAAGACTAACAATTGGTGAAGCGAAGAAGGGATACAATAATTGGCATGTAGCCAATCTCTCCCAAGTAAAGCATTATAACTTGAGGTGGTATCCACTACAAAGAATGCTGTTGGCTTGCTTAAGTTGCCAACAATTAACTCCATTAGGATGACCCTTTCAGACTTAGTGGTGGCTCCAGTAAAGCCAAAGATTGCTACATCTAAAGTTATCAAGTCATCTCGAGATTAACTAATGACCCCCAACATATATGAAGGTAAGACATTGATGGCAACACCATCATCCACCAAGACCCTATTCACACGAATGCCATCAAATTTGGCCTTGATTTATAAAGGCTTGATATGTTTATCGGTGGTATTAGGCCCATCAAACATCATCTTTGTAGTGTTAGGAGTGTCATCTATTGACTTTGATGTTGGGGTTTAACTTTAAAAGAAAAAGAATCAAGATTACTTTTGGTAGCTACCACTTCAGCTACAAATTCCACATGTGGATCATCGTTTGATGTCATCATCTCTCTCTCGAGGGCTTCTTAGGCATTAGTTCCCATAAACTCCATAAGAAGTAGCAGGGAACTCCTAACGTCAACCTTCTCAGGGAGTGATCCAGACTATATTTGGAACTCTTGGTTCCTTTGTTTTTTGGACTACTGTTTATTGGCACATCATGATCTTGATCTTGAGGACTGCCATTAGCTAGCCTGTTCTAGTCTAGAGGTTGGTTCTTTGGTTCAACCTTTGGGGTATGAGATTCCTCCATAGGTTGGGAGAAAATCTTCTCCGTGGAAGTTGTTATCTATGTTTGAACATGTTGGCTTAACACGGTCTAAAGATTCCACTAAATTGATGCTAAGGGGACTTCACTCCTCATCATTAGATGCTCTTTGAGCCAATGAATTCCTTGCAAGCTGATCCCACCAAGATTCCTTACCCTTGGAAGATGAGAGACTAACCCATCTCTCAAGCTTCTTGTGTGGCTCACCTTTACTAGTGGTGGCAAAAGGTCTAGATTTAGTTACTAGATCCTTGAAATCCATGGACTTAGTGCACCTATCATTGCAAACTCTGTCCTCTTCCTCAGAGAGCCTAGTTAAGCTAGTGTAAGGTAGAGCTCCTTGTTGTGTAGTAGTCTTTTGCAGCTACCTTCCTTTCTGAGTTCTTGTAAGGTTGGAGGGACGTGCATCCTCTTGCTCAAGGTGATTCCTTCTCTATACATTACAAAAATGGACGTTAGAAAGCTGTTGTCCTAACTGCTGTAGTCCCTAATAAGTGTCCACATCGAGTAGGAGGTATTTTGGTTTCCTCTTTGCATTCCATGTCCTCGTGACATTTTGAGTCTTTGAAGGGGTATCTTCAGTAGGCCCGTATATGCAAAACTTCTCAAATGGCATCTTTAATTCCAAAAGAAGATCAGCATGGGAAACATACTGAGGAAGTAGCTTTAGTTTCCTCATTGCCCTCTGTATTTTGCCTTATAGGATACGTTCTCTGGATCTTAAGATATCCTCTCTCAGTTAGTAAGGCCATTTGTGCACCTATGATCAATACTGATCTCCATAGCTAACTCTTCAGCCACGAATAGTGTAATGGCTGACTTACTGTGAAGCTTAATCAGTAAGTTCATGAAAACTGAACACTTGTTCATGGGATGGAGTTAGGTGATGTGCCAATGACAAATTCCATCATTTACGCACACTTCAATGTAGGGAACCTTAGTATTCCCTCGATCCCCAACTTATGAAACATGTTGTTTGCCACCCTTGCCTTTTGAGTATCATTTAACACCATCATTCTTCTAAAAAGGGGAAAATTATTAGTTTGAACGGCACATTGAATATCTTTAGCAAGGGTATCAACTGCATTAACTTCAAGAGGACTAGGAAAAGGGTCCTTATCAACACTGATCTGTCCATCTCTGAGGAATATTAACTCCCTTGCCTCAATGGAATCTTGGACCACCTTTCCAAAGATCATGCAGTTATTTATTGAATGAGTTAACAAATAGTGCAGGCTCTTCCCTTTGCTGAATTTGAGCCAGATTTATTTCCCTAATCTTGAGTTTACTATTTGCCTCAAGCCAATCAAATGTGGCACCTGGCTTTGATATCCTTCTTGACAAAAGGATTGCAAACCATAGAAGGCCTTTTGACGTACTTAGCAACGCCAGTTTCATATGGAGGAACCTCTTCCTCATCAACGAAGTCGTGTATGTAAGTCCCATGCGCACTATTTTTCTTGGGGCTCTCTTCTTTTGGAACAGTCTTGTACCTAGCGGCACATTTTGCTAGTTGTAGAAGCGTTGTAAATTTAAACCTTAAAACTTCTTCCAAAATTCAATATCTAAGTCATTCAAGGCATGATTGGTATATTCAACTTCAGGAAGAGCTACTGTGCATTTCAACCTAGCTCTCTTCAACTTGTAGATGTAATCTTCCATAGATTTACCAGGTTTTTGTCTCATTCACACCAAGCCAGACATGGAAGTTCCTAGCTCCATCCTTGGGAATTGGGGTTGGAATTGCTTGGCCATGTCATCCCAATTGTAGATGGAAATAGGTGGTAGGCTAATGTACCACTTAAAGGGCAGTCCCTGTTAAGGAACCAGGGAATAGCTGAGGTACTGATTGTCAACTGCTTCCCTGCACTGGCAGTTAAACCTTGCCAAATGTTCGAGAGCAAACACGCTTCCTTTTCTTGGTAAAAGGGTAAATTCGAGGACTTTGTATCCTCGAGGAAAAGGTAATCTGTCATGATTCAAGCAAAACTTGAATCAAAACCTAGGAGAGAGAAAGAGATAGAGGAAGAATAGAGGAGTTGAGAGAGGATAGAAGAGAATTAAGAAAAGAATTAGAGAGAATTGGAAGAAAGAAGAGATATTTGTCTATTCCATGAATGATTATTACAAGGGAAGAGCGACGACTTATATTACTAGTAAGAGCTCAACTAACTAACAACTAAAATATCTAGCTCATTAACTAAGACTAACCGACATAACCAGCACTAAAATATCTAACAAGCTTTCCAACAATACAAGAATATAACTACCACACTAAACATACTAACACATGGCTAATACAACTAAAGAAGTATAAGAGCAAATACAATTGAAATGACTGCACGGTTATTACTTGACTACTACTAAGGACTTATTACTACTTAACTCCAATATCACAATCATGACAATACTTTCCCCTTTAGAGATTCTTGTCTTCAAGAATCTTATGAGAGAGCATTGCTGATGTAGATTGCCGCAATGGGCAGCTGAAATTTGTAGGTGCTTATATTGTGCCAATAAGTACAACTGAGCTATGAACAATGGAATCTGAATTGCAGTTGTAGACGAGTTGACACTTGAATTGCTACTGGTTCTGAAGTTGCAGCCAATTCTTCTAATTCTTCCCAAATCAAGTAACTTGCATCCCTCTTTAGCATGTGAATGTCTTGTGAGCAGCAGCTTATGCATCTATCCAGTGCCTCTTTGTTGTTGCAAGACAAGTAAATAACTTGCAAATATCTTCCCATTTGCAAGGTTTCACTCTAAATTCCCTAATGCTGTTGAGCATGACTTGAATTCCCTTGAAGCCTTGATGAATCCCACGACCTTGCATAACCTTGTCCATCCTCCTTTTCAATTATGTACATCTTGCTGCAGCAATGACTTCCAATTGCCTTTTCCATTGGTATGCCAGCTGTTGAAGTAAAATTCCAAGGTATTCTGGAGGCCTACCATTAGCTTGTACTTTGTGGAGATGTCCTTTGTTCTCAACTTGGCCAATACAAGCTTCTAACTTGTCCAATTCACTGCTGAACTCCTCTCGGTTGTTTTGAACTTCAAGCTTCAGTACTCTTAGATCAGAGGGCTTATTGTTAGTGTTCTTTGTTGCATAAACATCTGCTTCACTCATTTGACCCTGCACCATGATCGAAATTTGCACAATTCCTAGTTGAAAAGGATCTGCAGCGAAAGAAAATTCCTTAGTTGAATGTTGCTTAGATGAGTTTGCCATTGAATTCAATTCTTGAACTTGCGTTTGCTTCAACTCATCCAACTCAAGCTGAATTCTTGCATTGTGAACCTGCTTCATAGCTATAAATGCAATTTCATATGCCTGTTGTTTCTTGCATTTGTTCTTTACTTCAATTGGAGTCTTTGATTCCACTCCCATGATTTTAGGCATGTCTTCATTCTTAGTCCCTTTCTCATGATGTGCGTTACAATCTACCAACTCCAAAGGCCCATTTGGAGAAGGATTTTCTTTTGTTTCCCCAATTTTCGCATAGGCATTGAAAAATTGAATATCTAAGCTACAACCATAATCATGGATATTTCTTCCATATAGCTGAATGTTTGTAGATGAAGCATGAATCCTTGAGGAATAGGTCACATATGCTTCCACCTCTAAGGCAAATATTGAATTGACTTCAATTTCTTCGATATAACCATAGGGATAAAAGACTTTGTAGAGGATATCTTTGGTGATATGATAGAAGACATCCAAAATTTTTACCAAGAGTGTAGTAGGGTTGGAGACTTCTCTTTGTAACACAACCTCCTGCTTAAAAGTTGTATAAGTCAATATAACTCTCTCCATGTTAGCCTTGAGTGAAGCAGATCCAAAATAATTAAGTTCGATGCTAAGAATCTAAGTGCGGAACTAACAAGCAGGGCAGCAAATTTCAGTGAACAAAACTCACAAGTGAAGCTTAATTCAGGGTCAGATCAACATGTTCTCTATGGAATCAGCTGAATTCTAGTGCATTTCTAGCTTGATCGATGACTTAACAGCACTAGATCCCAAGAATTCAACTACAGAACACAATTACAACAGCTTTTGAACTGAAATCTTTGATCAAATTCGACCAGAACAGCAAAACTTGACCTTAATACCTCACGATCCGGTTTATAGAAATGCAGCACGAGAGAGATCCAATGTAACTACAGCTAGCTCATCAAATCTGAACAATTTAGCACGATTTATTGATTGGATACACTTTGATCAAGAACTGATGTCAAACAACTTGATCCAAAGCTTATGCAATCAAATTGAACTAAATCAACTTAATCTTAAGCAAATTGACAAGCTCTAATACCACTTTAATAATTCAAGCAAAGCTTGAATCAAAGCCTAAGAGAGAGAAAGAGATAGAGGAAGAATAGTGGAGTTGAGAGAGGATAGAAGAGAACCGAGAAAAGAAGTAGAGAGAATTGGGAGAAAGAAGAGATATTTGTCTATTCCATGAATGATTATTACAAGGTAAGAACAACTACTTATACTACTAGCAAAAGCTCAACTAACTAACAACTAAAATATCTAGCTTATTAACTAACACTAACCAACATAACGAACGCTAAAATGTCTAACAAGCCTTCCAACAATACAAGAATATAACTACCACACCAAACATACTAACACATGGCTAATACAACTAAAGAAGTAGAAGAGAAAATACAATTGAAATAGCTACATGGTTATTACTTGACAACTACTAAGGACTTATTACTACTTATCTCCAATATCACAATCATAACATAATCCCTAGCAATATACTCAGGGTATGGTTTACTATGAAAGGGTCTTTTGGCCCTTGGCGTATATATTTGCTTGATAAGGGCAGCCAATTGCTCTTGGAGGGGACAGGTTTGGCACATGGTTATGCACTTGCCATTGCCCCCCAAGTGGATGAGGGTCTTGAGGGGGATTTGTAGGATTCCCGTGTTTGCTATATTGGTTTGTAATTGAGTGTGATGTGGTCGCTGTACATACAAATGAAAACAAACGTGCAAAAGAGATTCACTCTGACAAGGGAGTGAGCTTAAATTCAGACCACACATCATTTATCTACCCCACTCACTGTTTTTGAGAAAAAGGTTGTGATCTTTAGGTGTATCAAACTCAGGAGCTCAGCTGTCTACTTACAAGCCCGAATCAATCATGTTTTTAAGCCTGGAGCCCTTGACTTATAATAACTCGAAAGAGTTTAAATCTGACTAGACTTAAATGGAGCAAATGGTATTGAGGTAACTAGAATAGGACCAATGTAGTCAAGGTCATGCTTTAGCTATCAAATCCCTTAACAATGGTACAAACCTAAGTTTACATGACGTATTTAGCAGTGACAATAGTATTAAGACCAATGCAATCAAGGTCAAGCCTTGGCCATCAAAGCCTTAAACTAAAGCCTCAATTCTTAACTTGTCGATGTTGGGAATAAATTACAACAGATAGTTCATACCTAAAGCTTGAAGCACTATATTACTGAAGAGGCAAGTACAGCAAGATCTGTGCTATGCTAGATTACATTAAGTTATGCTACTCCTACCAAAAAAAACATAAGTGTGATGTAAAGAGAAAACATGAAGAAGTTTTGTATGAGTGTATGTGTACTTCCTTGGACAACAACATAGTCCCTTACTTATAGAAAAACTAAATAATGGCTTCCCCCTATTTCTATGACACTTTCTTCACATGTCAAGCCACCAAGCTCCTTTAGCAATGAATGATCAATGAATGTGCCCTTGATTTGATGCTCGTGCGTATTTCTTGAAGCTGATGTTTGCATTTTCAGCTAAAGTCTCATCTAGATGCTTCACGTTCTCTTAGATTAAGCTTGGTGCCCACGTGTCTAAAATTACTTTCCAAGTAACTGTCTCGATTTTTGAAACTATCTGTCATGTAGCCTTCTTGGCATTCCCTTGAGCTAGAGCTCCCTTTACCTTTCAACCATCTTGAGCTTTGAGTGGCTAATACCTTTGTTAAGGTGATAAACATCTCAAGACACTTGGCTCGATACTCTGTTATCTCAGCACCTAAAGGTTTGATTTCTCCTCGAGGTGGACCTCACACGATAAGCATGTGGCACTTCGCCCAAAATGGCGTTGTCCCAGCTCTCTTGAAATTAGGCTGTAAATAAATATCCCCTTTTAGCGGTTGGCAAATTGTTAAGATTCAAGTTTAACCTTGGATCATAACCTAGGGAAGAGAAAGATGAAGATGAAGAGAATAGGTTAGAGAAGAGAGTTAGAGAGGATTGAGATGAGAGAAGAAGATATTTGTTGTTATCATTCAATGAATCTTACAAAAGAGCAACTAAACTACTTATACTTTCCTTCAACCTAAGGCAGCTAAAGACAATATAATGCATCAAGACACTACTCTTTAATTGACTTAACTACTTTTGGTGCCAAATGGTAATTCAACCCAATTACACCTTATTACATCAGCAAACGAGCAAGAACAACCCTTAGAAAGGTATGAGACTTATTAAGCAGTACAAGATAGATTCACAATCATGACAATACCACCTCCTTAAGAACATTCCTGTCTCAAGAATGGAAGGTAGGGAATTGACTCATGATAAATTTCCAATCTTCCCATGTCACATCTTCAATCCTCAAGTTTGCCCATCGAATTAAGACTTGCTCTAGTTGCTGATGTGTTTTTCTACATCTATCAAAATTTAATATAAAACCCTATCTATTAAACACACCTAAATTGAAGTGTAGGGCAAGAGGGTGTCGAACCACAGGGACTAAGAGTGCGTGAATTTAATCTATGACCTAAATTGATTAAAGGAAAAGTGATATCTTTGTGTTAATTAATCTAGAAAATGACAATTAAACTAAAGTAATCTACTTCTAATCGAAAAAAATGTATTAAATTGGAACCTAGGGTTTCGAATCCATCATTAGCCAATTATTTTTGCGTCAACTCTTAAATTGGGATTACTGATTGTCACACGGGTAGTGGTTTAGACTACAAGCTTCAACCTACTAAGATAATGTGTTAGTATTGCGTATTGTTCCTATCTAACTAAATCATAGGGAAAATAGGCTCTACCTAACGTATTGTTAATTATTACGTATTGACCCTATCTAACTAAAGCATAGGGAAGATAGGCTTTAATTAACAATTCGGTTAATACTATTGCCTGATTAATTAATCCTAAGGCTACAAGCACAAAGAATTAATTTATAAATATCAACATCAACAATTAAAGGTTACAAACTCAATAATCATATCAATTGAATAAACAATAAAAATATAATACTTCAAAGTATTTATCTCAACCAAGCAATTCATGTAAACAATCAAATTAACCCGAATTAAAAGTAAATAAAAGTAAAGGCTAAGATTTTATCTAACCCCAGAGAGAAAGTTAGCTCTCCATCAAGGATGATCCGGTGCAGGAGGAGATGAACGAACTCATGTCGGTCTTCACAATAATTTCGCTCTTGTTCCAATTTAACAAAAAAAAAAAATAGTATGAAATAAGAAGAGAGAGAAAATTGGAGAGAAAGAGGGGCGGTGAACAAATCGAAGAATAGAGGCCGTCGTTTATCAGCACTCCAACCCAGAGACCAAGAAGAAGACCCCAAAATCGAACGTTATATCCTCATAGAAACCAACCCTGCATCTTCTCTGTGCCCTACCGGATCTGGGCCGTGGTCTGGGCGTTGGGCCGCAGTTGGTGGGCCTGGTGTTGATGAGTTGGAGGTGGGCTTGAGGTTGATGATGGGCCGAGCTTGCTGGCGTCATAGTTGAGTCGAGGCTCGGTGACGATGGTCTGGGCCTGGTGTTGCTATTGGTGGGCCGGAGCTGATGCTGCAGTGCTGGGCCTGGTGTCGGTGAAGTTGGGCCGTGGTTGATGATGTCGGTGTGGGTTCGGGATAACTGGGCTGCTTTGCTGAACAGGGTCATGGCTACTGTAGCGGGTTGTGTTGGTCGGTGGACTGAGGTTGAAGATGGCAGGGGTGTTGGGCCGGTGCAGATCTGGAGGTTGAAGGTGATGAATAGTGCTGGATCGGGTTGATGCGGGTCGAGCTTATACGTTCTTGTCCCGAATCTAGATTGACTTGATTTAATTGTTTATGCATCGAATTTGCCTTATTTGCACCAAAATTTGACAATTTTTGGAACTTTAATTTCAAACCTACTAAACATAAAAATTGTCAAAATGAGTGTAGAACTATAATTAAATAGATGCAAAATAATTAAATATCAATTAAAAGATGCGTAAATAAGAGACGCATCAGTTGCCTTCCATTCTGCTTTATAGTGTGAGTATTCAAGATTGCCAAAGGCGCCTGTAAAATAAAACCACTTGAGGAAGCTGTTGGAGGAGTAGATGAACTTGCAACACCCTCAGTGACCTGCTTCTTCAACAAAGAGACCTGAAACTCCGAGTGTACACTGGCCTCCGGAGGCAGCTACAACCTATAAGCAACATTGCCCAGCTTTTGCACCATCTTGTAAGGACCAAAATAACGAGCACTCAACTTAACATTCTTGCGTGCAACCACTAAGGATTGCGTATAAGGTTGCAATTTCAAATACACCATATCTCTAACTTGAAAAGTTCTATCAGATCTCTTCCTATCAGCAAAAAACTTCATTCTTGATTGAGCTACCTGCAGGTTGTCCTTAAGCTATTACAACAATTGTTTCCTCTGATTTAGGAAGTCATTCACTTCCATTATAGATGCTAATGAAGTTTGTGAAACAATTAGAAATGGTGGATTGTAGATGTAAAGTGCCTTGAAAGGAGTTGCCCCTAATGAAGAATGAGCATGCATGTTATACCAAAACTCAGCCAAAGATAGCCATTGATGCCACTGCTTAGGATGGAGAAATGGCATGTTCTTCAAATATTGCTCAACACATTAATTCACCCTTTCTGTTTGTCCATTCGTTCGAGGATTATAAGAAGAGCTCAAGGTAAGAGAGGATCCAAGCAGCAAGAACAACTCACGCCAAAAATTGCTCGTAAATAACCTGTCCCGATCAGATACAATGGATTAAGGCAAGCCATGAAGCTTGCAGATGTCATCCAAGAACAATTTCGCCAATCTTTCAGCTGAAACTCGATGATTGAGACCAATGAAGTGAGCAAATTTAGTAAATTGATCCACCATAACCCAAATGCCTTCCTTCCCCTCTGACTTAGGTAAACCCTCTATGAAATCCATACTTTTGTGCTGCCAAGCACTATCAGGGATACGTAAAGGCTGAAGCAACCTTGAATAAGGCACATGATCGCTTTTGGTTTGTTGACACACCTTACAGACTTAAACATATTCAGATACCTCCTTCTTCAATTCCAACCAATGGAAGTACTGCTTGGGTCCCTGGTATGTTCCATCGATGCCTGAGTAACCTCCCCAAGCTGAATCATGGAATGCTAGGATGATCTACTTCCTCAATCCTGTGGAGGACCCAATGTAAAGCTTACCCTTCACTCTCATAATGCCATTGGCCACAATTATATCAGAATAACCACTAGAACTAGGCTTAATGCTGAAAGCCGTAATACAATCCTGAGCAAAACTATCTTCCACATAAGATTTGTGAACTTCTTCCATCCAAGAGGACAATACAAGCGCGATAGCATTACAAACACTAGCTTGCATCTCATCGTCTTCTTGCTTCCTTGATAAAGCATTAGTTACTAAGTTTTCCCTCCCTCTAAAATATTCAATCCAGTAATCCAATTCTAACATCTTCATGAGCCCTTTACGCCGTAATCTTGTTGTAATTCTTTGCTCTAACACATACTTAAGACTTTGGTGAGAAGTCTTGATAATGAAATGATGGCCTTCTAGGTAATGCCTTCACTTTTGTACTGCCATAAGAATAGCCAAATACTCTTTCTCATAGATGGAAAAATTCAAATGTTTGGTACTGAGTGCTTGGCTGAGTTAAGCCACTGGTCTTTCCTTCTATGACAACACTGCTCCCACACCTTTGCCACACACATCTGTTTCAACAATGAAGGGAACACTGAAATCTGGCATTCCCAAAACAGGATTTGTATACAGGGCTATCTTTAACCCTTAAAATGCTTCTTAAGCTTTATCTGATCACTTAAAAGCATCCTTCTTAAGTAGATCAGTTAAGGGTTTAGCAATTACACCATATCTAGCCATAAATTTTCTATAATATCCAATGAGACCCAAGAATCCCCTTAACTGCTTGATTGAAGTAGGAGTTGGCCAATGTCTCATCACTTGCACCT
Source organism: Simmondsia chinensis (assembly GCA_018398585.1). Classification (NCBI taxonomy): domain Eukaryota; kingdom Viridiplantae; phylum Streptophyta; class Magnoliopsida; order Caryophyllales; family Simmondsiaceae; genus Simmondsia; species Simmondsia chinensis. The sequence continues at coordinate 12,268,426 of JAGTTD010000009.1, read as the reverse complement.
TAGTTACAGCGGTGGCCACACCATTGCAAGAAATTACAAGACGCAAGTACTCTACTTGAGATTGGCCAAGGAACACTTGGAAAGTTTAGCAAAACGTTTGTGCTTGTGCATGGTTTTGAACACTTGATTGAGCTGTGCCAAGTGAGACACTATGGAAGGACTATACACCTAGATATCATCAAAGAATACAAGAACAAATTTTCTCCAAAAAGGTTTGAAAACTGAGTTCATCAATGTCTGAAAGGTAGCAGGGGCATTTGATAGACCAAAGGACATAATCATAAATTCATCGTGTCCATGATGGCTTCTAAAGGCCGGTTTATGGATAGCTCGGTCCAATACTCGAATTTGGTAATAGCCTCGCCTCAAATCCAGTTTAGAGAAGAATTTGGACCCATAAAGTTCATCCAAAAGGTCATCTATGATTGGAATTGGGAATTTATCTTTAATGGTAAAAGAATTGAGTTGTCTATACTAAATACACATCTTTGATGATCCATCTTTTTTCTTAACCAAGATGATAGGGGAAGCATAGGGGCTATGACTGTTTCTAATGAAGTTTGTCTTCAAAAGCTCCTCAACTTGTTGTTCTATCTCATTTTTATGAGCATGGGGATACTGGTAAGATCTAAGATTAACTAGATTTGAATTTTATTGGAGGGGAATAGCATGGTCCAAAGCTCTTTTCGGTGGTAATGAAGTAGAATGCTCAAAAAGATCACTGAATTCATGTATTAACTTGCTAACGGCAGGGTTAGAGTTCACCTTAGCTTCCTCAGGTTCAGCATGGAGAGATAATAATTGGCCAATCCATTAATAAGCGCCCTTCTTGATCACACTTTATAGCCTCTTTCATCTCATCAAATGCAACTGTCCACTCTACACAATGCTTTGCACCTTAATAGCTGTGCCATTTTTTTCAAAAGAGATTGATAGCTCGCAAAATCAAACACCAAAGGACTAAAAGTCTTCATCCAATCAACTCCCAAGACCATATCACAACCTCCAAGCTTCAATACTCTAAAATCATACTCAGATAGATGGCTTTGCATCTCCCAGCATAACTATTTACACTTGGTTTGTGTGAGCATTGAGTTCCCATCAGCAACTGTAGCTGCCAAAGGACTTGTTTTGATCAACTTATGCTCCACCAACTTGACAATTTTAGGATCTACAAAGTTGTGCGTGCTACCACTATCAATCAAAATCAATAGTGGTTTGTCATTTGCAATTCCCTGAATCCTTATTGCGTTGTGAGAACCACTAGTCCAAGCTCTCACCAAAATCTCCATTTCATCACTCTCAGAAACCTGTTTCTGTTTCTTCCTCCCACTTAAACTTCTCTTGAATTTCATCAGTTTCATTCGCAATGACTGCCATTAATTACTTGGCATTGCACTTGTGACCAAAGAAGTACTTTTGATTGCATTTGAAACACAATATTTGAGCCTTCTTTTCCTCTATACTCAGTGCCTTGGTCATACTTGGAGCTACCTGTTGCAGATGTTGAACAACCGCCTTGTTTTCGGTCCTGCCTCAGGATAAGCTAACGCAGTTGATTCAAACAATCGTGCTTTCGAATAGGCCTTGGACAATGTAGGAGGAAGAGCCCTCACAAGATTCTTGATCCTTGGCTTATGTTCATTGTAAACATAATAAGCTTCCTTCGCTCCCGGATTTATAGACATCATCCTACCTTCAAGTTCTCAAAACGTGTCATATACTTCTCAACAATACTCACTTGAGCCACCATGGTGAACTGGTCAATGTTAAGATCGAAATTAAATCTTGATCTTAACCTATGATAGAAGAGAATATGGGATGAGAAAGAAGTGAGGGAGATGAAAAAAGAGAGAGAGAGTTAGATGAGAGAAAGAAATATCTCAAAGAGATTGGTTGAAATTTTCATTGAATGACTAAGAATTACACTTGAGCTAACTACTTGTAGAATTCTAGATACATTGCATCCATCCAACTTCGAATCGACTTAAGGAAACAACAGCCGCCACATTTGACCCTCCTTGACTTACATAACCGACTCATCTAACATTTGAACCAAATTGGCGCCAAACACCTAACACACGCTACAACCCATTACAAGGATTAAAGCCACTAAAACATATTGGATCACAATTGATTACTATCATAACAATACTCCCCCCTTTAAAGATTCTTGTCTAATACAGAAACTTCAATCTCTTGTAGCATTGAATCATCCTTAGGTGACCGTGAATCAATCACTGACTTTTCTAACTTGTAATCATCAAACATCTTAGGCCGTAACACAAACTTATGCTTCAATTTCTTCATTGTAGACTTTTCTTTACTCTAAAAGTCTTTCAATGCTTCATTGAGATGGCTTCTCTTAGCTTTACTCTTTGTTTCTTTTATCGTCCCCTTGACATGAGAACTGTATTCCCATTCAGAAGACACATCTTGCTGGGACTCAAGATCTTCGAAATACTCTAACTCTAGCAAAGAGTCTGCATAATGATCAACTTGTTCAACCTCAGGTTCCTCTAACTTGTGTTCATCAATTTCGGCATTACCTTGCTCCAATTCATCTTCAATGGCATTAAGTGGTTCCACATTGTGCCCCTCAAGTTGTAAAACCACACTTCAAGGACCAAAATTCTTAGCTGTAATCTCTTGTAAATGCTGCATAAATTTTTCAGTAGAGCGTTGTAAGATCTAATCGAATTCGGGTGTCCACTTCAAAAATAAATCGGAATCAGTTGGAGCTTCCATTTCTCTTGCTTATGGAAACTGAATTTCGCACTTGATTCTGCTAAAATAATCACCGTAGAATCCGAACCCTAACTGACGAACTTTGAATCAGAGAAAACTCGAACCAGAACCCTAACCGCAGTGTTAGCTTGAGTAATTCAAGCTTTAAACATGAATTAGACTCGAACTTAGCTACAATTACTGGTTTAACACTCTTCCAACCACAATTCTCAAGAACAATGTCAGATTTCTGCGAATTTTCTGAGTTCTGGTTAACTCTACTTCGAACACATTGAATCAAAGTTGAATCAACTAAGTTCTTATACACTTCTATGCTTAACACACAATTTCCACCAGATTTCAACAACACAAGTGTATTCTTAGCAACTGATACTTAGAGATTAAGAATCTGTTACCTTCCTCAATTTTTGAATTTGTAGAATCTGAATTTACCTCAATTCAGCTTTGCTAAAACTAATCTTTTTGATTTTGATCAGGCATAAGATTGATCCAACACTCACTTCAGCCTTTCCAGTAACTTGATGAATTCTGATGATCAAGAACACACGTTGCAACAGCACAATTCTTTGCACTTTGTTTACTGATTTAGGCTTAATTCTATACTAAATCTAACAAGGATAACACAGCAATCAGAAGTTGATATGCTGAACTGAATGTGATCAATGTACTGCCAACAATGAGATCAACACAAGCTGAATTCAAGGACTCACATCCGATCATCAATTCAACCTCTTTTTATGTGTTTCAAAGCAACTTTTTTTTTTAGTTAACAGCCGCAATTTACAATAAAATTCATAACTGAATTCTTAAGCAAATTGCAATGCAATCAAAAGATATTTGATATCGAATCTGTTTGATTTGGAAGCCAAATGAGGCTCTGATACCAATTGTTAAGATCGAGATTAAATCTTGATCTTAACCTATGATAGAAGAGAGTATGGGATGAGAAAGAAGTGAAGGAGATGAGAAAATAGAGATAGTTAGATGAGAGAAAGAAATATCTCAAAGAGATTGGTTGAAATTTTCATTGAATGAGTAAGAATTACACTTGAGCTAGCTACTTATAGAATTCTAGATACATTGCATCCATCCAACTTCTAACCGACTTAAGGAAACAACAGCCGCCACATTTGACCCTCCTTGACTTACTTAACCGACTTACCTAACATTTGAACCTAATTGGCGCCAAACACCTAACACACACTACTACCCATTACAAGGATTAAAGCCACTAAAACTTATTAGATCACATTTGATTACAATCATAACAATCAATCACCTCTCTTGGATCCTCATTAGCATACCTTTCGCATAGCTCATCCACGAATTCTTGCCAAGTTACATTAGGATTGCTCTAAATCAAGCTATGGAACTAAACCTTTTGATCTCCATGAAGATAGATGGCAACTACTTCAACCTTCTATTAGTCTTGTGTAGCATAGACTTGAAAATATTTTTCACATCTTCTAATCCATGATTGCGGTTGTACTCCATCAAAAGCATCGATCTCAACCATAGGCTGGCGAAAACCTGATCTTCTCACCATTGGAATCTTCTCTACTAGTTCTTCAACATGTTTTGGAAAAGAGAGGACCGGGAGGTCTTCCTTGCTATAAGATTCTAGCTCTGGCAAATTTAGATTGTCTATTGATATGCTCTTGCATTCTAGACAGTTGCTATTGCAAGTGTTACTACGAGTGTTGCCGATTATCATTCATGTTACCAATAGCTAGCACCAAATCTTGCACTTGGTGGCGCAATTTACCCACTTGCTCGGCCTGATTAGCTCCAGTATTAGCACTTCCAGCCATAGACGCAGCTTTCTTGCCTTTTGCCAGCTTGATCGAAGCAAAGCAAAATCAATTTAGCTAACTCAAACTCTGATACCACTTGTTATGATTCAAGTTTAACCTGAGATCATAACCTAGGAGTGAGAAAGATGAAGATGAAGAGAGTGGTTACAGAAGAGAATTAGAGAGGATTGAGATGAGAGAAGAAAATATATTGTTATGATTGGCTTGAAATAGGAATGTAATCAAGTTGTAGTTTCTGAATCAATGTAATGCCATGTAATATGTTAAATGGCTTAAGTAGATATTTTGGTTTGATTAGATATTTTTGGCGCCAAGGTCGGTTAAGGCGGTTGCTAGCTTGTCTTGGTTCAATGTATTAGTTTGCTTATATGTGGTTGATCAAGTGTAATAATTCATTCATTCAATGAAAATCCAACCTAATCTCTTTGAGATATTTCTCTCTCTCATCTAATTCTCTCTATACTTTTCATCTCCTTCACTTCTCTTCTCATCTAATCTCTTCTTTCACAGGGTTAAGCTTAAGTTTATCTGGAGGTTTAACAATTGGTATCAGAGCTTGTCTTCCAAATCAAATGTGATAGGATATCAAATATTCTAAATTGATTCAAAATTTGAAAAACAATGGCAAGTTAATCGGTAGCAAGAGTTACAACAAGGTCAGGAGCTGCTAGAGTGGCAGCTAATCCGTCATATGCTGATGTTGTTAGTACTGGTGCTATAGCAGACCAAGATTTTGTCACGAATGCACAATTGAGCATTTAGATGAAGGAGTTCATTGTTCAGTTTTAGCAGTCACAAAGTGAAGCCTTAAGGCAGTAGCAAAGTGAATTCTTACTTCAGTCTAATCAATAGTTCAAGGATCAATTTGATCATCGAGCTTAGCAAATTGAAGAAAAGATTTCTAATCGAGTTAATAAAAAATCATTGGAGTTTGAGGAAAGGTTTAATAGTCGATTTTGTCAGCAAATGCAATATATTGATGAGAAATTTGTTGAACTAGGACAGTAATTCAGGAGACAAAATGTGCCTGCTGCTCCGAAACCATTAATACCTGCTAGTTTGTTGCATACAAGTCACCATTTGAGGCCCACAGAGGAGGCAAATCCTTAAGTACCTAATGATGCTATCAGACATCAAGATTGAACCCCGATAGCTTATGTTAGAACTCACGATCGAACTCAAGAAGCAGAAGTAACTGCTAGATAGGATCGATCATTTGATTAAGCTCAATCACAACCTATAAGTTTGAATGCAGGACAAGGTGTTCGTCCCCCTGATAAAACACGTATTCATAGAACCGCTAGTTTGAATGAGGAGCAATTTGATCAACCTCCTGATCAGTGGAATTAGTAGCACTCAGGCAGTAATGAAGTGTCATTCAATAACAAAAGCAGTGGCTACAGACAGCCAAGAGTTCAGATCGAGCCTTTTGATGGAAAGCAACCTCATTCATGGCTGAAGAGATGTGATCGTTATTTTGACTTTTATCACATTGATGAAGCAGAAAAGGTACATATTGCTGCTGTTTATCTTCTTGGTGATCACGAGGTATGGCTTTACAGTTTATTGAAGAGCAATCCTACTCTCTCTTGGATTGATTTTGTGAAAGAACTTTGTGAGCAATATGGAGATGAAGATTCTAGTGACATTGTTGATAGATTCAACAAGGTGATACAAGAAACATCTGTGAAATAGTATATGACAATGTTTGAGAACCTTAGGGCTAGTATGCTAACCTTAGAGCTAGTGTGGCAACCGAATATCTTCATGCCACTGAATCATATTATGTCTCAAGTTTTATAAGTGGCTTACAGCCCAAAGTTAAGAATCTTGTGAAGGCAGTTGATCCTAAGACATTATCCAAAGCTTATGCTAAGGCTAAATTATTTGAAGCAACTGGTCTTTCTTCTAACGTTGGATCAAGGTACAAGGGAAATAGTTCCAAGCAACACAAGGGGTTAGATAATCCCTCACATCCTTGAGCAAGACAGAAAGCTACTCAAAGACTATGTTACAAGTGCAATCAGCCTTATCAACCTGGGAAGAAATGCAACCCAAAATTCCTTATGTCAGTAAGGGGTAAACATGCTACCGAACAAACTGAAAGTGAAGAATCTGAAGCTAAAGAAGAAGGCTCAGATCAGGAATCTCAGGAGGAGATAGTTAATGATGACGTTGGCATTTCAGTTAAGGCATTAACTCGTAGTGGATCCCATAATACGATTAGGATCAAAGGGAAGACAGGAAAAAGATTTATAATCATCTTATTTGATAGTGGGAGCACCCAAAGCTTCCTCGATCCTTAAGTTGTGAAGAAAGTTGGGCATGAAGTGATTAAAACTTGTCCTCTAGCAGTAATAGTCGCTAATGGTAATTCTGTACTGACTCAGAATATATGCTAGGGCTTTTAGTGGTTCATGCAGGATCACAAATTTGAATATGATTTCAGAATCCTGTCCTTGGATGGCTGTGATATGGTACTGGGAGTAGATTGGATAAGGACTTACAGCCCAGTGCTATTTGATTTTGCCAAGCTTACAGTTTCCTTTATAAGGCAAGGGTCCAAAATCACATTGCAGGGAATGGTAGATCAAGCTCAATTATAGCTCATGAGGGGCAAGAACTTGAAGAAGCGAATTTAGAAGTACGCCATTCAGTGGGTTGGGCAATTTTTTGCAATTTTGCCTATTGAATTGAATCATCTTCATTAGTCTGAAGTTAAGGAACTGATTGAGGAGTTTAAAGACTTATTTGATCAGCCAAAAGACCTACCCCCTAAGAGGAATCTGGATCATGGTTTCCCCTCAAAGCCAACTCTGAGCCAGTAAGGTTGAGACCTTACAAGTATCCCCATGCTTAGAAGACAGAGATTGAAAAGTAGATTGATGAATTGCTTAAAACAAGTTTTATCAACCCAAGCCATAGTCCCTTTGCTTCCCCTGTCATCTTGGTCAAGAAGAAGGATGGCTCAACTAGAATGTGCATAAATTATAGACAACTTTATCCTATGACTGTGAAGGACAAGTTCCCTATTCCTGTAATAGATGATATTTTGGATCAATTAAATGGGGTATAAGTCTTCTCCATGTTGGATCTGCGGCAAGGCTACCATCAGATAAGGGTGTTGGAGCATGATGTGTGTAAAATAGCTTTTAGGACTCATCATGGACACTACGAGTTTGTGGTTATGCCCTTTGGTTTAACTAATTCTCCAGCCACCTTTCAAGCATTAATGAATGATGTGTTCAAGCAATTTTTTGAGGAGATTTGTTCTGGTATTTTTTGATGACATTCTGATCTATAGCACTTCTTATGAGGACCATCTGAAACATTTGAGAATGCTGTTCATGGTTATACGTAGAAATAGGTTGTATGCTAAGTTGTCTAAATGTTCCTTTGCTTTGTCTCAGCTAGAGTATTTGGGACATGTAATCTCAAGCAAAGGAGTTTCCACTAACCCATCCAAGGTACAAGCTATGGAAGATTGGCCTGTGCCTATGACATTGAAGCAGTTAGGGAGTTTCTTGGGTTTGACAGGGTCTTATCGCAAGTTTGTGGCTGGATATGGATCAATTGCTAAGCCTTTAATTGACTTGCTTAAGAAGGATGCCTTCCATTGGTCAGATAAAGCACAAGAAGCATTTGAATCCTAAAGTCTACCATGAGTCAAGCATCAGTTCTTGCAGTGCTAGATTTTGCGGAAGTATTTGTGTTGGAGATTGACGCTCATGGTGTTGGAGTTGAAGTAGTACTTTCTCAAAAGGGTAGGCCAATAGCCTATCTTAGCCAAGCCTTAAGTCCAAAACATCAAGCACTGTCCACATACAAGAAGGAGTATCTTGCAATCCTCCTAATAGTTGAGAAGTGGAGGCATTATTTGGATGGACATAGATTTGTCAACAAAATGGATCATCAAAGCCTCAAGTACTTGCTAGAATATAGAATTGTTACTACAATTCAAAAGAAAGGGCTGCTTAAAATGTTAGGCATAGATTATGTGATTGAATATAAGAAAGGCAAGGAAAATGCAGCTGTAGATGCCTTATCACGCAGGTTAGAGGGTTGTGAACAGGGCCATTGTGGTTCAATTTCAGTAATAGTTCCAGCTTGGGTTGAAGAAGTGTAGAAGTCTTGTGAGGATGATTCATTTGCACAAGAACAGATAGCTACATTCAGTATTGGCATGACTACGAATCAGACTTCTGATGCAGAGATTTTAGTGGTGAAAGGAATCATCAGACTCAGAGGCAAATTGTATGTGGGATCTACCACTGATTTGAGGCTTCAGATAATTAGAGTGTGTCATGATTCAGCTTGGGGTGGTCATTCTGGAATAGAAGGGACCTTCCAAAGGTTTAAAGGCTTTTTCAAGTGACCTGGCATGAAGAAAGCTATGATGGAATTTGTACAAGCTTGTGAAGTCTGTTAACAAACCAAGCTTAGTGATCATAGGTATCAAGGACTTCTTCAACCTCTCCCAATTCCTGATGGTGTGTGGCTAGATATAAGCATAGATTTCATTGAGGGGTTGCCAAAATCAGAGGGAAAAGAGGTCATTTGGGTGGTGGTTGATCGATTTACAAAGTGCAGTCAATTCATTGCAATGGCAAGATCAATAATAGCTGAGAAATTGGCTCGAGTTTTCCTTCATCACATCTATAAGCTGCATGGGCTTCCCAAGTCCATTGTGTCTAACTGTGATAAGCTTTTCACAAGCAACTTTTGGAGGGAGTTGTTTAGCTTGTTAGGAACAACACTGGCTCTTAGTTCTTCATATCATCCTTAAAGTGATGGTGGAACAGAGAGAGTTAATCAGTGCTTTGAACAATATCTGAGGACTATGGTATTTTTTCATCCTAATGTGTGCGAAGATGGTTGTCATTTGCAAAATTTTGGTACAATACTCATGCTCACGCTTCACTTGGTACTACACCATTTAAGGCTTTGTATGGTTATGATCCCCCATCCCCATTATTGTTGCAAGGTCTTGTATCATCTTCCAGTGATGTTTTTGACTTGCTGCAATAGAGAAGGCAACTTATGCAACTTTTGAAAGATAATCTGCCCCGAGCTAAGGCCAAGATGAAACTATATGCTGACAGGAAACGTGTGGACAAGCAATTTGATGTGGGTGACATGGTTTATTTGAAACTGCAATCTTATAGGCAATCTACAGCAGCAGTAAGGAGGAATGTCAAGTTATGTGTGAGGTTCTTTGGACCTTACAAGGTCTTGGAAAGGGTTGCCAAGGTGGCCTATAAGCTTAAGTTACCTACAAAGTCTTACATACATCCTCTTTTTCATGTTTCACTCCTCAAAAGATAGGTTAAAAATGGGCAAAGATCTTTAACTCATCCTACTAAAGTGGGTTCCCATGGTTCCATGCTGCTACAACCTACTGGAATTTTGAAGCAACGAGTAAAGAAGGTGAATGATAGAGAGATGAATGAAGTTAAAGTCACCTGGAGCAACTCGGACGAATCTTTCACTACATGGGAAGAGCTTTCCTTCCTGAAGAGCCAATTTCCAAGCTATTATTCTTGAGGATAAGAATGTTCTCAAGGAGGAGGGATTCTTATGATTGGCTTGAAATAAAAATGTAATCAAGTTGTAGTTTCTGAATCAATTTAATGCCGTGTAATATGTTAAATGGCTTAAGTAGATATTTTGGTTTGATTAGATATTTTTGGCGCCAAGGTCGGTTAAGGCGGATGCTAGCTTATCTTGGTTCAATGTATTGGTTTGCTTATAAGTAGTTCATAAAGTGTAATAATTCATTCATTCAATGAAAATCCAACCTAATCTCTTTTAGATATTTTTCTCTCTCTCATCTAATTCTCTCTATACTTCTCATCTCCTTCACTTCTCTTCTCAACTAATCTCTTCCTTCACAAGGTTAAGCTTCAAGTTTATCTAGAAGTTTAACATATTTGTTGTTAGCATTCAGTGAATCTTACAAAAGAACAACTAAACTGCTTATACTTTCCTCCAACCTAAGGTAGCTAAAGATAATACAATGCATCAAGACACTACTCTTTAACTGACTTAACTACTCTTGGCCAAACTACAATTAGGATGGAAGTATAAATGTTTGTATTGTTTGTGTATTTGTATTCATTGAATGAATACATATTGGTTCTTCTTTCTTAATCTGAATTCTCTCTACTTCTCTCATTTCCTTAACTTCTCAACTCAAATTCCTCTTCTATCCTAGATTATGATTCAAGTCGATCTTGAATCATAACAATTGGTATCAGAGATTGTTGAATTTTGCTTTAATCTTGCTGTGATTCTATCTGGATATTTCAATTGCACATCGCACCTTTCATGGTTGACAATTGAGTGAGGAGTTGGAACGAGCTAGACATAATAAATCTTTTGCGATGGCTGGAGGAGTTACAACTAGAGCTCAAGCAGCTTCTTATGTTGGAGTTACTATGGGTGCTACAGTTGGAGCTGCTGCTAATGTTGGAGCTAGTACTGGTGCTACTACATCTATGAATTCAAGTTCAGATGATCATATGTCTTAGATGCAATAGCAGATTCAGGATTTGTTGCTATTTGTTGGAGATCTGACTCGAAGTGTGACTATTCATATCAGTAAGTATGACAACAATTGACAGGACTCCAAGAGCAAGTAGATCGCCAAGCGATGCCTCTTGGACCTGGAATATTGTCACCTGCAAGCCATCACAACAAGCCTCCTGATCCATTATATCAAAGAGCTTCTGTAGAGCATTTTGAGGGTTACAGGCAAAGATTGATAAATTTGATGGATCACATCCACAATCTTGGATTAGAATGTGTGAGAGGTACTATCGTTTTTATCATGTGTTGGAGACAGAGAAGGTGCAGTTCGAATAGGTGCATTTACATGGAGAGCATGAGGTATGGTTCCATAGCTTAGTCATTAGCAATCCTTATATCACATGGCTGGAATTTGTGGATGAATTCTATGAGAGGTTTGGTAATGAGGACCCTTGGGATGTGGTGGATAGCTTTAATAAAGTAACTCAAACAACTTTAGTAAGAGAGTATATGACTCGATTCGAAAGCTTAAGAGCAAGAATGATGTCTGTGAATCTCGGAGCTAGTGTGGCACATTATGTTTCAAGCTTTATTAGTGGCCTCAAGCCTAGGATTAAAAACTTAGTTAAAGCAATCAGTCCTTTGACCTTGTCCCGATCTTATTCCAAAGCCAAGTTGTATGAGGCTACTGTCCTTGCAAGTTCTGATGTTTAGAAGAGTAAGAGCAGCCAAGTTGGTTCAACAGTGTAAGCTAGCATTAAGAGTTCATCCAAGCCCCTTAGTTTGCAGGAGAAAAAGGCTCAAAGGTTGTGCTTCAAGTGTAATCAGCATTACTACCTTGGACTTAAATGCAATCCTAAGCTTCTCATGTATGATTCTGGAGCTGAGGTAGATGAGGTTTCTGATGGACGAGAAGAAGATAAGGAGTACAGTGATCATTTAGAGGAGGAACAAGAAGTAGAAGCTGAGAAGAATGAGATGGACATTCGGTTAAGGCTGTAACTGGTAATGGCTTGCAAAATACAAAAGAATCAGGGGCGAAGCTAGTAACAAATCACTTTTGATCTTAATTGATAGTGGCAGTACTCATAGTTTTGTTGATCAAAAAATTTTCAAGAGAGTAGGCCATGAAATGATCAAAACAAGTCCCTTAGCTGTGACTGTGGTTGATAGGAACTCATTGCTTACACAAATAAAGTGCAATTAATTCAGTTGGTAGATGTAAGGCCACTCATTTATGTACAATTTCAGAGACATGAAGCTAGGAGGGAGTGATATGATTCTTGAGGTGGATTGGATGAAGACAATCAGTCCCTTGGTGTTAGATTTCGCTCAGCTTTCAATATCCTTTGAGATGAATGGTAAAACAATTAAATGTAAGGGATTATGGAACAAGGCCAGATGTAGTTGATAACTGGCAGGGAATTGGAGGGAGCAATCAAGAAGCAAGATTATTAATGGATAAGACATCTATTCTCTATCACAGCTGAGGCAAAAGGGGTGAATTCAGATCCTACTATGGGCAAGCTATTATACGAATTTAGTGATATATTTGATTAGCCTACATGCTTTTCCCCTAGAAGATCCTTTAGTCATGCTATTTCGTTTAAATCCAATTGAGATCCTGTCAATTTGAGCCCTTACATGTATCCTCATTCACAAAAGAGAGAGATTGAAAGACAGGTAGATGAGCTGCTAAAAATTGAATTAATTAAAGAAAGCCATAGTCCCTTTGCTTCTGCTGTCATTCTTGTCAAAAAGAAGGATGGCTCATCAAGAATATGTATACCCTACAAGCAACTGAATGCTCTCAGCATAAAGGATAAGTTTCCAATTCCAATTATTGATGATCTTTTGGACGAATTGCATGGATCACATTACTATTCTAAGCTGGATTTGAGGCAAGGGTATTACCAGATTCGAGTGAAGGAGCAAGACATTTATAAGACTTCCTTCAGAACTCATGGGCATTACGAATTTGTAGTGATGCCATTTGGATTAACCGATGCTCCAGCCATGTTCCAGGCCTTGATGAATTCAATCTTTAAGCTATTTTTGAGGAATTTTGTCCTAGTTTTCTTTAATGACATCTTGGTATATAGCCCTTCATTGGACTCACATTTAGATCGTCTTAAGTAGGTGGTTGAGCTCGTATGACAACACAAGTTGTATGCTAAGCTATCTAAATGCACTTTTGCTCAATGTCAAGTAAGGTATTTGGGTCAGATTATCTCATCTGTTGTTGTAGCCATTGATCCAGCTGAGATTCAAGTAATGGAACAATGGCCAAATCCTGTTTCTATCAAGCAATCGATAGGATTCTTGGGCTTAACTTGTTACTACCGCAAAATTTGTTGCAGGTTATGGTATGATTGCTAGGACATTGATTGATCTTCGTAAAACGATGCCTTCCATTGGTCTGAATTAGCTCAAGAGTCATTTGAAAGGTTGAAGATTGCTATGTGTACAATCCCGATGCTTGTTATGCTTGACTTCAGTATTCCCTTTACATTGTTGACAAATGCAAGTGGAAGTAGAGTGGGAATAGTTTTGTCTCAAAGAGGGAGACCAGTGGCTTATTTGAGTCATGGTCTTAGTCCAAAACACATCATCTTAGCCACTATTGACAAGGAGTATCTAGCCATCCTTGTAGCAGTCAAGAAGTGGAGGCATCATTTGGGGGGACACCACTTCATTATTAGAACAGATCATCAAAGCCTTAAATACTTATTGGTGCAAAAGATCACTATAGGAATGCAGTGTAAGGGGCTTATGAAGATGTCCGGGTTGGACTACTCAATTGAGTACTTCAGGGGTAGAGCGAATTTAGCTGTTGATTCTTTGTCATGCAAGGAAGGAGGGGTAGAGTCAGCCTCTTGCTTTGCTATTTCAATTGCTTTGCCTTCTTAGATGGATGAGGTGCACAAGTCCTTTGATGATGATAGTTTTGCTCAAGAGTGTGTCACAGCATTTAGCATCAAGAAGAGCTTCCTTGAGGCAGATTCTAATGTGTCTGCTGCAAATGGAATTGTTAAGTTCAATGGTAAATTGTACATTGGCTCAGTGACTGATTTGAGAAAGCAAATCATTATGGCTTCTTGTGATTCTACTCGGGAAGGGCACTCTGGTTTTGAAGGGACATATCAAAGGATGACACAGTACTTCCATTGGCCTAGTTTGAGGAAGGATGTTGTTTGTTCAAGCCTGTGCTGTGTGCCAGTGTACTAAAACCTATCATATACCTTATCAAGGCTTGCTACAACCTTTGCCAATCTTAGATAGAGCTTGGCAGCACATAAGTATGGACTTTATTGAGGGGTTGCCTAAGTTTGAAGGAAAGGAGGTAATTTTGGTAGTTGTGGATTGATTCACTAAGTTTGGGCATTTCATAGCTTTGAATCATCCCATTTCAACTGAGAAACTTGCCAAAATGTTATTGGATAACATCTACATGCTTCATGCTTGCCTCAATCCATTTTTTATGATCGAGATAGGTTACAAGGCATTTTTAGCATGAGTTGTTTCCATTGTTAGGTTCTTCCTTGGCTCTAAGCTCATCCCATCATCCACAAACAGTTGGGCAAACAGAGAGAGTTAATTAGTGGTTAGAGCAAAACTTAAGGAGCATGACTTTCAGCTATCCAAAGTAATGGCACAGGTGATTGTCCTTGGCATAATTTTGGTACAAATCTCATGCTCATTCTGCTCTAGGGACCACTAATTTCAAGGCACTTTATGGATATGATCCTCCATCTCCAATGATGTTACAAGGAGCAATGAATTGATACTTCAAAGGCAACAATTGGTGTAGCAGCTGAGGGATAATTTGTAATTGGCACAGGCTAGAATGAAGTTTTATGTTGACAGGCAGCGTGTGGATAAACCCTTTCAGGTGGAAGATCTTGTATACTTGAAACTATTGCCTTACAGACAGTCCAGTGTAGCAGTACACAAAAGTGTGAAGTTGACTGCATGCTATTTTGGCCCTTACAAGGTATTGGAGAAGATTGGAAGAGTTGCCCATCGATTGGAATTTCCTATAGATTCTTTTGTCCATCCAGTTTTCGACCTGTCTTTTCTGAAGCAACATGTGGCAGAAGGTAAAGTCAGCTCAATTTCTCCTCCTGAAGCAGCTACTGGTGGTGAAATTGTGTAGCAACCAGCAACAATCTTGGACTCAAGCGTGGTACAGCAGTAGGGAAATCAGATGCAGAAGGTATTGGTGCAGTGGACTAATTTGGATCATGACGATGTTACTTAGGAAAGCTTGAGTTTCATTAACAGTCAATTCCCATCCTTTCATCGTTGAGCCTAGAAAGTTCTTAAGGAGTGGGTATTGTCATGATTTGATCTTAGGGGAATTGTAAATAGTGGCAAACTTGTAATATTTAAATAAAGTGTTTGGTGGGAAAAGCTTAGGAGGGTTTATTCTTGGTGTTTGGTGGTTAAGTCAGTTGTTGTTAGATATTTTTTAGCTCCACTGACTCAGTTAATGTTTGTATTCTTCTTTTATTTGGATTCATTAAATGAATACATATTGATTCTTCTTTCTGAATCTCAATTCTCACTACTTCTTCTCTTAATTCCTTAAGTTCCAACTCAAATTTTTTTTCTATCCTACGCTATGATTTAGGTTGATCTTGAATCATAACAGTAACCCCCTTGATCATTCTGGCCATGTGTTTGATTGGTCACGCAGTATGTTCCAACAGATCCTGAGTTATATGGCATGCCTGAGGGCACACCTATATTGGCATGCTGTTGATGCATTCTTGCCTGATTAGTCCCCAAGTGTTGATCTTGAGAACATGGGTGGTTAACTTGCCCCTTAGTTTCATAAATATAAAGAGGTCTAGGAGGAAGGACCTAGCCTTTAGAACTAGATACCTGTCCTTACGCACATATTCTAAGGCCTTAAGTGGGCCTTGAGGCAACCTCTTCAACATGAGGGAATGAAAGGCTATGCCACCTTGTAGCAAGGAAATGTGGCATTTGCGCTTTGCTGTTGAGATCCCTTGAAACTAGAGAAACTCCCTGATTTAGATGCCTTGCAACCCCTAGTATTGTCTATCTTATGGCTGGGATTCAAATGCATAACATTTGGGTTAGCCATAGTTAAGTTTCCCGCTCCCTTAGTGATTTTAGGGCAACATGAGGGACTGTCAATCGTGAGCTCGACGAAGCATCATTGGGATATCCAGTTGGAACTAGAGGAAGAGGGACAGGCAAGTTGCCTCTCTAACGGCTTGGACTAAGCAATTATGAGTCTCAAACAACCTAACTAAAGATAGGATCGACTTCAACTACTGTCTGTGTTGCCACGTCCTTAGCAATAAGAGAAGCATTAGAAGACAGAGTTAAGTTCATCTCACCTAAGACTCTGTTAGTTTCTGTATGAAGCCTTTCATTCATTAAGGTCCCAACCTCATAGATTACGGCTCTCATGGGTGCAGAGGTCTCATAATGAGCCGCTACAGTGCATGTTGTTTCTACAATTTGTTTCTCTAAGGCCTCTTTCATGGCTTGTTGAAGTCTTTAGTCCGTGATTTCCAACTGACATTGCATGGCCATAAAACGCTTGCAAGCATAGCCATTCAGCCCAATCTACTCATCCTTTGTAATGTATTCATCACCTCCGCTTTCATTCCCGCGGTTGTGACTTGTTTTATGCCCTCATGATATGACGCTCTATTCAAGGCGGTGCTCCAACGGGGTCCTAATTAAGGCAAGGTTTTTTGGCTCCTCATGCTCAAGAGCACTTGAGCTCCTTGTTCTGGCCATTGGTGAATGGTTTGAGATTACATTCTGGTAATCCTCAATGGGGTTAAAGCCAGTGAAGTCTTATGTTAAGCCTCCCACTGTTGTTTCCAAAAGGCTTGTTTTCAAATTTCTTTTTTTTTTTTTTTGGTTAACAGTGTCATGCGGTTACCTTAAATACAAATGTAAATAAATGTGCAAAAGGGGCTCACCGTGACTAGGGAGTGAGCCTAAATACAAACCGCACGTCTTTAACCTCGACCACTCTCCTTTTTCGGAGAAAAAGAGGTGACAATTTGGTGTATCTAACTTCAGTTAATACGTCAGTTCTGCTTATGCTCAAATTAAGAAGACTTTTTAAATTTTTTGTGAATTTTTTTATACATAGTATGACAAAAAAGTAAAGGGATATGGACCTAACTCATGTGGCAATTATAGCGATAAAGCAAGGCCCACAGACACCTTTCCTCATATACTTAAAATTCAAGATCTAGGGTAGAGACGAGCCCAAGAGCTCAACAGTCTACTTATAAGCTTGAGTTAATAAGATTATTGGGTCTGACACCCTTGACTGATGACGACACAAATGCATTAGAGTCTAACAAGATTTAGGTGGAGCAAACCGTATTTTGGTCACTGGATGAGAGCCAACGCAATCAAGATAAAGCTTAGGTCGTCAAAGCCCTTAAACAATGGTGCAAACCTAAATTCACCTGCCGTATTAAATAGTGACAGTAGTGTTATGACCAACGCAATAAAGGTCAATTGTTTGCCATCAAAGCCTTAAACTATAGCCTCAATTCTTAACTTGTCGATTTTGGGAACATATTAAAGCGAAGAGTTCATACCTAAAGCCCAAAGTATTGTATTACTCAATTCTTAACTTGTCGCTATGCTAAGCTAAGCTAAGTTACGCTACTCCTAGGTAAAAAGCACGAGTGTACGGTAAAGAAAACTTGAAGAGGTTTTGTATGAGTAGTGTTGGACATTTTACAACTACAATACTGTCTCTTATTTATAGAAAAAGTAAATAAGGATTGCCCCCTATTTCTGCGGCATTGTCTTCCCACATAGCTCACCAAGCTCCTTTGGTGTGTGAATGACATATTACCATGCCCTTGATTTGGTGTGCTCGAGTGCCTTTCCGGAAGGTCATGTCCGCTTTTTTAGCTAGAGTCCCTTCTAGATGCTCCACATTCTGTTGGAAAAGCTTATAGCCCACGCATTTGAAATTAAGCTTAAAGCAACTGTCTTGAGCTTGAAAACTACCTGTCTTGTAACCTCCTTGGAAGTCACTTGAGCTTGAACCCCTTTTACCCTTCATCCATCTCAAGCCTCGAGTGGCTGATACACTTTTCAGGGTATTAAACTTCTTAAGAAGTTGAGCTTGAGACGCCAATATATCTACACATAAAGGCCTAACTTTCCTCAAGGTGGACCACACGTGACAAGTGCGTGACATTTTGCTCAGAATAACATCATCCCAGCTCCCTCGAATTTAGGTTGTAAACACACCAAAAAACAAAATAACGGGTTATAGTGCACGGTGGCATGGTGCATGGCACCGAATGCCCACAAGTGATGATGAATGAAAGAAAGGGAGTCTAGATCGGTGCACCTAAGTGGTAGATTGTGGCCAGACCTATGTGACATTCTGAATTAGGGCCGAAAAACAAAGTGGAAGTGACATTTCACCGCAGCGGAGGTTCACAACGATGGTGGCTTGGGGAGATCTGATTGTCCTCAGTTTAAGTCTCTGTTTGAGGTGTTGGTGGGTTGTGTGATAATTTGAAAATTCAACATGGAACCTGGTGGGAAATTCGGTGGTGTTGCTCTAGAACGGTGGCGGTGGTCTAGAGTCTGATAGCATGGCGGTGGCTTCAGTTTTCTGATTTGGTGGATGTTAGTTCGAAACCCCCAGATCTAGTGTTTGTGGGTTCGTTACAGAGGATGATGGCTGTGGTCGTCAAAAATCCGACCTTCGAGTTGATGGCATAGAAGTCATAGAGAATGACAATGGCCGTTAGTGGGCTTGAAGTTTGGCGGCACTTTACGGCTCGGGGTGGCTGGCCTGTCTGACGATGACACTGGTGGTTAGTTGTGAGGTTGACAAGGAATAGAACAATGATCGACATAGACGAACATGATAACATGATGAACGGTGTGTTCTGGCCGACGGTGGAGAAACATAGTGGTGACCATGGTGGAGTTTGGCTGGGACCTGTGACAGTGAGCCAGAGGCGAGGTGAGCTTCGGAGCTAGGGGTTGTCTCTGCTCGAGCATCCGCAAAAAGAAGGATGACAGTGTTGGCAGCGACGACCGGCTGTGCTGGTTGACATGCACAGGAAAGAAAAATGAAAGAGACAGGGCTGTGGGAGACAAACAACCATTGAATAGAGACGGAAAGAAAGGACAGAGAGGGAGAATGTGTAAGCGGTGGTTTGTTTTCCAAGTTGCTAGGGTTATTGGGGTCTTGGGTCAAAATTAGGGTCGACCAAAAATTATGGACTATAATTAAACGTATCGGTTTTCAAAATAATGCTAAATAATAAAAAAATAAAAAAATAATGCCAAAAAATAAATAATTACCAATCTACTGCTGAACCGCGTTTAGAAAACACTGTTCACTCCAAAAATAACCGAATTAATTTTTTCCAGTTATAAAACGCGTCTTAAAGACGCGTTTTATGTGAAAATAAACCACGTTCGTGGTTCATTTAAAGATAAACCGCGTCTTTAAGACGCGGTTCATATATGACTAAAATGCGTCTTAAAGACGCGGTTCATATAATTGTAAAAGACAAGTCTTGAAGTCAAGGGCGCCCACGCTCGAAACGAATTCAAAATGAAATGGATGAAATGACTATACACGAAGGGTCACACGTGAATTCTGTAAGAGAAAATGTCATAATGTATTGACATACAAGATGAAAAAGGAGCACGAGGCTCGGTTAGCAGCTAGTAGCAGTGAAATATATGACGGTAATATTTATTTATGTTTCATTTTTTTGAATATTTATTTATGTTTTATTTATATTATTTTTTATATAGTAGTTCGTTATTTATATATATCTATTAGTTTGTTATTTATGTTGTTTAACTCATAAAGCATTATAACCGCGTTTACTAAACGCGGTTCATATATAGTAAACCGCGTTTTCTAAACACGGTTTATACTGTATACAATTTTTTGTTCTTGATGCGGTTATTTTTACATATAACCGCGTTTATAAAACGCGGTTCAACAGTTGATTGGTAAATATTTATTTTTTAGCATTATTTTTTTTAATTTTTTATTTTTCAGCATTATTTTGGGAACCGACTCTGGTTTTTTCCTGTAATTAATTTCTATCATACAATTTGATATTATTTTCTTAGAGGCCGGATTGTCAACATGTTTAGGTTGACAATTTTTTAATCATAAAATTGGACGAATTAAAATCAAAGCTGGTGCATGGTAATTTCGTGTGCTGGGATAACATGGAGCACTACTGTGAAAAAGGCTATTTGTTGTCCTCATTATTCTTCAAATAGGAGATTGTTAAGATCGGAGACTGATATTTTCCCAAAGTAGACAAATTATGACTTGAATAATAGAGACCCTTGAGGATTAATCGTGGGCTTTTAGAGGTTATGATTTGAAGAGGCATATAAATAGGATCTCTTGTGCCATAATTTGGTAAAGGTGAAAATGTAGAGCAAATAGTAGTGGCAGGTAGAGTGCGAGCAAGAAACGTTGATGTATTACCTCAATTCCTCTAGTGAAATTATGTTGCTCTCCCCCCGTGGATATGTAAATTCCGACGTCCAAAATTATTCCCCAATCTAAACTCCAAAATATCCAAGATAGACAGCTAAGCCTCAGAATCAACTGCGGTGATAAAAAATCGTAGTCTCCGCTGCATTCAAGCCCTGAGACTATAGCAAAGCGATCTAAAGTGTCCTGGATAACCGAAATACTTCCCTTATCAGCCCGAATAAAAATCAATAGACTATCAACAAAGCAAAGATGTACTATAGCAGTGCAGGTGGAAGCGAAACCTGGATAAGAAGTGGCACTACAAACGAGACCCTGCAAACCCACAATGGCGATAATGAGCAAGTAATATCATAAAGGATCCCCTAGACAAATGCCCTGACTAGTGGCAAAAGACCCCTGGAGCTTCCCATTGATGGTGACAGAAAATCGAGCTCCGGAAAGGCACTCCCGCACCCAATCAATCATAACCTTCGGGATACCTATATAATGCATAGGAAACAAAATAAAGTCCCAACACACTGTGTCAAATGCCTTGTGAATATCAACATTCTGGGCGCACCGAGGTGACAAAGGATGATGATAATTGCACATAAGCTCCTAGGCAAGCAAATTACTTTCCCAAATCCTCCTCTCGAGAACAAAGGCAGACTGCAAATAATCAATCAGAAAGGGAAGAAACCCTCCAAAATTATTTCCTTAATCCCTTTATTATGTTTGCTATTTCAATTTATGATTCGGTATTCGTGGGTGGTCCTAACAACTAGTATCTGAGAAGGTATCAATTGTTGTACAATTCCCAACAGGGAAAAGATAGACTAGTCATGGAAGAAACAGAGATGCTAATGGTTGGAGGAAAAGGTAGGTGTCGTGAATGGTATAGGTAGGGTAAAGAGTAATAATTCATTAGTATTAGTTAGGGTATTAGAATGCATTAGCTACTATATGTTAGTAAGTGGTGGATTAGATAGTTGGAGGGAATATTAATTAGTATGTTGGTTACCTAGTTAGTTGGGAATCTAGATATTTCTTAGGTTGTTAGTTAGATGTTTTTGAGTGGTTTTGTCCATTTGCAAGTATAAGTAGTTTATCATCAATTATAATGATCATGAAAGGAAATGAAATATCTTCTTCTTATCTCAATTCTCTCCATTATCTCTTTTCTTTCCCAATTGTTTCTCATCTTTCATTCTCTGTCCTAAGTTTTGATTCAAGTTCATCTTGAATCATGAAAAATGGTATCAGAGCTATGATTCTTGGCGCCAGAGCTTGCTGAAATTACATTGGAACTAACTGATTTTTGCATGTAATCATGGCAAACATGGTTGGAGATTCATACCATGAATCGTTTCAGAGGATGCTGTAGCTAGCTGAAAACATCATGGCAACATTGTCAAGTATGCAACAATCAATGCGGCAATCACAAGTAAGGATCCAAGCACAACCTATTGTGCATAAAAGACTGGTGTCACCATTCATGGCAGCAATGAAATTGAGGACTCGTATTGAAGTCAGAAACCGATAAAGATTGAAGCATTTAGCACAGCCAAACTTGGTGTTCAATTTGCATCCTAGTCCCAAGAAATGTGGTTCTAGCAAGCGGACTAAAGCTAGAACAAGCTTGAGGTAGTCTAAGGTAATTATTGAACCTTCAGAAATGCTATATCAACCCCCTAAGCAAAATGTGACAGCATTACAATATGAAAAGAATGCCACTGCGGTGCAACCAAAGATCAGGATTGAGTTTGCATACTCCAACAATCTTAAGAAAGGGTACAACAACATGTTGATTGGGGCAAGAACGATGCAATAAATGGGTTACAGTGGGAGACCACCTAATTCTTTGCTTTCTAAGTCTAGTGAAAGAGTTCATGAAGGAAGACACATGTCAAAATTTCAAGATATAAGCAGGACAAGGTAGAGATCAAGGCAATTGCTAATCTCTGGCCACGATTCGGATCCAAAGAATTAGTAGTGGAGTTGTGGAAGAAGTATGGTGATGTAGTTGATCAATTTGATAAAATGGACCAAGGTGCTACAGTTAAGGAGTTTAAGATTCGATTTGAGCACCTTAAGGCAATTTTATTCTTCAGTACAACATCCAAATCCTTCATTGCAACATCCTTGGCAATTAAGAGGTGTGCATTAGCTTGTATTAGTTTAGCTCAAGAGTTCACTTGGGTCTTGAAGACAATCAAGTGGTCTGGACAGGACAGAATGCTAATGAAAATGGCTGATTTCAATATGGTGTTCAGCATAGGAGCATGTCCTCGCAGCATCAGAATGTTCTGGATCTTGGAATTCAGTGTCGAGGAAGTGTAATTAGCAACACATTTACAATAAGACCATGCTGTGAGAATTGTCAAGGCATCAAGAATGTTCTTATTTCAATTAAGAGCAATAAGAATGTCATAGCAAGTCTTTACAATTGGGAAGAAATTTGCAAACTGTTTAGGCAAATTGTTGTAGAAAATAAATGGCACAAGAAGCTGATGATTCAGATTGTTTGGTGGTTTTTAAGTAATTGGTAAGTGTAATTCTACTGCTGTTCATCAAGTTACAACCTTCTTAATAAGATTCTTGAGGACAAGAATATCTAAAGGGGGGAGTATTATCGTGAATGGTATATGTACGGTAAAGAGTAATAATTCATTAGTATTAGTTAGTTCTATTAGTATTAGTGTATTAGAATGTATTAGCTACTATATGTTAGTAAATGGTGAATTAGATATTTGAAGGGATTATTAGTTAGTATGTTGGTTGGTTAGTTAGTTAGGAATCTAGATATTTCTTATGTTGCTACTTATATATTTTTGAGTGGTTTTGTCCACTTGCTAGTATAAGTGGCTTGTATCATCAATTGTAATGATCATGAAAGGAAATGAAATATCTTCTTCTTATCTCAATTCTCTCTATTCTCTCTTCTCTTTCCCAATTCTTTCTCATCTCTCATTCTCTCTCCTAGGTTTTGATTCAAGTTCATCTTGAATCATGACAATAGGGTAGCGATCGTAGTGGTGGGGAGAGAGAGATTAGGGTTATTGCAGAAGGGGAAGGTAATTGTCGTGGGGGAAAAGCTAACAATAGGGTTGGAGAAGGTAAACCTCGGAGTCATGGAGACAATGGGTGTGTCAAGAAATTTGATGTCGGCAGACAATTGAGCGAAAGACAAGATAGCAGGGGGGAGGGAAACACCATGGTTGACTGTGGATTCGAAGAAGTAACCACTGGGTTTAGTAAAATTAGGTTGTGAAATTATAATATTAGGGTTAGGGATCCTTAGTGGTGCATCTAGTGATGGGTCATCGCCGAAAAACAGTGTGATGGGCAGCATTACATGGTCGTCGATACTATTACTGGTGGTTGAATGGTGGTTCTTTATCTAGAGGTTTCTTTAGCATCCCCAGCCTTGATACCATGTAAAATGAGGAAAAAATTACCCTCTCAAGGCACAGAGAGCACTATATATATCATAAGACATTAAAATATATGAAAACATATGAGGGTAAAATGCAGTAGAATATACAAAATACATTCCAATCTTTCCTTTTACAAGTACGATATGCCTCATACCATCAATATTTTATTATTTTTTGCTACCACAATATCCAAAATAAAAACATCCAAAATAAAAAAAAATTATTTAAAAAGTAATTTGACCAATAGTTTATCCGTAAATTAAATAATGAAAAAGATCGACCCCCGATTTGTAGACCCTCGTGCCTTGCTCCATCCACCCGTTGTTGGTGACACCGCCCTCGATCACCTCCCCTAGTGTCACGGTCCTGGGAACTAGGAGCCGTGCGGCGCACGTTGTTCACTAAGGACAATGCGCAAGCCCGCGCAATAGATCACTATGAGTGCACAGCGGTCTAAGAAGTTCGGACCTTCCAAGTCCCCGGACGTCGGGTGTGCGAAGGTGGCGCTGCGACTCCCACTCAAGTGCGTGACAAACAATCACACATGAACACGAAGCTTGAAAAGAAGGCAATTTGTATTCATTAACAAAGCCTACAATGGATATGAGGTTTACAAGTTGAGTGGACTCTCCCACATATATATACAAAATAGGACTCATACCCCTGACAGGAGGAAACATCAAAGGGGCTCTGCAATCATAAACCCCTATTTTTGAGGAGGACAAAAGATAAAAAGAAACTAAAAATTTTCTAAGCTAATATATACATAAGGCTATCCTAGGACCCATGGGGACTACGTGCAAGATGCCCCATCGAGTCAAACAAAAATAAGAAAACTTGGCAGTGTCACGGACCCTGCGGCAAGCCTTGGACCGGCACTGGGAGGCGCACGTAGGCGTTGGGACCCACTCAGGGACGCTCATGGGGGCACGACCTGGACGTGCACAGGGGGCCGCTCGCTGGCCTGAGGCCGTGCACCTTGACCCGCGTACTGGCCCGGGGCCACGCGCAGGGGCCTCAGCGCACCTTACGACTTGTCATTGGGTTGCGAACACTGAGCAAGCCTAGGATGGACTTAAGGAAGGAGCTTTTGGATTGATTATTGGCTGCGTTGGGTTCATCTGAACTGGCTTTAAGGGAGGAGCTTTTGGATGATTCGGGCAATGAGTTTGGCTTCGTGGCTTAGGCATCAAATTCTATTAGTACATCGCCTCTGTTCTAGTGTGATCTATCATGTCGTAGACGATGGACTTGATACCACCCTATGGATTGATTATTGGCTGCCGAGCGGTCGTCTTTCGAAGCACTTCCTTGCTCGACTGCTCACCTCTTCTAGGCTTCTGTAGGATTCTTAGGTTTCATCCATTATTGATGGTGATCGATGGAGATTTCCATGTGATTGGCTTCTATTCTTGGGCTGGTGTGGCGGATTCTATCAGGTGGTTGGGTGACCTTTCGGGGAAATTCACCATCAAATCCGGCTGGGAGATGTTGCAGTGCAGGAGAAAAGAGGACTCTATTCATCACCTTGTATGGTTTGAGCTTCATATTCCGAGGCATTCCTTTCTTTTGTGGCTCGATTCTCCTAAGAGCCTATGGACTCGAGATAGGCTTCTGAATTCAGAGCACGGGGGTTCAGGGTGTTTGTGTTCTTTGCAGCCTTGCAGAGAATGCTCATGAGCATCTTTTCCTCGCTTGTGCCTTTTCTGCCTCAGTCTGGAGCTCTATCACTTCGAGTACATCTATTGCTTGGCCTGCCCTTCCTTGAGGCTATCTTGTAACTAGGGCTGCTTAGCACCTCAGGGGACGAGAGATCAACAGTTTTATAGCTCGACTCTGTCTCTCAGCTACCGTGTATACTCTATGGTACAAGTGCAATCTTTGTGTTCAGCATTCTCGGTCTAGATCAGTTGTGGCCATGAGAGAGGAGATTACCGGTTTTGTCAGGAGCCGCTTGTTTGCTGCTTCTTCATTCAGAGGAGCTCACCACCTCTTTGCTTAGGCAATGGGGCCTTGACTCTTAGTTCCGCTTTGTTTCATCTAGCTTTTGCCTTGGTTGTTTTTGTTTTAGACTTTGTCTACACATGTTTGATGTTGTTCCATCATTGTAGGCTTTGGCCGTGTCTTCATATATGCCTCCTGTAACATTGCTATATTTCTTTCATCTATATATTTTGCTAACTTACTCCCAAAAAAAAAAAAAAAAAATCATTTGAAGCTCACAAAATATTGGAGCCTCAAATATAAATACATGTAACTTTAATTGTTTTATTTTTCTACTTCTTTAAAACAATAAGCAGTTAATAACATAATTAAGTTAGATACTATTCACAGAGACTCTCCAAACTATTGGTGGGGCAAGACTAGGTGCACTTCTGCGAAAGCCGGGGCAACAAACCACCACTGGGTAACTTTGGTGACTTAGAGGTTGACAAGACAAAGTCTAAACACGAGGGAACATGGCTGGGCAGAATTGACCCAAATGATCCGGCATCGAATTCAAGGACGAATTCTTTCTAGGATGAAGAGAATGATGCAACCCCCCCTCCTTTTGCGGATAGCGTGGTAGCAAGGTTGGTTGGTGGCAAGAATGGTACGCGGCTCAGCTATGGCGATATACGGTAGGAAATGGGTCAGCGGCATGAGGGTATGTAACATGGCTGGGATGCGGTGAACTTTGAACGTGGTGAAGACAATGTTTGGCTAGTGGTGAAAATAGAAAGTAACTTATATTAGGATTAGTTTAATTTTTAGATTTATTTGTTGTTGTTTATATTTATCTTCTAGCATTTTATTTAGCTTTTAGAGTTTTATTCGGAGTCAAGCAGCTCCTCTATAAATATAAAAGGAATTAGGTTGATTTGCTCATTAAATTTTGAGATTTATTTTGTGAGCTTTTTAGTTCTTTCTATTTTTAAGGGTGAGAATTAGAATTGAATTCTATGTTTCCTCTTTATTTTATTGATTATTAATAAAATTAAAGGGAAGGCCATTGACTCCTTCCCGTTTCCTAAATATCCCACACATGTGCATCAGTTGGTATAAGAGCTCAGAACAGTCTCTGAGATGGCCCGTTTGCAACAGAGGTACGTCGCCATCGAAGACATTTTATGATCGTGATCACCAACGGCAGGCCGATAGGAGATTGGACAAGTTCGAGAAGAGATTCCAGCGAATCAAGTGTTACAAGATTTAATTGGGGCCATATCTCGATCTTGCACCGGGAACCCAGCCCTAACACCCATTAACATTAGGTGCTATAGAAGAGGAGATGGATGAGATCCCGAATCTGGTATCGAATACTAAGCTACCAAATCCTAGGCCAAGGCGACATCAGCTTAATATCAACAGTGGCAAAGTTGAAGAACAGAGGCGGGAATCCAGTCTCCGAACGAAGAACCTAGAGCTTGAAGAAGAAGGAGTCATAGTGGCGTAAGAGACTCAAGACAAGTTGGCGTCACTTGGGGAAGTGGAGATAGTGGGTGACGAGTGCCGTTTGCTGTTAGCCAGGAGAGTTGGCTTCATGCCTGAAGAAGCAGAAGGAGAGGAATGGCTTAGACACAATATCTTCCAAATGACATGCACAATTGGCGAGAGGGTGTGCTGCCTCGTCATCGATTTCTGGAGTTATGAGAATGCCATCTCTGAAAAAGCGGTCCAAAAGCAAGGGTTGATGACGGAAAAGCATCTTAACCCTTACAAGATGTCATGGCTCGAGAGAGGAGACCAAGCAATCGTGTCTAAGCATTGCTTGGTGAATTTTTCAATTGAGTTGAAATATAGGGATGGTGTATGGTGTGACGTCATCACCATGGACAGTTGACATCTATTGTTGGGGTGCCCGTGGCAATAAGATATAGGCCCGATCAAAGACAGACGACATAACACATATAGCTTCGTCTTTGAGCAAACTTGTTGCCTAAGAAGGTTGAGGCATAATGTGTGTTGAAGAATGAAGACTCAAAGCCAGAAAAGGTAGTCCTGTCCTCCAACGAATTCGGTGAGTCCGAGTTGGCGTCTACACCATTAGGCGTTATCAAGAGACGGCCTATCTTCATTGACGCGACACATCTTGATTCATCTTCTCCACCCATATTTAATTAGCCCATGTATGATGAGCCCATCCATGACGAGGAGGAGGTGCCGGAAAAGTTAGGAAGTCTATCAAAAGAGGTTTTTCTTGAAGGGTTGGCATATTACTTACTGCCAACAATGAAGGAACAACACCGGCAAAACTGTGTTCCTGAAGGCGCCTTGCCAGGAAGGAGGAATCAGTACTGAGTAAACCTTACGGTACATGAGGATTTCAGGCACTTAGTGTGGAGACTACTTGCTAGGAGTTATATCTGAGTGAATCAAAAGGGCAGATCAGCTATATTGATGCCAACAAAGGATGGAACTTAGCAGGGTATATTGGTGGAAAAACAAAAGAAGGTTGAAGAGCTGAAGGAGTTACTGAGAGTTGTGTTGGCTATAAGGGAAAGTTCACAGTGGAAGAGTCAGATACCAGAAAGAAAATTTACCGGATAGGCTCCAACACCAAGTGAGCCTTGAAGCGCTGGCGGTTTCCAGACCTCCTGGGTCCACGACAACTTTATCACCAAAGGAAGTAGAGACATGGCGGGAAAAATTCCAACCAATGGTGCTATTCACACCTTGGTCGACAAACTTCGAACTGAATATTGGCAGAAGAGTTTAAACCACACCAGGGAAAGCATGGTGGATTGGAACTCGATGAGATTGGGGGTTGGCGTGATGAAATCAACTTGGTAAGGGTAACCAAGAAGACCTAACACCGAATTCGAGGGCGAATTCTCTTCAGCCCGGAGAGAATGATGTCGTCTTTACCTTGGCAGGGCAAGATTAGGCACACGTCTTGCCAAGCTGGGGCAATGAACCATAACTCGGTAAGTTTGGCGACTTGTATATATATATATATATATATATATATAAAAGTGTAGATGTAAGGGAACATGGTTGGGCGGAATGGACCCAAATGATCCGGCAACTAATTCGAGTACAAATTCTCTCCAAGCCGGAAAGAATGATACAGCCCTGCCTCGTTTGGCGGATAGCATGGTGGCAAGGGTAGGTTGGCAGCAAGAATGGTATGCGGTTCAGCTACGGCGATACGCGATAGGAAATGGGTTGGCGGCATGAGGGTTGGCGGCATGGCTGGGATGCAATAAACATTGAATGCGGTGAAGAAAGAGTTTGACTAGCGGTGAAGATAGAGATTGACTTAGATCAGGATTAGTTTAAATTTCATATTTAGCTTTTATTGTTTATATTTATCCTCTAGTGCTTTATTTAGCTTTTAGTGTTTTATTTAGAGTGAAGTAGCTCCTCTAAAAATATAAGAGGAATTAGGTTTTTTTGCTCATTCATTTTTGAGATTTATTTTATGAGTTCTTTAGTTCTTTTTATTCTCAAGGGCGAGAATTAGAATTGAATTCTATGTTTTCACTTTATTTTACTAATTATTAAGAAAATAAAAGGGAAGGCTGTTGACGCCTTCCCGTTCCCCAAAAATCCCACTAATGGGTTGCATCAGTTGGTATCCTAGCATAGAGCTATTTTTGAGATGGGCCATGGGTGATAGAGATATGCCGTCATCGAAGACATTTATGATCATGATCATCAGCGGTAGACTGATAGAATTTTGGACGAGTTCGAGGAGAGGTTCCAGTGAATCGAGCATTGCAAGATTCAACTGGGAGCAAATCTAGATCTTGCACCGAGAACCTAGCCCCAACGCCCATTAACATCGCGTGCTATAGAAGAGGAGATGGACAAGATGAAGAGAATAGCTAAGTACTCTTTTTCACATATTGACAAGCTCATGTGGCGTGGGCTAAGAGCTTGGCTTAGGAAAGCAATTGGCCTTCGTTGTTGGGACAGCACCCACTCCACTACTACATGCATCCGTCTCAATGTCAAAGGATTGAGTAAATCAAGGCATCCTCAATACCGGAGATACACACATTGCTAGTTTTAAGCTATCAAAGTTCTCCTATGCTGCAGCGGTCCAACAAAAAGAGTTCTTCTTAAGAAGATCATTCAAGGGTTTAGCAAGGACCCCATATCCCTGAATAAACTTCATGCAGTAAATTGTTAGGCCCAAAATGCTTAACTGTAGTGGGACTTGGCCATTGTTTCATATCTTGAGCCTTAGATGCATCGGTGGCTTCCCCTTCATAGGAGATTACATTACCCAAATACTCTACTTGAGTTTGGAAAAAAGAGCATTTTGATAGTTTAGCATATAGTTTATGTTTGCACATGGTTAGGAATGCAAGATTCAAATGTTCAACATGTTCTTTCAAATTAGGCTGTAAACTAAGATGTCATCAAAGAATAGAAGGATAAATTTCTTAAGAAAAGGCTTAAAAACTGAGTTCATTTGAGCATGAAGGGTGGCAGGAGCGTTTGATAATCCAAATGCCATAACCACAAACTCAAAATGGCAATGGTGGGTTCTAAAAGTTGTTTTGTATATGTCATATTCAGCCACTCTTATTTGATGATATCCTTGCCTCAACCCAAGTTTTGAGAAGTAAACTGCACCATGTAATTCATCTAATAGGTCATTAATAATAGGAATTGGAATTTTGTCTTTGACGGTTAAGGAATTTAGTTGCTTCTAGTCTATACATGTGCGAGATGTTCCATCTTTCTTTTTAACAGAAATGACTGGTGAAGCAAATGGACTATGGCTATGCCTTATAAAATTGGTTTTCAATAGCTCCTTCACTTGTTTTTCAATCTCATTCTTTTGTGAATATGGGTATTTGTATGGTCTTAAGTTGATTAGATTAGAATTAGCTTTGAGTGGAATAGATTGATCAAGATTTCTTTTAGGAGGTAACATAGTTGGTAACTTAAATAGATCTTCAAAGTCATGTAATAGTTGCATAATAGAGGGGTTAGATACAACCTGCACATTGTCTAGATCTACACTAATAGAGAACAAATGGCCAATCCATTGCACCTTGCTCTTCTTAAGCACCTCTTGCAACTTCTTATAACTCATGAGTTGTAGCCTTCCTTGCTCAACCGAACCCTGCAGCTGCACTGTTTTGACTTCTCTTTCAAATGAGACAGTTAGCTGCACGAAATCAAAGATAATAGGATTGAAAGTTTTCATCCAATCCACCCCAAATACCATGTCATAGCCCCCTAGCTTTAAGACCTTGCAAACATAAGTGAATGAATGACCTTGCATCTCCCATTTGAACTCTTTGCGCTTCATTTGTGTTAGCATGGAATTACCATCTGCTATTGTTACAGCTAAGGGAGAGGTCTTTATAAATTTATGCTCCACTAATCTAGCTATCTTGGGATTCAAGAAGCTATGGGTGCTTCCACTATCAATCAAGATTAGTAAGGACTTGCGGTTTGCAATCCCTTTAATTCTAATGGTGTTGTGGGTTCCTCCACTAGTTAGAGCTCTGACCGAGATCTTTGCCTCATCCTGGTCATCCTCCACTTCTTGAGTCTCTATCAATTCATCCTCACATTCATCTTAATACTCCTGATCCTCATCTACTTCCTCACTGCCAGTGACTGTCATTAGCTACTTTGAAGTGCACTTATGACCAAAAAAAATACTTTTGATTACATTTGAAGCACAACTTTTGTGCTCTCTTTTCTTTAATGCTCAAGGGTCTGGATGAATTTGGTCCTTATTGCTACAAAGGAGCCACCATTCTTGCTTTTTGTCCATATTCATAAGAATTTGCAGCTGAGGATTTAAAAAAACGAGCTTTAGAATAAGCCTTGGACACTGTGGGAGGGTTGAGGGCCTTAACTAGATTCTTGATCTTGGGCTTTAACCCACTTATGACGCTAGACACATAATACTCCTCCTTTGCTCCGGAATGAACTACCATCATTCTTGCTTTCAAATTCTCAAATCGAGACATGTACTCCTTAACACTTCCTACTTGTGACACCTTGTTGAACTTGTCAATCACATCTCCCGTGTCCTCATCCCCATATCTATCACAAAACTCATCCACAAATTCCCTCCAAGTAACACTCGGATTACCTAAGATCAACCCATGGTACCAAACTTTGTAATCATATTACAAATGCACATCTGCTAATTCAACGTTCTAAGATTCAGTAATTGCATAAAATCTAAAGTACCTTTCACATCTCCGTATCCAAGGTTGAGGAACTTGAGCTGTCAAAACCCTTAGTTCTTTGCTGCAGGTACCACCTCTCCCTGATTGACCACATCGGGAGGTCTCCCTCGGGGAGGAACTTGAGGAAGCACATCCGCATCAACGGGTAAGGACTATCAATGAATCTGCTCCTGCATTCCATCCAGCCTTTGTTCCACCTTTTGCTATGTTTGAACTAGCTGTTGATGATTTGCACTCATGATACGAAGCATGTCCTGCATCTGTTGCTAGAGCTGGGTAATTGATCATTCTGACCAACCTCAGCAGCTGAATTGGGAGCCATTGGAGCTTGTTTCTTGTACCTAGCTAGTGTGATCACTTG
Organism: Simmondsia chinensis; assembly: GCA_018398585.1. Classification (NCBI taxonomy): domain Eukaryota; kingdom Viridiplantae; phylum Streptophyta; class Magnoliopsida; order Caryophyllales; family Simmondsiaceae; genus Simmondsia; species Simmondsia chinensis. The sequence goes on along the minus strand of JAGTTD010000009.1, from coordinate 12,235,892 downwards.
GATGACAAGCCAATCGAATGCAATTACAAGCTCTGATACCACTTGTAATGATTCATGTTGAATCTTGAATCCATACCTAGGTGAGAGATCGAAGACAGAATTGAGAGAAGAATAAAATAGAGAGAATAAGGGGAAGAAGAGAGTCTTTTTCCATTGAATACCTTCCCAATATAAGAATTAAGCCATTTGTACTCTTGCAACTACTAAGAATATATAACCCAAGCTCTAACCAACTAACTAACTTGATTACACTTGAACTAACTTTCCCTCCCATGCTCACGGTTACACAATACTCAATTTACAAGGGAATTACAAGACTTAAAAAGTGATGAATTACGATGGAATACAAGCCTTAACAAGTGATACATGACAATTCATTACACCTTGATTCGCGGAATTCAACTTCCACCTCCTCAAATCTCCTCTCGTCTTGCCATTAAACATCATGATCAAGAACATCCTTGACGGCGGAGTGCCTCAGTCGCCTCTCGGTCATCTTAGGAAGCGTTTTGAGCTGTGATACCAACTGATGCAGTGCGTAAGTGGGATTTTGTGAAACGGGAAGGAATCGAATGCCTTCCCTTTAATTTTATTAATCTCTAATAAAAATTTCAAGGGGAAAGATAAAAACATCCTAATCTCACATTTGAGAATAGAAGAACTAAAACAACTCATAAGAATATCAAAATCAGAACTTCCTAAAACCCTAGATCTCCTCATGTATATATAGAGGGGCTAACCTAATTGGAATCAAACTCTAAAAGATAAACATGAAATTTAAATCTAATCCTAATCTAATTTGAACTTAATCGTCCCCAAACTCCTCATGCATCCCTTTTAGCATTGTCTCCTAGAAAGTGACGCCAACCATACATTCCGTCAAGTAACGCGCCAATCACGGTCATGATGTAGCAACAACCCATCCTCTCTTCCTGGTTGCATATGTGACGTCGCCAACTTAATGCCACCAACCCATGCTTGTTGCCAATCCTCATGCCATGTACCACAAGCTTCAAATCTATCCGCTACCACCAACCATGAGCGCTGCCAAGCAATCCGCCAATCTCTGACGCGGGGCTATCTCTTCCCGTCTTTCCTTGGCGTCCATGTACCTCTTGTTCTGGGCTGCACCATCTCGCTCAGCTTGACCCGTCATGGCTCCTTTGGCGGCTGCATCAATAGATCTACACCTAGATAATAAGAGAATAACCTAATAATAATGTTTGGAATACATAATATAATTAATTGTATACCATTTGGTGTTGTTCTGGTTGACGAAGTATGGGAACTGGGGATACATACGCAGATACGCATGACTTTTCTCGGGAAAAACAGATTGAGTTAAAAAATGATAATAACAACAAATAAGTTTAATTTGTTAATTGAATAAATTTAAAAAAGTATCTCGATTTCCTTGAATAACTACTTGCATATGCAAACCATGATTTTTAACAAAAAAAAAAAAAAATCTTTATTTTAGGTGGTTGTGGAAACCGAGCAATAAGGCAATGCCAAATGGAAAATTTATGTTTTGGGTGGTTGTTAAAACCACGTGCTTAGGCGAGGCCAAACATTTCATACATATAGGTATTTTTGTTTGTATCTATTACCAATTTATTTTACAGATATCAAAGATACGAGCAGTTGTTGGGATCGAAATTGAGATTGCATGGAGACTTACAAATTGATGGTACGCCAAAAAGATGAAAATTGGGAATGGATGGATTCAACAGCTTTCCTTTACTTTTCTATTGCTAAAACAATTAGATGCAAAGGAGAAAGTTCAATTCTTAATTTCATAACTCGAGAATAAGAAAGAAACACACAAATAAAATAAAACCTATGAAATTGAATACTATACCCTAATCATCTTCTTCTTTAAAATATAGGAGCTTTTTCATCTAAATAAGTAACTAAATTAAAAGAGAGAAATAGAAATATAAACAGTAAAATCTACTAATCTACATTAAGCTTCCCTGCCTCACGTTTACTTCTAATGTGCGCGTCTCCTATCTCGCCAAGCTATCTATTTCACCATGACCAACTTGCCAACAACCTGCCCCTCTAAGAGGCGATTGCATCATCCTTCTTGGCTCGGAGAGAATTTACGTTCGAATTCGCCAAAGGATCGTCTGGATCATTCTCACCAAAGTAAGAGATGAGGTGCTTGATGTTGAAGGCGTTTTAGGTCTGTTATGATTCTCATAGTAGGGGCATATGAATTAAGGTTGATGTAATAAGTAGTATAAGTCCTTAGTATAGCTTTTAGTGTGTAATTAGGCTGGTACGATAGTTAAGCTTTGTTTGTTGGGTTGGCACAAAAGTCGGTTAGAGGTCATTTTTGGTGGTTAAGGCCTTGTTCTTTACACTGTATCTAGAGCTAGTATAAGTAGGCTGCTCAAGTTTAATATTGAATCATTCAATCAAATATACAAACTATCTCTTTAAGATATTTCTCTCTTTCTCATCTAAATTTCTCTATTATCTCATCTCCTTCACTTCTTTTCTCATCTAACTCTCTTAGATTCTATCCTACCCTTGGTTATGACTTGAGATTATATCTCGATCATACCAATTGGTACCAGAGCCTTGTTTGGATTCTAAATCAAACGTGATTTGATATCAAATATCTTTGATTTCATCGCAAATTGATTAGGAGTTCAATTTTGAATTCTTGATTGATTGATATCAAGTTCTTAAATCTTTATCAAGAACATATCTGAAATCTACATTGAAACAACAAGAAAAAGAGGTTGAATTGATTCAGCTTGAATTTAGGTAGTGCTGCTTGAGTTACTGCAAGTCTTTCTTTAGTGTGAAGCAAGCATCTGAAGTTGTACTGCAGAAGAAATTCAACCTGCTGGATCATCATATCCTGATCAAGAAATATGCAATTCGGCTTGGAAAAGTGTTGTAAGCGGTTGAAGGTCAATCTTGATTTAAATCAGAAGAATCAACTTAGCAAAGCTTACAACTCAGTCAATTGAAGTGAAGGTAATAGTTTCTAAACTTCTGAGTTACAATTGATCAGAATCTTCTTCCTCGTTGCTGAAGTGAGTTGTTCTTTTGAGTATTGCTGAATCTTTGGAGGAATTGCATTGTTAAGCATAGAAGTGTATAAGAACATAGCTGATTCTACTTGCTTGAAGTGGAATTAACAAGAACTTAGGAAAATTGTAGAAATCTGACATTGTTCTTAAGGAATGTATTTAAAAGTGTGTTTAAGCCTTCACTGCGGTTAGGGTTTTGGTTCGAGTTCTCCTTGATTCGTGAAAGTTCGACCATTAGGGTTTGTGCCTTGCTGCGATTGTTGAGTAGAAATCAGGTGAGATTCGTGCAAGTAAAGACAGTAGGTTGTGGTTAAGCAATCAGTAGCTGATATTGTGTTCGACTCAAGACACACGATTTTGTTGGATTTGAATTCGAAGTTTTTAGCTTAAGTTGAGTTGATTTAAATTGTCTGGCTTGTTCCGATTTGCATCAGAGTGTTGAGTGTGTTTGTAATCAGTCAGTTCAGGGTCTTGAAGTCGATTTTGTCGAGTTACACTAAGCATAGATACAAATGGTAGCCCTACAACCTGTCTTGAGTGAAATTCCTTCGGATTTGGAAGTGGTTCACCCATAGGTGAGAATCGAGGTGCTAAGCCTCAGGAAGCTGCGGATTCATGCCAAAAGTCAGCAAGACAAGAATGTCAGGTTCATCATTCATTTAAATCGCAAGAAGTGCTACTCTAGTAAGAGGATAAGAGCATTAGAGAAGCCTATGCTAGTTTTTCAAGGAGTTGCACCAGAATTTTTACAACTTAAAGCAAATGTAGAAGTCCATGGAAAGTTATATGAGTGCATGAAGTTAGGAAGGAAGCAGCCCTAAGTGTTGTTAATATCCATTAATAAGCTTGGAGAAAGCTCTTGGATCCAATGAAGTGCCAAGAGGGCCAAGAAAGGATACAAGTTAAGCAACCAAGGCACTCGTTCTGCTGCACAACCTTCATTTACATTACAAGCAGGGGTTAATGCTGGTGTTGATGCTACTGTTAGTTGTGTAAAAGGCCCTGCTTCTAATTTCATTACAAAGGCAGACCTAGAACTAATAATGACTGAGATGCATGAGAGGATTAAAGAAATGTTTCGCTCAATATGGAAGCAAAGTGATCGATGATGGCGTGAATGGAGTCAAAGGTCGGATCAGCATTACCAACAATTGCATCCACACATAGATGACCTACACGAACAGCTTGATAATCAACATCCTCAAGGTGAAGCAAGTTCTCAAGTGGAAGTGCTATGTAGGGACATTGATCAAGTCCCAAAGGAAGCATCTCATCTTTCAAACCTGGTTCTGAGTTTGTGTATAGAGGCAGATACTAAGTGAAAATGGGACACAATAAGAGAGGATTCCACTTTAAGTTCTGATGCAAGTGGGAAGGCGAAGACATTTGCTCGAGTTGTCATAACTCCTTCACAAATTCAGCACGTGGAATGGCATCAAATGAGTTCTGCAGTAGTAAAGTATTCTTCGGTGCAGCATTCTCAAGAGCAATCACGAGTTTTTGATAGAAGAGTTCAAACCAAGTGCACTCAAGAGGTTAATTTAGCAGCAAATCAGGCAAGGGTGAGACCTTTTGACCCTAGACAGGAGGGATTAAATGTGTTTGGGAATGGTGGACATCAATTGCAACAACACATTGAAGGGAGTTCAATTGACAGTGCAAGATTCAGTTTGGAAGGGGAAGCTGTAATTGGAAATCAAAGAGCTTTTACTGCAGAACTGAATTGTACTATAGAAAAATCTGATGCTACTATTGTGGTATCAATGAATGCATCACAAAATACGTTAAGTACTTCTCCATGGCACATTGGTATGCAAAATCATAACATGAGGTGTGCAAGAAGCTGCCGATTGGATGCACTGCAAGGTTCCTTGGGTGAAGAGAAGGTTAATCAAGTTGCAAACTCTTATGACAAGCTCCCTCCTAATCCGGGAGAGGTAGACCATGATTACAAGAGGCTGAAACATGAGACTAAGTTGGAGGAAAGGGTTAATAAAGCTGCCAAAGTTTAATCCCTAGTTTAGCAGAGGCCAAGTTTCATTTCTGGCACAAGCTGGGTAATGTGCTGAAAATTAAGTCTGTTCAACCAAGATCGAGTAGAATTGAAGGTTATTGGGTTATGTTTGAAGTTGGAAGACCCTCTGATGCTATGGTAGAGTCTAGTTTCATTGTTGGGTTTGGAATGATAGTGCTAGACAACAAATTGGCAAGTGTATTGAGCTCTAAACTAAGGCTGTGTAATATTCAAGTTATGGGCAAAGAACATGCTCCAATGGTGCAACCAAATGTGAGGCGTCATGAACTTGAAGTGGAGGTGTAGTACATGAGGAATCAGATGCACTATCGGTTGTGTCCTCAAAGTGTTTGGGTGAAGAGCTCAATGAGAAATAAAGAATAGCTTTAGCTAAAATTAGCTTGTATTGCAGTAGTGAAGAACTGGACAGAACCATCCTGGTTTTTGAGAAGTTCTCAGCTATTCTGAAATGCCATTGGGTTTCTAATTTGGTGTTCATACTTAAGCTCGTTGACAAGAAAGCAAAGCTTGTTCAATTGAGGCAAGTTTGGTGGCTGGAAGAGCATGGGATCCAAGAAAGTCTTGTGAACAGGATAAAAACTGTGGGCTGCAGCATGAGCATTACCAATTGGTATGCTTTGCAAATTCAAGTCTTGACATTGTGTCTTTGGAATTCAACAATGGCTTATGAAATCTTAGTTCGTGTGGTCTATGCAAGAGTTTGGGATGGAAAGGTTGAGACATTCAGATCATACTGACACTCAAGATTCAAGCAACAGAAATAATAGAGGCTGCTGAAAATTCTTGGAGAATCTTTTTCCTTTCACGGTCAGCAGCATATCAGTCGCTAAATAGAACCAGGGTTTATGCAATTGTGGTCTTAAGAGGCCTTATGAACCTGAGGACACCAGAAAGCCTTCTTCTGGACCAAGCAGGAGCTGTTTTCTGTATGTGCAGTAGCAGCGAAGCTATTGGGGTTTGCATAGTTGGACAGTTGAAGTTCAAGATAGGGACAGTAGCTCTTATAACTCATGGATCTCAGTTGTAGTATGTAGGTCAGCAGTACTCAATCACTTCAAGATGTGGATGTGTGTTTGCATCAGTTGCAACGAAAGGTTCTTCAGTGGAGTTTATGGTGTTGGCCATTCAAAGCTTGTGATTCATTCTTGGTTTGATGAGAGCCTTGAGTGCCTTAATTTAGTTAAAGGGCTCTTTCCAAGCAAGAAAAGAGCAGGGAATTGCAAGGCTCATCGCATAGTCCTTCTTGGGTGTGTTGAGAAGACAATCAAAGACTTGGAACTTAGATTGGAAGCTGCTAGAATTGTGCTCCAATTGATGCCATCTGGTTCCTCAGCAACTCTCAGTAGCAGGCAAACGTTAAGGGGTTGTTCCGGGTGCACCAGGGTCACTCACCAGCATGCCCAAGTGAAGTTCAAGAAAACCATAAGCAGATGCATTCCTGAGTTCCATCTGCTGCAGTCTCAGTCCTTTATGCTTGATTGTTGCAACAATTCGAAGTGTGGCAAGAATAACTACAACAAGAGGTGCCGTGGACTTGTTGTTGGTGTTTGGATGGACTGGTTTGATCAGTGTAGACCACCGGAAGGGGGTACAATACATCGCAACGCAAACATTGTACTGACTCAAGAATCATACTCATGTGTTCTGCTGCATTTCCGATTCAGCTGCAATATTTTGGCATTCAGATGTTCTTCTCAGCTGTAGATTTAAGCAAGAAGTTCATCAATTTCAGCTATCTTTTCTTAAGGAATAAGTGATCTTCATTGTTTCAATTCTCTTGTCAGATTCTTAAGGAAAATAATCTTTTAAGGGAGGAATATTGTTATAATTCTCATAATAGGGGCATATGAATTAGAATATGAATGAATGTATTTAGAGTAAGGTTGATGTAATAAGTAGTATAAGTCTTTAGTATAGCTTGAAGTGTGTAGTTAGGTTGGTACGGTAGTTAAGCTTTGTTAGTTGGGTTGGCGCCAAAGTTGGTTAGAGGTCATTAGTGTCAGTTAAGGCCTTGTTCTTTACATTGTATCTAGAGGTAGTATAAGTTGCTTGCTTAAGTGTACTATCGAATCATTCAATCAAATATACAAACTATATCTTTGAGATATTTCGCTCATTCTCATCTAAATTTCTCTATTATCTCATCTCCTTCACTTCTTTTCTCATCTAACTCTTTTGGATTCTATCCTACCCTAGGTTATGACTTGAGATTATATCTCGATCATAATAAAGTCTTCATACCACTGGGTAGCTGCAGGCAGTATGCATTATCATTGACTTTCTCAAAGATATGCAGAGCCTTAATATTTTGCGCCCTCAACTTAATGTACTCCCACATTGGAAACCACTCTTTTGTCAGAATTTCCCATACCTGATCGCCAACCTGTAACTGACTTGCTCAGCGTTACTTATCATTCACCATCTTGTATCTGGAGCTTGCCTCAAGTAACTGTGCTTGAGTCTCCTCATGTATCACTTGAAGGATGGAGATGAAGTCTTTCACCTTGCCATGAGAACGAGTAAAATCTGGTACTGGCGCAAGGTCTATTGGAGAACGAGCAACAAAGCCATAGACAATCTTGAACGGTGGAAAACCGATGCTTCTATTTACTAAGCAGTTGTAGGCAAACTCAACTTGATATAGCTTATGATCCCATCCCTTGATGTTCTCAGCAACAAGACATCGGAGATGGTTTCCCAAAGGCCTGTTCGTCACTTCCGTCTGGCAATCTGTCCGTGGGTGATGAATAGTGCTTAAGCGAGGGAGGTGTTCACCATCTTCCATAACATCTTCCAGAAGTAGTTCACAAAACGCACGTCCATATAGGAGACAATGCTAACTGGTAACCCATGAAGCTTGTACACTTCCTAGAAGTACAACTAAGCCACACATATTATGTCGGTGGCTCTCTTGCATCCCATGAAGTGCGCCATCTTAGAGAATCGAACCACAGCAACGAAGATTAAATCTATACCCCTCAATGTTTTCAAAAACCCCACCACAAAATCCATACTGATATCTACCAAAGGTTAACTTGCAATCAGTAGTGGTTATTACAAACCGACATTAGTCATTCTGCCCTTTGAAACCTAGAAAATTCGTCACCGCTTGACAAAATGCTCAACCTCTTTCTATATCGTTCGCTAATAACAAATAATGCTCACCAGCTTGAGTGTTGTATCTTGCCCGTTTTTCCCCTCATTGTGCTTTTCCTGAATTATATTGAGTAGTAAACTAGAGGTGAGAATGCACAACTGATTTCCCTAAAAGAGAAATGCGCAGTGGATAGAATGACCCAGCGCCATCCCTGACAAATCTTCTCGCCAAATCTCCCAAAAAGATTTATCATCCTTGTACTACTTCGCCAGCTTGTCAAACCCAAGTACAGAAGCTTGGCTGTCAGTCCAAATCAGTGTATGCCTACTCAAGACGTCTTCTACCTTGTTTAATGCTCCGGATTTGTGCTTGATCATAAAGTGAAGGAGCTGAATGTAACTTGCTCGCTTCGTACGATGTTCAGAGAACTTGTCTTGATTATTGATTTACTTCAATGCGACCTTATCTAAGTAGAAAATAAACTCTTTATTGGCAAGATGTGACTGCCTTATAGCTCTCACAACTGCATAGAACTCAACATTATAAGTTGAATAATTCAACTTCTATCAAGCTTTTCAATGAAGTAAGCAATAGGATGTCCCTCCTAACTAAGCACTACGCCCATTCCAACGTTGTAGGTGTTAGTGTGAAACTCGAACGTCATCTGGAAATTCAGTTATGCTAATACTAGAGCCTTTGTCAATCTCCACTTCACCTCTTCAAAGATGTCAGATGCCTCCATAGTCCAAATGAAGCTACTCCCTTTCATGCAATTCATAATCGATGCCATGGTAGAACTGAAACCCGGCACAAATCTCTAATAAAAAGAAGCAAGACCATGGAAGCTACATACCTCAGTTATCGTCTTTGGTTGTGGCCAATTCCGAATTACTTCTATGTCGCTTTGGCTCACCACAATTCCATCCTTGGACATGGCAAACCCAAGGAATGTCACTCGGTGCTCCATGAAGTCACACTTGTTCAATTAGGCAAATAAGTGTTGCTTTCTTACGGTTGTCAACACCTCTCAGTTGAGGCTGCATATCAAGATGTTGTTGAGTAGACTACCATGAACTTTTTGATAAATGTCCGTAGTACCTGATTCACGGACCTTGTAAACATACTAGGTGCATTAGAAACCCTAAACGACATCACTAGTTACTCGTGTAGCCCTTCTGGGGTTTTGAAGGTGATCTTCCACTCATCATCTGGCGAGTTGCATTTGTTTTATTTGGTAAATCAGTTATAAATACCATTTACAAATATATATATATATATATATGCGCACAAGTCTATGAGGGGCATACCATAAGTCATGGCTAGAGAGGCTTACATCAATGAATCAAAAGAATCAAACGAAGAAAAAGTATCAAAGGTCAACTTAACCAACAAAGCAAAAAGCAAACATAACAAAGAGCCAAACCAGACTAGTGCTCAATCCCCCACTCTTGCAGAAGCTCAGAGTGATGCTAAGCACCAAGGAGCATAGGAGCAGAAATAAGATGACTGTGAACTAATCCTGTGATCTCCTCAATAACAATTGAACAACATCTGGACTGATGTTGGATTCTCAGGTTACGCTAATACCAGAGGATGCAAACCGTCGTAGAGAGACAAAGGCGGGCTAGAACAAGATCTATCCCATGTCCAAGGAGCTATGTGGTGGTCCAGGAGGTAAGCTCAGGCCAGGGAAGCATAGGTTAAGCAAAAGATGTGAACGAAGACACTCTAGCCCAAATAGTAGTCGAGAAACTGCAGGTGAAGAAAAGATGGCTATGTGACACATCATCTGAATCACACAGCACACATGAAGCCTGAGTATCTTGAACTTGATGCCTCAGTAGTTAGTCGCGAGCCCAAAGTCTCTCACAAGAGGCAAGCCATAGAATGAAGGTGTGCCTCGATATGTACAACGAAAACCATAGGAGATGGTGGATAGCATCCTCCTTCCTCCTACTGTGTATGATCTCCCAGGACGACCTGGGGGTAAATTTCCTTGAAGGGTCACCCATCCACCTAACACGGTCAACTACACCTGGTCTAGGCTTGAAATCAATAGTAACCCAGATAAGCAGCAGCTCGACCCTCTCCTGCAGAAACCACCATTGGTCAACCTCAATGATGTCAGAAACACGAGGCCTTTAGAGGTGACCAGTGGAGGTCAAGAAGCGGTGTGTGAACCACACCCCCAGCTGTCCACATGGCAGCCAATAATTAGCCCCTAGTGAGATACATATCTGATGGTGTCTGCTCTTTAGGTCCAACTTGCTCAAGACATTCGAGTTCAGTAACTAATTGAGTAAGTCCTCCAATCACATAATAAGAAATCGGTAAAGTACTGTGATCGTATTGATGGTTGTGTTGTCCATGCACATGCATCACGTATCGTCTTTCTTTTGCATCAAAAGAGTTGGAATGGTGCATCGACTCAAACTCTCTTGATGAAATCCTCTGGCGAGTAACTCCTCCACGTCTAAGCTCCTCATGCTCCATAGGACTTTTTTGGTAATGTGGCCTATTCGGTAAGGCAGCTCCCCAACATTAGATCAATCTGGTGTTTGATTTCACTCGATGGTGGTAAGGTATTCAATAACTCATCCAGGAACACGTTAACGAACCCCCTTAATAAGTCCTCTACTTTTTTCGGCACCCCTTCTTGTTCTGCCTGGCACTCTTTGCAGATCAACCCGAACACTACCCTCTTCTAGATAACCTCTTTGGCGAACATGGCCCTAGTTTGGAGATTTGAATTCTCAGCTATCATCAAGTGTGGTGCTTCGTCTTTCTTATGCAACAAGATGATCTTTGTGCCTTCAAACACAAAGCAATATGTGTTCCTCCTCCCATAATGGGTGGCACTTCTATCGAATTGCAATGGTCATCTAAGCAGCAAAATTTCATGCATCTATGGTAACCACCTCACACCATACCCCATCTCAGTACTTTGCTCTAATGGAAAAAATAACCAAACAATGTTTTGATACGATTACCTGGTTTCTTTTCTTGAGCTGCTGCAACTTGTAAAGGTTCAAATGCTCCTCCGTCTTTAACCCTAACTTTCAAACTTTCTCTGTGAAAATATGATTCTCACAGTCACCGGAATCAATAACTTGACCTAAAAAATAACATTCTCATAGTTACCGGAATCGATAACTAGATAACACACCTTTTCGCTAATAATGCATGTCATCTGGAAAATGTTATTTAGAAGCCAATAGTTTCCCTCTGCTTCCTTAGGCATGAAGTAGACTCTCCGAACCCCTAATAGGCACCCCTTGTCACCCACAACTTCTTCTTCGCCACTTGGCAGCAACTCATCTTAAGCTTCTTCCTCAACTAACTCGCCATCCTCGGTGTGAAGACCCTTGATGTACAACCCCTTACCCAATCTATCACCCTTCTAACACTCAACAGCGTGGTGACCGATCGTTACACACTTCAAACAACAAGTTTGAAGCTACCTGTCAAGTCCTAGTTACTTGGCTTACCAGGGTTGGCAGAAATTGGCTTACCCTGTACACCCGAGTTAGTTGGTAGTCGTACTTAATCATGCCTCGCATTTTAGGAGTTCCCAGTACAACCAATTGGACATTGCTTTTGTTGCTTATCTATGTTCAAAGCCCTCTCACTTGCTTTCGAGACCAAAAAGATGCCAAACATGCTTAATACCATCTGAATTAACTCCCTCAACCCATCAAAGTACCTATCTATCAATTGGTCTTCTGATTCCTCTAAGTAATTCCTGGTGACTAAGGCAGAGAACTCTGCCATGTAGTCTTCCATTGCCCGAGTACCCTAACGTAAGTTTCATAGGCGTGATTATGGGGAAGAAAGGCATTATGCATGTGCTTCTTCATCTTCTCCCACGTCTTAATCTTTGATTTTCCCTACCTAAGTCAGGTATAGCGGGCTTACCCCTCCACCAAGTAGCCACCAACGGCACTTGGTCATTCTCCGAAACCTCTTTGAATTCGAGCATCTTCTCTACAGTAGCCAATCAATCCCGAAATTGCTCGAGTTGTCTTCCACTAGCGAACTCCAGAATTTCAATAAGGAGCTCGAATTCCCAATTCCAATCTTATGAATAATTGTGGAAATGCTGAAATTTGGTCAATCCCTCCTGATATTTTGTCTTTGGTTTCCAGCCCGATTAAACAGGTTATTGAAGCTCTCCTTAGTTTTGTTCTCTCCTGCCATGTCAGGTGGTTGTTGAGGCAGAGCTAGCCATTTGGTTGACCATCATACCCAATTACACCAAACTTAGCCCGATACATCGGAATCTCTCCTCCATCTCCAAGAATCTCTTATCCATTTGATGTTGAAGGTCTCTCTCACAAGTGTCTCCAACTGCAGCGTACCTCTGTCACCTACGGGTCATCTCGGGAAGTGTTTTGAGCTCTGATACCAATTGATGCAGAACGAAAAAGATAAAAATTGAGAATGGAAGGATTCAACAGTCTTCCTTCAATTTTCTACTGCTAAAACAATTAGAAACAACAGGAAAATTTAAATTTTTAATTCTCATAACCTGATAATAAGAAAGAAGCACACAAACAAAATAAAATCTATGAAATTAAATACTAAAACTCTAATCAATCTCTTCCTTAAATAAATGAGCTTTCTCATCTAAAATAAAAGACCAAAATTAAATAAAAAGATAAAAAATAAAATCTGGTATTCTACATCAAGCTTTCCTACTTGATGTTAACTTCTAATGCTCGGATCTAATTCTACCCGCTTGTCTCCTATCCCGCAAAGCTATCTATATTTTCAAGACCAAATCGCCGACAATGGCGATTCCCGCTAAGGCACGGTTGCATCACAAATGTTCTAACCTTGAGGATGTCTGGGATACACGACACTTCTGCTTGTATGCATAGATTCATGGTTGTTTTTACAGATTATTTCAGTGCGAGCATTTAATTATAATTTTTTCCCCCTCAGAATAGTATAAATTGATTCTTTCCTTCAATGAAAAAATACAATAATGACATTGTAATTTCGTTTAAATAAATAATTATTCACCTCAAGAGGCTAATTATTTATTTAAACTGACTGATGGACTAATAATGCTAATAGATTAGTCCACCCAAAGGGGACTAATTTGTGGACTTTGGATTAGCACATTTTTATTGTTATTTGGGGTGTGAACAAACCAAACATTCAAAGAATTACTCATGTTCGAAATTGATTAAAGCTCGTTTGTGTTCATCATGTGGGCTAAGTAGCTTATCTAGCCGATTTCAAGCAGTTTCGATAAGCTTAAGTCAAGTTTGAACAGGGGGTGCTCGACTCTTTAACTTTCATGAATAGTTTGATGAGGACATGAAAAGCGATCATTAAGAAGCTTGATATGAGCTTGTTAGGTGCTCATTAAAAGCTCATTATCAGTCAGTATTGGTTTGAAAATAGTTAGATAATGGGTCGATTATACCTTGAAAAACTCGGAGCTTAGCTCGGGTTTGATCTCGGTTGGGCTCAATAATGAACTCGACTCAGCTAGATAATGAACTTGACTTGGCTCAATAAGCCCAACGAGTCGAGCTGAGCGGAGTATCGAACACACTAAAGTCTTATTGAGACGAGTTTGAACAGGGGTCTGAAATGCTCGATAAGAGCTCAGCTAGAATCAAATTGGATAAGCCTTGTTGAGCTCGAGTTTAAACAAAGGGGTGCTCGACTTGGCTCAGTTCGGCTCAACTTGTTTACATCCCAAATTGTTATTATGAAAGGACAATTACATTTTTTACTCAAAGAAAAAATTCTAATGAAACGTTTTGTACTCTCATGAGTTAATCATTCAATGAAGAGGTAGCATTTTTGGGCCAAAGGGGAAATTGTGTGATACTCTTCAACTACTAGTTTTGTTGTCGTAATGGGAGAAGCAACTACACTTTTGACAGAATAAAGAATTGCAGTGAAATTCTTTGGACAGATAAAACAAGTTGCATTTTCTACCCGAAGGGAAAAAGTATGACAGTCTTCGGCTTCTATTTTCATCGTGGTAAATAAAATGAAATGTCTTATGCTCTCATTGTTGGATTTATAATGGGAGCGATTACATTTCTCTGATAAAGGGGAAAATGTACTAATTGTTTTAGCCTTTTAGGTTCATTAAAGTAAATTTATATATGTTGTTCGATGCCTTATGTTGGTCCTAGCAAGGATTTGTCATTTTTTTGTATTCTCTCATTTTCAATTGCCAATTATTTGACCAATTCATTATATTCCTTTGAAACATTGTCCTATGCTAGTTACAAATAAAATGGAAATAGGATGTGAAGATCACCTTGGGGTTGATGAATTTGGATATAAGAAGAAGAACCCGCTGGTCTTGTCCTTGTAAGTATGCTTGAAGAGAAATCAAGCATAAAAAAAAAAAAAAAAAGGACAAAACTCTTTTGTATTTGTTTGCTTTGAAACAAGTTCCATGGATGTTCCTTTTAATTTCTCCTGGTTAGATGGGGGGTATCTATTCACTTTGCCAATAATTTGCAAGACTTTTTATGCAAATGAAGATCAAATTAAAATGATGTCAATATTTGTGTGGGCAATTGACGTAAGGTCAAGACTAACTTTGTAGATATTGTAAAATTGTACTTTTAAGGTTGGTAATTATGTACTTATGAAAAATGTTGTTTTTGTATTGTACATGAGGTGGAACTTAGTCTCTTTAGGACTTTTAGATAAATTTGGTTATCAATTTGATTTTAAAAATTGTCTGGTTAAATTAATTTACAATTCCCATGTTATTTGTGATGGTTTATATAATTTAAATCTCCAACTTTTTGAAATTTTTTTCTTAATGAATTTTGAGGGGTGTAGTATGGACTAGTAATCTTTGTTGTTGTATTTTCAAAATAAATCAAAGATGATTTGGAGTCTTTTGGGTGAAGAGAGTATCTCTCCATGAAGGGTTGTGTCTCTTCATAAAAACACACTTGCTTTTCTATGACACCCCCTACCATATTGTTTGAAAAATATTTGAAAGTCATCTTGGAAAAGTCATTTGAAAAAATTTCATTCTCTAACTTACATCTCGCTTACATTCCTTGCCACTCATCATCTCACTTCATATCTTGGTTATCACTATATCTCTAAGATTATTTCACTACACTTGAAATAAGTCTTAAGGATAGGGGTTTGCTACACGTATTGACATCTGAGACTATTTTTTTGATACCCAATTTGTAAGAATTCTCTAAAAATCTGAAGACTTAGTTTCTTCCATGCAAATGGCTTCTCTTGGTGTGATTTAATGTCGAACTATGTGATATTGCAGAAAGTAATTAAGAGAGAAATGCAATGTTTTATGCATTCTTCTTGTACATACATATCATAAAGGATTAAGGTATGTTCGTTGATTTAAAAGTCACAGAAATCATGAAGTTCTAAAATGCCTAAGTATTAGTAATTAATGCATTGTTGTTTATGCATGAAAGTGAGTTTACTTCTGGTGCTTAAAACCAAAGTTAAAATCTCATGATTGGAGATATATTAATTTTTATGGTTTTGTATTATGAATTTTTGATCATGTGTTTTGAATCACACATAAATTTGATCAAATGGTATTGTTGTTTACAACAAATTTCACCGGTGTGTTTATGTGTAGCAGTGGAGTTCAATGTAGGGTGGGAGTCGTAAGGATAAATTGAACTCAAGCTTTCGCAGGTAAAGAAACCACCAAGTTTCCCTTTCCCCTTTGGGTGTACTCTCCCTTTTCCTTATCGTTCCCTTAGGTATTTATAGGCCTGCAGATGTCAATCTCTTGGTGCCTTTCTCTAGCTCACCGGTATCTAGCTCGCCAATATCTAGCCCGTCGGTGTCTAGCTTGTCGGTGTCTAGCTCGCCTCTATCTGGTGCCCCTTTGTCTAGCTCGCCGGTTGGAGGGTGTAAGTATAACATAATAGCCCCCGACTTCTTAAACAAACGTTACTTTGTTTAGAAAGTGTATCCTTATAAATAGCTTGCCTTCATTCTTGTTTTTCAATTACACGCTGTTACACTTCCTTCTACTGCTTCGTATTTTTGCTTTGCCCTGATGGTAATTTTCTTCGAAGATCTTCTTTTGGTCATGTTTTCTTGGCTTTGTGCCATGATTTTTTGTCAGTTTTGTCTTGTGTCTCAATGCTTTCACGGGGCTTTTCCTTAACGAGGATTTCGTGAAGGTGCAGGCTTTGGCTTGTTTTAAACGTCTAGCCATCAGTGTTCTTATTCAAAATGGGCACTGGCCTCCTTATGGGCATTATGTGGAGGCCCATGCTTTGAAAGCTCCCTATTCTTCTCCCAGTACTACCGTTGAGCCTTAGAGTTTCTGTCATATGATAAGGAAATAGTGAATGTGAGTAGCGGTTTGGTCTTATGCCAGGACACTCCTCTATTTGGGTCTTTGGTCCTAGAGGTGTGTAACCCAATTACCAGCACATTCTTACCTATTTTCCTTCCTGACGAGTTTTGTTTCTTAGGCTAGTTTTTAAAAATAATATTTGCTTGTGTTGACGTTGTCCAACTATACCCACTTAACTATTACATCCTTCTTTTTATTTTTATTATGGATGTCATTCTTAGAGCTGAAGAGTGGCCTCAACTAAATTGATATTCGGTGTGCCATTTTGGTCGGGGTGGGTGGAGGTATCTAACTCTCATACGCACTGGAGGTAATGCGGTAGATTTTGCAAAGTGGGCGCCTTGTGGTAATATTTTGTATCTCCTTTCGGAGCATAGCGAGGCGTTTTCTCCTAACAGTCCTTATTTTTACCCCAATCTAGTAGTGTGGGATATGGTGGAGGACTCTTACTATCTTGTGTTTCTTGCCCATATCCGAAATGAAGCTGTATGTTGCCATCACTTAGGTGTTTTCTGTTACGAGGGCCATCTCTGCTTAGCCAGGCTGCATGGTTCGGCTCTGATATTATGGGTTTTAGAGAATAAGGACGATATCGAGTCTTGGTTTGAGCTCCATAACCTTTATTTCAACATATGGCACCTGGATGAACATCGGAGTATAGGAATTATAGGGTTGTTGGTGAGTGGTCATCGTCTGGGGTTCGCTATGGAATTCAAGGTTTATTGTTATCATTTCGTTTGCCCTGAACATCGAAAATTGAGCATGATATACCAACACGGTTATGGTGAATGGGCTCGGCTTCGAGTTTATTGAGGTTCCTTTCATCTTTGTGGGGCTCCTATGGTTCCTCTCGGGCTGCTTTACGATCATTTGCCTTAGTACTAGGTTGCTTATAGATACAGGGTTATGTTTTTCGTATAACTTTTTTGAGTAACATGTTCTGCAACTGATGTAAAGGTAGGCATGTGTCAAGGTCGGTAATGTGAGTTGTAATGATGTTGTAATGTAAATTATTATTTTGTAACAACGTAAAATGTTGTTTAGCTGATGTAAAGCTAGGTCTGTGTCGAGGTTAGTAATGTGAGTGGTACTGATGTTGTAATGTAAATTATTATTTTGTAACAATCTTTGTTAGACCTTTGTTTGCCAATTTTTACTTAGTAGTGGTCTTTTCATTTGGTGATGACTTTTTTGGGAATTATTCCTTGCTTTGGTAACATTTTACAACTTTCTTGTTATTTTCTTATTTCAGCCCCCTGTTTGGTAATGGTTTTTTTTATAGCAGCTTCCTGTTTTGTTATGTCTTTTTCAATTACAGGCCCTTGTTTGGCAATGTCTTTTTTAATTACAGCCCCTGTTGGGTAATGTCTTTTTTTATTACAGCCCCTTGCTGGGTCATGTCTTTTTGGATTGCAGTGTCATGATTATTGTTAGTTAAGTGTTTAGCTGCTAAATAGTCTCGTAGCATTGTATTACTTGCATTGTACTAAGCTGATTGTATTCTTACTTCTTGTTGTATGATTGTAATACCTTGTATTAGAGAGTCGGTTAGTTGGTTAGCAGCCTCTAGTGCCTTCCCCCCAATTCTAACCAATTCTAGCATATAAGTGAGTTTGCTATAATGTGTTGAGGTATCAAACAAAATTGAATCTCTTTTTCCCTCTCAATTCTCTCTCTCTCTCTCTCTCTCTCTCTCTCTCTCTATCTATCTATCTATCTATCTATCTCAATTCTCAATTCCCAATCTCTTCCCTAGGTTTTGATTCAAGAACTACTTGAATCACTACAAGTGGTATCAGAGCCTACATTGCACGCTTTTATTGATCTTTGATCAAACTAGTAAGAAACAAGAAATCAGTTCCTATGGCAAGTCGAGCCACTGCAGAGGTGGATCAAGTTGATTAGATCACCAAGTTACAGCAACAAGTGCAGGAGGTGCTGCTTACCATGCGTTCCAATCATCAGTCTCTGCAACAGGTTGAACAAAGGCTGGATGGGATGCAAGAACAGATCAATAGGCAGGCATTACCGAATGGTGTTCTGCCACAGGGGAGGCCTCCGGATACAACAGCATCCCAAGTGACTGATGAGCAAGAGAGCAGCAGATCTAGAAATAGGAACTCTCAGTTCAGGTAGCATAAGGTGGAGTTGGATACCTTCAATGGGGTGCAACCTCAATCGTGGATTAAGAGATGTGAAAGGTATTTCCGCTTCTATTCCATCCCTGAGTCCCAAAAGGTTGAACTAGCGGCCATTTACTTGGAAAGAAGTTTGGTCAAGAAGTTTGGTACAATAGTTTGATGTTAGGACACCATGAACACTCTTGGAAAGAATTCATTGATGAGTTGTGTGATAGATATGGGGATGAAGATCCCGAGGACGTTATTGACAAATTTAACAAAGTGACTCAAGTAGGAAATGTTGAGGAATACATGACCCGTTTTGAGAAATAGAAGGCAGGCATGATGGCAATTAATCCGGGGGCAAGAGAGGCTCATTATGCCTCTAGTTTTGTTAGTTGCCTTAAACCTAGGATCAACGACATGGTTAAGGCCTCAAACCCTCCCACATTGTCTAAGGCATATTCTAGGGCAAGATTGTTTGAATCCCCATCCATAGTTGCGGCTGATCATGGCCATAAGGCCAAAACAATAGCTCTACTGCAGCAATTGGCACCTCCTATCAAAAAAAACTTGAGCCTTGAGGAGAAAAGGGCCCAAAAACTGTGTTATAACTGCAACCAAAGGTACTTTTTTGGGCACAAATGTCTTCCCAAGCAGTTGATGACCGTGACTGGGGTTGAAGAAGTGGAATAAGAGCAAGAGGACCTTAATGAGTAAGACGAACCGGTTGGAGAGTTGCAAGAGGAATCTGATGAGCATGATGAGGCTGAGATATCAGTAAGGGCCTTGACTAGGGGAGGTGCTCACAACACTATTAGGATTAAGGGTTTGGCAAACTGCAAGTCTTTGATGATATTAATCGATAGTGCAAGCACTCATAGCTTCCTAGATCCCATGTTATCAAGATTGGTGGGTCATGAACTTATCAAAACAAGCCCTCTAGTTGTAACAGTTGCGGATGGCAGCTCCATATTGACCCAAATGAAATGCAAGGAGTTCAAATGGGGGGTGCAGGGACACCATTTCTCTTATGACTTTAGAGTACTAAAGCTTGGAGGTTGTGACATGGTGCTAGGGGTGGATTGGATGAAGACTTTTAGCCTTATAGTCTTTGATTTTGTGCAACTAACCTTGTCATTTGAAATGGAAAGTTCCCCTATACAACTGTAGGGTTGTGTGGAGCAAGGCAACCCGCAACTGATGTCTTGCAAGCAGCTAAAAGGGGTGATCAAGAGGAGGAATGTGCACTGGGTGGGCCACCTGTTTTAAATTGAGGCTGATACTTGCGATGCTAATGTGAAATCTAACCCCTCTATTATGAAGTTATTACATGACTTTGACGATTTATTTGTGTTACCCACTACCTTACCTCCCAAACAATCTCTAGACAAGGCCATTCCCTTAAATGCTAATTCCAATCCAATCATCCTAAGACCTTATAAGTATCCACATTCACAAAAGAACGTGATTGAAAAACAGGTAGTGGAGTTCCTAAAAACCAATTTCGTCAGGGAAAGTCACAGTCCCTTTGCTTCCCCAGTTATTCTTGTAGAAAAGAAAGATGTTTCTTCAAGCATGTGTATAGACTATAGACAACTCAATTCATTAACCATCAAAGACAAATTCCAAGTCCCAATCATTGATGACCTATTGGATGAATTACATGATGCTATGTACTTTTCCAAGCTTGACTTCAGGCAAGGGTATTAACAAATTAGAGTAGTTAAGCAAGACATCTACAAAACAACATTTAGAACACACCATGGCCATTATGAATTCGTGGTCATGCCATTTGTCCTGTCAAATGCTCCGGCTACTTCCAAAGCCTTAATGAACTCCATTTTCAATTCCTTCCTAAGAAAATTTGTCTTGGTATTCTGTGATGACATTTTAGTATACAGCTCCAATCAAAGATCATGTCACCGAATTGTTCCAAGTCCTTACTGTCATGCGCCAACACAAATTATATGCCAAATTGTCCAAATGTTCCTTTGCTCAAACAAAAATAGAGTACTTGGGTCATTTAATCTCATGTGAAGGGGTAGGCACGGATGCATCTAAGATTCAAGCCATGAAACAATGGCCCACTCATTCTTCTATTAAGCAATTGAGAGGATTTTTAGGACTAATAGGACATTATAGGAAATTCTTTCAAGGATATGGGGTGATAGCTAAACCTTTGAATGCTTTGCTTAAGAAAGATGCCTTCAGATGGTCCCCTGGAGCCCAAAAGGCATTTGACAGCTTAAAGCTTGCCATGAGTTCTGCGCCTGTTTTGAGAATGCCAGACTTTAGAGAGCCCCTTGTGTTAGAAACTGATGCTAGCAACTAGGGTATTGGAGTAATTTTATCACAGCAAGGCAAGCCTATTGCTTACCTAAGTCAAGCAATAGGCGGTACTTGGCCATATAAGCCTATCCATGAGTACTTGGCCATAATTTCAGCTGTGCAAAAATGGAGGCAGTATTTGGAGGACTACAACTTCGTGATAAGGACTGATCATCATAGCCTTAGATACCTATTGGAACAAAAGATATCCACAAGGGTCCAAAAGAAAGGCTTACTAAAGATGTTGGGACTGAGCTATACCAGTAAGTATAAAAAAGGGAAAGAAAACTTGGCAGCAGATGCCTTGTCAACGAGGCTTGAAGGAGTAGAAGAAGGTTGTTATCCTGCTGTTTTTGTGGTAGTGCCTGAGTGGATGATGGAAGTCTACAAATCTTATGAGCAGGATTCTTTTGCTCAAGACTAGATTATAGCTTTGAGTGTGAAAGGATCAACAACTCATGCTAAGGTGTCCCTGTTAAAGGGGATCTTGCGGATAAAAGGGACGGTTTATATTAGAGCTGCAATTGATATGAGGAAGCAAATACTTTTGGCTTTCCATTATTCTGCTCTTGGTGGCCATTCAGGCATGGAGGGGTCCTATCAAAGACTAAAGCAACATTTCTTTTGGCCTGAGATGAAGAAGGATGTAATAGCTTGTGTGCAATCTTATGAAGTTTATCAATCCACCAAGTCTGAACATACACCTTACCCTGGGTTACTGCAACCATTGCCGAATCCAGAGGGTGTTTCGCAGCAAATCAGCATGGACATCATAGACGTCTGTCGAAATCAGAAGGAAAGGAGATTATTTGGGTGGTGATTGATCATTTCAACAATATATGGCCATTTCATAGCTCTCAATCCTTCCGTATCTACTGAGAAGTTAGCTAAGTCATTCTTGGATAACATACATAAGCTACAAGGATTACCCCAATCCATTTTATCAGATAGAGATAGACTATTTACTAGTAATTTTTGGAAGGAGTTGTTTAGTTTGTTGGGTTCAGCTCTTACCATGAGTTCAGCCTACCACCCACAAATAGATGGGCAAACCAAGAGGTTGAATCAGAGTGTGGAGCAGCACTTGCATAGCATGTCTTTCAGTAACCCCAAGCAATGGTGTAGATGGTCGTCACTTGCTGAGTATTGGTATAATACTCGCTCACATTCCTCTCTTGGAGCCGCTCCCTTCAAAGCTTTATATGGGTATTATCCTCCATATCCTATTCTTCCTCAAGCTAATAACACATTGGTGAAGGAAGTAGAGGATGTCATTCAGCAAAGGAAGCAGTTAACTTAGCAGTTGAAGGATAACTTGTAGCTTGCTCAAGCAAGGATGAAGTTCTTTGTTGACAAGAAGAGATCTTAAAGGTCATTCGAAGTGGGTCATATGGTTTACTTGAAGTTGCAACCATATAAGCAATCATCTTTGGTAGTACGCAAAAGTGTCAAGCTTAGTGCACGCTACTTTGGTCTCTACAAGATATTACAGAAGATAGAGGTAGTGGCCTATAAACTGGAATTGCCTCCAGATGCCTCCATTCATCCTATCGTCCATGTCTCACTCTTGAAGAAACAGATTAAAGATGGCCGTAGCTGCTCCAGCCAGGCTCCATTAGCAAGCTTGAGTGGAGTACTCCTCCAAGAACCAGTGGCTATTCCAGGTTCAAGGACCATACAACAAAAGGGGCAGCAAATTAAACAAGTGCTGGAGTAGTGAACCTGGAAGATTCAGCAGCCACATGGGAAGATCACAAGTTCCTCAGAAGGCAATTTCCAAAGTTTGATTCTTGAGTCAAGAATCCTTTTCCAACGGAGATGTATTTGCCATGATTGTTATTGGTTAAGTGTTTAGCTGCTAAATAGTCTCTTAGCATTGTATTACTTGAATTATACTAAGCTCATTGCATTCTTACTTCTTGTTCTAAGATTGTAATATCTTGTATTAGAGAGTCGGTTAGTTGGTTAGAAGCCTCTAGGGCCTTCCCGCCAATTATAGCATATAAGTGAGTTTTTTGTAATGTGTTAAGGTACCTAATGAAATTGAATTTCTTTTTCTCTCTCAATTTTCTCTCTCTCTCTCTCTCTCTCTCTCTCTCAATCTCAATTCTCAATTCCCAATCTCTTCCCTAGGTTTTGACTCAAGAACAACTTGCATAACTACATACAGCCCCTTGTTGGGTAATGTCTTTTTTTATTATAGCACCCTACTTGGTAATGTCTTTTCCGATTACAGCCCCTTGCAACATAATGTCTTTTTTTTATTACAGCCCCCTGCTTGGTAATGTGTTTTTCTATTCTAGCCTCCTGCTGGGTAATGACCGACCCATGTTTTCAATAAATCTGGCCAATGAGCTTTTTCATCATATGAGAGTCCTGTATGGGATGGGGTTTGCAAGGACGAGCTGGACTGAAGCTCTAGCTGCACGCCCGACTTGATATTTCTTAGCCCGAGTGAGGGGGAGAGGTTTGAGCATTAGCTGCTCTAGAGAGGGGCTCGAAATGCATGACGGGAGGATGAGGCATGCGAGAGGTCTACCTTAGACAAGGCTTGCCTTAGGAGAGAGAGAGTGGTCTATCATGGGATGGGGGGTGAGGTGAGGATGAAAGGTCCCTTGGGTGTTACCGATTGCTTCACTCCTTTCTCGATCTCCTAGTATTTATATATTTGTAGCTGCTTGCTTCTGGTTGCCGTTTTCTAGCTCGCCATTCCTAGGTCGCCATTTCTAGCTCGGACTTCCTAGACCACCACTTTCTAGCTCAAAATATCTAGGTTGTCACTTTCTAGGTCCCCACTTTCTGGGTTGGACTTTCTGGGTCGCCACTTTCTATCCCGTATCTTTCAAGTTGCCACATTCTAGCTCGGACTTTCTAGGTTGCCACTTCTACCTCAAACTTAGTAATAGTTTCTTTTGGCTCCTACTCAGTAATAATCTTTCCAACTCCTATCCAGTAATACTTTTTCCGACTCTTAGACAGTAATAATTTCTCTTACTCTTGCTCAGTAATACTTTTTTCGACTCCTGCTTAGTAATACTTTTTCCGACTCCTGCTTAGTAATACTTTTTCCCACTTCTGCACAGTAAAAATTTTTCCGACTCCTGCTTAGTAATTCTTTTTCAACTCCTACGTAATAATAATTTTTTTGACTTTTGCTCAGTAATACTTTTTCCGACTCCTACGCAACAATAATTTTCCCGACTTCTGCTCAATAATACTTTTTCCGAATCCTGCACAGTAATAATTTTTTTGACTTTGCCCTAGCTATTCCCAGTCTGTATGTGTGTGTGTGTGTATATAACCACTTTCCATTCCTTGCTTTTACCCATTGTTATTTTCACCCTTTTTTTACCATTATTTTGGTGCTTTGTGTTTTACCTAAGTATTACAACTGGGACCCCATTTCCACCTTTTTCCAGTGCATTCTTGGTCTCTGTCCTTCGCTTGTTATCTCGCTCAAAACTCTCAGGCTTTTCTTTTCCTAAGGTGTTTCTTCATTTCCTTTGCAATTTTCTGGTTTTTTTGGTTAAGATTTTGTGGATGAATTTCCGGTTGAGGATGAGGTTTATGATGTTCAGATTTCTTGTTTTTGTAGTCATGTTGTTATTTTTGATTTGTGGTCATTTCTTGCTGTGCTTTGAGTGATGAGAGTTCATAAATTCCTATGAAAATTTTAGTCTTCGTGAATTAGGGCTTCTACTTTGGGTGGTTTAGGTGTTCGAATGCAGCTTTAACATGTGATTTTTTAACCTCAAGGATTTTGGTTGGCCTAAAAATGAAATTTTCTGAGTTTTCAGTTTGTAAATTTTGGGTTTTGGTTTTTGCGTGCTCGAATGGGGGTTTTAATTTTCACGGTGCCATGTTTGGACCATAAAATAGGGATTTTGTGAAAACGTATTTTCATGTATAATTCTTGTGATCGAATTTTTCTGTAATTTTCTCATTTGGATTTATTTTTCTTGGAAAGGAAAATTTTATTAGGATGAATCCAGAAAGTTTGGGTCCTAGTTATAATCCTTGTTTAAAACATCCTCTAGAAAATCTTATTCTGGATGATCTTTTATCACCTCTTAATCAAAATGCTCCTGCCTCGACTTTGGCACCTGTGTCATGCTTGCCTTCCATTACTGGCTCGCACTTATACACACGTATGTATTCTCTGTTATGACTCGTGTTATCATACCCATCTAAAAAAGGTGTAATACAGATTAACATGGTGCGTGGTAGGGGTCGAACAAGAAGTTCGACACTACGTACTCGTGAAGAGAGTACTGTCCCCTCGACTCTTCCTTCTCACCTTGGGCAAACGCGGCTATTTTCAATGTTGGGAATATAGAAACTCATTTCCCTATGGCAGCAAGGGTTAGGCCATCCCCGAGTTTCATTCACAGCTAGAGCGGGGAAGCCGTAATTTTAGCCGTTTAAAAGAAGTACTATTTTCTTCCTAATTATACCCTATGGGTGCCTAGTGAAAAGGATTCTCCTCTAATTTCTTGTCACCATGATTGCTTTGCAATCCCTGTAAAGGCCTTTAATGCTAGCCTTCGGCCTCCTCTTTCCCCTTTTGTGGCCCGCGTTATGTCACGGTACTGTTTATGTTCGGGTCAGGTGACTCCAAATAGTTTTAGGACGATTCACGAGCTTTTATTCTCATGCTTTGTGAATGGTTTTGAGTTGACTGATTTTGTTTTTTAATATTTGTTAAGAGTTAAACAAAATGAGCGTTATACGGTTTTTGAGTGTAGAGTAGGTTTTTATTTTATACGGGGCAACCTGTCACATGTTAAAGATTGGATGACAAGATTTATATGGGTTCGGCCTCTACCCTTCTTAAGTATCCCATAGTTTGGAGTGGGTTGATGCGGCCCTGTATGCCACGTAATGATAGCTTTACCGTCGAAGACTGGACCCTTATTGAATACTTTGATAAGAATAGAGCGGATTTACATTTCTTGGCGATTCAGGCCCATCTTAGAAAGTAGGTTATACTTGTTAAGGCAAGTATTTGTACAAAACTTGTTCGGGTTACTTTCTCATTTTTACCATGATAGGGCTTTTATGTGTTGTTTCCTTATTTCTTTTCTTATTAAGGTTATTACTTGTATTTTCAGTCGAAGAGTTGGCCAATCCTGATATTGTCAATTACTTTGTGGCGGATCCTTCTTCAAGTAGTTCGCATCCAAGTCAATCTGGTGTGGGTGCCTCCAGCTCTATGGTTACTAGCCAAGCTGCTCCTATTGGCTCTTTCCATCATCTTAATGAGAGTGAGCGTCCTGAGGTAACTCGACTTTCCCCTAGGAGTGACTGCTTCTTCCTTCAAATCTCCACCACCCCAGCAAGGTCACTTGGCTTTACCTAATCTTTTGACAAGAGGAAGGAGCCGTTCTTATTCTAGTACACCCCCTACTTCTTCGTTACCCACTTCATAACATCCTGCTCCCATTTTATCTTTACCTGTTTCAAAAAGTGAACCAGAAGCTGCTCTTACCTTTTCAGTCGAACCTATGGATACGTCACGAGTTTGGGTAATTCCAAAGTCTGTTGCTTACCTTGATACCCTATGCCAAGTTTTTGAGGCTATATCACCTGCCTCTTCGTTATCCAAGGATGGTTTTCCTCCAGTGGTTGAGGTAAGACAGTGGTAGTTATTTACATATTTTTCCTATGCGTTTCATGGTTGTGCTCACATATTTTGGTATTTTTGGAATGCATCTGTGTGTGCTTCTTTGTGCACCCTTGGATTACGAGGATAGGAAACAGGTAATCATCTTCGAGAAGCTGCTCGACGTAGAGAGGAAGGATTGCGCCAACAACTTAGGGAGACCCAGTTGCACTCTGTCATGTTCCGAGAATTTGAGGCATGAGCTTGAGGTTGTTGGGTTGCATTTGGTTCTGTTTGGGCTGCTGTTGTGTTCTATTGGTGCTGCTGCATTGTTCTGTCTCTTTCTGTGAGCTACTGCTGTGCTGTCATTGCTGTTAGTTTCTTGTTTTGGTGCCAAATATGGGTTTAAATTTTAGTTAGGTAGTTTCTAGATACTTCCTAGATATTTCTTCTAATAGATGGTTGGTAATGTGTCTTGATTCAATGTATTGCTTGCTTAATTGCCTATAAGTAGCTGATGAGTGTATTGTTCAGATCATGGAATAAAATAATCAACAAAATATCTCATTTGAGATTAACTTTCTCTCTCTCAACTAACTCTCTCTACTTCTCATCCCTAATTCTCTAAATTCTCATCTCAATTCCCTTCTTTCTCATCTTACACTCTCAATCTATCCAAATTTACTTAGTTTATGCTTGTGATCCAATCTCGAGTATAACAATTGGTATCAGAGCCTCGTTTGGCTTCCAATCGAGTGCATAATCAAGAGAAAATTTAAAAAAAAATTTCAATGCTAAATTCTGTTCAGAGTTTAACCGATTGAAGTTCAATTGTTGCAGTAGGATCAAATTGATCAAGTTCAGATCAGATTTTTTGTTAAAAAAAATCTGATCAGTTTTGAATTTTAAGGACAATTTGATCAAGATCAGTTCACTTTTGGTGATTGCTTGTTAACGATTTGGAATCCAGTAAGATCAATTTCAGTCAGATTTGATTCAATTCAGTGCCGATCATTTCATTCACCACTCAACAATGACAAGTGGAGTTAAAACTAGATCCGGTGCTGCAAAAACGGTTGTGCAACCAACGTATGCAGAGGTTACTGGTGGAAGTACTGCAATTGATCAAAATTTTGTGACTTAAGAGCAACTAAACGCACATTTGGAGGCATTGATCACTCGGCTGGAGCAATCTCAGCTAGCTATAGAGGAACAATTGCACAAAAGGTTGCGAGAGCAGGACGAGAAGTTTAATGAACGTTTTGGCTTGCAAATGCAGAGTATTGAAGAGAAAATGGCTGATCAATTAAGTCAGCAGAGGCATCAGAGTGAGGAGACAGTGGCTGAACGAATGAATGAACAAGCAAAAGAGATTGATGAAAAGATTGATGCTCATTTGATTCATCAATTGCAGAGTTTTAAAGTGAGATTTGCTGAAATTAACAAACAAGCGATTGATGCTCGAGTGACAAATCAATTGCAAGGAATTGAGGATCGTGTGGACAATTGTCTTGCTATGTTGCAAAATGAGGTACAAAAATAGAATGTAGGTGCAAGTGGTGGAGGTCTGTTGCCTGTAAGTCGGTTACTAAGAACCACCGAACTCCTTCAATCACAAGTACCGAGCGCTGGTGCTCATCCTGCTCATCCACAAGTTGACCCTCAAGTTGCTAGTGTGAATGCAAGACCTCAATTTTAGCTGCAATCTGAAGAGGACAGACCTCAGAATCAGGCCCTTAAAGATCAGGTAACTGTCAGTCCGCATGAACCTTCAATTGGTAGGGAGCAAATTCGATCTTTGAGCAGGAATTTTGGACAAGAAGATCACCTTCCAGATCTTCCTAGTCGTCCACCTAATCTAGCAGTACAGATCAAATCCAGATATGAAAATTCAGGACACTTTGATCCATTTCATGATCCAACACACAAGCTACCTGATTGTTTGAATGCTGGACACTTGGTTCAGCCACCAGATTTTGTTCAGCAGTATAATCTTGGACATAATGCCTCTAAGATTGTTCCTTATCGAAGCAATGAAGTCACTTGTGGTAATAGAAGCAATGGCTTTAGACAACCAAGAGTTCAACTTGAAAATTTTGATGGGAAGCAGCCACACTCTTGTTTAAGAAGATGTGAACGTTACTTCCACTTTTATTCCAGTCCCGATAAACAAAGGTAGAATTAGCTGCGGTTTACCTCCAAGGAGATCATGAAATTTGGCTCTATAGTCTATTGAAGAGTAATTCCACACTTACTTGGGCTGACTTTATGGTCAAGTTTTGTGAACGCTATGGTGATGATGACTTCAGCGATATAGTTGATAACTTCAACAAGCTGACTCAAGTTACAACCGTGAAGGAATACATGACAAAATTTGAAAACCTCAGAGCAAGTACGATAGTTGTTACTCTTCAAGCCCCGGAGTCCTTTTATGTCTCAAATTTTATCAGTGGATTAAAGCCTAAAATCAAGAATTTGATGAAGGCAATTGGTCCTACTTCTTTATCACAAGCATAAGCTAAGGCGAGGCTATTTGAGGCTACATTTCTATCAACCAATGAGGGGCCCAAACATCGAGGAGAAAACTCGCAATAACATCACAAAGGAGGAGATGAAACCAAAGTGAACCGTCCCTTTGATAGGAATGCTTTTGAGAAGAGGCCTCAAAGACTTTATTTCAAGTGTCGTCAACCGTATGAAATAGGCCATAAATGTAATCCTAAATTTCTCATGGCGGTTAGAGGGGTTGACATTGAAGGGCAGTCTGATGGTGATTGGGTTGATGTTGAGTATAAGGATTCCGACTATGAAATTTTAATTGAGGATGAAATAGAGATTTCCTTAACAGCTTTGATTGAACAAAAAATGCATAAGACGATCAGGATCAAGGGGAAAGCAGGCACGAGGTCGGTTGTCATCTTGATAGACAGTGGAAGCACTCACAGTCTTATCGATGCAAAGGTAGTGAAGAAAGTGGGACATGAGGCGATCAAGACCAATCCTTTGGCGGTGACCGTGGCGGATGGAAACTCTATCCTTATTCAGGACAAATGCAGAGCCTTTCCGTGGTCTATGCAAGAACATCTTTGCACACACTATTTTAGAGTCCTTCCCTTGGGTGGATGTGATATGGTGCTTGGAGTTGATTGGATGAATGGTTTTAACCCGGTATCTTTCGATTATGTTAAGCACGCGGTGTCATTTGAATGTCACGGATCTAGAGTTACTTTGTAAGGCATGGATGATCATAATTCTTATTCTTGAGGACAAGAATGTTCTCAAGGGGAAGGGAATGTTATGTTCCGAGAATCCGAGGCATGAGCTTGAGGTGGCTGGGTTGCGTTTGGTTCTGTTTAGGCTGCTGTTGTGTTCTGTTTGTGCTGCTGCATTGTTCTGTTGCTGTCCGTGAGCTGCTGCTGTGCTGTCATTGCTGTTAGTTTCTGGTTTTGGCACCAAATATGGGTTTATATGTTAGTTAGGTAGTTTCTAGATACTTCCTAGATATTTCTTCTAATAGATGGTTGGTAATGTGTCTTGATTCAATGTATTGCTTGCTTAATTTCATATAAGTAGCTGATGAGTGTATTGTTCAGATCATGGAATGAAATAATCAACAAAATATCTCATTTGAGATTAACTTTCTCTCTCTCGTCTAACTCTCTCTACTTCTCATCCCTAATTCTCTAAATTCTCATCTCAATTCCCTTCTTTCTCGTCTCATACTCTCAATCTATCCAAATTTACTTAGTTTATGCTTGTGATCCAATCCCAAGCATAACACACTCTTCTGAGCTTTCACGGGAAATAGAGGTTTTCAGACGGGATTTGCCGAGTAAGGATGTTATGATGAAGGGTAAGGAAGATCAATTGGCTAGATTAAGTGCCAAGCTGTCCCATGCTCAAGAAGAGGTTGTAGCTACTTTCAAGGCTAGAGTCGAGTATCAGTCGGCGCGTGATGCTGACTTTTGGGTTTGGCTAGAATGGGGTTTTAATTGTTTGATGGAGAGAATTAGGGAAGGTGGTCCTACTCTCGAACCCGAGGGCATAGCCGATTGCATAGCTCATATTATTGAAGAGATCTTGAACACCTTACTGAGTAGTTCCGAAGATGGGACTGCTGGATCTGCTATTTGACTTTCTGTTTTGCATCACTTTTAAACTTCTCTATGGGTCTTTGTGATGTATAGGACGTTGATGTCATCTTTGGTTGTGTGACTGCTTTGACACGGACATTATATTTTTATTGTTAGTGGATATGGTTGTGCTTTATGTGGGGAAGGGTTATTATGAAATGTGCACCCTTCTTGTTGTTTGCCTATGCGTGTGTCATGATAATATTTTGTTGTTTGTGTCCTAGAAAAGGAACACATGTGGTGATCGTATTTCTGCTCAGACGTCACTATTTATTTGTTTGAGACGGAGGTGGTGTTGTGGTGCTGGATGTTGTTGCCTCTTTTAACAAGAGGTGTTACTTGTGTACTTTTTTAGGTGGATAACTTTGTTTCGGGTCTTTACTTATGCAAAGGGCCTTGTTGTGTGGTCTTTTTTCAAGGTATTTTTTCCATATGTTAATAAAATATCGTATAGTTCGGGTAGGCAAGAGCTATTGGCCTGCCTTGTTATACTTTAGCTATTACAGGTTTATCTAGTAATGCCTCATTTAGCATGCTTCGTCCATAAGCGTGAGGGTTATTTTGACTTTTCATTCTGTTTTGCCAATCTATATTTGACGCACTACAAGGGCGGATGAATAAGTATTGCAGCTACACAATTATGTAAATGGTTATTACTATGCTTTCAACGAGGTGAGTATCGTTGTCGCACATTCAATAAGGTGGGTCGCATTTTCGGCAAGGTCTATCCTTGTCACATCTTTGAACATGGCGGGTGTCATGGTTGCACCTTTAACTAGGTAAGTGTCGTTGTTGCACCTTTAATGAGGTGAGTGTTGTTGTTACACCTTCAGCGAGGTGAGTGTCATGGTTGCACCTTAATCAAGGTGAGTGTCATTGTTGCACCTTCGACGAGGTGAAGGTTCTTATTGTACCTTAAATGGAAGTTAAAGTTAAGAGTTCGTCTTGACATCTGGCTAGGCCATGCCAGTCAAATAGTCACTACCAAATGACTCAGACCTGTGCTAGCGCTACTTAGGTCCTTGAGGTATGACTGATTTCCAGCCTTCGCATTTCAAGGATGCGTGGATGTCCGTCCCCATTTATAATGTTGGAATGTCTTTGTGTGCTTTTGATAGAAAATCCGACTCTTGGGGATGTCATATTCCACAAATTTCTTAGATTATTAATTAAGTATACAAAGAACTACTACCATTAAGCGAGGTGGACTACAGAACTTCGGTGTCCTCTATTCCCACATTATTGTCCTTACGTATCCTACATATACAGAGGCACATGGCTTTTGTTCATTTTGTATCTTACTTTAAGGGTAATGTATATGAAGGTTATTTGTGTTCCAACTACAAGACAAGTCTGTCCCATCCATTCGTTGCAGCATGTAGCTGCCTTCTCGTAACATTCGAGTCACTCTATAGGGGCCTTCCCAATTAGGTGAGAGTTTTCTTGTGCCTGAGCTCTTCCCTTTGGGCTCTGTGAGTCGTAAGACTAGGCCTTCTACCTGAATGCTACATGGCCTAACTCTGCGGTTAAAGTAGGTGAACATTCTCCAATTTTGGGCAGCTATTTAACTAGGGCATTTGCTCGAACTTCGTCCACCAAATCTAAGGCTCCTCGCAAGATAGTTTCGTTAGTCTCTAGGTGATAATGCTTAACACGAAAGGTTGGGTTACATACCTCCACGGGCAACAGGGCTTTGGCATCGTACACTAGCATGAAAGAAGTTTTTCTTGTGACCGTTTTGACCATTGTTCTGATTAACCAAAGGATGCTAGGTAATTCCTCTACCCATCTTCCCCTAGCATCGTGTAGTCGTTTTTTGAGGCCCCTTAGAATGTCTTTATTGACGGCTTCAACTTGACCATTACTTTGGGGATCCGCGATAGCCGCAAAATGCAGACCAATGCCTGTTTCCTAAAATAAACTTGAAATCGAGGCGCGATAAACTATGATCCATTGTCTGCCACTAAAATTTGAGGAATCCCAAAGCGTGCAAGCATGCTTTTTCACAGGAAATTCTTTGTGGCCTGGTCAGTTATTCTAGCCATGGGTTCAGCCTCCACCCACTTACTGAAGTAGTCAATCGCAGCTATTACAAATTTTCTTTGCCCTGAAGCCATGGGAAAGGCCCTAGTATGTCTATCCCCCAATGCGCGAATAGAATCGGGCTAATTACGGGTTTCAAAAGCATGGGAGGTGTAAGATGTAAGGGCATGAACCTTTGATAGGCATCACATCAGTGCACCAGATCCTCTGTATCGCTCTATAGAGTGGGCCAGAAGTATCCTGCTTGGAGAGTATTATTAGCTCAAGCATATCCCCTAATGTGTCCCCCGTATTCTCATTTATGGATTTCTTCTGGAATCCCACACCCCTCCCCTGTCTGCACGTAGTTTAACAGGGGGTGGGGGAGCGATCTTTTATATAATTTGTTTTCAAGGATTACAAATCGAGCTGCCTGGCGTCTGGTTTTTTTTAGCTTTAAGGAGGTCCTCAGGTAGCACCCTTTTCTCCAGATAGTTTATTATTCCTTTCATCCACCCAGAAGATTCGTCGATGTGGCATACCCCTCGAGGGATAGGTTCTTCGTGCGTGCCTTGGTACACTTATTTCAGCTCTACGTCCACCCCTGAATCAAGTAAGTTACATGAACTGGCCAACTTGGTTAACTCATCGGCAACTCGGTTCTCGCCCCGCTCGAGGTATTACACTTTGACCTTTCCTGAATGACCTGCAAGTTTTCGAAAGGCTTGTAATTATCTCACCATGTTTGAGTCTCTAGCCTCGTACTCGCTGTTTATCTGGCTTACTATAATTTTTGAATCGCTAAAGATAGTCATCCACAAATACCCTCTGGGTCCTATAGATAAATTCCTTCTCCCAACCCGTCTATGCAAGAGGAACCATCCACATATACCCTCCATGTCTGTTCATTCTTGTCAGGTGGGTTATCGTTAACTGAATTATTGTAAGATTTGATGCCTTAGGGGTCCTTTCTCATACCCTTTGTTTTTTCGGCATCCTTGTCCCTTGTTCCAAAGAAGCATTCAGCAAAGAAAGTTAGCTAGGGACTATGCTTTGATGACCGTTCAGGGTAAGTAATGAAGATCCTACTCAGACAGCTCCACCGTTCATTTCAACATTCGCCCTGAGCACTCGAATTTTGATAGCAACTTCTTCACAGTTTCTCAATTTTGGTTAGGCAGTACATTTAGCAAGTGATCTTGCAAAATACGGTCAAGCTTTCGGGAAGCTATAATAATGGTGAATACTAGTTTCTCGATGGGTGGCTATCGTAATTCAGCATCCTTCAAAACCTGACTGACAAAATAAACTGAAACTTGCTCTCGTGACCGATTAGCAACTAGCACTGCACCTACAGTTCTATTCGAGGCTACCACATATAGGACGAGTGTTTTCCCGGGACCAGTTTGGCAATAGAGGGGAGACATGCCAGATGCTCTTTTATTTTTTGAAGGCTTGATCACATTCTTCGTCCCATACATCATCCCTTTTTTTGCATCACTTGAAAGAAGGGTAACGGTTCCTCTACAAATTTGCTAATGCTGAGTGCCACTAAACGGCTGGTGAGACGCTGCACCTTAGTAACTGTCCTAGGGGTACCCATTTCTACTACAGCGTTTACCTTTGCCAGATTAGCCTCAATACCCCGTGCACTAATAATGAACCCCAAGAATCGGCCCTCCGGTATCACAAAAGAATATTTGTTGGGATTCAATTTCATACGGTATTGCCTTAAGGCTTGGAAAGTTTCTTCTTAGTCGAAGATGTGATTTGACCATCATGTCATCCACATATACTTCCATGTTACGCCCAATCTGTCGGGTAATTATCTTATTGACTAAATGTTGGTACATGGCACCCGCATTTTTCAATCGAAACAGCATCGCCATGTAACAGTATGTACCTTCATTGGTTACAAACCAAGTTTTTTCCTCATCCTTGGGATCCATCGTGATCTGGTGATATCCTGAAAGGGCGTCCATGAAGCTGAACAGCTCATTTTTGGCTATTGAGTTTACCAACTGGTCGATTTTTGGCAAAGGATAGGAATCTTTCAGGCACTACCAGTTTAAGTCAGTAAAGTCCACACACATTCGCCAAGTCCTAATTTTTTTTTTTTTTTTTTTATAAATAAACGTACATTGGACAACCGTTTGTGGTATTATAGCTCTCGCACCAATCCAGCTTTGAGCAGCTTGAAAATCTCTGCTTTTATAGCTTCATTTCTTTGCATGCAAAAACTTCTTTTTCTCTACTTGACTATTACTTCACTAGGGAGTACGGTCGATCAATGCACCATTATTTCTTGATTGATCCCGGGCATCTCCTCCGTGTTGTACGTAAATAGGTCAGGGAAATTGTCTTAATAACGATACCAGTTTGCTCTTCAACTTCCTGGGTAACTAGTACCCTGTTTTAACTTCTTTCCTTCAACAACTTCCAGACGGCCCAAGTTAGTTTTTTGTTCATCCTCTGCTCCCTTGGCCGTAGGATCAAGTCTCTTAACTCCCGATTCAGGTGAAAGTTCACAACTAATTTGTGGCAAGGACGCCTGATAACATTGTCGAGCCACTCTCGGGTTCCCCCGGCGAGCCTCCATCGGCGTCAAATTTCATCAAAAGGTGATATGTTGAAATTACAGCTTTTACGTTGTTTAGAGTGGGCCGCCCGAGTATTACATTGTAAGGTGAAAAAGTATCCACGATTAAGAATTCTTTTTTTGCCCTTCTCATTGCCTCATATCTAAGAAACAAAGTGTCCAAAACCACCCCCATAGGTTGAACCATTTCCCCAGTAAAACTAACCATGAGGTATCCTACTGGCATGATTCGACTAGTTGGAATTTCCATTTGCTCAAAACATTGGTGGAAAATAACATTGACTGCACTTCCTTGATCAACTAGAACTCGATGTATTCTACATTACTCAACATCGACCAATATGATAAAGGGATCATCATGGGGTACCTGGACGTTTCCCATTTTCTCATCTGTAAAGGTTATTTCAAGAACGGGCTTTCTCCTCTTACTCGGTCTCTTTAGCGAGTGTGTCAGCCCCTTGGATTGAGCCTATGAAATCATGGCAATCATATTTTTTGGTATCTCTACCATTTCCTTGGATGGCACTGGTACTAAGGCCTTGCATTCTGTTAAATCTTGCAAGCTTCCCGGTGCCGGAAGTTCCCTGCTTATATCCTGGGTCTTCTTGTGCTTAGCCCGACACTGTTCTGTAGTGTGACCATAAAATTTGTGGAGTTCACACTATTTGGTTCTGGCTTTGGAATTGAAAAATCATTTAGGCAGAGTGGCCTTTTTAGAAAGAAGAGGCTTGGTGTGTGCGCTTTTCATCTATGTCATAAGCCATTCGTCCCAGAGGTCAATGTACTTGAATTCTTGGATGAAATACTAGTAAGGGAGGTCTTTCTCTTGCCGAGTGCATAACTTCATGCCTTTCTTTGGGCTTGCGAGTACTTCCCAGTTGAAACTTTCCAATAGTGCTCATTACATCTTCGGCAGATATGTATTTGTTGGCTTTGTCCCATAATTCATCAACTGTAAGGGGTTGCTTTTTTGCTAGCTCAAATTTAAAGTCAGAATTTTGTAGCCCACTAACAAAGGTGCTTATTGCCATCTCGTCACATAAACCAGGTATATCAATCATCTCTCTAGCGCATCTTCTGATAAAGTCCATTAGGGATTCTGACTCTCTAAATTGTAGCTACATCGGCTGGGTTGCCATCTTTTTCCTTCAATTATTTCCCACGAAATGATGGGAGAACTTCTCTGCAAGGTGTGTGAAGCTGTCAATGGTGCTTGCGGGTAGGGACGCAAACCAATACTACGAACTCCTTTCAGAGTGGCAGGGAAACACTTACACTCGACCACTTTCAAAACATCCCGTATATACATTTGAGATTTAAATTCGGAAAGGTGATCTTCGTGATCTTGGGTTCCATCGAAGAGATCTGTTTCTGGAATTTTGACCTTTCTTAGTGGGAAAGACAAAATTCTCTTGGAAAATGGGGAGTGCATGCCTGGAAACTTTGGTGCCTTCCCTGCCAACGAAGTTAACTTCCCATGACCAGTTATTTGTGTCTTCGCAGACTCATTTTTCGATTTGCTTCCTCTCGTAGGGCGGGGTTGGTAGGTCTTTTTCTCGCGTTGTTTCAGTCCTGGTCCAACTCTTCGGTTTCCCAATCTTCCTCCCGGCCAAGTAATCCATCATGCTCTTGGTTCATCACTTTAGAATTTTTATCCATGGATAGCTCGGGTGCGTGTGGTGTTTGCTATTCTAACCAGTGTAGGAAACAACCAAGTAATCTTTGAACCTCCTTTAGTTGCTGCTTTGACACATACTCAACTTCTTCGTTCAACTTAGTGAGATTAGGGGAGCCTGGTGGTTTCGACATGGCCTCGATCCTTCTCCCAGACGGCGCGAATTATGTTCACAAAAAAATTTACTAGTGTGTTTACATGTCGCAGTGGAGTTCGATGTAGGGCGGGAGTCATAAGGATAAGCTAAACTCAAGCTTTCAAAGGTAAAGAAGCCACCAAGTCTCCCTTTTCCCTTTGCGTGCTACTCCCCCCTTTCCTTATTGTTGCCTTGGGTATTTATAGGCCCGTGGATGTCTGCCTCTGTGCGCCTTTTTCTAGCTTGCCGATGCCTAGTTTGCCTTTGTCTTAGCTCGCCAGTGTCTAGCTCACCTATATCTGGCTCACTAGTGTCTCGGTCGCCTATATCTAGCTCGCCTATATATGGCTCGCCAGTGTCTAGCTCGTCGATGCCTAGCTCGCTGGTGTCTGGCTCGCCTCTATTAGCTTGCCGGTTTGGGGGGGGGGGGGGGTATGAGTATAACAATTGCATTGTGACAATGATATGTAAGAATGAAAATTAAATAAATAAATGATGGGTATTAAGTACCAGAATCGAAATTTGATTTTTAAAAAAAAATATTTTAAAAGAGGAAGAAGAAAGAAAAAAAATTGGAAGTAGTTAGCCACCCCAAATTGCAAGAAATGATGTCTTCGTGGGTTGTTCT
Source organism: Simmondsia chinensis (assembly GCA_018398585.1). Classification (NCBI taxonomy): domain Eukaryota; kingdom Viridiplantae; phylum Streptophyta; class Magnoliopsida; order Caryophyllales; family Simmondsiaceae; genus Simmondsia; species Simmondsia chinensis. The sequence goes on along the minus strand of JAGTTD010000009.1, from coordinate 12,198,117 downwards.
TGTACATACCTATGATAAAGGCTTAAAATATGTTCTTTGATTTGAAAATCGTGGAAATCATGAAGTTCTAAAATGCCTAAGTGCTAGTAATTAATGCATCGTTATTTATGCTTGAAAGTGAGTTTACATGTGATGTTTAAAACCAAAGTCAAGATCTCATGATTGGAGATTCAGGCATTAATTTTGATGGTTTTGTATCACAAATTTTTGAGCAAGTGTTTTGAATCACACATGAGTTTGATCAAATGGTATTGCGTTGTAACAATGAAATGAAAGAATTAAAATTAAATAAATAAATGATGGGTATTAAATACCAGAACCGAAATTTGATCCCAAAAAAAAAAAGGGAGGAAGAATGGAGGAAGAAAATCAGAAGTAGTTAACCACTGCAAATTACAAGATACGATGTGTCATATACAATGAAAATGTACCGGCATTGCTTGTAGTGAGATTCGACCTTTGTGCTCGCAAATGATGAAAGGATGCATTGCCATTGATCCACATGCTTTCCCATCCTACTTTTGGCAAAGAATACTATTAATTATAAAAAAACCGGACGGTTGTACAAACAGAAAACAATTTGACAGTTAAAACTTGTACTATATAAATTGCAATACAATTAGAACCATGAAAATATAATTTGGAATTATATACATTGAATTCAGAAAATAATGCATACACTTGGTAAAAGTTTTCATGGTGTAATGCATTATAGTAATCATGATATTCTTGGAACGTATTCATCTCATTATATATAAAAATAAATAAAAGAAAACAAACCTGTTTTGGATGGTTGATGAAACCAAATGTTGAGGTGGTGCCAAAAAGGATAAAATCCTTATTTTGCATGGTCGTTGAAACCAAATGCAGAGACAATGCCAAAACTAATAATAATAAATAAATAAATAAATCACAAATACATGCTTGTTATAAATTGATTATATGAAAACATTGTTTTGGATGGTTGTTGAAACCAGGCGCAAATCTAAAACTACTAATAATAATGAAAATTGGATGCATGCTCTATTATAAATTGGTAATATGAAGATCAGTGCATTCGTACAACCATGACTATAATTCTTAAAGAATTTTGATGATTGAAACAAAGTATAAATTATGTATTATGTATAATAAATTCATTGTTGTATGAATTTGTAATATGAACAACAATTTGATTGAGGATTAATGCATGTATGTTCATAATTATGAAAAGTGTTTGATATAAGCGTGTCGAGTTAATGTAATTAATACATGCATATTCATATATGTGAAAACAATTTATGTCTAAGTATGGATATCAATGCAGTTATGCTTTTAATGCATGTTTGCATGCTAAGGAAATCATGAATTTTTGTGATTTTAATTTGTAAACATGAATGTTATATATTTAACGGTAAAAACAAAGTGACGTGAATTTGAGTGAAATTAAAATTAGTAGATCATAATAAATAAATATCACATGATTGTTCTACATTTGTGTTGATCCAGTAATATTATATCATTTGTGTATTGGATCATGAAAAGAAAAGGTTCTATGATCATTTTATATTTTATATTGATCCATAATATTACGTCACTAATATTGTCAAATTCAGTGCAATATATATACGATTATTGTATGTAAATAAGACTAATGTGATTCACATGATATGATGCTACTAGTCATTCAAATGACATATTTTAAGAGTCTTATGATGTTTCATATGTTATCTATATGGTTTAGTGCATATAAATGGTACGATGATTCATATGATTTAATTATGGGTGAATTGAAGTTTATGAATGTGAATAAGAATGAGTATGCAAGAGTGATTTTGGATCTGTCTTTGATATTGATGAGATGATAATGCATTATGATAAAGTGAAGTAAAATATATTAAAATGAAATAGGTTTTGTTCAATTCTTGGTTTGAAAGTTTGAATTTTGATGAAGAATGATACGTCTTTGTCATATGATGAAAATCATGTTGTTAGGGAAGAAATCCCCAAAAAGGCTCTACGACTTAGAAGAAGTAAAACGGCAAGGAAAGAGAAGTCTTTCGACTAAGATTTCGATAAATTTCTAGTGAAATGAAGTAGAAAAAATATGATTGTGAAGTTTGAAGTTGTGTCATAGATTATGATCCTATGACAAGACTATGATGTTTTGCGATGCTGCCTTTTGAAAGCGGTAATTAATAAATCGGATAAATGTGTATATCGCAAGTTCAACAATGATAAACGAATCGTTATATCTATGTTGATTACATATTGAAAATTTGTATAGACATTTAGTACCAAATGAAGGTACTCCAGGAGTATAATTGGAGTATGAAAAGGCTCGATATGGCCTTTTGTTAGACAACTGATTGGATATACTAGCAATTCAAATAAAATTTACTTGCATGCGGTACACAAGGTATTGAAATGACCATGAATTGATATTATTTTTAATGGGCACTCTTCTACTTCGAAGAATACTCAGATGCCAGTTGTCTCTTCGACAAGGATTACGCTTCTAAAATGAGTGCATATTACAAAATGATGGAGGCGTTGTTCCTTGGGTTTCAGGAAACAAACATGTATTATTAATTTCACCACGATTATAGACTTTATTGCTGTGGTTTCTTCTTGTAAAAAGCAGTATGATTAAAGGATCTTTTGTTTAATGTTCCTTTATGGCCTAAGCCAATGTCGCCTATTTCTATCCATCATGATAGTGAGGCTATGCCTTCAAATTTATGAGGTGTACTGTTGAGAGTTCGAAAACATTACTGTGAAACATAAATATGTGAAACAACTCATGAAAAATTGAGTGATCACTGTGGACTTTGAAAATACAAGTCAAAATCTAGCAGATCCTTTATTAAAAAGCATTGATAGAGACTTGATAATAAATACAAATGAAGGGATGAGGCTGAAATCCATCTATTTAAGTTACTCATGCCAAGTCCTGCACTCAATGAGAGAGCTCCATCATCGGTGTGAATGTAAGCACTAAAAGTAAAATTCCATCCTAGGTGTAGTGCTTTATAACCTATGACAAAGATATAAAGAGGATGAGCTTATGCTCTTAATGGACCCAAGTAAACAATTGAATGTCGTGGCCCATCAGCTTTCAATTTCTTTTTAACACCCATTTACACCCCATGAGTTTGCATCCCCTAGAAAGATCCACTAACACCCAAATGTTATTACTCATGATTGAGTCCAACTCATTATTAATGGCCTCTCTCTTAGCACATATAGATCTCATGTCCTCGTGATATGTCTTAGGATTTTTCTCTAACATGAAATGCTCATCAAAATGAGGGTGTTCGGACATAAATGCAATAATGAAGTCAGGTCCAATGCTAGTCTCAGTTCGAGCCCTCTTACTTCTTCTAAGATCATGAACCTTAAGTTCATGGGGCGAATGTCTAGATGCATCAGGCAAAGAAACACGCAAGGGAACATGCATAGATTTTTTCATAGGAAACACATGCTCAAAGAACTCAGTGTCTCGAGACTCCATGCTATTCAATAACATGCAACTATATGCAGCACTATTCAAAGCATAACCAATAAACACTTCATCTACTGTTTTGGGAACTATTTTACTTCTTTTAAATTTTGGTACCCCCCAACTTTTGCTAGACATCCCCACACTTTGAGGCATTGAAGATTAGGCACATAGCCCTTCCATAATTCATAAGGTGCTCTATCGAGCTTTTTTTGCGGAGCCCTATTAAGCACGTGGCATGTAGAAAACATAGCTTCCCCCCACAAGCTCGAGGGTAGGGCTAAGCTAATCAACATAGCGTTTATTATCTCTTTAAGGGTTCTATTCTTTCTTCGGTTATACTGTTCTGTTGGGGTGTATATGGGGCTAAAAGTTCACAAATTATGCCACATTCATCACAATGTTTCTTAAGGAAGGTAAAGTATACTCACTCCCTCTATCAGACCTAATCCTCTTGATTTTACAGTCAAATTAGTTCTCAACTTGTGCCTTACACTTAAGGAACGTCTTCTTAGCCTCATCCTTAGAATTCATGAGATACACCTTGGTAAATCTCAAGTGGTCATAAGTGAAGGTAATGTAGTAGTTCTTACCACCTCTACTCATGGTGTTCTTAACATCACCTAAGTCATTGTGCACGAGTTCAAGTGGGCTAGATGTTCGTTCAACTGATTTGTTAAATGGCTTTTTAGGGTGCTTTGCCTCTACACATATACCACATTTGTCATGTTTGGTTAGACTACGGTTGGGAATTAAACTCATTTGCTTAAGCTTCTTAACCAAATTATAATTAACATGTCCAAGCCATGCCAAAACTCCTATGACTTAACAATATAACCAGAATGAGAAGCATTCTCATTCATTACAACATCAAGTGCAATACAAAAACCGTTCCCCACAAAGTTGGAATATTCGGTGATTATAAGCTTATCGGATTCAAAAGTTAATTTAAAACTAGCTTTGCTAAGCAATGCACCAGAAACAAGATTTCTACTTAAACTAGGAACATGCCGCATATTTTGCAAAGATAAAAATTTTCAAGAGTTAAGTTTTAGAAGGACCTTTCCCTTGCCAAAAAAACAGGGACAAAACTAGAATTGTCCATCAACACACACTTCCTCATATCAGCCTTTTCATGCTCATGGAACAGGTCCTTATTAGTGCAAAAATGCCTCATGACACCAGTATCTATAACCCACTCGACCATATTCCCAGCCATATCACCTTGGAGATCATGGGATTTGTGTTTTTTAGGTTTTCCCTACTTGCAACCTCTCGAGGTATGGTCTATCAAAGTAAAAAGGATTATGGAAAGAGGTGGCCAGTTACATGGTCAAAACATGTACTTAAGCTCAAGCCAAAGGCCTCAAGTTGGAACCTACACTAACGAACTCGAGCTTAGGGTAAACAGCCTTGAAGTCAAATACTAGACAACCCTCGAGCTCGAGCATAACAGCCTTGATCACAGTCCAAGAACTCCACATGAGTTCATTAACGATAAATTAAAATATAGTGTTCGAAAACATAAAAGTCCATGTTAGAAAAAGTCCACACTACACCACACCGCGACGCTGGGAGGCGAGGCAGGCGCGCGAGTGTGTTGTACACAAAACTCACTCTAGTCCCCTCAAGACTTTACCGAGTACAAGAGAGGGGGATATATGAACTAGTCTTCCCTTCACTACTCTTCCTATGTGGGATAGAGATAAATTTACAAGACCTGAAAATTGAAGCACACTACCATAATATTCCAACAGTATAATAATAATGAAATGAGTGTTAATTACATATCTTCTCACACTACTATTCTCTCATCTCTCTCTCTCTCTCTATATTTCTTCTCCCTTTTTTCCAAATTACACTATCAAACCCTAGTTAAGTCTCCCTCTCCCCTGTGCCTCTCTCTCTCTCTCTCATTCTCTCTCTCTCTTTTTTTTTCTTCAAACCCTAAATTTCGATTCTCGCTTGATAGGATCCGACACTAACCCGTAATAGGAGTTCAACTTTTGGATTAAACGTTAGTAAAGGTACGTACACCACTCCCCCTACTTGTCTATAGACGAAAAATCTGATTTTTAAGGGTTTATATGTGAGACTTATATTTGAATAGTTTATTATTTTGTTAAGATAGGTTCAGGCACATATATATTTGGCTAATTGTGTGATTTATACTCTTTTGATTTAATATATACTGATTTATACGTTGATTTGTCGTTTAAATATGTGATTTCTACTATTGTTTGATTTGTTAATATGTGATTTAAATTATACTGATTTATACGTTGAATTGATGTTTAAACATGTGAATCTTGAAGAAAATTGTACTTGTGACTATGCGAAAGGAACTATTGTGAACTTGCTATTTGAATTAAAAGATTTTATGGGAAGAGCTTACAGATAACTACGTTGACCCTCCAGGGTCTATCGACGATAAAATGCGAAATGTGAAATGTGAAAGTCGATCTGTGACCCTGTCGCGGGAATAATACCGGCACATAGATCTATGTTCGATCCTAGCGGATCTGTAGACTTAGAACCGGTTCGAATATGTGAAATGTGAACGTCGATTTCGACCCTGTCACGAGAATAATACCGGCCGTAATTTTCGTTTCATCTGTAAGTTTTATCAAAAGAGCTCTTGTAAACAAGAGATATGTGCTACCAAAATGGGAATTTTTTTGATAAAATGATTTTAACTAGCTTCGATTGGAATTTTATTTGTTTTAAATAATATGCCTGATCCGGGTAGGGTGTACGGTATACTTGCTGAGCTCGTTGTTTGCTCACCCAATTAATTTATTTTCCAGATTAGTAAGTCATGGCACATTCCTGAAGGAAGAAAAGACGGGGCAGCTCCCAACCTCGAGAATTAGTTATCTTGCGTAATCTAAGTAGTAAATGAAATTTGTAGTACAATACTATAGAATATATGAGATATTGTAATTTGAGCTTCCGCGCTATTGGACTCTTCTATATTTGATTAGTTTTGATGTAGTGTAGACGAGCTGCTATTTATTATGAATTTTTGAGAATGTTTTAGTTTGTAAGTTTTTGGGCTTTGTACTATGATGTGGGACTACATCATAGTACGGCCGTGTAGCGCCCTCTTAACTTAAGCCTATTCGGTATAAATTTTGGGGGCGTTACATATATATACATATATATATATATTCAAAGGGAAAGGCAAAACAACAAATCTTAGGTAGACATGTTCACCTACTGAAAACTCCAACGGTCTTCTTCATTTGTCTGCCCAACTCTTTTGCCTATCTTGGCTTATCTTTATTCTATCTCTGATTAGCCTGCCCTTCTCTTCAGCATCCTGTACAATCTCAGGACCTAATAGTTTTCTTTCTCCAACGTCGTTCCAAAACAAAGGAGTTCTGCATCTCCGCCCATACAAAGCTTCATATGGTGCCATCCCAATACTAGAATGGTAACTGTTGTTATAGGAAAATTCTACCAAACTCATGTAGTTATCCCAACTACCTCCCAAATCTATAACACAAGCACGCAGCATGTCCTCTAATGTCTGAATAGTCCTCTTAGTCTGCCCATCTGTCTGAGGTTGATAAGCAGTATTAAAACTCAGTTTAGTTCCCAAAGCTTTCTGCAGACTCTCCCAAAATCTAGACACAAACCTCGGGTCTCTGTCAGAAACAATTTCGCTTGGCACACCATGCAACCGTACCACAACATCAATGTACAATTCTGCCAATTTATCTAGTGGAGCACCAAACCTAATAGGAAGAAAATGTGCACTCTTCGTAAGTCTATCCACAATGACCCAAATCGCATCATTCTTCCTAACTGTCCTCGGTAGGCCAACAACAAAGTCCATGGAAATTCGATCCCACTTCCATTCAGGCACTTCTAAGGACTGTAGCAATCCACCAGGCTTTTGGTGCTCGGCTTTTACTTGTTGACAGATCAAGCACTTAGCCACAAACTCAGCAATATCTCGCTTCATGTCTCTCCACGAGAAGCAGCTTTTCATGTCTCGATACATATTCGTGCCTCCAGGATGTACCGAAAAGCGGTAACTGTGTGCTTCTTCTATGATTTCCCTCTTAATTGTTGGATCATCAGGTACACATAACCTATCTCCAAAGTACAATGCTCCGTCACCATGCAGTGTGAAGTCTGAAGATTCTCCATTGGTCACCTTACTTTTCATCTTCATCAAAAACGGGTCATGTTGCTGCATAGCTTTGATCTTTTCCAGTAATGACGGTTGTGCAACCAGATTGGCTAAAACACCGCCCTTTTTATCATGAATGCACACTTCAAATTGCATTTCCTCCAAGTCCCTAAGTAGCTTAGGCTGGGAAGTGATCAAGACAGCTAAATTGCCCACTGATTTCCTGCTCAGTGCATCTGCCACTACATTTGCTTTTCCAGGATGGTAATTAATAGTCACATCATAGTCTTTAATCAATTCCAACCATCTCCTCTGCCTCAAGTTCAACTCTTTCTGAGTAAACAAGCATTTCAAGCTTTTGTGGTCTGTATAAATTTGGCAAGGTCCTCCATAAAGGTAATGTCTCCAAATCTTCAAAGCAAATATCACTGCTGCCAACTCTAGGTCGTGCATTGGAAAATTCTTTTCATGCGGCTTTAATTGTTGGGACGCATAGGCTATCACCTTCTCATTCTGCATTAGCACACAACCTAGCCCTTTCTTCGAAGCGTCACTGTAAATGAAAAAGTTACCCTCATCAGTAGGTAATGCAAGTACAGGAGCAGACACTAACCTCTTTTTCATCTTCTGAAAGCTTCTTTCACACTCATTTGTCCACACGAACTTCACTCCTTTTTGAGTCAATCGGGTGAGAGGAAGTGCAATTTGCGAAAATCCCTCAATGAATCTTCTATAGTAACCAGCCAGTCCCAAGAAGCTTCTAATCTCTGTTGCAGTTGTGAGGGGATTCCACTCCAATACCGCTTCAACCTTCCTTGGATCCACTGAGATCCCTTCTTCAGATATCACATGGCCTAAGAATGCCACTCTGTCAAGCCAAAACTCACACTTACTCAACTTGACATACAATTGATGCTCTTGTAGGGTTTGCAATACCATTTTCAGATGTTCTTCGTGCTCCTCCCTAGTCTTAGGGTAGATCAGTATGTCATCGATGAATACAACTACAAATCCATCCAGGTATTGTCGAAACACCCTGTTCATCAAATCTATGAAAGCAGCAGGTGCATTCGTTAGCCTAAACGGCATAACTAAGAATTCATAATGGCCATACCTGGTTCGAAAAGCAGTCTTAGCCACATACTTCTCTTTGATCTTTAGCTGATGATAACCAGATCGTAGGTCAATCTTAGAAAAGACCTTTGCACCTTGAAGTTGATCAAACAAGTCATCAATTCGGGGCAAGGGATACTTATTCTTAACCGTCACCTTGTTCAGTTCTCTGTAGTCAATGCATAACCTCATACTGCCATCCTTCTTCTTCACAAACAATACTGGAGCGCCCCAAGGTGAGACACTAGGTTGGATGAAGCCTTTATCTAACAATTCCTGGAGTTGCACCTTCAATTCTCGTAGTTCAGAAGGAGCCATTCTATAAGGGGCTTTGGATATGGGTCCACTGCCAGGTACTAGATCAATTTCAAACTCGATTTTCCTCCTTGGAGGCAAACCATGCAGGTCTTCTGGAAAGACCTCAGGAAATTCCCTGACAATGGGAATGTCATTTAACTTCACATCGTCCCTCCTACTGTCAAATACATGGCAAAGGAATCTTCGACACCCTTTCCTTAGGGACCTTCTAGCATTTAGAGCTGAAATCATCCTACTAGAAGTCTTAGAGCCTTTACTTCCCATAGGAGGATTTAACCCGTTCCCATGATAAGCAAACTCTGGTTGGTCAGGAATCTGAAATACAACCCTTTTTCCAAAACAGTCTAAATGTGCGTGATAAGAAGACAGCCAATTAATCCCTAGAATCACATCAAAATCCTCCATATCTAGGAGTACTAGATCTGCCACTAACTCCATATCACCTATTCTAATCACACAGTTTTCACACACAAGATCAGCAAGTACATCATACCCCAGCGGGGTTGCAACACAAAAGGGCTCATCTAGCAGTTTCAGCTCACAAGTTAACTTAGGGGCAAATTTCTTAGCCACAAAGCAATGAGAGGCTCCGGTGTCAAATAATACATGCGCACTAGTAGAATTAATAGGAAGGGTACCTGTCACCACACGGTCACTAGCAGTCTCGTCCTTCTGAATCATAGCAAACATTCTGGCATTACCCCAAGGTCCCTGTCTGTCCTCACTGCCTTTATTCTTAGAACCATTCTTGAGGGGACAATCACAAGCTATGTGTCCCTTCTCTTTACACTCAAAGCACACCCCAAACTTTCTGTAGCACTCACCGGAATGGTCCTTGCCACAATGCTCGCATTTTCTGAACCCAATGGTTGAGCTCCCCGGATTCTTCGTATGAAACTTTTTGCCATTGCCACTAGATCGGTTGGGCTTCCCTCCCTAAAACTTGCCATCTGATAACCTTTTCTTAGCAGCACGCTCCTGTTCTTCCAACTTTAAATCTGCTTCCACCTTCAATGCATGTTCAAGGACCTCCTTGTATTCCTTGAAAATGACACTTGATAGACGCCTTCTAATGCGAGGAAGCAGTTCCCTTTCAAATCTGTTTGTTTACTAGTCTCAGACGCCATGATGCTTGGGCTGAAACATTCCAATTCATGAAATTTATTGGCATACTGCAATACTGTCATCTGTTCTCCCTGTTTTAGCTCGTAGAATTCATTTTCTTTCGTCATTCTGAGCGCTTCAGGGAAGAACTGGTTGTAGAAGACCTCCTTAAACTCCACCCAATCCAACGGCCCAATGGCATTCTGGTATGCTACCTTGATTGTAGCCCACCAGAACTCCGCATTTCCCTTAAGAAAAGGAGTGGCTGCTCGAACCTTATCATCATCAGCAATTGACATTGCTCCGAACAAGGTCTCCATCTCCCGTATCCATTTCTCGGCTTCTAGAGGGTCATCTGCTCCTTCAAAACTTGGGGCCCTCATCTTTGACAACCTTTTGAACGGTGTCTCTTCACCACGTTGAGTAATAAGAGGCATAGCTTGGAGTTGTTGTTGATGTTGCAAGAGGTTAACCATGAGCTGGTGCATTGTTGCAACATCGAACTGATTAGAGGAGCCGCCTGAATTCTGAGCGTTTTGACCAGTGGGTCCATCTAATAGTTGAGCACGTTCCTCTTCAGGTTGCCCCTCAGTTGGGGGTGGAGCCCTGCCCTTTCCCTTCAGGGTTCTCTTTCTCTTTAAGGATGATGATGCATTACTCTTATCACCCATCTCCTCCTGAGCCCAGATCACACAAGAATAAGTTATATTATTTTTATAATTATTATTATTATTATTTTTTTTTTCTAAGGATTTATAACCTAGGCTCTGATACCACTTTATGTAACGCCCCCAAACGTTATACCGAATAGACTTAAGTTAAAAGGGTGCTACACGGCCGTATTATGATGTAGTCCCACTCATAGTACGAAGCCCAAAAACTTACAAACTAAAACATTCTCAAAAATTCATAATAAATAGCAGCTCATCTACACTACATCAAAACTAATCAAATATAGAAGAGTCCAATAGCGCGGAAGCTCAAATTACAATGTCTCATATATTCTATACTATTCTACTACAAATTTCATTTACTACTTAAACTACGCAAGATAACTAATTCTCGAGGTTGGGAGCTGCTCCGTCTTTTCTTCCTTCAGGAATGTGCCATGACTTACTAATCTGGAAAATAAATTAATTGGGTGAGCAAACAACGAGCTCAGCAAGTATACCGTACACCCTACCCGGATTAGGCATATTATTTAAAACAAATAGAATTCCAATCGAAGCCAGTTAAAATCATTTTATCAGAAAAATTGCCATTTTGGTAGCACATATCTCTTGTTTACAAGAGCTCTTTTGATAAAACTTACAGATGAAACGAAAACTACGGCCGGTATTATTCCCGCGACAGGGTCGAAATTGACGTTCATATTTCACATATTCGAACCGGTTCTAAGTCGACAGATCCGCTAGGATCGAACATAGATCTATGTGCCGGTATTATTCCTGCGACAGGGTCACAGATCGACTTTCACATTTCACATTTCGCATATTATTGTCGATAGACCCCGGAGGGTCAACCTAGTTATCTGTAAGCTCTTCCCATAAAATCTTTTAATTCAAATAGCAAGTTCACAATAGTTCCTTTCGCATACTCACAAGTACAATTTTCTTCAAGATTCACATGTTTAAACATCAATTCAACGTATAAATCAGTACAATTTAAATCACATATTAACAAATCAAACAATAGTAGAAATCACATATTTAAACGACAAATCAAAGTATAAATCAGTATATATTAAATCAAAAGAGTATAAATCACACAATTAGCCAAATATATATATATATGCCTGAACCTATCTTAACAAAATAATAAACTATTCAAATATAAGTCTTACATATAAACCCTTAAAAATCAGATTTTTCGTATATAAACAAGTAGGGGGAGTGGTATACTTACCTTTACTAATGTTTAATCCAAAAGTTGAACTCCTATTATGGGTTAGCGTCGGATCCTATCAAGCGAGAATCGAAATTTAGGGTTTGACGAAAAAAAAAAGAGAGAGAGAATGAGAGAGAGAGAGAGGCGCAGGGGAGAGGGAGAGTTTTGAGAGGGTTTTGGGAGGGGGGTCTTCACGGGCCCCCTTCCTTTCCTTTTTTTTATTTTTATTGTATATATATATATATATATATACTTTTACCTTTTTTAATTACTTTAATACTACTAATGGACTCCTTTCTGATAATTAATTCATTAATTCAATTTTAATCCAATCGAAATAATAGCGAATTTTAATCGTATTATAATACCTAGCCTAATTTAATTAGATTGGGTATTACAATATATATATCACGATTCTCATGAGAGGGTGAGATTGTGAGAGGATTAAATCATGACCGTCCATCATAATGAACAGTCAAGATTAAAAGATCTTAATATGACCCTCCTTAAAAAAAAAAAAAAAAAAATACCAACAATACCCTTCCCCTCTCTCTTTCCTCCTCCCTCGAACCCTCCTTCACCTTCCTCTTATATCTCTCCTCTCCTTACGGCCGCCGACTGTTGTGATTTCTCTTGTTTTGTGCTTTGTAACTCTTTGTTAAAGTTGTGTTTTGGCTTTATTGAGTGTAATGTTTGAAATGTAGCTTTGATCCCTTGGCTCCAAAGTCGGTTAGAGCCGGTTCTTTGTTTTGGCGGCAAAATGCTTGGATTTAGATATTTTGGGTCCCTGTATCCCTATTCTCATATAACAAAAAATATCATTGTAATCTTCAGATCATTCAATAAAAAAATCTTGCTTGAGGCTTGAGATATTATTCTCTCTCTTCTCAACTCTTCTCTAATTCTCATCTAACTTCAATTCTCTTCTCACCTACACTCTCCCTTCACTAGATAACTTGAATTCAACAAATTGAAGCTTAACATTTAGTATCAAAGCCAAGTTTACAGCCACCTTTTCTTTGCCTGCCGCTTCTCTGCTTCTGTTTGGTCTCCGGCGTCTTCGCGCACCTCCATTGCTTGGCCCACACTTCCTTGGCGTGGGCTTGTAGAGTGGGCATCTTTTCAGCTCCGTGGCCGTGGGGTGGACCGCATCCTCGCCCGCCTTTGCTTCTCTACGATGGTCTACATCCTCTGGTACGAGCGTAACCTGAGGATTCAGCGTTCTCAGTCCAGACCTTCTGCTGCTGTCATCGAGGAGATCACAGGTTTGGTTCGCAGCCGTCTCATTGCTGCTCCTATGCTCCATGGTGGTCATCGCCACACTCAGCATTTGCAGGAGTGGGGGATTGAGCATTAGTTTTGTTTGGCTTTCGCTTTGTTTTCTTTGATTGGTCATGTTGACCTTTGATGCTTTTAGCTTTGTTTGGTTTCGTTCTTTGATTCTTTGATGTAGGCCTCTTTGGCCATGACTTAGGGTATGCCCCTTGTAGACTTGTACATATATTTTTTCATATATGGTATTCCTCACTTACTTACCAAAAAATATCAAAGCCAGGTTTTAGCTGTAAATTGATTGCTTTGAGCTGGCTAGACCTAAGAAGAACAATTCAAACATGGCTGGAGGAGTAACCCCCTGATCGGGTGTAGGAGCTACTGTCGCCAGACAATCAGCTACATTTGTTGATCCAAATGTATCTTATGCTGCTATGGCTAGTGCGAACGCATCAAAGGAGGTTTAATTTGTGAAAAATGATCAATTGAAGTCACAACATGATGAAATGTTTACTCGATTTCAGACTTTACAACAGCAAAGTATTAATAGTTTGAGGCACGATCAAGCTCAAAATGTGAAGAAGTATGGAGTGATGATTGAGCGGAAACTCCAAGGCTTTGAAAGTAGGTTATCTGATTTGCAAACTCAAGTAAATAGGCAAGGAAAATCATCTACATTGGAGTTCTCAGACCTGCAAGGCAGTTAGCACCTTCAGTTGAAGCGAGCCAATCACAAGTTCCAAATGCAAGTGCTCAAAACTTGAACAGACCAAGCGAAACTCCTTTGATGATTCAAACGAATGTCAAACCATCAGATCTTCAACATTCTATGGAAGTGAGGTCAAAAGGAGTGGAAGCTTCTGTCAGACCACCAGTTCACTCTGTTGAATAAGGTCAATCTTGAGCATTTGACTCGAATGCAAATTAGAATGTAAGGCAACTGGACACTTCTAATCATACAAGAACATCACCCGATAGTATTGTGCATTTGAATAAGCCACCTGATCACTATCAGCAGCAAAGATCTGGCAGCGGTGATGCTTCGTCTGATAGTAGAAGCAATAACTTCAGACATCCAAGAGTCCAAACTGATCCTTTTGAAGGCAAGCAACCTCAGTCATGGTTGAGGAGATGTGATAGATATTTCCACTTCTATAACATCAAGGAGACAGAAAAGGTGGAATTAGCAGTAGTGTAACTACACGGGGATCATGAGGTATGGTTTTACAGTCTTCTTAAAAGCAATCTCGATCTCTTTTGGGCTAAGTTTGTGGAGGAATTGTGTGAAAGATAAGGTGACAAAGACACTAGTGATGTTGTGGATTATTCCAATAAAGTATTTCAAACCACAACCGTGAGAGAATACAAGAGAAGATTTGAGAACTTAAGAGCAAGTATGATAGCTACTTACCCTCAAGGTACAAAATCTTATTATGTTTCAAGATTTACTAGTGGATTGAACCCACGGATTAAGAATACAGTGAAGGCAATTGGACATAAGACTTCAACTAAGGCCGATGTGAAGGGTAAATTGATTGAGGCCACTTTCATTTATTCAAGTGACAGGCAAATTCAAGGGAAGTAGTACAAAATCTCATCGAAAAGACGTAGTTGGAAACAAGACCAACATAATTGCTGAGAGAAGGCCACAAAGACACTATTATAAGTGTAATCAGCCTTATCAGCCTGGACATAAGTGTAGCTCCAAGTTCTTGATGTTTGCTCGTGGAACTGATGCTTCAAGACAGTCTGATAGTGATGAATTTGAACTAGAAGAGGGCAGTATTGATCAAGAATCTCATCATGAGTTGCTTGAGGATGAAGTTGAGATTTCTATAAAGGCTTTGATAGGGAATGGAGCTCACAATACAATAAGAATCAAAGGGAAAGCAGGAAGAAGACACATCACTACTTTGATTGATAGTGGGAGTACTCATAGTTTTGTTGATCCAAAGGTGGTGAAGAAGGTTGGGCATATGGTGATTAAAACTAATCCTTTAGTAGTGACCGTGGCAGATGATAACTCTATTCTCACACAGAACAAATGCCAAAATTTTCGGTGGTCTATGCAAGACCATCAATTCACCCATGATTTCCGGATCCTTCCTTTACGAGGAGGTGATATGGTGTTGGGAGTTGATTGGATGAAATCATTTAGCCTAGTGGTATTCGACTTTGGCCAGTTCACAGTTTCATTTGAGGTCCATGGATCAAAGGTTTCTTTGCAAGGAATTGAATAACAAGCTTAGTTGCAAGTGATTAAGGGTAAAAGCTTGCAAGGTGGATTCAAAAAGAGTGCTTATAGGTGGATTGGACAGTTACTTGCTATAGCTCCAACAGAGTTGAGTTTGGTACAACAGCTTGATGTTAGAGCTTTAATTGAGGAGTTTGAGGACATCTTTGAACAACCTAAGTCTCTCCCTTCACAGAGGTTTCTTGATCATGCCATTACATTGAAGACTGGTGCAGAACCTTTCAAGCTGAGGCCTTACAAGTATCCTCATGCACAGAAATCAGTGATTGTGAGACAGGTTGAAGAGTTGCTCAAGACTTGTTTCCTTAGACCTAGTCACAGTTCATTTGCTTCACCTACCATTTTAATGAAGAAGAAAGATGGATCTGTAAGGATGTGCATCGACTATAGGCAACTCAATTCTTTAAGAATCAGGGATAAGTTCCCTATTCCTGTTATTGATGACCTCTTAGATGAGTTATATAGACCCTGTTTCTTCTCTAAGCTGGATCTGCGACAAGGATAACATCAAATAAGAGTTCTTGAAGAAGACATCTTTAAGACTACCTTTCAAACTCATCATGGCCACTATGAGTTTGTGGTTATGCCTTTTGGCTTGACCAACACACCAACTACATTTCAGGCAGAAATGAATGGCATCTTCAAGCCTTTTCCGAGGAGATTTTTATTGGTTTTCTTCAATAATATTCTCATTTACATTGCTTCTTATGTGGATCATCTTCAGCACTTAAGGGAAGTTTTCCTTGTTATGCGCAAACATCAACTTTATGTAAAGTTGTCCAAGTGTGCTTTCATGTTGCATCAACTTGGGTATTTGGGACATGTGATATCCGCTAAAGGAGTTTCTATAGATCCTTCAAAGGTACAAGTTGTGAAGGAGTGGCCAATTCCAGTTACCTTGAAGCAATTGATTGGATTTTTGGGTCTTACAAGCTATTACACGAAGTTCATTACTAACTTTGGTTCTATAGCTAGACCTTTGATAGATCTGATAAAAAAAGATTCCATCATGTGGAGTGATCGTGCTCAAGCAGCCTTAGAAACCTTGGATGCTGTTATGTGTGAAGCCCCTGTTCTAGCTATGCCTAACTTTGCTGAAGACTGTGAAACTGACGCTGGTGGAACTGGTATTGGAGCAGTGTTATCTCAGAATGGAAGGCCTAATGCTTTCCTAAGTCAAGCTTTTAGCCTCAAACATCAAGCAATGTCCACCTATGAGAAAGAGTACTTGGCAATCTTATTAGCTGTTGACAAATGGAGACATTATTTGGATGGTCACAAATTTATAATCAGAACTGATCATCAAAGTTTGAAGCATTTGTTAAAACAGAAGAATGTGAGAAGGATTAAGAAGAAAGGGCTGATGAAAATGTTGGGACTGGATTATGCAATTGAGTATAGAAGAGGGAAGGAAAATCTTGTCGCTGATGCTTTGTCAAGAAGATTAGTAGATGGAGAGCAAGCTTATTGTGGAGCTGTATCTATTGTTCTTCCTTCTTGGTTAGAGAAGGTCTACAAATTCTATGAAACTGATGTGTTTGCTTAAGAATGCATAATTGCTTACAGCATCAACAAGAACTATAAGAGTACACTAGATGCTGATATAACAGTTAGCAAAGGGATAATCCGATTGAAAGGCAAGCTGTACATTGGATCTTTAACTGTTTTGAGAGATCAGATCATAGAAGCCTCTCATGACTCAGCTTAGGGAGGACATTCTAGTGTGGAAGGAAATTATAGAAGAATCAAAGCATATTTCAAATGGCCTGGGCTTAAGAACGCAGTTAATGAGTTTGTGAGCTCTTGTCAAATGTGTCAACAAACAAAACTTGGTGATCATAGGTCCCAAGGTCTTTTGCAGCCACTTTCTGTTCTTGAAGGGGCTTGGATGAATATAAGCATGGATTTCATTGAAGGCTTGCCTAAATCTGAAGGCAAGGAGGTAATTTGGGTTGTTGTTGATTATTTTGCAAAGTTTAGTCATTTCCTTGCTTTTATCGAACCAGTCACAGCTGAAAAATTAGCAAGATGCTTCTTGGATAACATATATAAGCTACATGTATTATCACAATCCATTACATCCAGTCGTGATAGGATCTTCACAAGTCATTTCTGGAGAGAATTGTTCAAGCTTATGGGAACGACATTGGCTCTTAGTTCATCCTCCCATCCTAAAACTGATGGGCAAACCAAGAGAATTAGTCAATGCATTGAACAATATCTTAGGAGCATGGTCTTCACTCATCCAAAAGAATGGAGCAAATGGTTATCTCTAGCTGAGTATTGGTACAATACTCAAGCTCATGCTTCTCTTGGCACCATTCCTTTCAAGGCTTTAAAAAACCGGTGAAGAAGGAATGTACCAGTGCAAAATTACCTCCTGAATTTGGGTCCAACTGTGCCTTGGCGCTGCAGCCATCAGTAGTTCATGGATCCAGAGAAGTTCAGGCAGGAAGCAAGGAGTTAAGGAAGTGTTGGTGCAATAGAAGAATTTAGACAAAGATTTTACAACATCGAAAGAGCTACCATTCTTGAAGAGCCAATTTCCAAATTTCTTTTCTTGAGGACAAGAAGTTCCTTAAGTGGAGGTGATTGTTGTGATTTCTCTTGCTTTGTGCTTTGTAACTCTTTGTTAAAGTTGTGTTTTGGCTTTATTGGGTGTAATGTAGCTTTGATCCCTTGGCGCCAAAGTCGGTTAGAGCCGGTTCTTGGTTTTGGCGGCAAAATGCTTGGATTTAGATATTTTGGGTCCTTGTATCTCTATTATCATATAAAGGAAATATCATTGTATTCTTGAGATCATTCAATAAAAAATCTATTAGAAATCAACTAGAAATTGAATGCTAACCATCGAATTGAGAGCAAGAGATAGAGTAAAAACAAGGAATTGGATTAGATTTTCATTGGATGATCACTTCTTACATTTCCAAATCTTTTTATAGATATTTACAAAGCTTAGCTCAAGATGCAACAAACCGGACACATCACCCATTCACATAACAAACTTTCCTGCCTAAATGCACTAAGAAGTATTATTCCGGCCAAAATGCATATTAGCCTAATTCTAAGTTCGGTTTATGACAATTCCCTCCCCTTCAATTCATTCTTGTCTCAAGAATGGAAAGAAGGAAATTGAGATTTGATGAAGTTGGAATTCTCCCAAGTAGCCTGTTCAGTGCTCAAGTTGGTCCGTTTGATCAAAAGCTGTTGTGTGATGTTGCCTTGCTGCTGCACCGTTCTTTTATCAAGAATGACCCCAGGTTCAAGGGTCAATTGACCGTTACTTCCTGCTTGCAAGCTTGCTGTTGCTCCTCTTTGGGTACTTTCAGTGCTGTCAGCTTTGGAAGAGACCTGTTTCTTCAGTAAGGAAATATGAAACACAAGGTGAATCAAGCAGTCTCGAGGAAGCTCCAATTTGTATGCTACCTTGCCAATTCGTTCTATGATTTTGTAAGGGCCATAGAACCTGGCAGATAACTTGATGTTTTTGTGGATTGCTACTGAACTTTGTCGATATGGCTGCAGTTTAAGATATACCATATCTCCCACATTGAAGCTCTTATCAGTTCTCTTCTTATCTGTGTAGAACTTCATCCTAGCTTGAGCCAATTGTAAATTATCTTTGAGCTAATGAATTAGTTGCATTCTCTGCTGAAGTAAGTCAGTAACCCCTTGTACATGAGAGACCACCCCTTGATTGAATAATGGAGAAGGAGGATCTTGACCATAGAGAGCTTTGAATGGTGTAGTTCCTAAGGAACTATGAGAATGAGTATTATACCAATACTCAGCCAGAGAGAGCCATTTGTGCCATTGTTTGGGATGTGAGAATGTCATACCACGCAGGAACTGCTCTACACTTTGATTAACTCTCTCGGTTTGGCCATCCGATTGTGGATGGTAAGAAGAACTCAAGGCTAAGGTGGTGCCCATCAGAAGGAATAGCTCATGCCAGAAGTTACTAGTGAATAACTTATCTCTGTCTGACACAATTGTCTGAGGAAGGCCATGTAGTTTATAGATGTTGTCTAAGAACAACCGAGCCAACTTTTCAGCAGTGATGGGGTGATGAAGAGCAATGAAGTGACCATATCAGGTAAAACGATCAATTACTACCCAAATGATCTCCTTCCCTTCAGATTTAGGTAGTCCCTCAATGAAATCCATGCTGATGTGGGTCCAAGAACCTTCGGGAATTGGAAGAGGTTACAGCAGGCCTTTGTAAGGTGTGTGATCCACCTTGATCTGTTGGCAAATTTGGCACTGGTCCACGAATTCCTGGACTTGCTTCTTCAGCTTAGGCCAATAAAAATACTGCTTGATTCTCTGATATGAACCTTCTCTGCCAGAGTGACCCCCCCAAGGAGAGTCATGAGATGCTGCTATGATCTGTTCCCTTAGCTTGCTGTCATTACCCACATAGATCTTGCGGTTAACCCTTATGATGCCTCCATTGACAGAAATATTGGAATCAAGATTTGCTGGAGAGGAATTGATACGGTAAGGAACAATGCAAGCTTTAGCAAATTCATCGTTTTCATAAGAACTGATCACTTCTGTCATCCAAAGAGGTACTACTTCAGTGATTGCAGCAACCCGAGCTTCATCTACTTTTTCCTCTAATTCTGTTGCCTCATTGCATCTAGAGAGAGCATCTGCTACCAAATTTTCAGCCCCCTTCTGGTACTCAATGGTGTATTCTAACCCCAGCATTCTCATCAACCCTTTTCTTTGGACCCTTGTGGTCCTTTGCTCGAGCAAGTATTTCAGACTTTGATGATCTATTTTTATGACAAATTTGTGGCCTTCCAGATAATGGCGCCACTTTTGGATAGCCAAAAGTATGGCCATATACTCCTTCTCATATATGGAGAGACTTTGGTTCTTTGGTCCCAAAGCTTGGCTTAAGTAAGCCAATGGTCTTCCTCCTTGCGAAAGAACAGCACCAATGCCTGAACTGCTAGCATCAGTTTCAAGAGTGAAGCGCTGGCTGAAGTCAGGCATAGCAAGGACTGAAGCCCTGGTCATGATCTGTTTCTGTGATTCAAATGCCACATGAGCTGAAACATTCCAATGAAAGTTGTCCTTCTTGAGCAATTCTGTCAATGGCTTGGTAATCAACCCATACCCTATTATGAATTTGCGGTAGTAGCCTGTTAAACCCAAAAATCCCCTTAATTCTTTAAGGGATTTGGGCTCTGGCCATTGCAACATAGCTTGCACTTTGCTTCGATCGGTGGCAACTCCTTCAAAGGATATTATATGTCCCAGGTATTCAACCTGAGTTTGAGCAAAGGCGCATTTGGAGAGCTTAGCGAACAGCTTGTGAATTCTCATTGTCTGGAAGACATTCCTCAGATGCACCAAGTGTTGCTGCAATGTGGGGCTATAGACCAATATGTCATCGAAAAAAACAAGGACAAGCCTCCTCAAGTGAGCTTTGAACACCTCATTCATCAAAGCTTGAAATGTGGCTGGTGCGTTGGATAGCCCAAAGGGCATTACCACGAACTCATAATGACCTTGATGTGTCCTAAAGGCTGTCTTGTGGATGTCGCCTTCTTGAACTCTTATCTGAAAATACCCTTGCCGTAGGTCCAGCTTCGAAAAGTAGCAAGCACCATTGAGTCCATCAAGT
The DNA here is from genome assembly GCA_018398585.1 of Simmondsia chinensis. Taxonomy (NCBI): domain Eukaryota; kingdom Viridiplantae; phylum Streptophyta; class Magnoliopsida; order Caryophyllales; family Simmondsiaceae; genus Simmondsia; species Simmondsia chinensis. The sequence continues at coordinate 12,176,909 of JAGTTD010000009.1, read as the reverse complement.
AAATCGTCAATGACAGGTATTGGGAACTTGTCCTTGACTGTAAGAGAGTTCAATTGGTGGTAATCAATGCACATTCATGATGTTCCATCCTTCTTCTTCAACAAAATTACCGGTGATGCAAAGGGAGAGTGACTATGCCTGATGAACTTGGTCTGGAGCAGTTCATCCTCCTGTCACTCAATCTCATTTTTTTATGAATGTGGGTATCTGTAGGGCCGCTGGCTGACTGGATGGGATCCTTCCTTCAGTGGAATAGCATGATCCAAGGACCTATGGGGAGGTAACTCATCAGGTTGTCTGAAAATGTCATCAAATTCTGTCAGCAGATTCTGTAGAGGAGCTGAAATCTGCTGCTGCTCAAGTGCTGCATTTGGTGTGATTGAATAAAAATGACCAACCCAATTGTAATCTTCCTTCCTCAGTGCCTTGTGTAGCTGCTTCCCACTCAAGTATTGCAGCTGTCCTTGCTCACAAATGCCTTGCAATTTGATCTTAAGACCTTCCTTTTCAAAGGAAACTGCCAATTGTGAAAAATCAAAGAGGATTGGACTATACGACTTCATCCAATCTACTCCTAGTACCATGTCACAACCACCAAGTCTCAAGAGTCTAAAGTCATAGACAAACTTATGCCCCTGCATCTTCCAACTGAAGTTCTTACATTTTGTGTGAGTGCAGAGGGAATTACCATCAGCAACGATCACGACAAGGGGAGTAGTCTTGATAATCTCTTGTCCCACAGCTCTTATGACCTTAGGATCAATAAAGCCATGTGTACTACCGCTATCAATGAGGATAAGCAATGTCTGTGGTCCTGCTACCCCCTTGATTCTAATGGTGTTGTGTGAACCAGACCCTGTTAGAGCTTTCACTGATATTTCCACAGAACTGTCCTCTTCTGCCTCGAATTCCTCCTCCTCCAGAGTTGGTTCCTGAAGAACTTCTTCATCAACCTCTTCTTCATGGCTTTCTTCACTAATAACTATCATTAAGTACTTTGGATCACACTTGTGACCAAAGAAGTACTTTTGATTGCAGTTGTAGCATAATCGTTGAGGCCTCCTGTCCTCCAAGCTATTATTCTTGCTGCTGGGTTGGGTAGCCCGACTGGATGAAGAGCCATGGAAATTCCCTTTGCCCTTAGGAACATCCACATTTGATGCTTTCCACCTTCCTAGCCTTGGTATATGCCAGAGTTAAGGACTCTAGTTCAAAAGCCATAACCAAGCTCTTAATGCGTGGCTTGAGTCCACTCACAAAGCTGGAAACATAAAAGGATTCCGTAGCATCAGGATAAATGGAGAGCATTCTTGCTCTTAATTCCTCAAATCTCCCCATATAGTCTTTGACAATGGTTGATTGGATCAATTTGTTGAAGTTATCAACAACTTCACTGACATCTTCATCACCATATCGAGAACAAAGTTCATTTAAGAATGTGGTCCAAGTGAGATTGGGTTTGGTGCGAATCAACCCATAAAACCAAGTCTCCATTTCTCCCTTCAATTTAACTGCCGCCAGCTCCACTTTCTCATGCTCTTCAATGCTATAGAATTTAAAATACCTCTCACATTTCCTCAACCAAGATTGAGGCAGGGTTCCTTCAAATGGCTCCAGCTCTAGCCAAGGCTCTCTGTAAGAGGAACTTCTTGTATTTGAGGCAATGTCACTTGAATCTAAGGGCGGAAGAATGAAATCAGGGGATTTGACCGGCTGTCGAACAGGTTGTGGGTTAGTTGGGAAGAGATTCCCACTTGCTTGCTGCTGAGATTCACACCTCCTTTGCCAATCGGATAACTTATTCAACCTTTGGCCCTGATTGTCCATTTTCTGATCAAGCAACTGGACATTCCGGAGCACATTTTGCATCATTTGCATCACTTGATCCATCTGTAACCCTTGAGAACTACCTCCTTCAGCTCCCGCAACAGCAGCATAGGTGGGAGCTGCAACACCAGGTACCACATTCGGCGCGGCATTGGTGGCATTGTTAGCTGCATTTGCTCGAGTGGTGGGAGGCATTGCCGATCTTCTCTTTCTGGCCAGAATGGACTTGATGATCAGATGGATGCCTAGAACGAAGCTCTGATACCAATTGTTAGAAATCAACTAAAAATTGAATGCTAACCATCGAATTGAGAGCAAGAGATAGAGTAAAAACAAGGAATTGGATTATATTTTCATTGGACGATCACTTCTTACACTTCCAAATCTTTTTATAGATATTTACAAAGCTTAGCTCAAGATGTAACAAACCAGACACATCACCCATTCACATAACATACTTTCCTGCCTAAATGCACTAAGAAGTATTATTCCGGCCAAAATGCATATTAGCCTAATTCTAAGTTCGGTTTACGAAAAAATCTTACCTGAGTCTTGAGATATTATTCTCTCTCTTCTCATCTAACTTAAATTCTCTTCTCACCTACATTCTCTCTTCACTAATTAACTTTAATTCAGCAAATTAAAGCTTAACATTTAGTTTCAGAGCCAGGTTTCAGCTGTAAATTGATTGATTTCAGCTGGCTGGACCAAAGAAGAACAATTCAAACATGGCTGGAGGAGTAACCTATTGATCGGGTGCAGGAGTTGCTGGTGCCGGATAATCAGCTACATTTATTGATCCAAATGTATATTATGCGGCTGTGGCTAGTGCGAACGCGTCAAAGGAGGTTCAATTTGTGAGAAATGATTAATTAATGTCACAACAGGATGGAACGTTTACTCGATTTCAGACTTTACAACAGCAAGGTATTGATAGTTCAAGGCACGATCAAGCAGAAAATGTGAAGAAGTATGAAGCGATGATTGAGCAGAAACTCCAAGGCTTTGAAAGCAGGTTATCTGATTTGCAAACTCAAGTAAATAGGCAAGGACAATCATCTACTTTGGGAGTTCTCAGACCTGCAAGTCCGTTAGCACCTTCAGTTGAAGCGAGGCAATCACAAGGTCCAAATGAAGGTGCTCCAAACTTGAACAAACCAAGCGATGCTCCTTCAATGATCCAAACGAATGTCAGACCATCAGATCTTCAACTTTCTGTGGAAGTGAGGTCACAAGGAGTGGAAGCTTCTGTCAGACCACACATTCACTCCGTTGAACAAGGACAATCTCGAGCATTTGACTCTGATGCAAATCAAAATTTGGTGCAACTGGACACTGGTAATCATACAAGAACATCACCAGATTGTATTTTGCATTTGGATAGGCCACCAGATCACTATCAGCAACAAAGATCTAGAAGCAGTGATGCTTCCTCTCATAGTAGAAGCAATAACTTCAGACAGCCAAGAGTCCAAATTGATCCTTTTGACGGCAAACAACCTCAGTCACGGTTGAGGAGATGTGATAGATATTTTCACTTCTATAACATTAAGGAGTCAGAAAAGGTGGAATTGGCAGCAGTGCATCTACATGGGGATCATGAGGTATGGTTTTACAGTCTTTTTAAAAGCAATCCTGATCTTTCTTAGGCTGAGTTTGTGGAGGAGTTTTCTGAAAGATACGGTGACAAAGACACTAGTGATGTTGTGGATAATTTCAATAAAGTCTTTCAAACCACAACCGTGAGAAAATGCATGAGAAGATTTGAGAACTGAAGAGCAAATGTGATAGCTACTTACCCTCAAGTTACAAAATATTATTATGTTTCAAGTTTTATTACTGGATTGATGCCACGAATTAAGAATATGGTGAAGGCCCTAAGACTTCAACTAAGGCCTATGTGAAGGCTAAATTGATTGAGGCCACTATCATTTTTTCAAGTGACAAAGGCAAATTCAAGGGAAGTGGTACAAAATCTCATAGAAGAGATGTAGTTGGAAACAAGACCAACAAAACTGCTGAGAGAAGGCCACAAAGACACTATTACAAGTGTAATCAGCCTTATCAGCCTGGACATAAGTGTAGCTCCAAGTTCTTGATGTCTGCTCGTGGAATTGATGCTTCAAGACAGCCTGATAGTGATGAATGTGAACCAGATGAGGGCAGTACTGATCAAGAATCTCAGCATGAGTTGCTTGAGGATGAAGTTGAGATTTCTATGAAGGTTTGATAGGGAATGAAGCTCACAATACAATAAGAATCAAAGGGAAAGCAGGAAGAAGACACATCAGTATTTTGAATGATAGTGGTAGTACTCATAGTTTTATTGATCCAAAGGTGTTGAAGAAGGTTGGACATACGGTGATTAAAACTCATCCTTTACCAGTGAGCATGGCAGATGGTAAATCTATTCTCACACAGAACAAATGCCAAGATTTCCAGTGGTCTATGCAAGAGCAACAATTCACCTATGATTTCTGGATCCTTCTTTTAGGTGGATGTGATATGGTGCTTGGAGTTGATTGGATGAAATCATTTAGCCCAGTGTTATTCGACTTTGGCAAGCTCATAGTTTCATTTGAGGTCCATGGATCAAAGGTTTCTTTGCAAGGAATTGAAGAACAAGCTTAGTTGCAAGTGATCAAGGGTAAGGGATTGCAAGGTGGATTCAAGAAGAGTGCTTATAGGTGGACTAGACGGTTATTTGCTATAGCTTCAACAGAATTGAGTTCGGTACAACAGCTTGATGTTAGAGCTTTAATTGAGGAGTTTGAGGACATCTTTGAACAGCCTAAGTCTCTCCCTTCCCAGAGGTGTCTTGATCATGCCATTACATTGAAGACTGGTGCAGAACCTATCAAGCTGAGGCCTTACAAGTATCCTCACGCACAAAAATTAGAGTTGAGAGACAGGTTGAAGAGTTGCTCAAAACGTGTTTCATTAGACATAGTCACAGCCCATTTGCTTCACCTGTCACCTTAATGAAGAAGAAAGATGGATCTGCAAGAATGTGCATCTACTTTAGGCAACTTAATTCTTTGACAATCAAGGATAAGTTCCTAATTCCAGTTATTGATGACCTCTTAGATGAGTTATATGGAGCCTGTTCCTTCTCTAGGCTGGATCGGCGACAAGGATATCATCAAATAAGAGTTCTTGAACAAGACATCTTGAAGACTACCTTTCAAACTCATCATGGCCACTATGTGTTTGTGGTTATGCCTTTTAGCTTAACCAACTCACCAGCTACATTTCAGGCAGCAATGAATGACATCTTCAAGCCTTTTCGGAGGAGATTTGTATTGGTTTCCTTCGATGACATTCTTATTTACATTGCTTCTTATGTGGATCATCTTCAGCACTTGAGGGAAGTTTTCCTTGTTATGCGCAAACATCAACTTTATGTAAAGTTGTACAAGTATTCTTTCACGCAACATTGCTTAAGACTTTGTTCTTGAAACTGACACTGGTGGAACTGGTATTGGAATAGTGCTATCTGAGAATGGAAGGTCTATTGCAGAACCTATCAAGCTGAGGCCTTACAAGTATCCTCACGCACAAAAATTAGAGATTGAGAGACAGGTTGAAGAGTTGCTCAAAACGTGTTTCATTAGACATAGTCACAGCCCATTTGCTTCACCTGTCACCTTAATGAAGAAGAAAGATGGATCTGCAATAATGTGCATCGACTTTAGGCAACTTAATTCTTTGACAATCAAGGATAAGTTCCTAATTCCAGTTATTGATGACCTCGTAGATGAGTTATATGGAGCCTGTTTCTTCTCTAGGCTGGATCTGCGACAAGGATATCATCAAATAAGAGTTCTTGAACAAGACATCTTCAAGACTACCTTTCAAACTCATCATGGCCACTATGTGTTTGTGGTTATGCCTTTTAGCTTAAGCAACTCACCAGCTACATTTCAGGCAGCAATGAATGACATCTTCAAGCCTTTTCGGAGGAGATTTGTATTGGTTTCCTTCGATGACATTCTTATTTACATTGCTTCTTATGTGGATCATCTTCAGCACTTGAGGGAAGTTTTCCTTGTTATGCGCAAACATCAACTTTATGTAAAGTTGTACAAGTATTCTTTCACGCAACATCAACTTTAGTATTTTGGACATATGATATCTGCCGAAGGATTTTCTACAGATCCTTCAAAGATACAAGTTATAAAGGAGTGGCCAGTTCCAGTTACCTTGAAGCAATTGCATGGATTTTTTGGTCTTACAAACTATTACAGGAAGTTCATTGCAAACATTGGTTCCGTAGCTAGACCTTTGACAGATCTGCTAAAAAAAGATGCCTTCGTGTGGAGTGATAGTGCTCAAGCAACCTTTAAAACCTTGGAAGCTAAAATGTGTGAAGCCCCTGTCCTAGGTATGCCTAACTTTGCTTAAGACTTTGTTCTTGAAACTGATACTGGTGGAACTGGTATTGGAACAGTGCTATCTGAGAATGGAAGGTCTATTGCTTTCCTAAGTCAAGCTTTTAGCCTCAAACATCAAGCAATGTCCACCTATGAGAAAGAGTACATGGAAATCTTGTTAGCTATTGACAAATGAAGACATTATTTGGATGGTCACAGATTTATAATCTGAACTGATCATCAAAGTTTGAAGCATTTGTTAAAACAGAAGATTGTGAGAAGGATTCAGAAGAAAGGGCAAATGAAAATGTTGGGACTGGATTATGCAATTGAGTATAGAAGAGGGAAGGAAAATCTTGCCGCTGATGCTTTGTCAAGAAGATTAGAAGATGGAGAGCATGCTTATTGTGGAGCTATGTCTATCGTTCTTCCTTCTTTGTTAGAGGAGGTCTACAAATCCTATGAAACTAACGTGTTTGCTCAAGAATGCATTACTACTTACAGCATCAACAAGAACTACAAGAGTACACCAGATGCTGATATAATAGTTAGCAAAGGGATAATCCGATTGAAAGGCAAGCTGTACATTGGATCTTCAACTGTTTTGAGAGATCAGATCATAGAAGCCTCTCATAACTTAACTTAGGGAGGACATTCTGACGTGGAAGGAACTTATAGAAGAATCAAAGCATATTTCAGATGGCCTGGGCTTAAGAAGGCAGTTAATGAGTTTGTGAGCTCTTGTGAAGTGTGTCAACAAACAAAGCTTGGTGATCATAGGTACCAAGGTCCTTTGTAGCCACTTCCCGTTCTTGAAGGGGCTTGGATGTATATAAGCATGAATTTTATTGAAGGCTTGCCTAAATCTGAAGGCAAGGAAGTAATTTGGGTTATTATTGATTGTGCTACAAAGTTTAGTTATTTCCTTGCTTTTATAGGGCCAGTCACAGCTGAGAAATTAGCAAGATGCTTCTTAGATAACATATATAAGCTACATGGATTATCACAATCCATTATATCTGGCCGTGATAGGATCTTCACAAATCATTTCTAGAGAGAATTGTTCATGCTTATGGGAATGACATTGGCTCATAGTTCATCCTACCATCCTTAAACTAATGGGCAAACTGAGATAATTATTCAATGCATTGAATAATATCTTAGGAGCATGGTCTTCACTAATCCAAAAGAATGGAGCAAGTGGTTATCTCTAGCTGAGTATTGGTACAATACTCAGGCTCATGCTTCTCTTGGCACCACCCCTTTCAAGGCTTTATACGGCTATAATCCTCCTACTCCCTTCTTTTTGCAAAGTATGGCATCACAAGTGTTGGAAGTTGCTAATTTGATGCAGCAGAAAAAGCATTTATAGCAAGTGCTCAAGGATAATTTGAAGCAAGCTCAAGCAAGATGAAGATGTATGCTGACAAGAAGCATGTGGACAAGAATTATGAAGTAGGTGATATGGTACAACTCAAATTACAACGCTATGGACAGTCTACCGTGGCTGTCTGCCGTAATGTCAAGCTAAGTGCTCGATTCTATGGTCCCTACAAGATCCTTGAGAAGATTGGCAAAGTGGCCTATGGGCTTGAGCTACCTCCTAATGCTTATATTCACCCGGTCTTCCATGTTTCCTTATTTAAAAAACCGGTGAAGAAGGAATGTACCAGTGCAAAATTACCTCCTGAATTTGGGTCCAACTCTGCCTTGGCGCTGCAGCCATCAGTAGTTCATGGATCCAGAGAAGTTCAGGCAGGAAGCAAGGAGTTAAGGAAGTGTTGGTGCAATAGAAGAATTTAGACAAAGATTTTACAACATCGAAAGAGCTACCATTCTTGAAGAGCCAATTTCCAAATTTCTTTTCTTGAGGACAAGAAGTTCCTTAAGTGGAGGTGATTGTTGTGATTTCTCTTGCTTTGTGCTTTGTAACTCTTTGTTAAAGTTGTGTTTTGGCTTTATTGGGTGTAATATTTGAAATGTAGCTTTGATCCCTTGGCGCCAAAGTTGGTTAGAGCCGGTTCTTGGTTTTGGCATCAAAATGCTTGGATTTAGATATTTTGTGTCCTTGTATCTCAATTCTCATTTAAAAGGAAATATCATTGTAATCTTGAGATCATTTGCTACGCTTGTGATTGAATCACAAAGCATAAGCTAAGTAAATTGAAGATAGATGAGAATATGAGATGAGAAAGAAGTGAAATTAGATAAGGAATTAGAGAAGGGTTAGATTAGAAAGAGAAAATATCTCATAAGAGATGGTTGTATATTTTCATTCAATGATTAAAGAAGTACAATCTTAGATCTTTTATAGAAGATCTTACACATTACCTCCCAATACAAGCTCCAACCGACATCAACATCTTTTCCCGCCAAAACACAAAATTCAATTACAATCCCGGAACATGACAATACTCCCTCCTTTAAAAGATTCTTGTCCCCAAGAATCACAGAAAAGAGTTTTAACAATGAAGATCACTTATTGCTTATTAAGAGATAGCTGAATTGACGAACTTCTTGCCAAAGTTCTGCAGCTGGAAGGACATCTGAAAGCAACCCTATCTGAAATGTAGCTGAACACATTAGTATGATGCTTGTTCTGCACAAGGTCTTCGTGTGGATGTGTTGTACCCTTCTGGTGGTCTACACGGATCAACCCAAACCAGCCAAACATCAAGAAGATATTGAAGCTTGTGCATATGATTTTTCCATTCGGAACAACCACAACAGATCACTCCAAACACATTCAGATTCTGTCTCTGATTAGCAACCTTCAGTCGTTGTTTGTTCCAATTTTCAAGTGCTATCATCTTTGTCGTTACTTGGCTTTGCGCACCAGCTGTGAGGTCATACCAGTGGCCCAACACCTTTTTAAACCATCCACAATTCCTTAACCAACTAACAACAATTACCATCCCTTCAAGGAAATGCTTTTGCATGAATTAAAGCAACACCGATTCTAGAGCAATTGAAACTTCAATGTCACGACCTAAATTCTGCAGCTTGCAACATGTAAAAGCCCTTTCCTCAAACCACTACAATTTTTCCACCATTGCTTGCACTTGCACTAAATTTTTCATCATCAAACAGCAGCACCAGATGCCTAGCTTTTCCAATCACTTGTAACTCATCCTTTCCCGGATCAAAGGGACTTCCAACATCAATTACATCATTTAAAGCATCTATTGTACTGATTTTGGTCTGATCAGAAACCTATCTCTACACATTACACCCTTTGTACAAATCCATCAACTCAATTGCTTGCATAGGAACCAAGCTTTGCTTGTTGTGAACCTTGAAACGCACTCTCGCAGCTCGATTACTTCTTTTCAGTAGAAAATCGACTCTTTTCAGCTTCACATTAGCTTGAACATATTCTCCCGAATCCGAAAGAAGCTTGTCATAAGAGTTTATATTCATATGAACCTTCTTACCACTCAAAGAACCTTGTGACAGCTCTTGAATATGCTGCACCGAAACAAACCTTACTATTGGAGCTTGTTCCTGAATCTGTGCAGCTTGTCGACCTTCATCTTGATCCCTCTCCAAGCGAAGAGCACACTCCTGTTCCATTATAAAATCGCCTCTTTGTTGTCCTTGCACAGGCTTTCCTTGAAACAGTTGACTCTTATCAACAATAATCCCAAGTTTCCTCACATTCCCGTGCACTGCAGCATTAATTGATACTACAGCTAATTCATCAGATTTTCCAGCTGAAAACTTCGGGTCTACAAATTCCTCTACTTGATTGCTTGCAAGGACTTCATAGTGATCCACTTGTGAATCAATTCTACTCGCTGCAAGTGAGAAACCGAGGCCTAAACCTTCTTCAATACATTCATACAACAACATAATTTCGGGAGGTCTCCCCATGTCATACAGAACTGGGAGAATAGCCACTGTTCTGCATTTACTTTGGAAATATTTTTGTTGCTGGCTGTTACTTGGCTTGAATACAATCAAGAAGTCAATTTCTTGTCCTAAAGTGAGCCACTGCATCAATTTTCTTCGCTGCCGAAAACCAGAACACAATCTAGCAGCTTCATCATCACCATTCAGCACAAAAGCTCGCTGATTCACCCTTTATAGTCATGATAATCCTCTCCCGGATCAGGAGGGAGCTTATCATATGAATTTGCAGCTCGAAATACCTTCCTTTCAGCTCAAGATCCATGCCAAGCATCGAATCCACATATTCTTTCATACCTCAGGTGCTGATTCTGCATTCCAACATGCCATGGAGAAGTACTTGATATGTTTTGTAAGGCACTTCTTGATAATTCAGTAGTAGCACCAAGGTTCTCAATAGATTTCAAGTTTTCTGCAGTAACAACTCTCAAGTTGCTTGCTGATACTTCAGGGATCACATGTGGTTGAGCAGAAACTACCTTTCTCGGCTTCAAAACAAGCTGTAAACCTATGTTACAGCCATAGACAGATACTACCTCACCTTTTCCATGTTTTCCTGCACGAACTAATTGCTCAAGAGATGAATTGGACTTCCTTCCAACTGTAACAGGTGGTCTTATGTCCTGTTCCAGCAGGTCTTCACATTTCCTAGGTGGAAACTCAAACTTTTGTTCCACTTTTGGTAATGCTAATTTCTCTTGGACTTTGCTAAGCTCAATTCCAACACTACCAACCTTATCCACTCGTGGTTCTTTTCTAACCTCATTCTTCCTCTTAATTTCAATTGCTCTCAATCTTGGACTTGAGAAACACTTCTCAACCTTTGAATTGAGCTCTATCTTTTTCTAGGAAGTGACTTTAAACCTTTGCTTTTGAACACATAAGACCTCTAAGCCTACTTGCAATTTCTTTGATGCCTTATCTATTTGAAAACTGTAGTAAATGACTCCAGTACTAGCTTTCAACTCGAGCTTCACTGGTTGTGAAGTATGCAGCATCTCAAGGTCCTTGCCCTCTATTGATTTGACTTTTTCTTCATTTAACTTGTTTGTTCTACTCACTTCCACATCAGGAATGAGGAAACGAACACTTGAACCGCAACAATGATCAAAGATGTTTCTTCCTTGCCTTAGCTCAATGGCATAAGCAGCTTGTGCTCTTGTAGAAAAGGTCACTCGAGCTACAACCTCTAGCCTAGAAGTTGAAACAATTACAATCTTTTCAACACGTCCACAAGGATCAAACACTTGATGAAGAATATCTTCATTGATCAAGTAACGAACATTGTGAACCTTTACTTCAATTGTAGACTCATTGAAGTTCTGTATTTCAAGGTCATCCTTTGCTGGTCTCGGCCACAACTCATCAATTTTGCGATATAAGATTTCAAACAATTCAACCATTTGCTCATGTTTAACATATTGCACCTCACCAGCCATAATGGCAAGTAATACAGTGCTTCACAAATGAATTGCAGAAAGGGAAGATTTGAATCAAATCACCACACAATAGATTGCCAAATCACAATCTACTCTTCAATTCGTGTATATCTCAAGTTGTTTTCAATTCAAAAGTCGTAGACAAGGCAAGCCCTAATCGAAGAGTTCTACAAACCAAACCCTAACTTCGAAGATCTACGCTCAACCCCTAACTCGATGCAAAGGAATGAATTCAGGCTTAAATCTGAATTAATTTCGATCCTTTACAGCACTACAAGTTCAACACACTAAACTGATTCGAATCGATTATGTAAATTAAAGTTTAGGAACAATTACCTGCACTTCTCACTTGAATGTCAGAACAAGAAACTACCTCAAATCAGCTTGTTTTCCTGATCTTTTGATTATGATCAAGTGTAATTTTGATTCAATAGCTCACTTTAGCTTCTTCTCCAACTGATCATATTAATATTTGATCAAGGTCAATTATGCTTCAGCACTCAACTTCAACAGCTATTGCTTGATCTACTCTACTGAATTCAATCTGATAAATGCACACAAGCTCTTCAAGCTAGAATTTAGATTTGAATTCTTGATCACACAAAACTGAACCAAATCATCACATGATTGTTTTTGTTGATTAATTGCAGCTAGCACCAAAGGCTTGATACAATACCAACTCAATCTAGTTGAATTGATTCAACTAAATCAAATGTAAAGCATCTAAAGTCACTTGTGCAGCAACAAAGATCTGATTGCAAATTTTTCTTAATTAAGAGCTCGATTGGAAGCCAAACGAGGCTCTAATACCAATTGTTATGCTCGTGATTGAATCACAAAGCATAAGCTAAGTAAATTGAAGATAGATGAGAACATGAAATGAGAAAGAAGTGAAATTAGATGAGGAATTAGAGAATAGTTAGATGAGAGAGAGAAAATATATCATAAGAGATGGTTGTATATTTTCATTCAATGATTAAAGAAGTACAATCTTAGATCTTTTATAGAAGATCTTACACATTACTTCCCAATATAAGCTCCAACCGACATCAACATCTTTTCCCACCAAAACACAAAATTCAATTACAATCCCGGGACATGACATCATTCAATAAAAAAAAATCTCACTTATGTCTCAAGATATTATTCTCTCTCTTCTCATCTCTTCTCTAATTCTCATCTAACTTCAATTTCTCACCTACACTCTCTCTTCACTAGTTAACTTCAATTCAACAAATTGAAGCTTAACACCCCACAACCGGCCGCCGCCACCAACTGCCGCCCCCAGCTCCCAGATACAGCATCATTTCCCTCTCTCTCCTGCCACCCAACAACCCCCACCTCCCTTTATCCCTCTCCCTGCTGCCGCCACCCGCCGGGTGGCCATCAACTTTCAGCGGTGAGCCGACGGGTGGAAGCAGCAGGGAATGGGGAAGGAGGTGGGGAAGGGTGTTGTATTTGGGGGTTAGGGGCAGTCGGCGGTCAGCAGTTGGAGGCGGAGGCCGATGGCTGGCGGAGGAGAGAGAGGGGAGGGAGGTGTAGGAGGATTGGAGGGAGGTTGGGGAAGGTTGGAAAGGAGAAGAGAGGGGGGAGGGGGTTGTATTTGGGGGCTAGGGGCGGTTGGGGGGCGCGGTCTGTGGCAGCAGCCGGTGGTGGGGGTCGGCGGCAGGTGTTGGCTGCAAGGAGAGGGGAGAGAGAAAGGAGGGAGGTGGGGGATGGTTGGAGGGAGAAAGAGGAGAGGGGGGGGGGGGGGGGAAGAGGGTATTACGGGTATTTTTTATTTTTTAAGGGGGTTATATTAAGATCGTTTAATCTTGGTCATTCATTATGACGGACAGTCAAGATTTAATCCTCTTACACTCTCACCCTCTCATATAACATTGATAATTGACATCATATTCATTCCAACAAAAAGCAATTACATCAATAAGTCCTCATTACAACAACTCCAAAGTAAGCTAGCCAAACAATTAAATGATTACACCTATGAACTCCATTTTTTGTCAAGACATCACCGTGCGAGTTAGCTTCTTTCCCTTTGAATAGTAAAACATGTTTCTTTATTTACCTTTTAATCTGATGGGTTGTAATTGTGTTATTTGTTGTCGGTCCTTCGTGTGGCATTATTCTATTTGTTGTCAATCGATTTATCATATAAAGCATTCTTTTTCCCAGTGGACTTTGGTGATGAATGCCACAGTCGGGTTTGCTTTGTTGTTGCGATTCATTGGAGGTTTGATTAAGAATACTTGACTCCTTCCTACAGACGCATTTAAGTATGCGGAGAGCAAGTACCATCCATATCCCTGTATCGATGAGTATCATTTTATTTCCTTCCTGTATCAGTGAGTACCATTTTAGTATTCGAAGATTTATCTTCAATTGTTGTGAATTGAAAATGAGAATTGTTGCCATTGATTGTACTAATTTTTTATTTATTGTTTTTCAATTGACAATTTGATTGGAACTCCGAATTTATGTTTAATTTCTTTGAAATTTGAAGCTTTTTTGTTGATGAATTTGAAGGCTGAAGACTAAAAGGGTGGTTATTGCTATCGACTGTAGTAATTTTCAATTTTTTATTATATATATATGGTTTGCTGCTATGAAATTGATTAGATTTCTGGATTAATATTTACTGCTGTTGTTGATTTATTTAATTACTTTTTTATTATTGGTCATTTAATATAATTAAAGTATGTTTTCATCACTGGTATTTTTTCTTCCTCTTATTCTACGAAATTTTTTTTTTGGGGGTCATTTTGAGATTGATATGAAATTGATTAAAATTTTTGTTCAAAACTTTTTTTGGGCAGATTAACATGTTAGTTCTTAAAATTCATTTAATATAGAATGTCAAGAGTTGTCTCTTTTTATTTTTTTGGTGTTGGCCAAAAATTTTTAATGTTAGTCATTTATTTTAATCTCTACTGTTATTTTAATTTTTATGCAAAGAGTTCATTTTAATTTTTGCTATTTTAATTTTGCAGGTGAAGGGTTTAGCTTTTTCTGACTATGCTTAGGGCCATTATTTGTAATGCTTATTTTTTGGGGCAGATTAACATGTTAGTTCTTAAAATTCATTTAAAATAAAATGTCCTGAGTTTATTTCTTTCTTTTTGGGTTTTCTTAGCCAAAAATTTTTAATGTTTGTTATTTATTTTAATCTCTACTACCTATCTATCTATCCTAAGCATTCCCACTTCTCACAAGCCTTCAAACCCATAATCCTAAATTCTTAGAATTCCGGCTCCATTTGTTTAGGGGGGGAAAACTATATTCTAGGAATTGTTTTTCCCCTTTTCCGTTGTTTGGCGCAAGATTGGTGATGGAAAAGGTTTTCCCAAGGAAACCTTTTCCTTCAAATGGAGGAAAATGACTTTCCTTTTAAAAGAAGGGAAGTCATTATTTCGAGTGATCTAGAAACTTGATTCCGACAATATATAAGTATTCTCATTAGATTTTTCTTGAAAAATGCTAACATGGCATATGATTTCGGACATGTTTAGGTAGTTTTTACACCAATATATGATGAAATTTTTATTGTAATTTTTTAAAAATATTGACATAACTTGTTAATATTATCGTAATTATGTATTATATTAGCACTTTTATATATGGTCAGATTTTTACAAAAATTCGTCAAATTTTAATGTAAGGTACCCGAGCGATAAAATATTCAACTTCAGGGTACGTCATTATATACATTTAAATGTCAGGATATGTAATAAATGCTCAAAACTCAGGATATCTTAGTTATAATTCTACAACCCCAAGGAGTCTAAATAATTTGAAATATATTGTATTGCTATTTATATTGTCCTATAACTTGGAATAAGATGATTCGTAAAGGATAATTTCTTAAAAACAAGCAAGGAATATCGAAATGTGAAAACATGTTTTTCGTTGAAACAAACAATGGAAAACCTCAACGGAAATAGCATTTTTCATGGAAAACCTTTTCCAAAGGAAAATATTTTCCGTGAAAAAGTACTTCCGTTGAAACAAACGAGGCCTCAATGTTGATTTAAAAACCGTTAAAAAAAGAAAAAAGAACTACTTCATTCCTTAACTACCCACTTCTTAAATTTAATACCCACCACCCCTATTTTTTAGCCATAATAGATTAAAAGGGTAAAATGACCCATTAAGTCCTAACTGTATGAAAAGGGAGACATTTGACAAGGAATAAAAAACAAATTTGCCAATTAAAAGGGTACAACTAAGTTTTTATGCACTCACGAGAAACAATGGAAAAGTAGTAAATAACTCGAACGCAATAAGCTAGTGAAGAAGAGAGAGAATGTAATGCCGCCTGGCTTTTGGTCAAACAAATTTTGAGATCATGTACCATGTTAACATAATACAAGTTATTAGGTAAAATCGATGAATTATTTTATACTTTGGTGTTTCTTTCTGTCACCAATCCTCTAACTTGACTTAAATTTTCTATAAGTTAATTTTTGACTTATCTTTTTGTTACTATATTACTCTTACTTATCCTACTTATGTTTCTTAAATAAAGTATTGCAAAAGTTCAAGTTGTTAGGTTGGATGCTTGAATTGGAATGGCCTTGCTTATTCCCGTGTGCAGGAGATTGCTCTTCATCTTTGGAGTGAATGAGGCCTTGAGTGCGTCCTCTTTCAGGGGGTTCTACATGTTTCGGTTTCGCTCTAAAGAGGAAGCCGGAGGTGATCTCTTGGATGGTTCTTGGTTCTTTAAGGGCATATGCATGTCCCTTCAACTCTGAAAGGAGGAGATTGTACTCAGGAAGGATTGTTTGATGGCCCTTGTGTGGGTTTGCATTTCAGGCTTACCTCTTACTCTTTGAAAGCCCCTTCGGATCAGTGTTGTTGCTAGCACTGTTGGTGTCGAGTTGTTCATGGATAAGGTCATGACTAATTGCACTAGGCTTGGTTATATTCCGGTCTGTATAGAGATTGACGCTAAGTGTCCTGTTCTAAAGGAGACTTAAATTGGTGTTGATGGAGTAAGGATAAAGCTTCACATATCATGTAAGGCCAAGCCGAAGTGTTGTATGAAATGCTTGGTCTTTGGCCACTCTTGTAGGGCCTCTGGTGCCCATGATGGCCCTACTATGGCTGCACCTGTGGTCAGGAGGAAGAAAAGCATAAAAATAGCACCAAAAAATAAAAAGGGTTTGTAGGCTACGGGTGGCCCCCTTGTGGCAGTGTCTTGGGTGGTGACTGCTCCATCGGCTGAGGGTGCTGTCGGGACTGCTGCGGTGGCGGATGGGGTTGTTGATGCCTCGGGACCCATGATCCTGGGTGGTGTTATGGCCACGAACTGAGGATGAGGAGGGCTTGTGACCCCCTACAGCTAGAGCTGGGCCACCGGTTGGTGGTGACCCAAGGCCCCCCGCAGCCCATGCTGGGCCCAGGGGCAAGTCTAGGCCTAATCTAGGCCCAGTGCATGGAGTAGCGCCCCTCCCCCAGACCCACTTTTGGGCCAAGTCTAGGTATTGGGCCCAACGGGGTTCGTGTATAAGCTCTTGTCTTAGGGCCTGACACGAGTGCCCCTTTGGGCCTCGCCAAGCCCAACTCGAGCTGGTTTCTTCCCAAGAGAACGCGCTTATCGTCCCTTGGCCCAAAACGATATGCAACCTCAGCCAACTCTGGCTGCGGCTATGGTTAGGTGGTTTGGTAGCCCGACCGTGGGTGTTGGAGGAGGGACCACCATGGTCCCCTCCACAAATTTGCCTCATTCTCAGTTGTGCCATGCCTAAGCCACTGGCGGGTCTCGTTCCGGCTCTTGTTCTACCGTTGGGACTTAGGTGAGTGTTGGTTCATGTGAGGATTTGGACCAATCCATTCTTCTTTATAAAAGTGAGGCAAGCCAGGATGCTCCTGTTGGATCATTGAACCTGTTACTTGTGATAAGAACCGTTTGGGGTAGACAATTCTTTGTGTGGTGTCGCCAAATCGGTTTGCTCCGTTTTCTGAAGAGCGTGCAGGTGAGACTTCTTCTTTTTATTATGTTTCACACCCTACTTCGCTTGGTCGTCATGCGATGCGCTCTATTATGGCTTGTGGTGGCCGAGGGGGCCGTGGGACACATTACTTGCCCACTTCTGATGACAGGTTGCTGCAATGTGAGGGGGTTTAATAAACCCAATACTATTCATGCTATTCGGGATTGGATTTCTTCTAGTCACCTTAGTTTGGTTGGCTTGGTTGAGACCAAGACAAACCCAATTGATATTGAGTCTGTTGTTGCTGTTGTCTTGAGGGGTGGCAGTTTACGTTCAGTGGGGTGCGGAACTCTTGATGTCGCATCATTGCACTTACCATGTTACGAGAGTGTAAGGTGGGGATCTCACCTATAGAGTTTTTGATCTTTGGGGGGATGTGGACTTTGCTGCTTTATTTATCAATGTCTTTAACAGGCTAGGGTCATGTCAAGAGCTTTGGAGGTATATTCGAGGAACCAACGTGGGTCTTTAGAAGGAGCCTTGTATTCTCCTTGGAGACTTTAATGTTATCCTCTATCCTAGTGACAGGTGTGGTGGTCAAGGCACATGGCCTGGCCACATGCATGACTTTCAAGACTATGTTTTTGAGTCTGAGCTTACTGTTCTACCATATATTGGGCTGAATTATACGTGGTCCAATAGTTAGGAAGGGGATGCTCTCATTATGTAGTGTCTTGATTGGTGCTTGGTGAGTGAGGTGGCTACGTGCTATTTCTGCCTCATCAGCTAAGTTCCTTCTGCGTGAGATCTTTTCTAACCATTGTCTGTTTGTAGTTAGCGGACTTGGAAAGCGTTGCACATCGCGGCTCCCTTTCAAGTTCTTTCACTTCTTGGCCAATCATGAGGAGTTTCTCCCTATGGTTGAGAGGGTATGGGAGTCTAGCATTGATGGCACGCCTATGTATCAGCCCACTCAGAAGATGAAGTGGCTGAAGAGTGAGTTGAAATCCCTCAATGCTAGACATTACAATCATATCTCGGCCAGAGTGGTGGCAGCGAGGTCCGCATAGGCTGCAGGCTAGAGGGCATTAAATGCTGATCATGAGTGTATGGTCCTTCGAGAGAAGTAGCGCCATTTATCTGGGGAGTATTTGTGGCTATGCAGGGATGAGAAGGCTTTTGACCATCAAAGTCTCATATCTAGTGGCTTTCCTTAGGGGATCAAGGTACCCATTTTTTCCATAAGTCTATCATCCATCGGCAAGCTAGGAGCTAGCTCTGGTCTATTGTTCGTCTGGATAGCATGATGACCTATGACGAGGGGGAGATTTCAAAGACCGGAGTCTCTTACTTTCAGGAGTTGTTAACTGAGCTGCGTGGGTCGCTTCTTGAGGATATTTTGGGTCTCTTCCGATTTCTTATGCTGAGGTGCGTGATGCTTTTTTCTCCATGGGTGATGACAGGGCCCCTGGTCTTGATACGTATACCTCCTTTTTCCTTTAGAGGGCATGGGATGTTGTGGGTTGTGATGCAGTATGGGCTGTCAATTCGTTCTTCTAGTCAAGGCGCATGCTAGGCGCCTTGAACACTACCCATATCAGTTTCATTCCAAAGGTGGAGAATCCCTCTACCCTTGCCAACTATCGTCCAATCTTCTGTGGCAATGTGATCTATAAGTGTATTACTAAGATAATTACAAACAGGTTAAAAGGGGTTATTCCCTTTATGATTGATGACTTGCAGTCTACCTTCGTTCTTAGGAGGAGGATCTCAGACAATATTTTGCTGGCTCAGGAGCTTATGCGCGACTATTTCCTTCTGTCGATGTCACCGCAATGTGCTCTGAAGGTTGATATTTGCAAGGCATTTGACACAGTGCATTGAGACTTGATTCTAACTGCTGTGTGTTATATGGGTATCCCAGAGGCTATGTGATGCTTACTTTGCGTATGTGTTAGCAAGTGCACTAGTCGTATCAAGTAATAAAGAAATGAGTAAAGTATCATCTTACGAGGATTGTTATTGAATGAGTATCAAGATTAGTAGCTTTGATGCTATTTGAATAACCGAAAGATTGAGGTGTTGATATGAAATAAAATAAACAAAAATGAAACAAATATGTTAACTGATTTTATGAAGTTTTTATGATTTAATAACATCCAAAGCATCCGATTTCACCCAGTTGCATCAATACGCCTTTCTATTCTCGTTATTCAAGTTGTTATTACTTGTTGATGGTTGAAAACCCTAATTTACTGAATATTCTCTCTCGAGCAACATTTAGCATACTCTTTTACATATTAACCCATCACTCTCGTGCATGAATTTAAATAAGAAAAGAGTTTCTAAAGCTCCATGATTTTCTCTTAAAAACAACACAAATCGCGTTAATCTCTCTCGAGCATTCGCTCAATTTGTGGTGCTTATTACCTTAACACTCATCATAAATCTCCTCTCGGACTCACTATGAATCATTATAGGCCTGAAATGGTGATCAATCATTTAAAACTCATGAAAAACAATGATAAACACTTCCACAATGCAATGACAAAACAATGAATACATTGAATTAGAAATAAGCATATATTACAGTTATGCTACATCGTAGCCTTGGAATACCAAAATTAGTTCATGATAAACTTAATATAAAGCAGAACTAACACAAAATGCATGAACATAGAACAAGAAAAAGCTAAAAAGGATTTAAAAATACAAAATTATAAACCAAACTTTCTTCCTTCTTCTTCTTCTTCCTTCACCTATTTTTCTACTTCTTTTTCCTACACTTTGTATGTGTTTTTGTTTGAATGAAGGATGGTCAAACACATCGTAGCCTTGCTTTGTTTTATGTATTTTCTTTGCTTTTCACTGCCAAACCTGCTATTTCAGATCAAAAGGATGGGGTTCATGCATAATACAATGACTTTGAGTCAAAAAAATGGATAAAAAAAAGTAGCCGCGCAAAGCAACTTGTAGCAAAAACTTGTTATTTTATGTAAAAACAAACGGCATTTAGGCGTAAAAATGAGGTGCTTTGCTAATTTTTTGTATTTGTTTGATGTATCTTGCTTTTACTTGTTAAAGTTAATGATAAAACCTAGTAAGATTTAGAATAAAATAAGAGTTTTTGCAAGAAAGTTGCAATATAGCTGAAAACGAGCAAAGCTGAGCAAAAGCGATAAAAATTTGATGTAAAATGGTTAAAAATGAATCAAAATGATAAAAATAATTATATACTAAATTAGACTTATCAAAATACCCCCAAACTTAAATCTTGATCGTCCTCGAGCAAGGCTAAACATTAAGGCGCAGGATCTCATGCTTTTTAAGAATTTTACCACAAGTCAAAGTAGGTACACTCCAAATTAGAGAGGAGTAACTGAGGCTCAAAGTTCAGGGTTCTAAAGGCGAAACCATCTTTCCCAAGGAAAAATCTGTCAATTACCTAGTTAATCGAATTCAAAAGTTAGCTAAGCAAGTTCAATTTATCCATTCTTTCTTATCTTAAGATATTCAAACCGAATAGGGGGCAAAATATATACCACTCATAACAAGACTTATCAAATATGCCCAAAACTAATTGTTTTTGCACCATTTTTTTTAGAGGAATTTATTTACTCAAGTCAATATAAGCATGTCTGCAGTGAGAATCAAGCTCCAACTCTTGGGCGATGACCCATAAGTAAGAGAAGCCACCACTGAGGTGCCTGTATTATAACCTCCTGAGTATATCTTCAGTGAGAATCAAGCTCCGACTCTAGAGTGATGACCCATAAGTAAGATAAGCCACCATTGAGACGCCCTCTTAACGGGTAACACATATCTTATTTATGTGGAATAGCGGTGCTAGAGAAGTTTTCCCTTTTTTTTTTTTTTTTCCTTCGGTGTTTGGTTCCTTGTTACCTTTTTTAAGTACCCCTTGTAGCGAGCCGTCAATGCGGCAACTCCCATTCCAGTTGGCTCAGTGTACCAGGTGTTGAAACACCTCTACGGATCTACTTGCTCGAGGTACCAAGGCACGAAACCATCACACCATAGCACATATCCAAATGATAGATGCTTTTAACAGGATAGTGGTGCTTAGTAATTCTCTCCCTTTATTATTTTTCTTTTATTTAGACTTAGGCATAACTTTTCAAAATCTATTATATAAATGACACTCTTTATGCAATCTATTCAAATTTGAGTATCTTTTAGTCAGAAAGAAAAGTAAAACAACCATGCTAACTAATGAAGTCAAATACCATAGTTTTATCAAAATAGTGCCTTAGATTAGATCATGTTTTGCAATTAGAACACAAAAATAATTGATTATCAGGTTATTCAAATCCAATTAAAGTAAACGAGCTAAAAAGAGAAGAAAAATTGCCTAAAAAGCATGATGATAAGTTCTTTCTTTCTTTCATTCTTTTTCATATGAAATTTTTTTGAAAGATTAATGATAAAAAGTGTGGAAAACAGACAATATTTTTATTGGCCAATACTATTTACATCCCCATACAAAGGCTCCGAACTCTAGAAGGCACTGAAACCGACTCGAAAACATAAAACATGAAAACTTTTCAAATAAACTTTGTCAAAAAAATATTATTTATTTATTTATTTATTTATTTATTTATTATTATTATTATTATTATTATTATTATTATTATTATTATTATTATTATTATTATTATTATTATTTACATTACTTTTCCCACCCCAAAACTTTATTTTTAAAAAGAACTAAAATGATAAATTGTATGAGAGATACGTCCCATGTTTGAGGATTGCTTTTTGATAGTACATGTGGACATCGTGCTACCCCAAACTTGATTCAAAATACCTGTTCAAACAAAACATACATAAACATGAGTCAAATAAAAATAATGAAACAAAAAAAAAAAAAAAACAAAAAAGATAAGTAAGGATAAACACTTGGGTTGCCTCCCAAGAAGCGCTTTAGTTATAGTCGTTAACTTGACTTTCTGAGTGGCTTATTCGGCATTGTTGAAATGAATGGAAGTTTTTTCAGGCCCGAGCTCTCCACCAGTGTAAGGTTTCAGTCTTTGTCCATTGACCTTAAAAGTACCCTTTTTCTCATCCTGAATCTCAACCGTGCCATATGGAAAGACACGAGTTACAATAAAGGGTCCTGACCATCGAGACCGCAACTTTCTTGGGAAAAGTCATAAGTGGGAGTCAAACAGTAGAAATTTTTGTCCCACTATGAACTCTTTGTTCAGAATGTGCTTGTCGTGCCATCTTTTGGTTCGGCCTTTGTAAATTCGAGCATTTTCATAACCCTCATTTCTGAACTCATCCATCTCGTTGATTTGTAGCAACCTCTTTTCGCCTGCGGCTGCTGAATTGAAGTTTAAGGTTTTTGTGGCCCAGTATGCTTTGTATTCCAATTCTACTAGTAAATGACATGCCTTGCCATAAACCAGTCGACATTGAGACATTCCAATACGTGTTTTGAATGCTATTCTATATGCCCAAAGTGCGTCATCTAACTCTTTTGACCAATCCTTTCTAGAGGCACTAATTGTTTTTTCAAGAATAACTTTCAATTCTCGGTTTGAAATTTTCACTTGTCCACTTGTTTGAGAATGGTATGGAGCACCCACATAGTGTGTAACTCCATACTTATACAATAAAGCTTTAAGTTAATGGTCACGAAAATGTTTTCTGCCATCGTTTACAATTGCTCTAGGAGTTCCAAATCGAGAAAAGATGTTTTTTCTAACATAGTTTACTACAACTCTAGCATCATTGGTCGGAAAAGCAGCTGCTTCGACCCTTTTTCACACATAATCTACACCAACCAAAATAAATCCGTTAGAAAATGATGAGGGGAAAGCACCCATGAAATCAATCCCCAAAACGTTAAATAATTCAACAACCAAAATGTTATTTAGGGGCATTTCATGCTTCTTGGAGATGTTACCTATCCTTTGACATCTATCACATTTACTAGAAAAATTAAAAGGATCTTTAAAGAGTGTAGGCCTATAAAACCCAGATTGTAAAACCTTAGCTGCAGTTTTTGTCCCACCATCATGGCCACCAGTTTCAAGAGAGTGACAGTGGTGCAGAATGTTCTCCATCTCTTCCTCAGGTACACATCTTCTGATAATCTGGTCTGCACAATGCTTATACAAGAATGGTTCTTCCCAGAAATAATGCTTTAAGTCAGCGAAGAACTTCTTCTTTTGTTGATAAGTCATGTCCTTAGGCAGTTCCTATGCAACCAGATAGTTAACAATGTCAGAGTACAATGGACAATTAGGATTCTCGCTTATCACCATAAGATCCTCATCCAGGAATTTTTCGTTGATAGAGGGACCTTCGTCCTCTCGTTCGAGACGTGTCAGGTGATCTGCCACAACATTTTCTGTAGCCTTTTTGTCCCGGATTTCTAAATTAAATACCAGAAGTAAGAGAATCCATCTAATTAGCCTCGGTTTTGCATCTTGTTTTGCAAAAAGGTATTTCAAAGCAGAATGGCTAGTGTAAACAATTACCTTTGAATTGAGCAGGTAGGAACAAAATTTATCAAATGCAAATACTGCAGCTAGTAATTCTTTTTTGGTAGTAGCATAGTTAATCTGTGCATTTGTCAAAGTTTTACTAGCATAGTAAATTACATAAAAATTTTTGTTCCTTCTTTGTCCTAGCACAGCCCCTACAGCATAATCACTAGCATCGCACATAAGTTCAAAGTGTAAAGTCCAGTCAGGTGGTACAATTATTGGTGTTGACACTAGTTTCTTCTTCAAGGTTTCAAAGGCATGCATGCAGTAACTATCAAAGTTAAAAGGGACATCTTTCATCAATAAATTGCAAAGAGGCTTAGCGAACTTAGAGAAGTCCTTAATAAACCTTCTGTAGAAACCTACATGTCGTAAGAAACTCCAAATGCCCTTGACATTGGTAGGGGGTTGTAATAGTTCTATCACTTCAGTTTTTGCTCTATCAACCTCAATTCCTCTTTTTGAAATCATATGCCCTAACACGATTCCTTCTTGTACCATAAAATGACATTTCTCCCAATTCAAGACAAGATTAGTGTTAGTGCATCTTTGCAAAACCTTAGAGAGGTTAGCTAAACAATCATCAAAAGAGGTTCCAAAGACTGAAAAATCATCCATAAACACATCTATGAAACTTTTTACCATATCACTAAAGATTGCCATCATACATCTTTGAAAAGTCGCAGGGGCATTACATAACCCAAAAGGCATTCTCCTATAAGAAAAGGTACCATAAAGAAAAGTGAAAGTGGTCTTTTACTGATCTTCCGGCGCTGTGGCAATTTGATTGTACCATGAATATCCATCCAGAAAACAGTAATACGAATGACCCCCCAGTTTTTCTAACATTTGATCAATGGATGGTAAAGGGAAGTGATCCTTTTGGGTGGCATCATTAAGTTTCTGATAATCTATGCAAACCCTCCACCTGGTGACAGTCCTAGTAGGGATGAGCTCATTATTTTCATTTTCTACTACAGTTACCCCCCCCCCCCCCCCTCTCTCTCTCGGAACTACTTGCACTAGGCTAACCCATGGTTATCAGATATGGGATAGATGATCTCAGGATCTAATAATTTGACAACTTCTTTTCTTACTACCTCTTTCATGGTAGGGTTCAACCGCCGCTGAGGTTGCACAGAGGGTTTGATGCTATCCTCCATGAGGATTTTGTGCATGCATATGGAAGGGCTAATTCCCTTAATATCGGAAAGGGTCCATCCGATTGTTGTTCTATGCTCTCTAAGAACCCGAAGCAACCTTTCCTATTCAATATTACTCGATGAGGCATTAATAATAACAGGACAAGTGTTAGAATTACCAAGATAGGCATATTTGAGATGTGGTGGCAATGGCTTGAGCTCTAAGTTCGGTGGTTCTTCTTCTTTTGTTCTCTGCTAAATTTCAATTGCTCGAATGTCTTCCACTCTTGTTCTGCAGTGCAAATCAAAAGGTTCGCAACTTTCCAGGTATTGGGCACATTCCCTTATTAACTCGTTTCCCATGTCTATGGTCCCTGACTTTGTTAGACACGCTTCAAGGGGTAACTTGGGGAATGTGTCCCTGAATGTCTCAGTGATCAACTCATCTAGAATATCAATCTCAAAACAAAAATCTATGTTAGAGGGAAATTGAATGGCATTAAAAACGTTGAATGTTACCTGTTCATCTTGTACCCTTAAGATCAGCTTTCCTTGTTGGACGTCTATCAGGGTTCTTCTTGTACCCTTAGGATCAGAATAAGAGGTATCTCACGATCCTCTTCCATATCAAGCACTATGAAGTCGTCTGGGAAGATGAATTTATCGACTTTTACAAGGACGTCTTCAATTACACCTTTAGGATACTTGATTGATCTGTTTGCAAGTTGGAGAGATGCAGTGGTAGGCTTCACTTCTCCTAAACCAAGCTTCTTGAAAACAGAGAGAGGAATTAAATTTATACTTGCACCTAAATCACACAAAACCTTATCAAAACTAATGGAACCAATGGTGCAAGGTATCGTGAAACTCCCTGGATCTTTTAGCTTGGGAGGCAACTTCTTTTGTATTATGGCACTGCATTCTTCAGTAAGTGCTACAATTTCGAACTCTCCCAATTTTCTTTTGTAAGATAGGATTTCTTTCATAAATTTGGCATATTTGGGCATCTGTTCTAACATGTCAGAAAAAGAGACATTAATGTGTAACTTTTTGAAAATTTCCAAAAATTTAGCAAATTGTTCGTCCGCTTTTGTCTTTTTCAAACGTTGAGGGAAGGGGACTTTTGGTTGGTAGGGTTGACGTTCAACCCTTTTTGGTTCATTTTCTTCTTGGACTTTTACCCCTTCCTCGTTTTCTAATTCTTGATTTGTATCAGTGGGCAGGTCAATTATGGGTTGTTCAATTGGCACATGTTATGATCCAAGAATCCGAGGCATGAACTCTTGGTGGCTGAGATGTTGTCCTACTGCCGTAGCTGTTGCTTTGGTCTGGTTTGGGTCTGTTAGCTGCTGTTGGCTGCTGCTGTATCTGGTGTGTGAGGCATGGTGGCTGTTGTGCAGCCATTTGGTGATCATTTGATATAGGAAAGTTGTGTTAGTTAGTTGGTATTGTAATTAGTAGTATAAGCTTTGGTTGTGTCATGTAATAAGTGAGTTTTAGTATAATCCCGCAGTAAGGTTCGGTGCTGGGTTAAGTTGGCCTTGGCGCCAAAATATCTTTGAGTTAGTTAGTGTTATGTTAGTTAGATATTCTTAGTTGATTTAGATATTTTCATTGCTTTAGATCCTATCTTGTAAGTAGTATAAACAGGAGGCTCTAGTTTGTAATCCATAACTTTTGATTAAGGAATTGATATCTTTTGATATTTCTCTCTACTTCGCATCTCTTTTCCCTTCTTTCTCATCTAAACTCTATATTCTTTTCTCATCTTGTACTCTCTCTATCCCAACCAAGGTTAAGGCTCAAGAAAAATCTTTGAAACCTTAACAATTGGTATCAGAGCCATGTTTGGCTTTCGAATCAAGCTCATATCCAAAAAAATTATAAAATCTGATTAATTGTGTTGCAATTAATCACCAAAAAAAGGTTTGATACTGATTTAGTTCAGATTTCGTGATCAAAATTCAAATCTGAATTTTGAAATTATTTTTTGGCGGTTACTGCACTAGTGATCAGCAAGGCCTGGGAAGTTGCTTTCGGTTGGGAATTAAAGTGATCAAATTACATTGAAGAAAGTTCAATTGATTAGTTTTTGTTGAGTACAATCAACATTTAAGCTGATTCCGATTAGAAATTCAGTAGAATCGATCAAGCATTAGCTGTTGAATGTTAGTGCAGAAGCAAATATCAGTTGCTAAACTTGTTGCTGAGCTATGCTATTCTTGATCGATCATCCATCTGATTGGCTGAGGAAGAAGTTATAATTGAGCTACTTGATCCACATTATACTTGATCATCATCAAAATAGCAGAAATTATCTGAATTGAGGTGATTATAGATTTAACAATTCAGAAGTTGAGATTGAGGTAATGGTTTTCTGAACTTCAAGTTGCAGTTCATTGAGAATTCGTGTTTGTTGTTGGATTATGTCAAAATTGTGTTGCTAAGCATAGAAGTGGTGAGAATTCATCAGAATTCGCGGTGATTTTTGAGAACCATATGTTATTGAGTCGATATTTGCTTAGGAGGAAAAATTATCAGCGAAGGCGAAAACTGACAGTGGAAGGAGAAGCAAAAGTGTTGAAATCCGATTTTGTTCGTTAAGATCGCTTTGAGCATTGTGTTGAGGACTTGATTTTGAGTTAGAGTCGAGCTTAATTCAGAAGTGTAAGTCGAATTACTCAACTAAACGTTGGTGTTAGAAATTCGTTCGAAGTTAGGGTTTGTTTGCAACTTTGCAAGTTAGGAATTATAATCAGTGTCGATTATGGAACTGTTAGCAAGTGATTGTTTGTGCAAACGAAGGAGTAGAACTTCATTAAGCAATCGATTGTTGAAGAGTTGCGAAACGAGTTACACACTTCTGCGAGTTCGAACGAAGTTTTGTTGTTCATTCTCAATATGGCTGAGTTGACTGAGCAGTTGGAGAAGTTAATAAAACAGAGACAATGGAGACAAGAACGGATTCAAGCACGTGAAGAATGTATACAAGAATGGAGACAAGCATTTCAAGAATGGAGACAAGAATGTATGCAGCTAATGGAGAAGCGGCAATATTCAGCTCAACCAGTTGCTAACACTAGTTGTGATTGTGCTAGTGTTCTTGATGCAAATGAGTTTTCGGAGCTAGCAGAAAGCATTAGACAATGGAAGTTCCGTGTTGAGCGAAAAGAGAGAGGGGAATCTGTTGCCATTGGAGGTGAACTCGTCCCTGATAGTGCCAAAATTGATGAACATGAGTTAGAAGAACCTGAGTTTGAACTGGATGATCTTTATGAAGATTCCTTGCTTGAGTTAGAGTATCTTGCTGATGTTGAGGCACAATATGACATGCATCCGGAATGGGAATACGATTTCCATGTCAAAGGAATGTTAAAGAATGCCAAGAGTAAAGTGAAGAGAAATCATCTAAGTGAAGCATTGAAAGACTTTGGGGGTATAAAGAAGTTGACAAAGCCGAAATTGAATCGTGAGGTGGTGTGTTAGCCTAAGGAGCTTTTGAATTCTTAAGAACAGCATAGTGGACAACCTGTGGTTGCTTTAACTGAGTCCGATTCAGTTATGGGACATCGGGATGATCCACAAGAAGAAGCTAGACATCAAGAGCTAACTTAAGATCATGATTTTACCGATGTATATGTTGGAATATCACCAAATTGGTTAAGTACAGCTCCATGGCAAGCTTATATGCAGAATCAAAGTACTTTCGCTGCTGAGCAATGTTATTCTGTTGGGAATTCAATTGTTGCTACTGCAGTGTCATCAAATATAGATCAGGGTATGCCTAAGTTCACTTTTGGGCATGCTGGAGTGTTAACTCAGGACCAGAACAACATCAACTTGAATGCCTTGCAAGGTCTCTTGTGTTGGGAGAAGGTTTACGAACTTAGAGCAGCTGAAAAGCACTGTCGGCATGCCGATCAGCATGTTCGAAATGATCTATTCCTTTATGTGAGTGGAGTTGTGACTTATCCAAGCAAGAGTCCTTGTGCTAAGTTACCGCCAGATCCGGGAGAGGATTCTCAAGACTATATGAAGCTTAGCGGATTCAGATTTATGCTGGAACCGATTTCAGATCAGACCAAAATCAGTACATCATTTGAAGATCGGGACAAAATGCAACTGGAAGTTGCTGTTCTGGTGCCGAATCCGGGTGAGTTTTGGGTGATCTGCAGTGGGGTTTCGGAGTGGAAAAATCATATGCATAAGCTTCAATATCTTCTCAATGTGTGGATGAAAAAGGTCCATGCAACACCAAGGACAATTTTAGCTGAAATTGGAGCGCATATCAGCAGCAAAGTTTGGAGCAGAACATTTCAGAGATTGAAGAAGTTTATAGCTGTCCTGAGTCCCTTTGGTGTCTCCATTTGCTATACTTGTTACTCATGCTTGAGTTGGTAGACAAGGGAGCAAAGCTTGATCATTTGAGGTGCATTTGGTGGCTGGTCGAGCTTGTGTTCCAGGGAAGACTTGAGTACATATTGCAAATGGTGAGCTGCAACATTAGTCAGGTCGGTTGGAGTGTTTTAGAAGCTCAGGCAATAACGTTGGAACTTTGGCATTCAAGAATGGTTTATGAACTCCTAAATTGTGTGTTCTATGCAAGAGTTTGGGAAGAAGTGGCTAAAACTTTCAGATCTTGTAAGTTCACAATCAAGATTCAAGGGTTAGAGGCAAAGGCTACTGTAAATCTGAGAGAAATTCCAATTCTTTCATTAGCAACAGTAAATGAGATGCTCCAAGGAAATGTTATTGGTGTTATTATGATTATGGGAAGATGTAATAGCTTGTTCGCATCAATGAACTTCCATTTGGACATAAATCGTGCTGAAATTCTGGGTTCTGCAGCAAATTATGTGCAAGTGGGAAGCAATCAAGAATTTGTTGAGCATATTATGAGTTGGTTTAGTATGTGGATGTTCAAACAATACAAATTTTGGATAAGATACAAGATGAAAGAGTTGCAACTGTACTCTGATGGAATTACCTTGTGTTTTGCAACCATGGCCATGAGAAGTGGTTATTAGAGTTGCGTTTGGGAATATCTACAAGCAGATTTTGATGTTGGGTTCCTTTGGTTTGAGTTTGGAAGGCCTCCCGAGGTGTTAAAGGACTTCAAAGGCATTTTTGTGTGGTTAATGATGTACCCAATCAGTTGTGCAGCATTCTACAACCTGAAATTCAGAAGTTCTGATGCATATTGTGATTCTCAGCAGCAAGATGGACTTTCGAGATGTGTTAAGTGTAACAAGAGGAGTTGTGGATGTGTTGTTGATGTTTGGTTTGATCAGCGTAGACCACCAGAAGGTACAACACATCTATATGAGGATCTTGTGTAGGACAAGCATCACACTAAAGTATTCACTGTATTTCAGAAGTGGCTTGTTTCAGATACCTTCCAACTGCAGAAATTTCAGCGAGTATTCATTGCTTCAGCTATGTTTTCATATGGAATAAGTGTTATTCATTATTACAACTCTCTTCCATTCTTGTGGACAAGAATATTTTCAAGGGGAAGGGAATGTTATGATCCGAGAATCTGAGGCATGAACTCTTGGTGGCTGAGATGTTGTCCTACTGCCGTAGCTGCTGCTTTGGTCTGGTTTGGGTTTGTTAGCTGCTGTTGGCTGCTGCTGTATCTGGTGTGTGAGGCGTGGTGGCTGTTGTGCAGCCATTTGGTGATCATTTGATATAGGAAAGTTGTGTTAGTTAGTTGGTATTGTAATTAGTAGTATAAGCTTTGGTTGTGTCATGTAATAAGTGAGTTTTAGTATAATCCCGCAGTAAGGCTCGGTGCTGGGTTAAGTTGGCCTTGGCGCCAAAATATCTTTGAGTTAGTTGGTGTTATGTTAGTTGGATATTCTTAGTTGATTTAGATATTTTCATTGCTTCAGATCCTATCTTGTAAGTAGTATAAATAGGAGGCTCTAGTTTGTAATCCATAACTTTTGATGAAGGAATTGTATCTTTTGATATTTCTCTCTACTTCTCATCTCCTTTCCCTTCTTTCTCATCTAAACTCTATATTCTTTTCTCATCTCATACTCTCTCTATCCCAGCCAAGGTTAAGGCTCAAGAGAAATCTTTGAAACGTTAATAACATTGTTTGGTCTTCCTGAGTTGGTTCTTACAAAATTTTCCCACTTCGTAATTCTATTGCTTTTACTTGCTCTCGTAGGTTAATGACAGTGTTACTAAGTAAAGAACCTTGAGATCTTTCAGAAAAGTGATTTGAAATTTGTGCAATTTAGGTCTCAAGGTTTCTAATGGTCCCTTCCTGATTGCAAATCAAGGTTTCTTGATTTCGAAGAGTTGCTTCAGTATTTTGCATGAAATTTCTAGTATCTTGCATAAATTTACTAAACAATTCCTCAAGATCAGTTTTTCTTTCATGGGGCTGAAAAGGTTGTTTTTGTATCCCTAGATTATTCCACCAAAAATTTGGATGGTTTCTCCACCCGAGATTATATTTGTTGGAATAGGGATTATTTTTTTCGAAAATTTGAAACAAAATTGGCTTGTTTGTGGGCTAAAGGGGCGAAAGGATTTCCTGTTTGGCATTCTATGCTAGGATGATTCCCTGCACAAAATTTTCACGTTAGTACAGGAGAATTTATGGCATTCACGTTCATGTTCATCTGTTTTTGAAGCATTAAAACCTGGGCAGTTAACTTTGTCATTGCATCCAGCTCGTATATTCCTGCAGGTTTCTTTTGTTCATTTGCCCTAGCATAGTTATTGCTAGACATTACTTCTAACAATTCATATGCTTTATATGGGGTTTTGTGATTTAGGGATCGTCCGGCAGCCGCGTCTACCATCGTTTGAGTATTAGGTGCCAACCCATTGTAAAAAGTTTGGACTTGCATCCAAACTGGTAAACTATGATGTGGGCACCTTCTCAAAAGTTCTTTGTAACGTTCTGTATTGTATTGCACAAACGAGGTAATGTCATTCCTCATCTTAGCTGATTTGGCTGGTGGAAAATATTTAGCAAGAAATTTTTGAGCCAAATCATCCCAAGTGATGATAGTTCCTGCTGGTAGTGACATTAGCCATGCTTTGGCTTTGTCTCTTAGTGAGAAAGGAAATAGCCTTAAGCGAATGGCATCATCACTGACGCCATTATGCTTAAATGTATTGCATATCTCCAAGAAGTGAGCGATATGCAGGTTTGGGTCCTCACTAAGTAGACCGCCAAATTGGATAGTTTGTTGAATCATTTGTATAATAGGGAGTTTAATTTCGATATTGTTTGCTTGTATTGATGGACGTCGAATGCTGGAAGTGTACCCCCCAACAGTCGGTATAGCGTAATATTTTAAGGTCCTTTCATCCTCATTTCCAGCATTATTAGCCGTGGTTTCAGTTCTTTTTGTTTTCCTAATTAGTCGAAGAGTTTTTTCGATTTTAAGGTCGAAAGGAGTTATTTCTTTTTCAATTAAATTGTGCATACAAAGTAAAAATAAGCAACTAGAAAAATAAAGGTAAGGATAACAATTAAAAAAAGAAAGTTATAAAAGTACAACACAAAAATTTTAACAAAACACAAATTTTAAGGAAAAAGGGAAGGGTAGTAACCCTAATGTTTTTGAAAACTTAAAATTATCCAATTTAACTTTTAAAAATCATAACAAAGTGAACTTAATAGCAAAATAAAGATAAAAATAAAGACAAAATACAAGAAAAATAACAAAATAACACAAGACTAAAAAGAATTTATCTTAACCAATGAATCAAATGAAAAAATTTTTAAACTTAAATAAAATTTACAAATTATTAACAATTTCAAATTACCACCAAAACTAGTTGGTATCTATATCACTTAAATAGAGACAATTGTTAAGTATCAAGATGAATCTTGATCTTAACCTAGGAGAGAGAGTTAAGATGAGAGAAAGAAGGGAAGGAGATGAGGAAATAGAGATAAAATATCTAAAGATATTTCAATTTGATTATGAATGAATGAATGAGACTTACAACCAAACTAGCCACTTATAGCTATTACAAGATTAAGGAACTAACAATGAATCTAGACCACACAACTCAATACAACCGACCCAATACAACCGGACACTCAAATACAACTCAACTACCTTATTACAACTTCAACTCTCTTTCCCGCCAAAACACAATAATTCAATTACAAATCCAGGACATGACAATACTCCCTCCTTTAAAAGATTCTTGTCCCCAAGAATCAAAGAAAAGAGTTGAAGCTTGAAGACCGAGTGCCTCAATAGGAAACATGAGCTGAACATGAAGCAAATTTGCTGTAGAGCTGCTGCTACGAAATTTAGCAATTATGAACACATCCCTGCAGATCAGGAATTGAATTGTGCTGGATATATGTTTCAAATTTTACAGCTAACGAAAATCAGTAAGGACAAGCTCATTTGGAGAACAATTCTTCAGAACTAAACTAAACCGCTGATTTAAGAGGTTCACTGGTGCAAAACCAAGGTAAAATGCAGCAGCTGTTGATACTGCATTCAGCTCTTGGTATGCTCTAATGAAAGCTATCTGTTGTTAACCGATTCACAAGACCTCTCATGACCATAATAGCAACAATCGTAGTCTTATTCACCATCTGATATGCTGCTGTCAGTGAAGGAAAATAGGCCTGCCAAACACCTGCAGCAACTCTTGCACAATTCAGACTTCGGTTTGTAATTTCAAGATTGTGCTCCACCAAACCAGGTCTTCAACAGCCACAAGTGAGCTCCAAGGGAACAATGTCCTCACTTGTCTATCCAAAGCATTCCAACGGACAATGCTCAACCTACACCGCACAAATTCCATGTAGGATACAAGACATTCAACTCTTGTTTCACCCTTCTCAGCCTTACTGCAACTAATGAACTTGCTGCAGCTATATTGACACAAAAGACCATGTAACTCAAACTCCTACAACCACAGCTTATGGCCAAACACATCAGGTTTGGAGTTCCTGTCAACAATCTCAAGTATATGTGCCAATTGCATCAAATCATAACACCCATGGAACTGCTGATTAGATGTGAACCTTCCCAGGTCCATTTCTGTCCCGTTCTGTTCTCTTTGGCTGAAGTATAAGCAAATTTCAGCTGAAGTTGTTCTTGCTATCTTGTTTAATTCTTTAACTGAAGAATGTTGAAGACATTGGAGCTTTTGCATCAGCTTTCTACAATCAATATTAACGCAACAGCTTGCCAATTCAAGATTTAGTTCATGACTCACATTTTCAGCAAGAACTACTCTTCTTTCGCTCCAAGACTCAATTGTCATCAAATTCATCAATACTGGCCACATTTACGCACTGCAAGTACAAAACCAAGGCCTAAACCTTCTTCAACACATTCATACAGCAACACAATTTCGAGAGGTCTCCCCATGTCATACAAAACTAGGAGAATAGCCACTCTTCTACCTTTTCTTTGGACAAATTTAAGTTGTGGCCTGTTACTTAGCTTGAATACAATCAAGAAGTCAATTCCTTGTCCTAAAGTGAGCCACTGCATCAGTTTTCTTGGCTGCTGAAAACTAGAACACAATCTAGCAGCTTGATCATTACCATTCCGCACAAAAGCTCGTTGATTCAACCTTTTATAGTCATGATAATCCTCTCCCGGATCAGGAGGGAGTTGATCATAAGAGTTTTCAGCTTGAAGTACCTTTCTTTCAGCTCAAAATCCATGCCAAGCATCCAATCCACATCTTTTTGTTCATACCTCATGTGCTGATTCTGCATTCCCACATGCCATGGAGAAGTACTTCATATGTTTTGTAATGCATCTCTTGATAATTCAGCAGTAGCACCAAGGTTGTCAACAGATTTCTAGTTTTCTGCGGTAACAATACTCGAGTTGCTTGCTGATACTTCAGGAATCACATGTGATTGAGCAGAAACTGCTTTTACTGGCTTCAAAACAAGCTGTAAACCTATGTTACAGCCATACATGGATGCTATCTTACCCTTTCCAGGTTTTCCTGCAGGAACTAATTGCTCAAGAGATGAATTGGACTTGCTTCCAACTATAACAGGAGGTCTTATGTCCTGTTCGTGCGGGTCTTCACATTTTCTAGGTGGAAACTCAAACTTTTGTTCCACTTTTGGCAATGCTAATTTCTCTTGGACCTTGCTAAGCTCGATTCCAGCACTATCAACCTCATCAACTCGTGGTTCTTTTCTAGCCACATTCTTCCTCTTAATTTCAATTGTACTCAATCTTGGAATTGAGAAACACTTCTCAACTTTTGAATTGAGTTCTATCTTATTCCGGGAAGCGAGTTTAAACCTTTGCTTTCGAACACTTAAGACCTCTAAGACCACTTGCAATTTCTTTTATGCTTTATCTATTTGAAAACTGTAGTAAATGACTCCAGTACTAGCTTTCAACTCAAGCTTCACTGGTTGTGAAGTACGCAGCATCTAAAGGTCCTTGCCCTCTATTGATTCAACTTTATCTTCATTTAACTCGTATGTTCTACTCACTTCTACATTAGGAATGAGGAAACGAACACTTAAACCACAACAATGATCAAAGATGTTTATTCCTTGCCTTAACTCAATGGCATAAGCAGCTTTGTGCTCTTGTAGAAAAGGTCACTCGATCTACAACCTCTAGGGCAGAAGTTGAAACAATTACAATCTTTTCAACATGTCCACAAGGGTCAAACACTTGATGAAGAATGTCTTTATTGATCACGTAATGAACATTGTGAACCTTTACTTCGATCGTAGACTCATCGAAGTTCTGTATTTCAAGGTCATCCTTTGCTAGTCTCGGCCACAACTCATCAATCTTGCGATATAAGCTTTCAAACAATTCAGCCATTTGCTCATGTTTAACATATTGCACCTCACCAGCCATAATAGCAAGTAATACAGTGCTTCAAAATGAATCGCAGAAGGTTTAGATAGGCAATGCAGTTCTAAATTGCAGAAAAAAGAAGATTTCTTACAAATCACCGCACAATAGATTGCTTAATCACAATCTACTCTTCTATTTGTGTATATCTCAAGTGGTTTTCGATTCAAAAGTCACAGATAAGGACAAACCCTGACTTCGAAGAACTTCGTTCAAACCCTTACTCGACACAAAGGGATGAATTTAGGCTTAAATCTGAATTAATTTCAAACCTTAACAGCAATTACAACTTCAACACACTATACTTGTAACAACTTCAAGCAGAGCAATCAGATTTAACGAATTCTTTTCACAGTTTGTGGTTAATTCCAACTCTTCACAATTTCAACCCAATTTCAGATATTTCTTATGGAATTCATTTAATTCCTAGCACAGTTATGCTTATCCACACACGTCCATCAATATTCAACACAAGAATCAGATTGTTGTTCAAAATATAACTCGAAGTTCAGGCAATACCTTTCTATAGCAACAGAATGTACAACAAGTACTACCTCAAATCTGACCACTTCAGCTTTGACAAGTAGACCTTTTGATGTTGATCAAGCACCAATTGGATCCAGCAACTATCTTCAATCTTCTTCACAGCAGCTCAATTGAATTATGATCAATAACACAACATTCAGCAATAACAACACCACAATATTTCAGACAGATTTGCTTGATCAATTTTACTTAATTCTCAATTAGCATTTGTTGTAAAGTGATTGTAAACCACAAATATTGATCAACAATATGTGTTTCTATGATTCTCCACCAGATTTAGCTAAATTCAATGCAAATCCCTGGCATAATGCGCAGATGAATACAATGACAGTACACCTTCAAGCTCTTCAATTCAGCATCTCTGAACTGACTTTGATCACCAAAAATCAAGCCTAAATCTATATCAATTCTTGTCTTTTTGATGATTGATCACAACTAGGATCAACGCCTGACACAACACAACTCAATTTAGTTTAATTGGGCTCAACTAAATCAATTGCCAAGCATCAAAAGTGAACGATGCAGTACCAATTGCACACAACCAGATTTTCTTTCTTTTTCTTTTTTCTCTTGAATTAGAGCTTGATCTGAAAGCGAATCAAGGCTCTGATACCAATTGTTAAGTATCAAGATGAATCTTGATCTTAACCTAGGAGAGACAGTTAAGATGAGAGAAAGAAGGGAAGGAGATGAAGAAATAGAAAGAAAATATCCAAGGATATTTCAATTTGCTTTTGAATGAATGAATGAGACTTACAACCAAACTAGCCATTTATAGCTATTACAAGATTAAGCAACTAACAATGAATCTAGACCACACAACTCAGTACAACCGACCCAATACAACCGGACACTCAAATACAACTCAACTACCTTATTACAACTTTAGTCATCTTTCCCGCCAAAACACAAGAATTCAATTACAAATCCGGGACATGTCAACAATCCCCGGCAACGGTGCCAAAAACTTGATGCTTACTTTGCGTATGCGTTAGCAAGTGCACTAGTCGTATCAAGTAATAAAGAAGTGAATAGAGTATCATCCCATAAGGATTGTTATTGAATGAGTACCAAGATTAGTAGCTTTGATGCTATAGGAATAACCGAAAGATTGAGATGTTGATATGAAATAAAATAAACTAAAAAGAAACAAATATGTTAACTAATTTTATGAAGTTTTTAGGATTTAATAATATCCAAGACATCTGATTTCACCCAATTGCATCAATACGCCTTTCTATTCTCGTTATTCAAGTTGTTATTACGTGTTGATGGTTGAAAACCCTAATTAACTAAATATTCTCTCTCGAGCAACATTCAGCATACTCTTTTACATATTAACCCATCACCCTCGTGCATGAATTTAAATAAGAAAAGAGTTTCTAAGGCTCTGTGATTTTCTCTTAAAACCACACAAATCACATTAATCTCTCTCGAGCATTCGCTCAATTTGTGGGGCTTATCACCTTAGCACTCATCATAAATCTCCTCTCGGACTCATTATGAATCATTATAGGCCTTAAATGGTGATCAAGCATTTAAAACTCATGAAAAAAAAAATATAAACACTTCAACAATGCAATGACAAAACAATGAATACGTTGAATTAGAAATAAGCGTATATTATAACTTAGGTCACATCCTAGCCTTGGAATAACAAAATTAGTCCATGATAAGCTTAATATAAAGCATAACTAACACAAAATTCATGAACTTAGAAGAAGAAAAGGCTAAAAAGGACTTAAAAATATAAAATTACAGACCTAACTTTCTTCCTTCTTCTTCTTCTTCCTTCACCTGTTTTTCTACTTCTTTTTCCTACACTTTGTATGTGTTTTTGTTTGAATGAAGGATGATCAAACACATCACAAACACCCCTTATTTATAGTGATTGAGGGGTGAATAAAGAATGTAAAAATTAACTTCAAACTTCATCCTCATTTGCCAATCTTGCCACCCCTTCTTCAACTTGCATAACTTACTTTATTTTATGTATTTTCTTTGCTTTTCACTGGCCAAACCTGCTATTTCAGATCAAGAGGATGGTTTTCATTCATAATGCAATGAATTTGAGTTTAAAAAATGAAAAAAGATTGCCGTACAAAGCAACTTGTGGCAAAAACTTGTTATTTTATGTAAAAAAACTGCATTAGGCGCAAAAATGAGGTGCTTTGCTAATTTTTTGTGTTTGTTTGATGTATCTTGCTTTTTCTTGTTAATGTTAATGATAAAATCTAGCAAGATTTAGCATAAAATAAGTGTTTTTGCAAGAAAGTAGCAATATAGTTGAAAACGAGTAAAGCCGAGCACAAGCGATAAAAATTTGATGTAAAATGGTTAAAAATGAATCAAAATGACAAAAATAATTATATACTAAATTAGACTTATCATTATGATTGGTTGGGTGCTGGAGTGTCTGATGCATCTTATATTTATGCATATTTTAATTGCTATTTAATTATTTTGTACCTATTTAATTATAGTTTTATGCTATTTTGACAATTTAAATGTTTATAGGGTCGAAGATTAAAATCTCGAAAATTGTCAAATTTGGTGCAAATAAGACAAATTCGATGGGTCAACAATTAAATAAAGTCAATCGAGATTCGGGACAAGAACGTATAAGCTCGGCCTGCTACCGACCCACAAGCCACCGTCACCACTCCAGACCTGCACCGTCATCATCGTCAGCACCTCCAGCCAAGCTTGTGACCTACGAGCACATGCATACTTGATCCAGATTGGCCCAGACCTGCACAACACCAGTCGCAGCCCACCACCAAACTCAACCTGCACAGGCCCATCAACACCCACCTTCAGCCCCGATTTGATACAACTTGATCAACAGCAGTATTTAAGCTGACATTTTGTACTCAGTTTCGGGGCTTTTCGTTCTGTATTTTTTTTTTCACCTCTGAATTCCCTCTCTCTCTCTGCTTTTCTATTTTAATTTTCTTTTTTTGTTAAAATGGGAACAAGAGTGACATTAGCGTAAAGACCAACATGAGTTCAGTCATCTCCTACTTCACTTGTTCATCCGCTATGGAGAGCGTGCTCTCTAGGGTTAGATGAACTCTTAGCCTTTACTTTTAATTTAGTTTAATTTGATTGTTTACAAGCATTGCTTGATTGAAATAAATACTTTGAAGTATTATGTTTTTATCGCTTATTTAATTAAGATGTTTATTGAATTTGTAACCTTTGATCGTTGATGTCGATATTTATAAATTAATTCTTTGTGCTTGTTGCCTTATGATTAATTAATCAAGCAATAGTACAACAACAACAACAACAAACCCAGTGCCTCGAAGGGTTCCCGCCTAAGCAGGGTCTGGGGGGGTAGATGTACGCAGCCTTCCCCATTCAGGGGGCTACCTTGAAGAGAGGCTGTTTCCGAGGACCCCCAACCTGAGAAAACAGGTCCGCCGTAAAGAGCAAGTGACTTGGCAGCAGGAGAGTAATAAATGAGTAGGGCACACACACGGCAAGCACAACAACAAACATACAAACATACAAACATAAAGCAAGGTACATCAGCATAAATCGAAGATGAGATAGAGATAGAGATAGAGCTAGAGATAGAGATAGGGATAGAGCTAAAGATGAAGATGAAGATAGAATAGTGATACGTCGGCAAGTGGTAGCGCCAGAAGCTAGTACACCACCTACGTGCGTCAGCAGGATGACGAGGCCTAGCGGTAGTAAGCTCGACTACCCTACTCCAACTGGAGGCTCTATTACCCCTATGCTAGCCCTCCATTGGGCCCTATCTACGGCCATCTCCACCCAAAGGTTTAGATGGGTGAGGTCTTATCGGATCGTCTCCATCCATTTCTTCTTTGGCCTGCCTCTTCCTCTTCTGCCTAGTGGAGTAAAGGGTTGTTCGCATCTCCTTACTGAAGCGTTGTTCGGTCTCCTTCTGACATGTCCAAATCACCTCAGACGTTGCTTTCTCAATTTATCTTCAATGGAGGCTATGCCTAATTTTCCTCTTATGACGTCGTTTCTGATCCTATCCTTCCTTGTGTGTCCGCACATCCACCTCAGCATTTGCATCTCCGCCACCTTCATCTTCTGTGTATGCTATAGTTTCATCGCCCTCCACTCCACGCCATACATCATGGTTGGTCTCACAACCGTCTTATAGTATCGACCCTTTAGCTTCAAGGGGAACTTTCTATCACAAAGTACAGCGGAGGCCATCCTCCACTTATGCCATCCCTCTTTAATCCGATAATTGACATCCTCGTCCAACTCGTTTTTGTGCTGTATCATGGACCCCAAGTACCTGAAGCTCTCCTTCTTCGATATGGCCTCAGAACCGATCTTGACATCTTCCCGGCTAGGCATGCAAGAGGGATCGAACTTGAGTTCCATGTGCTCGGCCTTAGCTCTGCTTAGTCGTAAACCCTTAGACTCTAGTACCCCTCTTAACCATTCCAACTTCCCATTTACCTCATCCCGCAACTCCCCCGCCAACACAATGTCATCTGCAAAAAGCATGCATCAAGGTATACATTCCTGGATGTGCCTAGTGAGCTCGTCCATATCAGGATGAACAAATAGGGGCTCAAAGCCGACCCTTGGTGTACCCCTATGGTAATCGGGAAAGCGTCTGTGTCCCCATCCATGGTGCGCACCATAGTCTGTTCCTCCTTGTACATGTCTCTAATAGCTCGGATGTAGGGCGCGAGGATGCCTTTCCTGTCCAAAACTCTCCAAAGGACCTCCCTTGGCACTCTATCATATGTCTTTTCAAAATCAATGAAAACCATATGAAGGTCCTTTGTCTCACCCTGTATTGCTCTATCGTCCGCCTTAGGATGTGGATGGCCTCTATTGTTGATCTCCCGGGCATAAATTCGAATTGGTTCTCGGACACCTCTGTCTGTT
Organism: Simmondsia chinensis; assembly: GCA_018398585.1. Classification (NCBI taxonomy): domain Eukaryota; kingdom Viridiplantae; phylum Streptophyta; class Magnoliopsida; order Caryophyllales; family Simmondsiaceae; genus Simmondsia; species Simmondsia chinensis. Next base: position 12,135,482 of record JAGTTD010000009.1, on the reverse strand, counting down.
GCCTTACCCTCCTCTCTATGACCCGTTCCTACAACCTCAGAGTGTGGCACATTAGTTTGATACCCAGATAGTTGGCGCATCTCTGAATGTCGCCTTTATTTTTATATATCGGAATCAATGTGCTCTTCCTCCATTCCTCAGGCATCTTCTCCCTCGGAAGGATTTGGTTAAATAGTTTAGTCAGCCAACTGACGCCCTTCTGTCCAAGGCATTTCCATACTTCTATGGGTATGCCATCTAGGCCAGCTGCTTTACCACTTCCCATGAGTTTCAGGGCTTCCTTGACTTCCTCGGTGCTAATTTTCCTACAATCACAGTGGTTCTATTGCTCTTCCAATGTTTGAAGATCACCTAAGGATATCTTTGTCCTCCTTGTTCGTTGAACAGCTCGTGGAAGTATGTTTTCCACCTAGCCTTAATTAGTTTCCTGTCCACGAGTACCTGTCCATCCTCCCCTCTTATGCATTGTACTCTATCCAAGTCCCTGGTCTTCCTTTCTCTTGCTTTGGCAATTCTATAAAAGTCCCTCGCACCCTCCTTGGTCTCCATTTTTTTGTAGAAATCCTCACAAGCTCTTGATTGTGCGCCTCTGACTGCTCTCTTTGCTTCTCTCCTGGCTTGCAGATACCGATGTTGCTTATCCTCATCTCTGTCATGATCCCACTCTTTGAAACAAACTTGTTTGGCCTTAATCCTCTCTTGGACCTCCTCGCACCACCACCATGACTCTCTGTTGCATGGTACTCTTCCCTTTGACGTGCCGAGAACTTCCCGTGCCAGTCCTCTGATCTTTTGGGCCAGTTGGTTCCACATCTAGTTTGCTTCTTCCTCGAAGTCACACCCGAGCTCAGCCTCCACTCTTTCCTTGTATACATCATACTTCTCTCCCTTTAAATCCCTCCAACTGGTATGCGTCTGCGCGGGTTTTTCGATTCTTTTGGTCCTCTTCTTTGCTTTTATATCCACCCACAGCACCCTATGTTGTGTAGACAGGTCTTCCCCTGGGGTCGCCTTGCAGTCCCTGCAATCTCTTTGCACCCTTTTCCTTAATAGTATGTAGTCAACCTATGTTCTTGTCCCACCGCTTTGGCACGTGATGATGTGCTGCTCACGCTTTCTTAAGAAGGTGTTGGCCACTGTTAGGTTGTATGTGACCGCGAAGTCTAGTAGGACTTTGCCCTCTGCATTCTTGGTTCCATAGTCGAATCCTCCATGGTATGAAGCATAACCGTCCTCCGTCGCGCCAACATGCCCATTGAAATCCCCGCCAATGATCACTTGTTCGGCTTGGGGTATGCCTTGCATCATTGTGTCTAAGTCCTCCCAGAATGTTGCCGTCTCATGCTCAATTAGTCCAATTTGGGGTGCGTAGGCACTGATTACATTCAATACATCACCATCTAGGACCATCTTAATACTTATGATTCTATCACCAGCCCTTGCTACTCTGACTACTTTATCCTTGAGGCTGCTATCCACAATTATCCCTACTCCATTCCTACCTCTCACCTTGCCCACATACCATAGTTTATGCCCCAGCACATCCCTGGCTTTCGTGCCAACCCATTTGGTCTCTTGCAGGTAAAGGATGTTGATCTTACTCTTCATCATCATTTGGGCCACCTTGAAACTCTTCTTCGTTAGTGTCCCGACATTTAGTGTCCCTGGTCTCTAATTCCCTATCCCCTTTTGCCTCGCCCTCCTCCTCCCCAACCCCTTTGAAGATGGCCTCACTCTCTGAACTAGCACTATCGCGGGTGGGTGAACAACATAGACACGAAGCTTATTATAGCATAAACGCACAAAAGTACCACCTCAGTCAATAATATAACACTATTCAAATAATGAAAGGACAGAGAATCAGTAGGAAATACCGAGCAATGGTAAATTAAAACACTGCCCTACTGCAATACATGATAGATCAAACTTGGGGCTGGTGCGTTGTTGATACTCTGACCCGGCTAATACTTACCTAGGCCCGCTCTTGGTTGCCGGTTGCGAGCTGCCATCTTGGGAGTGGGGTCGGTGGTGGTGGTGGTGGTGGTGGTGGTGAGTCGGGAGGAGTGTGGTGCGGTGGTGGTGGTGGGGCGAGGTGAGGTGCGATGGCCTAGATTGGGGTGGGGTGTGTGTAGCAGTGGTGGTGGTGGTGGTGCCGATGTGTGGGGGAGGACGATGGTGGTGCGGTGGGTGTGGTAGAGAGGTGGGGTGGTCTGGGGATGGGGGTGGGGTGTGTTGGAGCGCTGGGGTTGGGGGGTGGGGGTGTGCGAACAGGTGGTGGGGCGGTTCGTGGGTTGGTGGGGTGCTGTGGTGTAGCGTTGGGCTGGTGGCAAGGCGGCGAAGGCCGGTGGTGGAGGCCGGTGGTGGTGACTCAGGGTTGGAGGACCAGGGTAGGCGTCAGGGAGGAGAGAGAGTGAAGGAGCGGGGGTAGGGGGTGGGATAGCGAAGTGTGTCGCCAGCGGTTGGGTGTCACCGTCTAGTTCGTCGCCGGCGTGGTGGTGGGCAGCGTTAGTCGGTGAGGTGGCCAACGTGACGTGACGTGACGGCGACGGTCAACAGTTGCAGCAGGGGGCCGTTGATTGTTGCAGATGAGAGAGAGAAGAGAGAGAGAGAGAGGAGAGAGTATAATCAAGCAATAATATTCACCGAATTGTTAATTTAATCTTATCTTCCCTATACTTTAGTTAGATAGGTTCAATAAGTGATAAATAACAATATATTAGGTTGAGTCCATTTTCCTTATGCTTTAGTTAGATAGGGTCAATATGCTATATTAACAGCATCACCTTAGTAGGTTGAAGCTTGTAGCCTAAGCCACTACTGTGTGACAATTAATAATCCCATTTTAAGGGTTAACGCAAGAATAATTGGCTAATAACGGATTCAAAACCCTAGGTTCCAATTACACACACTTTTCCCTTTAAAAGTAGATTGCCTTAGTTTAATAGTCATTTTCTAAATTAATTTCACAAAAATCTCTCAAATTCTCCTCAAATCAAATTAGGTTATAGAATAAATTCACGCACTCTTAGTCCCTGCAGTTTGGCACCCTCTCACTTTAAACTTCAATTTAGATGTGTTTAGTGGATAGGGTTTAATATTAAATTTTGAAAGATGTAGAAAAGTACATTAAGATTTTGTTGCTGGGGACTAGGCTGCGTTCGTGATTTTCTTTGATCCTTAACTTAGAATTTTTATGTTTTTTTAATTTCATTGTCTCTTTATTTAAAAAAATAAAATAAAATAATATTTTATTTACTTTTCTTCAAAAATGGTTATTTAATTTTTTATTTATTTTTCTTAAAGCATTATTTGTCTATTGATTTTCGTGCATTTGTAGATTTTATGATAGCTTATTATTAATTTTTTTCCTTTTGCTTTGCTAGTTTTCGTTTTCAATTTAACTTGCTTCTTGTGGTTGTTTATTCATGCACTATCATCGTTCTTTGTCACTTGACCTTACAAGATTGGACCTTGAAATAGAAAGGACCTTAAGAGACTTTAGAGCCCAACACCGAGCACAAACCGCAATGGCTAACGAACAGTAACCATGTCCACTTATGGAGAGTTTTACTCCCACCACATACACCAAACCTTTATGCAATAGGTTGCCACCTGTAGCCTATCAGTTCGAGCTTAAGCCACATACCTTACATATGCTTCTTTCATTCCATGGCTTAGGAAATGAGAACCCGTACACACACTTGGACAGTTTTATGGAGGTTTGCTCAACCTTTAGGATTCCTAACATTAGTGATGATGCTATACTACTTCTCCTTTTTCCTTTCTCTTTGAAGGATAAGGCTAAGTAATGGTTAGGCACCTTACCTAGTGGAATGATTAGTACTTAGACTCAAATGCAACTAGAATTTCTTAAGAAATTCTATCCCATTAGTAAGACGAACACTGCTAGGAGAGCCATTAACACCTTTGCCCAAATTTCAAGTGAAGAGTTTCATGAGAGATGGGATAGGTTTGGGGAGCTGCTGAGAGCTTGTCCACATCCTGCTATTCTTAAATGGCAATTGGTCAATAAATTTTATTATGGGTTGAATAAAAAGGGTCAACAAACTGTTGATGCCTTTTGTGGTGGTCAATTCCTTAGGAAATATGAGGATGAGGCGTGGGAACTTTTTGAACGTTTAAATTGGAATTCACAACAGAATGCTGCACATGCACGTTTAAATGCTGCTAGGTTAAATAGAGGAGGAGTGCAAGAAATTGCTTACACCTCTATCTTAGATAAAAAAAAGTAGACTCTCTTGCCTCTTCTGTGGTGCAGCTTACTTCCTTATTTAAGATGACATTGAGCCCCTTTACTATACCTAATGTGTCTGATGTTCAAAACATGCATAGTGCTTGTTCTTCATGTTTTAGTGTCTCTTATTCTACATTTGAGTGCTCCTCTGCTTCACCCTTTATTGAGTGTTCACAGGAATAGGTTAATGCAGCGCAAGGATTCTCAAGGAACGATCCGTACTATAACAAATAGAATTCGAGCTGGAGAAACCATCCAAACTTCTCCTGAAGGCAAAGAGGAGAAGGACAATTTGTGCCACAACAACTGAATCCATGACCTCAAGAATCTGGTATGTCAAGACCTCGCAGTTTCCAACCGCAAAGGTATGGTTCTAACTACTCTCAACCTTCTAATTTGAGCTCTAATTCAAACTTTGAAGAGAAGGTCTTGGGTGCGCTGAAAGGTTTAGAAGCTAATTTTCAACTCCTCCACTCCCATACACAATCGATCTCAAAGCAAACCTTGAAGAGAAGGTCTTGGGTGTGCTGAAAGGTTTAGAAGCTAATTTTCAACTCCTCCACTCCCATACACAATCGATCTCAAAGCTAAAAACCCAAATAGGTGAGCGAGCTAATGCTTTAAGTAGGAGAGATGAGGGAAGACTCCCTAGCAAAACCGTAGAGAACCTTAAGAACTGTGTAAGGCAAGACAACTATCCTCCTCATCAAGAACAAGCAAAGTCCATTACAATTTTGAGAAGTCGGAAGGAAGTTGACAATGGGGTGAGTGCTGAGAGTGAAGTATCCATGAGTGGTGAGGGAGAAGAGAAGGGCAAGGAAAGAGAGGAGATCGATGAGGTCACGCACCCTTCTCCCATTCTCATGACCTCTAATCTTCCTTCCTCATATGAACCTAGAATACCCTTCCCCCAGGCTTTAGTTGCACCACATCCAAATGAGAAGGAAAAGAAGTGGGAAGACATTTTGGAGACGTTTAGGCAAGTAAAGATAAACATCCCCCTTCTTGATGCGATCAAACAGATCCCGGCCTATGCGAAGTTCATTAAGGACTTACTGAATCGAAAGAGGCGATCTAGAGTTCATCTGCCTAAAAAAGTGTTTTTAGCCGAGCAAGTGAGCTCCATTTTTTAGTGTGAAACTCCGATTAAGTATAAAGACCCTGGTGTCCCCACCATCTCTTGTTCGCTTGGAGACTACCTGATCGATATAGCTTTACTAGACTTAGGAGCGAGTGTAAATATTATTCCTTACTATATTTTTTATACGAAATTAGGCCTAGGAGAGTTGCAACCCGTCATGGTGATTTTGTAGTTAGCAGATAGATAACCTAGAGTCCCCTGTGGTGAGCTTACTAATGTACTGGGGAAGGTAGACAAAGCCATGTTTCTTGCTGATTTTCTTGTGCTTGATATGGAACCTTCTAGTCATTTGAAAAACAAATCCCTGTCATTTTAGGTTGGCCTTTCTATAGATCTGGGGTACTGAATGCTAGTTTTGCAAACATGACTATTAGGTTTAATATTTTAAGGCTTCGTCGTTACCCACTAGTGAGAATGAGTCAGAGTGTTTCTGCATGGATATTGTTGATGATTTGGTAGACCAAACACTCCCCTCTATCCTAGTTAGTGACCCCCTGGATGAGAATGCAAAACCTTCTCAAGAGATGCGATGAAGGTTGAACCCGGACATGAAAGAAGTTTTGGGTTGGGAGAAGAATCATGTTATAGTTCAAGAAGGAATTGTACTAGGTTGTAGGTTGTCTAAGAAGGGCATTGAGTTTGATAAGGCTAAGATAGATTTGAAAGCTAACTCGCCCCCTCCCTGAAATGTGAAGCAATTTAGAGGCTTTCTAGGTCAAGCGGGTTTTGATAGAAGTTTCCTTAAGGACCTTGGTAAGTAGCTAGACCATTGACTAGTTTGCTATCTAAGGACATATATGTTGAGTTCGATAAGTCTTGGTTAGAAGCTTTTCAGAGGCTGCGGTCTATGCTTTTTGTTCCCCTAATTAGGCATCCACCTGACCACTCTCTCCCTCCTGAAATCATGTTTGCCACTTCTAATTTTGCTGTAGATGTTGTGTTAGGTGAGCTCATTGAAGTGGCTTCTTTGGTTGATGTTATTACTTGATTTTTGCTAGACCTATTGCACCTAGTTAAAGGCGTTAAACTTAACGCTACTAAAAGGCCGCCTAGGTTTGTTATTTCTTGTTTTTTGTTTAGTTTTTTTTTATTTAATTAGTTGCTTGTAGGCTTGTTTTCTCTCTTTTCAGGATTTTGTCTCATGTTGAAAGAGTCGTACATGTTCGTTCACACCCATTCATGATCATCGCCTGGTTAGGTTGTATTGCTCTATCTCACCTCTTTCTTGTGCTTTGATGCTTTATTTGTTGCATTGAGGACAATGCATGATTTAGGTGTTGGGGTGAAGCTCATTTGTATGTGCTCATTTTTTGTCAAAATTTTAACATTTTTGTGCATTATAACATTTTAGCCAAGTTTTTCTTTGATTAATGTGTATATTATGACGATTGTGGGATTAATTGTCTATTTCCTTCTCTCGATTCATGAGATTAAATGATTCTACTCAATACTTGTTAGTGAGTATTATTGATCATTGTTGATATTAATGAGTTCTACTCATGCCGCTCAAATATTCACTATGCACATGACTTTCTTGTTGTGGGAAATCTGAAAAATTTGAGTAAACAATCCTATATGTGTTGAGTTTTGCAGGCTTGCCCTCTTGGCTAATCCTAATCCTTGTCTCTTAATGATATGTAATGTACTTGTTGATCAATGTGGTGCGGATAAATCTGGGACAAACTGATATACTTTGATACCAATTTGTTAGGAAAATCTTGATGTGGAAGCGTAAACCCTAATCACTTGATTCGATTCAAATGATATGACTCACACAAACGAGAAGTAAACAAATATATGGAGAAAGAAAGAACAAACGAGAACACACAATATTTATGTGGAAACCCCTCTACATTTGAGAGGGGAGAAAACCACGGGCGGAGATGAAGATTTTTTATTTATACTGAACGGAAGAATTACAACGACACTTCCTTTGAACGAGATCTATGAAAGAATTGCAATCACTTTCTCTTAACTCTCGTAGCACTCAAAATCTGAATTGGAGGAATTACAAAATCACCTCTCTCCCTTTAATGATGGCGCCTCACTCTCGTTGATTGGATCACCCTTGACACAAACCCTACATCCTAATTTATAGGCGTAGGTCTGGGAAGACCCGATCGATCGGCCCTCTTACGGCCCAAAATCCCGAAAATTCTCTTAAATCACCCGATCGATTGGGCTTCCCTCCCGATCGATCGGTGACCTCACGGCAACCCCTAAACTTAAAATAAGTAATTTGAGACATAATCCTAACAAATGTGAATTGTGTTGTTGAGGTATTGTTATGCAACAGTCTAAAAATTGAATAGAAAAGAAAGAGGAAAAGAAAGAAAAAAAAATGGAAAGAAAGAAAGAAAGAAAAAAAAAAAAGCAAAAGAAAAAGAAGAAAGTGAAAATTGATGTATATTCATGATAAAGTTATTATTCTCTTGTGCTATATCGAAGTCAAATTATTGTAAAGTGGTCACTCATATACCACTTAAAATTCACTATGTGTGGGCATGTATTTGGTTGATTCAATAGTGTGAGTGCACAAAACCTTGGTATATTTGATTGGAAGTGAGAATTTGAGGAGATTCTATGGCATGGAATCCTATTCACTTTCACTTGTGCGCTTAAATTGCTTGAGTAGTTTCTATTAGTTGGTACATGGTTAATGAAATTCTATGACGAGTTTTGAAGTTCAATTATCTGAATTTATGGAATCGGAGAATTCTCTAAATGACTTAATCTTGTCCAGAATTGTAATTTAAGTGTTAATCTCGAAAAACTCGGTGAAGGTTGGGATAGTTGGTCACTTGAGTCTTTATATTTTTCGTGTGAGGGTGTTGATGTATCTCATATTTATGCATATTTTAATTGCTACTTTAATTTTTTTGCACTTGATTAATTATAGCTTTATATTTAATTTGACAATTTAAATGTTTATAGGTTCAAAAATTAAAATCTCAGAAATTGTCAAACTTTGTGCAAATAAGACAAATAGGTTCAAAAATTAAAATCTCAGAAATTGTCAAACTTTGTGCAAATAAGACAAATTCTATGCACAAACAATTGAATAAAGTCAATCGAGATTCGGGACAAGAACGTATAAGCTTGGCCTGCTGCTGACCCACAAGCCACCGTCACCACTCCAGATCTGCACCGTCATCATCGTCAGCACCTCCAGCCCAGCTCGCGACCTGCGGGCACACGCACACTTGATCCAGATTGGCCCAGAACTACACAGCACCAGTCACAGCCCATCACCAGACTTAACCCGCATAGGCGCATCATCACCCACCTTCGACCCAGATTTGATAGAACTTGATCAACAGCAGTATTTAAGCTGATATTTTGTACTCTATTTTGGTGGTTTTCGTTCTGTATTTTTTTCGCCATTGAATTCCTTCTCTCTCAGCTTTTCTATTTCAATTTTCTTTTTTACGTTAAAATTGGAACAAGAGCGAAATTAGAGCGAAGACCGATATTAGTTCATTCATCACCTCCTTCACCAATTCATCCTTGATAGAGAGCTAACTTGCTCCCTATAGTTAGATAAGCCTTTACTTTTGTTTATTTTAATTTAGATTAATTTGGTTTTTTACATGAATTGCTTGATTGAAATAAATATCTTGAAGTATTATGTATTTATCATTTATTCAATTGAGATAATTATAGAGTTTGTAACCTTTGATTGCTGATGTTGATATTTATAAATTATTTTTTTGTACTTGTAGCCTTAGGATTAAATAATCAAGCAATAGTATTCACCAAATTATTAATTTAAGCCTATCTTCCTTATAATTTATTTAGATAGGGTCAATACCTAATAATTAACAATATATTAGGTTGAGCCTATTTTCCTTATGTTTTAGTTCGATAGCGTTAATATATGATACTAGCAGCATCACCCTAGTATGCTAAAGCCTGTAGCCTAAACCACTACCTGTGTGACAATGAATAATCTCAATTTAAGAGTTAATGCAAGAATAATTGGCTAATGATGGATTCAAACCCTAGGTTCCAATTTCACACACTTTTTCCTTTAGAAGTAGATTGCCTTGGTTTAATAGTCCTTTTCTGGATTTATTTCACAAAAAGTCTCTCAAATTCTCCTCAAATCAATTTAGAATAAACTCACGCACTCTTAGTCCCTGTGATTCAATAGCTTCTCACCCTAAACTTCAATTTAGATATGTTTAGTAGGTACGGTTTAATATTAAATTTTAATAGACGTAGAAAAGCACATCTATGTCGTTCCATAGCCAGTTTTTCTGTTGCCATTAAGGGAAAGCTTCAGGGGTATTTTGGCACAAGTCGGGGTATTCGTTAGGGTTATGCTCTTTCCTCTTACTTGTTCATTATCGTCATAGAGGGTTTGCAAAGTCCGCTTTGTAGTGTCACTGCTGATCTGCGGTTTCGATTCCACCCACGGAGATATAGTACACGACTCACGCATCTTTGCTTTGCTAATAATCTGATGATTTTAAGTTGGGCAGATGAGTGCAGTGTCTCGGTTATTTGGGAGATGTTGGATTGATTTGCGGCACTTTCAAGGCTGTCCTCGAATGTGGCAAAGACTACCGTCTTCGTCACCGGGGTTAACTCCGAGTGTCAGCAGTCTATTCTGGATATTCTGGGGTTCAGATTGGGGCTGCGTCCGGTCAGCTATATAAGGTGCCGCTTGCCTCTTCGAGGCTTAGAGCCATTGAATATTGCAACTCAGAAATTACAAGTTCAAATTAAAGTTCTAAGCCTTAGATTGTTGTATTTGAAGCTGATATTACAGCCTCACATTGAAGTTAAGTTAGCAATTGGTCTTAGCCACAGCAAGTAAGAGATTAAGAGCTTTGGTTAAGCCAATTTTCATTTACAAGGGAAGACCTACTAATTTTCTTCTTCCTAAATCGAATAAAGTGGTTCGTGACAAGCTTTACATGCTCAAGAACAAGAAATTAAGGCAGCCTAAGTTGGTGACGTCATTGATAGATAAACTTGGGGCTTGTTCTTGGATTAAGAGGACAATGAAATTAGCAAGAAAGAGAAGGACTTCAGTGAGAATTGATACAAATTCAGTGAGAAGTTAAGCTGATGCTGCAACAGTGCCAGTAAACATAACGGAGAAGTGGGTTGATAATGTTCTAGTGCAAGGGAAATGCTCCAATTTAGCTGAAAATTGGATTAGATCATGTCTAATGGTAGACTCTATTGACGTCTTTTGATCCAAGACAGGGGAATTCAGTCATTAGTAATACAAATTCATTAAGACCTCAAGGTGTTGTTGTGACAGCAGCCCACAAATGTACAACAACAACACATTCAGTTACTCAGCCAATAGAAGCATCATTGCAGCATAAGAAATTGCTAGACCCGATCAAAGTGCAGGTCAATTGAGTGGTGCTGATGTGTATTCATCTAAGAACAACAAACAATAGGCCCCCTGATCTAGGGGAAATGGAGCAAACTGTTGAGTTTAACAGAGATGAATTCAGCGGTGCAGAGGTTTGTTTGAAAAATCTGTTGAGCAACATCATTCTTAGAGTAATAGGAGTGGAAGAATTAAGCTCAAAACAAGCTTCTAAGTGAAGAATAAGGAGAGGAAGGCCCAAAGGATAGGAGTTATGAGCAATCAAGGAAACGTTTTGTCCACAAATGCAAACTCAAGTCATTTGGGAAGTGTTTTGGAACTGAAATTTGTAATGAATCAGGGGCTGAAGTTGGAAGCTTATATTAGCTTATATTAGTTTACTTGGAAGCAAGAGACACTCTCCTAAAGTGCAAGCAAATGTGAGGCCTCCTAAGTTTGTCTTGAATGAGGCTCAATGTCACATAGAGGTTGGGAAAATTGATCAACGTGATAGTATAAACCAAAATGCTTGTCTTGGGGATCTAAAGGTGAGATCAGGAGCACTTTCAGCTGGTACAATGGAGCAGTTCAGCAAAGACCACATGTGCAGATCAATAATTATTCTACATTTGTTTGAAGATGTTAAGACACACATACCCAGATTTGTTCAAAAGGTTCTTAATATTTTAAAGACAGTTAAATGTCAAATTCCAGTCATGAAAATGAATTATTTCAGTGAATTTCCCAACATAAAATCAGATAATGGAAGCACAAGAGTGATTAGGCAATTGAAATTAAGATTAAGGACTGCGGAAGTTGGGCTTCCGCTGCTACATCTCTAGCTATACAAAACCATAGTAGGACTCCAAAAGGAATGGCAAGCTTTCAAGCTGCAATTCAGATTCAGGTATAAAAGTCATATTTCAGCCCAACATACTGCATCAACAAACTTTCTTCAACCGCAGAATTTCAGCTCTCTTCATCAGTGAGGGTTCATTAAATTGAGCTCCAATTTTCGCAACAATAAGGGGTTCTTCAAGTGAACACTCTCTTCTAAGATTCTTAAGGACAAGAATTTCTAAAGGGGAGAGTATTATCATGACTGGGATTTAAAGTTAAGTGCTTGGGAGTCATTGGGTGTAATAAAGTAGTTTAAGTTCTTAGTACTAGTTTAATTAGTACCTCATTTAGGGGAATTAGCTGTTAAGCTTTCAGGTCAATCTTAAAGTTAACCTAGTGGAAGAAGAGAGTTGGATGAGAGAGAGCATTGAAATCAAAATATATTTTGTATTTGACTGAATGAGGATTACACTTGAAACAAAGTTACTTATACTCAATCTAGATACATTGGATCAAAGCCAAACTAACCGACTTACTCAAATTAGCAGCCGCCAAAATAGACTTGATCTAAGCTTCTTTGGACTAGCAACCGGCTTAACTAACCACCAATGAACTTTGGCGCGAAAAGGCTTTACGACCTTATGCCAAGAATTACAACAAAATGCAACAACTACATAACCAAAATGAGCAACAAGCCTAATAGTAAGTATGAAATATGGTTCATAACAATCCCCTTCCCTTGAAAACATTCTTGACTCGAGAATGAAAGGTAGGAAATTGACTTCTCACGAATTGCAACTCTTCCCATGAAGCATCATCCTACTCCAGATTAGTCCAATGCACCAAGATCTTCTTGACTGATCTTCCAGAAGTGTGCTGCAACCTAGAATTCAAGATGACAGCTGGGCCCAACAGCAAAGCACCATTGGAACCTATTTTTGGAGGCAGAATTGCGCTTGCCTTGCATTTCTTAACCTGTTTCTTCAAAAGAGACACATGAAAAACCGGGTGAATGTAAGAGTTAGGAGGCAATTCCAACTTATAGCCCACTTTCCAGTCTTCTCAATTATCTTGTATGGCCCAAAGTATCTAGCACATAGCTTTACATTCTTTCTAACTGTCACTGAAGCTTGTCTGTGTGGTTGAAGTTTTAAATAAACCATATCTCGTATTTCATAAGCTTTGTCCGCATGCGTCTTATCTGCATAATACTTCATCCTTGCTTGAGCTTGATGAAGATTATCCTTCAAAAGTTGCACCGTCTCCTTTGTTGCATTAAATCAACCACTTCAAGGACTGATGTCACTAGCTTTTGCAATATCAAGGGTGAAGGAGGATAATAACCATATGAAGCCTTGAATGGTGGGGTGCCAATTGAAGCATGAGCGTGTGTATTATACCAGTACTTAGCCAAAGATAACCACCTTCTCCAAACCTTAGGATGACTAAATACCATGCTCTGAAGGTAGTGTTCTATATAATAATTCACTCTTTCTGTTTGGCCATCAGTCTGTGGATGGTAGGAAGAACTCAAAGCCAAAGTTGTGCCCATAAAGATGATCAATTCCCTCCAAAAATAACTGATGAATTGCTTGTCCAGATCAGATACTATGGATTGTGGTAATACATGAAACTTATAGATGTTATCTAGGAACACTCTTGAAAGCTTCTCTGCTATCATAGGTCTAGCCAATGCAACAAAGTGACTGAACTTGGTAAAGCGATCCACCACTACCCAAATAACTTCCCTGTCCTTTGATTTTGGCAAGCCTTTAATAAAATCCATGATTATGTTCTGCCAAGCACCATCTAGAATAGTAGAGGTTGGAGAAGTCCCTGATACCCGTGATCACCAGCCTTGGTTTGCTGACAAGTCTCACAAGCTTGCACAAATTCCTTCACTTCTTCATACCAGTCCAGCTGAAGTATGCTTTGAGCCTCTGATAAGTACCATCAATACCTGAGTGGCCTCTCCAAGCTGAATCATGGGAAGCATTGATGATTTGTTGTCTCAGACTAGTAGAGGATCCAATGTACAATTTCCCCTTCAGTCTGATGATTCCCTTGACAACAGATACTTCTGCCTCAAGAGCAATGTTGCCAGGGTCTGTTGATGCTAAAAGCAGTTATACACTCTTGTGCAAAATTGCCATTCTCATAGAACTTGTATACTTCCTTAATCCAGGCCGGAAGAATCGCTGATACAGCTCCATAATAACCTTTCTCATCGTCTTCCAATCTTAAAGATAAAGCATCAGCTACTTGGTTCTCTTTGCCCTTATACTAAATAGCATAATCAAGTCCTCGCATCTTCATCAAGCCTTTCTTCTAAATTCTCGTAACAATCCTCTGCTCAATCAGGTACTTCAAGCTTTGATGGTCTGTCCTAATGATAAAGCGACAGCCATCCAAGTATTGTCTCCACTTATCAACTGCTAGAAGGATTGCAAGATACTCCTTCTCATATGCGGATAACTCTTGGTTCTTAGGACTTAAGGCTTGGCTAAGGTAGGCTATTGGCCTTCCGTTCTAAGGCAATACAGCTCCAATGCCACTCCCACATGCATCTGTTTCTAAAACAAACTCCTCTTTAAAATCCGGCATTGCCAAAATAGGTGCTGCACGCATAGCTGCTTTCAAGGTTTCAAATGCCTCCTAAGCCTTATCAGACCACTTGAAAGCATCCTTCTTGAATAGGTCAGTTAGAGGTTTGGAAATTACTCCATAACCAGCTGCAAACTTTTTGTAGTAACCAGTTGATCCCAAGAATCCTCACAACCGCTTCAATGTAACAGTAATTGGCCATTCTTTCATTGCTTGAACTTTGAAAGGATCAGTACAAACCCCTCTATGTGCTCCTCAACTGGGGACCCTTCTGACATCCTCATGTTCAAGAGCTTCCTCATCAGCTCTTGCCTAGCTGCCCTATCTTGACCATCAAACATTTCCTTCAAATGTTTGATCATGTCAGCTGTTGTTTCCATCTCAAGCATCTGATGCTTGAGCACATTGGTCACAGAGGCCAAAATGTAGCATATGGCTAACTCATTAGCCTTGTTCCAGTGTTCATAACGCTTTTTAACGGCAACTGCAGAATTATTAGCGGGCACCGTAGGTCGAGCTTCATTGAGAACAAACTTATGACCCTCATGTACTAATACTATGTCCAGGTTCATTTTCCAGGTGAAGTAATTCGGTCCAGTTAAAGTATTATCTTTCAGAATTACATGAAGTGCACCAGTCGCAGCCATATCAAAAACATTGTAAATGCAAACAATCGTGTAACTATCTTATATGAGTCATGTATAATGCAGTGATATATATTCTTTCAATTTAGCATACATAATAAGTCAGATATCTACCAAACTGTACTATCATGCATACAATGATGACCTAAACACACCACTCCTTACTCCCCGGCAGCGAGGTCGCACGAAGCTAGTTCAGGTGAGAACTATTCTCAATTAACCTGTTTTCTTGTAACTCTTACTAAACATGATTAACTCACTACTTTACCTTAGTCTCTAACATGACACAACAGAGCTCCTCAGGGAGGCTAATGCATCACGCTAGTCTAGTGTAAACCATTACCTAAACCTCCATACAAATACACGAAATACTCCACAGCAGCGTGGTCGCATCGCTTCTTTGCACTTTGGTTTATCCTAAAGAAGTCTAACTCTGTAATCTGTAAACCGACATCCTCCGCAGGGAGATCTATCGATCTGCTATACTGCTAGAACGGTAATGGAGACCGTGAGGTTACAACAATTGAAAACTTGCACCCTCTTGATTTTTATAACTAGTGGTTTTTAATTAACTTGCATTTACAATTAGGATTATCTCATAATCCCCTTTAGAATCTCATTCTAAAATCCAATCAATAAAATTAATTAATTAATTTTAAACATTTAATTTAGATTATCACATAATCTCATTTTCAAAATCTAATTCTAAAATTAAATTAAATTAATTTTATTAATAGTGATTTTGTGCTTCGACTATCCCATAGTCTATTTTTCAGAATCTTATTCTAAAATAAAACAAGCTTAGACTATCCAATAGCCTAGTTTAGAATCTTATTCTAAAATTTAATTAAGAAAATTCAACTTTTATTTTAAAATTAAAGTTAACTTAGACTATCTTATAGTCAATTTCAGAATTTTATTCTAAAATAACTTCAAATAACTTTTATTTAAAATGCTTTGATTTATAATTTAAATTATCACATAATTTAATTTAGAATCTCACTCTAATAGAAAATTAATTAATAAAATAATTAATTAATAATTGTTATGCAAATCAGTAAATAAAAAAAATTATTTTATTTTGTTTTTTTTATTTTTTTTAAATTACCTGACACTGACAACCACGTCAGAATTTTTTTTTTAAATATATATTTTTTAACCTCATTAAATCAATTTTATCCGATTTTGTATAAAATAATTAAATCTAATCTCATTAGATCAACTTTATCCAAATTTATAAAAATAATTTAATCTGATCCTATTAGATCAATTTTGTCCGATTTCATAAACCATGAGTAAGAACGTAAATCTCATTATACGAACAATACAATCGCAAATTTGTGGGTTGTTCCGAATTAACGATTAATTCATTAACAATTTAAACAATTTAAATCGTTACTATAAATAACCTAGTTAACTATTAACTTAAGTTGATACTTTAAAACAATCTAATTAACAATTAATTACTTTAATGATTCAAACAATTTAAATCACAGATGCAAACAATCGTCTGAATTAAAAATTAATTCTTTATTGATTTAAACAATTTAAATCGAACCGTCAAATTAAACTAACTTTCCTTTTTAACAAAATCTCTATCTTATGAAATCGCAAATATATTTATTTCGATCTTATTTTACCTAGTCATGTATATTATGAATATAATCAGAGGCTGGCACTAATACCAATTATTGGGAAAAAGATATGAATTTTGTTGAAAAATAAACACTGATGCCGACTATTGGGTTCATAGTTCTCAACTCTGGTCAGAACAATAAGCACCTATTAGAGCACATAGAGTAGGAGACTCTTCTCTTTACCCAAGCCCCCGGTCGGAGAGTCACGCTTCATGACACCTCACGCGCGAGAGTTCCCGGGAATAGGTTTATCTCTATAAACCCTTTGTCCTAAGACCGGTTGTTAGGATGAATTTCAAAAATTCTCCTTAAAGTTTATGCAGCGGAACAGGTTTAGAATTCATAACTCTAAACCTTGGGTTGATTTAAAATTCTTAATTTTAAATCTACCGACTTAAATTCATAATTTAAATCAACAAATCTAAATTCTTAATTTAGATCTACAGGCCTTTTACTCTAATACATTTATAAAAATACATAAACTTAAACAGGTATAATAACGACTACTGTAAATAAATAGAAAAGCGAAAACTAAAAGAAGAAGGAAAGAAAAACATACCTGAATTTGGTCCAATAAAACAAAAATCAGAAAGATAATAATATTCTTCAAAATCGAGACCCTGAGACCTTCTACACAATGACCTCGAACTGCCTGGAGGGTGGGCTCCGAAACAATTTTAGAAACCCTAAAGAAATATTTTAACTCAAATGCCAAATCTCGCAATAAGCCCCTCTATTTATAGAAATATACCGGAGCAAAAAAATCTAATTACAATCGAAAAAGGATTCGTAGTTTAAGTCAAAACGCAGCGTATCATTACAAAAAAATCAAAAAACGTCGTTTCGTACCCAGGACAAATTGCGCCTCTTTGGTACTGAGAGTGACACGTGGCAACGTCTCATTAGCCAGCTCCCAAATGCACGGATTGCGCCTGGGGGAACCAGATCATTCCACGTGGCACCCTTTGATTGGTCCATCCGTGTAGGCACGGATCATGGGACCTGTGCAGTTCTTTTTCGTGATTTTTTTTTTTTTTTTTTTGGTTTTTACTTTGTTTCCCACATGTAAAAATACATCTTATGAATTTTAATTTTAAAATTATTTATTTTGTAATTTTAATATATATTCATCTTATGAATAATATTTGGCAAAATTAATTTACCTATCTTATGGATAAATAATTCATCTCATGAATTTTTTAATATTTTTTCAATGGCCATAAATACAGAGGCTTGCACAGGGACCTCTGGGACAATTTAAATCTAACTCCAAATGTGTTAAATTAAATCATCTCATGATATTAATTTAATTACCATTTAATGAGACTTAATTCCACTAAATAAATCTCACTGCACTCCAGACTTAAATTATTTATTCGATATCTCCCTAATAGACTGTATTGATGACAATAACTCCTTCACTAGATGTCCATGACAAAGGATAAATATAACCACTATCATTATCCTTCTCACAGCTTCTCCATTAGTTACCGACTCGCCCTTCACTGAATAATTCATTTATACTTGAACATATTCACAATATAATGCCAAATGTCAAACACTTAGAATACTTTGGCCAAAGTTTCCGAACCATTCAAATATTTGCGAATCAACTAAGGGGACATCTGTATCTCATAAGAGACTGTAGATTCCTTATTGAATACCTGATCCTTGTCACACTTCACGCCGCTATCTGGTGTACGTGGGATTTCAATCATTCGTTTAGACCTTGCTTATAGTACACCAAAGTAACTGACGCTCCATGCACAAGCCCAGAATACCCTCGGGATTTAGAGTTGTCGTTCAAACTGTTTAACGTTTGAATTACCCTTTTCCTTTATGATACAAGATCCGCAAGTTTACCCTCTATTCAGGGGAAAGGACTGTTTTTACCCTTAAGGACTTGGCAGGATTTAATTGCCAATGTAGAGAAGCGGCAGATAATCAATATCTCAAATTAAGGCTGTTCCCTAGCTCATTAATTAGGACGCTTTCTAGTGGTATATCAGCTTGCCCCCTAGTTCTGTTTACTATTGGAACAATATGGCCAGGAAATTCTAGGCCTAATTTCCGAGAATGGAATTAGGAACTTCCATTTTAGTCTTTGCCTGAATGAGACAGAAGCCAGACGAGTCAGTGGAAGACTATATTAACTGATTCAAGGGTGCAAGGCTAAAACTGCACTTTAGTCCTTCTTGAACCTGAGTACGAAAAGTTGGCCTTAAATGGCTTGGATATTGAATTCTGGAAAACATTCAAAGGCTCTAACTTTACGATGCTTCTTCAGCTAGCAGAATGTGTTGCTAGATACAACATTGGCTTTGCTAAATAATTCAAAGGACCTCCTATGGTTTATAATCCTTTGATCAAGAAGGATAATAAAGCTAGGAGGTCTTATCAATCGCAAGTCTTGAAAATTTTTTTTTTTTTATTTTATTTCTAGAGCCAATATAATATTTGATTGGCTTAAGTCAAATAACAAACTCAAGATTAGGGGTAAACACAGAAAACCTGGTCCCAATTCTAACAAGGGAAAGGTATACTATTAATGGCACGATTCATTGACCCATTCAACGAGAAACTGCGTGATCATTAGAAACATGGTTCAGAATGCCATAAAAGTAAGGGAATTGACCTTGCCGGGAGAAAGACAAATGGCCATCGATAAAGAACCCTTCTCTTATCTTGCCCGGGTCAATATAATTAAAGTAGTAAAGCCTTATCATTCTTATGATAGACAAACTTATGGCAGATATCTATGCAAGATGAATCCAAATAAAGATGATATGGTTATTCCAACACTTTATTTGACAACCTGCTCGAATTAGGAACACTGAGGTTCCCCCGAGCCATGTTGAGACTTCCAGAACATGACTGTAAGTGGCACATTAGCATTGAACACTTTACAGAAAATTGTGAAGCATTCAAAAGGTTCATAAAGAAGCAATTAAAGGAAGGTACAGTCTTCCTCTTTAAGGAAGAACAGTTAGCCATGGCAATTCTCACATATGACCATTGACAGATAGTCTTTGCTTCTAAGAAACACGCTTCAAGGAAACTCTTACACCTTACCCATGACCTATGTGGGGTTGTGGTCAAAAGCTGGCACCCGAGATGAAGACGTTGAACCGTTTTCCAAAGAAAAGGCTAGCTCTTCCAAAAAAGAAATCATCATCAGGGCTTTCTCAAGGCCCTCTGTCTAAGACTCAGGTCATCGTGAGGACAGGGAATCCGAAGAGGAATCCAAAGTACGCCTTACGGGATGTGGACACCATTTTAGCACCACAATAGTAAGGATATCAACCTTCTGGTGTTAGGTTCAGTAAAGTCTGGAGATGAAATCACCTCAATCAAGAGGTAGTTAGTCCTTTCAACCTTACTCGAACCTAGAAAAGGAGGCAGCTGCGTAAAAAGGCAGCTCAGTCAAGGATTGCACTTGATTTTTGCTTGGCCAGGTGCTCTTAAGAAGAAGCCAGGATCCAAAAGGGCAAGCAAACTGAGCATATGGTTCTAAATTATCCAATGGGGAAATCCAAATCTTGTGATACAAGAAAAAGGCCTGCTCATAAGAAGCACGAGAGATGGGCTAGTTCTTCATCATCTTAAGGGCGAGAATCCTAGTAAGATCAGCTTGTCAAGGACCCCCTAATAATGATATCTACTAAGGACGAGGAGGAATACTCTCCTCTCGGCATTAACTTAGTGGAACCTTTCGACCATGTCAACCCAACATGGTCTGACATCGAGAATTATTTCCATAAAGAAGATTTCCCTCAGCCTATAGAGGAATCTAAACCCCAGAGGTTGATCTCAAGGACCAGCCTCGAGAATAAGACAAGCTAACTACCGACAATACTCAACAACAGAATCAGAATACATAAGTGGTTGGAAGCCCTTAGAAGGAAGCAGACCAAGGAACCCAGATACAATTCGGGACACTTCCTAAATAGGTTCATGTTAGAACTACCTTACTCCTTCCCTTGAAGTTCATGGCAGCTGATGCCAAAGAAGGTCTTGAGGGTGATGTGATAACATCAAATGAGGAGCCTCAAATGGAGCTCATGGCTCAAGTAGCAACCACTAAAGGTCCACTCGACCCTTTTTCTTTTAAGGTTAATGCTGCAACATCCAAATTACCTGATGACACACCTAACATAATGAAGATTATGTTTGATGGACCTAATACCGCGAAAAAACACATCAAGCCCCTATACATTTAGATCAAATTTGATGGAATTCTAGTGAACAGGATTGTGGTG
This sequence comes from Simmondsia chinensis, assembly GCA_018398585.1. NCBI lineage: Eukaryota > Viridiplantae > Streptophyta > Magnoliopsida > Caryophyllales > Simmondsiaceae > Simmondsia > Simmondsia chinensis. Next base: position 12,114,770 of record JAGTTD010000009.1, on the reverse strand, counting down.
GATAATGGCATAGCCATCAGCATGTTACCTTCATATATGTTGGGGGTTATTGGTAAATCTTGAGAAGACTTAATCACTTCAGATGCGGCAATCTGTGGCTTTTCTGGAGCTACTACAAAATCCAAAAGAGTCATCCCGATTAACCTAGCCATTAGTAGATTAAGCAAGCCAACAACTTTCCTTATGGTGGAAACTACCATAAGCTATAATGCATTGCCTGGTAGACATTGGCTACATGCCAATTATTATATTCCATCTTTACTTCACTAGTTCCTAATCTTCTAGAACTATGACAAATATGAGGTTGTTATGGCAAATAATAGGCCATTCATGGCTTGCTCCAACAGCGTTCAAGCAACTCACTCCACAATCCGCCAAACAGCATGACACAATGGCCATCCTTAACATCCCACTGACTGAAGTTGAGGTTGATCAAGCGGATGTTGAGTCTGGAGACTCTGACTTTTGGGATACCTGAGAGCCCTTCTTGACGAAGGAGACTTCCAAGGCACTCTAGAAGCCCAATGCAGAGGAGCCAAGATCTCCCAGTAATGGCCCAAGAGGCCATTTCCTCAACATTCACAAGGCTTGTGGCCTAGCACGCTAAGGATCAACTTTGGACTGAGCATCCATTCAATGATTTTCAAGTCAATACAATGCAAAAAGTTAAAAAAAAAAAAAAGGAGCTAGAGCTCACCGACTTAGGAGTAGCACTAGCCAAAGTGGAGGTTTTAAGGGCTGAAGTCCAAGACCCCCTCCTCGAGGTTAATTTGGGTTCAACAGAAGACCCAAGACCTACTTATACAAGCACTGTGCTTTCTGAGGAGTAGAGAGAGTAGTACCAAACTTTGCTTCGCGGATTCAAGGACTGCTTCACTTAGGACCATCATGAAATGCCTAGCCTAGACAGAAAAGTGGTTGAGCATAGGCCTCCTATTAAGTCATGCTTGAGCCCCATCTTTCAGGCCCGAAGAAGGATGTCCCAAGAAGTCATTAATTTGGTCAAAGAAGAGATTGAGAGACTCTTAAAGGCCAAATTTATCACAACTACCAAGTATGTTGATGTTAGAAATGGTGTCCTAAAATCTTGATTTATTATGCTAATATTACTTTATTAATGAATAAAATTGAAGTTCCCGTCATTTCCTTGCTAAATTTGTGTAAGTGAGCATTTATACCGCATGTGATTTTCTTTTAAGTACTGTCCATGAGATGGATAGAGTCCTCATGTTACATTTTACATGTTTGTTCTAAGTGGATAATGAGAATAAGCCAAAAATAGACTTGGAACAAATGGTATGGAATGTTATTTGAATAACTTGTGGTTGATGATGATCATGGGCTACTTGTCTGATAAAACCATGACTTAACACTTTAGATGACTTGTCTTAGTCATGTGGATGGTAATCCAAAAGTGTTAAATTGGTGTGTTCAATAAGATTGATACACAGAGTTGGACCATGTGAGTTCCTTGTTTCTAGACTATTATCGGAAATAAGTAATTCATGTTGTATTATTTGAATGATGACTCTAAATCCTAAGAGTATTTTGGACTTACGCATGGAACGTTACTTACTTTGATGTACTATAAGTAAGATCTAGACAAATGAGTAAATTCACATGTACACTGAGTAGCGGCTTAAAGTATGACAAGGATCACGTATTCAAGAGGGAATCTGTAGTCTCTTATGAGATTCAGATGTCCCCTTAGTCGATTCGCAAGCATTTGAATAGTTTGGAATCTTTGGCCAAAATATTCCAAGTATTTGATATTTGGAATTTATAATATGATATGTTCAAGTATAAATAAATTATCCAGTGAAGGGCGAGTTGGTAATTAATGGAGAAGCTGTAAGAAAGATAATGGTAGTTATTATATTTATTCTTCGTCATGGACATCTAGTAGAGGGGCTGTTGTCATCAATATAGTGTATTTGGAAAATATCGAATAAATGGTTTAACTGTAGAGTGCAGTGCGATTTATTTAGTGGAATCAAGTCCGATTAAATGGTAATTAAATTATACTGTGAGATGGTTAATTTAACCCGTTTGGGGCGAGATTTCAATTATCCCCAACGTCCCTGCTCAAGCCGCTGTATTTATTTCCACCGAAAAAATAATAAAGAATTTATGAGACGAGTAAATTTAATTTTTCTAAGCAATATTCATGAGATGAATAAAAGTTGAAACTTATAAATAAATAAAAATTTGAAATTTAAATTTATAAGATGAATTTTTGCATGTTTAAAACAAAATTAAAAAAAAAAAAAAAGAAAAAAAAGGCTTTGCGCAGGGGTTGAACCACGTATATGCGTATCGACCAAACAGTGCTTCAGGCACGGACCAATAATCGTGTGCCCATGGCACGCAGTGACAAGCCAAAAGGACATGGCTTTGAAAGGTGAAACACCACATTTTGCTTTTGTTTTTAATTGATATGGTGTATTTTGTTTTGTGACCTGTGAATCCTACATCGTTTATTTTGTATTTCTTCACTGTAGTATACTATTATAAATAGAGGTACCTATTTCAAATGTTTGGCAATTAATTAGTTTAAAATTAAAGGTTTATGAAAGTATTGACTTTCGGAGAACTAGTGGGACAGAAAAATTTCTTTTGAAAACTTTCTTTGCTCAAGTTTAATATTTTTCGGAGACAAGTCTCAAGGAAGTTTGAGGTCATTGGGTAGAAGGCCATTGGGTCTCAATCTTCTCTGTTTTCTTAGAGTTTGTTATTATTCTTGGAGTTATTCATTTTGGTATTCTTATTTTGGAGCAATTACTTTCTTCTTTCCTTCCCTTTTAATTTTTGCTTTTTTATTTTTTTCAATTTTTTGCTATTATGTCTCTTTAAATTTATGCTATTGTTATGAATATATTAGAGTATAGCCTTGTAAATTTAAATTACGAAATTAAATCTATAGATTTAAAGTTAGGAATTTTAAATCAAACCTAGATTTAAAATTAAAAATTTTTAATTCTTCCTTTGCGTTAATTTAAATAAATGAGGAAAACTTTTTCAAATTCATCCCAACAATTGGTATTAGAGCAAAGGTATCGATCGAGATAACCTTATTCTCATAAACACTCGCACATGAGGTCTCATGAAGCATGACTCTCCGATCGAGGGCTTAGGTAGTGAGAAGAGTCTCCTACTCAGAGTGCTCTGATAGCTGCTCTTTATTGTGACCACAGTTGGAGAACTGTGAACCCAATAATTGGCCTCTAATTACATTGATAATATACAAAAATAGATAGAATAAGATCGAAACAAATAGACTTGTAATTTGATAAAATAGAGATTTTATTTAGAAGAATATATTATTTAAAGTGGCAATTTGAATTATTTAAATTGTTATAAATTAGTAGTTAATTAGATAGTCTAAAGTAATGATTTAAATTGTTTGAATAGTTCATGAATTAATAGTTAATTGGATTCTTTGAGGAAACGATTTAAATTGTTGAAATCGTTAATGAATCATTAGTTAATTTGAATTTCTCAATTCATGAAAATACATTCATATTATTTGCATGATTAGGTTGTGAATATTTAATCATGATTTGTGAACTCGGATAAAATTAATCAGATGAGACTAGATTCAATTAATTTTTACAGAATCAGATAAAGTTGATCCAATGAGATTAGATTCAATTATTTTTATATGAAATTTGATAAAGTTGATCTAATAAGATTAGATTCAATTATTTCTCACGAAATTGGATAAAATTGATTTAATGATATGAGATTCTATTTTTTTTAAATTAGTTATTTTAATTAAAAAAAATCTTCTCTGACACTGCGTTAGGCACTACCATCAGCCGACGTTAGCATTTTTAAAATAAATTTTTTTTTTGGGACGTGTAGACATCAGTATGATTTACATAATCATTAATCAATTTTTATTTATTAATTAATGTAATTTCGGAATGAGATTCTAAAATACATTATAAGATAATCTAAATTATTAGAGGGTACTATTTTAATTACAATCAATTATTATTAAATAACTTAATGTTAGAACGAGATTCTAAAATCAATTATGAGATAATCTACGTAACAAGACGGTGGTGTTCAAAATTAAAAAAAAATTAATTAATTAATTTTCTTAATGGTTTTTCATAATGATATTCTAAAGGGGATTATAAGAAAATCCAAGTTATAAATACAAGTTAATTAAAAACTACTAGTTTATAAAAATCAAGTGGGAGCGAGGTTCAATTGTTTATACCTTACGGTCTCTATTACTGGTCTAATAGTATAGTAGATCGATATACCTCATTGAGAAGGATGTTGGTTTGTATAGGGTGAGACTTCTATTAAGATAAGGCAAAGTGCAAAGAAGCGATGCGACAATGCTGCGGTAGAGTGTTACATGTATTTGTACGGAGGTTTAGATAATGGTATACACTTGACTAGCATGATACATTAGCCATCCAGAGGAGCTCTATTGTGTCATGTTAGAGACTTAGGTAAAATGGTGAGTTAATCATGTTTAGTAAGATTTACGAAAAAAACATGTTAATTGAGAATAGTTCTCACCTAAGTTAACTTCATACGACCCCGCTACCGGGGAGTAAAGAGTGGTGTGTTTGGGCCATCATGGCAATGCATGATAGTACATTTTTGTGAATACATGACTGATTGTGTTTGCTAAAATAAAAGAATAGATATCACTTCATTATACATGACTCTTGTTAGATTGTTACACAAATGTTTACATTTACAATATTTTGAAATGGAAATAGCTGGTGAATTTACTTGATTCTAATGCATAATGTACTAAATGGGCCAAGTTACATTGCCTAGAAAAACAAGCTAGACTTAGTTATCACTGACAAGGGACCTATTGGAAAGAGAGGAAAGGCCAAGTTTGCTAGTGTAGCAACCAGGTCTATGAATAAGTCAACATAAGGAATGTGTTTCTTTTGCAGGAAGACTGGCCACTAGAAGAGCAGCGGCACTAAGTACTTAGATTCTCTTCTTGCAAAGACTACTCAGCCATCTAGTGAATATATGTTGATATCTCACTTAGTTGAGTCATGCATAGTTGAGAGTCCATCAGGTTTCTGGTGCGTGGACACAGGTTCAACTGACCGTGTCTGTAATATGTTATAGGTGCTCAAGCTAACCAAAAGGGTGCATGATAGGAAGCTGTATCTATCAATTGGAGATGGTGCAAGAGTAGTGGTCCTAGGGATAGGAGATGTTAGCTTGGTATTTAGTGCTAGAGTTTTGATTTTAAATTATTGTTTATTTGTACATGCATTGCACATAAATTTGATTTCTATCTCTCCTTTGGTGGATAATGGTTATTCATTAAATTTCAGTTCTGAACTGTTTGTCATGAGAAATAAATTGTTTATTCACAAAGGTACAAGTGTGGACGGTCTATTCATGTTATTTCCTAATCAAAACTCTGGCATTTGCCTAAATGAATCTAACACAAGCTCATTTGTTCAATCTCTTAAAAGAAAAACACCCTGAAAGGGTCAATGTCTACACATGGTACCAACGTTTAGGTCATGTTAATTCGAACAAGATCCAAAGATGGGTAAGAGATGGTAGAACCTTTGGACTTGAAGTCATTACCAATCTGTGCATCTTGCATAGAAAGAATGATGATCATTTAAGAGTAAAGGCAACAGGGCGATGTATGTGGACCAATGAATGTTCAAGCAAGAGATGGGTATGAGTACTTCCATCATAATCACCGATAATTACTCAAGATATGGATATGTTTACCTAGTAAGACATAAGTTAGACTCTTTTGAATAGTTCAAAGAGTACAAAGCTGAACTTGAAAAGAAATTAGGTAAATAGGTTAAGTCTCTTTGATCAGATCTAGGCGGTGAATATATTTTGGATAAGATCTCAGCTTTCTGCTCTGGGTACACCACAGTAGAATAGTGTTGCGGAAAGAATGAATCGGACATTGTTAGAGATGATAATGTCCATGATGAGTCATGCTACTTTAACAATCTCTTTTTGGGGTTGTCCCAAAGGAACAAGGGTGGTGTTTTCTATAGTCCTTCCGATTAAAAGCTTTCTTGTAAAAGTAATTGCAAAATTTTTAAAGGAGGATTTTGTAGTAGACTATAAAAGCAAAAACAGAGTAGTGTTAGAGGAGATAAAAGAAAATGATGCTAATTCTGAACAACTAGACACAACTCAGGATACCGTGGATGCATTAAATGCGCCTATTGTTAAGGTTGAGAATGTTCTAAGTGCACGAGAGCCTAGGTGTACTGGAAGGATTGTCAGGGCACTTGACAAATTAATGGCGGGAGCCTTAATGGTTAACTGTGAAATTGAATTTGAACCTCTTAGCTACATTGACGTAATCAAAGGCAAAGATGCTAACTAGTGGGTCTTAGCAATAAAATCTAAGATAGGATTAATGTATTCCAATTAGGTCTGGGATGTTCTAGAGGTGGTGGTTGGAATTAATCCCATTGGTTGTAAATTGGTCTACAATAGGAAAAGAGGAGTGGACATGAGAGACCTTTAAAGCAAGGCTGGTTGATAACTATTTTACCCAAAAGGAAGGAATTCGTTATGCTGACACCTTCTCACTAGTAGCGATGCTAAAGTCCATAGGGATACTCCCATCCACTACATCTTATTATGAGATCTGGAAAATGGAAGTCAAAAACGGCCCTTTTCAATGGTCTTCTTGAAGAAAACATCTATATGGTTCAACCGGAGAGTTTCATTAGCAAAAATCGGGAGCATATGGCATGCAAATGGAAGGAGTACGTATGTGGACAGAAGCAAGCATCACGCTCATTTAATATTAGATTCAATAAAGCGATTAAGTCATATGGTTTTGAGCAATTGGTTGAAGAACTATGCATGTACAAATGACATCAAGAGAAAGTAGTGACTTTCTTAATATTGTATGTCAATGATATACTACTCATTAGGAATGATGTAGGGGTATTATCAGATATAAAGATTTAGTGAGCTGGTTCTAGTTGGCTATACAAATTTAAGGAGTGGGAAGAATGTTAGGTAGCATTGTATTGCTGACTTCACCATAGAGGCTAAATATGTTGTAGCTTCGAAAGCTACAAGGAGGGCATGTAGTCTCAGATAAAATAGTTGACTTTACTAAGACCTTGACTTAGTAGACCTTTGGTTCATACATAGAAGGGATGAGTACAAAGGTTGTAATAAATTGGATTTTGGAAAAGTGAGAGATTGTTAGGAATAGGGTCCTAAAATCAAGATTCATTCTATTAAAATTACTTTATTAATGAGTAAAATTGAAGTTCCCGTCATTTCTTTGTTAAATTTGTGTAAGCAAACTGCACGAGATTCTCTATTAAGTATCGTCCATAAGATGGACAGAGTCCTCAGATCACATTTTACATGTTTTTTCTAAGTGGATAATGACATGAAGCCATAGATAGACTTGGAACAAATGGTATGGAATGTTATTTGAATAAATCATGGTCGATGATGAGCTTGGGCTACTTGTCTGCTAAGACCATGACTTCACACTTCAGATAACTTGTCTTGGTCATGTGGATGGTGATCCAAAAGTGTTAGGCTGGTGTGTTTAATAAGATTAATACACTGAGTTGGACCATGTGATTTGCTTGTTTCTAGACCCCTACCAGAGATAAGTAATTCATATTGTATTGTTTGAACAATGGCTCCAAATCCTGATGGTGCACTATAAGTAAGGTCTAGACAAATGACTGGAATCCCATGTACACTAGGTAGCAGCGTGAAGTGTGACAAGGATTAGGTATTCAATAGGAAATCTACAGTCTCTTATGAGATACAAAAGTCCCCTGAACTGATTCGCAAGCTTTTGAATAGATCAGACTATTAATATGTTTAAATATAAATGAATTATTCAGTAAAGGGCGAGTCGTTAACTAACGGAGAAGCAGTGAAAAGGATAATGGTAGTAGTTATATTTATTTTTGTCATGGACATCTAGTGGAGGGGTTGTTGTCATCAATACAATCTATTTTGGAAATATCGAATAAATAGTTTAAGTCTCGAGTGCAGTGGAATTTATTTAGTGGAATTAAGTCCCATTAAATGGTAATTAAATTATATCATGAGATGGTTAATTTATCCCATTTGCAGCTAGATTTAAATTGTCCCCGAGGTCCCTATGAAAGCCTCTATAATTATTGCTATCGAAAAAATATTAAATTATTCATGAGATGAACACTTTTGAGATGAGTAAATTTAATTTTGCCAAGTATTATTCATGAGTTGAATAAAAGTCAAAAATTATAAAATAAAAAAATTATAAAAATTAAAATTCATAAGACAAATTTTTACATGTAGGAAGCAAAATAAAAAATAAAAAAACCGCTTTGTACAGAGGTCAATTCGCGTGCGCGAGGATCCGTGCCTGCGAACACGGACCATTCACCGCGTGCCACCTGGCGCATAGTAACAAGCCAAAAGGATGCTACTTTGACCAGGTGAAATGCCACGTCTTTCTTTTGTTGGAGTTTTTTTTTGTGATGTGCGAATTGCACATTGTTTATTTTGTATTTTTTTGCTTTGATATACTACTATAAATAGAGATATCTATTTCAAATGTTTGGTGATAAATTAGTTTAAAATTAAAATTTTTTAAAAGTATTAACTTTCGGAGACCTAGAAATTTTTCTATCCTCAAGTCCCATATTTTTCAGAGCCCACTCTCCGGGCAGTTTAAGTTCATTGGGTAGAAGGCTGCTCAGTGTCGATCTTCTCTATTTTCTCGGAGTTGGTTATTGTTCTTGGCGTTATTCATTCTGTTATTCTTATTTTTGATCCCAGTATTCTTCTTTCCTTCTCTTTTAGTTTTCATTTTTATATTTATTTACAATTTTTCTTATTAGGCTAGTTTAGTTTCATGTTATTGTTATGAATGTATTAGAACAGAGGCCTCTAGATTTAAATTAGGAATTTGAATATGTAGATTTAAAGTTAGGAATTTTAAATCAACCTTAGGCTTAAAATTAAGAATCTTAAACCCTTCTACTGCTTCAATTTAATTAAATTAGGGAAAATTTTTGAAATTTGTCCCAACAATTGGTGTCAGAGCAAAAGGATCTATATAGATAACCATAATCCTGGGAACTCTCACACATGAAGTGTCACGAAGCATGACTCTCCGTTCAGGGGCTTAGGTAGTGAGAAGAGTATCCTGCTCTGAGTGCTCTGATAGCTGCCCTTTGTGTGGCAACGATTGGAGAACTGTGAATCCAACAATTGGTATCAGAGAATTGTGAACCCAACAGTTGAGGGGCTGGAAAATGTTCTTCCTGTGATTAAAAAGAATGGAAACCTCATGGTTTGTACTGATTTTAGAGATCTGAATGTAGCCACCCAAAAGGAAATATTTCTGACGCCTTTTACTGATGTGCTTATTGACTCAGGCTCGAGGCATGGGTTTTGTCCTTTATGGATGGCTATTGTGGGTACTACCAAATTATGATTGCTTCAGAGGATACCACAAAATAGCATTCATGTGTCCTGGGTCAATAGGGACGTTTGAATGGATGGCTATGCCCTTTGGTTTGAAGAACACTGGAGCCACCTACCAAAGAGCTGTGAACATGATTTTTCATGACCTCATTGGCAAGATCATGGAAGTCTATATAGATGACATCATTGTCAAATCAAAATCCCAAGTCAAACACTTGGAGGACTTAAGGGGTGCATTCCTTAGAATAAGGTTCCATAGCCTTAATATGAATTCTTTAAAATGTGCTTTTAGCACACAAGATCGAAACTTTCTTGGTTCTCTGATGCACGAAAGGGGCATTGAGGTGGATATTAATGAGACTAAAGCCATCCAACAGGTTAAATTGCTTTCAAACAAAAAGGAGCTTCAACGCTCTCTTGGGCAGGTTAATTTCCTAAGCCGTTTTATCTCGAATGTCGTAGGGAAAACAAAGTCTTCTCTCTGCTGCCAACACTCAAGTCTGAAAAGGACTTCAAGTGAAAGAAGCCACATCAAGCACCATTCAATGCCATCAAGGAGTACTTGATTAGGCCGCCAGTACTTATTCCGCCAAAGCAAGGCAAGCCTTTGAAGATTTATGTCTCTACTTATAAGGTGTCTATTGGTTGTTTGTTTGTACATTATAATGTGCAAGGTTTTGAAAAGGATATGTTCTACCTTAGCCATTGCCTATATGAATGTGAAATAAAGAGTTCCTCAACTGAAAAAATGTGTCTATCATTATTTTATGCATCAACAAAATTGAGACATTGTTTCTTGGTGTTTACTATATGTGTGATTACCTAGACAAATGTCCTCAAGTACATGCTAGTTAGACCATTTCTAAGAGGAAGACTGAATAAGTGCAGCTTAGCTCTACTTTAGTTTGAGTTGGTTTATGTCTTACAAAAAGTCAGCAAAGGGACAAGCTTGAGTAAACTTTTTAGCTGACCACCTAAACCTCCACACTGGCTTAAATGATGAGCCAGAACAGCTTCTAGTTGTAGAACTGGTTCCCTGGAAACTGTTATTTGATGGTTTGAGGACCAATTCAAGTGATGGAGTTGGAATTTGTAATGGAATCCCTCGGTGGGATCCTCAATAAATTTGTTGTCACCTTGATAGGTCAATGTTCGAACAACACGGCAGAGTATGAGGCATCGATAATTGGCTGTTACCTTGGTAGATAGATGTTCGAACAACATGGTAGAGTATAAGGCATTGATAATTAGCCTTCAAATTCTTTTTTTTTTTTTTTTTTGGTAAGTCAGAGAAATATATAGATGAAATAATTATAGTAGAGCTACAAGGGCATACCTTAGGACACAGTCGAAGCCTACAATGATGAAACAACATCAGAACATAGTTACGACAAAGTCCATATAAGAAGCACAAAAGCATAACTAGGGGAACAAAGATGAACTAAGACTCAAAGCCGCATTGCCAAAGTAAGGAGGCGTAGCTCCTCTGAATGAAGGAGCAGTAAGCAAGTGGCTCCTGACCAAACCCATAACCTCCTCTCGCGCGGCTGCAACTGATCCGGACTGAGAACATTGCACCCAAAGGTTACACTTATATTAGATATCATACACGATCGCTAAGAGGTAGAGTCGAGCTATAATACTGCCAATCTCTAGGCCCCTGAGGTGCTGAGCAGGCCAAGTAACGAGATCGTCCCAAGGAAGGGTAGGCCAAGCAATAGATCTACTCGAAATGATGGAGCTCTAAACCGAGGCAAAAAAGGCATAAGTGAAGAAAAAGTTTTCATGAGTCTCATTAGCAAGGCCGAAGAGAACCTAAACACTCTGAACTCCTAGTGCTTTGAAGCACAAAAGTAGGTCCAGAGTCCAAAGCGGCTCTCGAGAAGAGATCCATATAAGAAAGGAGTGCCTTGGAATGTGCATCTAAAACCACAGAAGGTGATGAATTGTGTCCTTCTGTCTCCTGCTCTGCAACATCTCCTAAGTGGACCTAGTGGTGAATTTCCCCGAAGGTTCACCAAACCACTGGATGGAATCTACCACACCGGCCCGAGGACTGAAGATAATTGTGTCCAAGATGAGTCAAAGCTCCAAACAACCTTGTGGAAATCTCCACTGATCACCCTCAGTAATGGCTGAGACCCAAGAATCCCACAGAAGCCCAAAAGAGGTGATTAGTCGACTAGGGAAGTGTTCCAAAAGACGGCTGTGCAGCAGCCAATAATCAGTTTAGAGGGAAGTATTAAGGCCATCGCCTATAACGTGATAGATCGCAACAGAGCAGAGGTGATGGACTGACAGAATTTGACGCTAACACCATGAAGCTGAATGCATCGCCCGAATCATCCAGAAGCTCCTCCCTTGGAGGCAGTTCAGATGAACCCAGTGCAGCCAGGGCGAGAAAGGGTAAGAAAGAGGAAACAAAATGTGCTTCATAATCGAAGCCTGGTTCCACTTAGCGAGACGATGAAGTCCTAGACCTCCCTCCCGTTCAGGATAACGTAAATACCTCCAAGCTACCTTCTCTCCCCCCAGGGTCAGCAAAGAGCCTCGCTAAAGAAACATCGCTAATGTCGACTCAATCTTCCTGGTCATCATCTTCGGGAGCATGAAAACAGATGACCAGTAGACCCGAATAATAAAAAAAGCACAAATCAGAGAGCTGCAGGCGGCTAGCATATGACAGAGAACGAGAGGTCCATGGTCGAATACGGGCGAGGATGCAATCCAGAAGCAGCTTGCAGTCGACATACAGCAACCGAGAAATAATGAGTGGCACTCTCAGATACCGAACCAAGAACATCCCTCTGAGTGACAAAATCAACTCCTACCAAAAAAAATAGAACTGTTTGCTGCATTCGAGGAAAGCCCTGAAGTAACAGCAAAGCGATCTAAAGTGTCATGAACAACTGTGACATACTCAAATCACCCTGATAATAGATCATCAGTGAAGTAAAAGTGCATAAACCTAGGGCGACGGCAGCATTGATGATAACAAAACCATAGTTCATCGATAGCCTGGTGAAGTAAATCTCAGAGGCCCTCCATAGGGATAACGAACAGATAAAGGGAAAGTGGGTCACCCTGACGAACACCTTGACTGCAGTTGAAGAAACCCTCAAGTTCGCCATTGATGGTGACAGAAAAGTGGGCAGTGGAAAGGATCCAACCAACCGTGATCTCGGGAATCACCATACTCATCATACTAACTAGAATGAAATCCCAACGGACTGTGTCAAAAGCTTTGTAGATATCAACCTTCAACGCACAACAAGGCGAGACCTGAAGGTGATAATTGCGCATCAACTTCTATGTCAATAGGATTCTATCTGAAATCCAGCGGCCTCAGACAAAAGTGATTTGAGCATCATCATTCAGCCCAAGAAGGACACCCTTCAGCCTGTTTGCAAGGATCTTAGTGATGCATATATAGATCGCATTAAAACAAGATATAGGGCGAAAATCGCTAAAAGTGGAGGGAGTCTCAACTGTAGGTACGAGACAGATCTTAGTAGTGTTTAGGGTGCATAGCATGCACCCTGAAATGAAGAAGGATTGCACAGCCCAGATAACTACTCCACCCATCACTTCCCAAGGCCTCTTAAAAAAGAGGGAAGTGTAACCACAAGGCCCCGGGGCCTTTTTGTCTCCAATAGAAAAGAGAGCATCACGAACCACAATAGGAAAAATTTGGGAGATCAGCGGGTGACCTTGATCCTCAAAAATGCATTCCTCAAAGAGGTCTGAAACATCCCTAGTCAATGGACTGCTAGGCTCAGTTAACAACTCCTGGAAGAAAGTAACTTGTGGATGAGAGATCAACTGCGGATCATATGTCCTCACATCATCTGGGCCAGCAATCAATAAAATTCGGTTCTGGGCCTATCGATGAAGAACATACTGATGGAAGAACCAAGTACTCTGATCTCTAAGTGAAAGCCACTAAATGCGTGACTTCTGATGATAGAATGCCTCCTCATCCCGATATAAGTGTGAATACTCACGGAATAGGCAGCGCTTTTCTAGTCAAAGGGTAGGACTCTCATTGTTTTCATATAAAGCCCTTTGACCCATAACCCACGTATTGCGAGCCACCTTGTCTTTGGCCGAAATGTGGCTAAAATGGCAGGTGTTGAGGGCCTTCAAATTACTCTTCAGCAACTTCAGCTTCTAAGTGAGTTGATACATCGGTGTACCCATAACACATGCATCCCAGCCTCTACTAACTGTGGGAAGGAAGTCCTCGTGATCGGCCCAGAAGCCTTCAAATTTTTACAGAAACGTAAGTCGTCAATGTTATCATCAAGAAGGATTCACATTTGATAACTTGCCAAATAAATAGGGAATTTCAATGTTTGTGTGATACCTCAAATCGAGGCCTATCAGTAGCACAAAACCTATTTAGTAAATCCGAAGGCGTGCAATTTGAATATATCCCCAGGGAATAGAATAAGGCAGCCAATGACTTGGCTTAGTTGGCATATGGGTACAAATTGCCTAGAACTTGGTGTCGAGAAACCATGGCCATTAGACTAAGCTTCTGGATCATGACATTGGGTACACTAAGTTCTCTGCCCTCGTGAGTGAAGACACACAAGGTAGACACTTGGAGTACTACAAGGAAAATGAAAATGTCCTAAGTGAATGAAAGGATTGGTGGAAACCTTTGGTGGATTACTTCAAGAACCCTCAAGATTACATTATAGTCAGGAAGATGAAATTCAGAGCTCACAGACTCCATCTGAACGGTGAGTCTGCCGGGTTATATAAAAGTGATGCTAGTGGAGTGCTTCGTAAGTGCCTTGACTTGGACAAAGCAATGCTAGTAATGATAGGCGCCCATAAGGGTATATGTGGATCCCATTTAGCTGGCAACAAAATGCATTCGCTTATCAGGCATTACTGCTACTACTAACACTCAATGATAGATGATTGCACAAAGTATGCTATGGGATGCAGAGCTTGCAAAAGACATGGGCATGTTCAAAGAGTCCCTGCTAATGTGATGCATGTTATTGTCAAACCATGGCCATTTAGGGGTTGGGTAATGGACATCACAAGGGAGATTAAGCCTTTTTCTTGTAAACAACACTCTTATATTCTGGTGCTTACTGACTACTTCATAAAGTGGGTGGAAGCAAAACCATATAAGAATATCAATCAATAGGATGTGACTGAGTTCATCAAAGAGTACATCCTATGTAGGTTTGGTATCCTAGAAACCATCACTGTGGACTAGGCTAGAGTGTTTAACGGAGCTGAGGTTTAGGATTTTACCAAGAGTATCAACATAGAAATCTTGAACTTAACACCTCATTATGTTCAGGCTAATGGCCGGGCAGAGTCAACCAAAAAGATTTTGGGGGCTAGCATTGAAAAGATGACTGAGAAATATCCCAAGAAGTGGCAAGAGCTACTACTAGATGCCCTTTGGGTGTACAGAACCTCTAAATGAGATGCAACTGGGATAACTCCTTTTCATTTGACCTATGGCCATGATGATGTGCTCCCAATGGAAGTAAGAGTGCTGTCTATTAGACTAGCTCATCAAGGGAGGTTTTCTAAGCTTAAATATGAGCACTCCATAATGAATGAGCTTAGACAAAGTGAGGCTTGATGCTCTTCATAAGTTGGAAACTCAAAAGAAGAGGTTTGCCAAAGCCTACAACAAAAAGATCAAACCAGGACTTTTGACTTGATGGATCTTGTGTAGAAAGTGGTTTTACCCATTGGCCTGAAGGATTGAGTCTTTGGGAAATGGTCCCCAAATTGAGAGGGTCCTTTAGAGTTATAGATGTATTTAGAGGTAATGCCTATTTACTCTAAGACCTAAATGAAAGGACTAACCCAAGGGCTATCAAAGGTAGGTTCTTAAGGAAATATGTTCCATTAATATGGGATTCTAGTGAAGTAGTCCTTCAGTGTGGATTCCCATAGCTATGGGCTCATTTTCAATGCCAGTGTGTTGAGGATCAACCTCATGGTCCTTAAATTAAGGCCAAAAAAAAGGAAAAGAAAAGAACTACCAATCTAAGAGATGTGTTGAACAAAATACATATTTCACTAGATGTGGAAAGAGTACATGGCTTACATACAAAATAAAAATTACAAGTGAGTAACTTGTATAATGAAAATTCTTTTCAAGGACTAAAAATATCAAAGGAGTTGAGTCCTAATCTTCACTAAGCATTTCTCTATTGAAAACAGTTGGTTAATTGTCACTTAGTTCATGATCAAGTGAAAGAGCTTCTTCTTGAAGGGTTTGATTGTTCCTCTGAGCCTCCATAGTGGCCTTTTCGAGTCCTCCCACCATTAAACCTTGGAAGGTATGCTGGTGTCTCAACGAGAGTAACTCTTCATTAAGGTGACTTAGCTTCTCCTCTAAACGATCGATCTTGTCTTCCAGACTTCTAATCCCTTAGGCTTGATGGTCTTGGATCTTTCTTGCTGCTTGGAGCACTTCAAAAAATAGCTGCAGGCCACCTAGGTCAGCTGAATGCTCAAAAATTCTAATGGCATATTAGTAATGCCATTTTTCTTTGAGGGAGGATTGGGACATCTTGGTTCACCTTTAGGAATACCTCCTCAAAGACTTTGAGTTCTCTAGACATAGAGGGAGCAACCTTTGGATCTTCTTTCAGGGATCATACCAGGGGAACGGCCTCATGAAATGTTGCCCCCTCAGCTAGGGTTAAAACAGGGAGATATGAGATTTCTCTCAAGCATTGGAGTTTGGGGGATTCTTGGTCCAGTTGTTAGAAAGCCAATTTACCCCTTGCTCCAAACTTCTCTAAAGGAGAAGACATTTCCCCAGCCTTAGGGAAGGAACAGTTCTAGAAGAAGTAGCTTGCAAATGGTTAATAATAAAAGAGTTAGGCAATTGAAGGACAATCAAGGTTAAAAGAAATCCCTTGACCTCTGTTGCCTCTGTTTGAGGTGAAGAAGGGGCCTCTATTGGAATCATTTCCATGGGAGCTTCTAGACGTACACCCGTCATTAAAGTTTCAACAAGTGTCTTAACTGCTAGAACTGGTGTTGGCTTTTCACCTGCTAGTACACCTTCAACAACGCTTTCATGTTATAACCAAATATGGTTTAAAACATCAAGAATTAGAAAACTAGAGAGACCTTGACCTTTAACAATCTCTTCAGTTGAGATTAAGCCTCCTAAAAGTAGAAAGGGAGCTTGCACAAGACCTTGGCTCAAGATAACTAGGAAGGAAACACCTTCAGAGGGGTGACATGTGGTTGGCTCTATAGCTGAGGAAGCCATATCACCTTGTTCTTCAGTAGTTTAGCTTAATGACTCAGTATTCTCATGAGGCTCTGGTGTAGTCTCTCAAGAGAAAGAATTTGGTATCTCCACAATATGTGGAGATGGCTCGTCATTTGGCTGTAAAAGGCCATGTTAGAAGCTGCTTTAGCAAAGATAAATGAGAACACAAATTGAGAAAGGCTAATACCTCTTGTACAGGGAACTTAGCTCTTATTTTTCTTACTAATTGTAAGATGGATATCTCTTCTTCTTCTGGTGGAGCAAGGACAGTTGGAGGAACAACATCTTTGTAATGCTCCTTCTAGAGTAAGAACCTGATTCTGGGCTGACAAAGAGGTCCCTAGAGAGAATTTATCTAGCAACATTTGAGTAAAGCTCCTAATCCTAGCACTCCTGGGGGTTGCTTGGACAATTGCTGCAGAAAAGAAAAGAACAGAGACCAGTCTTTATTCCAACCACTTAAGAGGTTAAAGCATGCTTCAGTAGCATTTGGTTACTTGATTGTGCCTTTTGTAGGAGGGAATCCCTATAGCAACTTCCGAGTAAAGCTCCTAGTCTTAGCACTCCTGGGGTTGCCTGGATAGTTCCTGCAAAAAAGAAAAGAACAAAGACTAGTCCTTGTTCCAACCCCTAAAGAGATTAAAGCATGCTTTAGAAGTGTTTGCTTACTTGATCGTGCCTTCTGCAAGGTTAGCCCGATGCTTATTTGCTAGCTTATTCTTGAGCTGGGACCTGTAAGCTCAGACAAGGGCATAAAATATTGCTTTGCATCTCTGGCCTCCAAAGAGGATCAATAGGCTTTATACCAAGCTGAAAAACATGGCATGACACATGGAATATACCTATAAGCCATAGGATACCCATAAAGGGATCCAACATCCAGGTTCAGAGCATAAAGCTGTGGAAGTTTAGTAGGTTGACGGGAAGTCCTCTTGGCCCACAAGAGGTTCTTGGTCCTAAAAAGTATATCTTGGAAAATGCCAAATCGCCTGGCAAACAACCCAGACCTACATGTCTCCACACTAGAGTGAGTCTCGGGACAAAAGAGCAACTCTTGGATGCAAGAGATTCAGCTTCTAAAGAAACAAAAGAATCAAGGGGCAACTCTTCTCATCTAGAGACAAGACCCGATAGGGCTGCCATGTCCTATAAAATGATTCCTAGAAAGCTCTTAGGGAGGACAAAAGCTTTATAATAGGTATTCTAGTAACAAATTACTGCTTTACAATGGGAAAATCATACCTAAGGGCCGTGGTATAGAGCCATAGGGTATCGCTTGGTCAGAAATGTCCATCCTTTAAAGGGTGCTGCTTCCTTGGAAATGTGCATGTCTCCCCAAGAATGACCTGAAGAGATTGCATGAAGAAGAGTAGATTCGTTAGTATTTTGAAACAATCCGTCAAGTTTGGGAATGTAATGGCATGGGTCAAAGATTGGCCCCAGGGAACAAGATGGTAGGTTCGATGAAAAATCATCCTCTGACAACCAAGAAAGATCCTCCTTAATCATGTTGAGAACAATTGGACTTTGAAGAACATCAGAGACGATCAAAGAGTCAGATTGAAGAATGTGTGTCAATTGCTCAATGGAACTGTTCGCCTGAGGAGGTGGAGCAGAAATGGTGAATGAGATTTGTGCCATTGTTAAATCAGAAAGAAGAGAAGGATGAAGAACAAATTGAGTCAAGAATTCAGTGATTTAAGAACAAAGGTAAGAATTTTCAAAAACGCTTGATAACAATGAAGAGAGGGAACAAAGCAAGAAAGTGGGAATTTGAAACCCTAACTATCATATTTATAGGCATGTGGGAAGGAAAAGCAAGTGACGTACAGTGTTCTCTCGAGCTTCCTGTAGCCATTGAGGGTCAAATCAGGTAAATTTTTACCCATTGTAAATTTGAATTTACAAATGGCTAAAATGGGGAGCATTTGTTTACACCCTAATTTCAAGAGGGTTGGGACGATGCCATTTTAGATAAAGTGCTACTTGCTTAACACATAAGGGTTCCCTCGAGGGGAATTAAGCCTTTAGATGATGAGATAATGGCGTCTCATGCCTAACATCTTGAGAGAATTGTTACCCTTGACAAAGGTATCCATCACTTGAGGCTCAAGCTGGTTGCGGGGTGAAGGGAGCCTTAGCTCGAGGAGCTACCAGGAAAGCTATAAGAAAGGTAGATTCCAGGCTCAATACAGTTACTTAGAGCTTAATTTTAGTTGCCTGGGCGCTAAGCTTAATCTAAGAGAACTTGGAGTTTTTAGAGGGGACTTTTGCTAAAGATTTGGATGTGTGCACAAAGGACTTCCCTCCAATATTGAATTCATGGCACATTCATTGAAGATTTTAGCACATAAGAGAGAGCTTAGAAGCCAAACGTGGATGGACTTTCCGGGAAAGACGGAGTAGCCGTTGCTTTTTGTTTTCTATAAATAGAGGACTCTGCATCATTCTAAAGTAGCACATACCCTCATTATAAAACTTCTTTAAGTTTTCCTTGATAGCACTTGTGCTTTATCCTTAAGAGTAGTATAACTTAGCTATGCGTAGCGTAACGTAGATCTCTACTATACTTACCTTCCTAGTAATACAGTTTTCAGGCTTTAGGTATGACTTTTCAGTTTTAATCTGTTTCCACAAGTCAACGAGTTAAGATTTGAGGCTTTATTTTAAGGGTTTGATGGCCAAGGCTTGTCCCTTGATTTCATTTTTCTTAACATTACTATCACTACTTAATATGTCAGGTGAACTTAGGTTCATGCCATTGATTAGGACTTTGACGGCCAAGGCTTGTCCCTTGGCTAATTTGGTCCCAGTCCAGCGACTTTACTACGGCTCCATCTTACCTTGTTAGTCCTAAACTCATTCGAGTCATTATAAGTCAAGTGTGTCAAGCTTAAAAACTTGATTGAGTCGGGCTCATAGGTGGACTGCTGAGCTCTTGGGTTTGTCTCCACCCCAATTCCTAACTTTTAAGGGTATGAAGAAAGGTGTATGTGGGCCTTGCTCTGTCGCTATAACTACCACTTACTTAGGTACCTATCTTTCAATTTTTTGTCATAAAAGTACGTAAATATTCCCAGTCAAATGCACTGACATGTCATAATCTTTTCTCCGACAAAGCTGAGTTGTTGAGGTCAATGACGTGCAGTTCGTAATTAGGCTCACTTCCAAGTCACAGTGAGTGCGTTTTGCATGTTTGTTTTGTTCTCACATTTACGTCGACCAGACACACAAAACTTGAAATAAAATAGAGCAAACACGATCAATTAGCCTATTGTCGATCGATCGGCCATATTTAGTCAATCGCGAGTTGCTCATTAATGACCAACTGCACCCTATTGTTATTTGTTTCGTGCACTACAGGTATAAATAGAGAGGGGGAGACCTAATTTTTGGGTATCTTTTTCCATGCCTCCTCTCCTCCTTTTCTTCCCAAATCTGCTACGAGATCTACGGGGTTTTCAAAAGCCAAAGCACATGTGTTTGGAGTGCTACGGGAATCAAAGCAAGGATCACCATCAAGGTCAATTAAAGGAGTTTTTAGGTCCTTAGTTTTAGTCATTATTGTATTCTCCTTCAGATTTCATGATGTGTAAGCTCCCATTTAGGGATAGACTCTTTTAGCTTAAGGATGAAGGACGGGTAGACGTTCGTATCCCAGATTTATATTATGCAGTTTATAATAGTTTTGTTATGTTATTTGCACACTCCTGTGGAGAATTTATGATTGCTGTTTGGTTTTCATCGTGTATTCTTGTGGCCATGTTTAGATCTTCAAATTATTAGCATTTGTCTATGAGCTTGTAGCCTAGACCATAGCATAGCTGGTTTTCATGCGTGATCATGATTGAGGTTGCACCCAACCTTGAACACGATCTTTTATACAAATTTATACTTAATTAGGAGTGACAAAGGAATTTGTTAGTGCTATTGAGATAATCCATGCTACCCCTAGGGTGATCAGATGGGGCTATGCCATTGGACTAATTCATTACCCTAAGCCTATCTTAAGTATTAACTGAGGTTTAATATTGAATTAGGAGCAAGGAAGGAATTAAGCAGTCTATTGAGATAATCTATGCTACACCTAGAGTGATCTGATAGGTTAGGCATTTAGACTAGTTCATTAGCCTAAGACTTAGTTTAAATCTTAACCTAGGCTTAGTGCTTGTAGCCTAAGCCTACTAAATTGTTGTCATAGTATAACATAATGATAGAATACGAGTAAAACTACCCTAAATTTGTTCCCTGAACTAATATCAATTGAACAAACACCTTTAGTGTAGATTTTTGTTGCTTTCTTTAGTTAATTATCAAAACAATCAACAAAAACCCAAAATCCAATCACTCGTTAAATTTAACTTAACTCTGATTCCCTTTGGATACGACCTGTATACCCGATTTAGCTACAAAGAACTCGTACACTTGCGAGGTGAATGGTTTTAAAACACATCAAATTTTTGGCACCATTGCTAGGGAATTGGTAGGCTAAGTTGGTTTTATTATTTACGTGTTCGTTTTGTTTATTTCCTTTCGCATTATATTTCATTTATTTTTCTTTTGGGTTGTAGTCAAAGTGAGTTCAACTCGCTTTCGGTATTGTATACATGGTAGACATGTACTCAACCCGAAATTGTTACCTTACGTTTCAAAAATTGAGTTAACTTTATATACCTTAAGGAAATAAGGTGAGTGTGAACCCACCTCTAAACGTGATCAACTTTGAACCTCGTAGGACTAGGGACAACTTTATTCTCCAAACGTATGTTGCACCCAACGAAGTTGCATTACTCGCTGTGGATAACGCCAACTTTGAAATTAAGCCTGGAATCATCAACATGCTTTCCACATTCTATAAGAAGTCGATCAAGAGCCCATATGAGCCCCTTGATGATTCTTTAGAAATCTGTCGTTGTTATCAAGGTGTTTCATCTGACGTAGTTAGGTTGCAACTTTTTTTATTCTCGTTAAAGGATCTAGCCAAATGGTGGTTTCAGTCCTTACTAAGGGATAAAATCACCACTTGGGATTACCTCCAATAAAAGCTCTTGATGAAGTTTTATCCTAAGGCAGGGAAGTCGGGACAGATTGAAGGAGCTCCTTAGAAATTGTCCCTACCATGGGTTACCCAAGTGGGCTGTTGTGCAGAGCATCTATGATGGTATCATAGCTTTTAACAAGCAAATGATTAATGCTTCGTGTGGGGGAGCATTTAACCAACAAGATGAGAATGAGGCAAGGATGTTATTTGAGCGCCTCAGCGAACACTCCCTCGACCAAGCCTTCTCTTCGAGGATAGTTAAAGGTAGCACACGTAGTGCCTTCGAAGAAGCACCTAATGATGACGTTAACCTTAGACTCGACCCCCTTAGTAGGAAGATGGATCAGCTTATGAACTTGCATGTGAACTCTACTAATGTGGGCGCAGTCCCCGCAGCTGAGTTATTAGGTGGTACTAATCCGTGTGGCATTTGTTAGGGAGAGGACCATTTTGTGCTTGACTATTTATATGCGTCTCAATTTCCCAAATAAGTGTAGGGTCGAGCTTATGTAGCTCAAGGATATTCGAGGAATAACTACCCGTTATCCAGCACTTATAACCCCCGGTGGCGCAATCATCCGATCTTCTTGTGCAAAAGGCCAATCAAAATGAACCCATGAGACAACAAGATCCTAGCTTTGTAGGTAACTTGCACTCATCCTAATGTTACTCATGATAACCCTCCTCCCCCACCTCCAGGATATACATCACAGTTCGAGGAGCACATGCTCTACTTTGTGGAGTACACCTCACAATTGGTTTGGTCTAACTTGAAATCTATTGCCAAATTAGAGAACCAGATAAGTTAGCCCAGGCACTGAGTAGGATAAAGGAAGGGAGGTTACCCTCCCAACTACTCACAAATCCCATAGGATCAACTAGTTCTAACCCTAGCTTGCTCATTCGTGACAGGCTAAGGTTATGTCAGTTACAGGATAAGAGAACCTTAGGAAAGTTGAGAATGAGATCAGGAAGGATTTGACTCCCTCTACCACTGCTCATAGCGAGGGATCACAAGAGCGAGTTTATGAACCCGCTGTCCCTTTCCCTCTAGCTTTTATAGGACCAAAGAAAAAGGATAATCCAAAAAGGGCTGAGCTCATAGATTTGTTTAAGTACGTTAAAATATACTTACCATTTATCGAAACCATTAAGCACATTCATGTATACACCAAGTTCGTTAATAATCTTTGCACGAAAAAGAAGCATGCCAAGGCACACACTCCGAAGAAGGTCCAACTCACCGAGATGGTGAACAGCATTTTGGCAACAGGTGCCCCGCCCTAGTATAGAGATCTTAGGGCCTTTACGGTCCAGTGTGTCAACAAAGAGTGGTACACTTCCTTGGAGCGATTGAAAACCTCATTCCTTACTCAGTTTTTCAGGAATTGAGTATAAGAAACCTTAAACCAACCGGTTTTACACTTTAGTTGCCTGATAAGATAGAGCGTGTACCTTATGAGGTAATAGAGGACATACTTGTCAAGATTCACAAGTTTTTCTTCCTTGTTGATTTTAGTGTCTTAGATATGGGCCCTGTTCCTAGGCATAAGAACAACACTCCTATTATTCTAGACTGACCATTCCTAGCAATGGTCGATGCTATGATTTGCTGTAGGACAGGAGTGTTGGAGGTTTCTTTTGGAAACCTCAAGGGCAAATTGATGGTCTTAAAGATTGTTCGATGCACTAAGAGAGACGATGAGCTAAAGTGCTACATGGTTGATGGTATTGACGCTTTAGTAAAATTAGGCACCCTAATTCTATTAAATATATTGACTGCACTAATGTCCTTGTCTATGCTGATAACTGTGCGTCATTGCCTAAAATTGGCAGGATAAACATTCGAAACCCCGATGCTAACCATGTTCTTCTCCTTGATAGTCACATATCTAGAAAAGCTATTGGGTTTAGGGATTGTCCCTACAAGCTCAACCAGATTTCTATGGCAGATATTGCCTTAGATTTTGGTTGACATTTCAATCTACACTGCGTTCAGTTTAAGACGTCAAACTTAGTGCTCTTAGGAGGCAACCCAACCTACTTTATTTTTTTAATGTGTTTTAATTTGTTTTTCGAATTGAACTCTCTTTTCTCTACAGATCCTTTTGTTATCCCTACCATGATTTCTTTGTTTCTCTTTTACTAAACACTTGTACAGTCTATATTTCAAATGCTACTAACAAATTTGTTTAGTATTTTGTCTTTTATGCCATCTTTTGCAGCTCGCAATTTCTACCTTCCCTTTTGGATTTGCTCACCATGCATAGCTGAATATGCCATACCTCATATTGTCTCTTTCCTTTCCTTGCTTGTATTTACTTTCGTTGATATGCATTGAGGACCATGCAAGGATCAGGTTTGGGGATGGTATGAATGGTGTGAAGTTTTCATTGTCCATTTAGAATATTTTTGCTTAAATTGGTTAAGTTCTTGCATGAATGAGCATAGAGTTTTTGTGACATATTAAAAATCAAATTTGACAACTGCTATGATGATTAGACTAACTATGAAATGAGATTATTCATGGATCTGACTATTAAATCTATATTTATGTCTTTAAAATTAGTTTGAGAGATTATTACTTTTCACCCTTAATCTTGTGACAAATTCTATATTTTAAGTTGTGATAAATAATTTTAGGAATTTGAACCAAGCTCCTTACACCTAAAAATGTTGAAATTAATAGTCCATCTCTTTATCTTGAGTGATTCTATTGAACAAAAAAGAAAAGAAGGTACCGATTCCTGTTCAATTATGTAAGTACATGTAACTTGTTAATTCTTGTAGGCCTTGTGTAGCGAGCAAGTAAGCCCGTTGGGGTGCCTGAACACCTGGTACCCTAAACCAACTGGGTTGGGAGCTGTTGGTCAAAAGATCGCTACACGGGCCACAAGGAAAGCTTAAGAAGAATCAACTTTGTTAAGTCACTTTAACAAGCACCAATGCCCAATGTGAATGAAAAATTTTTAATGTATGTGCTAGTAATGGCTTAGTTTGTGAATTTCTTTGAGTTGAGCCACTCGTTCTGAGGAGCGATCTTCACTTAGTGCGTTGAGCCAACTGGATTAGAATTTACTAGCCGAAAACTCGTTATATGGGTCTAAGGGAGCACACTTGACTATGAGTTACATTTTAAAAAGAAGAAGAAGAAGAAGAAGAAAACAAGAGGGGAAAAAAGAGAAGCTTTGTGATTTCTTTAGTGATTATAGATGATTTGCTAGGCTACTTATTCTCTTTAGTTATCTTGTCTATTGGGGTTCATTACCAAGCACTAATGCACCGGATCCCATTAGAACTCCAAAGTTAAGCGTGCTTAGGCGATAATAGTATCAGAAAGGGTGACCTCCTGGTTGGGAGTCCTTGGAAACAACCTCTCGGTAAGGTTACACCTTAAAGGGAAAAGGCTGCGTACATCCAACACCCCCCCCCCCCCCTCCTCCCCTGACCCTACTTAGGCGGGAGTCTTTGAGGCACTGGATCTATTATAGTTGTTGTTGTTTGTTATCCTCTGAAAATTTTGGAATAAAAAAAAGGGGGAGAGAAGTTCTGAGCTCACTCACTAGTAAGTAGGCTTGAATCTCGAGAATTCATGCCAAAACCATTGTAATAATAACAATACATAAAGATTCTTCACTTTCAAGTATGACTTCAAATATCATCGGAAATATTTTTCACAAGTAATTCTTGCCATTACATGCTTGATCAAAACTTTCCATCTTTGGCTAGTTTGAGTTGAATCTTACTTGAGGACAGGCAAGAAGTGGGCTTGGGGATATTGATGTACTTTATATTTATGTATTTTATTTCTCATTCTTGCAACATATTCGGCTTTTATATGTGCATGTTGTTATAACCTGGGTACATTTAGGCTTAGAAAGCAATGGAGCAAACCAAGGAAAAAGGATGGAACCAAGTATAATCAAGGCAGGCTTGAAGATTACGTTGAGAAACCCCATCACGTGTGTAAAAGAAGAACCAATCAGGTCATAATTCGGTAACTCAAATGGGCCTCGTAACGCGTCATGCACTAAATGATCGATCAACACGAAGTACCTGTTAAAAATGGTGTCCTAAAAATCAAGATTTGTCTTGTAAATATTATTTTATTAATCAGTAAAATTGAAGTTCCAGTTATTTCCTTGTTAAATTTGTGTAACCGAGTATTTATACTACACGTAATTTAATTTTTGGTAACATCCATGAGATGGATTTAGTCTTTAGACTACAATTTGCATATATTTTCTAAGTGGTTTACGAGATCAACCCATAGGTAAACTTGTAACAAATGGTATGAATTGTTATTTGAAAAACTCGTAGTCAAAGACAACTTTGGACCACTTGTATGCTAAGACTATAACGTGACACATTAGATGACTTGTCTTAGTCATGTGGATGGTGATGCAAAAGTGTCATGTTGGTGTGCTTAATAAAATTGATGCACTGGGTTGGACCATGTGAATTGCTCGTTTCTAGACTACTATCGGAGATGCGTGATTCATGTTGTACAGTTTGAACAACGACTCTAAATCCTGAGATTATTTTGTACTTGTGCATGAAATGTTTGTTACTTTGGTGCACTATAAGTAAGGTCCAGACAAATGACTGAATTCCAACACACTCTAGGTAGCGGCATGAAGTGTGACAAGGATCAAATATTCAATAGAGAATCCAAAGTCTCTTATCAGATACACATGTCCCCTTAGTTGATTCGCAAGTGTTTGAATGATTTGGAATCTTTTGCCAAAGTATTCCAAGTGTTTGAGATTTGGAATTTATACTATGAATATATTCAAGTATAAATAAATTATACAGTAAAGGGTGAGTCAGTAACTAATAGAGAAGCTATGAGAAGGATAATGGTAGTAGTTATATTTATTCTTCATCATGGACATCTAGTGCCGAGGTTGTCATCAATACAATCTATTTACGGGTTATCGAATAAGTGGTTTAAGTCTAGAGTGCAGTGGGATTTATTCAGTGGAATTAAGTCCCATTAAATAGTAATTAAATTGTATCATGAGATGGTTAATTTAACCCATATGGATATTTAAATGGTCCATGAGGTCCCTGCGCAAGCCTCCGTATTTATTACCATCTGAAAAATATTAAAAAATTTATGAGATTAATTATTTATTCATGAGATGATTAAATTTAATTTATCCAGACATTATTCATGAGATAAATAAAAAGTTAAAAATTATAGAATAAAATAATTTTTAAAATTAAAAAATTCATACAATTAATTTTTTTACATGTGGGGAAAAAACCAAAACAAAAATGTGAAAATCGCGCTCATCAGGTCAGGATCCGCGTGCTTCAATTTCGACAAAGCAGCAAGAGACACGACGTCTCCTCTGGAGCGATCCGCGTGCGCTTGTTCCAGCCAATCGTTGGCTACCACGTGTCTCACAGAAAGAAATACAATAACGAGTTTTTTGAACTATTGATGAAATGCGGAGTTTTGATTGTTATGTTATTTGAACGCTGCATTTTGTTGTGTTTACCTTCACATCCCACATCGTTTATTTTGTATTTCTTTGCTCCAGTATACTACTATAAATGGAGGTACCTATTTCAAAGGTTTAGCATTAGTTCAAAATTAAGGGTTTGACATAGTATTGACTTTTTGGGGACCCAAATTGGAGAGGAAAATTTATGTTGAAATTTTTCTTTCCTTTGTTCAATAGTTTTTGGAATCCAATCTTCAGACAGTTCGAGGTCATTGCGTAGAAAGCCATTGGGTCTCGGTGTTCTCTTGGTTTTCTTAGCTTCATGGAGTATTTTTATTACCTTTTTGGTATTCTATATTTGGAGTAATTCTGGGTATATCTTTCTTTCCTTAACCTTACATTTTTACTTTTCTATTTATTTATAGTTTTTCTTATTGTGCCCATTTTAAGTTCATGAAATTATTATGAATGTATTAGAGTAGAGGCCTGTAGAATTAAATTAGGAATTTAAATATGTATCTTAGGTTTAAAATTAAGAATTTTAAACCCTTCTGTTGCGCTTAACTTAATTAATTTAGGAAAAATTTTGAAATTCGTCCTAACAGTGTCAATCGGTCAGTGGCCTGCAACTGGTCGGGGATTACTATTGGGCTGCCGACCAATTGAGAAACCGAGCCGTCCAATTAGCCCGGCATAGAAGCCAAGTCGATCGATCGGCCCACTACCTATTATCGGTCGTAACTGGTCCATCACAAGTTGGTCGTTAATGACCAACTATGAACTATTGGAATTTTTTTTGTGTGCTACGGGTATAAATAGAAAGGGCAAGACCTCATTTTTAGGTATCTTTTGCGATGTCTCCTTTCCTCCTCACTTTCTCGAAACTGCTACAAGATCTAAGGGGTTCTCAAAAGCCAAAAGCACAGGTTGTTGGAGTGTCAGGGGAATCAAAGCAAGGATCACTATCAACATCAATTAAAGGAGTCATCAAGTCCTTAATTTTTGTCATTATTGTTTTCTCTTTTAGATTTCATAAGCTGTAAAACTCCCATGGAGGAGTAGACTCTTTTAGTTTAGGGATGGAGGACGCATAGCTGTCCATATCCCAAATTTATATTATGCTTTTAACAATGGTTTTATTATGTTATTTATAGACTCCTATGGGAATTTATGATTGTTTTTTGGTTTTCATTGTTTGTGCTTGTAACCATGTTCAGATCTCCAGATTATTATCACTTGTCCACGAGCTTATAGCCCAAACCAGAACATAACTGGTTTTGACGTGTGGTCATGGTTGAGGTTATACCCAACCTTGAACACAATATTTTGTACAAATTAATACTTAATTAGGAGTGATGAAGGAATTTGTTAATGCTATTGAGATAATCCATGCCACACCTTGAGTAATAAGATGGGTTATGCCCTTAGACTAATTCATTACCCTAAGCACTAACTTAAGTATTAACTCAGGTTTAATATTGAATTAGGAGTAAGAAAGGAATTAAACAGTTTTAATGAGATAACCTATGTTAAGCATAGAGTGATATGATAGGTTATGGCTTAAGACTAGTTCATTACCATAAGCCTTATTTTAAATATCAACCCAAACTTAGTGCTTGTAGCCCAAACATCCTAAATCACTGTCATAGTATAATACAATAATGGGATATGAGTAAAGTTACCATAAATTCATTCCCTGAACTCATCTCAATTGAATTGGCACCTTTAGAGTACATTTTATTGCTTTCTTTGGTTAATTATCCAAACAATCAACAAAAACCCAAAAATCCAAGAACTCATTAAATCTAACTTAACTCTGATTCCCTATGGATATGACCCATGTACCTGATTTAGCCATGAGGAACTCGTATGCTTGCAAATGCACGGTTTTAAAAACATTTTACAACACATCATGCGGCTACAAATAACTAGATAAAAAACACTTAAAGGCTTTTACCAAAAAGGTGGAAGATTTAACGGATAAGTCACCTACCTTTTGAAATTAAATGAGTGAATTAAAGGTGAGAAAACTCTTTCTCTCTCTAAGTCTTGAATTTTGAGAGTAGTGTTCCTGAATGACTTGGTCTTTGATGTAATGGATAAGACACTTAAGAATACTAGATAGAATAGATAAAAATTCTAAGCGTTATGAAATTAATGGATGATCATTAGGTGCTATTTATAGATGTCAAAAAACATTTTCTATCATATTAGAGCTAGTAGGTCAAGATTAGGAAGATATGATTGTTAGATAGATTGATACTTTCAACATGCTAGAGATTATAAGACTATATTTAGACCAAGGGTAAGTTATCAGAATGTACCATTGGCATCCATGATTGTGGATCTATTAATTATTACCTGCAATTAAGCTTGAGACACACTTCCTCTCACCCACAATGGTACCCACCAACCGAGAGGATAGAAGTGATGGGAAAGCTCTTTATCCATATCCATTCATTTATGATTCCGAGAAATGAAATGAAAATGATATCATGTTTTTTTTTTTTTTTTTTTTCTGGGGGTGTTGGGCCTTTTATAGACAAATATATGAGGCTACCTATCAATGGCACATATACTAATTGGAAATTCATTATCCATCCCTAAACTCATATATCATAATAGGCCCAACACATAATTAGATATAGGCTTATTTTATATCATAATGAACCGGGCTTTTGTCATTATATTGTCGAGCTAAGGTAATCTATTAAGTCCAAAATTCTAACATTCTACCACTTGGACATTATTGATTGGAAAATAAAATATTTGAAATGTAACAATCCTTTTTAGAAATTCGAAATCCCATTTTAAATAAATTTCATTACAAATTTAAATGACAACATTGTTATTAAAAATGTTTCAATCATGGCCAGCTATTCATCATAGCCAAAATAATAACAGCCCCAAAAAATCCATTAGTTTCAAATAAAGTTGCTAATATTTTAATTATGATAATAATCATATATTTCTAGGATACGAATTTTATCCATGAAAACCAAAATTAGTAACTCCATCAACATGGAACATAAACATGTGTTGGAAGTCATTTGTAATTTCAATAAAATATATTACCTTTTTCTAATCAATGATAACGACACCACTTAGAAAATATTTCATTTCTAATCAAGGCAATCTCACCTCATAAAAAGCATAACATGTCTTTAGACAAACTTTAATCTTTAATCATCTTTAGACAAACTTTAATACTTTAACAAGAAATTTACAATGCACTCATCTCACCAAAATTGGTGTCAAACAGCATGAACAATAGATGTCCAAATGGACAATGACAAACAAATATCATGAAGATAATATTTCATCCATTTAAAATACATATAAGTATTGTACATCAAAGAATAACATAGTCCCACTAATTAATTGCATCAAATGGCTCTAAAAGGCCAATATTTTGTGTATGTTGCTCAAAGACAATTGGTTGTAGTCCTTTTATCAATGGGTCAGCTAACACAGAATTGACTTTGTTTTTCTTCGTCACAACATCATCATGTTTTACCATGTCTTTAACATTTCTTATGGAATTTCTCTCAATTTCATTCTTTTAGGCATTGGTCTTAATTAAGTGTATCTCCTACCCTAGTTTAGAATATTGCACAACATAAGCACTTTGAGACATACCCAACATTTTACTTGTTTCTTCTCTGTGTATATCTATTCCTAACACAAACAAAGCAACCCCCATATCTTTCATATCAAATGTTTTATAAATAACTTTTTGTCTAACGGAACAAACCAAAATCTTTACTAGAAAGTAAAATGCCATCAACATACATAAACAAAATGATGAACACCATTGACAGGTAACCAAAATGATGAACACCATTGACAGGCCAGCTTTAGGCTACATATTAATTTCTTATGATTGACCATTAAATATTCTTTCCTTTTTTCCATAAAACCGTAAGATTGAATCATGTAGACCTCTTCTTCTAAAATATTTGTTAAAGAAACAGTTATTTTAATATCCATTTGATGTAATTCTAACTCAAAACGTTACGCAAGACTCATAACAATTCTAAAAGTGTCTTTTGGAGAAACCCAAATAAAAGGTTTCCTTATAATCTTTTTCTTCTTCTTCTTCTTCTTCTTCTTCTTCTCTCTCTCTCTCTCTCTCTCTCTCTCTCTCTCTCTCTCTTTAATAATATAACCCTTTGCCACTAGTCTTTGTTTAAAATGATCTCCATTTCCTTTGGAATATTTTTTAGTATTAAAAATCCACTTATATCTAATGGGTCTATTTCTTTTAGAATATTTTTTAGAATATTCCTATAGACTGCATTTCATCCTTTATCACTTCATGTCACTTTTGAGCTTGTGATCAATAAATAGTATCACTATAACCATTAGATCATCAAACAAAACTTCTACATCACCATTTGTCATCAAGTACGCAACATAATCATCATGAATAGAGGACCTATGCTCTCTTTGTGAATGACAACACATTAGGTTCAATAGGAATATTAGTAGGTTGAGGATGATCTATTACCAAGCTTTGTTGACTCTTCTCGAACTTGTTCACCTATAGGCTTTTCATGTGGGACTCCATCCTCATTTCCATGGAAAGGCACACTAATGACCTTTTCATAAATAACATGTACAAGAACTATGGTTTTCTTCTCTCCCAGTGCCACTTCATTCTTACATAGCAATCACAATCGCACACATCGTATACAAAGAATTTGGCATTGATGGATTCAACAATTTTAGTGCTAGCCCAGGACAAAAAAACCTTTAGCCTCTAGAATTATCAAGATTTGAAATAACCACTGGTGATTCTAGGGTCAGCTTTGTTTGCAGTAGGGTTGTAAATATTGACGTTGGCACAACAATCCCAAATATGAAAATGGTTTGAATTAGGTTTTCCACTGGACCAAATATTTCAAGGAGTCTTGGGAACATATTTAGAAGAAACCCATTAAAAGTATAGGTAGCAGTTTTTAACACCTCACTCCATAAAAATTTAGAAAGATTAATTCTAGACATCATGCACCTCACCTTGTCAAGGAGAATGTGATTTCATATTTTAACCACACCAGTCTGCTCAAGTGTTCCTAGCACAGTGTATTGGCAAATTGTCCCACATTCATGTAGATACTTGGAAAAATGACCCTTACGTCAACAACACTCATTATATTTTCCATCATATTCGCCGCCACAGTAAAACCTCACAACTTAAATTATTTTTTCCAACTTGTTTTTCATCCTTTGTCTTATATTACTTAAATTTGTCAAGTGCTTCAAAATTTTCCATAATGTGGTACACATATCTATACCAAAAAAAGTCATCAATGAAGGATGTAAAATATTTATCCCCATTCAAGTTTGTTATATATCGCCCACTTATATCAGTGTGAAGTTTTTCTAAAAGATTAGAACTTCGATGTGAACCCTTTTTTTTTTTTCTTGATCGTTTTTCCTTTAGTAGAATCAATGCAAGTTTGAAATAATTTAAAAATCAAGTTGTGATCAAATTTAATCTTTCAATTCTTTTTTTAGAATTGTGACTAAGATGCCTATGCAATAAAAAACAAGATTGTTAGAGAATTCTTAAAAATTGGGTATCAAAAAAAGTGTCTCATGTGTCAAGGCGTGTAGTGAACTAAGTCCTTAAAAATTATTTCAAGTGTAGTAAAATAATCTCAGGGATATAATGACAACAAAGATATGAAGTGAGATGATGAGTAGGAAGGAAAGTAAGCGAGACATAAGTTAGAGAATGAACTTTTTCCAAATGACTTTTCCAAGATGACTTTCAAATATCTTTCAACCAATATGGTAGGGGGTATTCATAGAAACACAAGTATTTTTACATGAAGGGACACGTTTCTTAATGAAAAGACACATCCCTTCACGGAGACACATACCTCTTCACCTTAAAGACACTAAATCATCTTTTGTTTATTTTCAAAATACACCAACAATCCCCTCCCATTTCCAAAATACAAAATGCATACATTTTCATACAAATATCATCTCGGAATAAAAGGAAGTCTTTATGCATAAATGAGAGTGATTGAACCCTCACTTAGTAAAGACACATTGCAATTAATCGGAATGAAATGGTAGACTAACCTTGAACCATAAATTCCATTTGACTAATTGAATACATCTCCACATACAATAATTACTTCCTACACACACCTCATCTTCCAGACCGACACATTTATGGCTTTGTGTCCTGTACCATTCATAAGTGTTTCAGAGCCAAACCCTTGTCATTAAATCACTCTTTTGAAATGGCCAAACTTCACACTCACATAGGTAGACCCCATTGATCATGTCCCTATAGCAATTGACAAATTTAAGGCGAGATTAGTGGCTAAGGGTTATACTCAAAACAAGGTATATACTTCTTTGATACCTATTTACCCATGACTAAGGTAGCCACTGTGAGAGCTTCAATTGCACTAGCATCTGTGCATAACCTTGTAGTACATTAGATAGACATCAAAACCGCTTTCTTGAATGGTGACCTTAAGAGGAAATTTACATAGAACAACCTGAGTGTTCGAGGTCCCAGTTGTGGAGCATAGTGTTTGTAAACTTGTAAAGCCCTTGTAAGGTCTTAAGCAAGCTCCTACATAATGGCATCAAATGTTTGATTGCACTTTGGTCACACATGGTTTTGTTGTTAACAGTGGTGATTCATGTGTGTACTCTAAGCATGTTGATAATGAGTGTGCGATAATTTGCTTACATGTTGATGGCCTGCTTATTTTTGGTAGGAGTGTTAATACTGTGAATACTACTGAGTCTTTCTTGAGTTTATGCTTTGATATGAAAGACCTAGGGTAGACTGATGTGATACGTGGAATTAAAATTTTTAGATCACCTGAGAGTTTGACTTTAAGTCAATTATGTGGAGAAAATATTGCAAAAGTCACTTTGATGACACTCCTACTAAAACTCCCTTTAACCCAAATGTTTTCTTGAAAAGGAAAATAGATGATAGTGTATCACAAGCGAAATGTGCTAAAATTATTGGTAGCGTGATGTTTTTGATGAATTGCACTTGTCCTGATATTTCTTAAGTCACTAGTAGATTGAGTCGTTATACCCACAGTCCAAATAATGAGCATTGGGTTGCTCTGGTCAAGCTTTTGAGTTACCTTCAGGGTACCACAGATTGGGGCCTTTGTTATAAACTATTCCTTGCTATTTTAGAGCGATATTGTGTTTCCAATTGGGTATTAACAGTGATGAGATTACCTTACTAGTGGCTAGGTTTTTATGCTTGCTAACGGTGCTATGTCTTAGAAATCTTGTAAATAGACTTGTATTACTAAATCAACCATAGAGTTAGAACTTATTGTTCTTGAGATTGCAAGTTTAGAAGCCGAATGGATGAGGAATGTGCTGGGAGATATTCCATTATGAGGGAAGCCCATGCCATCAGTCTTGATGCTCTATTTCTCGTAAGCAACTGGAGTTGCTCAAAGTGAGGTGTACAATGGCAAGTGCAGGCATATTCGCCTGAGGTATGGTGTAGTAAGGCACCTTATTGAGAATAATGTGATCTCGCTCGAGTTTGTAAAGAATGAGAAACTTTTGGCTGATCCCCTTACTAAAGGCCTTTCTAAGAAGGTAGTATATGATACAGCAGAGGAAATGGGGATTAAGGCCACTTGTGTGTCTTCATCTTGGTGAATACCCGTCTCGGGAGTATTCTCGATTTTTAATGGGACAAACAAATCCAAGGTTGAGCAATTTCTGATTAAGCCACCCTAGCCCATTCTGAGATAATACTGCTAGTGGCTTCAATCTGTCAAATCTACCATGAAGTTTTAGCTTGAGCCCTACACTCTTTATGCCGTCCATAGCCCTTTGTGGTGATGTGGGGCAGGACACTTAATAAACACACTGATACTGCCATGACCCAAGGATGACCCAAGGATGAACTGCAGGCTCTTAATATTGTTCATAGCTTGTAGTGGTAGTGCAAGGCATCGTACTTGATGGACTCATTGACTTGCTATGATGTTGAGGATGAGTTTTATGCTCTTCACGCAGTCCATAGCCTATGATGGTGGTGTGTGGTAGCACACTTGATGGACTCACCTACAAGAATGTGGGGATGGTAAGACATCCTTGATTAAGAGTAAGGGCTTACTCTTTAGAGCATTCCTAAGTACCCAAGTACTAGATGTGTTTTGTTGAGATGGACCTCATATGTCAGGTTTGCAGAGTGCATTTCAACACGAGAACCACTTGAAAGGGATGTGTGTGCTCTTCATAATAACAGCTCGTGGTTCAAAACTATATTCACCATTGGGTTGTTGTGGGACATGCATGTTCACAAGGTACCGATTCAAGTCCAAAAGACATTGGTATTGTAAAGTGTGGGTCACATTGCTCTATAACCTTTTTTCTTTCTTCTTTTGTCAAAATTGAATCATGTGGGGGATTATTGGAATGTTGGGGTAGTGTGGTTCAATTTTGGAGTCTTTTGAATTTACCTCTATCCCACATGGTTCGAGTAGTGAAGAGAAGACTAGTTTACATATCCCCTACTGTACATGGTAAAGTTTTGAGGGAACTAGAGTGGATCTTGTGTACCACACCCCCTCGTCGAAATATGTCATGTGGTGCAGACTTTTTCAAATCCGAACTTTAATTTTTACGGACACTATATTTTAATTTATTATTAACGAGCTCCAGGGGAGTTCTTCGACTGTGCTCGAGGATGTTATGCTCGAGCTCGAGGGTCCTCTAGTGTCTGACCTTGAGGCTATTTAGCTCGAACTCATGTCCATTATTGCAAGTTCGAGCTCGAGGCTTTTGGCTTCTGTGGGACTCTCTAGTCTCAGGCCTTGCTGTAGGTGATCAGTGGAGCTTTTCTCAGGGTTGTTCGAAGCTCCGACATATTTGGGATATGATGGTTTCAGCCCCCGTGCTGGTGTTGCGGATTTCATTCAGTGGTTGGGTGACCCTTCAGGGAGTGGAGGACAGTATTCACCACCTGCTGTGGTTCTCTTTGCATATCCCGAGGCACTCCTTCCTTCTTTGGCTCGCTTCTAGGAAGAGTCTTTGGACTCAGGATCGGGTTATTCCCTTTGGTACACCAAGAGCTTAGAGTGTCTGTGCTCTCTGTGGCCTTACTGATGAGACTCATGAGCATCTCTTCTTCCCTTGTGCATTTTTTGCTTCGGTCTAGAGATTCATCACTCCATACACATCTATTGCTTGGCATTCTCTTCCTTGGGATGATCTCGTCACCTGGGCTACTCAGCATCTCCGGGGGCGCGAGATTGGCAGTGTTATTGCTCGTCTCTACCTCTCAGCGACCTTGTACACTCACTGGTACGAGCGCAATCTTTGAGTTCAACAGTCGCAAACTAGATCAGTCGCGGCTGTTTGAGAGGAGATTATGGGTTTGGTTCGGAGTCACTTACTTGCTGCTCCTTCATTTTGAGGAGCTCATCGCCGTACCTCCTTGCTTCGCAAATGGGAATTTGAGTGTTAGCTGTTTTTTGTTTCGTTGTATCTTGATGATTTTTTGTATGGACTCTGCTTAGACCTGTAGTTTTCATTCATGTAGGCTTCGGCCATCTCCTGGGGTATGCCCCTTGTATTCTAGACTATATTTTTTTATCTATATATTTCGCTGAATTACCAAAAAAAAAATATTAAAACTTTATTGACTCGTGGTTGTAAGTGGATTACTGAGCTCTTGGGTTTGTCTCTACCCCAATTCCTGAGTTTTAAGTGTATGAAGAAAGGTGTTGGTGGGCCCTTCTCCATGATTGTAACTTCCACTTGAGTTAGGTTCATATCTGTTATGATTCAAGATACAACTAGAATCATAACCTAAAGAGAAGAGAAAGATGAGGGAGAATGTTAAAGAGATGAGAGAATAGGGAGAACATAGAGATGATAAGGAGAAAAGTAACAAGTATATTCATTGATGAATCATTACAACCTAGATTCCACTTATTTATAGTTAACTAGATACAAGGAATGAGGACAAGCCCCCATCGACCTACTAATACAACCGCCAAACAAGACTTAAAAGAAAAATAATACTTGGCTACACTTAACCAATTCTCCCGCCAAAACATTAATTCAAAGATTACTAACGGCTACTACCATAGATCATAACATTTCCCTCCCCTTGAGAACATTCTTGTCCTTAAGAATGGATGTGGAAAATACACTACAAATGAAATTTATGTCCTCCCAAGTTGATTAATGCTCATCCAAGTTAACCCATTGAATAAGAGCTTCGAGCTTGTTGGGGGAATGCAGTCTTGTTTTCAGCACAGCCAAAGGTTCCTGTATGATCATGCCATTGCTTGCAGCAGCAGTAGATTTGGAGTGTAAGAGGAACCATCTTTGATCTACTTCTTTAATAACGAAACATGGAAAACAGGATGGATTGAGCAATCTAGAGGTTGCTCCAATTTGCAGGCAACTGCTCCCACTCTTTGTAGGATCTTGTGTGGTCCAAAGTAGCGTTCTGAAAGCTTGACATTTTTTCGAACAGCCACAAAACTTCTCCTGTAAGGCTACAACTGCAAGTACAGATAATCACCTACATTAAAAGATTTGTCAGTCCTATGCCTATTAGCAAAGAATTTCATGCGAGATTGTCCTACATACAGCTGATCCTTGAGCTGTAGCATCGAGATTTTGCTATATGTAGCTAATCCTTAAGCTGTAGCATCAATTATCTTTGTTGCTCTAGCAAATCAAAAACACCAGGGACCACTGACACAGCTCCTTGCAGCCCAATTGGTGATGGTGGTTCATAAACATACATTGCCTTGAAGGATGTAGTCTTGAGAGCAGTATGAGCGTGGGTGTTGTAGCAATATTCAGCTGAGGACAGCGAGCCATACCAATGCTTAGGATTGGTGAAAGTCATGTTCTTGAGGAACTGCTTTAGACATTGGTTCACTCGCTCTATTTGGCCATCTATTTGAGGATGGTATGATGAACTCAAGGAAAAAGTTGTTTCCATCAAGCCAAACCATTTAGTCCAAAAATGACTTATGAAGAGCTTGTCCCGATCAGAGACAATGGAATAAGGAAGGCCATGGAGCTTATATATTTGATCAAGGAATATCCTAGCAAGCTTGGCTGCAATGATAGGATGGGCAAGCCCAGTGAAATGCCCAAATTTTGTGAATGGATAAACGACCACCCAAATGACTTCCTTCCCTTCCGGAATATCTAAGGGTTGAAGCAATCCTTGATAGGGAATGTGCCCACTCTTGGTCTGCTCACAAACTTCGCAATGATGAACAAAATATAGCACCTGCTTCTGGAGAGAGCATTGGCAGACACATTCTCCTTAGCACTTCTATAAACAATAGCATAATCAAGGCCTAACATCTTCAAAAGCCCCTTTTTTAGAACTCTAGTAGTTATTCTTTGTTCCAACAAATACTTAAGACTTTGGTGATCAGTCTTACTAATGAAGTGATGGCCTTCCAAAAAGTGCCTCCATTTTTAGACTGCAAGAACAATGGCTAGATATTCCTTTTCATAGACCGAGAGCCCCAAATTCTTAGCATTCAAGGCTTGGCTCAAGTAGGCAATGGATATTCCAGCCTGTGAAAGAATTTCTCCAACTCCCATGCCACTTGCATCAGTCTCTAACTCAAAGAGAAGACTGAAATTAGGCATTGCTAGCACTGGAATAGAACACAATGCATCTTTAAGCTGAAGAAAAGCCTCCTGAGCTGAATTATTCTAAGCAAACGCATATTTCTTGAGAAGATAAGTGAGTGGTTTAGCAATTGAACTATACCCTGCAATGAACTCTCAACTGCTTGATGGTTCCTAGAATTGGCCAATCCTGCATTGCTTGTATTTTGCTAGGATTAGTGGCTACCCCTTCCTTAGAGATAATGTGAACCAGATAATCTACACTTAGAGTAGCATAGGTGCACTTGGAATGCTTAGCATATAGCTTGTAGAGCCTTATCAAGTTCGACACCAATCGAAGATGTTCCAGATGTTTGTCTATAGTTGGACTGTAAACCAATATATCATCGAAGAAAAACCAAGATGAACCACCTCAGATAAGCCTTAAAAATATCATCCATCAGGGCCTGGAAGGTGGTTAGAGCATTAGTCAAGCTAAATGGCATCACTACATACTCAAAATACCCATGGTGAGTACGAAAAGTAGTTTTGTGGATGTCCTCCTCCTTAACTCTAACTTGATGATACCCTTGCCTCATATCAAGTTTGGAGAAGCAACTGGACCCATGTAACTCATCAAGCAAGTCATCAATGACCGGAATTGGAAACGTGTCCTTGGTTGTGAGAGAAGTCAGATGCCTATAATCTATCCACATTCGAGAACTTCCATCTTTCTTCTTCACCAAGATGACTAGTGAAGCAAAGGGGCTGTGACTTTGTCTGATGAAATGAGTCCTCAACAGATCCTCAACTTGCTTCTCTATCTCATTTTTCTGAGCATGAACATATCTTTAGGGTCTTAGGCTCACTGGTTGGGCATCCAACTTCAAGGTTATGGCATGATCTAGCACACGTTTTGGAGGCAAAACAGTTGGAAGATCAAACACATCATGCCCTTCTTTTAACAGCTTACTCAGCTCTGGGTGAATCAGTAAGGATCCTTCCTTCACTGGAGTAGCTTTAATTGAGCAAAGATGCCCAATCCACTGATAATATTTCTTTCAAATTACTCCTTCCAATCTTTTGCCTGTCATGATCTATAGCTGACCTTGCTCTCCTATGCCTTGAAGCATGATTCTCTTACCATTTCTATCAAATGAAACTGTAAGTTCAGAGAAATCAAACACAATGAGGCTAATGGTCTTCATCCAACCCACACCTAAGACCATATCACACCCTCCCAGTCTCAATACTCGAAAATCATAAGTGAAACTATGCTTCTACATCAACCAAGAAAACTGCTTTCACTTGGTCTGAGTTAGAATTGTGTTACCATTGGCTATGATCACTGTCAATGGGTGAGTTTTTGTCATTTGATGGCCTGTGGCTCTTACAATTTTTGGGCCCACAAA
Organism: Simmondsia chinensis; assembly: GCA_018398585.1. NCBI lineage: Eukaryota > Viridiplantae > Streptophyta > Magnoliopsida > Caryophyllales > Simmondsiaceae > Simmondsia > Simmondsia chinensis. Next base: position 12,074,531 of record JAGTTD010000009.1, on the reverse strand, counting down.
ACTATGCGTACTTCCACTGTCCACCAATATCAAAATAGACCTTTGTCTAACTTCACCCCGGATCCTAATGGTGTTATGATGACCACTACCAGTTAAGGCCTGTACTGAGATGCCCAATTCATCTTTAATTGGCTCATACAAGTCCTGTGAGGTTTCCTCTTCCACAACATCAGTAAATTCATATTCTTCAGCAATTTCCTCTCCATCCACTCCTGCTAAAACCATGAGAAATTTTGGATTGCACTTATGGCCAAAGAAATACTTTTGATTACATCTAAAAAATCGTTGAGCCTTCTTCTCCTCCTGATTGATGTTTCTATTTGATGAAGTCCCTATGCTTCCACCCTAACCAATTCTACTTCTTGTTTGTTCAGCTGAAGTGATGACAGTGTTTTCAAACAACCTGGCCTTGGAATAGGCCTGTGACAAGGTAGTTGGCTCCAATGCCTTTACCTGGTTTTTGATTCTCAACTTCAAACCACTGATAAAACTTAAGACATAGTATGATTCCGCAGTGTTTGGATAAGCAATCAACATCCTCGCTTGTAAGTTCTCAAATCTAGTTATATATTCCTTGACTAATGAAGTCTAAGTTACTTTGTTGAATTGATCCAAAATGTCACCTAAATCCTCATCCCCATAGCGATCAAACAATTGCTTGACACCAAGTTATCGAAGTCTTGCTTCTCATTAGACCAAAGTACCAAGACTCCTAATCAACTCTAAGATAAACTGCCGCTAAGTCAACCTTCTCTACTTCTAATATACAGTAGAATTGGAAGTACCTCTCACACCACTTTATCTAGTATTGTGGATGAGTACCATCAAATGTTTCCATATCAATTCTAGGATGCCTGAATGAAGTACAACGATTGACAATTATAGAAGCATTAGCACTGGAAGTAGATTGAGGACTTACAGAAGAGCTAAGTTGGCTGGCTGGTAACAGAGGCGAGGCAGGAATTAGACCTTCCATAGTCTGAACTCTATGGGAGACTTGTAAGTACAAGTTCTGAGTTTGGTCAATAGAAGCCCCTTGCCTAGCCCGCAATTGCTGCATTTCGTTTACTTGTCCACTCAGAGTCTGAGAATCTTGTCGATCCTGTTGTATAGCAACATACAAGCTGTTCATCTGCCATGACATATTGGCAATCAATTGAGCAGAGTCTGCGATTGGAGCATTTCTAGCATCCTCTTCCTCAGCTGCTGCAGTACCAGCAACTAGTGCAGCTAAGTAGGAAGCTGCTCTAGCTCTAGCTGTAACTCCTCCTAGCATGACTAAGGACAATCACACAAATAAATTGTAGTATAAGCAGGTTATAATGCAAATTGCAAGTGGTAAGTAATGCACTCAACTGAATCAAGATCCTTATGTAGGGATCAGCTCAATCTTGCTTTTTCAAAGAGAATCACAGTCGATTCTTAAGCTCAACTTCACTTCAGTGCACGGATCAATCTAACATTGATTGATCCACTCAATTTCTCGGAATTGTCTTTAATATAACAGAATCACAACCGATCACCACAATTTTACTCAATTCTTTACTAATTGTTGCTAATCAATCCGCAAACAACTCCAATCAACTGAGTAGCCGCAATTCCTCAATGGTGATCGAATCAACCGTAAGGAACTAAGCCTTAAGGCTCTAATACCAAATGTTATGATTCAAGATACAACTTGAATCATAACCTAAAGAGAAGAGAATGTGAGATGAAGGAGAATGTAAAAGAAATGAGAAAATAGAGAGAACATAGAAATGAGAAGGAGAAAAGTAACAAGTATATTCATTGATGAATCATTACAACCTAGATTCCACTTATTTATAGCTAAATAGATACAAGGAATGAGGATAAGCCTCCACCAACCTACTAATACAGCCGCCAAGCAAGACTTAAAAGGAAAATAATACTTGACTACACTTAACCAACTCTCCCACCAAAACATTAATTCAAAGCCTACTAACGGCTACTACCATAGGTCATAACAATATCCTTTTATTTTCTTTCAACACATACACATAAAAAATCCACAAAAATATTGAACAAAAGTCTTCTTAATTGAAACATAGGAAGAACTCAAGACAAAACCGAAGTCCACTACTACATAATTGGACATAAGCAGCGGTTCTTTTGCAGCGGTTCTGAAACCATTGCATAAAGTTATTTTATGCAGCGGTTTTGCAACGTTTATAAAACCGCTGCATTACATGATATATATACGGCGGTTTATGCTGCGATTTATAAACCGTTGCATTAGGCCCCTATTATGCCGCGGTTTTGACCATTTTATGCAGCGGTTTTAAACCGTTGCATTAGGCCCCCATTATGCAGCAGTTTTGATAATTTTATGCAGCGGTTTTAAACAGTTGCATTAGGTCCCCATTATGCAGCGGTTTTGACCATTTTATGCAGCGGTTTTAAAACCGTTGTATTAGGTCCCCATTATGCAGCGGTTTTACCATTTTATGCAGCAGTTTTAAAACTGTTGCATAAGCTTAGTCATATGCAACCATTTTACAAAATCGTTGCATAAAGTCCAAATAAATTTGTTTTATTCACAAGGTAACCAATAATATTGCGTTTAAAATTTGTAGGTAAATTAAATATTAGTATATTTAGATATGGTGTAATAATTTTTTAGTTCATAAACTTCATGAAACAACTAAATATAACTACATAATTTGCTTATTTCCGATGACTTGTCAAGATAGATAATAAAAACCATCGTAAATGGTATAGCAATATTATTATCATGGGAAACACTACAACAATATTGAGCAAAGGTAACACTTAAATTGTAACATTTGTCAAAAATGTTACCATAGATAGTGTTTAGGTAACACTTATGTTATTGTTACATTTGCATGATACCTAATGTAACACTTTTAAGAATTTGTTACCTTTGCTTGAAATCTAATGTAACACTTTTAAAAAAGTGTTACATAAGTTATATTAGAGGTAACAGTTCTTGTAAAGTGTTATATTTGTTAGTATTAGGTAATACTTTAAATCTGTTATCAAAACTCACCTAATTTCTTATATAATTTTTTTTACATAAATTACATATTAGTATCCTAAGATGTAATATATTAATTATTTAATCCACAAATTTTTTAAAATATTTAGCTAAAAATTTATATATATATCTAATTAAATAGTCCAAATAGCAGTATAAAAATTGAAAGTAGGCCCTATTTTGAATCTTTATACATGGCTTTCTAAACCATTTTATCAATTACATAAACCTTTTTAGACTAAAAAAATTATTTAACAAAATTTATGAAAAAATTAATATATTAAATAATATATTTTTAAATAATAAAACTAAAAATTCTTTATTAAAATTTTATTTCCAATTCATATCCCAACTATTTTATGATTTTATTGTTATTTTAAACCCCCAATTTTGCTTACCTATTTCAGACCACTAACTTTAAAACCCTCACTCACCTCTAACCCAAAATTGCTTGCACATTTGCTCGACTGCTGTTTGTTGGTATGATATAGTTAAAATTGTGTCGATCTATAATTGAGGGAGAACTAGAGAAAAAATTGAGGGAGAGATAGAGAAACTAAGGGAGTGAGAGAATTTGATTAATATTCTGAAATTATAAATCTCATACAAACCTAATGCCACTCTTTATAGATGGAGAAGGGAAAAATAACTACCTAACATTATAATTACGTAATATAGAGGAAAATAACCTAGATTATTAGTAAAATAAGGGTACCTATTACAATATTATTTAATCACATGTCTAACACATGATTAACTTGTTTATCCTATACCAGTACCTTTTTCTTAAAAAGATCTTTATCCTCAGGAATTAAGGTATTGATATCCAAATATTATAAGTATAAATTTTACGCAGTTAACTTATTTAAAATTAAGTAAAACTTCAATATTTACTTTAACTAAAATATTTTAGTAAAAAGAAAAGGTAAAATTGTAATTATAATACCTAACTCTTAAATCTAGCATTTCCTTCTCCTTTCCCTCCCTTCCCACCCCACAACCCTAAACCCTACATCCACAGGAGTCGCAGCACGGCGGCGGTTTTAAGGAGGGCGGCGAGAGGTGTGACGCCATGGCAGTAGCGGCGACGGAGGTGCGACGCCCTCCCTGGTATAGTCACTTGTCCAGGTTGCTTTGAAACAGCCGTTAGTGGCGTTCTCCTCCTCCGACAGCTCGACTCGTACGACGGTGGTGGTGGTGCCACGCCGCGGTCATCACCGATGATCTCCTTACTACCATCAAGCTCATCGTCGCCATCAGTGTTACAAACTTAAAGATTATATTGTATTATGTTACAAACCGGGAATTACGAGGCTGGAGTTCAAATTGGCATTTGGCTGGAAAATCTGTTAGCAATTGAAAATCTGTTAAATTGTGTTTACTGCTGGTGTTCTGATCCTGTTTTGTTGCTAGCTACTGCTGCGTTGCCACACTGCTGCTGTTATATGCTGTTATTTTGTGTTTGGCGCCAATAATAATGTTTTGAACATTAGTTAGTTATGCTTGCATTCTAGATTGTTCTAAGGTTTGTCTAGGTTCATTGTAATAGATTGTTATAAATAAGATGGGAATGTATGTTCAAAAACCATTCAATCAAAAGTATCAACACAAGTCTCATTTGAGATTAATATTCTCTCTCTCATCTAATTCTCTCTATTTTCTCATCTCCTTTCCCTTCTTTCTCTCATCTAAACTCTAAACTCTACTTTCTCATCTTAATTTCAATTCTTTCTCATCTAATATTCTCAATCTATCCGCATTTTATATTAGTTTACATTCGTGGTTCAAGCCCGAGCGTAACAATTGGTATCAAAGCCTCGATCCGATCGAGTGAGCAATCAAAAAAAAAAAGAAAAAATTCAGGAGATCAGAATTCAGTGAAGAAAGTAGATAAAAAAACAACTCAAGTTTTGCTATTCTTGATCGGGAAAATTAGTTAATGAAATTGCAGTGAAGATTGTCATTGTGTTCGGTCAAGTGCCCTGCAGTTCAAACAATCAGATCTGAACTTTGTGCTACAATTGCTTCTAATCTTCTTCCTCGGCTTCAAGAGACCTCAAGTTCAAACTCAAATAGCTGGTGTTAGCCTTCAAAATCTAATTCAGACGCTGTAATGCACAATCAGCATGCCGATCGGCAAGTTCGGCGTGGAGAGTCTGCTATATTCGTTCTCGTTTGCTGAGCAAATGCTTGTTATTAAATCAGAACAGCTATAAGACGATTCAATTAAGATCGATTCAGATCTTGATCTTGAACAATCCAGATCAGTTCAATCGTGTTGTGCAGATCTCAATTCAACCGAGCTTTTGATCTGAACAATTCAGCTCAGTTCATTTGTTCTGCAGCCAAGCAAATTGATCCAGATCAAAACCGATCAGACCAGGTTTGAAGAATCAGCTGAAGATTAATACTCGACAATGTCAAGCAGAGTTACCACGCGATCTGGAGCTGCCAAATCAGGTGTACAGCCGACATATGCAGAGATTGCTGTTGGAGGTGCAGCGAATGACCAGAATTTTGTGACTCAAGAACATCTGAACGCACATTTGGAGACATTGATCACTCGGTTGCAGCAGTCGGAGCTAGCTATGGAGGAACGATTGCATAAAAGATTACAAGATCAGGATCAGAGGTTTAATGAGAGATTTGGCCTGCAATTCAAACGTGTTAATGAGAATAATGAAGATCAATTAAGTCATCAAAAGCAACAAGTTGAGGAAAAGATTGACGATCAAATTAATCAACAATCAAAGGAGTTTGATGAAAAAATTCAAGATCGAGTGGATAATCATTTGCTGTAATGCAGAATCCGGTGCAAAAACAGAATGTAGATGCAGGAGTTGGTGGCCTGTTGCTTGCAAGTCGACCTCAAGTTCATCTACAACCATCTCAAGTTAGACTTCACAATCATGTTCCTGAAATTGAAAGAACTGTTAGTCCACATGAACGATCCTCTGATCAAGAGCAAATTCGATGTATCGGGCTGAGTAGTGTTCATACAAGACATCAATATCATCTCCCTGCTCCAATACTCCCACGACTTATTTGTTTGAATGCAGAGTACTTGGTGAGGCCACCAAATCAGGTTCCAGTAGCTCAATTGCACTTTCAGCATGCCGATCGGCAAGTTCGGCATGATATATTTCCTTTTTTGAGTGGAATTTTGATTAATCCAAACACAAACATGGGTACAAAACCTCCTCCTGTTCAGGGAGAAGAGATTTGTAGACTTGAGCTAGCTGATGGGAATCAACGACTCATTTTCATCAATACAATTCTGTAGCGAGCTATGGTTGCTGATAGGCTGTGTTGGTTTGGGTTGTGTAGACCACCTGAGCAGAATTTCCTAAATCAGATGCAAGCATTGGAAGCAAAGACCTTGGGCTGGAGTCATTTCACAAGCTGCATCAACATGGGATTCTTCAGCTGCGTATCAGATCTCGTGTATACATGTTCTCTGCAGGTACAAAAAGTTGCAAGGCAATTCAGCTCAATCAAGCCTTCTTCTATAGCAACAAGTGATCTTCGAAGTCTTGACTCTCTTCCATTCTTGAGGACAAGAATGTTTTCAAGGGGAAGGGAATGTTACAAACCGGGAATTACGAGGCTGGAGTTCAAATTGGCATTTGGCGGGAAAATCTGTTAGCAATTGAAAATCTGTTAAATTCTGTTTACTGCTGGTGTTCTGCTCCTATTCTGCTGCTGGCTGCTATTGCGTTGCTACACTGCTGCTGTTATTTTGTGTTTGGCGCCAATAATAATGTTTTGAACATTAGTTAGTTAAGCTTGCATTCTAGATTGTTCTAAGGTTTGTCTAGGTTCATTGCAATAGATTGTTATAAATAAGATGGGAATGTATGTTCAAAAACCATTCAATCAAAAGTATCAATACAAGTCTCATTTGAGATTAATTTTCTCTCTCTCATCTCTCTCTTTCTATTTTCTCATCTCCTTTCCCTTCTTTCTCTCATCTAAACTCTAAACTCTACTTTCTCATCTTAATTTTAATTCTTTCTCATCTCATATTCTCAATCTATCCGCATTTTATATTAGTTTATGTTCGTGGTTTAAGCCCAAGCGTAACATATTATAGCAAGAAAAGGGGGAGATTACATAGAAGAAGGGGAAACAAACATATATTTAGATAGAAGAGAGGATGGAGAGACTAGAGAGAGAGAGCAACATTTCAAACTCATTCAACCTACCTCTTCTCTAACACAAGTCCCCTATATATAGAGTTGGGAGAGGGTATAATTGTAATTAAGGACTAAATCTAATTATTTAGTATCTAAATTATCCCTCACTTAACCTATATATTTTTAGATTGTATCAATACATTTCCTTTTTTAAGATCCTTGTCCTCAAGGATCAAGGTATATTGATACCCAAATTATTTACACTTCCGGATCAAATACTAAAATTACAAATTTTAACTCCTTAAATTTTTGAAAATTTACAAAAAAGTTTTTCTCTAAAATATCTGAAAAAGTGGTAATTAAGCACTTAAAGTTAGGGGCAAAATTATAATAAAACTCAAAATTTTCCCCCAATTTCACACCCTTCTTCTTGCTCGTTGAAAGCAACGAAACCCTAACCCTATCACCAGCCAAGCGCCACAGCAGCGTTCCGGTGACATCAGGTGGCACGACGCCAAGGCGGTGGCAGCGGCGGCGGTGCGATGTCCTCTATGGCGTCATCCCTTTCTCCGCTACTTCCAAGTGGCCGTTGGAGGCATTCTCTGCCACCGACAGCTCGATTTTCTTGGCTGGAGATGGTGGTTTCGGTTCCTCAATAGTGGTCACATTCTCGATCGAGCTCGGAGCTTCCGATTTGCAGTCGTGGTTCTTCTCCTGATTTTTGTGCTCGGTGATCCCTTCGTCTGCCTTGTCCTTACCACCGTTGTTCTCCTGGTCATTTTCTTCGCTGCCGGCGTTCACGGTCGGTGTCAGAGATTCCGAATCCTCAGTTGTCATTCTATTTCCGGTCAGATCTGGCTCCACAACTTCGATGGTGGTCAGATCGGTGGTGTCGGTAGTGCTGGGGGTTGTAATAGGGGCAATAGAGGTATTTTTTATGCTTTTACACATAGTCCTCCACTATTTTTGCCCCTCTTTACGATTTTCTTGAATTTTTTTTATACGTTTATCTAACCCTTTAGATATTTCCTCACATTTCTTTTGTATATTCAACCATTCAGCCACAACCACTTCATTTAGCTCTCAAATATGTAGGGCGTGATTTTCGGGATCTTTTAGGGTGAGTTTTCATCTATGAAGTGTAAATTGACATAGTATGTGTGGTTTAGACATTATGGATTGTATGTTTGGTTATGCGGTGTGGTTGAACATTATGCTACTTGTGAGTGTGGTTTAGATTTCCCTAATAAATCTTTTTGAGTGATTTTGAAAACTATCAATGTTGGCAAGAAGGATTAGCTTTCAACTACTTAGAGCGAGATTGTCGGGATCTTTTAATGTGAGTTCTCATCTCTGAAGTGTAGATGGACTTAGCATATGTGGTTTAGACATTATTGATTGTATGTTTGGTTATGTGGTGTGGTTGAACATTATGACACTTGTGAGTGTGGTTTAGATTTTCCTAATAGATCTTTGTTAATGCTTTTGAAAACCATCGATGTTGCCAAGAAGGATTAGTTCTCAACTACTTAGGGCATGATTTTCGGGATCTTTTAATGCGAGTTCTCATCTCTGAAGTGTAGATGGACTTAATATGTGTAGTTTAGACATTATTGATTGTATGTTTGGTTATGTGGTGTGGTTGAACGTTTTGACACTTGTGAGTGTTGTTTAGATTTCTCTAATAGATCTTTGTTATTGCTTTCAAAAACTATTGAGATTGGCAAGAAGGATTAGCTCTCAACCACAGAGGGCAAGAATTATTTTGAATCCTAGACACTGTTTTAAGGTCAAAAAAGGGAAACCCTAGACCTTATTTGCAACTCTTGAGATCAACCTTTTTCAAAACAAACCCTAAGGTTAACTCATTTCAAGGTTACTCTTTATTTTTGCTAATTTAAGTTGAAATAACTCCTAAAAGTACAAAATTAATATTGGTGCTGACCTCTTAATGTTGCTCTTTTCTTCTTTTGTTGTAAGCTTATATCTATTGGTTGTGAATTTGAGTTATGGATTTCAATCTAGTTAGTTGAGCTAAAACCTTGCTTGGTTAGTTGTGAATTTCATAGTTTTTAGAGTAATGTTTTGACTTATATGAACTTTGAATTGAACTTCACAGGTTAAATTCTATTCAGATAGCTTATTTGTAAAATAATTCCTGATCAGATTGTCACCACTATGTTAAGATTTTTGAGAAATTGAATGCTCTAAAGCTAAACTAGGGTGTTACCGAAGGGTTGAGAATGATTTGAGGCCTTAATAGCTATGCTATGAACCTTATAAGTTGTTAAGAGAGGGACAATGTCATGTTTAACAAACTTTAAGAGAATTATGAACCTTATAAGCTTTTTAAGCTTTTTGTTTTTCGGGATCCTTTAAAGTGAGTTCTTATCTCTAAATTGTAGATGTCAAAATATTCCCTGAATCACTTTGTGAAGAGGTGTGTTGTGTTTCATACCCCATATCTTGTCAAATTAAGAAGGGTGAAATGGAATATTTGAAATGCTTTTGACCGCAGAGAATTAAAAGACAATGATATGATGAAAATGACTAAGGAAAATAGAGAGAAATAGTAAGGAAGAGAGAAAGTTCAGTTAACATTATGAAATTATGAACTTCAATACAACCTAATTGCCATTATTTATAGAATTAGGTAGGGGATAACTAACTAATACTATTATTATTGATATAAGCAATTCTCTGCTATGTCTAACATGTGACTAACTTATTTTTTATCAATGCTTAGCTCCGATTGAGGAAACAATGGTGGTCCTGCAATGGCCAACTGCTTGGAGTAGTCTCACCCTAAGTTTACAATATATATTTTCTACTTAATTTATATTTATTTTCGTATAGACCCTAATGTTTCTTTAAAGCTTGAAATTGATGTCGTTTTGATAGTATTTTATCTGTGGATGAGTGAAACATAGAATCGAAGATGTGTGTTTTTTGGTTGTTTAATAGGTGCAAAAACAATATGGAAAGTTTGATATCCTTTTAGTTTAGAAGGTATGTTGGTTAGTTGCTTTTTTTTGTTCATGTTTTGGAGTCGGTTATGTGAAAAAGATTATTTGTTCATGTATTTGAATGGATCTAGTAAGCAATGACATAGAATCAATAATGTCAATATATGTTTTCTTCACATGGTATTTTATCAAAACAACTATATTAGTTATTTCATTCGGTGAACATTTCTTTGGAGACAACTCGCATGATGACATGTTCTTCAGGATGGGGATCCTCGGAAACAGCCTCTCTTCCACCTGGAAGGGGAAAGGCTGCGTACATCCACCCTTCCCAGACCCTGCTTGTTGCGGGAGCCACTTTGGCACTGGGACTATTGTTGTTGTTGTTGTGTTCTTGGGAGACAGCTACATTTGAGGAAAATATATTTTGACAATATGATGCTTATGAATAAATAACTATATTAATTGGGAGCTCACATTCTTATGATTGTTTAACAATGAGTAGCTCTAGAATTCATATGAATTTACATGAGTTAGTACTTGATGCTTATGGGTTAAGAGGTGTAGAAGAAACAAAAAAATATTTTATTTATTTTTATTATTGCTTTAGCTCATTCTTGATTCATAGGGTGGTTGGAATCTAATGTAATTGGTGGTTTCATCCATTGTTTTAGCTCATTCTTGTGAAGGAACAGTTCAATGGTAAAACAAGAGGAGGATCAAGTGAAAAGTTTGAACCTCCTACTGGAACTGAACTTATGCAATTTTGATGAGTTGGTGATTAAAAGCAAGGACCTATGGCTTTTGGAGTACTTCTTTGGTCCTTGGTATATTTCTAGTTTCTTTATGAAGGTTTCTATGAGAATTTTGACAAATTTATGCCATTAAAGCTTTTAGAGTACTATTTCCAATTTTCTTTTGGTAATTAGTGTCATTATCAATCATTTGATTTGCATAGGTGACAAATTTGGGAAAAATTGGTGGGCCAACAACATTTGAATTGCGTAGTTCAGCACGAGAGCTTTATTTTGGTATTTAACAGGCCTCGATATTCCATAAGGATGAAAACTTATGTCTATTTTAAGTTGTAAATGTAGATCAATGTTTCTGTCCCATTTGTTTGGGTTTGTAGTCATCCAATTGCTATATGAATTTCTTTGCTACTTGTCCTACATCACTATTAAATTGTATTATGGTGAAAACACATAGATTTGGCTATGGTTACTCGAGCATTATCGCTGAAGGCAAAAATACCAGTTTTAGTAACGGATTTCTTGGTTTAGCTATTAAGTTATGGTCATTACATGATGTCGATAGTACTTTGTGATTAACTCCAAAAAACTAATGCATGATATTTTATTTGTTAAAATATACCTATAATGTGATTACATTTTAAGAGGGTGCCAACACGCCATCACCAGATCTCATTAGAACTCCGAAGTTAAGCATGCTTGGATGAGAATAGTATCAGGATGGGTGACTTCCTGGGAAGTCCTCACTCCTCAGGTTGGGGGGGCACTTGGAAACAGCCTCTCTATAAGGCAACCCCTCAGGTTAATCCCCATGTACTTAAAACCTTGGTAGAAGGATTATTTGGACATGGTCACAATGCTACCTAAAATGTTGCTTGTTCATCAGGTGCTGTAAATGAGGTATGATAAAGAATTTCTTTTATTTTTAACTCAAAATTGATCATATTTCTTAATGTTTTTTAATGTAAAACTTAAAAATTATATGTTCCAACATTTCTCTTGTTGTACGAGGCCTAGTACTGCAACTTGCTCATCTTATTTGTTTTTGTTATCAGGGTGCTGAGGATCTTGATGATGTTGGCGGACACACATCTAAAGGAACCTAGTGCTGATTTTGTGATTATGAACAATGAAATTAATTTGATTGGATGTAGTGTGCACTTTTGATATTGACCTGGAACTATGGCTTTAATGTAGTGCTTAATATATTTTGTGGTTTGTTCAAAAAAATATATTTTGCGGATGTAGAATTTTGTGGTTATGAGCAATGTAATTGATTTGAGGATTTTTGATATAATGAATTATTAATACTATAAGTTATGTTTGGACTACTAATAGTTTTGTTGTTGCCGGGCAAGATAAGTGAAATGTTTGCATATGATAAAGTTTTTATACATTTATGAACTGTAGTAAAAATTGCTAATTCAAATAATTGTTACAATATGTCTCAAACCGTTGTATTACCTAACAAAACCGCTGCATTACCTAAAAAACTGTTGCATTAGCTTTAAGAAATTGTTGCATTAGCGTTAAAAAAACCGCTGCATTAGAACTAAAAAATCGTTGCATTAGCTCTACAAAGCCGTTGCATTAGCTCTAAAAAAACCGCTGCATTAGCGTTAAAAAAACCGCTGCATTAAAGCTAAAAAAACCGCTGCATTAGCTCTAAAAATCGCTGCATTAGAACTAAAAACCGTTGCATTAGCTCTACAAAACCATTGCATTAGCTCTAAAAAACCGCTGCATTAGAACTAAAAAATCGCTGCATTAGAGTTAAAAAAACCGCTGCATGAGAACTAAAATACCGTTGCATTAGCTCTACAAAAACCGTTGCATTAGCTCTAAAAAACCGCTGCATTAGGGTTAAAAAAACCGCTGCATTAAAACTAAAAAACCGTTGCATTAGCTCTACAAAACCATTGCATTAGGTCAAAAAAACCACTACATTAGCGTTAAAAAAACCGCTGCATTAGAACTAAAAAACCATTGCATTAGCTCTGTATAACCGCTGCATTAGCTATAGAGAAACCGCTGCATAAGGGTAAAAAAACCGTTGCATTAGCTAACCAAATGCAACGGTTTCGGAACCGCAACAATAGTTCCGAAAACCGCTGCGAAAGGCTAATGCCACGGCCGCACATGGGACGGTTCAAGAACCGCTGCATTAGAGGTAATGCAGCGGTTTTAGTCCATATGCAGCGGTTTTTAACCATTGCAAATGGTCTTTTACGCAGTAGTGGTCAGATCCACCAACATATCATAACCTTTTCTTTAAAAACGGTGAGTGGTTGAGGTCAAGGACGTGCTGTTCAAGCTCACTCCCTAATTAAAACAAACAACCTCTATCCTACATAGGAAGAGCAGTGAAGGAAAGACTAGTTTATATATCCCCCTCTTCATGTACTTGGTAAAGTCTTGAGGGGACTAGATTGAATTTTGTGTACCGCATGTGCGTGCGGGAACCTGCCCCACCTCGTCAAGCCACATCGCGGTGTGGTGTGGTATGGATTGGACTTTTTCTAATCTGGACTTTAGTTTTTACGAACACTATATTTTAATTTATCATTAACGAACTCAAGGGGAGTTATTGGATTGTGATGGAGGCTGTTATGCTCGAGCTTAAAGTGTTAGGAACAGTGTCCTGAAATTCAGATTTATTCTGAATATATTATTTTAATTAATAAATAAAATTAAAGTTCTAGTCGTTTCCTAGTTACATTTGAGTAAGTGAGCATTTATACTGCATGTGATTTTCTTTTGGGAGACATCCATGAGATGTATATGTTTGTTTTAAGTGGTTTATGAGACTAAGCACAGATAGACTTGGAACAAATGGTATGGATTGTTGTTTGAAAGACTCGTAGTCGAAGACAAGTTTGGACCACTTGTACGTAAAGACTATAACGTAACACTTTAGATGACTTGTCTTGGTCATGTGGATGAAGATCCAAAAGTGTTAGGTTGGTGTGTTTAATAAGATTGACACACTAAGTTGGACCATGTGGCTTACTTATTTCTAGACTACTATCGAAGATGAGTGATTCACATTGTATTGTTTGAACGACAACTCTAAATCCTGAGGGTATTTTGGACTTGTGCATGGAGCGTTAGTTACTTTGGTGTGGTAAAAGTAAGGTCCAAACGAATGACTGAAATCCCACGTACACTGGTAGCAGCATGAACTGTGACAAGGATCAGGTATTCAATAGGGAATCTACAGTCTCTTATGAGATATAGATGTCCCCTTAGTTGATGCGCAAATATTTGAATAGTTCGAAAACTTTGGCCAAAGTATTCTAAGTGTTTGACATTTTGAGTTTATACTGTGAATATGTTCAAGTATAAATGAATTATTCAGTGAAAGGCGAGCTGGTAACAAATGGAGAAGATGTGAGATGGATAATGGTAGTCGTTATATTTTTCCTTTGTCATGGACATCTGGTGGAGGGGTTGTTGTCACCTATACAGTCTATTAAGGAGATATCAAATAAATAATTTAAGTCTGGAGTGCAGTGAGATTTATTTAGTGGAATTAAGTCTCATTAAATGGTAATTAAATTATTTCATGAGATGATTAATTTAACCCATTTGGAGCTAGATTTAAATTTTCCCTGAGATCCTTGCACAAGCCTCTATATTTTAATGCCATTGGAAAAATATTAAAGAATTCATGAGATGAATTATTTATCCATAAAATGGGTAAAGTGAATTTTGCCAAACATTATTCATGGGATGAATAAAATTGAAAATTATCAAATAACATAATTTTTAAAAATTTAAAATTCATAAGATGAATTTTTACATGCGGGAAACAAAGCAAAACAAAAAAAATCAAAATTGCCTTTAAATAGCTAGCGATCCGTGTGCACCAGATCTGGCGAACCAACCCGCGACATGTGTTGCGCACTGGATGTCCCCTGGGAGATCTGCGCCCGCGTAAGCGGATGAATCATCGTGTGCCATGTGGCACGCGGTGATAGCCGAGAGCACGCGATTTCCCTGTGCTTGAAATGCCGCGTTTTACCTATTGTTTTAATTGATACGTTGCATTTTGGATTAAACCAGCGAATTCCACATCAGAAAAATCATATTTTTTTTTTCCCTCCGGTACACTATTATAAATAGTGGTACGTATTCTAGGGGTTTGGCATTCATATCAAACAAATTATTTTGGGTTTCTGGAGTTGTTTCGGAGACCCAATTGGAGAGAAAAATTTCCGACAAAATTTTTCCTTCCACGGTTTAATATTTTTTGAAGCCCACCCTCTGGGCAACTCGAAGTTATTGCGTAAAAAATCTCGGGGTCACGATTTTCTTTGTTTTCTTATTATTGGAGCAATTCTAGGTATGTTCTTCTATCTTTATTCTTTTTCGCTTTTCTATTTATTTATAGTATTCATTGTTATACCTGTTTAAGTTTATGTATTATTATAAATGTATCAGAGTAAAAGGCCAGTAAATCTAAATTATGAATTTAGATATGTTGATTTAAATTTTGAATTTAAGTCAGTAGATTTAAAATTAGAAATTTTAAATCGACCCTAGGTTTAGAGTTATGAATTCTAAACCTTTTCCGCTGCGTAAACTTTAGGGAGAATTTTTGAAATTCATCCCAACAATCGGTATTAGGAAAAAGGGTTTATAGAGATAAACATGTTCCCGGGAACTCTCGCACGTAAGGTGTATCGAAATGTGACTCTCCAATCGGGGGCTTACGTAGAGAGAAGAGTCTCCTACTCTAAGTGCTCTAATAGGTGCCTATAATTGTTACCATAGTTGACAATTGTGAACCCAATAGTCGGCATCAGAGTTTATTTTTTCAACAAAATTCATATCTTTCCCCAACAGCTGGTATCAGAGCCAACCTCTGATTACATTCATAATATACATTACTGGGTATAATAAGATCGAAATAAATAAATTTACGATTTAATAAAATAGTGATTTTATTAAGAAGGAAAAACTTATTTGAATTAGTGATTTAAATTGTTTAAATCATTAAAGTAGTTAATTGTTATTTAGAATATTTTAAAGTGTCGATTTAAATTGTTTAAATTGGTTAAAAGAGTTAATAGTTAACTAGGTTATTTAAAGTAACGATTTAAATTGTTTAAATGGTTAATGAATTAATAGTTAATCAGATTGCTTAAAGTAATGATTTAAATTATTTAAGTCGTTAATGAATTAATTGTTAATTAAGATTATATAAGGTAACGATTTGAATTGTTTAAATCGTTAATTAATTAAAAGTTAATTTGATCTTTTGAAGGTAACGATTTAAATTGTTTAAATCATTAATGAATTAATCATTAATTCAAAACAACCCATAAATTTGCCATTATGTTGTTCGTATAATGAGATTGTACGTTTTTAGTCATGATTTACGAAATCAGGCATAATTGATCTAATAAGATTAGATTCAAATATTTTTAATAATGGATAAAATTTGTTTAATGAAAGTAGATTCAATTAATTTTGTGAAATCAGATAAAATTGATCTAATGAGATTAGATTTAATTTAATTTTATAAAATTAGATAAAGTTGATCTAATGAGATTAGGTTTAATTATTTTATACGAAATCGGATAAATTTGATTTAATGAGATTAGATTCAATTTATTTTAAAATTAAATATTTAATTTAAAAAAAAAAAAAATAGCATCGGGCTTACACTGACGTCACACTGACATCATGCTGACGCAATGTCAGGCTTTAGATAAAAATATATACATATATATATTTTATTTACTCATTTACTGATTTACATAATAATTATTAATTAATTATTTTATCAATTAATTTCCTTTATAATGAGATTCTAAATTAAATTATGAGATAATTTAAGTTGTAAGTCAGTGTTATTTTAAATAAAAGTTAGTTAATAAGATTATAAAATGGACTATGAGATAGTCTAAAGTTTGTTTTTTTTAGAATAAGATTCTAAATTAGACTATGGGATAGTCTAAACAAAAAATCGCTGTTGATTTAAATAAAATTATTTTTTAATTTATTTTTAAAATCAGAATTTTAAAAGTAGATTATGTGATAATCTAAATTTGATGTTGGTATTGTTTTAATTAAAATTGATTAATTAATTTAGTTGATTGAATTTTAGAATGAGATTGTAATATAAGATTATGAGATAATCTATATTGTAAAACGATAGTATTTTTGAATTAATTAATTTTTGTTAATTTTAGAATGAGATTCTAAAGGGGATTATGATATAATCCAGGTTATAAATGCAAGTTAATTGAAATCCACTAGTTATAAAAATCAAGTGGGAGCGAGGTTTCAATTGTCGTAACATCACGGTCTCCATTACCGGTCTAGCAGTATAGTAGATCGATAGATCTCCCTACGGAGGATGTTGATTTGCAGATTATAGGGTTAGACTTCTCTAAGGATAAACCAAAGTACAAAGAAGCGATGCAACCACGTTGCCGTGGAGTATTTCGTGTATTTGTATGGAGGTTTAGGTAATGGTTTACACTTGACTAGCGTGATGCATTAGCCTCCTTGAGAAGCTCTGTTATGTCATGTTACAGACTAAGGTAAAGTAGTGAGTTAATTATGTTTAGTGAGAGTTCCAAGAAAACAAGTTAATTGCAAACAGGTCTCACCTGAACTAGCTTCGTGCGACCCCGCTGCCGGGGAGTCAGGAGTGGTGTGTTTGGGTCATCATTGTATGCATGATAGTACAGCTTGGTGGATATCTGACTTATTGTGTATACTAAATTAAAAAAATTTATATCACTGCATTATACATGACTCTTGTTAGACAGTTACACAAATGTTTGCATATACAGTATTCTGGATATGGATACGGCTGGCGAACTTTACTTGATTTTTAATACATAACGTACTCACTGGAACAAATCACATTGGGTTGAAAAAAAATTTTCACTTAGTTATACTCACAAGGGACCTACTAGAATGAAAGGAAAGGGCAAGATTGCTATTGTAGCTACCAAGTCCATAAGGAAGTCAGCAAAAGAAAAGTGTTTCTTTTGTGGGAAGACTAGGCCACTGGAGGAGAAATTACAATAAGTAAATAGCTACTCTTTCTGCAAAGACTGCTAAGCCATCTGGTGAAGATATGTTGAAATCTCACTTAGTTATGTAATGCGTAGCTGAGAGTCCACCTGGTTCCTGGTGGGTGGACTCAAGTTCAACTGACCATATCCGTAATATGTTACAGGAGCTCAGGCTAGCCTCAAGGCTACACGATGGATGTTGTACCCGATGGTTAGGCACAGTACAATAATTGTGGTCTTAAGTGTAGAAGATGTTGGCTTAGTATTTAGTGCTAGATTTGTTTTAAAAGATTGTTTATTTGTAGCTACTTTGCACAGGAACTTGTTTTCTATATTTCGGTCAATGGATAGTTGTTATTTAGTTTATTTTGATAATGAAAATTTTATTATGAGAAATAAATTGTTTATTTGCACATGTACATGAATAAATTATTTAATCATGTTATTTTCTTATCAAAACTATGGTAATTGTTTAAATGAATCTAACATAAGTTCACTTGTTCAATCTTTTAAAAGAAAACACGTTGAAAGGGGCATTGCCTACACATGGCACCAACGTTTAGGTCACACTAATTCGAACATGATCTAAAGACTGGTGAAAAATGGACTAACGGAGGTTTTGAACTTGAGGTCATTACCATTTTGCGAATTCTGCATAGAATGAAAGGTGACCAATTCTGTCTTTAAGAGTAAAGGCAACAAGGTTGGTGGCTTGCTTGCGCTGGTTCATATAGATGTATGTGGATTGATACATGATCAGGTAAGAGGTGGGTATGAGTATTTAATCCCGTTTAGTGATGATCACTCAAGGCATGGATATGTTTACATGATGAGACATAAGTCGGACAGTTTTGGAGAAAATCAAAGAATAGAAAGTAGAATTTTAAAAGCTATCAGGTAAACAAGTTAAGTCACTTTGATCAAATCGAGGTGGTGAATATTTTTTGGGTGAGTTTTTGGATTTTCAAACTGCAAAATGAGATGAGATCTTAGCTTTCTGCTTTGGTTACACCGCAGCAGAACGGTGTTGCAAATCGAAGGAGCAAGGACAGTTTTTTCTACATTTTTTTTATTTAAAAGCTTTTTTAGTAAACTCAATGCAAAGTACTTAGAGAAGCATTTTGCAATTAAGTTACAAAAACAAAAACAAAATGGTATCAAAGGAAAATGACAAAAATTTTTAACAGCTTGACACAGCTTAAGACATAGTTGATGCATTAGATGCACCTACTGATAGGAATGAGAATGTTTCAGGTACACGAGAGCATAGATGTGGTGGGAGGATTGGCGGGACACCTGACAGGTTCATAGCTGGAGCCTTAGCGGTTGACCATGGCATTGAATCTGATCTTTTTAGCCACAATGAAGCAGTTTATTCTTCTAGTTTTGAGCAATTTGTTCAACGAACCATGAGTGTACAAATGACATTAAGAAAAAGTAGTGACTTTCTTAGTATTGTATGCCAACAATATACTACTCATTGAGAATGATGCAGGGGTGTCATTAGCTATAAAGGTTTGGTTGTCAGGATAGCTCGATATAAAGGACATAGAAGAAGGCAACTCTACTCTTAGGATTAAGCTTCTGCAAGGTCGTAAGAGTAGAATGTTGGATCTCTCTCCAGCCACTTATATTGTCAAGATGTTGTCAAGGTATAGCATGGAGTCCCTCTCTCTTTTGAGTAGTGTTTTAGGACACCTACAGAGGAAGAGTAATTGATGAATATTCCATATGCTTTGGCCGTGGGAGCCTCAGGTATGCCATGTTGTGAACGAGACTTGATGTCTGCTATGCTATGTCATAGTATGCAGCAGTTAGTCTAATCTGGGTCCAAAGGACTAAGTGGTAGTTAAGTGTTTTCTCTAGTCCTTGAGAACAACTAGTGATCCTATGCTGATCTTTCAAAATGACGAGCTGATTTCAGTTGGATATATTGTTTTAAGACTTCCAGTCAAATTAAAATGATAAATGCTCAACATTTAAGCATGTCTTGACCCTTGGAGTGGGAGCCATTAGTGAGAGGAATGTAAAGTAGTATTGTATTGCAGACTTCACAATAGAGCAATTGTGCTCACTAAGGATTAGGCTTAGTAGACGTTTGGTTCAAACTTAAAAGGGGTGAGCATGGACCTTGTCATAAATTGGATTTAGGACAAGTGCAAGATTGTTAGGAACAGTGTCCTAAAATCCAGATTTATTCTGAATATATTATTCTAATTGATAAATAAAATTGAAGTTCCAATCATTTCTTAGTTAAATTTGTGTAAGTGAGTATTTATACTGCATGTGATTTTGTTTTGGGAGACATCCATGAAATGGGTGTAATCCTCATACTACAATTTACATGTTTGTTCTAAGTGGTTTACCAGACTAAGCCACTGATAGACTTGGAACAAATGGTATGGATTATTATTTGAAAGACTGGTAGTCGAAGACAAGTTTGGACCACTTGTATGTTAAGACTATAACGTGACACTTTAGATGACTTGTCTTGGTCTTGTGGATGGAGATCCAAAAGTGTTAGGAGGATGGTGATCTGCGTCCGCGTAAGCGGATGAATCATCGTGTGCCGCGTGGCCCACTGTGATAAGCGAGAGCACGCGATTTCCCTGTGCTTGAAATGCCGCGTTTTACCAATTGTTTTAATTGATACGCTGCATTTTATATTAAACAAGGGAATCCCACATCGAAAAAATCAGGTTTTTTTCGCTCCGGTATACTATTATAAATAAAGGTACCTATTCCAAGGGTATTGAAATCAAACAAATTATTTTGGGTTTTTGGAATTGTTTTGGAGACCCAATTGGAGAGAAAATTTTCGACGAAATTTTTCCTTCCACAATTTAATATTTTTCGGAGCCCACCCTCCTGCAGCTCGAGGTTATTGCATAGAAAATTGCGGGTCTCAATTTTTGTTGGTTTTCTTTATTATTGGAGCAATTTCAGGTATGTTTTTCTATCTTTATTCCTTTTCTCTTTACTATTTATTTACAGTATTCATTACTATACATGTTTAAGTTTATGTGTTGTTATGAATGTATCAGAGTAAAAAGCATGTAAATCTAAATTATGAATTTAGATCTATTGATTTAAATTATGATTTTAAGTCAGTCGATTTAAAATTAGGAATTTTAAATCAACCCTGGGTTTAGAGTTATGAATTCTAAACCTGTTCCACTGCGTAAACTTTAGGGAGAATTTTTGAAATTCATCCCAACAACCAGTGTTAGGGCAAAGGGTTTATAGAGATAAACCAGTTCCTGGGAACTCTCGCACGTGAGGTGTCACGAAGCGTGACTCTCCTAACGGGGGCTTAGGTAGAGAGAAGAGTCTCTTACTCTAAGTGCTCTAATAGGTGCCTATTGTTGTAACCATAGTTGACAACTGTGAACCCAATAGTCGGCCTCAGATTTTATTTTTCCAACAAAATTCATATCTTTTCCCAACAATTGACATCAGAGCCAGCCTCTGATTACATTCATAATATACATGACTAGGTATAATAAGATCGAAATAAATAGATTTGCGATTTAATAAAATAGCGATTTTACTGAGACGGAAAAACTTGTTTGAATTAGTGATTTAAATTATTTAAATCATTAAAGTAGTAAATTGTTAATTGGAATATTTTCAAGTATCGATTTAAATTGTTTAAATCGGTTAAAAGAGTTAATGGTTAACTGGGTTATTTAAAGTAACGGTTTAAATTGTTTAAATCGTTAAAGAATTAATAGTTAGTCAGATTGCTTAAAGTAATGATTTAAATTGTTTAAGTCATTAATGAATTAATTGTTAATTAAAATTATATAAGGTGACGATTTGAATTGTTTAAATCGTTAATTAATAAAAAGTTAATTTGATTGTTTGAAGGTAACGATTTAAATTGTTTAAATCGTTAATGAATTAATCGTTAATATAGAACAACTTATAAATTTGCGATTATGTTGTTTGTATAATGAGATTGTACGTTCTCAGTCATGATTTACGAAATCAGACAAAATTTTGCATAATGAGATTGTACGTTCTCAGTCATGATTTACGAAATCAGACAAAATTGATCAAATAAGATTAGATTCAAATATTTTTAATAATGGATAAAATTGGTTTAATGAGAATAGATTCTATTAATTTTATGAAATCAGATAAAATTGATCAAATGAGATTAGATTTAATTAATTTTTATAAAATTGGATAAAGTTGATATAATGAGATTCGATTTAATTATTTGATATGAAATCAGATAAAATTGCGTTAATGAGATTTGATTCAATTTATTTTAAAATTAAATACTTTAATTTAAAAATTAAAAAAAATAGCATCGGGTTGACGCTGATGTCGTCTGCACTGACATCATGATGACGCAGCGTCAGGTTTTAAATAATGCGTCTCAAATTGACGCATTTTTTAATTGATATTTTAATTATTTTGTACCTAATTAATTATGGTTCTATACTTACTTTGGCAATTTTTATATTTAGCAGGTTTGAAATTAAAGTTTCGAAAATTGTCAAATTTTGGTGCAAATAAGTCAAATTCAATACGTAAACAATTAAATCAAGTCAATCGAGATTCGGGACAAGAATGTAAACGCTCGACCCGCACCGCTACAGTACCTGAGCTGCACTGCTCATCATCGTCAACCACCAGCAGCAGCCCACGACAACAATAGCAGCAGCCCAGCCCAACCCAAACAGCCCCTGTTTACACTTTAAGCCCGGATTCACCAGCCACGGCCCAACTTCAGCCGCACTGTTCATCATCCCCTACCTCCGACACCAGCTTCACTAGACCCATCACCGTCCTCAGCCTAGCCCAAACGCGCAACACCGACCCAACTTCACAACCCAGCTTGACCCAAAGCACCGGCCCGTCAGCCACCAACCACCAGCCACAGCCCAGCCCACATCATCAGCAGCATCACCTTCAGATTCACCCCAGCCCGATTCGACCACCAGCGACACCATCACCGTCCCACCGTCCCAGATCTCAGGCCCACGAACAGCCCACCACCGATCTGCTCAGGCCCAGGTCCAGCGCACGTAGGGTTCCGCCAGGCAGCTGCATCGTTTAAATTGGTGAGGGGTGTTCGATTTTAGGGGAGCTCGATTCACCGCCTCTCTCTGTCTGGGGCTCTGGTTTGGAGGTTAGGGACGGCCGCCCCTGTTCTCTGCTCCTCTCTCTCCTCTTAGCTTTTTCTCTCTCTTCATATTTTTATTTTCCTTTCTTTTTCATTAAATTGGAACGAGAGCGATATTAGCATGGCGATCGACATGAGTTTGTTCAACTTCTTCTTCACCGGATCATCCTTGATGGAGAGCTAACTTGCTCTCTAAGGTTAGATGAAATCTTAGCCTTTACCTTTATTTACTTTTAATTCGGGTTAATTTGATTGTTGACATGAATTGCTTGGTTGAGATAAATACTTTGAAGTATTATATTTTTATTGTTTATTCAATTGATATGATTATTGAGTTTGTAACCTTTAATTGTTGATATTGATATTTATAAATTAATTCTTTGTGCTTGTAGCCTTAGGATTAATTAATCAAGCAATAGTATTAACCGAATTGTTAAATAAAGCCTATCTTCCTTATGCTTTAGTTAGATAGGGTCAATATGTAAAAATTAACAATATGTTAGGTATAGCCTATTTTTCTTATGTTTTAGTTAGATAGGGTCAATACGTAATACTAACAACATTACTTCAATAGGTTGAAGCTTGTAGCCTAAACCACTACCCGTGTGACAATCAATAATCTCAATTTAAGAGTTAACGCAAAAATAATTGGCTAATGATGGATTCGAAACCCTAGGCTCCAATTTAATACACGTTCCCGATTAGTAGTAGATTACCTTAGTTTAATTGTCGTTTTCTAGACTAATCAACACAAAGATATCACTTTTCCTTTAATCAATTTAGGTCGTAGATTGAATTCACGCACTTTTAGTCCCTATGGTTCGACACCCTACACTTCAATTTAGGTGTGTTTAATAGATAGGGTTTTATATTAAATTTTGATAGACGTAGAAAAACACATCAAGATTTTGGCACCGCTGTCGGGGACTAGGCAACGTTCGTGATTTTATTTTTGTGATTTTCTTTGATTTTTAACTGTAGAAAAACACATCAAGATTCTTAAGTTAGATCCTTTCTAGCTTGCTAAGGAGATTCATGCAGGTTTCTATAGGAGATTCATTAAAGACTTTGGGAAGTTAGCTAGACCATTAACTAGCTTGCTAGCTAAGGAGACATCATTTGAGTTTGATGAGTCTTGCCTCGAAGATTTTCAAAAACTACGGCCATTACTTGTTTCGGCCCCCATTAAGATCCCCCAAATTACTCTCTTCCTTTTGGAATTATGTGTGACGCTTCTGATTTTGCTATAGGTGTTGTCCTAGGTCAAAGAGTAAACAAAGTGCCTCATGTCATTTAATATGCCAGTAAAACTCTTAATGATTCACAACGCCATTACACAACCACTGAAAAGGAGTTGCCAGCTGTCGTATTTGCTCTAGACAAGTTTCGTTCTTATCTTTTGAGGTCTAAAGTCATTATCTATTCTGACCATGCTGCATTGAAAGATTTTCTCTCTAAGAAAGAAACGAAACCTAGGCTCATTAGGTGGATTCTTCTACTTCAAGAGTTTGACATTGAGATTAGAGATAAGAAAGGTGCAGAGAATGTGGTAGCTGACCATCTCTCTAGGATTTTCTTTGAGCATCATGATCCATCTATTTCAATGCATGACTTTTTTCCCGATGAGCAACTTTTTGTTGTCTCCCATTCACGTGGCTCTTGGTTCGCAGATATTGTTAACTTCCTCGCTACAGGTGCGATTCCATCTACTTGATCTAAGCAAGAAAAGGATAGGCTTTACTCTCAAGTCAAGCACTTTTACTGGGATGACCCTGACTTGTTTAAACATTACGCGGACCAAGTAATTCGTAGATGTGTTCTAGAGTGTGAGTATCATAGCATTTTATCATTTTGTATCTCATATGCATGTAGAGGACACTTTAAAGGTCGTAGGACTGCTGCAAAAGTCCTACAATGTGGTTTTTATTGGCCTACTCTATTCAAGGATGCTCACAAATTTTGTCTTGCATGTGAGCGTTGTCAATGCACAGGCCCAATGGCACGTCAAGACATGATGCCTCTGAACCTCATTTTAATTGCGGAAATATTTTATTTTTGGGGTATTGACTTTATGGGACCATTTCCCCCATCTCTCGGATTTGTTTACATACTTTTAGGGGTCGAGTATGTGTCTAAATGGGTTGAGGCTATACCTACTAAGACCAATGACCACAAAATGGTAATGCAATTTGTCAAAGACCACATTTTTAACCGCTTTGGTACCCTTGGAGCACTCATTAGTGATGGTGGTAGTCATTTCATTCATATGTCATTTGAGGCACTTCTTAGGAAGTACTCAGTGCATTATAAGATTGCCGCCCCCTATCATCCCCAAACTAGTGGTCAAGTAGAGCTTTCAAACCGTGAGATCAAGTCTATACTTGAGAAAATGATTCGTCCTGATAGGAAAGATTGGTCCCTTAGGTTGAATAATGCTCTTTGGGCATACCACACCAACTATAAGACCCCACTTGGTATGTCACCCTATAGGTTGGTCTTTGGTAAAGCATGTCATTTAACAGTTGAGCTAGAACATTGTGCTTATTAGGCCAGTAAAGCCTTGAATTTTGACTTAGACCAAGCTGGTGCTAACCGAAAGCTTCAATTGAGTGAGCTGGAAGAACTAAGGAATGAAGCTTATGAGAATGCAAATATTTATAAAGCTAAAACCAAGGCTTTTCATGATAAACATGTTTTGAGAAAAACATTTGCTCCTGATCAAAAGGTTTGGCTTTTTAATTCTAAATTGCGTCTTTTTCCTGATAAGTTGAGGTCTAGGTGGGATGGACCTTTTGGGGTTAAGCAGGTATACCCCTCGGGTGCTATTGAGATATACCACCATAAAGATGGTCGTGCGTTCACTGTAGATGGTCAAAGGCTTAAACTTATAGTTGAGTTGGATGGCATTGTTGATGGACAACTTATTGAAGTCGTCTCTTTGATAGACACCATGACTGATACTTGATCTCTGCTTAATTCACTGCGCCCGGCTGAAGGCGTAAAACTTAGCGCTCCTAGGAGGCGGCCTAGGTTTTTTAATTCTTGTTTTAGTTTAGTTTTTGAACTAATTAGTTTCTTGGAGGCTTGTGTTCTCTCTTTTCAGGTTCTTGTGCCAGGTTAAAGGAATCATATATACATGTCCACGCCGTCTCGCCAGTTTGTACTGCTCCATCTCACCTATCTTTTGTGCTTTAATGATTGATGTTGTTCCATTGAGGACAATGCATGATTTAGGTGTGGGGTGAAGCTCATTTGCATGTGCCCATTTTTGGTCAAATTTTTAAAATTTTGAACATCTTTTTGTGCATTTTGAGCGTGCATTATAACCATTTAGCCAAGTTTCCCTTGACCAAAGCGTATGTTATGATGTTAGTGGGATTAGTGTTTATTTTTTTCTCTTAATTCAATGAAATTAAATGATTCTACTTCATACTTGTTCATGAGTGTTGTTGATTATTGTTGATATTAATGGGTTCTACTCATGCCGCTTACATATTCACTAAGCACAGGACTTTCATGTTGCGGAAAATCTGAAGAATTTGAGTAAACAACCTTATATATCTTGAGTTTGGCAAGGCTACCCTATTGGCTTATCCTAATCCTTGCCCTTGATATTATGCAAAGTACTGGTTGGTCAATGTCAATTGTAATGATGAAGTTGTGTTATAAAAGGAAAAAAAAGTCCAAAAATGGACAGAAAAGAAAGAGGAAACAAAAAGGAAAAAAAAAGGGTTTCTTCCAAAAGAAAAAGGCAAAAGAAAAAGAAATAGTGAAAACTGATATACATTCATGACAAAGAAGTTTCTTTTGTGCTATATCAATGTCAAAATGTTGTAAAGTGGTCACTCATATGCCACTTAAACTTTCTCTATGTATGGGCATGTGTTTAGATGATTCAATGGTGCGGGTGCACAAAACATTTATATATTTGGTTGGGAGCGAGAATTTGAGGAAATTCCGTGGCATGCAATCCTAATCACTTTCAGTTGTGCGCTTAAATTGCTTGATTAACTCCTATTAGTTGATGCAAAATTAATGAAATTCTATGACGAGTTTTGAAGTTTAATCATCTGAATTCATGGAAATGGAGAATGCTCTAAATGATTTAATCTTGTCTTGAATTGTAATATAGGTGTTAATCTCGGAAAACTGGGTGAAGGTTGGGGTAGTTGGGGTAGTTGCTCACTCAAGTCGTCAGGTCTATTCCATGCTTTGCTCGAGGACTAGCAAAGGTTAGGTGTGGGGGTGTTGATGCGTCTCATATTTACGCAGTTTTTAATTAATATTTTAATTTTGTACCTAATTAATTATAGTTCTACACTTATTTTGGCAATTTTTATGTTTAGCAGGTTTGAAATTAAAGTTTCGAAAATTGTATAATTTTGGTGCAAATAAATCAAATTCAATGCAAAAATAATTAAATCAAGTCAATCGAGATTCGGGACAAGAACGTAAAAGCTCGACCTACACCGTTACAGTACCCAAGCCGCACAATTCATCACCGTCAACCACCAGCAGCAGCCCACGACAACACCAGCAGCAGCCCAGCCCAAACAACCCCTGTTTACAGCCCAGATTCACAAGCAACGGCCCAACTTCAGCCGCACTGTTCATCATCCCCTACCTCCAACACCAACTTCACCAGACCCATCACCGTCCTCAGCCAGCCGAAACGCGCAGCACCGACCCAACTTCGTGACCCATCTACACCCAAAGCACCGGCCCGTCAGCCACCAGCCACAGCCCAACCCACATAGTCACCAGCATCACCTTCAGACTCACCCCGGCCCGATTCGACCACCAGCGACACCATCACCGGCCCATCGTCCCAAATCTTAGGCCCACGACAGCCCAACACCGATCTGCTCAGGCCCAGGTCCAGCTCACGTAGGGTTCCGCTAGGCAGCTGCATCGTTTAAATTGGTGAGGGGTGTTCGATTTTGGGGGAGCTCGATTCACCGCCTCTCTCTCTCTGGGGCTCTGGTTTGGGGGTTGGGGGCGACCGCCCCTGTTCTCTGCTCCTCTCTCTCCTCTCATCTTTTTCTCTCTCTTCAGATTTTTATTTTCCTTTCTTTTTTGTTAAATTGGAACGAGAGCGATATTAGCGTGGAGATCGACATGAGTTTGTTCAACTTCTTCTTCACCGGATCATCCTTGATGGAGAGCTAACTTGCTCTCTAGGGTTAGATGAAATCTTAGCCTTTACCTTTATTTACTTTTAATTCGGGTTAATTTCACTGTTTACATGAATTGCTTGGTTGAGATAAATACTTTGAAGTATTATATTTTTATTGTTTATTCAATTGATATGATTATTGAGTTTGTAACCTTTAATTATTTATATTGATATTTATCAATTAATTCTTTGTGCTTGTAGCCTTAGGATTAATTAATCATGCAATAGTATTAACTGAATTGTTAATTAAAGTCTGTCTTCCCTATGCTTTAGTTAGATAGGGTCAATACGTAATAATTAATAATATGTTAGGTCGAGCCTATTTTCCTTATGCTTTAGTTAGATAGGGTCAATAAGCAATACGAACAACATAACTTCAATAGGTTGAAGCTTGTAGCCTAAACCACTGCCTGTGTGACAATCAATAATCTCAATTTAAGAGTTACTGCAAAAATAATTGGCTAATGATGGATTCGAAACTCTAGGTTCCAATGTAATACCCGTTCCTGATCAGTAGTATATTACCTTAGTTTAATTGTCGTTTTCTAGACTAATTAACACAAAGATATTACTTTTCCTTAATTCAATTTAGGTCATAGATTAAATTCACGCACTCTTAGTCCCTTATGGTTCGACACCCTCTCGCCCTACACTTCAATTTAGGTGTGTTTAATAAATAGGGTTTTATATTAAATTTTGATAGAAGTTACAAAAAAACATCAAAATATATATATATATAATTTATTTATTTACTGATTTACATAATAATTATTAATTAATGATTTTATTAATTAATTTATTTTTAGAATGACATTCTAAATTAAATTATGAGATAATTTAAGTT
The DNA here is from genome assembly GCA_018398585.1 of Simmondsia chinensis. Taxonomy (NCBI): domain Eukaryota; kingdom Viridiplantae; phylum Streptophyta; class Magnoliopsida; order Caryophyllales; family Simmondsiaceae; genus Simmondsia; species Simmondsia chinensis. The sequence goes on along the minus strand of JAGTTD010000009.1, from coordinate 12,045,467 downwards.
GTAAATTAGTGTTATTTTAAATAAAAGTTATTTGATATTATTTTAGAATAAGATTTTAAAATAGTCTATGAGATAGTCTAAAGTTTATTTATATTTTAGAATAAGATTCTAAATTAGACTATAGGATAGTCTAAGCAAAAAATAGCTATTGATTTTAAATAAAATTATTTTTTAATTTAATTTTGAAATCAGAATTTTTAAAGTAGATTATGTGATAATCAAAATTAGATGTTGGTATTGTTTTAATTAAAATTTATTAATTAATTTTATTGATTGAATTTTAAAATGAGATTTTATTGCAAGATTATGAGATAATCTATATTGTAAAGCGATAGTATTTTTAAATAAATTAATTAATTAATTTTGGTAAATTTTAGAATGAGATTCTAAAGGGGGTTATGAGATAATCCAAGTTGTAAATGCAAGTTAATTAAAAACCACTTGTATTAAAAATCAAGTGGGAGCAAGGTTTCAATTGTTGTAACCTCACGGTCTCCATTACCGGTCTAGCAGTATAGTAGATCGATAGACCTCCCTGTGGAGGATGTCGATTTGCAGATTACAGGGTTAGACTTGTTTAAGGATAAACCAAAGTACAAAGAAGCGATGCGACCACGCTGCCATGGAGTATTTCGTGTATTTGTATGGAGGTTTAGGTAATGGTTTACACTTGACTAGTGTGATGCATTAGCCTCCCCGAGGAGATCTGTTGTGTCATGTTAGAGACAAAGGTAAAGTCGTGAGTTAATCATGTTTAGTAAGAGTTACAAGAAAACAGGTTAATTGAGAATAGTTCTCACCTGAACTAGCTTCGTGCGACCGTGCTGCCGGGGAGTAAGGAGTGGTGTGTTTGGGTCATCATTGTATGCATGATAGTACAGTTTGGTGGATATCTGACTTATTATGTATGCTAAATTGAAAGAATTTATATCACTGTATTAGACATGACTCTTGTTAGACAATTACACAAATGTTTGCATTTACAGTATTTTGAATATGGATGTGGCTGGCGAACTTCACTTGATTTTGAATTCATAACGTACTCACTGGACCGAATCACTTTCCCTTGAAAAATAAGTTAGACTTAGTTATTACTCACAAGAGACCTACTAGAATGAAAGGAAAGGGCAAGGTTGCTATTGTAGCAACTAAGTCCATAAGGAAGTCAGCAAAAGAAAAGTTTTTCTCGTGCAAGAAACCTAGACCACTGGAGGAGAAACTATACTAAGTAAATGGCTACTCTTCTTGCAAAGACTGCAAAACCATCTGGTGAAGATATATTGATATCTCATTTAGTTAAGTAATGTGCAGTTGAGAGTCCACCAGGTTCCTGGTGGGTGGACTCAAGTTCAACTGACCATATCTGTAATATGTTACAGGAGCTCAGGCTAGCCGAAAGGCTACACGATGGATGTTGTACCTGATGGTCAAGCACAGTACAATAATAGTTGTTTTAAGTGTAGAAGATGTTGGCTTAGTCTTTAGTGCCAGAGTTTTTGTTTTAAAAGATTGTTTATTTGTAGCTACTCTGTATAGGAATTTATTTTCTATATTTCAGTCATGGGTAATTGTTATTGAGTTGATTTTGATAATGAAAACTTTAATATGAGAAATAAATTGTTTATTTGCACATGTACATGAATAAATTATTCATTCATGTTATTTCCTTATCAAAACTACGGTAATTGTTTAAATGAATCTCAAGGAAATTCAATTTTTCAATCTTTTAAAAGAGAACACCTTGAAAAGGATATTGCCTACACATGACACCAACATTTAGGTCACACTAATTCGAACGGGATCCAAAGACTGGTGAAAGATGGACTAATAGAGGTTTTGAACTTGAAGTCATTACAAGTATGCAAATTCTGCATAGAGTAAAAGGTGACCAATTCTGTCTTTAAGAGTAAAGGCAACAAGGTTGGTGGCTTGCTTGAACTAGTTCATATAGGTGTATGTGGACCATACAAATTTAGGCAAGGGGTGGGTATGAGTATTTAATCACGTTTAGTGATGATCACTCAAGGCATGGAGATGTTTACATGATGAGACATAAGTCGGACATTTTTTGGAGAAAATCAAAGAATAGAAAGTAGAATTTTAAAAGTTATCAGGTAAACAAGTTAAGTCACTTCGATCAAATCGAGGTGGTGAATATTTTTCGGGTGAGTTTTTGGATTTTCAAAGTGCAAAATGGGATGAGATCTCAGCTTTCTGCTCCGGTTACACCACAGCAGAATGGTGTTGCATATCAAAGGAGCAAGGACGGTTTTTTCTACAGTTTTTTTATTTAAAAGTTTTTTTGTAAATTCAATGCAAAATACTTAGAGAAGCATTTTGCAAGTAAACTACAAAAACGAAAACAAAATGGTATCAAAGGAAAATGACAAAAATTTTTACAGCTAGACACAGCTTAAGACATAGTGGATGCATTAGATGTACCTACTGATAGGAATGAGAATGTTCCAGGTACACAAGAGCTTAGATGCGATGGGAGGATTGGCAGGACACCTGACAGGTTCATAGCGGGAGCCTTAGTGGTTGACCGTTGCATTGAATCTGATCTTTTTAGTCACAATGAAGCAGTTTAGTCTTCTAGTTTTGAGCAATTGGTTAAATCAACCATGCGCGTACAAATGACATTAAGAAAAAGTAGTGACTTTCTTAGTATTGTATGTCACCAATATACTACTCATTGAGAATGATGTAGGGGCGTCATTAGCTGTAAAGGTTTGGTTGTCAGGATAGCTCGATATGAAGGACATAGGAGATGGCAATTCTACTCTTAGAATTAAGCTTCTGCAAGGTCGTAAGAGTTGGATGTTGGATCTCTCTCCATCCACTTATATTGACAAGACATTGTCAAGGTATAGCATGGAGTCCCTCTCTCTTTTGAGTAGTGCTCTAGGACACCTCATGAGGAAAAGCAATTGATGAATATTCCATATACTTTGGCAGTGGGAGCCTCAGGTATGCCATGTTGTGCACGAGACTTGATGTCTGCTATGCTATGGCTTAGTATGCAGCTGTTAGTCTAATATGGGTCCAATGGACTAGGTGGTAATGAAGTGTTTTCTCTAGTCCTTGAGGAGAACTGGAGATCCTATGCTGATCTTTCAAAGTGACGAGCTGATTTCAGTTGGATATATTGTTTTAAGACTTTCAGTCAGATTAAAATGATAAACGTTCAATGTTTAAGCATGTCTTTACCCTTGGAGTGGGAGCCATTAGTGAGGGAAATGTCAAGCAGTATTGTAATGCTGACTTCACAATAGAGTAATCGTGCTCACTTAAGGTTAGGCTTAGTAGACTTTTGGTTCAAATTTAAAAGGGGTGAGTATGGAATTTGTCATAAATTGGATTTAGGACAAGTGAGAGATTGTTAGGAATAGTGTCCTAAAATCCAAATTTATTCTGGATATATTATTTTTAGTAATAAATAAAATTAAAGTTTCAGTCGTTTCCTAGTTAAATTTGTGTAAGTGAGCTTTTATACTGCATGTGATTTTCTTTTGGGAGACATCCATGAGTTGGGTGCAGTTCTCAGACTACAATTTACATGTTTGTTCTAAGTGGTTTATGACATTATGCCACGGATAGACTTGGAACAAATGGCATGGGTTGTTGTTTGAAAGACTCATAGTCGAAGACAAGTTTGGACCACTTGTATGTTAAGACTATAATGTGACAATTTAGATGACTTGTCTTGGTCATGTGGATGGAGATCCAAAAGTGTTAGGTTAGTGTGTTTAATAATATTGACACACTGAGTTGGACCATGTGGATTACTCGTCTCTAGACTACCATCAGAGATAAGTGATTTACGTTGTACTGTTTGAACGACGACTCTAAATCCTAAGGGTATTCTGAACTTGTGCATGGAGCGTTAGTTACTTTGGTGTACTATAAGTAAGGTCTAAATGAATGACTGAAATCCCACTTAAACTAGGTAGCGGGGTGAAGTGTGACAAGGATCAGGTATTCAATAAGGAATCTACAGTCTCTTATAAGATACAGATATCTCCTTAGTTATTTCGCAAATAGTTGAATAGTTCGGAAACTTTGGCCAAAGTATTCTAAGTGTTTGATATTTGGAGTTTATACTGTGAATATGTTCAAGTATAAATGAATTATTCAGTGAAGGGCGAGTCGGTAACTAATGGAGAAGCTGTGAGAAGGATAATGGTAGTGGTTATATTTATCCTTTGTCATGGACATCTAGTGGAGGGGTTGTTGTCATCAATACTATCTATTAGAAAAATATCGAATAAATAATTTAAGTCTAGAATGTAGTAAGATTTATTTAGTGGAATTAAGTCTCATTAAATGGTAATTAAATTATTTCATGAGATGATTAATTCAACCCATTTGGAGCTAGATTTAAATTATCCCTGAGGTCTCTGCGCAAGCCTCTATATTTTATTACCATTGAAAAAATATTAAAGAATTAAAGGGATGAATTATTTATCCATAAGATGAGTAAATTTAACTTTGCCAAACATTATTCATGGGATAAATAAAGTTGAAAATCATAAAATAAAATAATTTTAAAAATCTAAAATTCATAATATGAATTTTTACAAGTGGGAAACAAAGCAAAACAAAAATAAAATAGAAAAAAAAAATCAAAATCACGTTTAAATAGCTGGCGATCCGTGTGCTCCAGATCTGGTGAACCAGCCCGCGACATGTGTCGCACGCTAGATGTCCCCTTGGTGATCCGCGTCCGGGTAAGCGGATGAATCATCATGTGCCACATGGCACGCGGTGATAGGCGAGAGCACGAGACGCTGCGTTTTGTATTAAACCAGCGAATCCCACATCGAAAAAATCATATTTTTTCCCTCCGGTACACTATTATAAATAGAGGTACCTATTCCAAGGGTTTGACATTCAAATCAAAAAAATTATTTTAGTTTCTGGAGTTGTTTCGGAGACCCAATTGGAGAGAAAAATTTCCGACGAAATTTTTCTTTCCACAGTTTAATATTTTTCGGAGCCCACCCTCAGGGCAGCTCTAGGTTATTGCGTAGAAAATCGCGGGGTCTCAATTTTCTTGGTTTTCTTTATTATTGGAACAATTCCAGGTATTTTCTTCTATTTTTATTCTTTTTCGCTTTTCTATTTATTTACAGTATTCGTTACTACATCTGTTTAAGTTTATGTATTGCTAAGAATGTATTAGAGTAAAAAGCCTGTAAATCTAAATTAAAAATTTAGATCTGTTGATTTAAATTATGAATTTAAGTTTGTAGATTTAAAATTAGGAATTTTAAATTGACCCTAGGTTTAGAGTTATGAATTCTAAACCGGTTCCACTGCGTAAACTTTAGGGAGAATTTTTGAAATTCATCTCAACAACCGGTATTAGGGCAAAGGGTTTACAGATGTAAACCTGTTCCCTAGAACTCTAGCACGTGAGGTGTCACGAAGCGTGACTCTCCGATCGGTAGCTTAGGTAGAGAGAAAAGTCTCCTACTCTAAGTGCTCTAATATGTGCCTATTATTGTGACCATAGTTGAGAACTGTGAACCCAATAGTCGGCATAAGGGTTTATTTTTCCAACAAAATTCATATCTTTTCTCAACATAAAGGTCCTTCAGTGTCTGCCCTCGAGTCCGTTAGTGCAGGTTTGAGCTGAAGGCTTTTGGCTTCATGTCGAGTACGCGTTTTGACCTCGTAACTATCAAAACCATTTTTTACTTTCATTGAGCCTAGATTTCATCCTCTTCCATATCCGCCACTTTCCTAATTGTGGCCGGATTTCTTGTCCGCGTTCCATAACCAATTCTAACTTGCGCATTAAGTATTTTTGTCCATAAATACGATGCTTTGGGCATTTTTCAACACTCAAAAAATTCAGAAATCATTCTTTACTCTTCCTTCTGAAATTCTCTCTGTTCTTACTCTTGTTACTAAGGAAGTTGGGGTGTACTCCAACCTATTACCCGAGAGTACACTCCTGTTTTGGGTGCCGAGTTAACCTTGGGAGTCAAAGCACCTGACGATCCCGTTTGTACTGTAGCAGAGGCATAAACAACTTAGAGCAGTAGTGAACTCCACGATGCGCTAACTTACTTCGTTTAATCTTCTTCAATGAATCTTTTATAATTCAGTTGTTTAATTACCTTGTCTCAAGTCAAGTTAGTGTAATAAGATATTTATTGGGTTCAAGTTTGTCTTAGTGTCGTCTAAGATTTATTTGCCCCCATCTCGATTTAGTCTTGGTGTCTCAAATTTGCAAATTTGGTTGCTCATTTGCCCATAATTTTTCAACACATACAACTCTGATGTTACATTTATACTAAAATAAGAGAAGGGAATCACTACTAATTTAACTATCCACTGCCACTGATTTAACAACCCACTGTTATAAACGATAATACCTAAATTATTATTAAATAAAACTCCAGTGAAGCTAATATATTTCTCTTACTATAATATGGTTCAAGTAAAGACAATCCTCTGGTCCACTATGGACCCTGACTTCCTCCGCTGATTGCTCCGATGCCTCGGCCCATGCTATGCTCAAATTCTACCCCTAAACATTGGATCAAATATGGACTGAATTTTTTTTTTCCGATAATTAGCGACAGAGTCACGACACTAGTCAGGTAACTCGTACCGATGAGCCCTGAGTCAACCCATAAATGGATGGGGATCAAAAATAATAAAAACAAAACAAACGAGAATACAGGAAAAAAAAAAAACAAAAAAAAAAAGAGGCTAACACTAAGGGCCTCAAAAATCACTAGGGAAGACTTGGAAACAAGACAAACCAAAAGACAGGAATAAAGGACAGCCATACCCCTAATCTTTGGAAGCAAAGTACTCAATCATAAGTGAATCATCATCGTCAAATTCTTGCCCTAGCCTTTTCCCGGTCTCACACGTGCTTTCCCCAGCAAGAAGCTTACCGGCATCTTTATTGGTCCAGTTTGCTATTCATGTTGATGCTCAATGTATTGCGAGATAGGCCTGGGATAGCCATTGCCCGCACTCATCTCTTCTTCCTCCCTTCTTCCAGCCTGTTTCTCAACCACGAATTCACGGAGTTTGAGCAAACCAACACCTTCCTCTCCTGCTACCGTGGATCCAGAGCGAAACAGTTCAATCTTATATTTAGATATCATCTCATAAGAGCGAAGCCCGAGATGTCAGAAGTGATAATTACTCAGGATCCTCGGGGCTTGAGTACCCGCCGTGTTTCAACCCCCCCCCCCCCCCCCCCCCCTCTCAAAACCTGCAAGACCACATGTAGATGAAAGCTCATTCAAGAATTTCCTGATGTCAGTGCCACTTATGGCATAGTCCAGCATAGTTGAGTAGAAAAGGGAAAAAGTGATGGCAGGGCGTTATATCCCTAATTTGGGTGCCAAAAAAAGGGATAGTAGAGCGCTGAAATGCAGGATGAAAGAGTAAGCTAAGCGGGAGCTTCAAGAATTCTTAAAGGATATGTCACCCTGGAACAGCATGAAGTGATCAGTGAAGGCCTCCGACAAAAAAAAAAGAGCACTTCGAATATGTAGACGGCCCCAAGTATAAATTTAAAATAAGTCTAAACATTTAAACATAAAAGGAATTTAAAATTGAAAATTGGGTATGGCTTAAGTTCTGGGTAAAAGTTTGATGATGTTTTGGGAAGTTGTATGACTAAAATATAGATATAAAATTGTGTAAAAATAAAAGAAAACATTTTTTATTTGCAACTTATTTATATTTTTTTAATTTAAGAATTTAGAAAGGAAATTGCATATGGTTTAATTAACCGCCCACGAAAGCAGTGGACAGTTACTACAAAAATGAGAAGTGTAACTAATAATGTATACATTTTGTCTGCATCTTTTCCTACTATATTTTTATTTATTTGTTTATTTTTGCAATTTATAAGTGTTAGATTGCGATTTTACTAAGTTTAGAGTGAAAAAAAGAATTGAAACTAATATGCATGTAAATAGATTTAAAGCAAAGTATAACATAATTGGTATAATTATGAAGGTTTTTTTTTTTTTTTTTCCTATCAATAATTTTTTTGTTATTTTTTTTTATTTGCGTGACAGCGTGAGTTGTAGTTTTCATCTTTTGCTTCTATTATGATTTTTTTTATCTTTTGAATTTTTTTATATTTGATCTGTAGTTTGTAAGTGGGCTGTTTAATAATTATTTTCTTTCTATTGTTTTTTAAAAGAAAGGGAAGTCATGGCCTAGATTTGTTGGAATGGAGGCATGGAGATGATGTGGTTTTAAAATGTGTTAATAATCATGCACCCATAAGTGTATGAACACGTCGTAGCTATGGTGGATATACGTGTGTCGTATTCGTAGGAGACTGGTATAAAATTTGTTTATGTGATTATGAGCAGTTAAAGTTTGGGTTTTGGTTTAGTGGATGAATATTTAACTAAAAGAATAAAATTAAATACCAAACTAAGGTTGTCAATTGATCAAGAATAGTTTATGGTTGAATTTAGGTTACCTAACTCAAATTTCATCATTATATTTTATCACGACAATAAGATTAATGATTCATGCTACAAGCTATAAATCTAGGTTAACACATAATTAGTGTTTAGGGTAGTGAACTAGTTTGTTGGCTTTCTTGTGCTCCGCTTTGGTGGTTGTGTCAGTTTTATACTAAGAGTTACCTCTCTACTTATCGGAAAAAAGGATAGTGAACTAATTTACAGGCATAACCTATCTAATCATTCTAGGTGCTGCATGAGTTATCTCGATAGCACTTGTTTGCTTCATTTGTCTATTAAGTGTGTAAATGTGGTCGCCGTAAATACAAATCAAACAAATGTGCAAATTGGGATTCGCAGCCAATAGGGAGCGAGCCTGAATTCTGGACCGCACATCTTTGATCTCAACTATTCACCTTTTCAAAGAAAATAGATGGTGCTTTTCGTTGGGAAATTTCAAAAATATTTTCCTAAATGGCATGAGCTGCCCAACAGAAAATCAATTTTAAATCTATAGCCTAACCTAATTAAACTACTTAATTAGATCTAGATCTTACTTTAATAGGTTCATAATATGACAAACGAAAAAATAATATTAAATAAAATAAATATAAACATTGCATGTAGAATAAGCGAAATAAAGTAAATTAAATATTACATATTTAATTAAACATGCCTGAAGTGCGAATACTGATTCTGACTTGAAGACCTGAAATTGGAATATGGTTTCTTGACACCTCAAGGTCTTCTTTGCAATGAACTCCTCTCGCACTGAGAGTACGGGCTCCCAAAAATATTTATTTTAAAAAAAATTTCGAAATAAAAATTTTTACTTTTAATCTTTTCAAAATTTTCAAAAAATATATGTTAAATAATAATTTAAGAAACCCTTTAAATAATTTCAGGATTTCAATTGTGGAAAAAAATTAGGTTCCAAGACCTTAAAACTTCATAATAAATCTCATGGCCAAACACACGTATTTACAGCAAAGAAACAGTATGCGCATACACCAGTCAATGTGGCACGTGGCGAACGTCATTGGTCAGCTGAAATATACACGGATAGAGCTCCAAAGGCAGGCACAAAACTTGAAATGTGTCATCTTTCGATTCGCTATTTCGAGTATGCAGATCGCAGTATCTGCTAGTTGCACGACACGGGTCGCGTGCTTATTGGCGGAGACCTAATTACACGGATTGTTGACATGCTTTCACTGGTTTTTATGTTTGGTTTTTTTTTTTTTTTTTTTTTTTTTCTTTATCCTACATATATAAATTCATGTTATGAATTATATTTGATAAAACTTAATTTATTAATCTTATGAATAAATAATTCATCTTATGAATTATGTTTAGTAAAATTAATTTATTCATCTTATGAATAAATAATTTATCCCATGAATTCAGTTTAAATATTTTCAAACAGTGCTTTAGTTGAGGCATGCAAAGGGACCTCAAGGATAATATAACTCCAGCTCCAAATTGGTCAAATCTAATTATCATCTCATGATAACAATTGATTACCATTTAGTAAAACTTAATTCTACTAAATAAGTGTTACTGTACTTTAGTATTAAAAATATTAATTCAAGAATTTTCTAAATAACTTTCATTACGGCGATTGACTCCTCTACTAGATATCCGTAAGTAAAAGTAACTTTAACTACTATCTTTACTTTTCTCAAATCTCTCGTTATAGTTCCCTACTCGGCCCTTCTTGAACAATATAATAATACAAAAATAATTTTTATGTTAATTCCAAATGTCAAACATATGGAATACTCTAGTCAAAGATTCTAGAATCTATTCATATATTTGTAAATCAACTAAAGGGATATATTTATCTTGTTAGATACTATAGATTCCAAGTCAAACAAATGTTCCCGCCACACTTCATGCCATCATCCAAAGTACGTAAGATTCAAGTCAAGGCTCTTTGACTAAACCTTTGGACACATCAAAGCAACGAGCAATCCATGCACGAGTTCAGACTGTTTCTTGGATTTAAAGTTATTATCTTACAGAGTTAATTACTTCTGATAATAGATAAAAAAAACAACTAATTCAAATGGTCTTGCTCAATATTCCAATCTTATTGACAACGCCAATATGATACTCTTGGATCCCTATCCACATGACCAAGACAAGTCCTCAAAAGTATCATATAGTCTTATCAGACAAGTTATCCCAACTTATCACCAACTACGAACATACTTTAACAGTATATCACTATTTTGATCTAAGTCCATTTGTGGTTCAATCTCATTGACCACTTAAAATAAACCAAACATGTCATCTTGGCCAACATTCATATCAAGGAACGTTTTAGAAAAATAATCACATGCGTGTTTGACTCGTAAAACATAATCATACAACAAATAAATAAAATAATTTCATTTATTAATATTTAAAATCTAACCAATTTGGTTTTTCAAGGCAGCAATTCGGACACTTTTGGTGTATCTAACTTCGGTCTGCAATTAACACATGGATTCTACTTATGCTCCAATTAATGAGACTTTTATTATTTTTGTGGAGTTTATATATATATGTTTGACAGAAAAGTAAAAGGATATGGACCTAACTCAAGTGCAGTTATAGTGGCGGAGTAGGGCCCACAGACAATTTTTCTCGTACACTTAAAAGTCAGGAACTGGGTGGAGACTAATTCAAGAGCTCAACAGTCCACTTACAAGCTAGAGTCAATTAGGTTCTTAGGCCTCGCACCCTTGATTTGTAATAACTCGAATAAGTTAGAGTCTGACAAGATTACGATGGAGCAAACCGTATCCTGGTTACTGTATGAGGACCAACACAATCCAGGTCAAGCCTTGGCCATCAAAGCCCTAAAACAATAATGCAAACCTGAGTTCACCTAACTTATTAAGCGTGACAATAGTGATAGGACCAATGCAATTAAGGTTAGGCCTTGGCCATCAAAGCCTTAGATTAAAGCCTCAATTCTCAACTCGCTGATTGTGGGAATAAATTAAAACAGAAAGTTCATACTTGAAATCCGAAGAACAATATTACTCCAATGAAAGCAAGTATAGCAAAGATATATGCTACGTTAACCTATGCTAAGTTATGCTACTCCTTTGTAAAAAGCACTAATGTGCAGTAAAGAAATTTGAAAAAAGTTATATGAGTGATGATGTACACTTTACAAATACAATAATGTCTCTTATTTATAGAAAATAGAAATAATTGTTGCATCCTAATATCCCAGCATTTTCTTCGCACATTTGCCTCAAAGCTCCTTTGGCACATTGAATGGGCAGTAAACCTGCCCTAAATTAGTGTGCTCATGTGTCCTCTTGGAAGCCCCACCTCCGACTTTCTTGCTAGAATTCTTTTTAGATGCCCCAGTTTCCATTGAATAGGCTTGAGGCTCATTTATATGAAATTGCTCCAAGTAACTGCCACAAGCTCTAGAATCACCTATCATGCAGTGTTTTAGGAAGTCCCTTGAGCTCGAGCTCCTTTTAGCCCTTCAATCACCTCGAGTGGCTGATATGCTTAACAGGATTTTAAACTCCTCAAGCAACTGGGCTCAAGATGCCATTATCTTAATATCTAAAGGTCCTATATCACTCATGGATGGCCTCACATGATAACCGCATGACGCTTTGCTCCAAAATGGCATCGTCCTAACTTCCTCAAGTTTGCGGTGTAAACAACACTACTTAATTCCTTTATCACACCTAAGTTAGTTTTAATTTATATAAAGAAAGTATTTAGGGTTGGATATAACCTCAATCTTGACCATCCATGAAACATTTTATACTATAGTTTAGGCAACAAGGACCAAGACATCATGCAAATAAATGAAATATCAAATCACAACTACAAGCATATAAAATGAAAACAAATATCAACTATGAATTCCGAACAAGGACGCAGAAAATAGCATAACAAAAGTCACAATAACAAACAGAACATAAATTAAGATCTAGACGACTAACTGTCCTTCATCCCTAACTAGTGGTCTATTCCTCTATAAGAGTTCTACACATCACTAAGAATTTTAGGCTCCCTTGATCAATGTTAATTTGAATCTAGCTTTGATTCCCTGGTACTTCAACCACTTGCCCATTTGCCTTCATTATAATATGATATCTCCTGTTCATAATCTGCTGCTATTTGAGCCCGAAATGTACTAAGCGACTCACTTAGGGAGGGACCAGATGTGACAGAAGAGCAAAAAATCCAGAAAAATAGCCTTCCCCTATATTTATACGTGTGGTGTGCCCTAGAAGGCAACTGCACGTATGGTCGACCGTCGGCTGACCTTGAGAAAACTCACATTGTTGGCCAATCGATCGGTAAATGGCAATAAACAATATTTTAATCAGTTGATCGATTAGCTGATCATAGTAAACGAAATTTTACTCAACCGAGGAGGTTGATCGATTGACTAACTATAGAAAACCATAATATGCTCGACCGATCGACCAACTGGAAGTAGAGGTCGAAAATACATGAATTGAAAAGCCAAATCCTGACCCAATGGGTCATTTGTTTCCATATGTGGTCAGGTTTCTTGACGTAGTCTTAGCATTTGTCCATTTTCACACGTTCTTCACCGCTTTCTAAGTTGTCCTCGTTTTAACGCGTTCCTAGCCTAAATGCACATAGATAATGCCATTAACGCACATGCACTAGCCGAGTATCATAGGAATAGGTCATAAAATATATAAAAATGGGACGCATTCGGAGGCTTGTGGAAAGAGAGGTACTGTATACATATATATATAATCCCGGCCTTCATTATAATGAACGGCCAAGATTTGTTGAACATTAAAAAAAATAACAATTTACGGCACATTTTTCTGCGTGAGGCAGAAAAAAAATAAGGGGTAAGGGAAGGAAATTTTTTTTTTTTTTTTACAATACTCAACGAATCTTGGTCCTAAATTGTTATTTCTTTTAAATGTCCAACAAATCTTGACCGTCTATTATAATGGAGGGTCAGGATTCTCATGCTCTCACCCTCTCATTAGAATGCCACACACACACACACACACACACACACACATATATATATATATGGAAGCGGCTGAAATGAGAATAGAGATTTTGTGAGAATATGAGACAATAAAATCTCCACCATTAGATCTTAAATAAGACCGATCAACGGTTCTAGTTATACCCCAATTTTTTTCTTCCTCTTTCTTTACATCCCAGATTTTTTAGGTCTCTATCTCCTCTCCTTTTTAACATTTTACCAATTTTTTTTGCTCTCTCTCTCTTTTTTTTTTATCTTTTCACTAATTTATTTTTGTTCTCTTCCCATTTTACGTTTACACCCTAAATTTTTTACGCTCTCTTCTCTTTTTTTAACCTTCCAACAATTTTGTTCTCTCTCCTCCTCTATTTATATCTATACCTCAATTTTTTTATTCTTTCTCCTCCTCTTTTCAATCTTTCACCCTTTTTTTTCTCATTCCTTTTTTACGTTTACACCCAAATTTTTTTTACTTTTTTTTCTTTCTATTTAACCTTTCACCAAATTTTTTTCTCTATATTCCCCTTTCTACGTTTACACTCCAATTTGTTTACTCTCTCTTACCTTTAACAAATTTTTTTTCTCTTCTCTTCTTTCCATATTTATACCCCAATTTTTTTAACTCTCTCTTCTCCCCTTTTTAACCTTTCACAAGTTTTTTTTTCCTCTTTAATCTTCTTTCTATGTTTACACCCAAAAGTTTTTTTTTTTTTTTTTCCTATTTCCTTTTTAGCCTTTCAACAATTTTTTCTCTCTCCCCCCTTTTCAATGTTTACACTCCAATTTATTTTTTTACTCTCTTTCCTCTTTTTTTTAACTTTGCACTACTTTTTTTTTTCTCTCTCATTCATTTTCTAAGTTTAGACCCCAATTTTTTAAACTATTTCTCTTGCCTTTTAATCTTTCATCAATTTTTTTCTCTCTCATTCATTTTTTTATGTTTACACTCTAATTTTTTTTTTTACTCTCTGTCCTCTGGAATAGTTTTTTTTTTATGTCTCATAACCAAAGAGGGCACCAACACGCTGTCACCGGATCCCATTGGAACTCCGAAGTTAAGCGTGCTTAGGTGAGAGTAGTACCAAGATGGGTGACCTCCTGGAAAGTCCTCACCTTCAGGTTGGAGGCACTGGGAAACAACCTCTCTTCAGGTTAACATCCTGAAAGGGGAAGGCTGCGTACATCCGCCCCCCCAGATCCTGCGTAGGCGGGAGCCCTTAAGGTACTGGGTATGTTCCTTTATGTTACTTAGTTTTTTTTAATCTCTCATCCCTTTTCTACATTTACACCCCAATTTTTTTAACTCTTTTCCCTCCACTTTTTAACCTTTCACCAATTTTTTTCTCTCTTATTCTCATTTGTGCTTACACCTGTTTTTTTTTTTTTTTTACTCTTTCTCTCACCCTTTTTAACCTTTTACCATTTTTTTCTCTCTTCTCCTCTTTCTATATTTACACCCGAAATTTTTAACTATATATTCTCTCCATTTTAACTTTTTAGTAATTTTATTTTTCTCTTCTCTCATTCTTAACCTTTCACCATATTAGGGTGTAAAAAGTTAGTAAAAGGTTAAAAGGAGAGAATAGAGAGTAAAAAAATTGGGGTGCAAACTTAGAATGACGAGAAGAGAGAAACAAATTAGTGGAAGGTTAAATAGGACAGGAAAAAGAGTGAAAAAAATTTGGATGTAAACGCAGAAAGGATGAGATAAAAAACTGACGAAATGTTAAAAAAGGGAGGAGAAAGAGTGAAAAAAAAAAGTGTGTAAACATAGAAAGGGGATGAGAGAGAACAAAATTAGTGCAAAGTTAAAAATGAGAGGAGAAGAGTAATAAAATTGAAGTGCAAACATATAAAGGGGAGGAGAGAAAGAAAATGGTAAAAGATTACATAAGAAAGAAGTGAAAGTTTAAAAAAATGGGTGTAAATGTAGAAAGGGGATGAAAGAGAACAAATTTTGTGAAAGATTAAAAGGAGGGTAAAGAGATTAAAAAAATTGGAATGCAAATATAGAAAAGAGAGGAGAGAGAAAAAATTGGTGAAACGTTAAAAAAGAGGGAAGAGAGAGTAAACAAATTGAAGTCTAAATGTAGAAAGGAGGGCAGCGAAAAAAAAATTGGTGAAAGGCTGATACGAACCCGGCATCTCATCCTACCCACCAACCCGGATTTACTCATCAACCCGGTCTAGACCCGGGATCCACACCCACCACAAATGATTTCTGCCACCTTAGCCCTAGTTCTTTCTATAAAGAGACGATGGGTAGCTAGGGTTCGTCTTATGCCAAAAATGATTATTGTAAGT
Organism: Simmondsia chinensis; assembly: GCA_018398585.1. NCBI lineage: Eukaryota > Viridiplantae > Streptophyta > Magnoliopsida > Caryophyllales > Simmondsiaceae > Simmondsia > Simmondsia chinensis. Next base: position 12,029,693 of record JAGTTD010000009.1, on the reverse strand, counting down.
ATGTGTTCGCAATCTTTATCTCTTGCCATATTTATCTCTAGTTTCTCCCCTTTTCTAATGTAAAATCTTTCATTGTTGGAGGTAAAATATCAATATAATACTATTAGCTTGTAATTCCAGTTGATTTACATTTTGTATTGTATCAATTGGTATCGGAGAAATTCATCCTCGTCCCAAATCATCATCATCTCCTTTGGAGCGGTTCATCATCATCATCGTCATCATCTTCATCATTAGCATCATCATCCCCAGCACCATCATCAACTCCCAATTCACCCCTGTCATTATCGTCCTCCTCGGCCATCGTCATCATCAACCTCATCGCCATCATCGCTAATATTCAGCTTCCCACCACCATCCCTTACCCCCGTTAAACCTTAGCACCACTCTCCACCACTGATTTTGAGCATTATCAGCATTATTATCATCACTAATTTAAGAAAAAAAAATTTATCATCGCTGATTTCTGGGATCCCTCACCACCGATCATCAACCTCACCTCCAGCCGCTATCAACCCTCAAAACTAGTCATCCACCCATTATTATCATCATCAAACACTATCAGCTCACCTTAACACTACCCGCACACCCACACACAAGGTGTTCGATGAAATACCTCAACTAATCCTTTAGTTCACTGACGATTATCGCTGCCATGGTTGAAGGAACCCGTTCCCAGACTTCGATGAGAGAGTGGGAGGAAGCTAACAAGCGTCGCTTCACGTCAATCGAGTGCAACTCATAGAGGCTTGCCAAAGCTGTTGTTAATTTGATGGCGCAATGAGCCAAACTCAACCAGCTACTCACTGCTAATAACTTACAAATGGAGCTCATGAAGCTTCGCCAAACGGGAAGTGCTGGTAAGTACCTGAGCCGATTCGAGTGCATAGTGGACAAGTGTGGGTTGACGGCAGTCAATAGATGGAGTTCTTTATAGGCGGCTTACGGGAAGAGATAGCTGAGGGCATTAGCTTGTTCCTGCCACAAGCAGTTCGTGACGCCAAACTGCTGGTCGAGCAGCGGGACCATTATCTCACTTACCTTGAGAAGAAAGCCAGCAAAGGGGTCTTGGAACAACGCCAATCATGCCCACACCAAGTCTTGTGAAAGATAGTCCTGTCAACCTTTCACCCCAGCAGCTTCCGCTAAAGGGCGACACACCTCAGGGCCAGCTAAGTGTGACGCCTACCGAACATGATGATGCCTCTCCTCTGTAGCTGGCCTTAGATCTGGGCCCCGACCGCATTCCGGATACCGCCATTGTTCCACTTCTTGGCATCTCAGTGAATGCTACCATTTGCCCTTTAGTGACGGTAACGAGAGGGAAACCAACTTTCTCCACAATGACACCATCCTCCACCATCTTTGTCACGCCAACCGGTCAAATCCTCCAGTCTTCAGCAGCTACTTTCTTCATTAGAGGAGGTTGCCACAACTTCCGCCAACCCTTCGACTGCCGAGTATACTTTAAGGATGACAACAGCTCGACTAACCTCACAGCTTATGTATTGCGGAGGTTCCAAAAGTTAGTATTTGATCTGGGACGAACCTATATTCAAGAATTGGCTCAATATCCATGACCCTTGGCGGCAAGGGTCTTTGAATGAGAAAGAAGTGATACGAGTCAAAGTGGGATTTGGTGTAAGAAAGGACGCCATCTCATTAGCCACCACCCACCTGGGTTGCTACCACCAAGTGCTTGACATGCCTCATAGTTAATCGCCAAGCTCACCTTAAGCAGACATGTATATGGCGGCGACCTTTCTCTCGATCCTCGAAAACAAGGATCTTTTCAAAGGGGCGGTATTGATACGAACTTGACGTATCATCCTACCCGCCAACCCAGTCCAAACCTGGGATCCACACTTGCCACATATGATTTTTGCCACCTCAGCCCTAGTTTTTTTAATAGATAGATGATGGGTAGCTAGGGTTAGTCATGCCAAAAACGATTATTGTAAGTTTGTGTTCACACTAGGGTTAGTCATGCCAAAAGCTATTATTGTAAGTTTGTGTTCACACTATCTATCTCTCCCCCTTTCTTATGTAAAGTCCTCCATTATTAGAGGTAAACTATCAATATAATACTATTAGCTTATAATTAGTTGATTAACGTTTTGTATTGTATCAAAGGCTAAAAAGGAAAGAAGAAAAAATGCAAAAAAATTTTGGATGTACACATAGAAAAGTGATGAGAGAGGGAAAAAAAACTAGTGAAAGGTCAAAAAGAGGTGGGGGAGAGAGTACAAAAAAAAATTGGGGTATAAATATAAAACGGGGAGGAAAGCGAAAAAAAATTGATGAAAGGCTAAAAAGAGAGGAAAGAGAGTAAAAAAATTTGGGATAATAAACATAGAAATGGGAAGAGATAGTTGGTGCAAGTTTTAAAAGAGAGAGAGAGAGAGAGAGATAGAGAGAGAGAGAGAGAGGAGAGAATAAAAAAATTATGGTGTAAACATAGAAAAAGAAGAAAAAAGAAAAAAATTGGTGAAAGGTTAAAAAAGTGAGTAATAAAAATTGGTGAAAGACTAAAAAGAAGATGAGAGAGTGTTAACAAAATATGGGATGTAAAGGGAGGAGAGAGAAAAAAAATGGGTTTAATTAGAATCGTTGATATATCTTATTTAAGATTTAACGGTGTATATTTAATTTTATATATATATATATATATATATATATATATATATATATATATATGGTGAATATCAAATGAGAGCATTTGACTATGGTGAGATATGAGAGCTTAAATCTCAATCATTAAATTCAAAATAAAGGGCTGAGATTGCACATATAAAGAGAAGGAGAGAGAGAGAGTTTTTAGGACATTTTTATATGTGCAATATCAACCCTTCATTTTGAATTCAATGGCTAAAATTTAAGCTCTCATATCTTATCATAGTCAAATTTTCTCATTGAGTATTCACCATATATATATATATATGTGTGTGTGTGTGTGTGTGTAATATATATTCTTAATTAATAAACTATATCATTATCTTGGTGAATATGACATGAGATGCACGCGTTGATAAATCTGTAATTTTTGACCAAGAAAAAAAGAGAAATCTCAAATTTTGTTTTTTTTTTGAACACCAGAAAAATCTCTAATCACCGTAAAAACCTTTGTCACCCACCTATATAATGGATATGTTCACCTATAAATAACATAGATAAGTCTAATCCTTTTATTTTATCATAATGTAGAGTATTTTGCAAAAGTCAAAACCCATTGACCATAATTGACATTTGACAAGCTTAGATCTCGTTAAGGGTTGTTTCCAAAATACTTTTAGTTTCTAATTCCCTCTTTTTCGTTAAAATAGAAAAAAAAAATGAAAAGGAAATAAGCAAAAATTAGAAGAAAAAAAATTGTTTAAAAATATTATTCTCACTTTTTTAGAAGTTAAAAAATAGGAGTAGAAAACAATGTCAAAATAAATCCTTCAACTTTTTTTTTCCCCTTTTCCATAGTTGGTAGTAATTTACTCAACAATGTTTGTGATACCAAATTACTCAATCAATACTCTTAACACAATAATCGGGCCTACGGGACAAAAATCAGAGCTGCCCCGTTGTATTTGTATTGCTGTAGTGCATGTATAAGCTCTTTCAATGGAGGTTTACAAGAGAAGGAGGGAGAAAGACATAGAAGAGAGTAGAGAGATAGAGTCAGAAGGGCACATTCATCAAGCATGAAACCCTCAGTAACTAATTCCCCTATTTATAACAAACAAGTCGAAAATATCTTAGAAAAATATCTTAAGCTGATGTGGCCAGCTCACGGTTGGGAAAGAGATGCTGACAGCATATTGGCGGCCAGTAGAGGGATGGCGCAAGCAGTAAGCGCCAAGCCTGGGATTAGCCCATGCTCATATCAATGCCGCTCCTTTAAGAAGATCCACGTTCTCGAGGATCAAATGAAGGGAAACGGAGCTAGAAGTCATGAAGGAACTCCCATGTGGCATCGTTTAGAGATTGGCCCACCCATTGGACTAGGATTTGAGTGGCAGCTAGGCGACAGCGCTTGACGGGCCAGCAGTCAAGGGTGGCGAAAGGCTCGACCGGGGCAGCAACCGGGGGCCAAACGTTAGGTAAAGGGATGCTGAAAGCGGGAATGGAAAAAAACTTCTTCAGGAGGGAAACATGGACGGTATGGTGGATGGAGGCGCGAGCCAGCAAGTTGAAACGGTAGGCCACAGCGCCAACTCTATCAGTGATTTGGAACGGACCATGGAACCACGGAGCTAGCCTGTGGAAGCGGCGGGCTTCAACACTCTGTTGGCGGTATGATTGGAGCTTGAGCCAGACGTAGTCGCCAATTTGATACTCGCGGTCAACCCGATGACAGTCAGCCCGTTGTTTCATGCGGTTTTGTGCACGGAAAAAATGGTGGGGAAGGTTGGTTATAGCCTCTGCGCGAGCAGACAGAGTGGGATCCACGGCATCAATATGGGATTCTCCAGGTAAGTGTTATGGTTTCAAAGATTGCTTTTGAACCTCAACCTTAGTTGGGATAGAGAGAGTATGAGATGAGAAGAGAATATAGAGTTGAGATGAGATAAGAAGGGAAAGTAGATATCAATTTCATTCATCAAGTTGTTATGGATTACAAGCTAAAGCCAACTATTTATACTACTTATATGACATGATCTTAAGCAATGAAAATATCTAAATCAACTCAAAATATCTAACTAACATAACTTATACAATTGCCTAACACTTAATACCACGGCCGTAAGCTTACTAGAGGAACTCAAGCACTTTATTACAACTCATGCCACAACTAACTAAGCAATATGTAGCACTAACGTAGAGATATGCAACACCAATATAGCAGCAGCAGCACCAATTAGAACTAATCACAACACAGCCACCACCAACTCATGTCTTGGATTCCCGGTTCATAACAGTAAGTGAGGGAGATGAACTGGGGGTAGCTGGCCATAGAGGAGCTCAAATGGAGTGGACTGAGCAGAAAATTGGAATGAAATATTGAACCACCATTCCGCTAGAAGAAGCCACTTAGTCCTAATCCGGGGTTGTTTGCTGATCATGTAAGTAAGTAGGTTTCCAAACAGCGATTAAGGAAATTTGTTTTGCCATCAGACTTCTGGTGGTTTGAAGAAGAAAGGTGGAGGTGAGTGCCCAACTGAGAGAAAAGTTCACTCCAAAAAAGGCTTGTGAAAATAGGGTCACGATCACTGATGATGGTTTCGAGTAAACCATGAAGAAGATAGATTTGATCAAGGAAAAGCTTTGCAACCCCAGCGGCGATATATGGGTGAGTGAGTGACAGGAAATGAGCATACTTTGTTAAACGGTCCACCACGACGAGGATAACCGAACGACCCTCCGAGGGGGAAGACCTTCGATGAAGTCTAAGGAGATACTATTTCAAACGGAAGTCGGGATGGGAAGAGGTTGTCAGATACCAGCAGGGGCGGATGTATCATATTTGTGGCGTTGGCAAACGGAACGCTGACGGATGTAAGAGTGGATGTCCCGGTGGAGACCTTTCTAGTAGAATAGCAGGTGGATGCGACTGTATGTAGCATCAATGTCAGAATGGCCACCCTGAATGGAGTCATGAAGCCATAAGAGAATATCTTGGCGAAGGCTTCTGTCATTTCCAACAACGAGGTTCCCATTGTTGTGTAACTGACCCTGGTGCCAAGAATAACGAGGGTGAGAAAGGGGTTCTGTCAGTTTGTCGTTGATGATACTCGCCAAAACTTGGTCAGAGGACCAAGGCGCCTTTAAGTGGTTGAAGAAGTCAGACGAGATAGAGGTGAGAGCCATATAGAGGACCTCGGTTCTGGATAGGTGAGAAAGAGCATCGGTGGCTCGGTTTTCAGAACCCTTCTTGTAAATGATATCATAATCCAAGCCAATCAAGCTCGAAAGCTATATATACTGTAAAGAAGTGGATAAGCGTTGCTCGAGCAAGAATTTGTGGCTCTGCTGATCGGTGCGAATGATAAAGTGGCATCCCATGACGTATGGTTCCAATTTCTCAACAACAAAAACAACAACAAGCAATTTGCGTTCATAAACTGAAAGGCCCTAGTGACAGGGGGCAAGAGTCTTGTTGATATAAGCCATTGGCTTGCCGCCTTACATAAGGACAGCACCAATACCGATGCCTGAGGCATTGGACTCAATGATAAAGGGCTGAGAAAAGTCAGGACGAGCGAGAACTAGGGCAGAAGTTGCTAGGAATAATGTCCTAAAATCTAGATTTATTATATTAATATTATTTTATTAAAAGTAAAATTAATGTTCCAGTCATTTCCTCCTTAAATTTGGGTAAGTGAGCATTCATAATGCATGTGATATTTTTTATGGTAACATCCATGATATGGTTGTAGTCCTTAGACTATAATTTATATGTTTGTTCTAAGTGGTTTATAAGATTAACCCACAAATAGATTTGGAACAAATGGTATGGATTGTTGTTTGAAAGACTCGTAGTCGAAGACAAGTTTGGACCACTTATATGCTAAGACTATAACGTGACAGTTTAGATGACTTATCTTCGTCATGTGGATGGTGATCAAAAAGTATTATGTTGGTGTGTTTAATAAGATTGAAACACTGAATTGGACCATGTGGCTTGTTTCTAGACTACTGTCAAAGATGAGTGATTCATGTTATGCTATTTGAACGACGATTCTAAATCCTAAGAGTATTATGGACTTGTGCATCGAGCATTAGTTACTTTGGTGTACTATAAGTAAGGTCTAAATGCGTGACTGAATTCCCATGTAAACTTAATAGCGGCATGAAGTGTGATAATCAGGTATTCAGTATGGAATCTGCAGTCTCTTATGAGATACAGGTGTCCCCTTAGTTGATTTACAAATATTTGAATAGTTCGAAATCTTTGGCCAAAGTATTGTAAGTGTTTGACATTTGGAATTTATACTATGAATATGTTCAAGTATAAATGAATTATTTGGTGAAGGGCGAGTCGGTAACTAATGGAGGAGCTATGAGAAGGATAATGATAGTAGTTATATTTATCCTTTGTCATGGATATCTAGAGGAGGGGTTGTTGTCATCAATACAATCTATTAGGAAAATGTCAAGAAAATGGTTTAAGTCTAGAGTGCAGTGAGATTTATTTAATGGAATTAAGTGTCATTAAATGGTAATTAAATTATTTCATGAGATGATTAATTTAACCCATTTAGAGCTAGATTTATATTGTCCCTGAGGTCCCTCCGCAAGCCTCTGTATTTATTGCTATTGAAAAAATATTAAAGAATACGTGAGAGGAATTATTTTGTTACGTTTGTGATTGATTCTCAAACGTAAGCTAAGGATAAGAAAGTATGGGATGAGAAAGAAGTGAAGGGGATGAGAAAATAGAGAGACAGTTAGATGAGAAAGAGAGAGTAATCTCAAAGAGATTGGTAATTTTCATTGGATAAATCTGAATTACAGCCTAACACTACTTATAGGCAAGATAAGCCAACTAATACAATGAATCAAGACACATAACCAACCATCTTATGAGAAGGAATATCTAGAAGCTAACTAACTAACTTTTAAACCCCAATATTGGCCCCAAAACAGCAACAACCACAGCATAGCAGCAACACCAACATGACCGCAGTAAGCTCCAGCAGCCAGGACACCAGCAGCCACGCCTCAGATTCCCGCATTCATAACAATCCCTTCCCCTTGAAAACATTCTTGTCCTCAAGAATGGAAGAGAGTTGTAACAATGTAGATCACTTAGCTTATGAAAAGATAGCTGAACTTCTTCTTTATGAAGTGTTGAAGTTCTTACTGAAAACCTGCAGCTGAGTATGTCTTTTGTTGCTACAAAATGCTTGTGCTTGAATGTGTAATCCTCCTCAGGAGGTCTGCACTAATCAAACCCAACATTCACAACCCATCTAAAACACTTCCAGATGCAAATAATACAGCTCAAGGCTTGACATTACTACAGAGCAGCAACAACTTGGTAATTCTGCTTGACAGATGCTGCATAACCGAATCTGAATGTCTTAAAACCCATTAAATTGCATATTAAGTCCTTAAACATCTTATGAGGCTTTCCCAACTCAAACCAAGAGATCCAAGGATCAATATCAACTTGAAGAAGTGTCCAATTACAGCCCAAACGACCCCATATCATGACCTTAGTGACAACACAAGTTGAAATCTCATAAAATTGCAGCTGGAACTCCTTCATCTTGGATCTTATCCAAAATTTGTATTGCTTAAACATCCACTTACTAAACCATCTTAGACCAAGCTCAACCAACTCTTGATTGCTTTCCAAATCCACATGGTATGCTGCAGATTCCAGAAATTCAGTAGTATTTATCCCAAGCCACTCATAGCTGTAGAAATCATAAATTTCAATTCGATTCTTGGCCACATGGAAGCTCCTTGATCTTGCATAGACCACACAAACTAAGAGTTCATAAACCATTGTTGAATGCCAATTGCAGATGGTCATAACTTGAACACCCAAAGCATTTCAATCGACACTGTCTTTGCTGCTGTTCACACATTCCAGCCTATTCTCAAGTCTGTCCTTGCTGATTTTCACTCCCATTTCAGCTGGAGTTGGCCTTGATGTTGCACTAATCTTCTCTCGCCTAACACTAAGGAAATATTGAAGCTTGTGTATATAATTTTTTCATTCAGAACACCCACAGCAGATCACCCCACACACCTGCAGAATCTGCATTTGGGCAGCAGGTTGTTTGTTCCAATCTTCAAGTGCTACCATCATCGTCTTGACTTGGCTTTGCACACCAGCTGTGTGGTCATACCAGCAGCCCAGTATATCTTCAAACCACCAACTAACAACAACTACCACCCCTTCAAGGAGATGCTTGTGTTTGAACTGAAACCACACCAATTTCGGAACAATTGAGACTTCAATGTCACAATCTGAATTTTGTAGCCTGTAACATGTATAAGCCTTTCCCTCAAAGCTTTCTTTGATGTTAACCTCATCATGACCCATAGCCTCTACCTTTTTTCCACTAACTTTTGCACTGACACTGAACTTTTCATCATCACACAGCAGCACCTGTTGCCAAGCTTCTCCAATCACTTGTGATTCATCACCTCCCGGTTCAAAAGACTTGCTATCCTCAACTATATCATTTAAAGCACCTATGGTACTATTGTGGATCTGATCAGAGATCTATCTTCCCACACTACAACCTTGGTACACAACCTTCAGCTCAATTGCTTGCAAAGAAACCCAGCCTTGTTTGTTGTGGAACTTGAGGCACACTCTTGCAGCTCGAGTGCATCTTTTCAGTAAAAATTTGACTCCTCTCAGCTTAGTATAGTCTTGAGAGACTTCTCCCGGATCAGGGGGCAACTTATCATAAGAACTTGCACTTGGATAAGTCACAACTCTACTCAAATGAAGAAATAGATCATTCTGAACTTGCCGATCGGTATACCGATAGTGCATTACAGCCAAAGCACATTCGTAATCATTTACCCAACACAAGGGACCTTGCAAAGCATCCAAGATGATGTTGTTCTGATCCTGAATTAACACTCCAGCACGCCCAAAAGTGAACTTATGCATACCCTGATATGTAATCAATGATACTGCAGCAGCATAATTGATTTCCCCATCAGAATAACCTTGCTCAGCAGTGAAAGTGCTTCTGGTTTGCATATAAGCCTGCCATGGAATCATTCTTAATAGATTTGGAGATGTTTTCAGTGATATCTCAACAGTGGCATCAAGTTTTTTAGTTGGAATCACAGATTCTGTTGCAACCAATCCCTGTATACCAACATACATATCTGAATCTTGTATACCAACATATACATCAGTAAGAGCAGCATCTTGAGTTAGTTCCTGTTGATCATCAAACCTCCTAGGCTGAAACACAACCTTACGCTTCAATTTCTTCTTCGAAATTTTCTTTGCTTCCCAAAAATCGTTCAATGCGTCATTGAGTTGGTTTCTCTTAGCCTTACTCCTTGCTTTCTTTAACATTCCCTTGACACAAAATTCACAGTCCCATTCCGAAAACATGTCATGTTGTAGCTCATCATCTTCAATATATTCTTGGTCCAATTCATCTTCAACTACATTAAGTGGCTCCACATTGTGCACTTCAGCTACTGCGGGAGAGTTTGGCCTTCTCAATTGTTCTCGAATCTCAGCTAATTTCACTTCAAGTTGCTCCATATGCTGATCAAAATGCATGTTAGACCTTTCCTCCAATTCTTGTGATTGAAGAACGACCTGATCAGATTTGTCTACTTCAATCGGTTGAACTTGCTGATCAACCCTACCATTGATTGTCCATTCATCTTTCGATCCTGTTCTTGCAATCCTTCACAAAATTGTACCTTAGATCTTTGCTCCCTTTCCAGCTGATCTTGTGATTTCTCCACTGAACTCTGCGATTCAGCAGCAAGAACTACTTGCGTGCATCTGGTTGGAGTGCTTACACCCTCATCTTGCATCAGACTTTTGAGTAGACTGCAGAGGAACGCCACTCTTAGCCACATATACCTCTTCTCTAAGCATTTGCCTAAACTGCATCATAAATTCTTCCAACTTAATGTCCAATTGATCACATGTAAGAAACTCTCATTCTGCTGCGAAGCTCATACCAGATGTCATGCTTGATTCCTTGCATCAACGATCTACAAATTCTGATTCTGCTAAAGTAATGGCCCCAAATTCCCAAACCCTAACTGACGAACTTCGAACAAAGGGAACTCGAGCAAACCCTAACTGCAATGTTAGTCGAGTAATTCGACTTACACCTCTGAATTTAGCTCGACTCCAACTTGCAATCAAGTCCTCAACACAATACTCAAAGCGAACTTCACGAACGAAATCGGATTTTTCAACACTTTCGTTTTCACAGTTCACCGTCAGATTTTCGCTTTGCCGACAGATTTTCGCCCAAGCAACTCTCCACTCAATAACTTATAATTCTCAAGAATCAAATGTCGATACTGATGATTCTCACCATTTTTGTACTTATCAACACAACTACATTACAAACCAGCAACAACACAACTTCTCATCGAAATGCAGCTTGAAATTCAGAAAATCTATACCTCCACCTCGGATACTGAATTATAGAGTCTGAATTCACCTCAATGCAGCTTATTTCTGATCTTTTGATTATGATCAAGTATAATATTGATCAAATTGCCTCAATTTAGCTTACTGAATTCAATCAAGAACAATGCAGCAACAGAAGTTGATACTCAACTGATTGTGACCAAAGTACGGCAGTTAACTCTCAATGCAATCAAACTGAACTTGCTTCTTCAACCACTGAATTTTGTTGTTTAACTATCAACAATGTGATCAACAATTTAACCACTTTTTATGTGCTTTTTTTTTTTCAAGCAACTTTTCTCTGCAATTTGCAATAGAATTCATAACTGAATTCTTAAGCAAATTGCAATGCAATCAAAGGATATTTGATATCAAATCACGTTTGATTTGGAAGTCAAACGAGGCTCTGATACCAATTGTTACGTTTGTGATTGATTCACAAACGTAAGCTAAGGATAAGAGAGTATGGGATGAGAAAGAAGTGAAGGGGATGAGAAATTAGAGAGAAAGTTAGATGAGAAAGAGAGAGTAATCTCAAAGAGATTGGTAATTTTCATTGGATAAATCTGAATTACAGCTGAACACTACTTACAGGCAAGAGAAGCCAACTAATACAATGAATCAAGACACATAACCAACCATCTTATGATAAGGAATATTTAGGAAATATCTAGAAGCTACCTAACTAACTTTTAAACCCCAATATTGGCGCCAAAACAACAACACCCGTAGCATAGAAGCAGCACTAACATGACCGCAGTAAGCTCCAGTAGCCAGGACACCAACAGCCCATGCCTCGGATTCTCGTATTCATAACAGATTTATTCATGAGATGAATAAATATAATTTTGCCAAACATTATTCATGAGATGAATAAAATTAAAAATTATAAAATAAAATAATGTTAAAAAATTAAAATTTATCTATTTTTACATGTGGGAAACAAAAAAAAAAAAAAATCGCGTTCAACCTAGTTGCGATCCACGTATTCGTGGATGGGCCAATCACATGTATGGCGGCCCTAAGGAAGATCTGCGTGCCTCGATATTGGCCAATCAGGCGTCGCAACGTGGCACATGGTGACAGGCTAAGGAAGCGGCTTTGACCAGGATGATAAGCGTTGTTTTTTTTGCGTCCCACATGAAATTTTTTGCTTGTTTTCGCTAACCTATTATAACTAGAGGTACCCATTTCGGGGTTTTTGCGTTCAATTAAAACAAGTTTTTTAGGGTTTTATAAATTATTTCAGAGACCTAATTCGGAAGAAAATTTTCCATTGAAGTTTTTCTTTCCTACTTTAATATTTTTTGGAGCCCAACCCCAGGTAGCACGAGGTCATTGTGTAGAAGATCGTGGAGTCTCGATTTTGAAGATTATTATTTCTTTCTGGTTTTCTTATTATTGAAGCAATTCCAGGTATGTCTTCGTTCCTTCACTTTTGGTTTTCAGTTTTCTATTTATTTACAGCATTTGTTATTATACATGTTTATGTTTATGTATTGTTATAAATATATTAGAGTAAAAATCCTATAGATCTAAATTAAGAAGGTCTAAACGCATGACTAAATTCCCATGTACAATGGGTGGCTGCATGAAGTATGATAAGGATCAGGTATTCAATAGGGAATCTACAATTTCTTATGAGATATAGCTGATTCGCAAATATTTGAATAGTTCGGAATATTTGGCCAAAGTATTTCAAGTGTTTGACATTTGGAATTATACTGTGAATATTTCAAGTATAAATGAATTATTCAGTGAAGGTTGAGTCGGTAACTAATGGATAAGCTATGAGAAGAATAATGGTAGTAGTTATACTTATTTTTCATCATGGACATCTGGTGGAGGGGCTGTTGTCATCAATATAGTCTATTAGGGAAATACCAAATAAATGGTTTAAGTGTGGAGTGCAGTGAGATTTATTTAGTGGAACTAAGTCTCATTAAATGGTAATTCAATTATTTCATGAGATGGTTAATTTAACCCATTTAGAGCTAGATTTAAAATTTTTCCAAGGTCCCTACGAAGTGTCTGTATTTGTTGTCATCAGAAAAGTATTAAAGAATTCATGAGATGAGTAAATATAATTTTGCCAAGCATTTATCATGAGATGAATAGAAATTAAAAATTATAAAACAAAATAATTTTTGAAAAATTAAAATTCATAAGATGAATTTTTACATGTGGAAACCAAAAAAAGATATGCAAAATTACTTGCACAGAGGTCAATCCGTGTACTCACGGACCAACCAAACAGTGCACGTTGGGGCTATCCGCATGAGCATGGGCAAGCCAATCACGGCCCGCCATGTGGCACCCATTAAAAGAAAGGAAAAGGCGCGCGATTTGAACAATGTTGAAACGCCGCGTTTCACATGTTTTAGTATATGATGCGACGTGTTTTGTTTTAATAACCTCGAATCCCACATCAAAAAATTGGTTTTTTTGTGCTTCGGTATACTACTATAAATAGATGTACCTATTCTAGAGGTTTGACATACAATTAAAACAAATTATTTTAGGTTTTTGGAAATTGTTTTGGAGACCTAATTAGGGAGAAAAATTTTCGTTGAAATTTTTCTTTCCTCAGTTTAATATTTTTTGGAGCCCACCCTCTGGGTAGCTCGAGCTCATTATGTAGAAGATCACGGGGTCTTGATTTTAAAGATTATTATTATTTTCTGGTTTTCTTTACTTGGAGTAAATCTGGGTATGTTTTCTTTTCTTCTTTTAGTTTTTGCTTTTCTATTTATTTATAGTATTCGTTATTATGCCTGTTTAAGTTTATGTATTATTATAAATGTATTAGAGTAAAAGGCTTGTAGATCTAAATTAAGAATTTAGATATTTAGATTTAAATTATAAATTTAGATCTGTAGATTTAAAATTATAAATTTTAAATCAATCCTATCTTTATAATTATGAATTCAAAACCCCTTCCGCTGCATAGGGAGAAATTTTAAAATTCATCCCAACGGCCGGTATTAGAGCAAAGGGATTTATAGAGATAACCCTATTCCCGGGACCTCTCACACGTGAGGTGTCACGAAGTGTGATTCTCTGACCGGGGGGCTATGGTAGAGAGAAGTGCTCTAATAGATGCCTTTTGTTGTGACCATAGTTGAGAACTGTGAACCCCATGGTCGGCATCAGAGTTATGTTTTCCCAGCCGTTGGTGTCAGAGTCAGTCTCTGATTACATTCATAATATGCAGTTATAGGTATAATAAGATCAAAATAAATAAATTTGCAATTTAATAAAATAGAGATTTTATTAAGAAGGAAAGTTAGTTTAATTTGATGGCTCAATTTAAATTGTTTAAATCGATATTGAATTAATAGTTAATTCAGATAATTATTTAAATAGCGATTTAAATTGTTTATGAATTAATAGTTAATTAGATCGTTTAAGGTAACAATAAAAATTGTTTAAATCATTAATGAATTATTTGTTAATTTGGATTTGTCAATTCATGAAATTATATTCATATTATATGCATGATAATAAGATTGTACATATTTAATCATGATTTTTAAAATTGGATAAAATTGATCTAATGAGATTAGATTCAATTAATTTTTTTACAAAATTGGATAAAGTTGATCTAATGAGATTAGATTTAATTAACTTTTTTATTAAAAAATTTATAATTAAAAATAAAATTTATTTAATAGTTCATACAATAATTATCAATTAATTATTTTATTAATTAATTTCTCTTTGGAATGAGATTCTACAATAGATTATGAGATAATCTAAGTTGTAAATCAGTGTTATTTTAAATAAAAGTTATTTTTAATTATTTTTGAATAAGATTCTAAAATAGACTATGAGAAAGTCTAAGTTAATATTATTTTTTAAATAAATATTAATTATATTAATTAATTTTATTGTGGAATTAGATTTTAAAAATAGATTATGCCATAATCTAAATTTCGGTATTACTTTGAATAAAAAAAATTAAATTAATTTATTTAATTTTAGAATGTGATTCTAAAGAATATGTTATTAGTTAATCTATGGTACAGTTTTCTAAAAATAAAATTAATTAATTAATTTTATTGAATAAATTTAGAATGAGATTCTAAAGCAAGTTTATGAGATAATCGATGTTGTAAAACGATAATCTTTTGAATAAATTAATTAATAAATTTTTGGTATTTTTAGAATGAGATTCTGAAGGGGGTTATGAGATAATCCAGGCTGTAAATACAAGTTAATTAAAAACCACTAGTTTTTAAAAATCAAGTGGGAGCGAGGTTTCAATTGTTATAACCTCACGGTCTCCATTACCGGTCTAGTAGTATAGTAGATCGATAGACCTCCCTATGGAGGATGTCAGTTCACAGATTACAAAGTTAGACTTCTATTGGGATAAACCAAAGTGCAAAGAAGCGATGCGACCACACTGCCATGGAGTATTATGTGTATTTGTATGGAGGTTTAGGTAATGATTTACACTTGACTAGCATGATGCATTAGCCTCCCCGAGGAGCTCTTTTGTGTTATGTTAGAGACTAAGGTAAAGTGGTGAGTTAATCATGTTTAGTAAGAGTTACAAGAAAACATGTTAATTGAAAGAGTGGTGCGTTTGGGTCATCATTGTATGCATGATAGTATAGTTTGGTGGATATCTTGCTTATTGTGTATGCCAAATTGAAAGAATCGATATTACTGCATTATACATGACTCTTTTTAGATAGCTATACGAATGCTTGCATTTACAATATTTTGAAATGGATATGACTGGTGAACTTCACTTAATTGCTAATGCATAATAAACTCATTGGACCAAATTACTTTGCCTAGAAAAACAAAGTTGGACTTAGTTATTACTTACAAGGGATCTACTGAAAAGAATAGAAAGGGCAAGGTTGCTACTGTGGCAACAAAGTCCATAAAAAGTTCATCAAAAGGAAGGTGTTTTCTTTGCGAGAAGACTGGCCACTGGATGAAAAAATGTACTATTGCGAGAAGACTGGCCACTGGATGAAAAAATATACTAAGTACTTAGTTTCTCTTCTTATTAAGACTACTAAGCCATCTAGTGAAAATATGTGGATATCTCACTTAGTTAAGCCATGCACAATGGACTCATGTTCAACTGGCCATGCCTGTAATATGTTACCGGGGCTCAGGCTAACCAAAAGGCTGCATGATGGGAAGCTATACCTGATGATCAGGGACAGTACAAGAGTAGTGGTCTCAAGTGAAGGAGATGTTGGCTTAGTCTTAAGGGCTAGAGTTTTTGTTTTTAAGGGATTATTGATGTGTTCCTACTCTGCATATGAATTTAATTTTTGTATCTCATTTTATGGATAATTGTTATTCAGTTGATTTTGATTATGAACTTTTTAAACAAATTTGAAAAATATACATGTATAAGTGGTTTATTGATCAAAACTCCCATATTTGTTTAATAGAATCTAAAACAAGCTCACTTGTTCGATCTCCTAAAAGAAAACACCTTGAAAGGGATATTGCCTACACATGGCACCAACGTTTAGGTCGCATTGATTCGAACATGTTATGAATTGTTTGTTTTGATTGTATTTCGGGTATTGTCTTCTTAGTTGTGTTTGCCATGTTTTCAAATGTTAGTTAAGTGGTCTTGGCGCATTTAGGAGGTCGGTTAGTGGTCAAGCATAGTCAAATTTGGCGGCTGCTGCATTTTTGGCCCCAAAAGCTGTTAGAGTTGGTTAAGTTTGAGTTGTCTTGATTCATTGTATCCGATTGTGTGTAATTAGGCTCTAAGCTTGTATTTTCTTCATTTAATCAATAAAATTCAGATTTTCCTTTGGAATTTCCCTCTCTTTTCTCATCTACTTCTCTATTTCTCATCCCCTTTCACTTCTCCTCTCATCTCAACTCTTTCTTCTACAAGGTTAGCCTTTCAATTTGAACTGGAAGTTAACAATTGGTATCATAGCTGGTTCAAGCAATCAATTGATTGTTTGAGGCTGGCAAAATTAAAGAAAATCATGACCGATGGTGTGAGAACTAGATCAAGAGCTGGTGGAGCAAATGCACTTGGTCCGGAGTTGAATTATGCTGCTGCAGTTGCTGGTGCTGATGCAACTCGCACTGTGGAAGCTGGTGTAAATGTAACAATCGGTCCTCAATATCTTAATACTCATCACCTTCGGGAGTTACATGACAAGTTTGATCAGCAGAATGCTAAGCTTAATCAGCAAAATGACAATATTGAGAGAATGTTAAAAATGCGGCAGTTACTTTTAGAAAAAGATGCGAATAAGGAAGATCGGTTGCAGCAAATTGAGGTGAAGCTTATGCAATTGCAGGAGCAGGTTAATAAGCAAGGAGAATCCAGTGTTAACGCAATCCTTAAGCCAGCTAGTCAGATCTTTCATCCAGTTGAAGTGGATCAGTTGCAAGTTCATGTTGACAGAACTGAAGGCTTGTGCAGGACTCGAGGAAAATCTCCGATGTTGCAGCTTGATGTAGGTCCTTTAATCCACATCCAATCAGCTAAGAATCAACCTTCACAGCCTGAGATTGCTGCAAGAAATCAGGATCGTGCCTCAGGACAAGGTCATTTCATATCGGATGGCTTGAATACAGATTACAATTCAAGGCAATAGAATTCTGTTTTGCATCACAGAAATGCAGATGATGAGTTCGAGCATCCTGATAGACCTCCTAATCGACATTGCCAGCAAAGATCAGGGAGTAATGACAATACATCTGGTGGCAGGAGTGGTACTTTCAGGCAGCCAAGGGTGGAGATAGATCCTTTTGATGGTAAACAACCGGAATCTTGGCTAAGAAGATGTGACCGGTATTTTCAGTATTATAACATTCAGAAAGATGAAAAGCTTCAGCTAGCTGCAGTACATTTACATGGTGATCATGAGGTATGGTATTATAGTTTGTTGAACAGCAAACCTAATCATTCTTAGGGCAAATTCGTAGAAGAAATGTGTGAACGATATAGAGAAAATGAGTCAACTGATGTTGTGGATATCTTTAACAAGTTGTGCCAAACCTCAACCGTGAGGAAGTATATGATCAGATTTGAAAATTTACGAGCTACTTTGTTGTCAGTCCTATCCATTGCTCCGGATGATGCAGAATCCTATTATGTCTCTTGCTTTGTTAGTGGATTGAGGCCAAGGATCAAGAATATGGTGAAGGCCATTGTTCCTAAGACATTGTCTAGTGCTTACAACAGGGCGAAATTGATTGAAGCTACTTTAGTTCAAACAAGTGATAAGAGCAAGTTCAAAGGCAACAATTCCAGACCTCAACAGAAGGAGCAATCAGGCTCCAGATTTAAGCAAGCTGTTGACAAGAGTTCAGTGAGGCTATGCTTTCGTTGTAACCAACCATATCAGCCTGCTCATAGGTGCAAATCTCAGACATTAATGTATGCAAGAGGGTCCCGTGCTGGTGCTGTATCTGGTAGTGAAAATTCAAACGCAGAAGAAGACAGTGATGGACCTACTTCACAAGATGAAATGTCTGATGATGAAGTTGAGATATCCATGAAGGCATTGACTGGGAGTGGAGCTCATAATACCATTAGAATCAGAGGCAAGGCTGGTAAAACCTCTATCATTGTTCTTATTGATAGTGGGAGCACACATAGTTTTGTTGATCCCAAGTTAATTAAGAAAGTGAGGCATGAAGTGACAAAGACTCAACCATTGGCAGTTATGGTGGCTGATGGCAATTCTTTAACAACTCAAAACAAGTGCCTAGCATTTCCATGGTCTATGCAAGATCATCAATTCACGTTTGATTTTAGAGTACTTCCTTTGGGAGGTTGTGATATGGTGCTAGGTGTGGATTGGATGAGAACCTTCAACCCGGTGGTGTTTGAGTTTGATAAAATGACCGTGGCATGTGAGGTTCATGGTTCCAAGGTCTCTCTGCAGGGCATATCAGAGGTAGCTCAGCTCAAGTTGATTGATGGTAAACGACTTCAAGGTGGAATCAGGAAGAAAGCAGTGCAGTGACTCGGGCAGTTATTTTTGATCCCCTCTGTTGAGCTGCAGCAGGACATCAAGCCAGAAGTTCAGGCTTTGGTTGAAGAGTTTGAGGACATTTTTGAGCAACCAAAGAGCCTTCCTCCTCAAAGGAGCGTGGACCATGCCATTCCTCTTCGTGCAAATGCTGTTCCGGTCAAGATTAGGCCATACCGCTATGCTCATGGCCAAAAGATAGAAATTGAGAGACAAGTTGAGGAGTTACTTCACGTGAGTTTCATTAAACCAAGCCATAGTCCTTTTGCTTCACCTGTGATCCTTGTGAAGAAGAAAGATGACTCGGCTAGAATGTGCATCGATTATCGACAATTGAATGCCTTGACAGTGAAGGATAAGTTTCCCATTCCCGTCATAGATGATTTGCTTGACGAGTTATATGGAGCATGCTTCTTCTTTAAGCTTTATTTGAGACAGGGGTATCATCAAATCAGAGTTCTTGAGCCGGATATATACATGACTGCTTTTCAGACTCATCATGGGCATTTCGAGTTTGTTGTTATCCCTTTCGGCCTAACAAATGCTCCGACCACCTTTCAAGCGGCAATGAATGATGTTTTCAAACCTTTCTTGAGAAGATCACTGCTCGTTTTCTTCAATGACATACTGATTTATAGCTCCTCTTATGAAGATCATCTCACTCACCTTAGACAAGTCTTTGTGGTGTTGCGGCAACACAAGTTCTTTGCTAAGTTGTCCAAATGTTCGTTTGCTTAGACAAAGCTTGAGTATTTGGGCCATGTCATTTCTCAAGAAGGTGTTTCCACCGATCCTTCTAAGATCCAAGCTATTCAAGATTGGCCAATTCCAATAACCTTGAAGCAATTAAGAGGTTTTTTGGGTTTGACCGGGTATTATAGAAAATTCATTAAGGGATATGGTTCTATTGCCAAACCTTTAACAGAACTCTTAAAGAAGGATGCATTCACATGGACTGAGACGTTTGAGGCTGCATTGGAAGCTCTTAAGTCAGCTATGTGTGCTGCACCAGTGTTGGCAATGCTAAATTTTACCGAGAGCTTTGTGTTGGAGACAGATGCATGTGGTTCAGGTATAGGGGCTATTCTTTCTCAATATGGAAGGCCTATTACTTACTTGAGTCAAGCTCTTAGTCCCAAACATAAAGCTATGTCAACATATGAGAAAGAATATTTAGCAATTCTTTTAGCCGTTGAAAAATGGAGGCATTACTTAGAGGGTCATAAGTTCATCATTCGAACGGATCACCAAAGCCTCAAGCATATTCTTGAGCAAAAGATTATGATGAGAATTCAAAAGAAGGGCCTTATGAAGATGCTTGGCCTTGATTATGACATTGAGTATAGAAGGGGCAAGGAAAATGCTGCAGCCGATGCTTTGTCCATAAAATTTGAGGATGATGAAATTGGGTACTGCAGTGCTACATCCGCCTTCATGGATGGAAGAGATTTATAGGACATATAAGGGTGATTCTTTTGCCCAAGAATGTGTAGCTGCTGCTCTTGTGAAGAATGCAGGGAAGAATGACAATGCAGCTGGTATATCAGTACAAAGAGGTCTGATTAGAGTTCATGGCAAGCTGTATGTTGGATTTGCTACTGGTTTGAGGGATCATATTATACAAGCTTCTCATGATGCAGCTTGGGGAGGTCATGCCGGTATAGAAGGCACTTATCAAAGGGTTAAAGCTTACTTTAGTTGGCCAAGCTTGAAAAAGGAAGTGAGTGAGTATGTGAAGGCTTGTGAAGTATGTCAACAAACCAAGTTGGGAGATCATCGTTACAAGGGTCTTCTTCAACCCCTTCCCATTCCGGATGGAGCATGGATCAACATTAGCATGGATTTCATTGAGGGATTGTCAAGATCTGAGGGCAAGGGAGTCATATGGGTGGTAGTGGATTGTTTCACCAAATATAGCCATTTCATTGCTCTTGCTCGACCTGTTACTGCTGAAAAATTAGCAAGAATCTTCCTTGACAACATTTACAAGTTACATGGATTGCCTCAATCCATTGTTTCAGATCGTGACAAGATTTTCACAAGCACATTTTGGAGGGAGTTGTTCAAATTGATGGGTACAACGTTGGCACTTAGTTCCTCTTATCATCCTCAAATGGATGGCCAAACCGAACGTGTCAACCAATGTGTGGAGCAATACCTCTGGAGTATGGTCTTCCTACGGCCTAGGGAGTGGAATCATTGGCTTACTTTGGTGGAGTATTGGTTCAACACTCACTTTCATGCATCCATTGGCACTTCCCCTTTCCAAGCCTTGTATGGCTATCCTCCTCCTTCTCCAATGTTGCTGGAGCAACCGAGAGCTACTGATTTAGTAGCAAGTGATTTAGTGCAGTAGAGGAAGCAGATTTTGCAAGTGCTTAAAGATAATCTTCAACAAGCTCGGGCACGAATGAAATTTTATGCCAACAAAAAGAGGGTAGACAAAAGCTATGAAGTTGGAGATATGGTCTACCTTAAACTACAACCGTATAGACAGTCCACTTTGGCTGTCAGGTGAAATGTCAAGCTAAGTGCCAGTTTCTTTGGCCCATACAAAATCTTGGAGAAAATTGGCAATGTTGCTTACAAGCTTGACTTACCTTCACATTCATACATTCACTCGGTGTTCCATGTTTCTCTACTTAAGAAGAAGGTCAAGAAGGGAACTAAGGTTGCTCGGGAGCCACTTGAAGCAGGGTCTAATGGGAAGCTGCTGCTGCAACCAGTTGCTATCAAGGCTCGGAAAACGTTGCAGGTGCAACATGGTGCATTGCAAGAGGTGTTGGTGCAATGGAGCAACTTGAACAAGAGTTTGGTGACTTGGGAAAATTGTAATTTCTTCAAGAGCCAATTCCCAAATTTTACTCCTTGAGGACAAGAAGTTTCTCATGAGGGAGGGAATGTTATGAATTGTTTGTTTTGATTATAATTTTGGTTGTATTTCGGGTAGTGTCTTCTTAGTTGTGTTTGCCATGTTTTCAAAAGTTAGTTAAGTGGTCTTGGCGCCTTTAGGAGGCCAGTTAGTGGTCAAGCATAGTCAAACTTGGTGGCTGCTACATTTTTGGTGCCAAAAGCTGTTAGAGTTGGTCAAGTTTGAGTTGTCTTGATTCATTGTATCCGATTGTGTATAATTAGGCTCTAAGCTTGTATTTTCTTCATTCAATCAATAAAATTCAGATTTTCCTTTGAAATTTCTCTCTCTTTCCTCATCTACTTCTCTATTTCTCAACCCCTTTCACTTCTCCTCTCATCTCAACTCTTTCTTCTACAAGGTTAGCCTTTCAATTTGAATTGGAAGTTACCAGAACATGATCCAAAGACTGGTGAAAGATGGACTAATAGAAGCTTTGGACTTGAGGTCATTACTAGTTTGCAGATTCTGCATAGAATGAAAGGTAACCAAGTTTTTCTTTAAGTGTAAAGGCAACAAGGTCGGTGACTTGCTTGAGCTAGCTCACACATAGGTATGTGGACCAATGAATGTTCACGCAAGTTGTGGGCATGAGTACTTCATCACATTTGCTGATGATTACTCAAGGTATAGATATGTTTACATAATGAGACATTAGTTGGATTCTTTTAAAAAGTTCAAAGAGTACAAAACCTAAGTTGAAAAAAAAACTAGGTAAATAAATTAAGTCACTTTGATAAGATCGAGGTGGTGAATATGTTTCGAGTGAGTTCTTGGATTTCTTAACTGCAAATGAGATGAGATCTCAGCTTTCTGCTCTGGGTTCACCGTAGCAGAATAGTGTTGCAAAAAGAAGGAATGTGACATTGTTAGAGAGGGTAAAGTCCATGATGAGTCATGTTACCTTACCAATCTCTTTTCGAGGTTATCCCAAAGGAACAAGGGTGGTCTTCTCTATAGTCTTTCGGATCAAAAGGGTTTTTGTAAGTATGTGAAATTTTTAAAGGAGGATTTTGTAGTAAATTACAAAAACGTAAACAGAGTAGTGTTAGAGGGTTTTTATAAGAAAATGACACTAATTCTGAATAGTTAGACACAATTCGGCATACAATGGATGTATGAAATGCACCTATTGTTAAGGTTAAGAATGTTCTAAGTACACGAGAGCCTAGGTGCAGTGGGAGGATTGTCAGGGCACTTGACAGGTTCATGGTGGGTGCCTTAATGGTTGACCGTGACATTGAATTTGATCCTCTCAGCTACAATGCCGCAATTAAAGACAAGGATGCTGACCTATAGGTCTTAGCAATGAAATCTGAGTTAGGATCCATGTATTTTAATCAGGTCTAGAATCTTGTAAAGGTGCTTGTTAGCATTAAACTCATTAGTCATAAATGGGTCTACAAGTAGTAAAAGGAGTGGACGGGAAGGTAGAGACCTTCATGGCAAGGCTGGTTGCTAAGGGTTTTACCCGAAAGGAGAGAACGGATTATGATGAGACCTTCTCACCAATAGTCATGCTAAAGTCTATAAGGATACACCTATCCATTGCAGCTCATTATAAGATCTGGAAAATGGTAGTCAAAACGACCCTTTTGAATGGTCATCTTGAAGAAGACATCTAAATGTCGCAACCAGACAGTTTCATTGGCAAAAATAAAGAGCACATGGTATGCAAACTGAAGAAGTCCATGTATGGACTGAAGCAAGCATCATGCTCATCGAATATTAGATTCAATGAAGCGATTAAGTCTTATGGTTTCGTGTAATTTGTTGACGAACCATCCATGTAAAAATTATATCTAGAGAAAATAGTGACTTTCTTAGTATTGTATGTCGACGATATACTACTCATTAGGAATGTAGAGATGTTATCAGCTATAAAGACTTGGTGAGTTAGTTCCGATTGGCAATGCGGTTTTAGACTTCCAATCAGATAGAGATGCTAGACGTACGACGTCTAGGCATGTCTTTGCCCTTGGAGTAGAAGCAATTAGTGGGAGGAATTTCAAGCAGAATTGTATTGCTGACTTCACCGTAGAGGCTAAATACGTTGTAGCTTCAGAAGCTGCATAGAGGGCATGTTGGTTTAGATAGAATAATTGACCTAGTATACTTTTGGATCATACATAAAAGAGATGGGTATTAAGCTTGTCATAAATTAGATTTAGGACAAGTAGGATATTGTTAGGAACAGTGTCCCAAAATTCATATTTATTCTGTAAATATTATTATATTAATGAATAAAACTAAAGTTCCAGTCATTTTCTTATTAAATTTTTGTAAGTGAGTATTTATACTGTATGTAATTTTATTTTTGGAAACATCCATGAGATGGATGTAGTCCTAAGACTATAATTTACAAGTTTGTTCTAAGTGGTTTATGAGATTAACTCACAGATAGACTTGGAACAAATGGTATGGATTGTTGTTTGAAAGACTCATAGTCGAAGACACGTTTGGACCACTCGTATGCTATGACTATAACGTGACACTTTAGCTAACTTGTCTTCGTCATGTGGATGGTGCTCCAAAAGTGTTATGTTGGTGTGTTTAATAAGAGTGGCACACTGAGTTGTACCATGCGGATTACTTATTTCTAGACTACTGTTTGAATGATGACTCTAAATCCTGAGAGTATTCAAGAGTTGGGGATGGAGCGTTAGTTACTTTGGTGTACTATAAGTAAGGTATAAACATATGACTGAATTCCCACGTACACTGGGTAGCGGCGTGAAGTGTGATAAGGATCAGGTATTCAATAGAGAATCTACAATCTCTTATGAGATACAGATATCCCCTTAGTTGATTCGCAAATATTTAAATAGTTTGGAATCTTTGGCCAAAGTATTTCAAATGTTTGACATTTGGAATTTATATTGTGAATATGTTCAAGTATAAATAAATTATTCAATGAAGGGTGAGTCGGTAACTAATGGAAAAGCTATGAGAAGAATAATGGTATAGACATCTAGGGGTTGTTATCATCAATACAATCTATTAGAAAAATATCGATTAAATAGTTTAAGTCTGGAGTATTGTGAGATTTATTAAGTGGAATTAAGTAGTACTTAAATTATTTCATGAGATGATTAATTTAACCTTTTTAGAGTTAGATTTAAATTGTCCCTGAGGTCTCTGCGCAAGACTTTGTATTTGTTGCCATCGAAAAAATATTAAATAATTCATACGATAAACTAATTTTTTCATAGATGAGTAAATTTAATTTTGCCAAACATTATTCATAAGATGAATATAAATTAAAATTTGTAAAATAAAAAAAATTTGAAAAATTAAAATTTATAAGATGAATTTTTACATGTGGAAAAAAAAAAACAAAATTACCCAAACAGAGGTCAATCCGTGTGCTCATGGATCAACTACGAGCGCGCGACACATGTCGTGCGCTGCGGAGTCGAGGCTATTCGTGTGAGCATGGGCAGGCTAATCACAGCGCACCATGTGGCATGCGTTAAAAGAAAGGAAAAGGCGATCGATTTGAACAACCTTGAAACACCGCGTTTCACCCGTTTTAGTATATCGTACGACATGTTTTGTTTTAATAACAGTGAATCCCACATTGAAAATTTGGTTGTTTTTCATTCCGGTATACTATAATAAATAAAGGTACCTATTCCAGAGCTTTGACACTCAATTAAAACAAATAATTTTAGGTTTTTGAAGGTTGTTTCATAAACCTAATTGGAGAGGAAAAGTTTCCGTTGAAATTTTTCTTTCCTTAATTTAATATTTTTCGGAGCCTACCCTCCGGATAGCTCGAGGTCATTGTGTAGAAGATCACGGGGTCTCGATTTTGAATATTATTATTATTTTCTAGTTTTCTTTATTTGGAGCAAATCCAAGTATGTTTTCTTTCCTTCTTCTTTTAGTTTTTTTGCTTTTCTATTTATTTATAGTATTCGTTATTATGCCTATTTAAGTTTATTTATTTTTATGAATGCATTAGAGTAAAAGGTCTGTAAATCTAAATTAAGAATTTAGATATGTAGATTTTAATTATGAATTAGATCTATAGATTTAAAATTATGAATTTTAGATCCATTTTAAATTTAGAATTATGAATTCTAAACCCCTTCCGGTGCGTAAACTTTATAAAATTAGGGAGAATTTTTGAAATTCACCCCAACAACCGGTATTAGAGCAAAGGAATTTATAGAGATAACCCTTTTCTCAGGAGCTCTCACACGTGAGGTGTCACGAAGCATGACTCTCCGACCGGGGGTTAAGTAGAGAGAATAGTCTCACTACAAAAAAAGTGACCAATAGCAATAGGGCAGGGCCATTTCTGTTGCAATTGCCTATTCTTTTGTTACTATAGCTTTTAGCAACAGAATTTTGTCTGTTGCTACGATGTTGCTATTGCAGCTGTCACTAAAGGTTATAGCAACAGAAAATGGGTTTCGTTGCAAGTGTACCCCGATAGCAACAAACAAGTGTTTGTTGCTAGTTTTGTTTCTATTGCCTTTTGCAACAACATGACTATTATTGCTATTAGTTATAGCAACAAAGTGCTTTCTATTGCTATTGCTTTTAGCAACAACAATTAGTATTTGGTGCTGTTTCTTTTAGGAACAACTATTAGTATCCATTGCTATTGGTTTTAGCAAACAACAATTAGTATCTGTTACTATTGCTTTTAGCAACATCGTCATAGTTCCAGCACAATTGCTATTAATAACAGCATTGTACTTCTGTTTCTTTTATTTATAGCACCATTCCATTATGTCACCATTACTTTATTACAAACATATACTTGCATGTTCTAACTAGCTAAATTTCATATTTTTCAACTAATTAGAACACATAATTGAACGTGATAACGATCATAAATCGATAAGAACTTTACACCTCTAAAATGAAAATAACAAAATCAAAAACCCAACATCATCATCCTACCAACCAACAAATTTCTCATGAATTACATCCAACTACAATCATCCATAAATCCAAAAAAAAAAGAACACATGGTTGAGCAAACACAACATTCAAAACAATTCTTCCCATCATTTGCGAGTTTTATAAAAATACATAATGTCTGACAAATGGGAGAGTCGGTAGAAAGCAGTCCAACATAAGTTTCTTGGCAAATGTATGACGAACAAAAATTCATATAGCTCATCTTCCACTGCATCATCCTCATTTTCTAAGCCATCATTCCCATCTTGTTCCTCATAATAAATTTCATCATCACGAGATGAGCTAACTTCCTGTAAAATAAAGATAAACATGAAATCCAAGCTAGACATGCAATTTAACTAGCAATATTAGCCAAATCAACTCATATATTGCATCATAAGACTCCACCATGAACAACATCCATAACAACCCAAAATAAGTATACAACTTATGACCACAACCCAAATGAGGTATCTAGACACAGGCAAAATACTAACCCTATGGTCAATAAAGGTTCTTATATTAGACCTATATCATTGCGGGAGCCCTTGGAGGCACTGGGTTTGTTGTTGTTGTTATTGTTGTTGTATATTAGACCTATATCGTATCCTTTTCCAAAAACTAGAAAAGAAGGTATAAAACAATGATCCTAACAACATAATAGTCTCCAAACACTCAAACACATCATTTTTTTTCCCAACCACAAACTAAAATTCAACAAAACATAGCAAATTGCAAAACTTTCAGCAGCATACATTCCAAAACCCGCCGTAAAATCATTATTTATAACAACATATAGCAGCTGACAACCATAATATGCATAAAAGCAATATGGACAGTAACTCACAACATCAATTAGTCCATAAAAACATGTTTATCATCACTTCAAGCAACATGTAACAACATGTAACAGCTACTATTTAAATATGTGCAATATTGTAGTTCTCAAAACAATTTTATGACTCTCATTATTCGTAAATCACATCATTGCTTTTATAATCAAAATTTTTACCCTGACAATAACAACTCCGTAAATGAAAGGTAAACTTGAAGCAAACTCCATGAAAATTGAAGTTAATCATAGAAAAAGTATCACAAATCACTAGCAAAATCATCAGACGACTGAAGCTATAACTATCCATAGATTTCTAGCACTGACCTGTCAAATCCATAAAAAAAATGCGACGAAATAAATAGATTAAACATGAAATCCAAACTATGGATAGAAAAACTAAAGCAATTAAACTTCAACATTCAATTCTAACAAAACTAATTAAATTATGTATTATATGGAATTCCAAAGCAATGCAAAAGCAAACTAACCTTGTTTCCCCTTCTCATCATAGTTGCCATTAAAAAATCTACCTTCTCACATACAGATTCAAGCTTTGTTTTACTTCTTTGAGCTCAGCCTCCAACTTCCTATTTATCTCTTTCTGTTGAGCCAAGATAAAGTGTTTTACACTAGATCGAGGGACTTTAACGCCTAACCCATAGGTTTTCGCATATCCATTCTTGTCTTCTCTGCTGCGGACCAGCTTGTCAGGCTTATCAGGTTGGGGGTCCTCGGAAATAGCCTCTCTTCAGGGTAGCCCCCCTTCAGGGGGGAAGGCTGCGTACATCTACCCTCCCCCCCCCCCCCCCCCCCCCCCCCCCCAAAAACCCTGCTTTTGCGGGAGCCCCTGCTGGCACTGGGTTTGTTGTTGTTATTTGACAACTTGTACAAAGATTTTTTTTTGCGTTCCTCTACTCTTGTTGCCTCATCAAGATCCTGTGGAAGCTCTTCTAATCTTCTATCAATCTCAACCTAATATCATATTAATAAATGATGGCCATACCTTTTAGAAGCGACATGGAAAAAAATTGAAACATAAAATAAGTAAAGATAAACGATACCAGAGCAGTGGCAGATCCAACATCAAGTTTGGATAAAGACTTTGGTATATGGGTTTGCTGAAACATTGTGAGTTCATCTGGCTCTTTCTCATAAGTTATCAACTGCACACACATAGGACTTGTACTTTTCAATAAAAATTCCTCAAAAACAGACCCCATGATTCAAAGCAAACTAAGCGACTAAGCCAACCTTCTCATTGCGTCTTCTAGTAAGTGTCTTAGTGCCGCAGTAATGCCTTTGTTTTAATTATTTTTGGTTTTTTATGCCCCTCTCGCAGCGTTTCTAAACCCAAAAACATGACAAGTGAATAATACATAACAAAATATACTACCACACTACGCTTATGGAAACATATTAGTATACCTCTCCTTTTGGAGAAAAGCAAAACTTGACAAAATTCTTCGGTTGCTGAATAGATGTACTGGAAGGACTATTCTTTAAACCTTTGTTTTTCGTCTTTCCTTCAATGAGTTTGTGTCTCCACATACATTTGTTGCTTCTCCACGAGTGATCCACATTTGATTTCACCCATTCATATGGCTCTTTTCCTCCGGGAAAGCAGTATAATTGCTATATGCAAACAAAGAGCTATCAGCATGTACACTTTATTGGCATAATTCTCATTCCACAATTATTATATATTTCGACCGATGATGCTAAGTCCTTTAAATTTACATGATAAGCATAAAAAACATTACCTTCACTACATCCTATATGTGGGTAATCCTCCATTCCGGCATGCTCATCCATTCCTTAATATCGATCGGAATTGTTCTAGGATTCCATGCGTAAAATCCTATTAAAGAGGACATTTTCCGTTGTGAATCTTAACAGGGCTAGCCATGGTCATTAACATCTACAAAAAGGGGTTCCTTAGGGGTGTGCACTTTGTTTCTTCCCCTCCTCTTTGCAGTTGGTTGTGATCCTACAAATTCAATGTAGTTGTTTTATGTAATTTTAAACCCAAGTAGAGGACTGCTCATTTCCCATACAATTGTGTAACATAACCTGCATCTTGACCATCATCGGTTGCTTGTGATACTCCTTAGGATGATGTAGCAGCATGATTTTCAAAACCTATATAAATGATAAAATCATCATAACAAATCAAAATCATTTTCATATGAGAAAAACACTAATCATTAGAGAAAATAATTGAATTGTGAATTAATATGTATATTAAACAAGAAACTACACAAATGAGATTGCTTAACCTACTCCATTTGAACTCCCAACATGTCCCTCCCCTTGAGGACAAACGATTAGGAACAGTGTCCTGAAATCCAGATTTATTGTAGATATATTATTTTAATTAATAAATAAAATTGAAGTCCTAGTCATTTCCTAGTTAAATTTGTGTAAGCGAGCATTTATACAGTATGTGATTTTCTTTTGGGAGACATCCATGAGATGTATGTAGTCCTCAGACTACAATTTACATGTTTATTCTAACTAGTTTATGAGACTAAGCCACATATAGACTTGAAAAAGAAAGGTAAGATTGTTGTTTGAAAGGCTCGTAGTCGAAGCCAAGTTTGGACCACTTGTATGCTAAGACTATAACGTGACACTTTAGATGACTTGTCTTGGTCATGTGGATGGAGATCCAAAAGTGTTGGGTTGGTGTGTTTAATAAGATTCACACACTAAATTGGACCATGTGGGTTAATTATTTCTAAACTACTATCGGAGATGAGTGATTAACGTTGTATTGTTTGAACAATGACTCTAAATCCTGAGGGTATTTTGGACTTGTGCATGGAGCGTTTGGTGTACTATAAGTAAAGTCTAAATGCATGACTGAATTCCCACGTACACTGGGTAGTGGCGTGAAGTATGACAAGGATTACGTATTCAATAGGGAGTCCATAGTCTCTTATGAGATACATATGTCACCTTAATTGCTTCGCAAGTATTTGAATAGTTCGGAATCTTTGGCCAAAGTATTCCAAGTGTTTGACATTTGGTATTTATACTATAAATATATTCAGGTATAAATTAATTATTTAGTGAAGCATGAGTCGGTAACTAATGGAGAAGTTGTGAGAAGGATAATGGTAGTAGTTATACTTATTCTTCATCATGGACATCTAGTGGAGGGGTTGTTGTCATCAATACAGTCTATAAGGGAGATACCAAATAAATGGTTTAAGTCTAGAGTGCACTGAAATTGATTTAGTGGAATTAACTCTTATTAAATGGTAATTAAATTATTTCATGAGATAACTAATTCAATCCATTTAGTGCTAGATTTAAATTGTTCCTGAGGTCCCTACGCAAACCTCTATATTTATTGCCATCGAAAAATTATTAAAGAATTCATGAGATGAATTATTTATCAATGAGATGAGTAAATTAATTTTGCCAAACATTCTTCATTAGATGAATAAAACTTGAAAATCATAAAATAAAAAAATTTTAGAAAACTAAAATTCATAAGATGAACTTTTACATATGGGAAACAAAGAAAAAAAAAATAAAAAATCTCAAACTTTTGTATGCAGGGGGTCGATCCGTGTGCTCATCAATAGACCGACCAGCGCATTGGGCAGCTACAAGGGGATATCCGCGTGAATGCGAGCGGACCAATCAGGGGCTGCCACGTGTCACGTGGTTTTGAATTTAAATTAACACAGTTTGAGCTGTGACTAAACATTGCTTTTTATCTGTGCTTTTGATTTAAACGATGCATTTTTTTGTGTTCACCTGCACATCCTACATCGTTTATTTAGTATTGTTTTGCCCCGATATACTAATATAAATAGAGGTACCTATTCCAAGGGTTTGGCAATTGAATTGAAACAAATTTTTGGGTTTCTTGAATTGTTTCAGAGACCTAATTAGGGAGAAAAATTTCCATTAAAATTTTTCTTTCCTAGTTTAATATTTTTTGGAGCCCACCCTTCGTGCAGTCCGAGGTCATTGCATAGAAGATCGCAGGGTCTTTTATATATTCTTTTGAAGATATTATTTCTTTTTGATTTTCTTGTTTTGGAGCATATCTCTATGTTCTTCTTTCCTTCACTTTTAATTTTCATTTTTTTGTTTATTTACAGTATCTGTTATTATGTCTATTTAAGTTCATATATTATTATGAGTATATTAGAATAAAAGGCCTATAGATCTAAATTAAAGATTTAGATCTGTAGATTTAAACTATAAATTTAAATCTATAGATTTAAAATTATAAATTTTAAATAAACCCTAGGTTTAGAATTATAAATTTTAAACCCCTTTCACTGCGTAAACTTTATAAAATTAGGGAGAATTTTTGAAATTAGTCCCAACCACTGGTATGAGGGCAAAGGGGTTATAGAGATAAACCTATTCCTGGGAACTCTTGCACGTGAGGTGTCATGGAGCGTGGCTCTTCGACCGAGGGCTTAGGTAGAGAGAAGAGTCTCTTATTTTAAGTACTCTAATAGGTACCCCTTATTGTGAACACAATTAAAAAATTGTGAACCCAACGATCGATATCAGAGTTTATTTTTCCAACAAAATTTATATATTTTTCCCAACAATTGGCACTAAAGCCAGCCTCTGATCACGTTCATAATATATATGAATAGGTATAATAAGATTAAAATAAATAGATCCGCGATTCAATAAATTGGAGATTTTATTATGAAGGGTATCAATTTAAATTGCTTTAAATTAATAATGAATTAATAGTTAATTCAGATGATTGCATAAAGTAATGATTTGAATTGTTTAAGTTGTTAATAAATTAATAGTTAATTAAGATTATATAAGGTAACGATTTAAATTGTTTAAATCGTTAATTAATTAAAAGTTAATTTGATTATTTATAGGTAACGATTTAAATTGTTTAAATCATTAATTATTTAATCATTAATTCTGAACAACCTATTAATTTGTGATTATGTTGTTCGTATAATGAGATTGTACGTTCTCAGTCATGATCTACGAAATCAAATAAAATTGATCTAATGAGATTAAATTCTATTAATTTTTTATGAAATGGGATAAAATTGATCTAATGAGATTAGATTCAAATATATATATAACGAAATTGAATAAAGTTGATCTAATCAGATTAGGTTCTTTTTTTTTTACAAAATCGGATAAGATTGATCTAATGAGATTAGATTCAATTTATTTTAAAATTAAATATTTTAATTTAAAATTAAAAAAATTGATGTGGTTGTCAGTGTTAGGCTGACGCAAATGTCAGCAGGACTGTGCTGACGCCAGTGCTGATGTCGGCATTTTTTTAGTTTTAATTTAAAAAATATTTTTATTTTATTTTTGGACGTATAGATGTCAATACTGATTTACATAATAATTATGAATTAATTATTTGATTAATTAATTTTTTTTTAGATTGAGATTGTAAATTAGATTATAAGATAATCTAAGTTGTGAATCAGTATTATTTTAAATAAAAGTTATTTTAAATTATTTTAGAATAAGATTCTAAAATAGACTATATGATAGTCCAAGTTAACTTTGTTTTTAAAATACAAGTTAAATTTTATTAATTAAATTTTAGAATAAGATTCTAAACTAGACTATATGATAGTCAGGGACAGTATAATAATAGAGGTCTTAAGTGTAGGAGATATTAGCTTAGGCTTTAATGATAGAGTTTTATTTTAAAGGATTGATTATTTAAACCTTCGCTGTACATGAATTGATTTCTGCATTTCAGTTAATGGATAATTGTTATTTAGTTGATTCTGATAATTGAAATTTTAATTTGAGAAATAAATTGTTTATTTACAAATGTGCATGAATAAATTATTTATTCATGTTATTTCCTGATCAAAACTTTGGTATTTATTTAAATGAATATAACACAAGTTCATTTGTTCAATCTCCGAAAAGAAAATACCCTGAACGGGAGAATGCCTACACATGGGCACCAATGATTCGGTCACACTAATTCGAACAGGATCCAAAGACTGGTGAAAGATAGACTAATAGAGGCTTTGGACTTGAGGACATTACTTGTCTGCAAATCCTGCATAAAAAGAAAGATGACCCAGTCTGTCTTTAAGAGTAAAGGTAATAGAATTGGTAGCTTGCTTGAGCTGGTTCACATAGATGTATGTGGACTGATGCATGTTCAGACAAGAGGTGGGTATGAGTGCTTAATCATGTTTAGTGATGATTACTCAAGATATGTATATGTTTACTTAATTAGACATTAGTCGGACTCTTTTGAAAAGTTTAAAGAGTACAAAGTTGAAGTTGAAAAGTAATTGGGTAAAGAAGTTAAATCACTTCAATCAAATCGAGGTGGTGAATATTTTTTAGGCGAATCTTTAGATTTTCTAACTGTAAATGAGATAAGATCTCAGCTCTTTACTCTGGGTACACCGCAATAGAATGGTGTTGCAAATAAAAGGAACAAGGACGGCATTTTCTTCAGTTTTTTTTGTTTAAAAAGGTTTTAATAAATATAATGCAAAATACTTAGAGAAACATTTTGCAAGTAAACTATGAAAGTAAAAATAAAATAGTATTATAAGAATTAAAAGAAAATGACACTAATTCTATACAACTAGACACAACTCAAGATATAGTGGATGCCTTAGATGCACCTACTGATAGGAACGAGAATGTTCTAGGTAACGAGAGCTTAGGTGTGGTTGGAGGATTGTAAGGACACCTGACAGGTTTATAGCGGGAGCCTTAGCGGTTGATCATGGCATTGAATCTGATCCACAATGAAGCAATTAAGTCTTATAGTTTTGAGCAACTGGTTAAACGAACCATGCGTGTACAGGCGTCATTAAAAGAAAGTAGTGATTTTCTTGGCTTTGTATGTCAACAATATACTACTCATTGAGAATGATGTAGGGGTTTCATTCGCTGTAAAAGTTCGGTTGTCAAAAAAGCTCGATATGAAGGGCATAGGAGAAGCCAACGCTACTCTTAGGATTAAGCATCTGCGAGGTCGTAAGAGTAGGATGTTTGATCTCTTTCTAGCCACTTATATTGACAAGACGTTGTCAAAGTATAGCATGGAGTCCCTCTTTCTTTTGAGTAGTGTTCGACGACATCTTAGGAGGAGGAGAAATAACAACAACAACAACAAACCCAGTGCCTGAAAGGGCTCCCGCAATAGCAGGGTCCGGGGAGGGTAGATGTACGCAGCCTTCCCCCTTCAAGGGGCTACCCTGAAGAGAGGCTGTTTCCGAGGACCCCCAACCTGAGATACTGGTCTGCCACCAAGAGCATGAGACTCGGCAACAGGAGACCAATAAAGAGGTTAAGACAGCAGACACACAGAAGGAGGAGGAGCAATTGAGGAATATTCCATATGCTTTAGCAGTCGGAGCCTTAGGTATGCCATGTCGTGCACGAGACCTGATGTCTGCTATGCTATGGTATAGTAAGAAGGTGTTAGTCTAACCCAGGTCCAATGGATTAGGTGGTAGAGAAGTGTTTTTTCTAGTTCTTGAGAAGAACTAGAGATTATATGATGATATTTCAAAGTGACAAGCAAGTTCCAGTTGGCTATACTAATTTAAGACTTCTAGTCAGATTAAAATGAAAGACGTTCAATGTCTAGACATGTCTTGACCCTTGAAGTGGGAGCCATTAGTGAGAAGAATGTCAAGCAGTATTGTATTATTAACTTCACATTAGAGTAATTGAGCCCACTAAGGGTTAGGCTCAGTAAACCTTTGGTTCAAACCTAAAAGGGGTGAGTATGGGCTTTATCATAAATTTGATAAAGGACAAGTGGGAGATTGAAAGGA
The DNA here is from genome assembly GCA_018398585.1 of Simmondsia chinensis. Taxonomy (NCBI): domain Eukaryota; kingdom Viridiplantae; phylum Streptophyta; class Magnoliopsida; order Caryophyllales; family Simmondsiaceae; genus Simmondsia; species Simmondsia chinensis. The sequence goes on along the minus strand of JAGTTD010000009.1, from coordinate 11,994,172 downwards.
ATAGTGTCCTAAAATTCAGATTTATTCTGAATATATTATTTTAAATAATAAATAAAATTGAAGTCCTAATAAGTGAGCGTTTATATTGCATGTGATTTTTTTTTGGGAGACATCCATGAGATGGGTGTAGTCCTCAGACTATAATTTGCATGTTTGTTCTTAGTGGTTTACGAGACAAAGCCACAGATAGACTTGGAACAAATGGTATGGATTGTTGTTTGAAAGGCTCGTAGTCGAAAATAAGTTTGGACCACTTATATGCTAAGACGATAACGTGACACTTTAGATGACTTTCTTGGTCATGTGGATGGAGATCCAAAAGTGTTGGTTTTGTGTGCTTAATAATATTGACACTTTGAGTTGGACCATATGGGTTACTTATTTATAGACTACTATCGAAGATGAGTGATTCACGTTGTATTGTTTTAACAACGACTCTAAATCCTGAGGGTATTCTGGACTTGTGCATTGAGCGTTAGTTACTTTGGTGTACTATAAGTAAGGTCTAAACACATGACTGAATTCCCACGTATACTGGGTAGTGGCGTGAAGTGTGACAAGGATAAGGTATTCAATAGGAAATCTACAGTCTCTTATGAGATACATATGTCTCCTTAGTTGATTCGCGAATATTTGAATAGTTCGAAAACTTTGGCAAAAGTATTCCAAGTGTTTGACATTTGGAATTTACACTATGAATATGTTTAAGTTTAAAGTGAGAAGGATAATATTAGTAGTTATACTTATTCTTTATCATGGACATCTAGTAGAGGGGTTGTTGTCATCAATACAGCCTATTAGGGAGATATCGAATAAACGGTTTAAGTGTGGAGTGTAGTGATATTTATTTAGTGGAATTAAGTCTCATTAAATGATAACTAACGTATTTCATGAGATGATTAATTTAACCAATTTGGAGCTAGATTTAAATTGTCCCTGAGGTTCCTATGCAAGCCTCTATATTTTTTGCCGTCGGAAAAATATTAAAAAATTCATGAGATGAATTATTTATCCATGAGATGGGTAAATTAATTTTGCCAAACATTATTTATGAGATGAATAAAACTTGAAAATTATAAAATAAAATAATTTTAGAAAATTAAAATTCATAAGATGAGTTTTTACATGTGGGAAACAAAGCAAAAAAAAGGAGAAAATTTTGTATGTAGGGGGTCGATCCATGTGCTCATCGATAGACCAACTAGCGCGCGACCTGGGCCGTTACAAGGGGATATACACGTATACGCGAGCGGACCAATCAGTGGCCGCCATGTGTCACATGGTTTTGAATTTAAAATTAGCACAGTTTCAACTATGACTAAACGCTGCGTGTTATCTGTGCTTTTGATTTAAACGATGTGTTTTGTTGTGTTCCCTTACTCATCCCACATCGTTTATTTTGTATTTTTTTTTTTTTTTTTTGCCCTAGTATACTAATATAAATAGAGGTACCTATTTCAAGGGTTTGGCAATTGAATTGAAACAAATTTTTAGGGTTTTTGGATTGTTTCAGAGACCTAATTGAAGAGAAAATTTTCCGTTAAAATTTTTTCTTTCCTAGTTTAATATTTTTCAGAGCCCACTCTCCAGCCATTTCGAGGTCATTGCATAGAAGATCAATTTTTCGTAATCTTTTGAAGATTATTATTTCTTTCTAGTTTTTTTATTTTTATTTTTGAGCATATCTAGGTATGTTCTTCTTTCCTTCACTTTTAGTTTTCGCTTTTCTGTTTATTTACAGTATCTGTTATTATGCCTGTTTAAGTTTATATATTATTATGAATGTATTAGAATAAAAGGCCTGTAGATCTAAATTAAAGATTTAGATATGTAGATTTAAATTATGAATTTAAATCTGTAGATTTAAAATTATGAATTTTAAATCAATCCTAAGTTTAGAATTGTGAATTCTAAACCTCTTCCACTGCATAAACTTTATAAAAAAAGGAAGAATTTTTGAAATTTGTCTCAACAATCGGTATTAGGGCAAATGGTTTATAGCGATAAACCTATTCCCAGGAACTCTCGCACGTGAGGTGTCACGAAGTGTGACTCTCCGACCGGGGGCTTAGATAGACAGAATAATCTCTTATTTTAAGTGCTTTAATAAGTATCTCTTGTTGTGACCACAGTGAAAAATTTTTGAACCCAATGATCGGTATCAGAGTTTTTTTTTTCCAACAGAATTTATATATTTTTCCCAACACAAAACGATATCTTCACAATCAGAAGCTTAAATATGAGAAGCACTATAATGTAGTTAGAAAGCATGATTAAATTATAAATAGATCAAGATCAATAGAGCCAACAAATATAATACATAAGCTCACCATTTGGAGTCACTTGGCGTTCTGAATCTTCCCTAATATCTTCTTACACTTGTTGAAGTTTCCTAGGGCTTCTTCTAAGAGTAGAGGTCTGAAAAAGGGAACATCGAGCTTGGGCAACAGTTATATTCTGGGTGGTCTCTACATCACTTCGACATTGTGGTAAATTCTTTGGGGAGGCTCAATGTCACCTTGGTTCCTAAGTCAAGTGGAAGAAACCAATCTAGGACTACGCCGCATTTGTAGAGAAAATTGTTGATGTTTGTTCTTTTTCGACTCCATAAAACGCTACATAAAGATGTCAACTCAGTTTCAATAAGTAATGTTACAATAACAAATACAAAAATACTTTTAAGATATGAGTCACACCTTGAAATCAGTTACCGTTACCATCTTTCTCTTACCCTTGTTGCTCTTAGTGGGTGCCATGGCGTCCTTCACAATTTAGGGTTACCCTTGTTGCTCTTAGTGGGTGCCATGGCGTCCTTCACAATTTAGGGTTAGAAAATGATGCAACGTAATAGTATACATACAACGGTAGAAATCAACACATCAAGCACAATGACACAATTAAACTAAATATCCCAACATTCAAATAGATAATAAAGAAATTTGAGAAAGAAGAAAACAAAAAATGTCAGAGTCGTTTAATCATTCAAATACAAAAAGTTTGTCATAAGCATATAAAGATGTTGATAACGTATCTCCTCATACTTTAGTATCAATCATAAGTATATAGTGTATCATCTTCTTCACTATCACTATTGTAGAAGTACTCTTCATTATCTTTGTCAAGTAAATTAGCCTCATTTAAGGGTATGTCAACCATTGCCCCTTCAATGTCTTCTCTAACAATGTCAATATCACCAACATTAATATCCATCGCTGCTTTAGACGGAACGCAATCTATTTCAAGTATGTTTTCCTCTCCCATGTCAAATAAAACTCTTGGGTTTGTCATAGTGACAACATGCCATTCTTTTCTCTAATGATCAGGAGTGTAAAACACTTGCAATGCATGGGAAGCTAGCACAAAAGGTTCATATGTTTTTCACAATGCTTCTAGGTTTACAAGAGTAAATCCAAGTCAATCTTTCGTGACACCCTTATTAGGATCAACCCAATCACATCGAAAAAGAATGACCTTTCTTCCTTGATGATAGTTAAATTCTAGTGTATCTATTAGCACACCATAACATGTCACCAAACCACCTATATGTGTACTAGCAATAATAACAACACTAGAATTTTGAGTTACGGCTTTAGTGTCTACACTTTTGGCATGAAATCTAAAACCATTGCAAGTGATTCGTGTCATTGTCTTTCTCTGCATGCTAGGCCATTTACTCAACCATTGTAGGTCTTCTACTACAACAGGATCCGTAAGTAGATGAAGCTTTACATAAAAAATTAGAAATAAATTAGAATAATACATGTATTAAAATGTTGAAGTCACTTGATAATTTTGGTGTCCAATATTATGAAACTTACATTAAACTCAAACCAAGTACAAAATTATTTTTTATGAATTTCTTTGATATCTAATTGTCGCATCTGCGTATTTTCAATTAAAAGCAGTTGTTTGTGCTCTCTGTAAAAAAACAACACAACATAATCAAAACAGATGATTGAATATGATAAGACGATTGAAATGTCATGAATCATAGAAATGACTTACTCGATGTAGATGTGGATTTCATCACAATTGAACTAAACTAACCTATGTGCTTCTTCTCTCAATTCGTCACAAGCAACTACATCCTTCTTCGATGTGTAATGACTTTTGAGGGAGAATATTGATAATCCTTAACGCACTTTGCCATCATCTAAGTCTTTATTTCTCTTAGAACGAGTCTCTCTTGTCTCAACATTATATAAATACCTAGAGCAAAAACTTAAACACTCTTCTGCAAGGTATCCTTCAGTAATAGATCCTTCGGGCCGACTTCTACTGCCCACATAATTTTTAAGCCTATGGATGAACCTATCACAATACACACTAAGTAATTAATAAGACATTATTAGAAAAGTATGTATTGATTACTTTTAGAAATACAAAATCAAAAATATATACCTCTCTATTAGATATATCCAGCGAAAATGTACCATGCCATCAACCTTTGCCTCATATGCCAAATGAATAGCTAGGTGCACCATTATATCAAAGAAGGAAGGGGGCAATATTTGTTCAAGGTCACAAAGAACTATCTTCATGTGATATTTTAAGCACTCAAATTCATGTTGTGTCGCCACCTTTGAGCATAACTCTCTTAAACAGTTGCATAGCTCAATTATTACTCAACTAACCTCTTTATTTTTCATTTTTTGTACTGCTAATGGCAATAACTGTTGCATCAAAATATGATGATCATGGCTTTTCAATCCATATATCTTATGTCCCTTCATGTGCACACATCATGCAATGTTGGATGCATATCATCAGAGACCTTAATTCTAGCACACACATTCATAAGCTCCTTCTTCTCTTCACCACTTAATGTGAAGCATGATGGTGGTAAAACTATCCTTCCTCTTTCTGCTTTTGAGTGAAGATGCTTCTGAATATTCATATCCTGAAGGTTAAGGCATGATTGTAATATATCCTTTGTTTTCCCTTCAATGTCAAAAAGAGTCCTGATCAAAGTTTCAGAGATATTTTTCTCAATATGCATAACATCCAAATTATGTCATATTAGAAGATGTTCCCAATATGGGAGCTGGAAGAATATGCTCCTCTTCTTCAAGGGTCCAACTTCATCTACCCTTCTCTTGTTCTTTTTTTGAGATGCAAGACCCTTACCTAGAGTCACATTTAACCCTACCATGTGCTCCAACAACTCCGACCCTGATCTTAATTTCGGAGCATGCCTCCTTTCACTGGTTCCACTAAATGATTTTCTATTACAACGATATTTATGATCATCTATAAGAAAGTATTGATGTTCCTGATAACATAATTTCCTACTCCTTTTCAAGTAATGAGAACATGTATCTATGTTACAATGGGGACATGCAAATTTTCCTTTAACCCTATGCCCAGACAAATTACCATACACCAGAAAGTCATTGATTGTCCACAATAATGCAGCTCGCAATGAGAAAATCTCATTCTTCAAGGCATCATATGTCTCCACGCCAATCTCTCACAACTCACTTAATTCATGAATCAAAGGCTGCAAGTAAACATTAATATCATTGCCCGGTGCCTTGGGCCTAGGTATGAGCAAAGAAATCATGAAGCACTCTTTCTTCATATACATTCATGGGGGTAAGTTACACATCATCAGAACAACCGACCATATACTATATTGTGTACCCAGTATCCCAAAGGGATTGAACCCATCACTTGATAGACCAAGCTTAACATTGCGTGGGTTTGAAGAGAAATTAGAGTAATGTCCATCCAAATGTTTCAATGCCGCAGTGTCCGCTAGATGCCTAAGCTTACCATCTTTTGTGCACTCTTTTGCGTGCCATCTCATATATCTAGTTGTTTTCGGATGACATGAACATCCTCTTCAGTCTTGATATCAAGGGGAAATGCCGAAGTACTTTGCTAGGAACTTTAGCACTGTTAACTAGTGACAATACAACCCCACCATTTGTAGTTTTCCATCTTGATGAACCACAGACAAGGCATGTGCCATAGTCTTTCAACTCCTTCCAAAATAGCACACAATCATTGGGGCAATCATTAATCTTTTTGTAGCCAAGACCCAACTTTCGAATTATTCTTTTTGTTTTATAAAAGGAGTTCAACAATGTCTCACTTTTTGGAAGAGCTCTTTTAAAAATTTTTAGAGAAGCATCAAATCCAGCATTAGTCACTCCATGCTAGTATTTTAGATGATATAATTCGACAATAAATGAGAGCTTTGTAAATTCATCACATCCAGGATACAACGGTGTATTTGCATCTTGTATGAGTTTACATAAATTTTCAGCCTCAACATTGCGTTCCTTTTTAGGTGGTTCTAATGATTCACTCAAATTAGGAGTATGCAATCCATAAGCATCCTCTAACATTTCATGCATACCATCATCAGATGATTCATCAAAAGTACCCATCTCACTAGCAAAATCATTTAGCTCGGGATACTCCACCTCCCCATGGAGATACCACTTGCTACATGCGTAATTATCATCCATGCCTTTAAGTGTAAGGTGAAGTTTCACTCTATCTATTTCAAACTCATATCGATTTGCACAAGTCTTACATGGGCAAGGTATTGACTCATCCACCCCCACAATAGCAAGCGCATTAGTAACAAATGCTTCCACACCATCGCGAAATTCAGGTGAAACTCGTGAGCTTTTCACCCAATCTTTGTTTTTAAACACATCCATAAGTACAAATCCTACACTTAGAATGTATAAATATCATTAAAATAGGATAGAATATTAGTGAAATTACATAAATTAATCTCTTATTGACCATAGGAATAGTGTGAGATTTGTTACTACAATCAAATTCCATGCAATTCGTATTTAACTAACTGTAATCCCAATCAACAACTCAAATTTATTACACAAACACCAAAACTAATCCAAAACTAAAAAGAAACAAAAACACAACTATTCATAATGAAGCATCAAACATTATAATCTAATACACTAGAACTCACTGAAATCAATATTTAAGAGAAGAAATAGCTTAAAACATCATATACTTAGTCCATACTTTCTCAAAATCAAGCAAAATTTGAGCAAACTAATCATGATAGCATACATCAAAACTAGCACCACACCAAACATTAACACATTAGGTAATAGTACATTAAACTATTCAGTCCTCAACAAATTAACAGTAATCTTATATTAAACTATTCAATCTTTGACAAATTGACTGGAATCTTGCATTAACCATAGTTTATTACAAATTAACCCTATTTTGTACCTGAAACAAGAGAACGATGAGAACAAAGAGCAAAGACCTAAAGATGAGATTTATAATACTTTCAAACAGTCTAATCCAAGCATAATCGCTCAATTCACGGCATTTAAACTACATTACAGAAGAAATTGAAACACGAAATTGATACCTTCTCAACAAAGTCAATCTCGCAGCGTCAATCCCTTTCTCTCTAGAAAACCTGCACTTGGGACACAAAAAATGAATTAAAGAAAAAAGATCAGCAAGAGAGAGAGCGAAGAATCAAGCGAGAGAGAGAGAGAGAGAGAGTGAAGAGAGCAAGAAATAGAGAGAGTGAGTGAGTGAAGAGAGTGAGAAAGCAAGAGGGAGACCGCGAGAGATGAGCGTGAGAGAGACGAGCGAGACACTTTCAGACAGTGCTTTTCTTTTGAATGGGAGAGAGAGTGGATTTTAGGGCATGATATAATAAACTATTAATATAATTATCTATACCCAAAATATAGAGAGTGAGTGTGGGCGGCAAACTCTGGCAGGAATTTTTTACCCAAAATTTTGCGAAATGACATAAAATTTTTAATTCTTGCTAATATTAAGTTTATGTAATGGACTTAAAGGACAAAAAAATTAATATAATTGAACTATCTATGTGTCTTTCTTGCTTTTAGGTTGGGGTCCTTGGAAACAGCCTTTCATTAGGGTATCCCCCTGATGGGGTAAGGCTGCATACATCCTACCCCTCCCATACCTTGCTCATGCAAGAGCCCTTGTGGCATTGGGCCTTTTGTTGTTGTTTAATTGGCTATGTGTAGTTGATAAATTATTTTTTTTAAACGTAATATTGGAGGAAAGTGAAGATTCATTTCTTAGCTCATGAGATATGAAATTTCTTTTGTTAAAATACCATTACGAACAAACCAAAGTGTACTATTGGTAATGCTATATACAATACCAACAGATTTGTTTTTTTATTACAAAAGGGGTCAGCCCTACACGGCATGTGTATGAGAATTTGCATTTGCAACAAAAGAAAATTTTTGTTGTTATTGGTAAATCAATTGTAACAGATATTTTTCTAGTTTGTTACTATTGGTCTCTTTTTTCTCCTACTCCAAGTGCTCTAATAAGTGCCTTTTGTAGTGAATATAGTTAAGAATTGTGAACCCAACAGTCGGCATTAGAGTTATTTTTTTCCCAACAGAAGTAAAGGCTAGCTTCAAACGTCCAAAGGTGACCTCAATGTCCGAATTCCAGAAGAAGTTATCTTTCTTTAATAAGTCAGTCAAGGGTTTGGCCATGGCGTCATAACAAGCAATGAAGCAACGATAGTACCCTAAATGACCTAAAAATCCACGAAGCTATTTTAGAGATTGAGGATGAGGCCAATTGGCAACGGCATCCAGTTTTTTGGGATCAACAAAGACGCCTTCCTTAGAGACAAAGTGCCCCAAATACTCAATTCGTGATGCGACACTTGGGGCGATTGGCAGTGAGTTAATTCTGGTAGAGGATGCCAAGAACAAGAAGGATGTGATCTAAGTGAGCTGCCCAAGTGTGGCTATAAATTTGCATATCGTCAAAAAAGGCGAGGACGAACTGAAGCAAAAAAGGTCGAAGAAAAAATCATTCATTAGACTTTGAAAAGTGGAAGGAGCATTTGATAACCCAAAGGGCATCACAATGAATTCATAATGACCAGAGTAAGTTCAAAAAGTAGTTTTGGGAATATCCTCAGTAGCCATTCGGATTTGCCAATAGCCGGATTTGAGAATGATCTTGGAGAAGAAAGCACGGCATCGCCAAGTTCATCCAAAAGCTCCTCAATGATGGGTATCGGGAATTTATCTTTGATGATCATTTTGTTGAGTTCCTGGTAATCAACACATAAACGCCACGAGCCTTTCTTTCTTTTTGACAAGGACGGCAGGAGAGGTGTAGGGAGAATTGTTTTTCTGAATTACCTTGGCGAACATCATTTCCTTGATCAGAGAGTCAATGAGATTCTTCTGAAAAGGGGATAGTGATACAGGCAAATGCGAACAGGATTGCTGCCTTCCTTGAGGGGAATGCAATGATCAAAACAATTGGTGTAATAGCGGAGTCCGACGGATGTGGTGAAGACATCAGCAAATTTAGTAAGCAGTGCACGAAGCTCTGATGAGGCAGCATCAGGAGGTTACCCAGTGTGAACCCATAAACATGAGGCGAGTTCAGTTGGTGGGGCCACGGAAATAGCATAGAATGAAGCGAATGACGAGAGAAGTGAATAAAGCGTGCTTTCCCTTATAGTCAACAGCAGAGATGGGAGAATCCCCCAGAGAGTGTATCGTTGCCCATGTAGGTTGAAAGACATGCGGAGTTCTACAAAAATCCGGAGGACATCCTCCAAGGTACAAAGCCACTGAATACCGAGGACCATATCACAGCCCGAAAGTGGGATAAGTAACATGTCTGATTGGAAGGCGGCATCCTAGAGATGCCAATAGAAATTGTGGCAAATACCCGTGCAAACAAGTGGCTTGCCATCAGCGATGGTAATGGATGAGCGATTGGCGCTAACAATGGAACAACCCAGCAGCTTCGTAAACCCGGTATCTAAGACATTGTGGGTACTGCCACTATCAATAAGAATGCTCAAAGTGCGGTGATGATAGTGGCCCTAAACTTGCATCATTTAAAAATGTGGGACCCCTTCAAAAGCATGGATCTACACCTCCCATCAGTGGATTTGCATAGCAGAAACACACCGTGGCCATTATGCCGATCAGAAACCGAATCAAAGTTTGGGTCTGGTAGATCAATGTGGGTGGAAGGCTGATCCTCTTCATCCGCATCAAGCCAAAACACACAAGCTTGATTGCGCATGGCGCACTGATGGCCCGGGTTGAAACAATCCTGGCAGAAAAAAACACAGATTATGGGCTCTGAGATCATCCAACTTGGCGGTTGTTAAACTGAGTTGAACCCGAGGTGGGGACCTAGGCGTGGCGCTTGGGGCAGGTAATAAACGGGCTGGTGGTCTTGGGAGTGGGAGTGTGGGTAATGAGAGGGATTCGGTAATGGAAGTAACGGGGTAGATTTCAGTGGGTTTTTCCCGGTAATGCGATCCATATAAGCACAATTACGCTCCTGTTGCATAGCAAGCGTAATGGCGTCATGGATAGACCGTGGTGTGAACATAAGTACTTGACCCGCAATCTCCTTTCTCAAACCGCCTAATAGGATGTGAATCATTTGGTCCTCGTTTACCCCAAAGCGGTTCACTAATGCCCTTAATTTTACTTAGGAAGCCATCAGCACTACCCTCTTACCGAAGTATCATAAGCTCGGTTAAGGGATCGTTGGCAGAATTCCCGAAGCGTGATCAAATCCGTGGGGCATAAGCGTCCCATGGGATGTAAACGCCTGGGGGCTAAGATTTGTCAAATTGTGCCACTCTTGGGTATCATCCTCCAATGAGACACTAGTTGGCATGACCTTTAACTCCTCCAAAATTCCATCTAGCACAAAATATCTCTCAAACCTTTGTAACCACCCATCTACACCCTTACCACTAAACTTCGGAAAATCAATTTTAGTAAACCGAGTGGGGGCCTAGTAGTTACCTCGAGCAACTGTGGGTGCTGGGAAGTCAGGGGGCGCCTGACGTGGAGGGGGAGGCTAAGGCAGTAGGGGAACTAGTTTAGGGGTTGGCGTCTAGGGTGGTGGTGGGCGAGTGACCATCTAAACCAAACTTGTGTACTGGATTGAGAGCGCATCAATGGTCTCACCGATTCTAGCCACGGTGCGTTCCAACTCGGCAAAATGCTACTCGTGACCCTCTTCCCTTTCTCTCATCGAGACCTAGGATTGGGTTCCCTCAACCATGGTAGCCATGATCAGGTAGCTGGGACGAATGAAAGCGGTGTTGGGAATTAAGAACTTGCTCCGGCGATTGTGAAAAAGGCCAAGGAACTCTGATACCAATTGATACCAAATTACTCAATCAATACTCAATTAACACAATAATCATTCCTATGGGATAGAAATCAGAGCTGTATTCTTGTTTTTGTGTTGCTATAGTATATGTATAAACTCCTTCAATGGAGATTTACAAGAGAAGGAGCACATTTATCAAGCATGAAATCCTACTAATTCCCCCTATTTATAACAAACAAGTAGAAAATATCTTAGTAAAATATCTTGAGCTGACGTGGCCAACTCACGGTTGGGAAAGAGATTCTGACAGCAGATTGGCTGCAAGTAGAGGGATGGCGCAAGTAGTAGGTGACAAGCCTGGGATTAGCCATGTTCGTATCAGTTTGGTGAGTGATTAAAGTACAAATCCCAGACCCTTAGATCCATATTTTTAGAGGAAATATAACTAAATTTCTAAATTAATTGTTTTAGAATTTGGAAAATACGAATTACTAGATATATTTTATTTGGTATCCAACTATATACCAAAAACTGTTAAATTACAAAAATACTATTAGAGAAATTTCTCATTTATAACTAATAATGTGTACATATAATATAAGCATGGGGTATTTTTATTGTAAAAAAAAAAAGAAAATGTTACTAACGGAATAATGATATAACTTGAAGTAAAAGCCAAAAGTTCTAAAACTGTCACTTAATTATCCAAAGATTTGTACATTTATCACTTAGGTTCCTTGAATAATACAATATATACAATGTTACATCTTGAGGCTTGAATATATTATTACTAAGGTACTGTTTATTTGAATTTGATAAATTTTTGTAAGAATCTAACCAATTTTATACAAAAAGATGTTGATATAATATATAATTACTATAACATATATAAGCCATGTCAATATTTTGATAAAAAATTCGACATATTGTGATAATATATTCACTTAATATTGATGTAAACACCAAAATATTACCACAATCTTATGTCATTTTCATATTTTTGGAAAAAGAATCAAATTCGAATGAAAATACCATGTGTATTATTGAAACAGTGTTTAATTTTAGTATTTCCTACGAAAATCTATCGAATTTGACCGAAAGGTGCATGATTGATAAAATTTAAAATTTTTAGGATATCTAAGTGATAAATATTTAGAACTCAGTATCTCCCATTGTATTCCTTGGGTTGCCTAAGTAAAAATTTTTCTAATAATATTCTCCTATATATACATATAGTAATATTATTACAATGGTAAAATTGTTATTATCAGATCAAGATGGAAGTTTTTTGCTGTGCTTCAATTTTAGAGTCTTGTTTTTTGCCCCAATCATACATAGGAATTCTAGAGAAGAGAAGCCTAGTGTAAATATATCCTTGTTATTATACTTGGTAAAGTCCTGAGAAGCCTAGAGTGGGGTTTGTCTATCATACACGCTCAGGCGCGTCCGACTCGCCTCGTCGAGCCAGCGTGTAGTGGTGTGGTGTGGGCTTTTTCTAACTGGGACTTATATTTTTATACCCTTGTTTTTGTTTAAGTTTTCGGAAACCAACTCGATAAGTCTTTGTCTTGCGTAGTGCTCAAGGCCTTTGGCTTGAGCTTATGTTGTCCATCCTAAGTGGACCTCGAGGGTGTTGCCTCGAGGTATTACTATAAGTCTAGTCTCGAGGCTCGAGGCTATAAGCTCAAGCTCAAGTATGATTTTTGACTGCGTCTTTTCTCGCTCCTTCCTTAAATGATTTTCTTAATAACTGACCGGATTTTTATGCTCTCCCATATTCCCCTCTTTCTTTATTTGAGGTAGATTCTTTGCCATGATATATTCGCTAACAAATAAGGAATTCTCTGTACAAATATGGTACCTTAGAGTTTTGTAAAACATAAAAAATTCTTTTATGAAAATGCAAAATTTCTCCTTCTCCTTCGATGTCTTTTCTCTGTCAATATTATCTCCTCCGTTATAAGTAAGTTGGGGCATACTCCAACCCACTTCCTCAAAGAACATTGCTGAGATTGGTGCCGTGTTAACCGTGGGAGTCGGAGTGCTGTTCATCCAATTGTACCTCTGTGCGAGCATAAACGACTTAGGGCAGTAGATTCACTACAGCGCAGCAATTTCTTCGATCAATTCTTTCTCCTCTTTTCTTTCATAAAATTCGTTTCTTTCATCATTCGTGTAATCTCGAAGTCACATTATTTGTAATTAAAAGAGTTATATTTCGATCGCTCATTCACCTATTCACCAACAATCTACGTTGTTTAGTATAATGAGTAATCATAATATGACTCACGCGGGCTTTATCATCCCGGATATATTTAAAACGGAGCCCTTGGATGGGAAGAACTACAGGACGCAGGCTGATAAGATGGAGTTCTTCCTAAGCCAAATAGAGGTTCATTATACTCTATTTAATGATAGAGCCCCACCGAAGTCCAATAAGGATTTCGAGAAGGATAACTGTACTTGTAGAGGGATGCTTCTCCATTATATGACTGCACCTCTTTACTAAATTTATAGTAATATGAAAACTACTAAAGAGATATGGGAAGTACTGTTAAACAAGTATGGCTCTTATGATAGCACAGCTAAGAAATATGCATGCAGTAGATGGTTAGCTTTTATCATGGTTGACGCAAAACCCATTTTAGATCAAATCCATGAGTTCAAAACTTTATGCACTAATATACTGAATGAGGGCATGACTTTTTGTAAAACATTTCAAGCTAACTGCTTAATTGAAAAGTTTCCTCCTTCTTGGAAAAATATAAAGCATATTTACAACATAAAAAGGACATGAACTTAGGAGAACTGATCTCCCATACTAATTTGGAAGATCCGAATCGCAAACAACCCAAGGGGAAGTCCTTTGAGCACTCCTCCTTGGCGGCTAACCTTGTTGAGTTAAGAAATGCAATAAAAAAAGGCAAGTTCAAGAAGCGTTGGAACAATGGTAGACCTAATGCTCGAGAAGAAGGCTCTAGCAGCAAGTAGGGCCAATCTCGAGAAAAGAGGCCGCTGGAAAATGCTTATTATGGTCAAAAGAGGAACAAAGAAACATGCAGGACTTGTGGCAAGACTGGCCACACCTCAAGGACTTGAAAGAAGGGATTTGGACATGGAAAGCACATAAAACACTGGCCCCAGGCTAATCTCATCGAGGAAGGAGACATGTTTGTTGCCATGATCTTTGAGGTGAATATGGCTAGAAATATGGTCGAGTGTGTTGTATATGCCAATTCCACTAGGCACATCTACACCAATAAGGGCTTGTTTCTTGAATATGAGATAGCCATTGATGGGGAGAAGGTGTACATGGGCAATTCCAGTTCAGTCCCTATCTTGGCAAAGGGAAAGGTCCTCCTTAAACTCAACTCTGGAAAAACTCTATGTTTGTTGACGGTGCTGCATGTACCTGATGTGCATAGAAATTTAATCTCAAGTGCATTGTTGAACAAAGCAGGCTTTAAGTTGACCTTTGAGGCTGACAACTTAATCCTCACTAAAAATACCAACTTTGTGGGGAAAGGGTTTTGTAATGGTGGTCTGTTTGTACTTGATGTGAAAAATGAGGATGCTTCTACTTCTACTTATATTGTTGAATATTTTGATTTTTGGCATGCTCGACTTGGACATGTAAATTACAACTTGGTTAAGAAACTTAAACAAATGAGTTTAATCCCTAAACTCTATGTTTGTTGACGGTGCTGCATGTTCCTGATGTGCATAGAAATTTAATTTCAAGTGCATTGTTGAACAAAGCAGGCTTTAAGTTGATCTTCGAGGCAGAGAAGTTAATCCTCACTAAAAATACCAACTTCATGGGGAAAGGGTTTTGTAATGGTGGTCTGTTTGTACTTGATGTGAAAAATGAGAATGCTTCTACTTCTGCTTATATTGTTGAATATTTTGATTTTTGGCATGCTCGACTTGGACATGTAAATTACAACTTGATAAATGTGAAATATGTGTCGCAGCCAAACATTCAAAGAAATCATTTAATTAATTAGTAGAAAGGACCTCGGTCTACTCGAGCTAGTGCATTATGACCTAAGTGACTTCGAGAGCACCATGAGTAGAGGTGATAAAAGATATTACATCACTTTTGTAGATGACCACTCGAGATTCACTACAGTGCATCTCTTAAGTACTAAAGACGAGGATGGGGAAATATTTCTCAAATATAAAGCTGAGATTGAAAACCAATTAGACCGTAGGATAAAAAGGGTTAGGTTTGACAGAGGAGGTGAGTCTGATACTACCTTCCTCAAGAAACATTGTGAGAAACTTGGCATAATTCATGAGGACTTAGCCCCTTATACACCTCAACAGATTGATATAGCTAAGAGGAAAAATCGAACTCTTAAGGGATGATGCCATGCTTATTAGCTCAGGCTTACCCTCAAGCTTGTGGGGGGAAGCCATATTGCATGCTTGTCATGTATTAAATAGGGTTCCACATAAGAAGTTAGATAGAACCCCTCATGAATTATGAAAGGGCTACGCATCAAACCTAAAATACTTAAAAGTGTGGAGGTGTCTATCTAAAGAAGAAATTTATGAATTTAAGAGAAGCAAAATTGGTCCTAAAACTGTAGATGCTATCTTTGTTGGCTATGCCATGAACAATGCTACATGTAGATTCATGTTATTGAATGATTCGAGCCCAAGGCTTGGTAAGATAGTGGAATCTCGAGATGCTCAATTCTTTAAGAATAAGTTTTCCATGAAAGAATATGTGCATGCTTTAATACCTGATTCTGTTCCTATTGCATCTGCATCATCATCTAGTCATGCGCCTCTTGAGCTTGAGGCTCAAGAACTTAGAAGAAGTAAGAGGGCTCAAACTGAGACTAGTTTTGAACCAGACTTCGTAATTGTATTCTTGTCTGAATGTCATGAGTTTGATAAACATGTTGTGAGTGCATTCATGTTTGAGGAAGATGCCAAAACTTTTGATGAGGCCATTATAACCATAGATGCTCCTTTCTAAAGAGAGGCCATAAGTAATGAACTTGATTTCTATAACGAGCAATAACACTTAGGTGTTAGTGGACCCTTCTAGAGGATGCAAACTTATAGGGTGTAAGTGCATGTTTAAAAAAAAAAAAAAAAAAAAAAAAAAAAAAAAAAAAAAAACACCAACAACTGAGCATTGATTGGTCCATTGAGAAGTTTAAGGCCAGGCCAGTGGCTAAAGGACACATCCAGAAATAAGGAATAGACTTCTTTGATAATAACTCACTTGTAACTAAAATTGCCACTGTAGGAGCCTTGATAGTTCTAGCGTCCTTACATAACCTTATAGTATACTAAATGGACATGAAAACCGCATTTTTAGATAGTGACCTTGAGGAAGAAATCTATATGGAACAACCCGAGGGGTTTGAGGTTCCCGGTATGGAGCATAAGGTATGTAAACTTGTAAAGTCTTTGCATAGATTTAAGCAAGCTCCTAAAAAATGGCATCAAAAATTTGATTATACCTTGGTTATCCATGGTTTTATTGTAAATTGTGGTGATGCATGTGTTTATTCAAAGCTTGTTGATAATGACTATGTGATTATCTATTTATATATTGATGACATGCTTATCTTTGGAACGAGTGTGAAAATTGTAAATGACACTAAGTGTTTCTTGAGTACATGTTTTGATATGAAAGACCTAGGTAAAGCCGATGTGAAACTTGGGGTAAAAATAACTAGAACACCTAAGGGTTTAACCTTGACTCAATCCCATTATATGGAAAAAATCTTGAGAAAATTTTGTCACTTTGATGACATACCAGCTAAAACTGCATATGACTCTAGTGTTTATTTGCTGAGAAACATAGAAGATAGTGTATCATAGGCTATGTATGGTAAGATTATTGGCAGCGTAATGTTCTTAATGAACTACACTCATCTTAATATTGCCTATGTCGTTAGTAGACTTAGCCGTTACACTTGTAACAGTGATGAGTATTGGAGTGCTTTAAAAAGGCTATTAAGATATCTTAAGTATACTATGAACTAGGGTTTACATGATAAAAGGTTCTCTATTGTGTTAGAGAAATACTGCGATGCTAATTGAGTGTCTAATTGTGATGAAATTTATTCTACTACTGGTTATGTATTTGTGCTTGCTAATTGTGCTATTTCATGGAAATCTTCTAAACAAACCTATATTGCTAAATTGACCATGGAGTCAAAAATTATTGCTCTTGAGATGGCAGGTTTGGAAGCTGAATGGCTGAGGAGTGTCCTGGGAGACATGCCATTATAGGGGAAACCCATGCCTTCATTGTCGTTGCACTGTGACTCACAAGTAGCCATCGAAGTTGCTCAAAGTGAGGTATATAATGGCAAGCAAAGCC
The DNA here is from genome assembly GCA_018398585.1 of Simmondsia chinensis. Taxonomy (NCBI): domain Eukaryota; kingdom Viridiplantae; phylum Streptophyta; class Magnoliopsida; order Caryophyllales; family Simmondsiaceae; genus Simmondsia; species Simmondsia chinensis. The sequence continues at coordinate 11,976,705 of JAGTTD010000009.1, read as the reverse complement.
ATATTCGCCTCAGGCATGGTGTTGTGAGAAATTTAATCATGAATAATGTGATCTCACTCGAATTTGCGAGAAGTGAGAAAAATCTAGCAAATCCTCTTATAAAAGGCCTCGCAAGGAAATTGATAAATGAAACAACAAAGGGAATGAGTTTAAGGCCCTATGTGTGTCCTAATCCTAGTGGATACCCGTCTCTAGAGTTACTTTCGATGTTTAATGGTTCAAACGAAGTCAGAGACCGGGAAATTTGTGATAACCACTAGCACCCTTCCCATGTTTGTTGTATGAGTGATTGTAGGATCTACTGAATTTGCCATGACAGCGGTTAAGTTTTATGTTGAGGGAGTTCATTTGTAATCTCTAGAGAGAGAAACTAGAGAGAGATGCGCTCATAGGCGATTTCCGGCAGGCGGTGCATGGGCTGGAACTAGTGGCGCGTGGGGGGGTGCTCCCTTATTTCTGCTGGCATTTTTTGGTGCGTGACGGCGCGTGAGGAGTCGTACGGCAGCGCGGAGACCAGTTTTGGACTCGTCATGATCTCCTCTTTCTTATGGGACCAATTTCGCATCAATTTGATCACTTTTGATTTTGAGGGTGGAAACACATGTGAGCGAGGGTGTTTGAGTTTTGATGTTGATGATGGCGTAGGACGTTGTTTCTCATCCTACATCATCTGGCACCTTCGGCCATGGTGGTTCCCTGGTGTTTCTTGGACAATTGATGGCTTTGGAGTGCATTTTCTCTCTCCTCGAGGTCTTCTTCCTCTTTTGATTCTTGCTTGGGTCTCTTCTTTTGTGGAGAAATTCTTGGTACACACTCTCTATCCCACTTGATCTTGTTCTTGGCTTGACTGTTTGAGTAGTTCTTGGATTAGTTTCGTTGCGGCAAGCTCGGTCCCTGTTCCGCTGCACAACAGGGGCTTTGATGATGTTGATGATGGGCTAACCAATTTGTTTCTTGCATTCCCTTAATTGATTTCTTGATCTTGATTGCCATTGTTGGGTTGGTGTGGTGGAGAACATGTTTGTTTTGTTTGTTTGAAGGTTTGGGGTTGTTGAAAGTTTGTTACAATCTTGTTTTGCTTGAATTTTCTTGCTTGCCTTTGTTTGGTTGAGCCATGGTTGAACCGGGTGTCCCACCCCGGCCGTGGGTCTCGGTGGCTGACTCCCCACCCACGGGTGGTGCACTTCGGTTTGTCCCTCCGAGGCTTGTGAATGGGGAAGTGGCTACTACCATCACGGATGCCGATGTAGCACCGGGTCTTGAAAAATGGGGCCGATGTCTTGTTGGTCATATTATTGGGGGTCGTGTTGCATACTTTCGGTGTGTGGCTTTAGCTCGAATGCTCTGGGGGTCGAAAGGGCTTGAGTGCGTAATTGCGGATAAGGAGGTCTACTACTTCCGGTTTAAGTCGATAGCTGAGTCAGATTTGATTCTTAGGGGTGGGCCTTGGACCCTTAGCGGGCACTACCTCTCCCTTGAGCGTTGGCAACCCAATTTTGCTCCCTCGCGTGACCTCCCTAGGATCGCAATTTGGGTCCAATTATATGGACTCCCGGCTTCCTTATGGTCGGAAAATTCTTTGAGCTCGATCGCTAGTGGGGTAGGCCACCCCCTTTTCATGGACCAACCAACCTTGGAGGGTACTATGGTTAGCTATGCTCGTGTATGTGTACAACTTGACGCTTGGACCGACCCCCCGAAGCAGCTCTCGGTTAATTACAATGGCCGAATCATACCGGTGACTGTTAAATTGAAGGGTATGCCGAAAGTCTATCGTAAATGTAGGGTCTTTGGTCACTCTTGTCCCACCCCGAACACTATTACAATCCTCCTAGAGCAACTGGAGGTGGTGCCAGGAGGAAATGCCCGGTGGCGCCGGAGACGGCGTAAGGGGAAGAAGGGGAATGGTGATGGGGTGATTAATGGGCCACTTCCCAATAGCCCGAGAGGAAATGGGCCCAATTTGGTGGGGCTTTCCTCTTTTGGGCCAAGGGATAACATTGTTGTGGATGAAGGGCAAGCTTTTGGGCCAAATTTTGGGCTTGAGGAGGTACATGTTGGTGGGCAAGGAGGATTTGTTAATGATGGGCCCACGGATGGGCAAAGGCAAATTGGGCCTTTTGTTTATGATGGGCCCACGGATGGGAAAAGGCAAGCAGGGGGGTGTGCGGCTACTGTTGGGCCGTGTCTTTCTCTTCCCGGGCCCATGGCTGGGCCGCGCCTGCGGGTCCCTGGGCCGAGAGGTTCTTGCCCACCGCGCCTCTATTTTTCTAGGGGAAATGGGCCCGTTTTGGTGGGGCTTTCCTCTCATGATCCACCTTTTACTTGCGCTAGAGGAAATGGGCCCGTTTCGGAGGGGCTTTCCTCTAGTGTCGTACCTTTTACTCACACTAGTGGGAATGGGCTCGCTTTGGAGGGGCTTCCCTCTAGTGTGTCCCATCCCCCCCCCCCCCCCCCCCCCCCCCCAACCCCGCGGCTACATCTAGAGGAAATGGCCCCGTTTTAGTGGGGCTTTCTTCTAGGGGTTTTAGTCGTGGACCGAGTTTCGGGTCTTTCGGAATAGATGCCGATTGGACGAGGGTTGAGGGCCGGATTGAGGCTTCTCCGAGCCCGGATGGTGCCATTGAGCCGAGGGGGGCTTTTGACTCGGATTCTAGGAAGAGGGGTGTTAGCACTCGTACGGTTCTTTCTGATTCTGGCTCAGTTTCCCTTTTGCCTCGGACTTTCCCTGATTTTGTTCCCACTCCTCTTCGGGGAGACTCAGAGATAGTGGATGTTCCTATTGAGGTGGAGATGGCTCAAGATGGTATTCTTGGAGTTGCTACCCCTCTTGTATGTTCCTTAAATCAGTCGGCCGGTGTGCCAAGTCTAGACGTGTCGAACCGCTTTGAGAGTTTGTCGGGCCCCTCCACTTCCCCATGTGTTGAGGTTGCCATTGAGGACCCGAGGAGGCCGCTCACTCGTGCCACCAAGCATGCGGGCCGCGTTCCCTCTTGATTGTTTTCATCATGGTGGTTGGTTGTTGGAATATTAGGGGGCTTAACAATCCCCAATCTTCCCGTGCTGTACGTGATTGGATCTCTTCCAATCGTTTATCTATTGTTGGTTTGGTAGAGACCAAAACCAAACCTACTGATGTTGAGGCGGTGATTGCCCGTTGTGCCGATGGGTGGCGCTTTCTCTTTAGTGGCATTTGCCCTACTTGGTGTCACATTATTATTACCTGGGATCCGGGTGTTCATAGAGTCGAGCTCATTCAGGGAGGGGACCAGTTCCTTACTTGTCGTATCTCTGATCTCTCGGGGGCTATGAGCTTTCTCGCTACTTTTGTTTACGGCTTTAACGAGCCGGGTCCTCGTCGGGCACTATGGGACTATAGTCGGAGCACTCGCTTGGGTCTCTTGGGTGAGCCTTGGATCCTACTTGGGGATTTCAATGCCATCCTTAGTCTCTCTGATCGTTGCGGCTGCCAGGAGGGTTGGCCAGGTCACATGGATGACTTCCAAGAGTGTGTTACTGAGGCTAAGCTCACACCCATCTCCTCTTCGGGTCTTCATTTTATGTGGTCCAATGAGGCCGAGGATGACCGCTTGATTCTCAAGCGGCTTGACTGGTGCCTAGTTAGTGAGGGTTGGCTCCGTGATTTTCCCATCGTATCTGCTGAGATCCTTGCTCACACATATTGTTTCGGATCATAGTGCCATTGTTGTACAAGGGCTTGGGGAACGTCATGCCAGGTGACTTCCTTTCAAGTTCTTTAATTTTTGGGCTGATCACGTGGACTTCCTTCCCACTGTTAGACGAGTCTGGGACACTTGTGTTGAGGGTACTCCGATGTTTCAGCTCACTCAGAAGCTGAAGCTGCTGAAGAGTGAGTTGAAGGCCCTCAACGCCCGCCATTATAGTCACATTTCGGCCAGAGTTGATGTGGCCCGTGATGCTTGGACCATGAGCTAGAGAGCCTTGGATGAGGACCCTGAGAGTCCTTCTCTTCGTCTTGAGGAGCGCCGTCTTTTTCGTGAGTATTCCACTCTATGTCGGGATGAGGAGGCGTTCTATCGTCAGAAGTCGCGTATTCAGTGGCTTTCGCTCGGGGATCAGAGCACTCGGTTCTTCCATCGGTCCGTTCTCCATCGGCAGGCCCGAAACCGGATCTCGTCGATTGTTGGTTCTGATGGTGTGAGGACATATGATTCACAGTTGATCTCTCGTGCCGGGGTTTCTTTCTTCCAGGATTTGTTGACTGAGCCAGGTGGCCCATTGATTGAGGATGTTTCTGACATTTTTGAGGCTCGCATATTTCAGGATCAGGCTCACCCGCTTGTCCCTGCGATCTCTGCAGCCGAGGTTCGTGATGCTCTCTTCTCCATAGGTGATGACAGGGCCCCGGGGCCTGATGGTTACACCTCCCTCTTTTTTAAGAGGGCTTGGGAGGCGGTCGGAGGAGCAGTGATTAGGGCCGTGCAGTCTTTCTTCGTCTCAGGGCGCATGCAGGGTGCCCTGAACACCACCAGGATATGCCTTGTGCCTAAGGTGGAGACTCCCTCCACCTTTGGCGACTTCCGCCCTATCTCCTATTGCAATATGATCTATAAGTGTATCACTAAGATCATTGCAAACAGGTTGAAGGGTGTCCTCCCCGGGTTGATTGGCGATGCTCAGACAGCGTTTCTTCCGGGTCGTTGGATCTCTGACAGCATCCTTTTGACACAGGAGTTGATGCGCGGTTATCACCTTCAGGTCTCGCCTCGTTGTGCAGTGAAGGTCGATATCTGTAGGGCCTTTGACACTGTTCGATGGGATTTCATTCTAGCCGGTATGAGGAGTATGGGGATTCCTGAGGTCATGATTGGTTGGATCCGCGAGTGCCTCTCTACATCCCGCTTTTCCGTCACCATCAATGGCGAACTTTAAGGGTTCTTCCACTCCAGTCGAGGTGTACGTCAGGGTGACCCTCTCTCTTCTTATTTGTTTGTTATCGCTATGGAGGTCCTTCGAGGGCTGCTTCGCAGTGCTATCAATGACCCGCGTTTTTGCTAGCATCCGTGCTGCCGTCGTTCTGGGTTGACACACCTGTGTTTTGCTGATGACCTGATGATCTTCTGTCGGGGTGATATGGGTAGTGTATCCATTGTTCGTGAGGTTTTAGACCGCTTTGCTGTACTATCGGGGCTGTTCTCGAATGCAGCGAAGAGCTTAGGTTTTCTAGCAGGGGTGGACTCTACGACTCAGCGGGACATTATGGGTGTTCTGGGTTTCAGCCTTGGCCAATGCCCGGTTCGATATTTGGGGGTATCACTTATCACTGCCAGGCTGCGGTACGTTGACTGCAAGCCACTGCTGGATCGCATTCTGTCTCGCATACGGCTCTGGACCTCCCGTTCTCTTTCGTGTGCTGGTCATCTGCAGCTTATCCTATCTGTTCTTTTCGCCACTCAGGTCTACTGGTCATCGATCTTCATGCTTCCGAAGATGATGATCAGGAAGATCGAGTCGACTCTTGCGGCGTTCCTTTGGAGAGGATCTTCATTGGCCCCGGGAGGGGCGAAGGTTGCTTGGAGACATCTGTGTTACCCTCGGCGGAAGGGTGGTCTTAGGGTCCGTCGCCTTGCTGAGTGGAACCAGGCTTCGATTATGAAGCATATCTGGTTCCTCTTTTCTGACCCTTCCTCGTTATGGCCGTGTTGGGTTCATCTGAACCGGCTTCGAGGGAGGAGCTTCTGGACTATTCGGGCGACGAGTCCTGCTTCCTGGTGCTGGCGTCAGATTCTATCGGTCCGCTGCCTCTACTCTGGTGTGATCTATCATGTCATAGGTGATGGCCTTGACACTGCCCTTTGGACTGATTACTGGCTGCCATGTGGTCGTCTTTCGGAGCCCTTTCGCTGCTCGACTGCTCACCTCCTCTGGACTTCATTGGGATTCTCGGGTCTCATCCATGATTGAGGGTGGTCAGTGGAGATTTCCACAGGGTTGTTTGGAGCTCCGACCCATCTAGGACAAGATTGATTTTAGTCCCCGGGCTGGTGTAGCGGACTCCATCTGGTGGTTAGGCGACCCCTCGGGCTTGGGAGATGTTGCGGAGTAGGAGAGAGGAGGATACCATTCATCACCTTCTGTGGTTTCAGATGCATATACCGAGGTACTCCTTCATTCTATGGCTCGCATCTCGGCAGCGACTTTGGACCCGGGACCGACTTCGGCGTTTCGGAGCACTAGAGGTTCAGAGTGTTTGTGTTCTTTGTGGTTCTGCTGACGAGACTCATGAGCACATTTTCTTTGCCTGTTCCTTTTCCGCCTCTGTCTGGAGCTCCGTCACTCCAAGTACATCTATAGCTTGGCCTACCCTTCCTTGGGACGATCTTGTCACTTTGGCTGCTCAGCATCTCAGGGGGCGAGAGATTGGCAGTATCATTGCTCGACTCTGTCTCTCTGTGACTGTGTATACTGTCTGGTATGAGCGCAACCTTCCGGTTCAGCGTTCTCAGTCTAGATCAGTTGCAGCCGTACGAGAGGAGATTGTGGGCTTGGTCAGGAGCCGCTTACTTGCTACTTCTTCGTTCAGAGGAGCTCATCGTCACGCCTCCTTGCTTCGGCACTGGGGTTTTGAGACTTAGTTTCTGCTTTTTTTTCCCTTTGTTGTACTTTGGTTGCTTTCTGTATGGACTTTGTCTGGATTTGACGCTGTTTCATATTTGAAGGCTTCGGCCGTGTCCTGGGGTATGCCCCTTGTAGCTTGTACTAATTTTCCTTTCATCTATATATTTCGCTGACTTACCAAAAAAAAAAAAAAGGTTAAGCTTTATGTTCTTAATGTTGTCCATAGCCCTTTTGTGGTGGTGTAGGGCAGCACACTTGATGGACACACCGCTACTGCCATGATGTGAGGTTGAGCTTTTGGCTCTCAATGATGTCCATAGTCTTTTATGGTGGTGTTGGGCAGTCACGTGATGGACTCACCTAGGAGACAATGGGGATAAAAAGTCCTCCTGTCGAGAGTGTGGGCTTATTCTCCATAGTAGTTCCGATACCAAATTTCAGATTATTTTCAAGGGAGTTTAAACTAACGTGGGGACCTCTTAATAAACTCATAAGCTTCTTTTCTAATATTTTCATAGGAGAAAAGCTCTAGGATCCGCAAGAGATTCGGTTCACTGATCATAAGATCAAAGAGGCGATCTTGTAATATACGTCCTTATCGCAGAGTGAGTTTCAGCCTCGAGAACCACATGAAGGGTTAGGTATGTCTACACAATGACTGCTCATGATTTAAGACCTTGTTCACGAATCGGCGGTTGTGGGGCATGCTTAGTCACTAGGTGCTATTTCAAGTCCAAAAGACAATAGCATTGTCACTTGTGGGTCTTCCTTTCTTAAAATTGAACCTTATGGGAGATTGTTGAAATTTAGGGGTAATGTGCTTCAATTTTTGAGTCTTGTGTTTTTGCCCCGATCCCACATAGGAATTCTAGAGGAGAGAAGTCTCGTTTAAGTATATCCTTGTTATTGTACTTAGTAAAGTCTTGAGAAGCCTAGAGTAGGTATTGTGTACCACACACTCACACATTCGCCCTGGTCCTGCCTCGCCGAGTTGGTGGGATCGTCGTGGTGTGAACTTTTTCTAACCCGGACTCATATTTTTACTATTCTTATTTTTGTTTAAGTTGTCCTAAACCAACTCGAGATGAATCTTTGTCTTGGGTAGTGCTCGAGGCTTTTGGCTCGAGCTTATGTTGTCCATCCTAAGTGGACCTCAAGGGTGTTGCCTCGAGGTATTACTATATGTCTAGTCTTGAGGCTGGAGGCTATAAGCTCGAGCTCGCGTTTTGACCGCCTCTTTTCCCACTCTTTCCTTAACTGATCTTTCCCATAACTGACTTGATTTTCAGGCTCTCCCATATCTGTCATTTTCTTTATCTAAGGCGGAATCTTTTCCATGATATATTCCTTAACAAACAAGAATTCTCTCTATAAATATGGTATCTTAAGAGTTTGCGAAAGGTAAAAAATTCACTTACTAAAATATAGAATTTCTCCTTGTCCTTCGTGGTCTTCTTTTCTCTGACAATATTCTCTCCTCCGTTGCTGAGCAATTGGGGCACAATCCAACCCACTTCCCTGCAGAACATTGTTGAGGTGGTTGCCGTGTTAACCATGGGAGTCAGCGTGCCGTTAATCCCATTGTACGTCTATGGGGGCATAAATGACTTAGGGCAGTATATTCGCTACGGTATGACAATTTCTTCAGTCAATTATTTCCCTTTTATTCTTTGATAAAGTCATTTCTTTAATCATTCTTGAAATCTCGAAATCGCAATATTTGTAATTAGAAGAGTGATATTTTGGCTGCTCATTCACCTATTTCACCAACAATTTTCAAGACAATTTTGTGGCTCTCATTATTCATAAGTCATACTATTATTATAAAAATAACAATTACCAATTTTTATTCTAACAATAATAAATTTCTTATTCAAATTTTTGGGAGTATGCATTGGTCTTGTAATTTATTTCATTTCTTGAAAGTGGGAAGAGTTGCAGCAAGTAGGGGTGTAAATGATCCAAGCCGCTCGCTAGTAGCTTGTGAGTAGCTTGAGTAAAGCTCGACTTGAACTCGAATTAACCCAGTTCAAGTATCAAAAGATACTCGATTAATAAACGGGTTCGAGTCTAGTAGTGAACTACTCGGCTCGATACTCGATTAAATACTCGGCTCGATACTCGATTAAATACTCGACTCGGTACTCGATTAAATATTCGAATAGATACTCGATTTACTCGACTTGATACTCGAATTGGTACTCGACTCGATCTCGACTGTATGAAGTAATTATTGTGTATTATTTTCTTTCGAAATGGATGGCTTGTGACATTAATAGTAGAATGAAAGAAGGAAGATTGAATTCTTTGTAAAAGATGACATGTTATATTTATGGTAAAGTGAAAGAACTTATATTTGGTTTGCTGGTATTTTCTAAAACTTTGGTTTTGACACATAGTTGCTATTAATATATCAGTAATTTATGGTTATATATGTTAAAATATAGAGTGGGCAATAATTGAGTATCCAAATTGAGTATAACTAATGTTTGAGTATATGGAATAATATTATAATAGAGCTAATTTGTTGAACTTTCATATACACAATAAACGAGTATTCGAGTCGAGTCGAGTAATCGAATTGTTAGTCGAGTTTGAGCTCGAGCAAAATTTACTACTCGAATTGAGTTTGAGCTCGAGTTCGAGTACTCGAGTAGTTAATCGAGTTCGAGTCGAGTACTGAGATACTCGGCTCGACTCGACTCGATTACACCCCTAGCAGCAAGTTTCATGAAGGTACCACTGTTGCATTTTGAAGTTTTCCTCTTTTTTTATCAAAAAGAAAAAAGTTTTCTCCTTTTTCATCTTTTTTATTCAACACCTTTTCTTCCTTTTGCTCACTCTAGTTAATTTTCGAATAAAACTTCATTTAATATACATGATAAATTACAAAAATTCTTCTATTTTTTATTTTAATAACAAAAAGCTTTTCTCCCAATAAGACCATTCACTTAACTTCTTTTACAAAATTTATCTTTTTGCTCCCAGTCTATTAGAGTATTAAGCATTTGCTGCTGGTATAGACTGAGTTAAACCACCTGAAGTTCCATCTTGGGATGTTCCTGCCAGCTGAGAACTCAACAGGGAAAGCAATTGTTGACACTATTCTACAAAAAACACTACTGGAGAAGAGGACCGTTGTGCCTCAAAAACTAGAAGAGGTGGATCTGCAGTGACATCATTAGCCTTGGGAACACTTGTTTGTGTCCTTGTTTTTCCTTTATAACCAGGAGGGAACCCGTGTAGCTTATAACATTTGTCCACAGTATGACTAGTATATCCACAATGGGTGCATATGGGCCTATCTTTCTTGCTATACTTATTCTGGTTCCTTCCTTCACTAGCCTTACCAAGCATGGCTATTATATCAGTAGTAACTGCAGTGCCTTTACTGGACACTTGCCTTTGTTTTTCTTGTTGAACTATCTTGGAAAACACACGGTTTATACTAGGCAAAGGATTAGTGGAAAGTATTTGTTCACTTATAGAAGTGTAACTATCATCCAATCCCATCAAAAAAACTCATTGTTAAATCTTTCTATTGCAAATCTTGCAAACTTTTAGTACAGTTGCATTTACACAGGCCACAAGAACACTCATGCAAGGGATTATATGCTACAAGCTCTTCCCATAAGGCTTTAACCTTGCCAAAGTATGTAATAACATTCATATTATCTTGTTTTAGAGTTGACAAAGCCCGTTTCAATTCAAAAACTCTAGGGTCATTATTTTGTGAAAATATTTCCTTAATGTCATCCCATAGTTCTTTGGAGGTTCTACCATATATGATAGTAGACCCAATCTCCTTAGAAACTGAATTTAGAATCCAAGAAAAGATTATAAAAATTCGAGCAACAAACGCTCGATCTTGCAGAAGAAACGAAGCTTCTGTACCTAACGAAAAACGCAGTTCTTGAATCAGCAAGAACTTGAAGAAGATTGAACAGAGACGCGCAGATCTCTATGCTCTGATACCATGTTGGGATTGAGAACAATCCATGTGAAAAACTTGAAAAACACAAGAGATTGAAAAGGAAAAATCCAATTGTAATCTCTGAAATTTAGGGATTTAGAAAGTACGTGCAATTACCTGAGGTTTGCTTTATATACAAGACACAGCTAACTAATAGAGTAACCTTAGTTAGGTTAACAACTAATCATAGTTAATTAACTAACTAATCATGGTTAATTAACTAACTAATCACTTATACATTTGTAATTAATCTCTAATACTCTAATACAGTCAATTGTTTATGATCATTTTGGCCTCAAAAGTGAGAGATTTAAGTGTTTGATTTTATTTCAAAAAAGGTTTTATGTTTTTAGGCAAACATTAGGAGTTTCTATATTTTTAACAAAAAATAAGAGTATTTCTATGTTTATAATAAATGATTATTTTAATAAATCATGGTAATGTCATTATAAGTTTATTAGACGAAAAATTATTTTCACAATTTTCATAATAAATATTATAAAATAAAATATGACATCTTTTTGTTTCAAATAATTTAAAAATTAAGTTAAAATTTGAAACTTAAAAATATATGAAATTAAAAATTTTTAAAAATTCTGAAAAAATAATTTTTTGAAAAAAGTTTGAAAATCCTAATAACAATTTTTTAAACTTTGGTTTTTTATTTTTTTCCAAAATGATACATTTTTCGACAATTTATTTGAAAATTTTAATTTCATATATTTTTTATTTTAAATTTATTATTTAAATTTTAAATTTTATTTTAAACCAAATATTATTATAGTTTATTTTATAATTTTTTATGGAAATTTTAAAAATATTTTTTTATTTTTTGAATTTATAATATTATTTCTATAATTAAGTAAATAATTATTTTTAGGTAAATATGAGAAAATTTCCTTTTCTTTTGCCTAATAAATAAAAGTTTTTGACTAAAAACATAAAATTCATAATTTTTTACTAAAACGAAATTCCCTAATTATTTAATACATTTTTAAAATTTTAAATTTATGACTTTTTTCAATGTTAAAAGAATACTATTATATTTTTTTCAAACATTTTCTAAATAATTGTTTTTCCTATAATCTGTATCTCAAATTTCATTCCGTACATTTTTTTAAAATTTAAAACTTATTAATCTATTTTTAAAATTATTTTAAATAAAAAATACTATATTTAATCTTTTTTTTTTATTTTCTAAACTTATAATGTCATTACCTTAATTAATTAAAATACTATTTTTATAAATATTAAAATTTCCTTATTAAAAGGAAAAAGGAGTATACCCAGTGCCTCAAGGGCTCGTGCTTACGCAGGGTCTGGGGGACAGATGTAGGCAGCCTTCCTCTTTCAGGGTGTTAACCTGAAAAGAGGCTATTTCCCTTACTAATTTTGATAAAAACATAAAATCTGCTCACATTTTTTTTTTCGGAAAACATAAACTTGCTAACTGGTTTATTTTCTAATTACATAAAATCCTACTAAAAATAAAATTAAACACTTAGCTGCCTCACTTTAGAGGAGAAAAATTGTTCTGAAAAGTTGATTGGATTTAAAGTGATGAATTTTTTAAAAGTGAGCATGTCAAGTGAATGATTTTATTTCTGAGTATGATTTTATGATATTCAAGCAAAAAATAGGAGCTATTCTGTAATTTACCCTAATATATAACTTCAATAATGAGAAAATGCGAAGAGAGTCTCTTAGGGATGAATCTACCTAATATATCAGCATACATATCGTACCTAAAACAGAGTTGAGCATAGAAGACCACTAGACTATAGAGGGGATATGAAAGTCAAACTTTGGTGCCCAACTAGATATGAAAGTCAAACTTTGGTGCCCAACTAGAACCCATATTCACTTCTCTAAAATAGTGGTTGAAACGGAATTTTTTTCCTTTTTCATGTGCCTTTTATCAACAAGATATCTTAAATAATTTTTTGAAACTGCCACAAAAGTCAGTAATTCTTACAAAGAACATTTACAACTAATTCATTACCACTTTCTGCCTAAATACTTTCAAAGTCCAAGTTGAAGGCTTTCGACACACCCAAAAGATAATTTCGATTCACTCATTTGATCTTGGCATATTATTAATGATAAAATAAGTTCCAGTATAAAGTTATCCCACACATGAACTATAACTTGGAACGTGATGATCTAAACCAGTATGAAATGAATCATATGAAAGAAAACGCTGTTAGCCAAATACTAAAACTATATTAACTGTTGAAAATAAACAGTAAAAGTAGTACAAAATAACTAAATTGCAGTCGAATTTGTAGAGCTGAAAATTGTAGAAAAATACTGGAAAATAGCAGGAAATATACTGAAAAATAGCGGAAAAAATATTTGAACGAAATTTTAGTTAATTTCAGTAATATTGCTGTAAATATCAGTAAAATGTTGCTATTAGTATTCAGTAAAAAAATAAGAAGAAAAAAAATATCTAAACACAGCAATCAAATAAATCGAAATTAGATAAATTCATTAGAATACTAAAGATACCGTGTCGTGGGAAATACCACTGTCCTTGATACTTCTTGCCATCTGATTTTGTCTGCAGACATGCTTCACAATATTTAACAAACTCCATCACCTCCTTTCCCATACCAGACCAACTGAAATAACTCTTGAGCCTCTAATAAGTTTCTTTTATACCAGAATGCCCACCCCAAGTTGTGGGAATCCTCAATGATTTGTTTCCTCAAATCAGTGGATGATCCAACATACAATTTCCCCTTTATCTTGATGATCCCATTTTGTCATAGAAATACAAGCATTTGATGTAGTACGAGAGGCTTTTATACTGATGCTAAAAGCTGTCACACTTTCCTGGGAAAAGCTATCATCTTCATAAGATCTGTAAACCTCTTCCATCCAAGGTGATAATACCACTGATATAGCCCCACAAAAACAAGTTTCAAACTCCTCCAACCTGTTAGATAAAGCATCTGCAACAAATATTGTGGTTGGTACTTGTTAAAATTTCATGTTATTGGCCAATCTTAAATTATCATAAATGGGCTTATACAAGTTAAAATATATGCCATAAATTTAAAACGGTATTAAAATTATGATATTTGAAATAAAAAATTATATATCCCTGAATTAGGCCCATCACACAATAGGCTTACATTTCGGCCCATGATATTGTAAAAAAAATAATAAAAAAAGCCCCATGAAAGGCACGGTTGGAGGAAGGTCACCCATGACCCTCCCCCCCATTTATAAGTGGGGAAGATTTTATAAAATCCCTATAAAAGGGAGAGAAAGAGAGCAAAAAGGGGGGAAGGAAGTAAAAAATAAAAAATAAAAAAAATAATAATAAAAATCATACTAAAAAAGGAGGAAAAATCTGAGACAAAGAGAGGGAGAGAACGAGAAAAGGAGCAAGAGAAAAAAAAAAGGAACTTGAGTAAAAAATATTTGTTCTTATGAATTTTACTAGAAGTCTAAAGTATCGATGCATTGTTCAATCCCTTTCAATCATCTTCTATTTTTTACTCCCAATTACATTATCTCTATTCCAAAATTTTCACTTTTTCTACCCCCATCTAAAATTTATTTTACTTCTTTCAAAGAAAACAAAACTATGATTTCTTCCTTGTGAAATTCAAGAAACAAAATCTCATCTCTCTCTGAATTATAAAGAGGATTTGATTTTTTGCAAATAAGATTCATAGACCCCATTTTAAACTAAGTTTATTTGCTAAAAAAAACATGGCTGAAGAGAGAAGAAAAGAAAAGAGGAAGAAGAAGAAAGAAAGGATAGCGGAGAGAGAGAGAGCAAAAGTAAAAAAAAAAAAATTGAGTAAATGATAATTTTTATTTGTTTGTATAAACAAATTTTAAACAAAATTCTCAAGTTCCTCTTAAATTTTGAAGTGTTTTAACCCACGGTGGATTGAAAAATCTTGTGTGGGAGTGTTTAATCTATGAAGGATTGAAAAATCCTTCGTGGAGATGGCCCGAAAGGTTAATACATTTTAACCCACGATTGAAAAATCTAACATGAGGTGGCCCGAAAGGGTAATAAATTTTAATTCACGGTGGATTAAAAAATCCTATGCGTGGGGTGGCGCAAAAGTGTAGTAAATTTAACCTAACCTATGATGGATTTAAAATATCTTACATGAGGGTGTTAAAAGAAAGTTATAACTGATATTTACCAATGATAAAATTTCAAAACAAATGAGGGTACATCAGTACAACAAAAAGAAAAATTTTTAAAAAAAGGACTTTTATTAAAACAAAATGATAAAAAGAGAAAAGAAATTAAGTAAAAAAAAAAAAGGAGACGGTACTGGACAAGTACCATCCCCCAAACTTTATCGGTTTTTTCTTTGTTTGCTTAATTCTCAGGTTGGGGGTCCTCAGAAACAACCTCTCTTCAGGGTAGCCCCCTGAAGGGGGAAGACTGCGTACATCTACCCCCCTAGACCCTGCTTATGCGGGAGGCCTTGGAGGCACTGGGTCGGGTGTTGTTGTTGTTGTTGTCGTCCTTGTTTGCTTAAATTGAAAAAAAAAAAGGAGAACGTTCTTTTTTTTTAGAACCAAAAAACATTATCAAATACCTCAGTAAAAAAAAAAAATAAATAAATTATTATTTTCCTTTACCGATATAAATGTTTAAAATCAAAAAGGAAAATTCATAGTCCTATTCTAGAAATACGATAACGAAATCTGGAAACGGATACGTAGGAAACTCAATATAAAAAGTTGAGTGTGGTTATCAAAGTTTAAGAATCAAATTACAATTTTACTGGTTCTATTTCAAAAACCATGTTAACTTAACTCGAAAATAGGTACATTGGAGCCCAAAAATAAAATGACGGGTGTAATCTTGATCAACAAATACCAGAATCATGTGCTTTGGAAGTAGGATTGATTTGACTAAGTTACAAAACAACAATACAAAAGGACAAAAAAAGGACCTCTAATCTGAAATAAAAGAAAAGGGGAGAGAGAAGACTTACCAAAAAGAAAGGGAAAAAAAAAAAAAAAAAGAAGCAGCATAATGATTAAGGCGTGAATTGTTGTTGAAATAGATCAGGAACTATTTTTTTCTAAATTTGCTTCTTTTTATAGGTCAAAAAAGGAAAATTCAAAATTTAAATTTAAAATTGAATCATAAATGAATCTAAGTGAATTACGACAATAATTTAAAATTCAAGTTGATTTGTGTAGCGATATTGATAAAATTGGGCTTATAGATGACATAGTGTTGGTGGGGGAGTCATGGGAATAGGTAAATGAGAAGCTAGAACTGTAGAGAGGGGTACTAGAGTCGAAGGGTTTACAACTAAGCAGAGCCAAGACCGAGCACATAGAACTCAAGTTCAATCCCTCCACCACACCTAATCGTGAAGATGTCAAGATTGGATTTGAGGCCATATCGAAGAAGGCGAGCTTCAGGTACTTGGGGTCCATGATACAACACAACGGTGAAGTTGACGAGGATGTTAACAACCGGATTAAAGCGGGATGGCATAAGTGGAGGATGGCCTCCGCGGTACTTTGTGATAGAAAGTTCCCCTTAAAGTTAAAGGGAAGACACTATAAGACAGTTGTGAGGCCAGCCATGACGTATGGGGCGAAGTGCAGGGCGATGAAACAACAGCACACACAGAAGATGAAGGTGGCAGAAATGCGAATGCTGAGGTGGATGCAGATACACAAGGAAGGATAGGATCAAAAACGACGTCATAAGAGGCGAATTGGGCGTAGCCTCCATTGAAGATAAATTGAGGGAGCAACGTTTGAGGTGGTTCGAACATGTTAGAAGGAGACCGGACAATGCTCCAGTAAGGAGATGCGAACAGCCCCATACTACACTAGGCAGGAGAGGAAGAGGCGGGCCAAAGAAAAGTTGGCTGGAGACGATCCTACAGGACCTCACCCACCTAAACCTTAGGGAAGAGATGGCCTTAGATAGGGCCTAATGAAGGGCTATCATAGGGGTGATAGATGCTCCAGTTGGAGTAGGGCAGTCTAGCTTACTAGTGCTAGGCCCTGACATCCTCTTGGCACACTTAGGTTGTGTACTTGCTCTCATGAGCTGCTACTTGCCTACTTCTCTTTTGATTTCTGCTTGATGTGGCTTGCTTTGAGTTTGTAGTTTTGCTCGCTGTGTGTTTTACCCTACTTATGCTTTGTTGCTCTCCTGCTGCCAGGTCAAATGCTTTATGCTGCGGACCAGCTTCTCAGGTTGGGGGTCCTCGGAAACAGCCTCTCTTCAGGGTAGCCCCCTGAAGGGGGAAGGCTGCGTACATCTACACCCGCCCCCCCAAGACCCTGCTTTTGCGAGAACCCTTGGAGGTATTGGGTTTGTTGTTGTTGTTGTTGTATTAATAAAATTTGGCATGAGTGTACATTTTATTTTATTTTAATTTTTATTTATTTAAAAGAGAGGTCATTAAACAAGACCAAAGAAGAATTTATGAGTGATACAAAAAAGATGGTCTCATAATTATAAGTTGAACTAAGAACGGCTTGATCCTTAGAGGGGTACGTAGGCAACCAAGTTCAGGTACAGCCCAAATGATAAAATAAATTCCTCTCCTTTTCTCTTGTGGGATTGATATTAAGCTAACATTTTAATTAGTTGACTCAATTTGATTTCACTCGGGTAATCTAAACTAAATGACTTCAATGTACCTCTAATATCCGGCCCAAATTCAAAACGACTTCCGTGTCAAAACTAAATCATAAAGGACTTCCGTATCTTACTCAAACCTAATCTCATGTCAAATCCAAATTCAAAAGAGCCGACATATCAAACCAAGTTTAAACTCAAACCTAAGTTCCTAATTCAAGCTGAACTCTATACCAAGTCCAAATTCAAAGTAAATCCCACGTCAATTTTGATCTAAGTCAAGATGTCTTCCAAAATAAACTAAAATTTAAATGACATTTCAGATCAATTTTAAGCCCGAGTCAAACCCAATGTCCAAACTAATTTCAAGTCAAATTCTAAATTAAATGAATTCCGAGTCAAACCCCTGATGCAAAAAAAAAAAAAAAGGAAAAGAAATGATTTCCTGGTCAAACCAAAACTCGAGAGTACTTTGAAGTCAAATAAACGGAGATTGCTTCTAAATCTAGACCTAAATTCAAATTACCTCTTGACTAAATCAAAATCAAAATTTCTAAACCAAATCCAACATGATTTTCAAGTCCAGCCTAAACCCAATCAAACTCCAATCCAAAAAGACTTCCAAGTTAAGCCTAAACCCAAAATACTTTTCGAGTCAAATCTTAGTACAAATGATTCCTAAGCCAAGGTTAAGCCCAAATGACCTTCAAGTTTAACGTTCCAAAATACAAATCAACCTGAAATGTCTCACATTGACTTAAATAAATTAACTGACTAGTCACCTCGTTGATTGATTAAAACATAAATATATCATCAGTCGGAACCAAATGGTATTCTCCTAAGGAAGATATAATTAAGGGTGTACATCACCTTAAATAGAGTCATTTTCCAAATTAATAAAACCTATGTACACCTTTTATATAGGAAAATTCATGTTTTTGCGAATTTCACATTTTTTGCTCAACACCGACAATTGTGTGTTGTTTTGGAAGGATTTATTAGACTATGAAGCATGACCTGTTTGTGGTGCTTCAAGATGGAAGACCACAAATGATGGGAATGTAGTGTCGTTAGCTAGTGGCAAAAAAGTCCCTAATAAGGTGCTCCATCACTTCCCCTTGATACCTAGACTTAAGAGAATGTTTATGTCAACTAAAACAGCTACTCATACGAGATGGCATGTAGTTGCGTGGAAGAAAGACGACAAGCTAAGACATCCTGCAGACGCCAAAGCACGGAAGAGTTTGGGGTACCCAGAATTCTCTTTAGATCATCGAAATGTTAGTCTTGGCCTTGCTAGTAATGGGTTTAACCCTTTTGGAATTATGGATACTCAATACAGCATATGGCCAGTTGTGTTAATGAATTACTATTTGCCACCATGGATGTGTATGACACAATCTTATTTCATGCTAACCTTGCTTATACCGGGTCCGAAAGCACTTGGTAATGACATCAATGTCCACTTACAACCTTTATTTGAGGAGTTGAGTGATCTGTGGGAGACGGGTGTGAACACTTATGGTGCTTTAGCAAGGGAGACCTTTTCTTTACATGCAACATTGTTATGGACAATTAATAGCCAATGGTAATTTGTCTAGGTGGGGATCAAAGTAGAAATGTGCATGTCCTCATTATAATGTACATACATGCTCTCGCTACCTGAAACGGAGTAGGAACTTATGTTGCCAAGAGCATCGATGCTTTCTTGATAACAATCATAAATTTTGTCGTAACAGAAAGGCATTTGATAGAACCACTAAAAAGTGGCACGCTGCAATGTTGAGATATGGAATAGTGTTATTAGAACATATGGAAGGGCTGCATGTGACGTTAGGTAAGGGTTTACAGTTACAGCATAAAAAGAAGAAAAGGGCTGTGGAAGTTGGCCCTTGGAAGAAGAAGAATAAGAGCATTTTTTTTCCAACTGTCATATTGGGAATATCAAATGATAAGGCATAACCTTGGCATGATGCATATCGAGAAGAATATTTGTGGAATCTTGCTTTGTACTATTTCAGATATTGAAGGGAAAACAAAAGACACGTTGCAATCACGCTATGACCTCATTGATACGAACAATCAGAAGGATCTTCACCCAAATTAAGGAAAAGGCAAAGTGTGTTTACCTCCTGCATGTTTGACATACAGTGTTGAAGAATATAAGGAACTTTTGGGAGTCTTAGGCTCCACATGTTTAGGGGGAAACCCACATTCTAGAAATTTATTTTCCCCTTTTCTATTATTTGGCACCTCTTTTGCTTATGGAACCTCAAAAGAGGGAAAATGTCTTCTCTTTCAAAATAGGGGAAGTCATGATTCTAAATGGCCTAAAAACCTTCATGGTAATTATCATGCAAATTTAGATCGAATTGAAATAAACCAAATTGAACTGTAGACATTTAACATAACAAATAAATAGACCGAATAATTAAAAGCAGCTTGGACGTTACTTTTCTATAGTTGCAACAGAATAATTTTAATTAATCTGAATTGTTATATAATATTATACAAGGAAATTATCTAGGTGCCCTAATATTTTGGCATTTATTTAGGTACTATAATATTTCAGTAATATGTAATGATGCACCCGTGAAGTTTAAAATTTTCTCATCAAGTATCTTTTGCAAAAATTTAGTAGATTTTAGATGAAAACAACAATCTATATATGTCATTTATCATAATGTGATAATTTCTTTTGTCCAAAAATGCTAAAATGACACATTTTATTAATAATATATAACTAATTTTTGTTAGAATGTGGAGCTTTTGATAATATGATCATAGTTTATACCACATCAATTTTTTTGGCCAAAATTAGCCAAATTTTAATAAAAATTTACCAGATTTTAATACAGTATATACACAAGTCATAAAATTTCTCATCTTAGGGCACCTCAATGTATATAATAAAATGATAGGGTATTTAGATGATAAATGATTAAATTTAAAAATACTTAAGAAACAATTTTGATAATTTGGGTTCCATGATACAGCAAAACGGTGAGGTTGACGAGGATGTCAACAATAGGATTAACATAGGCTAGCAGAAGTGGAGGATGTCCTCCGAGGTGCTTTGTGATAGAAAGTTCCCGAGGTGCTTTGTGATAGAAAGTTCCCGCTAAAACTAAAGGGAAAATACTACAGGACGGTAGTGAGACCGGTTATTTTGTATGGGGCAGAGTGTTGCCCAATGAAACAACATCAAACACAGATGATGAAGGTGGCGAAGATGAAGATGTTGCGCTGGATGTGTGGCCACACAAGGAAGTATAGGATTAGGAACGATGTAATCAGAGGTAAATTAGGTGTAGCCTCGATCGAGGATAAATGAAGAGAGCACCGCTCGAGATGGTTTCAACATGTTAGCAGGAGACCGACCACTGCTCCAGTCAAGAGGTGTGAATAGCTACATACTACGCTAGGAAGAAGAGGGAGGGCAGGCCAAAGAGGAGTTAGCTAGAGACGATCCAACACAACCTAACCCACCTAAACCTAAGGGAGGAGATGGCCTTAAATAGGGCACGATGGAGGGCTAACATAGGGGTAGCAGATGTGGTAGCGTACAGTAGTGCTATGAGTGACTAGTAGTTTAAGATTTCTAGGCAGTCATAACCCCTGGTAGTGCACTTATCTGTTGTTTAGTTTCTTCCGGATTATTCGTCTATTATTGGCCATGTACTATTTGCTTCACTATGTGCCTTGTAGTTATCTTCTGCGGGGTATATTTTATACTGCTAGTTTAATGCGGTGTCCTAAGCTGATGCTTTGTGACTTCCATGGCTCCAGGATACCATGTTCTCATGATGACCCGATCTTCAGGATGGGGGTCCTCGGAAACATCCTCTCTTCCACCCGGAAGGGAGAAGGCTGCGTACATTCGCCCTCCCCAGACCCTGCTTCGTGTAGGAGCCCCTGTGGCACTGGGACTGTTGTTGTTGTTGTATAAAATTTCGATAGTTAACTTTTTTTTTTTTTTTGGTTACTTCACTTACCAAAAAAAAAAAGGAATTGATTATTATGAGTTCTTCTTATCAGTAACCATGCTAAAGTCCATAAGGATACTCCTATCCATTGTAGCTCTTTATGAGATTTAGCAAATAGAAGTTAAAATGACCGTTTTGAATGGTTGTCTTGAAGAAGACATCTCTATGGTGCAACCAGTTAGTTTCATTGGCAAAAATCATAAGCATATGGCATGAAAACTAAAGATCTCCATATATGGGCGGAAGCAAGCATCACACTCATTCAATGTTAGATTCTATGAAATGATTAAGTCTCATGGTTTTGATCAATTGGTTGACGAATTGTGCGTATACAAACTACATCAAGAGAAAGTAGTGGCTTTCTTAGTATTGTATGTCGATGATGTACTAGTCATTGGGAATAATGTAAGGTATTAATAGCTGTAAAGATTTGGTTGTCAAGTCAGTTCGAGTTGGTTCCAGTTGGCTATATTGAATCAGACTTCCAATAAGATAGAGATGTCAAGCGTTCGACGTCTGGGTATGTCTTTACCCCTTGGTGTAGGAGCCATTAGTGGGAGGAATGTCAAGCAGTATTGTATTGCTATCTTCAATATAGAGGCTACGTACATTGTAGCTTCAGAAGTTGTAAAGAGGGCAGTAGGTTCAGATAAAGTAGTTCACTTTACTAAGACCTTGACTCAGAAGACCTTTTGGTTCATACATAGAGGGATGAGTATAAAGTTTGTAATAAATTTGATTTAGGACAAGTAGGAGATTGTTAGGAATAGTGTCCTAAAATCTATATTTGTTATGTTAATATTACTTTATTAATGAATAAATTTGAAATTCCAGTCTTTTTCTTGTTAAATTGGTGTAAGCGTGCATTTATACTGCATGTGATTTTCTTTCAAGTGTCACCTAGGAGATGGATAGAGTCCTCAAATTACATTATACATGTTTGTTCTAAGTGGATAATGAGATTGAGCCACAGATAGACTTGGAACAAATGGTATGGAATAATATTTGAATAACTCGTGGTCAACGATGAGCTTGGGCTACTTGTTTGTTAGGACCATGATTTAATACTTTAGATGACTTGTCTTGGTCATATGGATGGTGATCCATAAGTGTTAGGTTGGTGTATTTAATAAGATTGATACACTGAGTTGGACAATGTTACTTGCTTGTTTCTAGACTACCGTCGGAGATGAGTAATTCATTTTGTACTATTTGAATGGTGACTCTAAATCTTGAGAGTGTTATGGACTTGTGCATAGAATGTTAGTTACTTTGGTGTACTATAAGTACGGTCTAACAAATGACTAAATTCCCACTTACACTTGGTAGCAGCATTAAGTGTGATAAGGATAAGGTATTCAATAGGGAATCTGCAATTTCATATGAGGCACAGATGTCCCCTTAGTTGATTTGCAAGTATGTGAATAGTTTGGAAACTTTGGCTAAAGAGTTCCGGGTGTTTGACATTTGAAATTTATACTATGAATATGTTCAAGTATAAATGAATTATTCAGTGAAGGGCGAGTCAGTAACTAATCGACAAGCTGTTAGAAGGACAATGGCAATAGTTATATTTATTCTTTTTTATAGACATCTAGTAGAGGGGTTGTTATCATCAATACAGTCTATTTAGAAAATATAGAATAAATGATTTAAGTCTAGAATGCAGTGAGATTTATTTAGTAGAATTAAGCCTCATTAAATGGTAATTAAATTCTATCATAAGATGGAAATTAATTTCACCCACTTAGAGCTAGATTTAAATTGTCCTTGAGGTCTCTACGCAAGTCTCTATATTTATTGCCATTGGAAAAATATTAAAGAATTCATGAGATGAATTATTTATTCATGAAATGAGTAAATTTAATTTTGCCAAATATTATTCACGCGATGACTACAAATTTAAAAATTATAAAATAGAATGATTTTTTGAAATTAAAATTCATAAAATGAATTTTTACCTGTGGAAAATAAAGAAAAATTAGAATGATTTTGGGAAATTAAAATTATAAAATAGATTTACCTCGAGTGTTTTGTTGGGGGAGGGTTTTTGGCCTTTTACCTAAATCGGGTCATTTTTGAGGTGCCTTGGGAACAGGCTCAGCTTCCTTGTTAGACATGAGCATGCTTTTGCTCACCTTTCTTCGATTTTCCTTCTTTTATAACAGGGATTGAAGGCGTTTTTTGTGGGTTTATGCTTTTCTTTGTTAAGGGTGTCTAAATTACATGTATAGTGGGTTTTATTTTGATGTAATTTTAACTAAAAATATTTATACATATATTTTTTTTTTCCTTCTCGGCTTCCCATAGGCGAGGCTTCAGGTCCTCACTGTTTGTTTTTGTTTCATTATATATATATATTGCCGTTCCATTTTCTTTCATTTTTAATTGTTGTTGTTGGCTGAGTATTGACGTGTGTATGTGTTTGTGTTAGGTTGCCTCAATGTGGTTTCTCTTTCTTCGGGTATGCTTCAGGTGAGTTTCTGGTTTCCGTTTTTATTCATTCTGCGGAGGTGGGTTTTGGGTGGAGATTGATTTTTCTTGTTCTCATTGGGCTCGGGTTGGTTGGGTTGTTGTTACTACGTTGCCCAGTTCTCTTTCCCTCTTAGATGTTTGAGATAAGAGGGCTGAACGAGGAGATGCCAGATAGAATCCTCTTCTGGGTCGACGATATCACAGTGATCAGTGGAGACAAGGGGATTTCGGAAGTTGGGCACTCTTTCATAGCTGCCGAATCTATCCTCACTATTGCCTACAACAGCGTTTCA
Source organism: Simmondsia chinensis (assembly GCA_018398585.1). Lineage (NCBI taxonomy): Eukaryota > Viridiplantae > Streptophyta > Magnoliopsida > Caryophyllales > Simmondsiaceae > Simmondsia > Simmondsia chinensis. The sequence goes on along the minus strand of JAGTTD010000009.1, from coordinate 11,952,777 downwards.
TATCCAAGTAAGTTTTTTAAGTTTTTCATACGTATTTTATTTTTGTTTTTCTTTTGCAGTTTTCTTTCTACCTACTTGATGGTACATAAGTGGGGTTTTATGGAGGCTTCTCCCTCTGAGGTCTGGAGCGAGGACAGCTCGTCTCGCGAGGCTGAGGGCATTACCGCAGAATCGTTAAGTCATTTTCCTCTGGATGAGAGCTCTCCCTTGCAATTTAGGTTCCCCGAGATTTCCTAAATTTGTTCATTAGGGACTTTTGTGTCGAGTACTTTAGGCGAGGGCGGTGTTTCTATGATTTGCTCCAAGTACTATTTTCCGGAGGACTATGAAGTGTGGGGACCTCGGGTGGACGATTATGCTTTGTTTCCTCTAAAGGATGGAAGTTTTTGTATTCCTATAGATTCTTTAGAGGCGGGCATTCGTTTTCCTCTACCTTCTTTTAGTGGAGCAATTGCTCCAACGTTGTAATGTGTGCTTGGAGCAAGTTAACCCTAACGAGTTTAGAAATATGTATGGTTTTTTCTTGCGTGTCATGTAAATAGTTTTTCCCTTCCTCCAGTTTTTTGATATTCTTTTTAAAATTAGCTATTTTAAGCATATGGCTGCTTTTTGAGAGTTGGGGAGGTTTTGCTTTTGTGAAACACAACCCTTCTAATGTAAAGAATTGGGAGAATAAGTTTGTCTGGATAAAACCTCCTTCTACCCCATTGTTTTTGACAACGTGGGGTATGTTGCAACGTCCATGTCCAGCAAAAAGGAGCCTCCTGACTTCTTAAAAAAAAAAAAATAGATTGTCCGCTATGTTGACAAAAACTCCGTGGGCGAGAGATTTGTAGCTTCTAAAGAGCTACTCGTGCATGAAGTAGTGCTCGTTATGGCCAAGTTTTCACAAAAGACTTTTTCAGGTAATTGGTTGCCCGTTCTTGTGCCCCTATTTTTGTTAGTTGTTATATGTGTGTTACGCGTGTTTTGTTCCTTAATTTACCGTATTATACTGACCTTTTCTTCTTCTCTCTTTTGTTTTCTTTTCAGCAGACGAGCTAGCGGGCGTTGACATTGCCAACATGTTCCCTCCCCTGAGTCTTCCAAAGAGCGAGGCCCTTGTTCGGCTCTCATTGGAATTGCTTCCTCAGATGTGGTGTGGAGGAACCTTCCCCGGGGGTTTCCGTGGCAGTTTTGATTCTTCTACAAAGAGGGCCGCAAAACGGCCATATGTTCATCAGGGAGAGGCCCCCTTAGAATTGGCCAATGCCCATGCATCTTGCCCTGAAATGCAAGCCCGTGGTGAAGCGGGTTCGGAGTTTTCCATCTCGGTGCGTACCCCAACTGCTAAGGTGGGATTCTCTGACCGAGGGAAAATAGGGAGGGCTTCTGCCGCTCCAGAGGCAGTGGGATCTTCTGGCTCAAATGTGATAGAGCCCATCTCCTCTTTCTTCGAAGGTCATCTCGTGCACTTTCCTCACCCAGGGCGTCCAGCTTCCAGGACTACCCTGAGGGGGCTTTAAGCAGTTTATCTTATTCGAATAAACTGCCATCTCCAACAGCTCAAAAAGGGAAAGCGGCGGTTGTTTTAGATCTGCTTTGGGATGCGGAAGGTTTTGGCCCTTATGTTTTGGATTTTGGGGGAGCTTACACTTCCACGATTCCGTGCGGTTTTGCTTTTTTGTGATGACAGAATTACTTGCTAAGGAATGTGTGTGGGGCACCTCTTGCCTGAGGATACAACTCGTTTGACTGAGATGTCTCTTAAGAATGCTTCTATCTTCTTGTCCCTAGTAGCTTGTCACTTTTTTTTTGCCCCTTGCCTTTGATTGTTTTCATCTTCCTTCCTTGACCCTATTTTGTGTGTGTGTGTATGTGTATGTTTTTTTTTTTTTAAACAGTTCTTTGCGCGGTCGGCGTTTGCCATTTCAGGCTGGAGGTAGAGTACGCACGAGGTGAGGGAGCTGCATTTTGCTATCTCAACACAGCATACTTGTGTCGTGGAGCAAGTCGCTTGGATTTGGAAGCAAGGGTTAGGTATTTCCGAGCAAGACGCCATTATTTCTCGAGTCCCGGAACAAGTCACTCATGCAGTTGCTGACTGTAAGAGCGGTCCTGAGTTTCGGGATCACGGCGCTGATCAGTATTGGAAAGGTTTTGACACAGGAGTTAGTCTCGCAGTGAAGTAGGCGAATCTTCTAGAGCCGGGTCTTGAGATCCCCTTTCCACAAGAGGTCTATCGCTTTGATTTTGAGTACATGAAAGGGGCGAAGTTCAGTGTCCTGAAATCCCGATTTATTCTGGATATATTATTTTAATTAATAAATAAAATTGAAATTGCAGTCATTTCCTAGTTAAATTTGTGTATGTGAGTATTTATACTGCATGTGATTTTCTCTTGGGAAACATCTATGAGATGGGTGTAGTCCTCAGACTATAATTTACATGTTTGTTCCAAGTGGTTTATGAGACTAAGCCACAGATAGACTTGGAACAAATGATATGGATTGTTGTTTGAAAGACTCGTAGTCGAAGACAAGTTTGGACCACTAGTATGTTAAGACTATAACGTGACACTTTAGATGGCTTGTCTTGGTCATGTGGATGGAGATCCAAAAGTATTAGGTTAGTGTGTTTGACACACTGAGTTGGACCATGTGAGTTACTTATTTCTAATCTACTATCGGAGATGAGTGATTCACGTTGTACTGTTTGAACGACGACTCTAAATCTTGAGGGTATTCTGGACTTGTGCATGGAGCGTTAGTTACTTTGGTATACTATAAGTAAAGTACAAAAGGATGACTGAAATCCCACGTACACTGGGTAACGGCGTGAAGTGTGACAAGGATTAGGTATTCAATAGGGAATCTACAGTCTCTTATGAGATACAAATGTCCCCTTAGTTGATTCCCAAATATTTGAATAGTTCGGAAACTTTGGCCAAAGTATTCCAAGTGTTTAACGTTTGGAATTTATACTGTGAATATGTTCAAGTATAAATGAATTATTCAGTGAAGGGCGAGTCGGTAACTAATAGAGAAGTTGTGAGAAGGATAATGGTAGTGGTTATATTTATCCTTTGTCATAGAAATCTAGTGGAGGGGTTGTTGTTATCAATACAGTATATTAGGGAGATATCGATTAAATAATTTAACTCTGAAGTGCAATGAGATTTATTTAGTGGAATTAAGTCTCATTAAATGGTAATTAAATTAATATCATGAGATAGTTTAATTTAACCCATTTGGAGCTAGCTTTATAATGTCCCTGAGGTCCCTGCATAAGCCTCTGTATTTTATTTCCACTAGAAAAATATAAAGGAATTCATGAGATGAATTATTTATCCATAAGATGGGTAAATTAATTTTGCCAAATACTATTCATGAGATGAATGAAAATTAGAAATTATAAAATAAAATAAAATAATTTTTGAAAAATTAAAATTTATTGGTTGAATTTTTACATGTAGGAAACAAGGTAAAATAAAAACATCAAAACAAAATCGCGTTGAAAAACAATGGCGATCTTTGCTTTCCGTATCCAACGAACCAGTGCGCGACCCGTGTCGCGCGCTGGATGAGTGCCCTGCTATCCGCGTGCATGGATGCGGACCAATAGGAAGCCGCCACGTGTCGCGCTGTTTAAGTTAAAAAAAGGACGCGTTTTGGCTGCTTATTTAAACAAAACGCAGCGATTTGATTTTAACTGGGCGGTTCCCACATCGAAAAATTAGATTTTTTTCGCTCCGGTATATTTCTAAAAATAGAGGGGCTTATTCCGAGGTTTGGCATTGGAGTTGAAATATTTCTTTAGGGTTTCTAAAATTGTTTCGGAGATCTAATTGGAGAGAAAAATTTTCATTAAAATTTTTCTTTCCTTAGTTTAATATTTTTCGGAGCCCACCCTCCGAGCAGTTCGAGGTCATTGCGTAGAAGGTCCCGGGGTCTCGATTTTGAAGAATATTATTCTCTTTCTGGTTTTTCTTTTATTGGAGCATTTTCAGGCATGTTTTTCTTTCCTTCTTCTTTTAGTTTCGCCTTTCTATTCATTTACAGTATTCGTTATTATGCCTGTTTAAGTTTATGTATTGTTATGAATGTATTAAAATAAAAGTCATGTAGATCTAAATTAAGAATTTAGATCTGATTATTTAAATTATGAATTTAAGTCAGTAGATTTAAAATTAGGAATTTTAAATCAACCCTAGGTTTAGAGTTATGAATTCTAAACCTGTTCTGCAGCGTAAACTTTAGGGGGAATTTTTAAAATTCGTCCCAATAACTGGTATTCGGGAAAGGGTTTATAGAGATAAACCTATTCCCGGGAACTCTCGCACGTGAGGTGTCACAAAGCGTGACTCTCCGACCGGGGGCTCAGGTAAAGAGAAGAGTCTCCTATTCTCAGTACTCTAATAGGGGCCTATTGTTGTGACCATAGTTGAGAACTGTGGACCCAATAGTCGGGATCAGAGTTTATTTTTCAACAAAATTCAAATGTTTTTTCCCAAAAATTGGTATCAGAGCCAGCCTCTGATTACATTCATGATATACATGACTAGGTATAATAAGATCGAAATAAATAGATTTTCAATTTAATAAAAATAGAGATTTTATTAAGAAGAAAAATTAATTTAATTTGACGTATGGATTTAAATTTTTTAAATTGATAATGAATTAGTGATTAATTCAGATTATTGTTTGTATTTGTGATTTAAATTGTTTGAATCATTAAAGTAATTAATTGTTAATTAAATTATTTTAAAGTATCGATTGAAATTATTTAAATAGGTTAAAAAAGTTAATAGTTAACTAAGTTGTTTATAGTGACGATTTAAATTGTTTGACTCGTTAATAAATTAATCGTTAATTCGGAACAACCCATGTATTTGAGATTGTGTTGTTCGTATAATGGGATTGTACGGTCTCAGTCATGATTTACGAAATCGGACAAAATTGATCTAATAGGATTAGATTCAAATATTTTTCTAAATTTGGATAAAGTTAAACTAATGAGATTAGATTTAATTATTTTATGCGAAATGGATGAAATTGATTTAATGAGATTAAATTCAATTTATTTTAAAAATAAAAAAAAATTCTGACGCTGTTGTCAGCGTTAGGCTGACGCTGATGTCATGGACGTCAGCTGCCGACGTCATGCTGATGTCAAGCGTCAGGTATTTTTTAAAAAAAAATTTATTTACTGATTTGCTTAACAATTATTCATTAATTATTTTATTAATTAATTTTCTTTTGGAATGAGAATCTAAATTAAATTATGAGATAATTTAAGTTGTAAATCTGAGTATTTTTAATAAAATTTATTTGAAGTTATTTTAAAATAAGAGTCTAAAATAGACTATAAGACAATCTAAGTTAACTTTATTTTAAAATAAAAGTTAAATTTGGTTAATTAAATTTTAGAATAAGATTCTAAAATAGACTATGGGATAGTCTAAGCTTGTTCGACATACTGAGTTGGACCATGTGGGTTACTTAATTCTAAACTACTATCGGAGATGAGTGATTCACGTTGTACTGTTTGAACGACGACTCTAAATCCAAAGGGTATTCTGGACTTGTGCATGGAGCGTTAGTTACTTTGGTATACTATAAGTAAAGTCCAAATGAATGACTGAAATCCCACGTACACTGGGTAGCGGCGTGAAGTGTGACAAGGATCGGGTATTCAATAGGGAATCTACAGTCTCTTATGAGACACAGATGTCCCCTGAGTTGATTCGCAAATATTTGAATAGTTTGGAAACTTTGGCCAAAGTATTCTAAGTGTTTGATGTTTGAAATTTATACTGTGAATATGATCAAGTATAAATGAATTATTCAGTAAAGGGCGAGTCGGTAACTAATAGAGAAGCTGTGAGAAGGATAATGGTTGGTTATATTTATCCTTTGTCATGGACATCTAGTGGAGGGATTGTTGTCATCAATACAGCATATTAGGGAGATATCGAATAAATAATTTATGTCTGGAGTGTAGTGAGATTTATTCAGTGGAATTAAATCTCATTAGATAGAAATTAAATTAATATTATGAGATGGTTTAAATTAACCCATTTGAACCTAGATTTAAATTGTCCCTGAGGTCCCTGCCCAAGCCTCTATATTTTATTTCCACTGGAAAAATATTAAGAAATTCATGAGATAAATTATTTATCCATAAGATGGGAAAATTAAGTTTGCCAAACATTATTTATTAGAAGAATAAAAAATAAAAATTATAAATTATCAAATAAAATAATTTTTGAAAAATCAAAAGTCATTGGATGAATTTTTACATGTGGGAAACAAAGTAAAATAAAAAACAAAAAACAAAAGCGTGTTGATATACAGTGGCAATCCGTGCATTCCGGATTCGACGAACTAGCGCGAGTGCCCTGCTATCAGCGTGCATGGGCGCGGCGCGGTTTAAATTTAAATAAAAGGACCCATTTTGGCTTGTTGAAACGCAGCGTTTTGGTTGCTTATTTAAACGAAACGCAGCATTTTGATTTTAACTGGGCGGTTCCCACATCGAAAAATTAGATTTTTTCGCTCCGGTATATTTCTATAAATAGAGGGGCTTATTCCGAGGCTTTGCATTGGAGTTGAAATATTTCTTTAGAGTTTCTGAAACTGTTTCAGAGATCTAATTCGAGAGAAATATTTTTGTTAAAATTTTTCTTTCCTCAATTTAATATTTTTCGGAGCCCACTCTCCGGGCTATTCGAGGTCATTGCGTAAAGGTCTCAGGGTCTCGATTTTGAAGAATATTATTCTCTTTCTAGTTTTTCTTTTATTGGAGTAATTCCAGGTTTGTTTTTCTTTCCTTCTTCTTTTAGTTTCACTTTTCTATTTATTTACAGTATTCGTTATTATGCCTGTTTAAGTTTATGTATTGTTACGAATGTATTAAAGTAAAAAGCCTGTAGATCTAAATTAAGAATTTAGATCTGATGATTTAAATTATGAATTTAAGTCAGTAGATTTAAAATTAGGAATTTTAAATAAACCCTAGGTTTAGAGTTATGAATTCTAAACCTGTTCCACAGCGTAAACTTTAGGGAGAATTTTTGAAATTCGTCCCAGTAACTGGTATTAGGCAAAGGGCTTATAGAGATAAACCTATTCCCGGGAACTCTCGCACGTAAGGTGTCACGAAGCATGACACTCCGACCGGGGGCTTTGGTAAAGAGAAGTGTCTCCTACTCTAAGTGCTCTAATAGATGCCTATTGTTGTGACCATTGTTGAAAACTGTGAACCCAATAGTCGGGATCAAAGTTTATTTTTTAACAAAATTCAAATATGTTTCCCAACAATTAGTATCAGAGCCAGTCTCTGATTACATTCATGATATACATGACTAGGTATAATAAGATCGAAATAAATAGATTTACAATTTAATAAAATTAGAGGTTTTATTAAGAAAAATTAATTTAATTTGACGTATCGATTAAAATTGTTTAAATTGATAATGAATTAGTGATTAATTCATATTATTGTTTGTATTTTTGATTTAAATTGTTTGAATCAATAATGTAATTAATTGTTAATTAGATTGTTTTAAAGTATCGATTTAAATTATTTAAATCGGTTAAAAGAGTCAATAGTTAACTAGATTGTTCATAGTGATGATTTAAATTGTTTGAATCGTTAATGAATTAATAGTTAATTCGGAACAACCCATGTATTTGAGATTGTGTTGTTCGTATAATGAAATTGTACGCCCTCAATCATGATTTACGAAATCAGACAAAATTGATCTAATAGGATTAGATTCAAATATTTTTCAAAATTTGGATAAAGTTGATCTAATGAGATTAGATTTAATTATTTTATACGAAATCGGATGAAATTGATTTAATGAGATTAAATTCAATTGATTTTAAAATTGAATATTTTAATTTTAAAAAAAAAATATAACGCGGTTGTCAGCTTTAGGTTTTTTTTTTTTTAAAAAAAATTTATTTACTGATTTGCATAACAATTATAAATTAATTATTTTTTTAAATAATATTTTTTAGAATGAGATTCTAAATTAAATTATGAGATAATTTAAGTTATAAATCAGAGTATTTTGAATTAAAGTTATTTGAAGTTATTTTAGAATATGATTCTGAAATATACTATAAGATAGTCTAAGTTAACTTTATTTTAAAATAAAAGTTAAATTTAGTTAATTAAATTTTAGAATAACATTCTAATCTAGACTATTGGATAGTTTAAGCTTATTTAATTTTTAGAATAAGATTCTAAAATAGACTGTGGGATAGTGTAAGCACAAAATTATTATCAATTTTTAAATAAAATTATTTTAAATTTAATTTTGATATCAGAATTTTAAAAGTAGATTATGTGATAATCTAAATACATGTTGGTACTGTTTTAATTAAAATTACTTAATTTTGGTTAATCTTAGAATGAGATTCTAAAGGGGATTATAAGATAATCCAGGTTATAAATGCAAGTTAATTAAAAACCACTGGTTATAATAATCAAGTGGGAGTGAGTTTTTAATTGTTGTAACCTCACGATCTCCATTACCGGTCTAGCAGTATAGCATATCGATAGAACTCCGGAGGATGTCGGTTTACAGATTAAAGGGTTAGACTTCTTTAGGATAAACCAAAGTGCAAAGAAGCGATGCGACCACGCTGCCGTGGAGTATTTCGTGTATTTGTATGGAGTTTTAAGTAATGGTTTACACTTGACTAGAGTGATACATTAGCCTCCCCGAGGAGCTCTGTTGTGTCATGTTAAAGACTAAGGTAAAGTGGTGAGTTAATCATGTTTAGTAAGACTTACAAGAGAAACAGGTTAATTGAGAATAGTTCTCACCTGAACTAGCTTCGTACGGCCCCGCTGCTGGGGAGTAAGGAGTGGTGTGTTTGAGTCATCATTGTATGCATGATAGTACAGTTTGGTGGATATCTAACTTATTGTATATGCTAAATTGAAAGAATATATATCACTGCATTATACATGGCTCATATAAGGTAGTTACCCGATTGTTTGCATTTACAGTGTTTTTGAAATGCCTGCGACTAGTGCACTTCACTCAATTATGAAAGATAATGCTTTAACTGGACCGAATTACTTCACCTGGAAAATGAACCTGGACATAGTATTAATACATGAGGGTCATAAGTTTGTTCTCACTGAAGCTCGACCTATGGTGCCCGCTAATAATTCTGCAGTTGCAGTTAAAGAGCGTTATGAAAGCTGAAATAAGGCCAACGAGTTAGCCAGATGCTACATTTGGCCTCTGTGACCAATGTACTAAAGCATCAGATGCTTGAGATGAAAATAGCAGCTGACATGATCAAACATTTAAAGGAAATGTTTGGTGGTCAAGATAGGGCAGCTAGGCAAGAGCTGATGAGGAAGCTCTTGAACATGAGGAAGTCAAAAGGGTCCCCAATTCTGAAGCATGTCTTCAAAATGATGGCGTGCTTGTCTGAGTTGGAGATTCTGGGTGCTAAGATTGATAGTCAGTCTCAACAGGACATCATCCTCAGCTCTCTGTCCGGCTCTTTTACTCAGTTCAGGCTGAACTACACAATGAATAATAAGGATTATTCATTACCTGAGCTGATGAAAGAGCTACGGGTAGCAAAGGGTGTTATTCGAGCCAAGGGGAGTGTCCACTTGACTCAGGTATCGAGGACTAGTGGGAGCAAGCAGAATAAGGAACCGACTGGAAAAATAGATAAAGGCAAGGTTGCAAGTGTAGCAACTAATCCTAACAAAAGGCCAGCAAAAGGAAAGTGTCACTTTTGCGGAAAGATGGGCCACTGGAAGAGAAACTGCGTAAAGTACTTGGCTACTCTTCCTGCAAAGACTGCTAAACCATCTAGTGAAGGTATGTTGATATCTCACTGATTTGAGTCTTGTGTAGTTGTAAGTTCACCAGATTCCTGGTGTGTAGTTCAACTAACCGAGTATGTAATCTGTTTCAGGGGCTCAGGCCAACCAGGAGACTACATGATGGGAACTGTACCTGACAGCTGAAGGCGGTACAAGAGTGGCAGTCATAGTAGTAGGAAGCGTTAGCTTAGTCTTTAGTGTTAGAGTTTTTTGTTTTAAAAGGTTTTGTTTATTTATACCTACATTGGACAGGAATTTGATTTATGTGGTTTGAAGAGTAATTATTCCTTTTTTTTTTATATGGTTGTGAACGTGTATTGCAAGAAATAAAATTTTTATTTTCTAAGGAACGTGTGTTTATGATTTATTTATGTTGTTTTTCCTTACATATGTGAACAATGCGAAATACTTAGAGAAGGATTTTGCAAGTAAGCTATAAAAAATGAAAACAAAATGGTATTAAAGGAAAATAACACTAATTCTAAGCAGCTAGACACTACTCAAGACATAGTGGATGCATTAGAGGCACTTACTAATAGGAACGAGAATGTTCCAGTTACACGAGAGCTTTGGTGTGGTGGAAGGATTGTCAGGACACCTGACAGGTTCATAGCGAGGGACTTAGTGGTTGATCGTGGCATTGAATCTGATCCTTTTAGCCACCATGAAGCAGTTAAATCTTATTTTGAGCAATTGGTTAAATGAACCATGCATGTACAAATGACATTAAAAGAAAGTAGTGACTTTATTAGTATTGAATGTCAACGATATACTACTCATTAAGAATGATGTAGGGGTGTCATTAGCTGTAAAGACTTGGTTGTCATGCTATGTCAATATAAAAGACATAGGAGAAGCCTGCCCTACTCTTAGGATTAAGCTTCTGCGAGGTCGTAAGAGTAAGATGTTGGGTCTTTCCCGAGCCACTTATATTGACAAGACGTTGTCAAGGTGTAGCATGGAGTCCTATCTCTTTTTGAGTAGTGTTATAGGACGCCTCAAGAGGAGGAGCAATTGAGGAATATTCCATATGCTTTGGCAGTGGGAGCCTCAAGAATGCCATGTTGTGAACGTGACTTGATGTCTGCCATGCTATGGGATAGAATGCAGGTGTTAGTCTAATTTGGGTCCAATGGACTAGGTGCCAGTGAAGTGTTTTCTCTAGTTCTTCAGAAGAACTAGAGATCCTATGCTGATCTTTCATGGTGACGAGCTGGTTCCAGTTGGTTATATTGATTTGAGACTTCCAGTCAGATTAATATGATAGACGTTTGAGGTCTAAGTATGTCTTTACCCTCGGAGTGGGAGCCATTAGTGAGAGGAATGTCAAGTAGTATTGTATTGCTGAATCACAATAGAGTAATTACGCTCACTGAGCGTTAGGCTCAGTAAGTTTTTTGGTTCAAACTTAAAAGGGGTGAGTATGGTCTTTGCCACAAATTGGATTTAGGACAAGTGGGAGGTTGTTAGGAATAGTATCCTGAAAACCAGATTTATTCTGGATATATTATTTTAATTAATAAATAAAATTGAAGTTCTAGTCGTTTCCTAGTTAAATTTGTGTATGTGAGCATTTATACTGCATGTGACTTTCTTTTGGAAAACATCCATGTGATGGGTGTGGTCCTCAGACTACAATTTACATGTTTGTTCTAAGTGGTTTATGAGACTAAGCCACAGATAGACTTGGAACAAATGATATGGATTGTCGTTTGAAAGACTCGTAGTGAAAGACAAGTTTGGACCACTTGTATGTTAAGACTATAATGTGACACTTTAGATGGCTTGTCTTGGTCATATGGATGGAGATCCAAAAGTGTTAGGTTATTGTGTTCGACACACTGAGTTGGACCATGTGGGTTACTTATTTCTAAACTACTATCGGAGATTAGTGATTCACGTTGTACTGTTTGAACGACGACTCTAAATCCTAAGGGTATTTTGGACTTGTGCATGGAGCGTTAGTTACTTTGGTATACTATAAGTAAAGCCCAAACGAATGACTGAAATCCCACGTACACTGGGTAGCGGCATGAAGTGTGACAAGGATCAGGTATTCAATAGGGAATCTACAGTCTCTTATGAGACACAGATGTCCCCTTAGTTGATTAGCAAATATTTGAATAGTTTGGGAACTTTGGCCAAAGTATTCTAAGTGTTTGACGTTTGAAATTTATACCGTGAATATGTTCAAGTATAAATGAATTATTCAGTGAAGGGCGAGTCGGTAACTAATGGAGAAGCTGTGAGAAGAATAATGGTTGGTTATATTTATCCTTTGTCATGGACATCTAGTGGAGGGGTTTTGTCTGGAGTGCAGTGAGATTTATTTAGTGAAATTAAATCTCATTAAATAGAAATTAAATTAATATCATTAAATGGTTTAATTTAACCCATTTGGAGCTAGATTTAAATTGTCCCTGAGGTCCCTGCCCAAGCCTCTGTATTTTATTACCACCGAAAAAATATTAAGGAATTCATAAGAAGAATTATTTATCCATAAGATGGGAAAATTAAGTTTGCCAAACATTAATCATGAGATGAATAAAAATTATAAATTATAAATTATAAAATAAAATAATTTTTGAAAAATCAAAATTCATTGGATGAACTTTTACATATGGGAAATAAAGTAAAATAAAAAACAAAAAACAAAATCGTGTTGATAAATAGTGGCAATCCATGCGTTCCGGATTCAATGAACCAGCGCGAGTGCCCTGCTATCCGCTTATCCGCTTGCACGGGCGCGGACCAATAGGAAGCCGCTACGTGTTGCGCGGTTTAAATTAAAAAAAAGGGCGCATTTTGGCTTGTTGAAACGCAGCGTTTTGGTTGCTTATTTAAATGAAACGCAGCATTTTGATTTTAACTGGGCGGTTCCCACATCGAAAAATTAGATTTTTTCGCTCCAGTATATTTCTATAAATAGAGGGGCTTATTCCGAGGTTTGGCATTGGAGTTGAAATATTTCTTTAGAGTTTCTGAAACTGTTTCAGAGATCTAATTGGAGATAAAAAAATTTGTTAAAATTTTTCTTTCCTCAATTTAATATTTTTCGGAGCCCATTGTCCGGGCTATTCGAGGTCATTACTTAGAAGGTCTCGGGGTCTCGATTTTGAAGAATACTATTCACTTTCTGATTTTTCTTTTATTGGAGTAATTCCAGGTATGTTTTTGTTTCCTTCTTCTTTTAGTTTCACTTTTCTATTTATTTTCAGTATTCATTATTATTCCTGTTTAAGTTTATGTATTGTTATGAATGTATTAGAGTAAAAGGCTTGTAGATCTAAATTAAGAATTTAGATCTGATGATTTAAATTATGAATTTAAGTCAGTAGATTTAAAATTAGGAATTTTAAATAAACCCTAGGTTTGGAGTTATGAATTCTAAACCTGTTTCACAGTGTAAACTTTAGGGAGAATTTTTTAAATTCGTCCTAGTAACCGGTATTAGGCAAAGGGTTTATGGAGATAAACCTATTCCCGGGAACTCTCGCATGTGAGGTGTCACGAAGCGTGACTCTCCGATCGGGGGCTTAGGTAAAGAGAAGAGTCTCCTACTCTAAGTGTTCTAATAAAAGCCTATTGTTTTGACCATAGTTTAGAACTGTAAACCCAATAGTCGGGATCAAAGTTTATTTTTTAACAAAATTCAAATGTTTTTTCCCAACAATTGGTATCAGAGCCAGCCTCTGTTTACATTCATGCTAAACATGACTAGGTATAATAAGATCGAAATAAATAGATTTGCAATTTAATAAAATTAGAGATTTTATTAAGAAGAAAAATTAATTTAATTTGGCGTACCTATTTAAATTGTTTAAATTGATAATGAATTAGTGATTAATTTAGATTATTATTTGTATTTGTGATTTAAATTATTTGAATCATTAATGTAATTAATTGTTAATTAGATTGTTTTAAAGTATCGATTTGAATTATTTAAATCGGTTAAAAGAGTTAATAGTTAACTAGGTTGTTCATAGTGACGATTTAAATTCTTTGAATCGTTAATGAATTAATATTTAATTCGGAACAACCCATGTATTTGAGATTGTGTTGTTCATATAATGAGATTGTACGCTCTCAATCATAATTTACAAAATCGGACAAAACTGATTTAATAGGATTAGATTCAAATATTTTTCTAAATTTGGATAAAGTTGATCTAATGAGATTAGATTTAATTATTTTAGACAAAATCGGATGAAATTGATTTAATGAGATTAAATTCAATTTATTTTAAAAATGAATATTTTAATTTAAAAAAAAAATTCTATCCCGGTTGTCAGCGTCAGGTTTTTTTTTTTTAAAAACTTTATTTACTGATTTGCATAAAAGTTATTAATTAATTTTCTTTTAGAATGAGATTCTAAATTAAATTATGAGATAATTTTAGTTGTAAATCAGAGTATTTTAAATAATAGTTATTTGAAGTTATTTTAGAATAAGATTCTAAAATAGACTATAAGATAGTCTAAGTTAACTTTATTTTAAAATAAAAGTTAAATTTAGTTAATTTAATTTTAGAATAAGATTCTAAACTAAACTATTGGATAGTCTAAGTTTGTTTAATTTTTAGAATATGATTCTAAAATAGACTATGGGATAGTCTGAGCACAAAATTATTATCAATTTTTAAATAAAATTATTTTTAATTTAATTTTGAAATCAGAATTTTAAAAGTAGATTATGTGATAATCTAAATACATGTTGGTATTGTTTTAATTAAAATTAATTAATTTTGGTTAATCATAGAATGAGATTCTAAAGTGGATTATGAGATAATATAGGTTATAAATGCAAGTTAATTAAAAACCACTGGTTATAAAAATCAAGTGGGAGCGAGTTTTCATTTGTTATAACCTCAAGTTCTCCATTACCGGTCTAGCAGTATAGCAGATCGATAGACCTCCGGAGGATGTCGGTTTGCAGATTATAGGATTAGACTTCTTTAGGATAAACCAAAGTGCCAAGAAGCGATGCAACCATGCTGCCGTGGAGTATTTCGTGTATTTGTATGGAGGTTTGGGTAATGGTTTACACTTGACTAGCATGATGCATTAGCCTCCTCGAGGAGCTCTATTGTGTCATGTTAGAGACTAAGGTAAAGTAGTGAGTTAATCATGTTTGGTAAGAGATACAAGAGAAACAGGTTAATTGGGAATAGTTCTCACCTAAACTAGCTTTGTATGGCCCCGCTGCCGAGGAGTAACGAGTGGTGTGTTTGGATCATCATTGTATGCATGATAGTACAGTTTGGTGGATATCTGACTTATTATGTATGCTCAATTGAAAGAATATATATCATCGCATTATACATGGCTCATATAAGGTAGTTACACGATTGTTTGCATTTACAGTGTTTTTGAAATGGTTGCGACTGGTGCACTTCACTCAATTTTGAAAGATAATGCTTTAACTGTACCGAATTACTTCACCTGGAAAATGAACCTGGACATAGAATTAATACATGAGAGTTATAAGTTTGTTCTCACTAAAGCTCGACCTATGGTGCCCGCTAATAATTCTGCAGTTGTTGTTAAAGAGCGTTATGAACGCTGAAATAAGGCTAATGAGTTAGCCAGATGCTACATTTTGGCCTCTCTGACCAATGTACTCAAGCATCAGATGCTTGAGATGGAAATAGCAGCTGACATGATCAAACATTTAACGGAAATGTTTGGTGGTCAGGATAGGGCAGCTAGGCAAGAGCTGATGAGGAAGCTCTGGAACATGAGGATGTCAAAAGGGTCCCCAGTTCTAGAGCACGTCATGAAAATGATGGCGTGCTTGTCTGAGTTGGTGATTCTGGGTGCTAAGATTGATAGTCAGTCTCAACATGACATCATCCTCAGCTCTCTGTCCGGCTCTTTTACTCAGTTCAGGCTGAAATACACAATAAATAATAATGATTATTCATTACCTGAGCTGATGAAAGAGCTACAGGTAGCAGAGGGTGTTATGCGATCCAAGGGGAGTGTCCACTTGACTCAGGTACCGAGGACTAATGGGAGCAAGTAGAATAAGGAACCGACTGGAAAGAAAGGTAAAGGCAAGGTTGCTAGTGTAGCAACTAGTCCTTACAAAAGGCCAGCAAAAGGAAAGTATCACTTTTGCTGAAAGATGGGCCACTGGAAGAGAAACTGCGTAAAGTACTTCGCGACTCTTCCTGCAAAGATTGCTAAACCATCCAGTGAAGGTATGTTGATATCTCACTGATTTGAGTCCTGTGTAGTTGTGGTTTCATCAGATTCCTGGTGTGTAGTTCAACTAACCGAGTTTGTAATTTGTTTCATGGGCTCAGGCCAACCAGGAGGCTAGATGATGGGAGCTGTACTTGACAGCTGAAGGTGGTATAAGAGTGGCAGTCATCGTAGTAGGAAGCGTTAGCTTAGTCTTTAGTGTTAGAGTTTTTGTTTTAAAAGGTTTGGTTTATTTATACCTACATTGGACAGGAATTTGATTTATGTGGTTTGAAGAGTAATTGTTATTCCTTTTTTTTTTTGATATGGTTGTGAATGTTTATTACAAGAAATAAAATTTTTATTTACTAAGGAACGTGTGTTTGTGATTTATTTATGTTGTTTTTCCTTACATATATGAACAATGCGAAATACTTAGAGAAGGATTTTGCAAGTAAGCTATAAAAAACGAAAACAAAATAGTATTAAAGGAAAATGGCACTAATTCTAAACAGATAGACACAACTCAAGACATAGTGGATGCATTAGATGCACTTACTAATAGGAACGAGAATGTTCCAGGTACACAAGAGCTTTGGTATGGTGGGAGGATTGTCAGGACACCTGACAGGTTCATAACGGGAGCCTTATTGGTTGATCGTGGCATTGAATCTGATCCTTTTAGCCACCATGAAGCAGTTAAATCTTATTGATTTTGAGCAATTGGTTAAACGAACCATGCATGTACAAATGACATTAAAAGAAAGTAGTGACTTTCTCAGTATTGAATGTCAACGATATACTACTCATTGAGAATGATGTAGGGGTGTCATTAGCTGTAAAGACTGGGTTGTCATGATAGCTCAGTATAAAAGACATAGGAGAAGCCAGCTCTACTCTTAGGATTAAGCTTCTGCGAGGTCGTAAGAGTAAGATGTTGGGCCTTTCCCTAGCCATTTATATTAACAAGACGTTGTCAAGGTATAGCATGGAGTCCCTATCTCTTTTTGAGTGGTGTTGTAGGATGCCTCAAGAGGAGGAGTAATTGAGGAATATTCCATATGCTTTGGCAGTGGGAGCCTCAGGTATGCCATGTTGTGCACGAGACTTGATGTCTGCCATGCTATGGGATAGTATGCAGGTGTTAGTCTAATTTGGGCCCAATGGACTATGTGGCAGTGAAGTGTTTTCTTGAGTTCTTCAGAAGAAGTAGAGATCCTATGCTGATATTTCAGGGTGACGAGCTGGTTCCAGTTGGTTATACCAATTTAAGACTTCCAGTCAGATTAATATGATAGACGTTTGACGTCTAAGTATGTCTTTACCCTTGGAGTGGGAGCCATTAGTGAGAGAAATGTCAAGCAATATTGTATAGCTAACTTCACAATGGAGTAATTGTGCTCACTAAGGGTTAGGCTCAGTAAGTTTTTTTGGTTCAAACTTAAAAGGGGTGTGTATGAACTTTGTCATAAATTGGATTTAGGACAAGTGGGGGATTGTTAGGAATATTGTCCTGAAATGCAGATTTATTCTGGATATATTATTTTAATTAATAAATAAAATTGAAGTTCTAGTCATTTCCTAGTTAAATTTGTGTATGTGAGCATTTATACTGCATGTGATTTTCTTTTGGGAAACATCCATGAGATGGGTGTAGTCCTCAGACTACAATTTACATGTTTGTTCTAAGTGATTCATGAGACTAAGCCACAGATAGACTTGGAACAAATGATGTGGATTTTTGTTTGAAAGACTCATAGTCGAAGATGAGTTTGGACCACTTGTAAGTTAAGACTATAACGTGACACTTTAGATGGCTTGTCTTGTTCATGTGGTTGGAGATCCAAAAGTGTTAGATTAGTGTGTTTGACACACTGGGTTGGACCATGTGGGTTACTTATTTCTAAACTACTAACGGAGATGAGTGATTCACGTTGTACTGTTTGAACAACGACTCTAAATCTTGAGGGTATTCTGGATTTGTGCATGGAGAGTTAGTTACTTTGGTATACTATAAGTAAAGTCCAAACGAATGACTAAAATCCCACGTACACTGAGTAGCGGCGTTAAGTGTGACCAGGATCGGGTATTCAATAGGGAATCTACAGTCTCTTATGAGACAGATGTCCCCTTAGTTGATTCGCAAATATTTGAATATTTCGGAAACTTTGGCCAAAGTATTCTAAGTGTTTGACGTTTGGAATTTATTCCGTGAATATATTCAAGTATAAATGAATTATTCAGCGAGTCGGTAACTAATGAATTATTCAAGTATAAAACAAAATTGTGTTGATAAACAGTGGCGATCCGTGCGTTCCGGATTCTACGAACCAGCGCGAGCGCCCTGCTATTCGCGTGCATGGGCGCGGACCAATAGGAAGCCGCCACGTGTCACGCGGCTTAAATTAAAAAAAAAAGGACGCATTTTGGCTTGTTGAAACACAGCGTTTTGGTTGCTTATTTCAACGAAAGGCAGCATTTTGATTTTAACAGGGCGGCTCCTACATCGAAAAATTAGATTATTTCGCTCCAGTATATTTTTATAAATTGAGGGGCTTATTCCGAGGTTTGGTATTGGAATTGAAATATTTCTTTAGGGTTTCTGAAACTGTTTCGGAGATCTAATTGGAGAGAAAAATTTTCGTTAAAATTTTTCTTTTCTCAGTTTAATATTTTTCGGAGCCCACCCTCTGGGCAGTTCGAGGTCATTGTGTAGAAGGTCTCAGAGTCTCAATTTTGAAAAATATTATTCTCTTTCTGGTTTTTCTTTTATTGGAGCGATTCCAGGTATGTTTTTCTTTCCGTCTTCTTTTAGTTTTGCTTTTCTATTTTTTTACAGTATTCGTTATTATGCCTGTTTAAGTTTATGTATTGTTATGAATGTATTAGAGTAAAAGGCCTGTAGATCTAAATTAAGAATTTAGATATGATGATTTAAATTATGAATTTAAGTCAGTAGATTTAAAATTAGAAACTTTAAATCAACCCTAGGTTTAGAGTTATGAATTCTAAACCTGTTCCGCAGCGTAAACTTTAAGGAGAATTTTTGAAATTCGTCCCAGTAACCAGTATTAGGCAAAGGGTTTATAGAGATAAACCTATTCCCAGGAACTCTCGCACGTGAGGTGTCACGAAGCGTGACTCTTCGACCGGGGGCTTAGGTAAAGAGAAGAGTCTCCTACTCTAAGTGCTCTAATAGGTGTCTATTGTTGTGACCATAGTTGAGAACTGTGAACCCAATAGTTGGCATAAGAGTTTATTTTTCAACAAAATTCAAATGTTTTTCCCAACAGAAGTTGTTTGGAATAGTGTCCTAAAATCTAGATTTATTCTGTTAATATTATTTTATTAAAGAATAAAATTAAGGTTCCAGTCGTTTCCTTGTTAAATTTGTGTAAGCAAGCTTTTGTACTGCATGTGATTTTTTTTTTTGGCAACATCCATGAAATGGGTGTAGTCCTCAGACAACAATTTGCATGTTTGTTTGTTACATGTAATTAGAGGTGCCATTTAGTATAAATAGGGATGTAAGTCATCTTTGGAGGCAATCAATGACAAACCAAATACTTCTCATCTCCTTCTTCTATTTCTCTCTCTCATCTCACTCTCTTTCTCAATTCTATCAAACCTAACCCTAATTTCTAGGTTACACCTTAAATTGGTGTAACAATTGGTATCAGAGCAGGCAATGTGCTGCGTAATTTGATATCAAATACCTTGATCACATTGCCAATTGATTAGGAGTTCAATTTTGAATTCTTGATTGAGAACTTGTGGTTGTTAAATAAAAAAAAAAAAAAAATTCATGCCAATGGAAGTTAGCATTGGTGCAGGTCTTCCGTGCGTTGGAATTTTGGTGCAAAATCATGCGTCGGATCGATTGTGGTTGCAGAGGTGAATTTGATCTTGATCATGAAATCTTCTGTAAGCATTGGTTAAGCTTCTGTTTCCTTGTTAGATTTGGTGAAAGCTTCTGGATAATTGGCAGTTATACAACCAATTGATATAATTAACTTTTGGCTGTGCTTGCAAGCAAGTGGTTAGTATATTAATTCGATTAAGCTCAGCAAGGGGCATAAATGGAAGCAACACTCTTGGTAAAAATCTTCAATGTCTTATATCCTATCTCCAAGGATGTTCTGTACAAGGTTTTTTGGCTATATGGTTCTCTTAAACGTATTGAGGTTACTTCAATTTCTTACTTAGAAGTTGAAGCTCAAGTGACCTATATTTCGAGAACGGATGCTGAGAGGTACGCTAAACATTCAATTCTTCGCTCATAGTGAAGGAATTAGAGAAACACAAGAAGAAGTTGGGGAAACCAAAGAAGACATTTCCGAAACGCTTTGGCAGAAGCTTGAGCAAAGTCTTCAAAGGTTGATCGCCTTAGCACAAGTAACGCCCCAAATCAGGAAAGATGTGCTTGAAACTAAGCAAGATCAGCCCAAGGTGGCGACTAAGCCCTTAAGGGTGCAAGATAAACCTCTTAAGGAGAAGGAGTGTGTGCCAATGGAGGATGTCAAGGAACAAGTTGTTGGGTTGTCAAGTAATACAAGATCAACTTCAAGTGAGGATGTAATTGGGGTACCTCGACCACAAATTAGTGCATTACATATTAAAATTGATGTGTTACAGTTTGAAGTGCAAGGCGTCAACAAGAAGACCAAGAAGACACGGGTAAGGGAGAGCGCTCCGCGAATAGGGATTGGCACAAGAAGCGCATCACGCATAACCCTACTTGACCCTAAACTGATCACACGAAAAGGGATCAGGTAGGCCATGAAAGAATATGGTCATGTTAGTATACATAAAATCGTAGAAATAGGTATGATGTAAAATTCGTTTAAAAAATAAATAAATAAATTAAAAAAAAAAAAAAAACAACAACAACAAAAACCAAACAAACAAACAAACTCTAAACAAACTCTTAATAGTTTGTTACTTAGGGTTGCTAGGGAGTCCAACTTAGGGATTGTTAGTTGTTGAATTAGATTTTACTATATGGTAGTAGAATGCTCGATGTAATGTTAGGGAACTCATGTAAAATTTAGGCAAATTTCATTTAAAATCCCTCATCCACGGCAATGCTTCAAGGGAGCCGACGAACGTCAACTGCGCGAGCCTTGCGACGCTGATTCCAACTTTTTCTTCCTTGAGGGCAAGGAAGTCTTTTGGGGAGAGTATTGTTACATGTAATTAGAGGTGCCATTTAGTATAAATAGGGATGTAAGTGATCTTTGGAGGCAATTAATGAAAAATCAAATACTTCTCATCTAAACTCTCTAACTTCTCATCTCCTTCTTCTATTTCTCTCTCTCATCTCACTCTCTTTCTCAATTCTATCAACCCTAACCCTAATTTCTAGGTTACACCTTAAATTGGTGTAACATTGTTATAAATGATTTATGAGATCAACCCACAGATAGAATTGGAACAAATGGTATGGATTATTGTTTGAAAGACTCGTAGTCGAAGATAAGTTTGGGCCGCTTGTATGCTAAGACTATAACGTGACACTTTATATGACTTTTCTTGGTCTTGTGAAAGGTGATCCAAAACTGTCATGTTGGTGTGTTGAATAATATTTGCACACTGAATTGGACCATGGGATTACTTGTTTCTGGACTACTATCGGACATGAATGATTAATGTTGTACTATTTGAACGGCGACTCTGAATCCTGAGAGTATTCTGGACTTGTGCATGGAGCATTAGTTACTTTGGTGTACTATAAATAAGGTCTAAACTCATGACTAAATTCCCACGTACACTAGGTAGCGACGTGAAGTGTGACAAGGATTAGATACTCAATAGGGAATCTACAGTCTCTTATGAGATACATATGTCACCTTAGTTGATTCGCAAATATTTGAACAGTTTGAAAACTTTGGCCAAAGTATTCCAAGTGTTTGACATTTAGGATTTATGCTCTGAATATATTCAAGTATAAATAAATTATTTAGTGAAGGGCGAATTGGTAACTAATAGAGAAGTTGTGAGAAGGATAATGGTAGTAGTTACACTTATTGTGCGTCATGGACATCTAATGGAGGGGTTGTTATCATCAATACAGTCTATTAGGGATATATCGAATATATGGTTTAAGTCTAGAGTACAGTGAGATTTATTTAGTAGAATTAAGTCTCATTAAATTATTTCATGAGATGATTGATTTAATCCATTTGGAGTTAGATTTAAATTGTCCCTGAGGTCCTTGCGCAAGCCTCTGTATTTATTGCCATTGTAAAAATATTTAAGAATTAATGAGCTGAATTATTTATCCACGAGATGGGTAAATTAATTTTGCCAAATATTATTCATGAGATAAATATAAAATTAAAGATTATAAAATAAAATAATTTTGAAAATTGAAATTCATAAGATGAATTTTTTTTAATTGTGGGGAAAAAAAATGGAGCTGAAAAATGCACAGGGTAGCGATCCGTGCATACCCTAAGGGATGAACCATCGCTCCACTGGCTATCCGCATGCCAATGCACAAGCCAATCATGGCCCGCCACATTGCACGTGGTATATTTAAATAAACGCATTTTTTGGGACTAAGATAAAACACTCCATTTTGCTCTTGTTTTAACCCGATACGCTGCATTTTGCATTTAAATTTTGCGCATTGCACATCGTTTATTTTGTAATTTTTTCACTCCAGTGTACTACTATAAATAGATGTACCTATTCCAAAGGTTTGACATTCAATTGAAAATAAAAATTATAAATTTCAGAAAGTATTAACTTTCGGTGACCTAGTGGGAGAGAGAAATTTCTTTTGAAATTTTTCTTTCCTCAAAGTTATATATTTTTTGGAGCCTACCTTCCGAGCAGCTCCAGGTCATTACGTAGAAGATCATAGGGTCTTAATTTTGGTATTATTCTGAATATTATTATTCTTTCATGTATTCTATTTTTGGAGCAATTTCAGGTTTGCCTTCTTTCCTTCTTCTTTTAGTTTTTGCTTTTTTATTTATTTACAGTATTTGTTATTATACCTGTTTAAGTTTATGTATTGTTATGAATGTATTAGATTAATGGCCTGTCGTTCTAAATTAAGAATTTAGATCTGTAGATTTAAATTATGAATTTAAATCTGTAAATTTGAAATTATGAATTCTAAATCAATCCTGGGTTTAGAATTATGAATTCTAAACCCCCTTCTATTGCGTAAACATTATAAAATTATGGAGAATTTTTAAAATTTGTCCTAACAACTACTATTAGAGCAATTTATAGTGATAACCCTAATTCTGGAAACTCTCGCACATGAGGTTTCTCGAAGCGTGACTCTTCAACTGGGGGCTTAGGTAGAGAGAAGAGTCTCCTGCTCTAAGTGGTTTAATAGGTGCCTTTTGTTGTGACCATAGTTGAGAACTATGATCCCATCAATTCGCATCAGAGTTTATTTTTTTCCCAACAGAAGTTTGGTGCAGCCTCCTCAATAGGGCTTTGTTCTGCCCTTTCGCCCCTTCCTTTTGTCTTGTTGGAGGTGATGAATAGGTTTCCCTAGGTTTTCGGTGGCAGATTTTTGGTGTTAGTTTTTTGGATGTTCCATCCTTATTTTCGATTTGTCTTGTACATGAAAGGAACGGTTTGAATGGGATGTATTATGCGACTTTGTGCTGTAATGCCTATTCATCTTTTGCCTTTCTTCGTTCTTTTGTTCTGTTTCGATTAAGTAAGGGCGTTTTACCCTCAAACGGATTTTCCTTGAAAGACTCCTCTACAGGTTTCTTGTTTCGAGAAAGTATCCAATGTCTTGCCTGCCTTGAAGAGGCATGCGGCTTTATGTGTTGGCATTTCTCCTACCTTGAAGAGGCTTACTACTTCATGCATTGGTGTTTCACCTGCCTCGTGTGGGCTCACGGCTTGTGTTGCCTCATGCAGGCTTACGGCTTCTGTATTGGTGTTTCTCTTACCTCGAAGAGGCATATGGTTTCATGCGTTGGCGCGTCACTTTCCACAAATGGCCACAACTGTTTTTGTACATGTTCTTTTAATGGAAGGTCAAACTCAAACCTTAGATTTTATTGACTTAATGAATTCGGTTACAAGAGTGTTTGATTTAGTACAAGTGTAACGAAAGAAATGAAAGGAGTGGATGATGGCTCTGCTCTCGGGGTTTTCCAATTGCTTTTGGAGAGAGAGCAGTGATCTACCTTTCTCTAGGGCCCTGGGCCCTATTTATAGTTTTTTTTTATCAAGAAGTATCTGGAAAGCCATGCTTAGGTGGGGGGTGTATTTCACTCGACATTCAACGGGGGGCAAGATAACCTTGATCTTCGCACTGTCGTCTGTCCGAATCAAGGTAGCGGGTAGTTGTCACTGACCGGTGCTCGGGGGAGTTGGCATCTCGGGGCGTGATGCCTCCTAGGATCCGAGATGTGCGTTGCATTGAGGTGTCAGTATGAGACTATCTGTGGTTCAAAATGTATTGTGCTAGCAAGATGCATTTATTTCTTCTCGGTCGATGTTAGAGCTCTGAAGTCGGCCCCTGTAGGTGCATCTCTATCCGAGATGCACTTCGGTCCCGGTGGCCATGTGTTCTTTATTCGGGTACTGTTTTGTCGATAGTTTTCAACACATATTTATAAAAAGTAAACAAATTTCCCTTGTACATTTCCCCAAAAATACGAAAAAAATGTGTGTATTGGATTTTATTTCTTTTTCATGCATATATTTATATAGACATATATAAAAATAAAATTTCCCTTGTCCTATACACTGACATAGATTTGACCAAAAATGCAAAATATAATGTGTCTATTTTTTCATAATTATATGCATATAATAAGGATTTAATTTCATATCTGTACATTTGTACTAGAAATTATCATATATTGTAATTACATTGGAATATTTTCTACTTCAGGTATATATTTATATACACATATACAAGAATAAATTTCAAAATATCTTTCTATCTTTTTGTATATCTATGAGTTCATTTTTCATATTTTAAATGTGTGCATAATTTTAAAAAACTATATTTATTTATTTTTTCCCAATTCAATTTTTTCGAATTTCTTTCTACCCTTTACATCACAACAACACCAACAACAACAACAACAACAACAATAACAATACCTGGAAGGGCTCCCGCATAAGTAGAATCTAGGGGTAAATGTACACAGCCTTCCCCTAACTGGGAGCTGCCCTTGACTTCACATTGTTCTTATTTCCCAAATTTGTTGAAATCTTATAATAAAAGAGGAAATAATCACAAACAAAATAATTTTTTATTCCAAAATTATATGAACTATATCTATGTTTGGGATAAAATAAATCACACCAAAATCTTAAAGAATGAACAAAGATTTTGGAAAAATATTGGATGAGAAATCACTCGTTAGGGTGGGAAAATAACACAAAAGAGATGGATTTTTTTTTTTTTTTTATAAATAAAAGACAAATTTTTTTTCGTTAAAACCAGCGGCAAATCTAGGGGGTTGAGAGGGGCTCAAGCCCCCCTAAATTTTAAAATAAAATTTACTAGGAGAAAGCAAAAATTATATTTAAACCATTGGTTTGGTGGTTATTTGTCTCAAATGTAAATTGGGGGTTCTAGGTTCAAATCTTGGTGGACGCATTTTACTTTCATATATTTGTCCCTTTTTTTAGGCAAAAGTAATAGTAAAGAGAAAAGATAAAAAATAATTCCTAACCATACAGCCCAGCACCCCCCTCCCCTTCTCTACTCGACCCCCCTCCCTTCTCCACTCCACCCCTACCCTGCGCCACGCACGCCGCCCCGCCCACTGGCCCACTGGTTCCCTGCCGCCACCGCTGC
Organism: Simmondsia chinensis; assembly: GCA_018398585.1. Classification (NCBI taxonomy): domain Eukaryota; kingdom Viridiplantae; phylum Streptophyta; class Magnoliopsida; order Caryophyllales; family Simmondsiaceae; genus Simmondsia; species Simmondsia chinensis. The sequence goes on along the minus strand of JAGTTD010000009.1, from coordinate 11,926,944 downwards.
CAGCTCCTCCTAGCGCACCACCCGTCGGGCACCAGCCATCTTGAATGTAAGTTTTGTTAATTTTTTGTCCTATTTATACTTTTAAGTTTTTATCTCATATTTCTCTAATTAAAATTCTAATTTTAAAAATTTTAGTAAGAGATATCAAATTTTTTCTTAATTAGAAGACAAGACAATTACTTGTCTCTAAGTTCAAATCCTTTCTCGAGTTTGGAATAATATGGTCTTTGTTATTTGATATATGTTATTAGTGATAGTTTGATTCTCTTTTTTGGAAAATGTATTTTTGAAGACATTAGTGTTGAAACACTTATGGAACGATTCCAAAAAATGAAAACTCAAATGCGTTGTTTGTAAATGCTTAGTAGTGGTGTTTTAGTTTATATTGTTAATAATAATTTTTATTATAATGGTATATCTTCTTATGTTAACTTTGCCTTGAAACTATGCTTATTTTATAGTAATTTATGATATAGAGATATTATTTTCTGTTGCTTTTTAATTTACAGTACTTCCTTAGTTTGATTAGATGCGCTTTCTCTATTTTTTTTTTTTTTGAGTTGTGAAACTATTAAAAAATGTCGATCGTAAATTTTTTAATAATTTTTATTATGTAATTTATTATTTTTTATTCAAGCCCCCCACACCAAAATCTTGGATCCGCCACTGGATAAAACATTATAATTAAACTACGTCATTTATTATTGCAAATATCTTACCTAATGATTATGTTGCAATTTTACTTTTATTTTCCTAAAATAACTTTTTTTTTTCCTAAAAAAAACATCCTATAATGTTATTACATTGGATTGTTTTTCTTTTTCGTGTACATATTTATATACACGTACAAAACTAAATCGCAAAATATCTTTTCATCATTTTGTATATCTCTGAGTGTATTTTTTCATAATTTAAATTTGAAACTATACATAATTTCAAAGAAATGTTTTTAGTTATTTTTTTGTAAAATTAATTCTTTCCACGAAACTTTAATACAACATTTTTTGATCCCACTGGAGGGGGAGACCCCATATTATACCAGCATCTTTTTTGGTTTCATTCCCAAATTTGTGAAAATTTTCGTAGTCAAAGTAGAAACAATAGCAATAAAAAAAAACTTTATTCCAAAATTATATGAACTATGTCTATGTTTCGTATAGAATAAATCATACTAAAATCTTAAAGAATGAACAAATATTTTAGAAAAATATTAGAAATCACTCGCCCGGGGGGGGGGGGGGGGGGGGGGGGGGGGGGCACTAAAGCGATGACTATATTGTAATTTTTCTTTTTTTCCCCCCCTAGAATTACATTTTTTTTTCATATTTTGTTTGTTCCCTTTGTGAAGTGTACGTAATTTTAAAGAACTATTTTTGTTTATTTATCCTAAAATTACTTCTTTCCATGTTTTTTTTATGCGATTTGCTTCATATTGTTCTTCTTTCCTAGATATGTTAAAATATTCATACTAAATATATATTTTTTGCTATTCCGAAATATTATAAACTCGATGTTCATGATAAAACAAATCATGACACACGGTGATTTGTCTGCGCACGACGCGCAGATCCACCCCGAGCGGCCCCAGGGCGCGACATCCATCTGCGCACACGCGGATCGACCACTGTACTTGGCCTATTCCATTTATTTATTTATTTATTTGCCTTGTTTTTCACATGTAAAAATTCTTCTTATAAATTTTAATTTTTAAAAAATATTTTATTTCATAATTTGTTTAGTTTTCATTTATCTCATGAATAATGTTTGAAAAATTTAAATTACTCAACTCAACTCAACAACTCAACAAACCTAGTGCCTCCAAGGGCTCCCGCCAAAAGCAGGAATTACTCATCTCATGAATTTTTTAATATTTTTCCAACGGCAGTAAAAAAACAAAGGCCTCCACAGGGACAATTTAAATCTAGCTCCAAATGGGTTAAATTAATTTTCATTTCATGATAAAATTTAATTGCCATTTAATGGGACATAATTCCACTAAATAAATCTCACTGGACTCTAGACTTAAATCATTTACTCGATAACTCTCAAACAGACTGCATTGATGACAACAACTCCTCCACTAGATGTCTAGAATAGTAATAACTACTACCATTATCATTATCATAGCTTCTCCATTAGTTACCGGCTCACCCTTTTTTGAATAATTCATTTATACTTTAACATATTCAAAATATAAATTCTAAATGTCAAACGCTTGGAACATTTTGGCCAAAGATTACGAACCATTCAAACATTTGCAAACAACTAAGGGGACATCGGTATCTCATAAGAGACTGTAGATTCCGTATTGAATACCTGATCCTTCTGAAACTTCACCTACTACCCAGTGTACGTAGGAATTCAGTCATTTATTTAGACCTTACTTACAATACACCAAATTATTAACATTCCATGCACAAGTCTAGAATATTCTCAGGATTTAGAGTCGTCGTTCAAACAGTACAACATGAACCACTCATCTCCAATAGCAGGCTAGAAACAAGTAATTCACATAGTCCAACTCGGTGTGTCAATCTTATTGAACACACCAACCTAATACTTTTGGATTGCCATCCACATGACCAAGACAAATCATCTAAAGTGTCATGCTATAGTCTTAGCATACAAGTGGTCCAAACTTGTCTTTGACTACAAGTTTTTCAAATAGCAATCCATACCGTTTGTTCCAAGTCGATCTATGAGTTAATCTCACAAACCACATAAAACGAACATGTAAATTGTGGTATGAAGACTATACCCATCTCATGGATGTTACCAAAAAAAAAAGCACATGCAGTATAAACTGTCACTTGCACAAATTTAACAAGGAAACAACTAGAACTTCAATTTGGATTTCAGGACACTATTCCTAACAATCTCTCATTTGTCCTAAATCCAATTTATTACACACTTTATACCCATCCCTTCTATGTATGATCTAAAGGTTTACGGAGTTAAAGTTTTTGTGAAGACAATTACTCTATCTTAACCAACATGCCCTCTTTTATAACTTCTAAATCTGCAACGTATTCATCCTGTATGGTGAAGTCAATAATACAAGACTACTTGACATTCCTCCTAATAATGGCTCCTCCTCCAAGGGTCAAGGCATGCCCAGACGTCAAACTTTTGCCATCTTTATCTGACTAGAAGTCTAAATAAGTATAGGCAACTGAAACCAGCTCATCACTTTGAAAGATTAACATATAATCTCTAGTTTTTCTCAAGTACTTAAGAATATGCTTCACTACCACCTAGTGCATCAGACCCGAGTTAGACTGATGTATGCTTACAATACCAATAGCATAGCAGATATCTGGTCTCGTGCACAACATGGCGTATATGAGGCTTCCCACAGCCGAAGCATACGAAACATACCTTATCTGCTCCTCTTAAGGTGTCTTAGGACACTACTCCAAAGAAAGAGGGACTCCATGTCTGAAAGGTAAAATCCCCTTCTTAGAGTCCTCCATGCGATACCTTGACAACACCTTATCAATTTTAAGTGGTTTGAGAAAGACTCAACATCCTATTTTCACAATCTTGGAAAAGCCTAATCCTAAAAATGACTCCTTTTAAGTCCATCATATTGAACTAACTTGATAACCAAATTTTTGTGGCTGATAGCACCCCTATATCATTCCCAATGGGTAGCATATCATCGACATACAATACTAGTAAAGTCACTACTTTCTCTTGATGTCGTTTGTACATGCATGGTTCATCAACCAATTGCTCAGAGCCAAAAGACTTAATCGCTTCATTGAATATAATATTCCATGAGCGTGATGCTTGCTTCGATCTATATAAGGACTTCTTCTATTTACATATCATATGCTTCTAATTTTTGCCAATGAAACAATTTAGTTGTACCATATAGATGCGTTCTTCAAGACGGCCATTCAAAAAAGCCATTTTGACATCCATTTGCCAAATCTCATAATCATAATTAGCTGCAATGGATAGAAGTATCCTTAGTGACTTTAGCACGACTAATAATGAGAAGGTCTTATCATAATGGATTCTTTCCTTTTGGATATAACTCTCAGTAGCCAGTCTTGCCTTGAAGGTCTCTACCTTCCCATTCTCTCTTCTTTTCCTCTTGCAAACCCATTTACAACCAATGGGCTTAATGCCTACAAGGGCCTCTGCAAGATCCCAAACCTTACTAGAATACATAGATCTTATCTTAGATTTCACTGCTAGGACCCACTGGTTAGTATCCTTGTCTTTCATTGCCTCGTTAGTTGAGAGGATCAGATTCAATGTCATAGTTAACCATTAAGGCTCTTGCCATGAACCTGTCAGGTGCTTTGACAATTCTTCTACTACACCTAGGCTCTATACCTAGAACATTCTCGACTCCATCAGTAGGTGCATCTAATGTATCCACTGTACCCCAAGTTATGTCTAGCTGTTCAGAATTAGTATCATTTTCTTTTAACTCCTCTAACACTACTCTTCTTTTGTTTTTGTAGTCTACTGCAAAAATCCTCCTCCAAACATTTCATATTTACATTGACAAAAACCTTTTGATCAGAAGGACTAAGAAAAAGACCACCCTTGTTCTTTTGGGATAACCCCAAAAAGAGATTGGTAAAGTAGCATAACTCATCATGGACCTTACCATCTCTAACAATTTCATATTCCTTCTTTCTACATCACTATTCTACTATGGTGTACTTGGAGCAGAAAGATGAGATTGTATCCCATTTGCAATTGGGAAATCCAGAAACTCACCCAAAATATAATCACCACTTCGATCTGATCGAAGTGACTTAACTTGTTTACATAATTGCTTTTCAACTTCAATTTTGTACTCTTAGAACTTTTCAAAACAGTCCGACTTATGTTTTATTACGTAAACATATCCATAACTTGAGTAATCATCAGTAAATATGATGAATTACTCACCCCAACCTCTTGCCTGAACATTCATTGGTCCACATATATCTGTGTGGACCAGCTCAAGCAAGTCACCAACCCTGGTGCCTTCACTCTTAAAGATAGACTTGGTCATCTCTCCTTTTATGCAGGATTCACAGACTGGTAATGACTTCATGTCCAAAGGTTCTATTAGTCCATCTCTTACTAGTCTTTGGATCCTGTTTTAGTTAATGTGACCTAAATGTTGGTGCCATGTGAAGGCATTATCCCTTTCAGGGTGTTTTCTTGTAGGAGATTGAACAAGTAGGCTTATGTTAAATTCATTTAAAGAAATATGAGAGTTTTGATTAGAAAACAAAATAATTAATCCATCAACACATGTACCTATGCATATAAAAAATTTATTTCGCATAATAACAAGTTCACAACCAAAATTAACTGAATAACCATTATCGACTAATTGAGACATGGAAATAAAATTCCTACACAATACAGGCACAAATAAATAATCCTTTAAAATGAAAACACTACCACCAATTATTAACATCCCCCACTCCTAAGGCCGCTACTCTTGTTCCATCTACAACCGTCAGGTCTAGCTCTCCATCATTCGGCCACCTGGTTAGCTTGAGCCCGTGTAACATATTACAGACATTGTCAGTTAAACCCGAGTCCACACACCAGGAACCTAGTGGACTCACAACTGTGCATGACTCAGCTAAGTGAGATATCAACATACCTTCACCAGATGTCTTAGCGGTCTTTATAGGAAGTGCAACTAATTCCTTAGTGTAGCCACCTTTCTAGTGGCCCATTTCTTGGTAAAGGAAACACTTTCCTTTGACTTGTTGACTATTGCTCATCCCTAATTCTTGGGCACTCTGCATGCCCCATATCATGTCTTATGTTGCTTGTAGCTCTTTTAGTAGTTCATGTAGCGAATAGTTTTTATTGTTCATATAAAATTTTAGCCTAAACTGAGTGAATGAACTAAACAAAGAACTGAGAATGATACCTACTTAGTTTGACTATCAAACTCAACACTGATGATTTCCAGTTCAGAAAAACATGCCATCAAATTCATGATTTGTTCCTCAAAGGGTATTCCTTCGGACGTCCTCATGTTGAGCAACTGCTTTATGAGTTCTTGCTTCACTGCTTTATATTGCTTCTCAAACATTTCTCCTAAATGTTCAATTATCTCAGCTATTGTTTGCTTCTCAAGCATCTAATGCATTAGTACTTCTGACGCTTAGGTTAATATATAGTACTTGGCTAATTCACTAGCCCCATGCCAACGTTGGTAACACTCTTTTTCAGTAGCTATGCAATTAGCAATGGGCATTGGTGGACAAGCTTCAGTGAGAACAAACTCAATACCCTTGTGAGTAATAACTGAGTCCAACTTGCTTTTACAGAAAAAGTAATTTGGTCCAGTCAGTAAATTATGCATTAGAATCAAGTGAAGTTCACCTACCGTATCCATTTTAAAAACACGGTAAATGCAAATAATTCTATAACTATCTTATTTGAGTCATGTATGATGCTGTGATATTTATTCTTTTATTTTAGCATACACAATAAGTCAGGTATCTATTAAACTATATTATTTTGCATGCAATGATGACCAAACACACCACTCATTACTCCCCGACAGTCGGGTCATGTGAAATTAGGTTTGGGTGAGAACTTTTCTCAATTAACATGTTTTCTTGTAATTTTTACTAAACAAGATTAACTCACCTCATTACCTTAATCTCTAACACAACACAATAGAGCTCCTCGAGGAGGCCAATGTATCACACTAGTCAAGTGTAAACCATTATCTAAACCTCCGTAGAAATACACGTAAATACTCCGTGGTAGTGTGATCGCATCCCTTCTTTACACTTTGGTTTATTCTATTACAAGTTTAACTCTGTAACCTACAAACCGACATCCTCCACGGGCAGATCTATCTATATACAATACTACTAGACCAGTAATAGAGAGTGTGGGGTTTCAACAATTGAACCTCGCTCCCATTTGATTTTTATAAACTAGTAATTTTTTAATTAACTTGTATTTACAACTTAGATTATCTTATAATCTTTTTTAAGAATCTCATTCTAAAAAATAAATTAACTAATAAGCTTAATTAATTAATTTTTTTATTCAAAACAATACCGACTTACAACTTAGATTATCCATAATCTACTTTAGAATCTCATTCTAAAAACAAAATTAATTAATACAAAATTAATTTGTAATTGTTATATAAACTAGTACTGACGTTTGCACGTCCCAACAAAAATCTTTTAAATTAAAAAAATTGCTAATGTCAATGTCACATCAGCACTAACCGTTGACGTCAGCATCATCCTCTCCCTTTTTTAAACAATTAAAAAATTAATGGAATCTAATCTCGTTATTTTAATTTTATCCGATTTTGTAAATCATGATCAAATATGCATAATCTCATTATACAAATAACATAAATGAAGATTAATGAATTGACAAATCTGAATTAACTATTAATTCATTATCAATTTAAACAACTTAAATTTTCTATTTTATTAAATCGCAAGTCTATTTATTTCAATCTTATTATACCTATCCTGCATATTATGAATGTAACTAGGGGTTGGCTGTGATGCCAACTGCTGGGACAAATTTCAAATTTTTTTCCTAATTTGATAAAGTTAACGCAATGGAAGGGTCTAAAATTCACAATTTTAAATCTAAGTTTGATTTAAAATTTTTAATTTTAAATATACTTAATTTAAATCTACAGGCCTCTACTCCACTATATTCATAATAATTACATGAACTCTAACTAGCATAATATGAAATCTATAAATAAATAGAAAACCAAAAATTTTAAAACAAAAGGAAAGAGAGTATATTTGGAATTGCTCCAAATACGAAAAATCGGAAGACTAGAAATTACTTCGAGAAAATCAAGACCCAGCTACATTCTAGGGCATGACTTCAGAATGCTCAGAAAGTGGGCTCTGAAAAATATTAAAGTAAGGAAAGAAAATTTTCTCTCCAATCAGATCTCAGAAAGTCAATGCTTTCAGAAACCTTTTAATTTTGGAATTAATAGAATTAAATTGAATGCCAAACCTTAGTACCCTCATTTATAGTGGGATACCGGAGAGAAAAAAATACAAAACTTTTGATGTAGAATGCATTGTTATAAAACAAAACGCAACGTATCATATTACAAGATAGGTGAAACACATTGTTTCGAATACAAAAAGAATCTCACCTCATGCCACATGGCACATGTGTCGCATGCTAGTTGGTCCATCCACGTATACACAGATCGACCCCTATGCATGACATTTGGCAATTAGTTTTTTTTTTTTCTCTTTTACAACATGTAAAAATTCAGCTTATGAATATTAATTTCTAAAAAATATTTTATTTTATAATTTTCTAATTTTATTCATCTCATGAATAATGTTTGATAAATTTAAATTTACTCATCTCATTAATAAATAATTCATCTTATAAATTTTTTTATATTTTTCCCGACGGCAATAGAAAGCAGAGGCTTGCGCAAGGACATTGAGACAATTTAAATCTAGTTCAATATGAGTTAAATTAATTACCATTTAATTGGACTTAATTCCACTAAATAAATCTCACTGCACTCTAGACTTAAATCATTTATTCGATAATTCAAAAATAGAATGTATTGATGACAACAACGCCTCCACTAGATGTCCTTGACAAAGAATCATTATAACTGCTGCCAATCTCCATTAGTCACCGACTTGCGCTTTACTGAATAATTTATTTATACTTGAACATATTTGCAGTACAAATTCCAAACGTTAAACAAATGGAACACTTTGGAAAAAGATTACAAACTATTCAAACACTTGTGAATTAACTCAGGAGACATATGTATCTTACAAGAGAATGCAGATTCTGTATTGATTACCTAATCCTTGTCACGCTTCACACCGCTATCTAGTGTACGTAAGAATTTAGTCATTTGTTTAGACCTTTGGTACACCAAAGTAACTAACATTGCATTCAAAAGTCCAGAATACTCTCAGGATTTAGAGTCGTCATTCAAGCAGTAAAATATGGATCACTCATCTCTAATAGTAGTCTAGAAACAAGTATCTCACATGGTCTAACTCAGTGTGTTAATCTTATTAAACGCACCAACCCAACACTTGTGGATCACCATACACAAAAACCAAGAAAAGTCATCCAAAGTGTCACGTTATAGTCTTAGCATACAAGTGGTCCAAACTTGTCTTTGACTATGAGTTTTTGTAACAACAATCCATACCACTTGTTCCAAGTCTATAAATGGGTTAATCTTATAAACCAAAAATAACAAACATATAAATTACAGTGTGAGGACTACACCCATCTCACGGATGTCATCAAAAAGATAATCACATCCAGTATAACCGCTCACTTACACAAATTTAACAAGGAAACAATTGGAACTTTGATTTTATAAAATAACATTTGCATGATAAATCTGGATTTGGGGACACTATTCCTAATATATAGGTTAGGGGGTTTACCCTAGGTTTGAGCAACAACATTCATTCCCACACCTGATTATGACAAGTGCTCAGGGGTATTTTGCAGATCGCCCGCAACATCCTTACCCATTTGGGGGGCAGTGGCAGGTGCACAACCTTATACCTAACCTACCCTTCCAAGACCAGCTGGCTGTCCTCATCAAGTAGATGTATGGGTTGGGCCTTAGAAGGGTCAATCAACCATTCTACCGTAAACATTACCCTAAATATGTAGAAAGGGTCTAACCTTTTCCTCGAGGATATAAAATCTCTAAGTTTACCCTCTTCCTAAGAGAAGGGACTATGTCTACCCTCTAGCACTTTGCGAGATTTAATTGCTAGTGTAGGGAAGTGGCCGACAATCATAGGTTGTTTCCTAGATCCTTAACTAGGACCGCTTTTTAGTGCTACATTAGCCTACCACATAATTCCATCTATTGTTGGGATGACATGGTAAGTCAATTTCAAGCTCAGTTTCTAATAATGGAATTAGGAACTCCCATGTCTGACTTTGCTCAAATGAGACAAAAACCAGGTGAATCGATGGAAGATTATATTAACCAGTTCATGAGAGCTAGGTTAAAGGGCATAGAAGCCCTTCTTGAAGTTGAATACACCAAGCTAGTGTTAAATGGCTTGGATATTGAATTTAGGAAGAAATTTGAATGCTCTAACTTCATGACACTTCGAGAGCTGGTGCACCACTAGATACGAGGCTATCTTGAAAGAAGAAGGCCTGAAGAAAAATGGCATGTATGGGACTTACGTACACTATCTAATCAAAGAGGACAAAGGTCCTCCTTACAAGATTGACGTTGCTGACTACATCAAGGGGCCTTTCGTGGTTCGGAATCCTTTAGTTAAGAAGGATGCCAAAGCCAGGAAGTCTTATCTATCCCAAGACTAGAGAAAGTACTCATTTAGCCACTCAAGAGCCGATGTAATATTTGATTGGCTTGAGGCAAATAACAAACTCAAGTTTAGGGGTAAACATAGAAAACCTAATACCAATTCTAATAAGGTGAAGATATACAGTAAAAGGCATGATTCGTTGACCCATTCAACAAAAACTACGTCATCTTTAGGAATGTGGTTCAGGATGCCAAAGAAGCAATGGAATTAATCTTCGAAGGAAAAGGATAGATGGGTGTTGACAAAGACCCCTTCCTTAGTCCTCTTCAAGTTAATCTTATCGACACCGTTGTCAAAATTAATTGTTGTAGTGTTTTGACTAATCTTTTTCCCTCTACAAGAGAAAAATGATCCTTATCGATGTTTAGAAGACAAGAGCGGCTAACCATCTATTTGAGTGGTTGGTCATTGAAGGGATATTAAGCTTCCCTAGACTTGTGCATAATTTGGATAATGGAATATTCCTTGGCATATCACTGAACTTCATCCTACAAACAAGCGTGCCATTTTAAAAAACTTGCTAATCAAGCTCTTTAATAACTTCGCCATCACGCTGATAGTGTATGAAGAGTTAGCCATGGAGATCAGTGGCAACTAGGGGTCCTCTCGAGACCTCACAAGCTCAAAGAAAACGCCTCGTGATTTGAAACGAATGTCATACACGGCATGTAAGCAGTGCTGTGGAAGGATACAGGCAGCAATGAGAAAACTCAGGATGTTGCCTTAATATATATATCTTGCAGACCCTCTCTTGGAATTATAGATGCCATCAGAGAAGTCCCTTCGATTTGAGCCTATCGAAGATCCTCCTCAAAAGACCCATATCATCTTGAGAACTGGGCATCCAAAGACGTGGACACCAGTTAGGCACCACGACATTCAAGACACCATCCTTCTAGGGTCCAATTTGGTAATTCCTAGAGAAGAAATCACCTTAGATAATGGGAGATTAGTCCCTCTAACCTTACCAGGACTGAAAAGAGGTGGAAGTTGCGGAAGAAGGCAGTGTAACCGAGGACTTTGCTCGACACTTTCTTGACTAGGCTCTCTCAAGAGGAAGCTGGAGTCCACAACGGTAAGCAAACTGAATAGACAGATCTTAAAGAGCCAACAACTGAGTCCAGGCCTTCTACTAATACTGATAAAGGGCAGGCACATAAGAAGCTCAAGAGATGGGTGAGCCTCTCATCGTCTCAAGGGTTAGAGTCTTGGTGGGATCAGCTTGCCAAGAATTCCCTAGTTCAGGGAGCAGCTAAGGATGAGGAGGAGTACTCGCCTCTCAGCATCAACTTAGTGGAATCTCTAGACCATGTTAACCTAACATAGTCTGATATAAGGAATGATTTCCATAAGGAGGATTTTCCCTAACCAATAGAGGAGTCTTAAACCTTGAAGGTTAATCTCAAGGACCAACCTCAAGTATAGGACATGCTAGAAAATGGCAACCCTCAAACACAGGATTAGGACACAACCATGGTTGTTAGCCTGGAAAAGGGAATAGACTAAGGGATCTAGATACAATTTAGGACATTCCTAGAAAAAAAGTTGATGTTAACACTGTATTGCTTCTTTCTTTGGAGTTCATGGCAACTGAAACTCAAGAAGACTTCAAGCGAGACATTATAGCATTAGACGAGGATCATCAAGTGAAGGTTTTGGCCGAAGTAGTAGCCACTAAAGGTAAGCCTGACCCATTGTTTTTTAAATATAACTCCACAACATTCAAATCGCTTGATGAATCACTTGACATAGTGAAGATGATGTTTGATGGACCTAATACGGCCAATAAACACATCAAGCCACTATACATCAAGGTTAAATTTGATGGCATTTTGGTGAACATGGTCTTGGTAAACAATGGCGGCCGCCATCAATGTTGTGCTTGTTAGGAACAGTATCCTGAAAATCCAAATTTATCTCCTAAATATTATTTTTATTAAAGAATAAAATTTAATATTGTTCGTCTATGTTGGGTTTGTGTAGGTGAGTTCATCATATATGCGATTTCCATTTAAGTAACATCCATGAGATGGATATAGTACTCAAACTACATTTACATATTTGTTTTAAGTGGCTAATGAGATTATGACACAAATAGACTTGAAACAAATGAAATGAAATGTCAATTGAAAAGTTCGTAGTCAATGACAAGTTTGGACTTCTTGTCTGCTAAGGCTATAACATGACACTTTAGATGACCTATCTTTGTCAAGTGGATGGTGATCCAAAAGTGTGTTGGTCTTTTAAAATAAGATTGAAACATTGAATTGAATGAAGTGAGTTATTTGTTTATAGACTGCTATAAGAAATGAGTGGTTCATTATGTTCTGTTTGAACAATGACTCTAAATCCCGAGGGTCTTCTAAACTGGTGCATGGAGTGTTAGTTGTCTCGGAGTACTTAAAAGCTAGGTTTCTTAAGGTGACAAAGTCTCACATACATTGGGTAACGGCATGAAGTGTGTCAGGGATCAGGTATTTAAGATAGAATCCATACTCTTACAAGATACAGATATACCCTTAGTTGATTTGCAAGTGTTTGAATTAACTCGAAAACTTTTGACAAAGTATTCTAAGTGTTTGACCTTAGGAGTTTATACTTAGAATTTTTTCATGTATAAATGAATAATTCAAAAAGGACAAGTTGGGAATTAATGGAAAAGCAATGACAAAAATATAGGTAGTAGTTATGATTATTTTTCTCATAGATATCTAATAAAGGGGTTGTTGTCAATAAAGTCTTATTGGAAACTATCGAATAAATAATTCAATTCTAGAGTGCAGTAGAATTTATTTAGTGAAATTATGTCCTACTAAATGGTAATTAAATTTTATCATAAGATGATAATTAATTTGACCCATTTAGAGCAAGATGTAAATTGTCCCTTAGCTCCCAGTGCAAGTATCTAATTTTACACTATTAGAAAAATGTCGAAAGAATTCATGAGATGAGTAAATTTTAATTTGCTAAACAGTATTCATTAGATGAATAAAATTAATTTAAAATTCATAAGACGAATTTTTATTTGTGGGAAACAAAACAAAACAAAACAAAAAAATAGCATCCATCCGCGTTAAATGTAGCAGACCAACCAGCGCGCGGCACATGGTCCCAAACCGGTGATCTGCACCTTCATGTGCATACCAATTCAAGCGTGCCACATGGCACGCTTTGGGACACCTACCCAAGTGATCCACGCCTTTAGGCATAGACCAATCTCGTTACGCCCCGTGGTGCAGGTGATGTGGGCACACTGAATTCATTTCTTAGGATAAACGGCATCGTTTTTGGATTGTGTTTTTCGCCCACATCAATGTTTTGATATGGTTTTGGTCCAGTTGCCTACTATAAATAAGGGTCTTGGAATTAAATTTTAGCATCAATTAGTTTTGTAGTTTTTTAAGAGTAATGAATTTTAGGGAATTAAAGGAAGAGAAATTTCTGTCGAAAAGTTTCCTCTGGTTCAATATTTTTTGGAGCCCACACTCTGAGTGTTCAGATAAGATTGCATAGAAGGTCTTGCAGTCTTCATTATTTCTTGGGGCAACACCGCAGTCCACATCTAATTATTTTTCTTTTCCTTTTCTTTTAGTTTTTTGCCTTTCTATTTATTTACAGTATTTATTATGCCAGTTAATAGTAATGTTACTATTATGAATGTATTAGAGTAGAGGCCAGTAGATTTAAAATTAAGAATTTCAGATCACCTATAGGTTTAAAATTAGAAATTTAAAATTGTTCTGCTGCGTTAATTAGATTAACTTAGGGAATATTTGTCATGATTGTATTAGGTCAATGTACTTTGTTTTGTGTGTCAATCCGGATCCAATAGTTTTATTTCTATTAATTTAATCTCAAAATTCTTAGTAGTATTGAGTCTTAGGTGATAGTCTAGTAATATAATCAATAAGGTCATGTATTAGCTCATGTATTAGCCAATAGTGTTGCTAGTTCGGTTCAATCGGTATCTTATGTTAGGTGCTTGTATTGGCTTCAGTATAAATAGTTGTTCTTGGTTGTAAGATCATAACATGGATGATAAAAGAATTGACTCTTATCTTGCCAGATTCTCTCTAGCTCCTATCTCACTCTTGTTTTCTCTGCTCAACCACTACTTCTCATCTTGATATCTTCTATTGATCTCTTCCACTCTTTTCTTGCTAGCATCTGTTTCAAAATGAAGGGATCACTAAAATCTGGCATTACTAAAACTGGAGCCGAGCACATATTTGCTTTAAGACTTTCAGATGGTTCTTGAGTTGATTCAGACCACACAAATGCATCCTTCTTAAGCAGATCTGTTAAAGGCTTAGCTATAACACCGTACCCACACACCAACTTTCTGCAATATTCAGTCAGGTCCAAGAATCCCCTCAATTTCTTGACAGATGTAGGGACTGGCCACTGCTTCATAGTCTGGACCTTGCTGGCATCGGTTGCTACCCTATTGCAGGAAATTACATGGCCTAAATACTCTACTTAAGGTTGAGCAAAGGAACACTTAGAGAGTTTAGCAAAGAGTTTGTGTTTGCGTATGGTCTCAAAGACTTGGTAAAGGTGTGTAACATGGGAATCGAAAGAAGGGCTGTAGACTAGTATGTCATCAAAAAAAAAAAAAAAAAAAAAAGAACAAACTTCTTCAAGAATGGTTTAAAGATGGAATTCATTAATGCCTGGAATGTTGTAGGAGCGCTTGATAAACCAAATGGCATAACCACAAATTCATAGTGTCCATGATGGGGTCTAAAGGAAGTTTTTCGTATATCTTGTTCTATCACTCGAATTTGATAATATCCTTGCATTAAATCAAGTTTAGAGAAGTATTGGGATCCATGGAGTTCATCTAAGAGATCATCAATTATTGGTATTGGAAATTTGTCTGCAATTCTAAGGGAATTCAATTGTCTATACTCAATGCACATTCCTAAAGTACCATCTTTCTTTTTGACTGGGATAACAGAAGAAGGAAAAGGGCTATGGCTATGCCTAATAAAGTTTGTGTTCAAAAGCTCCTCCACTTGTCTCCCAATTTTTATTTTTATTTATATATATATATTTTGGGTGAATAAGGCTACTTGTATGGTTGAAGATTAATTGGATTGGAATTATCCTTAAGGAGAATAGCATGATCCAAGGTTCTTTTTGGTGGAAGATTGGTAGGTTGCTTAATTAGGTCTTTAAAGTCATGAATTAACCTACAAATAAATGGGATAAAATTCACCTTAGCCTCCAAAGGTTCAAAACTGATCAAGAGCAATGGGCCAATCCATTGGTAAGCCCCCTTCTCGATCACACCTTGCAGCTTCTTGCCACTCAAAATTTTTAGCTGTCCTTGTTCAATTATCCTCGCAGCTTTACTGTTTAACATTTCCTCTCAATGGAGACAGATAACTGGGCAAAATCAAACACAAGGGGCCTGGTGGTGTTCATGCAATCAATACCAAAAACCATATCATAACCACCCAACTTCAGCACCCTGAAATCATATTCAAACATATGACCCTACATCTCCCACTTAAACTGTTTACATTTGGTTTATTAGTATCAGTGTCCTGAAATCCTTACTTATTCTGGTTATATTATTTAAATTAATAAAGAAAATTGAAGTCCTAATCGTTTTCTAGTTAAATTTGTGTAAGCGAGCATTTATACTGTATGTGATTTTCTTTGGGGAGACATCCATGAGATGGGTGTAGTCTTCAGACTATAATTTACATGTTTTTTCGAAGTGATTTATGAGACTAAGCCTCATATAGACTTGGAAGAAATGGTATGGGTTGCTGTTCGAAAGGCTCATAGTCGAAGACAAGTTTGGACCACTTGTATGCTATGACTATAACATGACACTTTAGATGACTTGTCTTGGTCATGTGGATGGAGATCCAAAAGTGTTGGATTGGTGTGTTTAACAAGATTGACGCACGAGTTGGACCATGTTGGTTACTTATTTCTATACTACTATCGGAGATGAGTGATTCACGTTGTACTGTTTGAACAACAACTCTAAATCCTGAGGGTAATCTGGACTTATGCATGGAGCGCTAGTTACATTGGTGTACTATAAGCAAGGTCTAAACACATGATTGAATTGCCACATACAATGGGTCGCAATGTGAAGGGTGAAAAGTATTAGGTATTCAATAGGGAATCTACAGTCTCTTATGAGATACAGATGTCCCCTTAGTTGATTCGTAAATATTTGAATAGTTCGGAAACTTTGGCCAAAGTATTCTAAGTGTTTGACATTTGGAATTTATACTATAAATATGCTCAAGTATAAATGAATTATTCAGTGAAGGGCAAGTCGGTAACTAATAGAGAAGTTGTAAGATGGATAATGATAGTAATTATATTTATCCTTTATCATGGACATCTAGTGGAGGGGTTGTTGTCTTCAATACAGTCTATTTGGAAGATATCGAATAAATGGTTTATGTTCAATGTGCAGTGAGATTTATTTAATAGAATTAAGTCTAATTAAATGGTAGGTAAATTATTTCATGCGATGATTAATTTAACCCATTTGGTGCTAGATTTAATTGTCTATGAAGTCACTATGCAAGCCTCTGTATTTATTGCTATCAGAAAAATATTAAAGAATTCATGAGATGAATTATTTATCCATCAAATGGGTAAATTAATTCTGCCAAATGTTATTCATGAGATGAATAAAAATTTAAAATTATAAAATAAAATAATTTTGAAAATTAAAATTCATAAGATGAATTTTTACATGCGGGAAACAAAGCCAAAGAAAGATCTCAAAATCGGGTTTACTAGGGTCAGATCCGCGTGCTTCGAATCCGAGGAACCAGTACGCGTTGATCGATGTCCGCATTAGTGGACGAATCAGAAGGTACCATGTGGCAGTGTTGACAAGCCAAAGGGACATGGATTTTGACCAGGTGAAACGTTGTGTTTTGTTTTTGTTTTTAAACTATACAACGCGTTTCGATTTAAATTGGCGAATCCCACATCTAAAATATTAGATTTTTTTGCTTCGGTATACTACTATAAATAGAGGTACATATTCCAAAGGTTTGGCATTCAATTAGAATTAAAAAAAAAGGTTTCTAAAAGTATTGACTTTCAGACATATAGTGGGAGAGAGAGATTTCTTTTCAAATTTTTCTTTCCTCAAAGTTTAATATTTTTTGGAGCCCACCCTCCGGATAGTTTAAGTTAATTGCGTAAAAGATCACGGGGTCTCGATTTTTGTGGTATTCTTTATTATTTGAGTAATTCTAGGTATGTTCTTCCTTCCTTCTTCTTTTAGTTTCCCTTTTGTATTTATTTACAGTATTCGTTATTATGCCGGTTTAAACTTATGTATTTTTATGAATGTATTAAAAAGGCTTGTCGATCTAAATTAAGAATTTAGATATGTAGATTTAATTATAAATTTAAATCCGTAGATTTAAAATTATAAATTTTAAATCAACTATAGGTTTAAAATTATGAATTCTAAAACTGTTCCGATGCGTAAACTTTATAAAATTAGGGAGAACTTTTAAAATTCGTACCAACAGCTAGTATTCAGGCAAAGGGTTTATAGAGATAAACTTATTCCTGGGAACTCTTGCACATGAGGTGTCACGAAGCGTTACTCTCTGACAGGGAGCTTAGATAGAGAGAAGAGTATCATATTTTAAGTTCTCTAATAAGTACCCCTTGTTGTGACTACAGTTGAAAAATTGTGAACCCAACAATTGGTTTCAGAGCTTATTTTCCAAAAAAGTTTTATTTTTCTCAACAATTGGTATCAGAGGCAGTCTCTGATTGCATTCATAATATACATAAATAGGTATAAGAAGGCCGAAATAAATAGATCTGTGATTCAATAAAATAGTGATTTTATCAAGAAGGAAAGTTTGTTTGAATCAGTGATTTAAATTATTTAAATCATAGAAGCATTACTTGCTAATTAGATTGTTTCTTTTACTGTATCGATTTAAATTGTTAAGTCTTTAAAAGAGTTAATAGGTAACTAGGTTATTTAAAGTAACGGTTTAAATTGTTTAAATTGTTAAAGAATTAATTGTTAATTCGGATCTCACAACCTACAAGTTTTGAATGCATGATCTTTATTATGAAACAATTATCGTTTGGTAAAGATTTGTAAAATTAGGTAAAATTAATCTAATGAGATTAGATGATGAAATCACAAAAAATTAATCTAATGAGATTACATTAAATTATTTACTTTAAATTAAATTATTTTAATTTAAAATTTTAAAAAATTTGCATCAGCAGATGCTGACGTCAGACGTCACCCTGACATTAGCAATTATTAAAAATATTTTATTTTATTTTAGGACGTGTAGACATCATTACTGATTTATATAATAATTATAAATTAGTAATTTTATTAATTAATTTTTTTTAGAATGTGATTCTAAAAATTAGATTATAAGATAATCTAAGTTGTGAATCAGTGTTATTTTAAATAAAAGTTATTTTAAATTATTTTAGAATAAGATTCTAAAATAGATTATGAGATAGTTTAAATTGTTATTATTTTAAAATAAAAGTTAAATTTTATTAAGCTTATGTGATTTTAGAATAAGATTATAAACAGGACTATTGGATAGTTGAGGCTGATTTAATTTTAGAATGAGATTCTAAATAAGACTATGGGATAGTCTAAGTTCTAAGCCGTTACTGATTAATTTAATTTTTGAATTATATTATGAGATAATCTAAATTTATGGTACTGTTTAATAAAAATTAATTTCTATTAATTGATTTAGTTTTAGAATGAGATTCTAAAAGTAGATTATTAGATAATCTAAATAATATTATGGTACTTTTTTAAATTAAAATTAATTAATTAATTTTATTGATTAAATTTAGAATGAGATTCTAAAGTTAGATTATGAGATAATCTATATTCTAAAATGATAATGTTTTAAATAAATTAATTAGTTAATTATGGTTAATTTTTAGAATGAAATTCTAAAGATGATTATGAGATAATCTAGGTTGCAAATGCAAGTTAATTAAAAGCCACTAGTTATAAAAATCAAGTGAGAGAGAGGTTTTAATTGTTGTAATCTCACGGTCTTCATTACCGGTCTAGCAGTATAGTAGATTGATAGACCTCCCTACGGAGGATAACGGTTTGCAGATTACAGGGTTAGACTTCTATTGGGATAAACCAAAGTGCAAAGAAGTGATGCGACCATGCTGCCATGGAGCATTGCATGTATTTGTATGGAGGTTTAGGTAATGGTTTACACTTGACTAGCATGATGCATCAGCCTCCCTGAGGAGCTCTGTTGTGTTATGTTAGCGACTAAGGTAAAGTGATTAGTTAATTAGGTTTAGTAATAGTTACAAGAAAACAAGTTAATTGAGAATCGTTCTCACACAAACTAGCTTCGTGCGACCCTTCTGCCGAGGAGTAAGGAGCGGTGTGTTTGGGTCATCATTGTATGCATGATAATACAGTTTTGTGGATAACTAACTTATTGTGTATGCTAAAATGAAAGAATACATATCACTGCATTATACAAGACTCTTATAAGATAGTTACACATTTATTTGCATCTATAGTTTTTGAAATGGCTGTGACTGGTGCACTTCACACAATTCTGAAAGATAATGCCTTAACTGGACTGAATTACTTCACCTGAAAAATGAACCTGGACATAGTATTAATACATGAGGGTCATAAGTTTGTTCTCACTAAAGCTCGACCTACGGTGCCAGCTAATAATTCTGCAACTGTTATAAAAGAGCATTATGAATACTAGAATAAGGCTAATGAGTTAGCCAGATGCTACATTTTGGCCTCTGTGACCAATGTACTCAAGCATCAGATGCTTGAGATGGAAACAACAGCTAAGATGATCAAACATTTAAAGGAAACGTTTGGTGGTCAAGATAAGGCAGCTAGGCAAGAGTTAACGAGAAGCTCATGAGCATGAGGATGTCAGAAGGGTCGCCAGTTCAGGAGCACGTCATGAAAATGATGGCGTGCTTGTCTGAGTTGGAGATTCTAGGTGCTAAGATTGATTGTCAGTCTTAGCAGGACATCATCCTCAGCTCTCTGTCCAGCTCTTTGACTCAGTTCAGGTTAAACTATACAATGAATAATAAGGATTATTCATTGCCTGAGATGATGAAGGACCTACAGGTAGTAGAGGGTGTTATGTGAGCCAAGGGGTGTGTCCACTAGACTCAGGTATCAAGGGCTAGTGGGACCATGATCAACAAGGGACTAACTAGAAAGAAAGGCAAAGGCAAGGTTGCTAGTGTAGCGACTAATCCTAATAAAAGGCCAGCAAAAAGAAAGTGTTACTTTTGCGGAAAGATGGGCCACTGGAAGAGAAACTGCTCAAAGTACATGGCTACTCTTCCTGCAAAGACTGCTAAGCCATCTGGTGAAGGTATGTTGATATCTCACAGATTTGAGTATTCTGTAGTTGAGAGTCCACCAGAGTCCTCATATGTGGACTCAGGTTTAACTAACCAAGTCTGTAATATATTACAGGAGCTTAGGCCAACCAGGAGGCTACATGATGGGTGCTATACCTGACAGCTGAAGGCGGTACAAGAGTAGCAGTCCTAGTAGTAGGAAGCGATAGCTTAGATTTTGGTGTTAGAGTTTCATTTTTGCTTCTTAAAAATTCTTATTGATTTGTACCTGTATTGGATAGGAATTTGATTTATGGGGTTTATTTAAAGTATAATTGTTATTTAGTTGATTTTATTGTGAACTTTTTATTACGGAAAATAAATTGCTTATTTACTAAGGAACATGTGTTTGTGATTTATTCATGTTGTTTTCTGATCAAAAGTTATTTTGTATATGAACAATGCAAAATACTTAGAGAAAAATTTTGATAGTAATCTAAAAAAACAAAAACAAAATAATATTATAAGAATTATTGGAAAATGACACTAATTGTGAATAGCTAGACACAACTCAAGACATAATGGATGCATTAGATGCACCTACAGATAGGAACAAAAATGTTCCAGGTACACGAGAGCTTAGGTATGGTGGGAGGATTGTCAGGACACCTGACTGGTTCATTGCGGGAGCCTTAGTGGTTGACCGTGGCATTAAATCTGATCCCTTTAGCCATAATGAAGCAATTAATTCTTATAGTTTTGAGCTATTGGTTAAATGAACCATGCGTGTAGGAATGTCATTAAGAGAAAATAGTGATTTTCTTGGTATTGTTTGTCAACAATATACTACTCATTGAGAATGATGCAGGGGTTTCATTAGCTATAAAGCCTTAGTTGTCATGATAGCTCAATATGAAGGACTTAGGAGAAGCCAGCTCTATTCTTAGGATTAAGCTTCTACGAGGTCGTAAGAATAGGATGTTGGGTCTTTCTCTAGCCACTTGTATTGACAAAAAGTTGTCAAGGTATTGCATGGAAGAGCTCTAAGAAAGGTTTTTTTTTTACCTTTTAGGCATGGAGTCCCTTTTTCTCTTTAGAGCAGTGTTCTATGGCACTCGAGAGGAGGACCGGTTGAGGAATATTCCATATGCTTTGGCAATGGGAGCCTCATGTATGCTATGCGGTGAATGAGACTGGATATTTGTTATGTTGTGGTATAGTAAGTAGGTGTTAGTCTAACTCGGGTCTGATGCACTAGGTGGCAATGAAGTGTTTTCTCCAATACTTAAGAAGGACTATAGATTATATGATGATCTTTCAAAGTGACGAGCTAGTTCTAGTTAGATATATTGTTTTAAGACTTTTAGTCAAAAATATATGCCAGACGTTCGACATCTGGGCATGACTTTACCCTTGGAGTAGGAAACATTAGTGGTTGGAATGTCAAGCAGTATTGTGTTACTGAGTTCATAATAGAGTAATTGAGCTCACTAAGGGTTAGGCTCAGTAGACCTTTGGTTGAAACTTAAAAAGAGTGAGTATGAACTTTGTCATAAATTGGATTTAGGACAAGTGGGAGATTTTCAGGAACCGTTACCTAGTTAAATTGAAGTCTTATTCGTTTTCTAGTTAAATTTGTATAAGTGAACATTTATACTGCATGTGATTTTCTTTTGGAAGACATCCATGAGATGGGTGTAGTCCTCATATTACAATTTACATGTTTGTTCTAAGTGGTTTATGAGAGTAAGCCACAAATAAACTTGGAAGAAATGGAATGGATTGTTGCTTGAAAGGCTTGTAGTTGAAGACAAGTTTGGACCACTTATATGCTAAGACTATAACGTGACCCTTTAGATGACTTTTCTTGGTCATGTAGATGGAGATCCAAAAGTGTTGGGTTGGTGTGTTTAATGAGATTAACATACTGAGTTGGACCATGTGCGTTACTTACTTCTATATTGCTATCAGAGATGAGTGATTCATGTTGTACTATTTGAACGACAACTCTGAATCCTGAAGGTCCTCTGAACGTGTGCATGGAGCCTTTGTTACTTTGGTGTACTATAAGTAAGGTCTAAACCCATGACTGAATTCCCGTGTACACCGGGTAACGGCGTGAAGTGCGACAAGAATTAGGTATTCAATAGGGAATCCACAGTCTCTTATGAGATATAGATGTCCCTTTAGTTGATTCGCAAATATTTGAATAGTTTGAAAACTTTGGCCAAAGTATTAGAAGTGTTTGACATTTGAAATTTATACTCTGAATATGTTCAAGTATAAATGAATTATTCAGTGAAGGGCAAGTCGGTAACTAATGGAGAAGCTGTGAGAAAGATAATGGTAGTGCTTATATTTATCCTTTTTATGGACATCTAGTGGAAGGGTTGTTGTCATCCATGCAGTCTATTAGGGAGATATAGAATAAATGGTTTAAGTCCAGAGTGTAGTGAGATTTATTTAGTGAAATTAAGTCTCATTAAATCGTAACCAAATTATTTAATGAGATGATTAATTTAACCCATTTAGAGCCACATTTAAATTGTCCCTGAGGTCCCTGCGCAAGCTCTGTATTTATTGCCATCAGAAAAATAATAAAGAATTCAGAAGATGAGTTATTTATCCATAAGATGGATAAATTAATTTTGCCAAATATTATTCATGAAATGAATAAAAATTAAAAATTATAAAATAAAATAATTTTGAAAATTAAATTCATAAGGTGAATTTTTATATGTGGGAAACATAGCCCAAAAAAAAAAAAAAACCACACAAAATTAGGTTTATCAGGGTTGAATCCGTGTGCTTCGAATCCGACGAACTAGCACACGACATGTATCGTGCGCTGGGATGTCCTCTGTTCATCCATGTTTGCGTTAGCAGGCGAATCAGAAGCTGCCACGTGGCAGCGTTGACAAGACAAAATGACATGGATTTTGACCAGGGGAAACGCCTCATTTTGTTTTCATTTTTAACGATATGACATGTTTTGATTTAAACTGGCGAATCCCACATCGAAAATATTAGATTTTTTTCACTTCGGTATACTACTATAAATAAAGGTACCTATTCCAAAAGTTTGGCATTCAATTAGAATTAAAAAAAAGGGTTTATGAGAGTATTGACTTTCGGAGACCTAGGGGGAGAGTGAAACTTCTTTTGAAATTTTTTTTTCCTCAAAGTTCAATATTTTTCGGAGCCCACCCTCCGAGCAGTTTTAGGTAATCGCATAGAAGATCACAAGGTCTCAATTTTCTTGGTATTCATTATTATTGGAGCAATTCTAGGTATGTTCTTCTTTCCTTCTTCTTTTAGTTTTTGCTTTTCTATTTATTTATAGTATTCATTATTATGCCTATTTAAGCTTATGTAATGTTATGAATGTATTAGAGTAAAAGGCTTGTAGATCTAAATTAAGAATTTAGACCTGCAGATTTAAATTATAAATTTAAATATGTATATTAAAAATTAGGAATTTCAAATCGACCCTAGGTTTGGAATTATATATTCTAAACCCGTTCCGTTGCGTTAACTTTATAAAATTAGGGAGAATATTTGAAATGCGTCCCAACAATTGGTATTAGGGTAAAGGGTTTATAGAGATAAACCTATTTTCGGGAAGTCTTGCACGTGAGGTGTCACGAAGCGTGACTCTCCGACCAGGGCCTGAGGTAGAGAGAAGAGTTGAAAGCTTATTTTTCCAACGAAAGTTATATTTTTCCCAACATGGTTTGTGTTAACATAGAATTCCCATCGTCCACTATTAAAGCCAAGGGACTAGTCTTAATCAGCTCATGACCCACCAATTTAACAATCTTTCGATCTAAAAACCTATGTGTGCTACCGCTATCAATCAGAATCAGAAGTGACTCGCGGTCTGCCTCTTCTCTAATCCTTATTGTATTGCGAGTCCCAGTGCCAGTCAGAGCCCTCATTGATATCTCCATTTCATCTTCATTTGAGTCCTCTTGCTCTCCTCAGTCTGCCCACTGGAGCCTGATTCAACATCCAACTGTTCTGGCGCCTCTTCAGCCTCAGTTCCAGTGACTGTCATAAGTAATTTATGATTATATGTGTGCCCAAAGAAACACCTCTGATTGCACTTGTAACACAGCCTTTGAGACTTTTTTTCATCCAAACTCAAAGGTTTAGCAACCCCTGAACTTATCTGTTGTAAGGGTGGAATAGAATGCACGGTTTTGCTCTTTTGTCCTCATTTAGGCAGAGCTAAAATAGTAGACTTAAACAACCTCACCATTAAGTAAGCCTTGGACATGGTTAGGGGATTTAATGCCTTAACTAAGTATTTGATCCTGGATTTAAGACCACTAATGAAGCTAGAGACATGATAATCTTGACTAGCCCTAGGATTAACTGCCGTCTTCCCTACTTTCAGGTGCTCAAAACGGGTCATGTACTCCCTAGCTGTCATGGTTTGGTCCACTTTATTGGTCCACTTTATTGAAATTGTCAACAACATCCCTGTGATCTTCATCACCATATCCCTCACACAATTAATCAACAAACTCATACAATTGAGGGAAGGATTACTAAGAATCAAACTATGATACCACACCTCTTGATCTCCATGTAAGTAAATGGCAGCTAATTCTACCTTTTGGGAATGAGGAATAGCATAGAAACAAAAGTAACTTTCAGACCTCCTAACCCAAGATTGTGGTTGCATACCATCAAAAGAATCTATCTCCACTTTAGGCTGCCGAAACCCTGAATTCCTTACCACAAGCATTGCTTCTCCTTGTTCTCCAACTGGTTTAGGAATTAGTGGATCAAGTGGCCTTCTTTGATAAGTTCCCGTAGGTAAGATGCCAGCTCCAACAGGTGCTGATTATCTAGTAACTTGTTCTTCCAATCCAGCTAGCTGTTATTGAAATTACTGTTGCGATTGCTATTGTGATTACTGCAAATTGGCCACTGCCAGAGCAAGGTCTTGCAGCTATTGTCACAACGGATTCATCTAATCTGATTGACTCGATCCAACTGCTACATCACCAGCGATTGTAGCTAATTTCTTGCCCTTTGATCGTTGCAATTCACAAGCTCCACTACCAATTGTTATGATCTAAGAATATCTTAGATCATAACCTAGGAAAAAGAATATGAGATGAGGAAGAAGTGAGAGAATTAGATGAGAAGAGAAGATATTTTTGTTCACTTGGATACCTCCTACAATCACTAAATTAACTACTTATACAACTCTAGGATTTTAGGTGGCAAAAGCATACAAAAATGTATGACTGATACAATGCTTACCCAACTACCGTACTAACCGATATTCCAACTCAATACAGCTAACAAAAGAATAGGCTAATAATGATTCACAATAATGACAGGGACATCTTTCATTGTAGATTCTTAGTAAGATATCTGTTCTCGCCATACTTCATACAATTTCCCAATGACGTAAGATGTTGTTTATTCAATTTTAATCTACTCATTTTGGGCATCAAGGTAATTACCATTCCATGTACGAGTCTGGACTATTTCCCGGATTTAGAGTTAGTGCCTGACAGAATTAATTATTTTTGATAGCAGTTAAAGAAACAACTAATTTAGGTGGCTCTGCTCGTTGTTCCAATCTTATAGAAAACATCACCACAATACTCTTTGATCCCTATCCACATGACCAAGGCAAGTCATCAAAAGTATTATATTATAGTCTTCTCAGACAAGTTATCCAAACTTATCACTGACTATGAACTACTTCAACAACATATCACTAGTTTAAGATAAGTCTTTCTGTTGTTCAATCTCATTTAAATCAAACCTGACACCTAATCTTGGACAATGTCCATCTCGTGGAACATTATAGAAAAACAATCACACATGTTTGACTCATGAAACATAGTCATACAATAAATAAATAAAACAATTTTACTTATTAAATATTAACTAATTAGGTTTTTGTATGACACCTATTCTAACAATCTCCCACTTGTCCTTAAACCCAAATAGTCTGCATTGTATAACTATTCCGCAGGGATCTGTCAACTCTTTGAATATAAACTTGAACCAATACTGATCTGTCACTATCTCATTCTTTCGCTCAAATGTTTTATCTACTAGAAACCCTTTGAGTCAACAAGTCTACTCAACAATTCCCTAGTTGTCAAGTACCCGACTTCCATGATGAAGTAAGTAACACAAGTCTGCTTCACTCTGTACCATCTAATGACTCCCAGTATAAGGGCAAATAGGAATTCTGATGTCAAATGTCTAAACTCCCTTTTAAAACAAACGACTAATGATAAAACCCAACATCCTTAATTTTGAATTTCTCCGAAGCTTGACCCTAAGAACATAGTTGGTTCATCTTAGGTCTTTCACTTTTAATTGACTAATTGGAAAATAAAAAATTTAACAGCTCAGAACAATTCTACACCATTCCCAATTAGTCGATTGTCATCTATATACAACAGTTAGAAAGTCTACACTTTCTTTTTCATGTCACTTGTACACTAATGGTTCACTAATCATTGACTCAAATCCCTAGGACTTAATTAATTGCCATCAAATCTACTATTCAATGAACAAGATGCTTATTTAAGTCTACAAATAGACTAGCTCAGTTTGCATACTATATGCTCTTGAATTTTGGCAACAAACTTGTCTGATTACATCATATACACAACCTTTCAAGATAACCATTCAGAGAATATCGTCTTGACTTCCATTCACATGCCTCATCACAATGAGATATAATGGAAAAGAGCAGTCGTATGCACTTAAGCATAGCATTTGGTCCCATCAATGATGATACCTTCTAATAGGGTATTAACCCATTGCCATTAATCTAGCGTTGAAGGTCTCTACCTTCTTATCCAATGAACTTTTTATACTGGTAGATCCATTCAAATCCAATCTAATGGACTTAATGTCTTTCGACACCTCTACAAGTTCTGGACTTTGTTAAAATACAATTACTTTAACTTAACTTTTATTGCCTTGATCCAATGGTTTGCATCTTTATACTTAAGAGTTTTATTGTAGTCTAAAGGATCAGATTTGCCATCATTCTTAACCATTAAGACTTGAAGATATGAATCCGTTAGGTGAACTATCCTCCCACTAAACAAAACCTCTCATGTACTTGGTGTGATAGTGACCTGGTAGAAGACATATCTAATACATCATCTGCACTATAAGTTGTATCATGCTCTTGAGACATAGTATCTCATACCGTCAATCTATCCAATACAAGCTATCTAATGTAATTTTAGAACACTTTCTAAAGCATTTTACATAGCAGACCTTTTGATATGTAAACATGACTCATCATATGAATCTTACCATATTTAGTAACACAATACTAATCATTTTTACAACTCTTTATATTAAGGAAAAAAAAAGTATTCTCTTGAAACTACCACGTTGATCTAATCAAAGTGACTTGATATAATTATCTAATTTATTCCAACTTAAATCTCTAGTTCTTTGAACTTTTCAAAGGATAACGGTTCAAAACTGTTGCTGTAGACTCAAAACCATTGTCGTAGGTCTATGGCAACGGTTTCTGAACCGTTTAATACGCGGCCGTTGTCGTAGCCTATGGCAACTGTTTTTTGTACAACAGCAACGACATAGGAACCGTCGCAGTAGATCTATCAATGGCAACGGTCGTTGAATTTCATATAACAACGGTTATATTTATTTAAAGCAACGCATTTTTTTAATAGAAATGCTTATAGCAATGATTTTTGTTGAAATAACACCAGTTTTTAGGTACCTATTGTAGTGATTTTTTCTATAATGGCAACGATAGTTATGTTTATTTTTGTTTATCGCAACATTTGTTTCATAAACTATAACAATTTTGGGTACCTTTTACAACAGCTTTTCCCCCTACGGCAACAGTTTCCATGAGTAATATTCTATGGCAATGCTTTTTTACTATTAAACACACCGATTTGGGATATCTATTACAACAATCTTTTTCTCTGTTGCAACAGTTTTTTAGCAAACAAGCCAACGATTTGGGAAACCTATTGCAACAGTTTATTACCTATAACAATCAATCCATATATGTTTGTAATCCTTTATTGCAATAAAATTCATCATCCAGTACACCTGTTTCAAACAACAAATATGGCAAAGTTGATTTTCGAAACAAGTAATATTCAACTTCATTCATTGATAACAAAATTACTACGTACCGATTCTTAACAAAATCACATACATCAAGTCCAACATAAATCTCAAATAGTTGACACGACAACCTATCAAAGCACAAAATAGCCTAACACACTCCATTCTTACTTACAAAAATACGCATGACCTAACATTTTTGAGGTCAACTACATAATAATCTGAAAACATCCTCAACATTGTCTTCATCATCATCTCCAAGATGAACATCATCTACCTGCCGTAAGGAAAAAAAAAAAATTAAATCCTGAGAACAAAGTTAAGAGCAACATTTAATAAAGGACACATTCTATCTTTATATTGACAACAAGATAGTAGTCATCAATAATGTCCAACAAAAAAAACCCAATTTAATAACTTAAGAACTTTATAGCAACAAATCTCAAGCCATATTCTAAAAAACCAAGGAAAAAAGTAAAAAAAAAACAATCTTAAGCAATGCGAACATAAGTCATATTGTATCTCATTTATCATTTGGTCTCTAATCTCTATTTGAAGTCCACATTTCTCACACATTCTCTAGCCTTAATATATAAAGTAGACAACAATACTAAACAAATATATGAACTGAACAAAATGAAGTACGCATTTCTCACACATTCTCTAGCCTAAATACATAAACTAGACCACAATACCCAAATATCAGTCGTATTGTATTTCATTTATCACGTGGTCTCTAATCTCTAATTAAAGCACACATTTTCTAAATTGTTCTCTAGCCTAAATATATAAAGTAGACCAAAATACCTAAATAAATTTCATAAAATTTTAAAGCACCAAACCGATTTCCTCAGTTGATCAACATAATTCCCAATCCTAAAAGCACATTCCATCAAAAATATCACAAAATCTCAAGCCAATCTCAAGCCACATGACCCTAAGAGGGAGAGAAGCAGAAACATAAATTGAAGAAGCACACTTGATTATGTCAAGAATTTCTAGCACCGGATGATGAAGCACCATTTTGATTGAGAGCGCAAGCAGCATCGCCAGGTGATTTAGCTAATCCTTGTAGCACTTCAGGTCCAAGATTATTTAAGCTTGGGACAATGGCTCAAAGCTTTAAAATAACTCAAAGCTTTGATATAAGTTCCTTCAAAACTTCTTTTGACAAACACCCCTCCCATAGAGACGGAGTCCACTGGAAGGTTCATCAGTCATAAGCTCAGTGAAGGCATCCCTATTCTTGGCGTTTGCACCATCTTCTACATTAATCTTGTCCTGTTGCAACTGAACTTCACCCTAAATAAATGTACAAATGAATGAAGAGTCAAGCAAAGCAAGATATAGGATGTGATTTAGTATTATTATCTCAATGATGTAATAAGTAGTTTAAGTCATGTTTTAGCCTGTGTTAGCTTATGTTGGTTGCTCTTCATGTCAAGGTAGTTAGTGAAGGTCAATGTCGGTTGTTATTGAGTCAATAGTGGCGGCTTGCCAACTAATTTGGTTAGCTTAGAGTTGTCTGGGTGTAGTGTATTTCATTAGTGACGCATTAGTATAAGTAGGTGAGTCTCTCTTGTAATCCACATTATTGATGAATGAAAACATATGATGTCTCTCTTTCATCTCTATTTCTCATATCCTTCCCTTCTTTTCTCATCTAACTCTATCACATCTTAGGTTATGATTCAAGATCGAGGAAGTGAGTTGATCACCTAAACACTGCAAGTTCAACTTAGCTTCTTGATTCGTCCCCTAAAACAACGCAGCAAGTTCAGGCGATCATTACAGCTGGAGTTGTGGTTGATTGGATGAATCATGGATTGAAATTGCTGCAATTAATACATATATAGCGATCTTGTGTTAGATAGCTGTCAATACCTTTGAATTAGTGCTTTCCGTATACAATCAATCTAGACAAGATGGGCGGCGAGGAAATTCCAACATTTCAAGACATTTTCGATCACTGTATGCCACAAAAGTTCCAGCTATTTCAAGAGATGTGTGCACTTCAATCGAAACAGCAAGTTACTAAGTTTCAGCAGGATCAATGCAAGGATTTAATAGATAATGTCCCAGCTCATGATTTTCAATCCAACATTCATCACCCAAAGTCTGAAGAGATCATTACTGACAATTCAGTATCACATTAGAATGAAACAACAACATTACCAGCTGTTGAACAGGAAGTGTTCTCACCTTTTGAAGCGTTAGGGAAGTTGCAAGTGTACCTTGAAGTGCATAGTAGCAGGTTAATATATATGAAGCTTCCTTTACAGCCAAACATTGTGATTAAGTTGGCCTTGCATCTTAGTGGCAGGAGAGTCGCATACGCAAGAGGTTTGGAGCAAGAACGAGACCAATTTTGTATTTTAATGGAAGACCACCTGATTTCTTGAACCTCAAATCGAATGTTAAGGCCCTTGAAGAGTTATACAAGATCAAGAGTAAGGGCTTGAGGCAGCCTAAGGTGGTGTTGATGGCTATTGATAGAATCCTGGCACACACTTGGATTAAAGAACTAAGATGGCTAGGAAATCTATCAACAAAGGTGAGAATTTAGCACATAAACAGGTTGTTTCCTTTGCAAAACAACCAAATTCAGAAAAGAATTTGTGTGAAGATCAAATTCAACAGGGTAGTGTACAGAAATAGATGTTTGAGCAAGCTAAACTCAGTGGAGTTGGAGCTTATACTCCCTGACATATGGAAAAGCAAACTTTCAGTCATACAGGCAAGGAAAAAGGTGAAGATGAAGGTCTTGGTTAGACAACAACTTGGGCTAAGAATTGGATGGTGTGATGAACTTAGGTGCAGATACGGAATTACCATGCAAGGAATCCTTGGTAAAAGAAAAATCCAAGCTGTCAATGTCTGTGTTTGATATTGGTTCGGCAAGTAATTCAAGCTCTAAGCTAAGAGGTGTGTTAATCGAGCTAAGAGCAAGTAACATACCCCAATTGTTCATCGAAA
Source organism: Simmondsia chinensis (assembly GCA_018398585.1). NCBI lineage: Eukaryota > Viridiplantae > Streptophyta > Magnoliopsida > Caryophyllales > Simmondsiaceae > Simmondsia > Simmondsia chinensis. The sequence continues at coordinate 11,895,163 of JAGTTD010000009.1, read as the reverse complement.
TGTGAAAATTGGAGCACTACAACAGTGTCAATCCTTTGCTGGTGCAGAAGCATTCAGTGGAATTCTATGCATATAGATTTAAAAATGGTAGTACTGATTCAGTTCTGAAGGTTGTGGATCAAATTAAGAGGTTAATACAAGAGCTTATCTAGGAAGTTGTTGGTTTACCCTTGCTGCAACAAATAATAAGAATGAGTGGTTTTCGAATAAAAAGTTGCAAAACTGATGCTGTTCTAGAGGCTGTCAGTTGGAGTAGCGTGTTCATGTAGCTGTTGGCTTGGAAATTGCAAGGAATTAGAAGATACAATGTCAAGAATTTGAAGATTGGAAGATCTATGGTGGTATTGGAAGTAGTTCAAAGACAACTTCTGCGTGTAAAAATTAAGGGAAGTGGAAGAGTGACGAAGGTATTTTGGCAAGGATGTTGGCATGTGGAATCAAGAACAAGTTATACCATGATGGATGCTATTGCAACAATTAATCTTAGAGCAGTATCAATGACTGATTTTGGGAGTTTAAGCATTGTCAAAAGGTGGTAATCAGCATCAAAATAGCTCGTGGGTTAGTTGATTTAGTTCCATGAGACTGTAAAATTGTGTTCAGTTGAAGTTGGAACTTACTTACAAGACAATTCATCAGAATCCATGGTTGCAGCCAGATTGTGGTGGTTGATTGCAACAACAATTACATTATTTCTAGTTGTAGCAATAGCTCAGCAGCCTGTTGAGCTCAAGGAAGGGGAGTCATTGGACACAGAAGCAAGGGAATCAAGTACTCTTTCAAGAATTCCATTCTTCAAACCATTGCAACTGAAGTTAATGGCAGTGACTTTTGTAAAGTTGGGCGGGCAAGTCATAATAGCAGAACATCCTCAAATGCTCACAAGACAAATAGGGAGTTATGAAGGAGTACAATTTAGTAAGTTCGGAAGTAATTTAGTTCAAAACAAGCAGCAACTCCAAGAAATCACAGTGCGCAGCAGAAGCATTAGCTAATGGAATTCTCAATCATTCCTTTTTCAGGTTACCTTTGGTTGTGTAAATTCAACTCCAAAGAACTTTGAAGACTTGGAAACAATTAAATGCTTTGTGTCAGTCAAGAAGAGAATAGATTTTATCAAGTCAGTTTATGGAAGAGCAGCTTGGTGTGGTTTACGAGAGAATAAGCTTTTGCAATTCATGGCGCAGTAGCAAAGATCAGATATGTCATTGGTCGTCTGTAGGAAGAGGATCTTTAGCAAGATTGGAAGGGCTAAAGAGTGGACAATTAGGCAATACAAATACACAACCATCACATGGGAGTGGCTACCTGACATTGGCAGATTTCTGAGCATGAATCAGGAAATTTTGAGTTACTGTTCAGCTGGTCTCATCAAGCTAACAGAACATGTTGGGATTACTTGCAAAATTGATCAATCAGCTGTGGAATCAGACACTGGTGCAAGTTGGAATGAAATTGAGTGGAAGATGGGAAATAGTATTCATGTCAAGATCATGGGACTTCATGTTGGCATGAAGCAAGCTCGAGATGTCATGATCAGAACTTTACAAGTGAAAGGATATTTCCGAATTGGTCGCTTATGTTGCCACAAGTGAAGGCACCGTGAATCTTGGCTATGGGAACTTCTACATGCTGCATCTTCTACAGCTTAATTTTAGTTGGCTCGGGGGTACAGCAATAAGAGGACTCTGCAACAACTCTTCTTTGACCACACTCCTCAGTACCGGCTGAGGTTCTCCAGTATCAATACTCCACTTAGATTCTTGGGACAAGAATCTTTAAAGGGGGACTATTGTCATGTCCCGAGAAGATAAGCATTATGGGATTAAGTACAAAGATTTCATAATAATCCTTAGGCGGGAATAAACAAGTAAATAAGTAGTATAAGTCCTTAGTTTTAGCTTAATGAGTCCTTTTAACTCTTGTATAAGTCAAGATTATCAAGGGGAGTCAAATGGTAGTTAAAATAGTCAAGGCTGGTAGAGGCGGTTAAGTCATACATTGTATTTCTCTTAATCTTGAGTAATAAAGGATTCATGAATGAAAATATCTTGGAATTCTTATCTCTCATCTACTCTTTCTCTCTAATTCTCATCTCTTTCAATTCTTTTCTCATCTAATCTCTCTTTTCTCCCAGGTTATGAATCAAGATTGATCTTGAGACTTATTCTAGTTATTTACTAATTTATTCACGCCTAAGGATTATTATGAATCCTTGGTACTTAATCCCATTAGGCTTATCTTCTCGGGACACAACACTTAAACCTCAACTCACAAAAATTGCAAAGCTATTCATGTCCATTTAGGTCATTTACCATGAGAATATGCACGAAATCAACTTAAGGCAAATTCAAATACACTTAAACCGCAACATACGAAAATTGCAAAGCTATTCATGTCTATTTAAGTTATTTACCATGAAAATGTGCACCAAATCAAATTAGGGCAAACTCAAATGAACTTAAACCACAACACACGAAAACGGAGAAGCTATTCATGTCATTTAAGTTATTTACCATGAAAATGTGCACGAAATCGGATTGGGCAAACTTAAATGAACTTGAACCACAAAACATGAAAATGGAGAAGATATTAAGTCATTTACCTTAAAAATGGAGAACGAAAAAGAGAGTGACAAAAAAAATGAAAAAACATAGAGCAAAGTGAAGTGAAGCTTACCAGGAGGAGCTAAGAGTGCGAAGTGAAGCAGAGAGTGAAGAGAAGGAGATGGAACGACCTGAGAGAAGGAGAAGGAAAGGTAAAGGAGAAAAATGAAGAGCGATGAAATTGCTTTAAGGATTATTAATATTTTATATAATATTTCTTTTACCAATTATAACTTAATATGTAATTTTATCATTGAAAATTTTGGTGGAAAAATTTTATAAATTTGGCAGTATATTATTAAAATTTTTATTTACCTTCTTTACTACATCTTTTACAATGTAATTTGTGATGAGTAAAATCTCAAAACTTACAATGAGAAATCAATATTGTCACAAATCATGCACGATTTTGTAATTTTCCAACAACTGATATTTTCCGTCATAATTGCCATACGATTACGATGCTTTTTACTATTTTTCATGACGAGTGGTCATAAATAAGTGTTAAATCGAGTTAACCATTATGTACCGATCGAGTCGAGTATTAAACCACTCGACTCATACTCATTTATTAGTTAAGTACATATTATTTGATACGTAATCGAACTCGAATTAGGGTATAAATGGAGGAGATAATGTTGATAAAAAAACAAATAAATTGAGGAGATAATAGTTCAAATAGAAATTAGAGAGAGCACCAAAAATAATTACCATAACAAATTTAAAAAAAAAAAAAAAGAGCATCTAACTTAGAAAATTTTAACATTTTGACCACGAGATTATATAACTGTTGTCAATCACTGTAATAAGTGTCATTTTAAAAAACCGTTGTACCAAACCATTGCCATGTGTAATTGTGTGCAATGGTTACTTTTTCATTATGAAAATTGTTGCTATAGCTGTCCTTACTCAACGGTTTTAGAACTGTTGCAAAACCATTGCATAAATGTATCTTATGCAACGGTTTTTGAACAGTTGCAAAATAACCATTGCCATAGGCTTTTTTGTAGTAGTGATTCAAGACTTCAGTCCTCGTAGGTATATCCGTACATCAACTAACTGAGTAGTCTTTCATAAAAAATTTGTGAAATACTCTTTTGCTCCTGCCCCCTTAAACTTTTAGCAGTCAATAAATATTTTTATAAACTAGTTCTAGCAGCTTCTAGAACCTTTACACTTAAAAGCTCTTTCAGTCACCATTCATTCAAACATGATTCACACACCAGTTATCATTCAAGTTCTTAATGATCCAAAAGACAAATCAAACCAGTTTTGAATCATATTAGATCAATGTGACCTAAGATTAAGTACCACTTTAAAGCTATATGGTTTCTAGAATTTCTTCTTTTATATGGTTACACAACCTAGCTTGTACTAGACTAATAAATTGCCATTATCATAGTTTTGATTAAAATAAGCCAATTATCTACCAATGTACCCTTTTAAATAAATGTTTTATTTATATAACTATCAATCTATTTTTTAGAAAAATAATTGAAAGATTGTTGCAAAAAGGTGGATAGAAATCGAATTTCTAAAGCACATCAAGATAGTTACTCAAATATAAAACTACATTTCCTAATTTAAAGTACTACATCTTGATGCCTTTACTGAAAACTAATTCACCTGTACATTATTGAACTACCTACTAGTAACAACTAAAGGAGACATGATATCAAATATCTTGTCATGTTGGCCTTCGGTCTTGGCAACAGTAGTATCTAAGTACCTAGGCAATTTCGTTTTAAAGTCTAGTGCCTTTATAAAGTAGGAAAAACTATTTTGACTGAGTTTTATTTTACCGTTTGAGGTTCCTGATTTTTAAGATAGATGCTTATACTAAGCGGAGACTTCCCTTAGCTTTTCGTGACACCTTTTATCATAAATTGTTCTAATGCTACTCGTTCTTGTACCAAACACTTCTCTCAAGTATCTGATCATTTCTACTACAAATGACTATTCAAGTATCCAATACCAGAATAAGTTCGATATCTAATGTCTGAATCTTGTAAATGACTAACTCTTTAGTCTAGTCTAATGTTCTAAATGTTCTTTTCAACTTAGTCGATCTACTAGTGGCAATCTAGAGAACTCTGAGCACCTCCTAGTGCTCTACATATATTAAAATATATCATTTTATAGCGAACAAAGTAGAATGTACAAGACATACCAGTGTTGATCGCAATCCATAATTTAACAACTTGTCTGAAAGCCAAAAACTGTAAAACAAGTCATATAACACACATGATTTCTTTTCTTGCTTTTAGTAAACAATAAAAGTTTAGAGTTCACATTCTGACACTTACATATATGTCGTGGAGACCCAATCAAACCACCCAAAACTTCCAGTCGGCGAGGCCAAATTGAGACAATAGGGGTGAGAACCTTTCTGAATAAACATGTTTTCTTGCAAACTTTTGATGCGTCTCATATTTACGAATCTTTTAATTGCTATTTTAATAAATTTGCACCTTATTAATTATAGTTTTATACTCACTTTAACAATTGTAATGTTTATAGGTTCGAAGATTAAAATCTCAAAAATTGTCAAATTTGGTGTAAATAAGGCAAATTCGATACACAAATAACTAGATCAAGTCAATTGAGATTCGGGACAAGAATGTATAAGCCAGGCTTGACCCTCCGATCCGCACCTCAAGCCACCGTCAGTCTCATCTCCTCCATAGCCTATGTTAAACCTCAATATAGTCCATCACCGTCCTTCACTATCACCTCCAACTCAATCCCGACCCAAACTGTTTAGGCCCAACTCAAACCCACACCTACTCAACCTAACCCACGTCAGCCTTGGCCCAACTTAGACCATCAACCATCAGGCCCAGGTCCGGCACAGGTTTCGTCATCGATTTAAAGGGGGTTCGGGCTCTGTATTTGGGGCATTTTCTCTAGGTTTTTGTGGGAACAAATTTCCACCGCCTCTTAAAGCTCCTTCTCTTTCAGTTTCTTTTTATTTATTTTCCATTAAATTAGAACAACAAAAGAAATTAGCGTGAAGATCAACATAAGTTCATACATCTATTCCTTAACCGGTTCATCCTTGATGGAGAGCTAACTTGTTATCTGTGGTTAGATGAAGTCTTAGCCTTTTTACTTTTGTATTACTTTTTATTTTGGGATAGTTTTTTCGTTACATAAATTACTTGATTATGCGAAATACTTTGAAGTATTGTGCTTAATTGTTTATTCAATTGATATGGCTATTGAGTTTGTAATCTTTAATTGTTCAACAACAACAACAACAATAGTCCCAATACCACGAAGGCTCCTGCAAAAGCAGGGTCGGGGGGGGGGGGGGGGGGGGTAAGCAGCGTTCCCCCTTTAGGGTGCTACCCTGAAGAGAGGCTGTTTCCGAGGACCCCCCAACCTGAAGAGCATGTCGTCCTGGAAGCATATAGCCTGAAAGTAAGCAACATAGGATTAGAATCAAACACAACATAGGCCAAGTGCTATGAAGCAAAACTTAAGGAAGATCACTGCAGGCTCGCAAGTACACATGTATACAAATGCACCTATAAACAAATAAGAGCTCAAATACCTGCACCAAAAGAGGGAGTTAAGACACCTAGAAACACTAGTTCCAACCATAAAGGAAGCACTACTCTAAGCCGCTGATTGCCCTCCATCATGCTCTATCTAAGACCATCTCCTCCCGCAGGTTTCGGTGGGTGAGGTCCCATCGGATTGACTCCATCCATCTCTTCTTAGGCCTGCCTCTCCCTAGTGTAGTATGGGGCTGTTTGCATCTCCTGACCGGAGCGGTGGAAGGTTTCCTCCTAACATGCCCGAACCACCTCAAACGTTGCTCTCTTAATTTATCCTCAATAGGTGCGATGCCTAATTTGCTTCTTATAACGTCGTTTATGATTCTATCCTTTCTTGTATGTCTGCACATCCACCGCAACATCCTCATCTCCGCCACCTTTATCTTCTGTATGTGATGTCGTTTCTTCGGCCAACACTCCGCCCCATAGGACAAAGTTGGTCTCACTGCTGTCTTGTAGTATTTCCCCTTTAGCCTTAATGGGATCCTTCTAGTGCAATTATAAATTAATTATTTGTGCTTGTAGCCTTAGGATTAATTAATCAAGCAATTGTATTAACCAAATTGTTAACTAAAGCCTATCTTCTCTATGCTTTAGTTGGATAGGGTCAATATGTGATAATTAGCAATATGTTAGGCTGAGCCTATTTTCCTTATGCTTTAGTTAGATAGGGCCAATACGCGATACTAACAATATCACCTTAGTAGGTTAAAGCTTGTAGCCTAAGCCACTACTTGTGTGACAATCAATAATCCTAAGATAAGAGTTAGCGCAAAAATAATTGGCTAATGATAGATTCGAAACCCCAGGTTCCAATTGATACGATTTTCCCTTTTAGAAGTAGAATACATAGTTTAGTTGTCGTTTTCTTAGATTAATTAACACAAAAATTCCTCTCAATTTTATTCAAATCAATTTAGGTCATAGATTAAATTCATGCACTCTTAGTCCTTATGGTTTAGCACCCTCTCACCCTACACTTCAATTTAGATGTGTTTAGTAGATAGAGTTTTATATTAAATTTTGATAGACATAGAAAAACACATCAAGATTTTGCCGCAGTTGTCGGGGACTAGGCAATATTCGTGATTTTATTTTTATGATTTTCTTTGATTCTTAGCTTAGGATTTTTAATTTTTTTAATTATTACTGTCTCTTTTCTTTAGAAAAATTATAAAATATGTATTTCTTTTCTATAAAAAAAAAGAGGGTTATTTTCTCTCTTTGTTTTTTTTCTTCTTCTTCTTCTTTTTTCTTTATCTTATGATTTTCATGTGTAGGTAGATTTTAGGATAGTTTACTATTTGTATTTTTTTTTTTTTTCTTTTAAGTGTTTGTTTCCTTTTGCTTTGCTACTTTTCACTTTTAGTTGAATTGCTTCTTGAAGTTGTTTATTCATGTACAGTCGTCGTTCTTTGTCTCTTGACCTTACTAGATTTGACCCTAAAATGAAAAGGACCTTAAGAGACTTTAGAGCCCAACATCGAGCACAAACCGCAATGGCTAACGAACAACAACCACGTCCACTTATGCAGTATTTTACTCCCACCACATACACCTCACCTTCATGCATTAGGTTGCCACTTGCAGCCCATCAGTTCAAGCTTAAGCCACATACCATACAAATGCTTCCTTCATTCCACGGCTTAGGTAATGAGAACCTGTATACACAATTGGACAGTTTCATGGAGGCTTGGTCAACCTTCAGGATTCCTAACATTAGTGATGTCGCCATCTTACTTTAGCCTTTTCTTTTCTCTTTGAAGGATTAGGCTAAGTATTGATTAGGCACCTTACCTAGTGGGATGATTAGTACTTGGACTCAAATGCAACAAGAATTTCTTAAGAAATTCTATCTAATTAGTAAGACCATCATAGCTAGGAGAGCCATGAACACCTTTGCCCAACTTCCGAGTGAAAAGTTTCACGAGAGGTGGGATAGGTTTAGGGAACTATTAAGAGCCTATCCACATCATGCTATCCCTAAATGGCAACTGGTCTAAAACTTTTATTATGGGTTGAATGAAAAGGGTCAACAAACTGTTGATGCTTCTTATGATGGTCAATTCCTTAGGAAGAACGAGGATGAGGTGTAGGAACTATTTGAACATCTGAATGAGAACTCACAGCAAAATACCGCACATGCACGTTTAAATGCTGCTAGGTTAAATTGAGGAGGAGTACAAGAAATTGCTCACAGCTCTATCTTAGATAAGAAAGTACTCTCTTGCCTCTTCTGTGGATGAGCTTACTTCTTTATTTAAGATGAAATTGACTTCCCCTAGTATACCTATTATGTCTAATGTTAAAAAAATGCATAGTGCTTGTTCTTCATATTCTAGTTTCTCTCATTCTACGTTTGAGTGCCCCACTGCTTCACCCTTTGTTGAGTGTTCACAGGAACAAGTTAATGCAACTCAAGGATTCTCAAGGAACGATCCATACTCCAACACATATAATCCAGGCTGGAGGAACCATCCAAAATTCTCCTAGAAGCAAGGAGGACAAGGACAATTCATGACACAGCAACCGAATTCACGACCTCAACAATTTGATATGTCAGGACCTCTCGATTTTCAACCGCAAGGGTATTCTTCTAACTACTCTTAACCTTCTAATTTTAGCTCTAATTTAATTTTTGAAGAGAAGGTATTCAGTGCGCTAAAAGGTTAAGAATCTAATTCCCAACTCCTCCACTCCCATAAAGTTTTGATCTCAAAGCTAGAAACCCAAATAGGTCAACTAGCAAACACTTTGAGTAGGAGAAATGACGAAGACTCTGTTAAGCTTCAAGATCAATCTTGAAGTTAACCTAGTGGAAGAAGAGATTAAGATGAGAGAAGAAGTGAAAAGAGATGAGAGATTAGAGAGAGAATTAGGTGAGAGAGAGAAAAGATATCAAAAGATATTTTGTATTTGATTGAATGATCTATTATAAGAAGATCTAAGACATTTGTAAGCTCATAAGATTGGCTAAGATACAACGAACCTACACAAACTTCATCCGACTTAACTAAATACAATAAGACTTTGGCACCAAAAGCAACTACCAACCAACATACAAAATATACATCGAAACGCAGCACTTCACTTTAAGAGCAATTAACCGCAAGCCTAGCAAAGTAGATTAGAACATATCAGCAGCAACATAGAGTTATGAAGCGTGATCATAACAATCCCCTTTCCTTGAAAACATTCTTGTCTCAAGAATGAAGGGTAGAGAATTGGCTACTCATGAATTGCAACTCCTCCTAAGAAGCATCCTTCTTGTCCAAATTAGACCATTGCTCCAGAATCTCTTTTACTGACCTACCCTCAACATTCTGCAGTCTGGAATCCAAGATGACAATAGGGTTCAACAGCAAGGCACCATTAGAGCCAACTTCCGGGGCCAAAGTAGAACTATCTTGGCCTTTCTTCACCCGTGTCTTCAAAAGGGACACATGAAACACAAGGTGAATGTAAAAGTCAGGGGGCGATTCGAACTTATAAGCTACTTTCCCAATCTTCTCAATGATCTTGTATGACCCAAAGTATCTAGCACACAGCTTAACATTCCTTCTCATAGCCATTGAAGCTTGTCTATATGGCTGAAGCTTCAAATAAACCGTATCTCCTATTTCATAAGCTCTGTTCACATGCTTCTTATCTACACAATACTTCATCCTTGCCTAAGCTTGATGAAGATTATCCTTCAAAAGTTGCACCAACTATCTTCTTTGTTACATCAAATCAGCCACTTTAGGGACTGATGTCACTAGCTTTTGCAACATCAAGGGTGAAGGAGGATCATAACCATATAAAGCCTTGAATGGTAAGGTGACAATTGAAGCATGAGTGTGTGTATTATACCAGTACTCAGCCAAAGACAACCATCTTCCCAAAACCTTAGGATGACTGAATTCCATGCTCCGAAGGTAGTGTTCTATACACAGATTAACCCTTTTTGTTTGGCTATCAGTTTGTGGATGGTAGGAAGAACTCAAAGCCAAAGTTATGCCCATAAGGATGAATAATTCCCTCAAAAAATGACTGGTAAAGAGTTGGTCCCAATCAAATACAATGGATTGTTGTAATCCATGAAGCTTATAGATGTCATCAAAGAACAATCTTGTAAGCTTCTTTGCTGTCACAAGCCTAGCCAATGCAACAAAGTGACTGAACTTCGTAAAGCGATCCACCACTACCCAAATAACTTCCTTGCCCTCTGATTTTGGCAAGCCTTCAATAAAATCCATGCTTATGTTATGCCAAGCACCATTTGGAATAAGTAGAGGTTAGAGAATTCCCCGATACCAGTGATCACCAGGCTTGGTTTGCTGACAAGTCTCACAAGCTTGCACAAATTCCTTCACTTCCTTCTTCATAACAATCCAACTGAAGTATGCTTTGAGCCTCTAGTAAGTACCATCAATACCTAAGTGGCCTCCCTAAGCTGAATCATGGGAAGCACTGATGATTTGTTGTCTCAGATCAGTAGAGGATCCAATGTACAGTTTCGCCTTCAGTCTGATGATTCCCTTGACAACAGATACTTCTGCCTCATGAGCAATGTTGCTAGGTCTGTTAATGTTAAAAGCAATCATGCATTCTTATGCAAAATTGTCATTCTCGTAGGACTTGTATACTTCCTCAATCCAGGCTAGAAGAATCACTGATACAGCTCCACAATAACCTTGCTCAGCTTCTTCTAATCTTCGAGATAAAGCATCAACTGCTTGGTTCTCTTTCCACTTCTTATACTCAATAGCATAATCAAGTCCTAACATCTTCATCAAGCCTTTATTCTAAATTCTTGTAACAATCCTCTGCTCAAGCAAGTACTTGAAGCTTTAATGGTCTGTCCTGATGATAAATCGATGGCCATCTAAGTAGTGTTTGCACTTATCAACTGCTAGAAGGATTGCAAGATACTCCTTCTCATATATGGACAACTCTTGGTACTTAGGACTTAAGGCTTGGCTAAGGTAGGCTATTGGCGTTCCTTTCTGAGACAATATAGCTCCAATGCCACTCCCACAAGCATCTATTTCTAAAACAAACTCCTCTTCAAAATCTAGCATTGCCAAAAACAAGTGATGTACACATAGCTACTTTCAAGGCTTCAAAAGCCTCCTGAGCCTTATCAGACCACTTGAATGCATCCTTCTTCAATAGATCTGTAATAACCAGTTAATGCCAAGAACCCTCACAATTGCTTTAATTTAACAGGAATTGGCCATTCTTTCATTGCCTGAACTTTGAAAGGATCAGTACAAACCCCTGTCAGAGAGATCACATGACCTAAGTACTCAAGTTGAGTCTGAGCAAAAGAGCACTTAGTTAATTTGGCAAACGACTTGTGAATGCGCATCACCAAGAACACTTCCCTCAAATGCTTCAAGTGCTCTTCCATGTTAGGAGAGTAAATCAAGATATCGTCAAAGAATACCAACACAAATCTCCTCAGGAATAGCTCGAAGACATCATTCATCACTGCTGAAAAGTTGCCGGAGCATTAGTTAAGCCAAAAGGCATAACCACGAACTCATAATGCCCATGATGAGTTCTAAAGGCAGTCTTGTAAACATCTTGCTCCATCGCCCTCATTTGATGATAGCCTTGCCTCAAATCACGCTTGGAAAATAAACGTGCACCATGTAACTCATCCAACAAGTCATCAATGACAGGAATTGGAAATCTATCCTTGATTGTAAGGGAGTTAAGCTGCCTATAGTCAATCTGCATTCTAGCTGAGCCATTTTTCTTCTTAACCAATTTAATAGGTGAAGCAAAAGGGTTGTGGCTTTGTCGTATGAAGCAAGTCTTGAGTAAGTCATTCACTTGCTTCTCAATCTCTATCTTCTGTGAATGAGGGTACTTGTAGTGCCTTTACTTCACTTGTTAGGCTTGAGAGGAATTGCATGATCCAAGTTTTTCTTGGGGGGTCAAGTGTTTGGCTGTTCAAACAGATCCCCAAACTCATCAATTAATGTCTGCACCATATGATGAGATGGTTCTCCTAATTCAGTATGTGAGATTACAAATAACTGTCCAACCCACTAATAAGCACCCTTCCTCAATCCACCTTCTAAGCTCTTGCCCTTCAACAGCTGCAATTATGCTTGTTCAGCCATGCCTTGCAATGTTACAGTAGATCCTTGCCTTTCAAAAGTCACTGTCAACTTGGCAAAATTAAAGACCACTGGACTGAAAGATCTCATCTAATCCACACAAAGAACCATATCGCAACCTCCCAATGGCAAGATCCTGAAGTCATACTCAAACTTGTGATCTTGCATAGACCATTGGAGTCCTTGGCATTTGGTCTGAGTAAAAATGGAATTCCCATCAGCCATTGTCATAGCTAATGGTTGTGTCTTGATCATATCCTACCAAACCTTTCTCACCACCTTTGGATCAATGAAGCAGTGAGTACTGCCACTGTCAATCAGAATAACAATGGACTTCTTGTGAGCTTATCCTTTGACCTAATGGTGTTATAAGCCTCATTTCCTGTCAAGGCTTTCATAGAGATCCCAACCTCACCTTCAAGAAGCTCCTCTTGAGATTTACGGCCAGAACTATCGAACTCATCCTTTGTTTCATCTTCTTCAAATTGATCATCAGCATCAACTCCTCTTGCTGTCATGAGGAACTTAGGATTGCACTGGTGACCAAATTGATAAGGCTGATTGCATTTAAAACATAGTCTTTGAACCTTCTTCTCAACAAAACGAGTAAATTTAGATCTAACAGATCCCTTCTGTTGCTGATTAGAGCTTCCACCTCTATACCTAGGCCCATCATTTGATGCAGGAACTGTAGCTTCAAATAGTTTAGCCTTTGCATAGGATTTGGATAAGGTTCTAGGGCCAACTGCCTTGACAAGGTTCTTTATCTTTGGCCTTAAGCCACTTATGAAGCCAGATACATAGTATGATTCAGTTGCCTGAGGATAAGCTACAATCATACTAGCTCTAAGGTTCTCAAATCTCAGCATGTATTCTTTCGCAGATGTGATTTGCACTACTTTGTTGAAGTTATCAACTATGTCACTTGAGTCCTCATCTCCATAACGTTCACAAAGTTCTTCCACAAATTCAGTCCAAGATAATGAAGGATTACTCTTCAAAAGACTGTAAGGCCATACCTCATGATCTCCATGGAGATAAGCAGCCGCTAATTTAACCTTCTCAGCTTCTTCAATGTGATGGAAATGAAAGCATCAATCACATCTTCTGATCCATGATTGTGGCTATTTTCCATCGAAAGGCTCAATTTGAATCCTTGACTGCCTAAAACCACTACTTTTATTGTTGGATGAAGTATCATTGCTTCTAGAATTTTGATGTTGCAACTGATCTGATGGACAATCATTCTGTCCCAAGGTTATATTTGCAACTGGAGCTTGTACTAGATCCAGAGGATGATCCTATTGTCCAACATCCACACGAGCTGCTTGTAGTTGCACTAAACCTAGAGGTCGAACCTGTTGGCTAGCAGGAAACAGAATTCCAGCATCGGAGGACACATTCTACCTATTGAGCTTATCCTCAGTCCAACAAACTTATCCTCAATACGTTAAGTTTGCTGAATCAATCTATCAGCAAACTTTTGATCCTGTTCCAACTACAATTGCTACATTCGAGAGAGCATTTCATCCATTTGATTCTTTAATTGAGCAGTTGTAATGTACTCAACACCTACTACAGCATTAGCACCGACAACCGAAGCATAAGTGACATTAGGATCAACATTTGCAGCAGCATTTGTAGCACCAGATCGTGTTGTTACACCTCTAGCCATTGATATTCGCTTCTTACATCTCGCCAGCTCCAATCAATCAAAAAGTAACCGATCAGCAGCAACACACAGCTCTGATACCAATTGTTAAGCTTCAAGATCAATCTTGAAGTTAACCTAGTGGAAGAAGAGATTAAGATGAGAGAAGAAGTGCAAGGAGATGAGAGATTATGGTGAGAATTAGATGAGAGAGAGAAAAGATATCAAAACATATTTTGTATTTGATTGAATGGTCTCTTACAAGAAGATCTAAGCTATTCAGAAGCTCATAAGATTGGCTAAGATACAACGAACCTACACAAACTTCATCCGAATTAACTAGGTACAATAAGACTTTGGCACCAAAAGCAACTAACAACCAACATACAAAACTATACATCAAAATGCAGCAATTCACTTTAAGAGCAATTAACCGCAAGCTTAGCAAAGCAGATCAGAACCTGTCAGCAGCAACATAGAGCTATAAAGCATGATCATAACAGACTCCCTAGCCAAACTATAGAGAACCCTAGGAACTATGTAACACAAGACAACTATACTCCCCATCTAGAACAAGCAAAGTTCATTACAGTGTTGAGAAGTAGGAAAGAAGTTAACAATGAGGTGAGCACTAAAAGTGAAGTATTCATAAGTGGTGAGGAAGAAGAGAAGAGCGAGGAAAGAGAGAAGGAGACCGATGAGGTCACGCACCCTTCTCCCATTCTTAAGGCCTCTGATCTTCTTTCCTCGTATGAACCTAGAGTACCATTCCCTTAGGCTTTAGTTGCACCACATCCAAATGGGAAGGACAAGAAGTGGGAAGACATTTTGGAGACGTTTAGGCAAGTAAAGATAAACATTCATCTTCTTGATGCGATCAAATAGATCTCGGCCTATGCGAAGTTCATTAAGGACTTACCGAACCAAAAGAGACAATCTAGAGCACATCTGCCTAAGAAAGTATTTTAAGCCAAGCAAGTGAGCTCCATTCTGAAGCGTGACACTCTGATTAAGTATAATGGCCCTGTTGTCCCCACCATCTCCATTGGATTGATAAGGCTTTATTGGACTTAGGATCGAGTGTCAACATTATTCCTTACTCGGTTTATAAGAAGTTAGGGCTGGGAGAGTTGCAACCCACCGTGGTGACCTTGTAGTTAGTGGATAGATCAACTAGAGTCCCCCGTGATGAGCTTACTAACGTACCAGTGAAGGTAGACAAAACCAGGTTTTTTGCTGATTTTCTTGTGCTTGATATGGAAGCTTCTAGCCATTCAAAAAACCGCATCCCTATCATTCTAGGTCGGCCTTTCTTAGCGACAGCCAATGCCACAATTAATTATAGATTTGGGGTAATGGATGTTAGTTTTGCAAACATGACTATTAGGTCAAACATTTTTAAGGCTTCGCCACCCACTATTGAGGAGGAGTCGGAGTGTTTCTGTGTGGATGTTGTTGATGATTTGGTGGAACAAACACTCCCCTCTATCATAGTTATTGACCCCCTAGATGAGAATGCAAAACATTCTCAAGAGATGTAATGAAGGTTGAACCCGGACATGAAAGAAGTTTTGGATTGGGAGAAGAATCATGTTATAGTTCAAGAAGGAATTGTACTAGGTCGTAGGTTGTATAAGGAGGGCATTAAGGTTGATATGGCTAAGATAGATTTGAATGCTAACTCGCTCGCTCCCTCCCTCAAATGTTAAGCAAGTTAGAGCCTTTCTAGGTCAAGCGAGTTTTGATAGAAGATTCATTAAGGACCGTGGGAAGTTAGCTAGATCATTGACTAGTTCGCTATCTAAGGACATACATGTTGAGTTCGATGAGTCTTGGTTAGAAGCTTTTGATAAGCTTCGATCTACACTTTTTGCTGCCCGCATTAGACATCCACCCGACCACTCTCTCCCTCATGTATTCATGTTTGACACTTCTGATTTTGCTGTAGATGTTGTCTTAGGTGAGCTCATTGAATTAGTTTTTGAACTAATTAGTTTCTCAGATGCTTGTTTTCTCTCCTTCTAGGTTATTGTCCAGTGTTGGAGGAGTCATATACATGTTCATTCACGCCTATTCATGATCATGGCCTTGTCAAGTTGTGTCGCTTTATCTCACCTCTTTCATGTGCTTTGATGCTTTATGTTGTCGCATTGAGAATAATACATGATTTAGGTGTAGGGGTGAGACTCATTTGCATGTGCTCATTTTTTAGTCAAATTTTTAAAAGTTTGAACATCTTTTGTGCATTTTGAGTGTGCATTATAACTGTTTAGTCAAATTTTCCTTGATCGACGCGTATGTTAGGATGATAGTAGGATTAGCTATTTATTTCGTTCTCTTAATTCAATGAAATTAAATGACTCTACTCCATACATGCTACTGAGTATTGTCAATCATTGTTGATATTAATGGGTTCTACTCATGCCGTTCATATATTCACTATGCACGGGACTTTTGTGTTGTAGAAAATGTGAAATATTTGAGTAAACAATCCTATATGTCTTGAGTTTTGCAGGCTTGCCCTATTGGATTATCCTGACCGTTGCTCTTTGAAGTTTTAAAAAGTACTTGTTGATCAATGACAGCTGTAATGTTGAAGTACTTGTTATTCAAAAAAGTCAAAAACATGGACAAAAAAGAAAGAGGAAACGAAAAAAGAAAAAAGAAAGGAAAAAAAAAGTTTCCTCCAAAGAAAAGAAAAGAAAAAAAAAAAGAAAAAGAAGAAAGTAAAAATTGATGTACAATAATGATGAAGATGTTCTTGTTTTGTGCTATATCGATGTCAAAATGTTGTAAAATGATCACTCATATGCCACTTAAAATTCTCTATGTATAGGCATGTGTTTAGGTAATTCAATGGTGTGGGCGTATAAAACTTTGGTATATTTGGTTGGATGCGAGAATTTGATGAGATTCTATGGCATGAAATCCCATTCACGTTCACTTGTGTGCTTAAATTACCAGAGTAGTTTTTATTAGTTGAAACAGGGTTAACGAAACTCTATAATGAGACTTGAAGTTTAATCATCTGAATTCATGGAATTAGAGAATGCTTAGATGACCGAATCTTATCTTGAATTATGATATATGCGTTAATCTTGGAAGATGCGGTAAAGGTAAGGGTAGTTGGTCACCTGAGTCATGTGTTTATCCTTTGCTTTGCTCGAGGACTAGCAACGGTTAAGTGTGGGGGTGTTGATGCATCTCATATTTAGACATCTTTTAATTGTTTTGCACCAGATAAATTATAGTCTTATACTCACTTTGATAATTTTAATGTTTATAGGTTTGAATATTAAAATCCCGAAAATTGTCAAATTTTGTGCAAATAAGACAAATTCAATGCGTAAATAATTGAATCAAGTCAATTGAGATTCGGGACAAGAACGCATAAGCCCGGCCCGACCCGCCAACCTGAACCTCAAGCCACTGCTAGTCTCATCTCCTCCATAGCCCACGTTAAACCTCAACGTATAGCCCAGCACCGTCCTCCACTGTCACCTCCAACTCAAACCTGACCCAAACTATTCAAGCCCAACTCATACCCACACCGACTCAGCCCAACCCATATCAGCCTTGGCCCAACTCAGACCGTCAACCACCAGGCCCAGGTCCGGCACGGGTTTCATCATCAATTTAAAGGGGGCTCGGGATTCATGTTTAGGGGATTTTCTCTAGGTTTTTGTGGGGACAGATTTCCACCGCCTCTTAAATCTCTCCCTCTCTCAGTTTCTTTTTCATTATTTTTCGTTAAATTAGAATGAGAGAGAAATTAGCGTGTAGATCAGCATGAGTTCATACATCTCCTTTTTCACCTGTTCATCCTTGATGGAGAGCTAACTTGCTCTCTGGGGTTAGATGAAGTCTTAGCCTTTTTACTTTGAAGTATTGTGCTTTAATTTTTTATTCAATGGATATGGTTATTGAGTTTGTAACCTTTAATCATTGATGTTGATAATTATAAATTAATTCTTTTTGCTTGTAGCCTTAGGATTAATTAATCAAGCTATAGTATTAACCGAATTGTTAACTAAAGCCTATTTTCCCCATGCTTTAGTTAGATAGGGTCAATACGTGATAATTAGCAATACGTTAGGTTGAGCCTATTTTCCTTATGCTTTTGTTAGATAGGGTCAATACGCGATACTAACAACATCACCTTAGTAGGTTGAAGTTTTTAGCCTAAACTACTACCCATGTGGCAATCAATAATCCCAAGTTAAGAGTTGACGAAAAAATAATTGGCTAATGATAGATTCGAAACCCTAGATTCCAATTTGATATGCTTTTCCCTTATATAAGTAGAATACCTAGTTTAATTTTCGTTTTCTTAGATTAATTAAAAAAAATTCCTCTCAATTTTATTCAAATCAATTTAGGTCATAGATTAAATTTACGCATTCTTAGTCCCTGTGGTTCGATACCCTCTCGCTCTGCACTTCAATTTAGATGTGTTTAGTAGATAGGATTTTATATTAAATTTTGATAGACGTAGAAAAATACATCAACTATCTACTAAACATATTTAACACACCACTTTTCCCTCAGCCTCTAAGGTCCTACAACCGAACTCCTCGGGGAGGCTAATGTAGAACTTAGTCAAGTGTACACCATTACTCGAACACTCATATGGGGTCTCCATATACACCACGCCGGCGTGGCTATACTCAACTGCTTGGACTTCAGTTCATCTTTTAGCGGACTAACTTTGCATTCCGTAAATGAACGGTCTCCTCGGGGAGTTGCGCCCACCTGCTACACTACTAGATTGGTAATGGAGGCCGTGAGAATTCATTTAGAAGCTCGCTCCCACTTAATATTTTGAGTATTGTGAACTTTTAATATTATGAGCAAACAAATAAACCATGGATCCACCTAACCATTCCCTGTGTGTATGCAACGATGAGCTAACCAATCTACCCATCACTATGGGAGAAGTGTAACATGTAATTAGTCAAATAAGAATAATTCTCAAATAATATGTTTCCTAAACATATTTAACTCACCATTTCTTGGTCCCTGAGACAGCATCATAATGCTCTATAGTAGACTATCATACTATCCTAGTCAAGTGTATACCATTACCTAGACATTAGAACTGGTAAACAAGATACTCCATGGCAGCATGGTTGTACTCGATTTTCTCGTATCTCTATTAATCGTGAAGAAGCCTAACCCTATGTCCTGGAAACAAATGCCCTCCTCAGGGAGTAGCGCCTATCTACTATACTATTAGACCGGCAATGGAGACCGTGAGAATCAACTCTTGATCTTCGCTCTCACTTGAATTTTGTAATGGCAGATCTTTCTTTTATAATTTGGTTATCTCACAATCAATATTAGAATCACGTTCTAAATATTATTTAACAATTAGATGAAACCCTAAACCAATTAGGTGTTTTTTAATATCTAACATATGCAGTCTAATTAAATTAGATATGGTGAATGTGTGAACTAAATTAATAAGTAACATGTTATCAAACAATTTGAATAATAGCACTTAAGGCCTAAAGGTTGGAGAAATTAAAGGTTTTTCTAGACTTTTTTAGAAAAGATTGTCCCATAATCTTAATTAAGATCTTATCCTAATTAGTTATTTATTTATTTAAATTATTTAAATAATTAAAAATTAAATCTTTCTATATTTTAACGCCAAGTGTGCCTCTCTCTACATACAACGTTACCCAAATCCGGCACTGCAGCAAAAGCAACCAAACCCTGTCGTTTTGCGCCTTGGACAACAGCAACACCCATGAGTGAATATGCAAATTGCAAATTGGTGTAAATTAAAATGATATTAAATGAAATATATATCATTTGTGGTGTCAGTTTTTGTAACAATAAAAAAATTTAAATGTTTATTCAAAAATATATTAAATGAAAATAAAACAATGTTAAATATACTCCAAAAAAAATTGGTGTTTAACTCTTTAATAATAAAAGAAAAACATTAAACACAATATAGAAATTAATTTAGAATTGACAATCAAAATTGGGATTAATTTAAAATTGTACGCCCATATCTTCTATCTATTATTTTATTTCAAAGTTTCTTACTCTTCTCGAAAAGCAATGACCTCCTTATCCTTCAATTACAAGAATCCTACTAATTCATTATTATATTATAAAAATAAAAAGGCAAAAAGGAAGTAACTACTCACAGCCACTTCACTAAAACTGCTGGGTTATTTTATTATTAAATAATAAAATGGGCGAAAAAACTTAACCACCCATATCCTGTAAAACTGCTCAGGTAGTTTCCATAAACTCACACAAGCAATTGGGGGCTAGAGTTGAAAAAAGTAGCAAAGGACATGCATGTAATCTCTATATCTCTATGTAGATTTCAGACAATGCAGTATATCAGATATCATTTATCCCTGCATATTTTCAATGTGCATGATATACTCTCTTATC
The DNA here is from genome assembly GCA_018398585.1 of Simmondsia chinensis. NCBI lineage: Eukaryota > Viridiplantae > Streptophyta > Magnoliopsida > Caryophyllales > Simmondsiaceae > Simmondsia > Simmondsia chinensis. Next base: position 11,874,813 of record JAGTTD010000009.1, on the reverse strand, counting down.
AATTGCCTAAAATAGTTTGTTATTCTTTGATTGAAATGTAGCGACCAAAATATTTTAGGTATAATACTAAATATAAACTATATTGCTAATTCATAACCAATTCTTATGCTATTTATTGTTTTCTTCTACATAATTGAGGTTAGCAATTTATCAATCATGTAATTCATTGTCATACATACCTTATCAATAGAAAATTCCAAGGAAAAAATATATAATTTATGGAGCATATGATTGCTAAAATAAATCAATCACTTTATACAGATACAATAGTTATCTTATCTATTACTTACGAGTTATGACATTTCCCCATTTTTCAAGCAAACTTCTAGTTCTCCAATTAAAGGATTTGATCTTTTAAATTCTAATATTAAAAGGAAAAAGACTAAAAAAAATTTTTATTTTAACTTCCATATTCACTACTCTCTTTTAACTTCCAGATTTACCACTACTATTTTAACTCTATCTTTATTCAAAATATAAATTTATTTCTAAATCTATTTTATCTCTTTTAACTACTATTTTAACCTCTCACACCTTCCCTTTACCTAACCAAAAAATAAAAATAAAAAAAATTATGATTTCAATTTTATCTCCCTCATGCAAAAACTTATAGCAATACATTCTTATGGAGGAACTTGAATTTCACTTCTTTCATCATCTTTTTCCTTCTCTCCCTAATTCATCCTTTAAATGGATATTTAAAGGTTAGTTTTTTTTAACATCTTTTGCCTTTTCTCTCTACCAAGAGGGCACCAACACGCCGTCACCGGATCTCATTAGAACTCCGAAGTTAAGCGTGCTTGGGCGAGAGTAGTACCAGGATGGATGACCTCCTGGGAAGTCCTCACCCTCAAGTTGGGGGCACTGACAGCAGCCTCTCTTCAGGTTAACACCCTGAAGGGGGAAGGCTGCGTACATCCGCTCCCCCCCCCAGACCCTGCGTAGGCGGGAGCCTTTGAGGCACTGGGTATGTTCCTTTTTTTCCTTTGCCTTTTCTCTCTAATTCATGCTTTTATTAAACATTTTATGGTTTGTTAATCATCAAAATAGACCCACTTAAAAAGCTTCATATAATTCAATATTGTACAGTTGTCTCTGTCAAGCCAATTTTCGAGATATTATCAACGAAAGAGGAGAGAAATCAACCCACTTGCATGTGCTCTAGATGCTACATATAAGTAAGTTTATATAACATCTATAGTATTTATTTTGTTCATTACATTCCTTTATTTTTTTTACCAAAATTAGTTGTTTATGTAACCTATTATCTATCTTATATATTATATTTTGAGTAGGAGTTCCTCTTTCCCTAAACACTAGAAAATTGTCAACCCTAAGTGTTCAGAAGTTGTTGTTGTTGTTGTATGTATTAACTATCTCTCCATATATTTATTCAAACGTTGTACTAAAATTTGTTGTCCTTCATTCACCAAATTTTAGTCTTTGAGTACTAACTTTTAAATTATGTATATATTGCATAGGAAAAAAGAAAATATGCTATATTCTTTCAATAAAAATTTTACTCAATCTGCATATTTTAAAGAGAGATAGAATAAAATTAAAGAATTCAAATGAAAGAAAAAAAATAAGATGCTCAAAAATATTTAAAAAAAAAAAAAACCAACTCCCTACAAAATTGATACAGGTCAAATATAAATTATTTTCGTGTAAAAATTATATGTACTCTATCAACTTTAGGCAAATATTATTATATTTGGGAGAGATTAAATCAAAAAAATTTTAATGATTTAGTGAATCAATTGGCCAAAGCACTAATTAAAATAGTAATACCGTATATAAAATTAAACTATTCAAAGTATATGAGCTGGCCATGCATCACATGAGAAATAACTAATTTTTTTTTTTTTTTTAATATAAGAAGGGGTGTGCCTAGCGCAGCACTGGGCACCCCCTTTTTTAAATTTAATTACTATATTATTATTAAAATAAATAAATAAGTCTAATTTTAATCTCATTAAATCTTAACTGAACATCTAACCTCATTCGATATTCTATGTGATGTTTTATATATCTAAATTATTCAACAACTTGAATATCTAATCCTATTAGATTATCTATAAATACAGACCTAGTACTTTAATTATTATTCATCCTAATTTAAACAATTTAAATTTGAAGAACAACATTGTTGTTATTAAACTCTTTAATAACATTATAAAGGATTCCTTGTTTTGCATTATTACAAAATATTCAACAATTGAATATTTCATACCTAGATTCATAATCTAATCAAATTAGACTAAAAATCTAAATCGTACAACTCTTTGAATATATAATCTCATTAGATCCGATTTAGATTTACGCTCGTAGATTAAATCGCGATTCATCTAAAATTTTAAACAATTTAAAACTTTAATGAATCTTCAATCTTGTTATTAAACTCTTAACAACAATATTTACAATAGTCTTTTTCCTTTAATGAATTTCTTAATTACATATTTTTCATAATTCTACAAACCCCCAATTTTATCAAACCTTATGTTTTAATGTTAATTACGAATGTATTCAAAGTTAGCTTTCATACTAATTACTGGGAATGTATTTCAAAATTTTTTCCTAAACAACTAGAGCGGGCGTAGCGAAAAATAATTTAACATTCTTAATTTTAAATCTAATGTCCTGATCTAATTATATTATTTAATTAGACCTAGATCTTATATTAATAGGCTTATAATATAACAACCAAAACGTCTAATAAAATAAGTATAAACATGACACGTAGAATAAATGAAATAAAGGAGAGAACAAATTAAATATCAAATACTTAATTTAGACATACATTAAGTGCAAATCCAAACTCCAAATTTGTTGATCTTAAATTGGAAGAAAAAACTTCTTGACACCTTAAGATCTTCTTTACAATAACTACTATTAGTATCAAAGTGTGGGCTCCCAAAATATTTAATTTAGGAAAAATTAAGGAACAAAAATTTTCCTTTAAATCGTTTAAAAAAACAAGTTTTCGAATAAATTGTGCTAAATATTAATTTAGAAAAATCCTAAAATAATTTTAGGTTTTTAATTGTGGGAGAAAACTAGGTTCCAAAATCTAGTAAAAAAAAGGTCATATTTTTTCACTCCCAAAAACTCTCAGCATATTTATAAAGAAACATACTGACACGTTGCGGCCTTTAATACGGCACTGGCAATGCACGCGGATAGCTGACCCTGCCGGGATTTTGAGCAACACGAGTCGTATTACCATTGGTCCGTTTTGTTGCACAAGGATTAAACCCCCGGCTTCGGCACCTGCGTTTCACGTGCCGGGTCTTTTGCAGTGCGGCACAGTTTTATTTAATTTCAAATTTTTTTAATTTTGTTTTTGTTTAAATTTCTACGTGTATAAAATCCATCTTATGCATATTTATTTAGTATAAAAATTTATTTATTTTATAAATAAATAATTCATCCCTTGAATTCAATTAAAATATTTTTAAACAGTGCTTAAATTGAGGCTTGCGGAGGGACCTCGAGAACAATCCAACTCTAGCTCCAAATGGGTCAAATCTAATTATTATCTCATAATAACAATCGATTAACATTTAATAAAACTTGATTCCACTAAATAAATTTTACTGCATTCTAGAATTAAATATATTCAATCAAGAATTTTCGAAATAATTTTAGTATTATTGTTGTAACAATTAACCCCTCTATTAGATATCCATGAGCCCCAAAAAAGGGGGGGGGGGGGGGGGGGGGGGGGGGGGGGACATCTTTCATTGTAGATTCCTAGTAAAGTATTTGTTCTCATCACACTTCATGCAATTGCCTAACGACATAAGATCCTGATTATTCAATTTTGACCTCATCATTTTGGGCATCGAAGCAATTAACATTCCATGTATGAGTCTGGACTATTTTCCATATTTAGAGTCATCATTTTATAGAATTAATTATCCATCCTTAATTGAATCAAATAAAAGGTCGGGGGACCACAGAAACAGTCTCTCATCAAGGTCTTAACTTGATGGGGTAAGACTGCATACATCCTTCCCCTCTCAGGCCCTGCGCGAGTGGGAGCCCTTCAGGCACTGGATTTATTGTTATTGTTTTATAGAATTAATTATCTCTGACAGTAGTTAAGGAAATAACTAATTCAGGTGATTCTGCTCAGTGTCCCAATCTTACTGAAAACACTAACATAGTACTCTTGGGTCCCTATCCACATGATTAAGACAAGTCATTTAAAATATCATATTATAGTCTTATCATATAAGTTGTCCAAACTTATCACCAACTATGAACATACTTTAACAACATGTCACCAGTTTGATCTATGTCTTTTTGTGGTTCAATCTCACTCACCAATTAAATCAAACCTGACACGTCCTCTCGGACAACGTCCATCTAATGAAATGTTTTAGAAAAACAATCATGCATATTTGACTCGTAAAACATAATCAGACAATAAATACGTAAAATAAGTTTACTTATTTAATATTAACTAAATGGGTTTTTTTATGACACCTATTCCAGCAGAGTCAGCCTAAATAGACTTAAATGGTACCTTCATTGGAAGTGTAACATCATGGCAATATGTTAAATGGAAAGGAGTTCTCCTAGTAGCATCTCCTTTGGAAGTTCTAAAAGCCTGTAGAGCATCAAAGAGCACTTCATGCCACCTTCTTGGGATTATCCTATCATTTTCTTAATATTGGCCTTTAGAATCTTGTTGGTAGACTCAGTTTGGCCATTTGCTCGGGCATAATTAGGAGTTGAGTTCAAAATTTCAATGTTAAAACTCTTAATAAACTCCTTAATTTTAGAACCATTGAAACGTATTACTTAGTCCATTGTTTTACTTTTTGGGATTCCAAACCTACACAGGTTATACTGCTTAATAAAATCAATCACATCACTTTGATTGATATTACTATACGGCTACTCGCTAAAAGGAGGATAGAATTCTCCTATGATATCCATTGCCCATCCACAAAAGGGTCATGGCTTATCTATAGCATGCATCTTAAATGCAGGAACCTTAGGTACCTGTTCATATCTTTGGCATCCTTAGCACCCTACAGCATATTTGGTACAGTCATCCATCATTAATGGCCAATAATAGCCATAGTGTCAGACGAGCCAATGAATCTTATTTCATGCAAAATGGGACCCACGGTTTCCCTTGTTTGCTCCAACCATCACTAGCATTTCTTTATCCAAGTTTAGACACTCGAGAAGCACACCTCAAGCATCTGTTTTGTATGGCTGTCAGATTCATCATCTATATGATACCTATGAGCTCTCACTTTTATCTTTCTATCTTTGATGAAATCATGAGGGTTCTTGAAGTCTCCACTAAGGGTTTCTTCCAATCCTCACTTGTAGTCACTTTTCTTTCAGTGCTAAGGGATTCAATGATTTCTAGATCATGGTGTAGCACCTTGGTCTTGATGACCACGGATTCCTAGCAAGATCAATAGCGGCTTTGTTTTGTTCTCGAGGTATAAACCAGAATTCAACACCGTCAAACCTAGGCAATAGTTCTTGCATTGTTGAAATATACTTTTTCGAGGTGTCACTCAGACATTGGAGCTCTCTGTTAACTTGGTCAATTACAAATTACAAGTCCCCTATCAAAGCCATGCTTGGGACTTTCATTTCCAAGAGAGTCTTGTGGCCAATGATCCGTGCCTCATACTCAATCATATTGCTGGAGCACTTACCCACTACGGTTACAGCAAGCTTGGTGATGATACTAGATGGAGATTCAATAACAATCACCACTGTAGCACATGATTTATTCCTTGATACATCAAAGTAAAATTCCTAAGGGACCGTTTCAGTCACTGAGAGTTATATTAGCTCGTGGATAGATTTAGTTTTGATATTAAAACGGTCAACATAAAGTTTGCCAGAGCTTTGGCTCTTCACTGACTTTTGTGACACATAGATTAACTTAAACTAAAGTAGAGCAATACTCCACTTGTTAAGTCTTCCTCTCATTAAAGGTCTATCTACCATATACTTAAGGATATCTGTTTAAGCAACCCCATAAATGATAAATGAAAGGAATTAATGCCTTAGCTTTGCAGATGAGTAATATAATGATAGACATAATTTCACACTCATTTAAACAACAACTTTGGTAGAACACACCTAGTTCAAACCCTTGCTTATTGTCTTGTACTAGCAGAGAACTCATTCACTCATCAGAAGTAGAGACATAGACCTTTAATGGTTTTTCCTACTTAGGTAGAATTAACACTGGTAGCCTGATCAACTAATCTTTAGAGGTCTCGAAGCCTCCTTGGTGTGGCTCCTTCCATTTGAAGTCCTTTTAAAACTTCAATATTAGCAATGGCGAGAAAACTTTAGTCTCTCCCACGACATATCAAATAAAAAGTCTTAGGAAATTAACCTTCCCTATGAAACATTGCAATTCCTTTTTACTTGATGGTAGTTTAGCTTCTTGGATGGCCTTGGCCTAGTTCATGTCAACCTTAACCCCCCATGTGTGTACTAGAAAGCATAGGAAATCTCTGATTGAACTCCAAAGGCGCACTTCATAGGGTTCATTTTGAGGTTATGGTTTCTCATTCATAAGAACGTATTTTTCAAGTCTTCCAAGTGCTTGACTTGGGTTTTTAATTTGACCACGATGCCATCTATATAGACTTCCATGGTTCCAAGAAGATCATGAAGAAACGTGTTCATGGCTCTTTGATTGGTGGTACCTGCATTCTTTAGTCCAAATGGCATGGCTACCCATTGAACGTCCATAATTACTTAGGACAGCTAAATTCCATTTTGTGGGTATCCTCCAAAGCTTTCATAACTTTGTGATACCTGCAACAACCATCCACAAAAGACAATACCTCATGCCTTGAGGGCGATCTGATAAAAGTGTCAACTATAGGCATGGGATATTCATATCAACAGAGGTAATATAATATATTTTCTAAGAATCGACTGGGTTACTAACATAAAACCTCTTAGTACACAATACCTTATACCTTGAAGTTGATCGAATAAAAATGTCAACTATAGGCATGGGATATTCATTCTTTGGCATGGCTGCGTTTAAATCTCTTATGTCAATACAGACTCTTATCTTGCCATTGTTTTTAATCACAAGAACAGTATTTGCCAGCCATTTAACATACCTTGCTGTCCTGATGAACCTAGTCTTCAAGAGTCTCTTAGTTTTTTTTTGTTATAATTTTTGAACAAGTTTATAACCTCTTGGGACATCCTTCCTGGGCTTGTATAATGGGCCTTGATCCTTAATGGCTAGCCTATGCTCAACCACTTTTACTCTCTAGGCCAAGCATCTCATGATGAGCCTAAGCAAACAATGAATAAGCTTAGGTGCTACTTTCTCTGCTCTTCAAAAGGCAGAGTATTGGTGTACGTGGGTCTTGGGCTTTCTATTGAACCCAAGTTAACCTCAAAGACAGAATCTTAAACTTAACTCTTAGGTCCTCCATTTTGATTGGAGCTGCTCTAAAGTCAGAAAAACCTAACTCCTTTTTATATAGCATTTGGACTTCAAAGCCATTTCTAGAGATGGCTGCTTAGTCTATAGTTGGTCCTCAGCATGCCAAGAAACTAGCTTTGTATTGGCTAAGGAGATGTCCCTTTAGCTCATCACTTGGAAGGCGTGGCTTCCCTCCATAAGCCATCCAATGCACCTTAAGAGTCCCCCTCATCAAGGACGGCTCTCATGCATCCCCAAAAGTCAGAGCCATTTGAATCTATGTCAACCTAATAAATCTCAACTTTAGCGAGTGGGCTCTCAAGGATGGATATCATGTGTTCACATCAAGAATATTGAGGATTGGTCCTTCTTACTGCTAACCATGCATGGCTTGTTATCTGTAGGGCGTGCTACTTGAGCCACGAGCTGTAGCTAGGGACCTCTGTCTACTGCTATTACATTTCCTTTGTGGTGGCCCTGTTCCTCAGTAGCCATTAACCTTGGAGAAAGAAGCGAAGTCGTCCTGACATTAACCTACCCATGGAGTGGTTCCAAACTAGATGTGGATCCCTTGATCTGTCTCCTTCCCAAGACTATGGTCGATTTGCATGACCTTGTCTTGAGTTTAATCTTTGCATTCCACCTTTGGGGATTTAGACTCCTCCATTGGCTTGGGGATGTCTTCCTCTGTGTAAGCCATTCTTGATTTTAGACCATGTTGGGCTAACATGGTCTAGAGTTTCCATTAAATTTATGCTAAGGGAACTATCCTCCTCCTCATCATCATATGCCTTTTGAGCCCAAGAATTCTTAGCAAGTTGCTCCAACCTAAATTTCTTTCCCTTCGAAGACAAGAGGCTGGCCCATCTCTCGATCTTCTTATGTAGCTTATTCTTAGCCTTCGTGGCTATAGGTTTTTCCTTCCCCATTGGATCTTTAGATCCATTGGTTCGGTGCCCTCTGTCCTCGTGGCTTATATCTTTCTTTGTGGGATTCTTAGCAAAACAAAAGTCAAGTTAAGCTCTTCTTTTCGCTGCCTTTTTATGCCAAAGCTTCCTTTTTTGAGTCTGAGTAAGCTTAGAAGAACTAGCATTTTCCTCCTCAAGTAGGTTTTTCCTCCAAACATTACCTAAATGAACCCTTGTGTTGCTGTCGTGGTCTATAGGTTGTATCCACTTCAACGAGGTGGTACTTTGAGTTTCTTTTAGGAGCCTTGTCCTTGTAAATAACTTTTCAGGTAAGGATCTTAAGTTGGCTCACAAAAGAAGGAATTCTCAAATGCCATCTTAACTTTGAGAGAGGATCCACATGTTAGAAGTAATCTCGGAGAAGCTTGAATTTCCTCATTTCTCCTCATATCCTCCCACAACATAACCAACAGACTTCATAGGAGACTCTCTCTAGATCTTAAGATATCCTCTCTCGGCTTGTGATGCATGTGGTTTGTCTGGATGTATAACCGAATTCCATAGCTAATTCGTCAATCACTAATAATGAAATGGCTGATTTGCTTCGGACAATAATCAACAGGTTCCTAAAAACTGAACATTGTTTAGTGGTATGAAATTTCGTGATGCGCCAATGACATATCTTGTTCATCAAATCCATACCTAAGTGCTAGGAATCTCAATACACCGTCAAGAACCTGTTGGAATTGGAGTCCTGGAAAACCCAATTAGATACTTTTAAATATTAAATAAATTCAATTATTTTATTTATTTATTCTCTGATTGTTTTTTACAAGTTGAAAATGAGTGTGATTGTTTTCTAAAATGTTCCACGAGATGAACGTAGTCCAAGGTGATATGTCAGGTATGGTTTAATTGGTCAATGAGATTAAGCTATGGATAGACTTAGATCAAACTGGTGATGTATTGTCAAAGCATGTCAAGGGTCGGTGATAATTTTGGACAACTTATTTAATAGGACTGTAATATGATACTTTTGATGACTTATTTTGATCATGTAGATAAGGATCTAAGAGCATTATATTGGTGTTATCAATAAGATCAGAACACTAAGCAGGACCACTTAAATTACTTGTTTCTCTACTGCTATCGAAAATAATTAATTTTGTAAGACGATAGCTTTAAATGCAGAACTTGTGCATAGATTGTTTGTTCCTTTAATTTGCTAAATTGATTAGTTAAAGTGCAATGACTTGAATCTCACGTGCATTGGGTAACAACATGAAGTATAGCGGGAACAGTAGTTTTATGTGGAATCTATTGTCTTTAACGAGATAAAGATGTCCCTTTAGTTGATTACCAAATATACAAAAAAAATTCTAGAATCTTTGGTCGAAGTATTCCATATGGTTGACATTTGGAATTAATACAGAAATTATTTATGTATTGTTAAACTGTTTGAGAAGGGTGATTCGAGAACTACGGCGAGAGATGTGAAAAAAGTAACTATAGTAGTTAACGTTACGTTTGCTCATGAATATCTAAAGGATGGATCAATTGTCATAACAAAAGTTATTATGAAAATTCTCGAGTGAATTTGTTTAATTTTAGAGTGCCATAAAACTTATTTTGTGGAATTACGTTTTTACTAAATGGTAATAAATTGTTATCATGAGATGATAATTATATTTGATCCATTTGGAGCTAGAGTTAGATTGTTTCTAAGGTTCCTCGGGAAGCATCAACTTAAGCATTGTTTGAAGATATTTAAAAAATGAATTCATGGGTTGAATTATTTATTTATGAGATATATAAATTTTTATGCAAAATAAATATTCACGAGAAGAATATTTAATATAATAAATTAGATCACGATTTAAACAAAAAAAAAGGAGGAAGGTTAAGTTTAACAAGGAGACAGAACTTTGTTGGCCTACGACGGACGATTTTTGTTTTTTAAATACGATATTTAATCATGAGGGTTATTGATTAAGTTTTGGAACTTGGTTTCCTCTAATGATGAAAACTCTAAAATTGTTTAGGGGTTTTCTAAATTATCGTTTAGCATAATGTTTCTGAAATCAATTTTTGTAAAGATTGAAGGAAACATTTGTTAAAATTTTCTTAAGTTAAATACTTTGGGAGCCCATACACCAGTGCAAAAAGAGGTCATTATGAAGATCTTGAAGTGTAATGAAACTTTCTTCCAAATCCAGATCTTCATGTTGGTATTGTAATTCGCACTTCAGGTATGTCTAAATTAAGCATTTGATATTTAATTTGTTTTTCCTTTGTTTTGTTTATTCTTTATACTATGTTCATGCTTGTTTTATTCGTTGTTTTCGTTTTTCATATTATGAACCTATTATAGCATGATTTAGATAGAATTAAATAGTTTAATTAGGTTAGGACTTTTGATTTAAAATTAAGAATTTAAATTGGTTTTTTGCTATACTTGATACGATAGTTGCATGTAATTTTAATTTGAGAAATTAAAATTGCGCACCAAATAATTTGTACTAGAGCCAACTCTGGATATGTCCGTAATTGACATTAAAAATATCAGGTTTGATGAAACTAGAGTATGTAGAATTACGAAATTTCATTGAAGACAAAAGACAATCCTGAATATTGTTATTAAAGAGTTTAATAACGAGATTGAAAGTTTATTAACATAATTTTAAATCGAATCTGATAAGATTAGAGATTCAAGGAGTTGAATGATTTTGATTATTAATTTAATATAATTAGACTTTGAACAAAAGTATGAAATATTCAATTGTTGAATAGTTTACGATAATCCAAAATGAAGAAGATCTAATAGGATTAGATGTTTAGTTTAGGACGTAATCTGATTAATATCAAATTCAATTAAAAAGTTTAAAAAAGGGTGAAAAATGCCCAGCGCTGCTAGGCTTACGTCCCATATTATTATAAAAAATAATAATCTTATATTATCTTTATAATTTAAATAATTTAAATAAATAATTAATTAATTAGGATGACATCCTAAATAGGATTATGTGATAATCTTTTCTAAAAGCATTTTAGAAAAATCGTTAATTGTTCCAACCTTTTTGGCTTTAAGTAATCTTATTCAGAAGGTTTAATAAAAGGATACTTATGAAAATTTGTTCCCTTGCTTGATGTTATTTAAATGAGTTAAATATTATGTATAATGTGAATAAAATTAGAAGGCCTTGTATATATGCAGTTTGGTGAAATATTTGATTTCATCACGTGGGAGAATTTTTTTCAAATAGGTGTAATGTGATTCGATAATTAAAAAGTTGAATTGTACGAATGGAAAATTCTCATAATGTACCTCATGAGATTAGATTACCTAGGTTGGATAATTAAAAGGAACCTAATTGGATTAGGGCTTTATTTAATGGTTAAATAAAATTTAGAATGTGGTTCTAATATTAATTGTGAGATAATCAAACTTAAAAGAAAGATATACCGTTCAAAATATCAAATGGGAGCGAGGTATAGTAGTTGTTTTCTCATGGTCTCTATTGCCAGTCTAATAGTCTAAGGATAGGCGCTACTTCCTAAGTAGAGGGGATGGACTTCTTTATGATGATAAAGGTATGAGAGAGCAGATGTGGCCACATTGACATAGAGTATCTTGTTTATTTGTACTAATGTCAAGGTAATCATAAACTTAACTAGGATAGTATATTAGTCTCCTAGGGTGCATAGTGATACTATGTTCGAGACCATGGAAGAAACGGTGAGTTGATTATGTTTAGGAAACATGTCACTTGAGAATAGTTTTTATTTTACTGATAATTCGTTATGCCCCTCTCCCATGGGGTAATGGGTAGATTAGTTAGCTTATCTTACACTAAAACAAGCTCTGTTTGTTTGCTAATATTATTAAAAGGTTCACAAGACTCAAAATATCAAGTGTGGGCGGGCTACTAAATGAATACTCATGGCCTTCGTTACCAGTCTAGTATCGTATGTGGGTGAGACTCCCCAAGGAGAGCTTTCATTTGCAAAATACATGATAAGTCCTTTTAGAGATAGACTTAAGTGCGAGAAAAATGAGTGCAGCCATGCTGACATAGAGTACTTCGTGGACTTGTACGGATGTTAAGGTAGCGGTGTACACTTGACTAGGGTTTACATTGGCCTCGTCGAGGAGGAGTTTTCTGTAGTTCAATTGGGTCACTACGGCGTACATGTAAGTATCGAATTGTGAACTCTGATCTTTGATTGGGTTCTAAATATTAGAAAAGTAATCATGTGTGTCATATGGCTTGTTTATAGTTTTGATTTCAAACTAGTTGTTACCTTATGCATTGCGATCAATATTGGTATATATGTTACTTGCCTATTTTGTTATGCTCTCTGAAATTTGATTTGTGTTTGTACATGTGGAGCATTAGTAGATGCTCAGGGTTCTCTAGTTTGCTGCTAGTATATCCACCCAGTTAAAAAGAATGCTAGGAACGTTAAACTAGATTAATGAGTTAGTCAAATGCAACATTCGGACATTAGATGTTAGTTGTGTTTAAGTGTTAGATACTTGACTTGTTGACTATAGTAGAGATGATCAAATAATTGAAAAAAGTGTTTGACTAGATAACTGAAAACATGAGAACAAATAATGTGAAAGATGATAGACACAGATTGCGTCAAGAAAGTTCACTTTAAAAGCCTGTCATAAGATGAAGGCTCATGTAATTGAACTGGAGCTATTGATGCAAATATTGACAACAAATATCAGTAAGATATGATCTTGACTTGCCTATCAAAGTCTTTCAATTGGTTTAGGCTGGATAAATTAAGTAATAAAGATTGCTCATTATCTAAAACTAATGAAATTGCAGTTTGAGAGAAAATGTGTCATTAGAACTAAGGAAAGAGTCCACTTGGTGTAAGCATGTATATCAGGAATTAGGAACATCAAGAGGATAAAAATAAAATATGAGTCAAAATAGTTTTGTCTCTTTTATAATAGCACTAGATTTTAAAAGGAATTACCTAGGTGTTGGGAATAGTTTTGCTACTTTGAACCACCCAAAATCTGCTTTAACATAAAGTTGAACATGTTCATGAAGTGTAAAAGAAGTTCTTTTGGGGTATTTGTCCATTTTGCCACTCAAATTTGCAAGTTGAACTGAATTGCTAATGGTTGTTGTATAGTCTCTGCATTTTTCCATTCTTTGTCGTTTTTCTTCATTTTTTCTAGCTTTGCACCACCCAAATTCGCTTTTGACATTATCTTGGATATGTTAATGCATTGTTTAATCCATCCTTGCACTTGATTTGTTTATTTTGCCACCCAAATTTTCAAGTTGAAATGAATTGTGCAAGTTCTTGTTGTTCTTGTTGTAGCCATGTATTTTGATGTGTTTTGCCCAACTTTTTTGCTCTTGTTTGATGTATCTTGCATTCACTTGTTGATTTTAATGATAAAGCCTAGCAAGATTTAGCACAAATAGGCGGCCCAGCGCGCATACGTGTCACTCGATGATTGACCGCAAGCATATACGTATATATGTACATATATATATATATATATATGTATATATGTATATGTGTACATATGTATATATACATATATACATATATATATATATATATATATATATATATATGTATATATATATATATATATATATATGTATATATATTTCCCACATATAAAAATTCATCTTATGAATTTCAATTTTCAAAAATTATTTTATTTTATAATTTTTAATTTTCATTCATCTTATGAATGATAGTTGGAAAAATTAAATTTACTCATCTCATGAATTCTTTAAATTTTTTTTTCTGATGGTAATAAATACAGAGGCTTGCGCAGGGACATCGGGGACAATTCAAATCTTGCTCCAAATTGGTTAAATTAATTATCATCTCATGATAAAATTTAATTACCATTTAATGGGACTTAGGTCCACTAAAAAAATTCCACTACACTCCAGACTGAAAACATTTATTCGATATTTTTCAAATAAACTGTATTGATGAAAACAACCTGTCCACTAGATGTCTATGACAAAGAATAAATAAAACTACTGTCATTATCCTTCTCACAACTTCTCTATCAGTTATCGACTTGCCCTTCACCGTATAACTCATTTGTACTTGAATATATTCATAGTATAAATTCCAAATATCAAACACTTGGAATACTTTGGCCAAACATTCCAAACCATTCAAATACTTACGAATCAACTAAGGGGACATCTACACCTTATAAGAGATTATAGATTCCGTATTGAATACCTGATCCTTGTCACACTTCACGTCGCTACCTAGTGTATGTGGGAATTCAGTAATTTGTCTAGACCTTATGATGCCTACTTGGTGTTTTCTTAGCAAGTGCACTAAGTCGTATCAAGTAATACAGAGAGAGTAGAGTATTATTCTCACGAGGATTGTTATTGAATGAGTACCGAAATTAATAGTTTCGGCACTATTTGAAAAACAAAAATTTGTAGTTTTTTTGTTATGTAATAAACAAAAGAAAATGAACTAAAGAGGTTGATGATTTTTTTTAAGGTTTTCTTATTTAATTAGGTCCAAGTCATCTGATTTCACCTAGTTGTATTAATACGCCTTTCTATTCTCAGTATTCAAGCTGTTATTACTTGTTGATGGTCGAAAACTCTAATTCACTTTATATTCTTTCTTGATAAATATTTAGCACTCTCTTTTACATATTAACTCATCAATATCTTGCATGAATATGGTTTTTACTTAAGAACATACAAATTGCTTTAATCTATCTCGAGCATTCGCTCAATTTGTAGTGTTTAGCACTTTAGTGTTCTTCATAAATCTTCTCTTGGACTCATTACGAATCATTATAGGCTTTGAATGGTGATTGATGCATACTTTGCGTATGTGTTAGCAAGTGCATTAAGTTGTATCAAGTAATACAGAGTGATTATAGTATCATTCCCATGAGGAGTGTTATTGAGCAAGTACCGAAATTTGTAACTTCAACACTATTTGAGGGACCGAAAATTGAGATTTTGATATGAAATAAAATAAAATAAAAGGAAAAAAATTTTTTTTTCCTGATTTTTATCTAAGGGTTACTGATTTTTTTTTTTTTTTTTTTTGTAGTTTTTATGATTTAATAAGATTCAAGGCATCCAATTTCACCTAGTTGCATCAATACGCCTTTCTATACTCGATATTCAAGTTGTTATTATGTGTTGATAGTTGAAAACCCTAATTTACTAAATATTCTCTCCTGAGCAACATTTATCATGCTCTTTTATATATTAACCCATCACTCTCGTGCATGAATTTAAATAAGAAATGAGTTTTTAAATACCTATGATTTTCACTTAAAAACCACAGAAATAGCTTTAATCTCTTTTGAGAATTCGCTCAAGTTGTCATGCTCATCACCTTAGTAATCATCATAAATTCCTATCAGACTCATTATAAATCATTATAGGCCTTAAATAGTGATCAAGCATTTAAAACTCATGAAGAACAAAGATAAACACCTCAACAACGCAATAGCAAAACATTGAATACGTTGAATTAGAAAAGAGCATATATTACAACTTACGCTACATCGTAGCGATGGAATAACAAAATTAGTTCATGATAAATATAATATAAAGCATAACTAAGAAAAAATTCATGAACTTAAAGAAGAGAAGGATACAATAGAACTTGAAAAATGCAAAATTACAAACCAAACTCCTTTTCTTCTCCTTCTTTCTTCCTACAAATTTCTACCCTGTTTCTCTACTTTGTATTTGGTTTTTCTGGATTGAATGATGAAAAAGACCTCCCAAACACCGGTATTTATAGTACATAAGGTTGGAATTAAAAAAAATACAAAAAATTACAAACTTAAAGCTCATTGCACCTCCATTCTGGTCCTTGCCGCCCAGTTTTGTAGATTTCAACAAGATGCTAATTTTTTCAAATTTTTTTTTGCTTTGCACCATCCAAAATCACTCTTAACATCATCTTGGACATGTTAATGAATTATTTAAGTCATCCTTGCATTTGATTTGTTCATTTTTTCACCCAAAATTGCAAGTTGAAGTGAATTGTGCAGGCTTGCATTCATTTTCTGCGACTTGTTATCCTTTGTTGTTTTTCTTCATTTTTTTCAGCTTTGGCCGCCCAAAATCAGCTTTAACATAAATTATAACATGTTAATGAAATGTAAAAGAAGCTATTTCACCTTATTTATCCATTTTGCCACCCAAATTTGCAAGTTGAAATGGATTGTTCAAGCTGGTTGTACAATCTCTGCATTAGCTGCTCTTGTTGAATTTTCTTCAATTTTTTTTCCTGCTTTTTCAGCCCAAAAATCAGCCTTGACATCCACTTGAACATGTTAATGAATTGTTTAATTCATCCTTGCACTTGATTTATGCATTTGGCCGCCCCTTTTTGTAAGTTGAAATGAATTATGCATGAACTTGTTGTGTTCTTGCTTCAGCCTTGTAAATTGTTATGTTTTGCCCCTATTTTTTCTTTTTTTTGGTGAGTCTTGCATTCATTTTTTGATGTCACTTGTTGATATTGATGATAAAACCTTGCAAGATTTAGCACAAAATAAGTATTTTTCCGAAGAAATGGCAATAGAAGCGAAAAAGAGCAAAAGCAAGGAATAACGATAAAAATTTGACGTAAAATGGTTAGAAAATGAACCAAAATGATATAAATAATTATATACTAAATTAAAATTATCAAAATACCCCCAAACTTAAATCTTGCTCATCCTCGAGCAAGGCTAAATCTTGAAGCACATGATCTCATGCCTTTTAGGAATTTTTCCTCATTTCAAAGCAGGTGCACTCCAAATTAGTGAAGAATAACTGAGGCTCAAAGTTCAAGGTTCTAAAGGCAAAACCATATTTCCAAGGAAAAATTTGTCAATAACCTAGGCAACGGAATTCAAAAGTTAGCTAAGCAAATTAAGTTTATCCGTTCTTTCTAATCTCAAGATATTCAAACCGAATAGAGGACAAAAGTCATACTACTCATAACAATACTTATCAAGTATGCCCAAAACTAAGTATTTGGTGCCATTTTTTTCTCTCTTTTTTTCGGAGGAATTTATTTGTTTAAGTCAATTTCGGCTCATGAGTATATCTTCAGCGAGGATTAAGCTCCGACTCCTGGGCGATGACCCATATATAAGAGAAGCCGCCACTGAGATACCCCCAATATTACCGTGTGAGTATATCTTCAGCGAGAAACAAGCTCCGACTCTTGGGCAATGACGCATACGTAAGAGAAGCCACCACTGAGATGCCTTCATTATGACTTCCTGAGTATATCTTCAGTAAGAATCAAGCTCTGACTCCTAGGCGATGACCCATAAGTAAGAGAAGCCACCTCTGACACGCCCTCTTAACGGGTGGCACATATCTTAAAATTGTTTATGTGGGATAATGGTGCTAGAGATGCTTTCCTCTTTTTTTTCACATTTTTCCTTAGATTTAGGCATAACTCTTCAAAGTCTATTATGTAAATAATCTTAATATAATCCATTTAAATTTGAGCATCTTTTAATCAGAAAGAAAAGCAAAATAGCCATGCTAACTAGTGAAGTCAAATACCATGGTTTTATCTAGATAGTGCCTTAGATTAGATCATGTTTTACAGTTACAACGCAAAAATAATTAATTATCAGGTTATTCAAATCTAATTAAAGTAAATGAGCTAAAGAGAGTAGAGAAATTACCAAAAAGTATGATGATAAGTACTTACTCTCTTTTTTTATGAAATTTTTAAAAGAATAATGATTAAAACTATAGAAAATAGACAATCTTTTTTGTCGGCCGACACGATTTACATCCCCATACAAAGGCTCTGAACTTTGGTAGGCACTAAAACCGACTCTAAAACATAAAACAGGGAAACTTTTCAAAGAAATTTCGATCAAAATTTTAAAAATTTGTCTCTCCCACCCCAAAAATAAAGTTAACATTGTCCTTAATGTTAAAAAAATATATAAGAAACGAAGCAGTAGGTGAGAGATACTTCACAGGTTTGAGGGTTGTTCATTTGATTGCGAATGCTGCGATCCGGTTACCCCCAAACTTGTTTGAAAATACCTATTTGAAAAAAAATGTATGGAAACATGAGAAAATAATAAAAATAAAAGGAAAGGAAACTAAAATAAAAGAAGTAAGGAAAAGAGCACTTGGGTTGCCTCCCAAGAAGCGCTTTTGGTTATAGTCGTTAGCTTGACTCTTTGAGTGGTTCTATCCCGTGTCTTGAAGGAGAATAGAGTTTCCACTATCCACCCACAATGACAATTTTTTTTCCATGAATCTTCCTTGCTCCCTTCTTTACACGACCACCTACGCCTTCTCTAATCTTGAGATCCTTGAGCCTAATTTCCCACAACTCGAATTTCCTTTTCCGATCTTTTCTGCTATTTTTCATTGAGGCATCCATGGTTCCGAAAATCTTTGACCATGTTAGATAAGCTTGACATTCTATTTAAATGATTGGTGGTGGTGGGTAGGTAAAGATAGGTTTGGTCATTGGTGGCACTGAGTTGACTAAGGGGATTATGCCAAATTGAGGTGGTTTTTCTAGTGTGTCTTCATCCCTTAATGCTGTGGCCTTAGTTTGCTCCCCTAGGTCGGTGATGGTATTGTTGGGCAAGGAATCTTTCGACCTCTTTGAAAGTTCTTCTATTGTAGTCCCCACTTGAGTTTCTGGATTTTGGATGGAGGCTCTTTGGTTCTTTAAGTCACTCATGGTTTCCATTAATTCTCTAAATGCCTCTCCTAAGTCATTATTCTTTTTTTGAGACGGATAAGTGGGTGACCAAGATGCTTCGTGTTTATTTTAAGAAGGGTCCATCCATTCTTGACTATAGGTGCTAGAGTAGGGATTGCACCGGGTTTGGTTAAAATTTGACATGTAATTACCTTGTTCAAAACCCCATGAGGAAAAGCTATTACCTAATTGACATTCTATACTAGCATGGTTATCTGCCCAAAATTCACATCTAAGAGTACTAGCACCAGTTATGTCATTTAATTGTTCTTTAATTTGTGAAAGTTGGGCAGATAATGCACTAATTTCATGAATGCTCTGTTTTTTTCTCCGTACAGCTTGATATTGAGGTCTCATAAAGTTATATTGCTCAAAATCTGATGAAGAAAAGTTATTACCCATTTGATATTCCATACTAGCACGGTTACCTGCACAAAATTCACATCTAGGAGTACTAGCAGTAATCATGTCTTGAATTAGTGAAAGTTGAGCAGATAATGCATTAAACAAAACTTGGTATTGAGGTCTCATAAAGTTGTAGCAAACCATCACTTTTAGCACTTTTATTTGAATAATTAATTAATAAATAAATAAATAAACTTAAATGTTTGAGGAAAAAAATAATGAAATTAGTGAGAAAGATTAAGACAACAACAACCCTTGAAAACTGAGTTTTAAGAAAGGGGTATTAATAATACTAAAGGTTTTGAAAAAATTTAGGATAACAAACTTAATTTTGAAAGGCCTATCTAGATGACTAAAAAAGATTAAAATAATGTTAAAATTAATCAGAAAATCTAAAAATACAACAATCTAAAATAAAAGTTAAGAAAATTAAAAAAGAAAAAATGAGGGGGTAGAAACCCTAATGTTTTTGAAAATTTTAAAAATATCAAATTTAACTTTTAAAACCCTAACAAAGTAAACTTATACGGAAAATAAAGACAAAATATAAGAAAAATAACAAAATAACACAAAACTAACAAAATTTTTTTAGGGGTTTATACGAATTTATTATTCATTTATTAATGTTTAAGAATTATCTTTACAAATAAAATAAATGAATGAAAAGAGATTTATATTTCAAATTTAAACAAAATTTACAAATTATTAACAATTTCACCAAAACTAGTTGGTATCGATATCACTCAAATAGAGACAATCCCGGCAATGGCGCCAAAAACTTGATGCTTACTTTGCGTATGCATTAGCAAGTGCACTAAGTCGTATCAAGTAGTACAGAATGAGTAAAGTATCATTCCTATGAGGATTGTTATTGAGCAAGTACCGAAATTAGTAGCTTCAACACTATTTGAAAGACCAAAATTTGAGATTTTGATATGAAATAAAATAAAATAAAAGGAAACAAATTTTGTTCACTAATTTTTAACTGAAAGTTACTGACTTTCTTTTTGTGGTTTTTACGATTTAATAAGATCCAAGGCATCCGATTTCACCTAGTTGCATCAATACGCCTTTCTATTCTCAATGTTCAAGTTGTTATAACGTGTTGATGGTTGAAAACCCTAATTTACTAGATATTCTCTCTTGACCAACATTTAGCATGCTCGTTTACATATTAACCCATCACTCTCGTGCATGAATTTAAATAAGAAATGAGTTTTTAATGATCTATGATTTTCACTTAAAAACCACACAAATCGTGTTAATCTCTCTCGAGCACTCGCTCAATTTGTGGTGCTTATCACCTTAGCAATCATCATAAATCTCCTCTCCGACTCATTATAAATCATTATAGGCTTTAAATGGTGATCAAGCATTTAAAACTCATGAAGAACAATGATAAACACTTCAACAATGCAATTGAAAAACATAGGATATGTTTTTTTTTTTTTTTTTTGATAATTGGCAAGGAAAACTCGCAATACAAAAGCTAGCGCCTCAAATAAGAGACCCGAAGAACACACACAAAGTGTGACCAAGGGAAAAAACAAGGGAACCTGCAAAAAGAAGAAAGACAAGTACAACGCCCAGAACCAAAACCACAACAGCCGACAGAGCATACAAAAAGCAGAAGCAAAAACACCAAAAGAAAACAACTTCCCAACCGCAGCAACGAACAACAAAGAGAAAAAAATCACCAAAAGCAACTCGAGACAAGCCAAAAAAAACCCCACCATTGAAGACACCAAAAGACGAACTCCCAGAAGCCAAACAACAACGAACCTCCGAAGGATTGAAAAAGAACCAAAGAGAAACTCCTACAAAGGCACCAAAAAACAGCCAAAAACACGCAACTGCACGCTCCTTGAACATGATCTACTCATCTTTCTCAGGAATCAGCTCCCCAAGGAGCTATGGGGCCAAGTGTTCTGATTTCTTGTCACACTTTTTCTGAGCTCTTCGATTCCTCATAGTGTTTAGTTGCAAGTTAACAAATTTAAATTGTCCAAAAATCTCTTGATTCTTCTTTTTCTTTCCAAATTTAGAACTCCTACTGACCTTGACTTACTCTGCTATATCATTACCACTTAGTTGGCAAGAGGACTCATCATTTTCAGGACGGGCAAAAGCTGCATCTGGACCAAAACCTAGGGGGAAAGGGGGCCCAGAATCCACACTGCCATTAAAATGGTCATAATGTTCCATCTCTAAAGGAGGGGAAGGTTGGTGTTGGCTCGATGTCTGTCCTTCCATGATCGGATCGGTAGGAAAAGAAGGGGCTGCCAAATCGTCCCCCATGATATGGACATTGTGCTCCTCACCCTCAGAAATGGGCCTCGAGGGGGGTGGGGGGGGGGGGGGGGGGGGGTGGTGGGACCCTGAACAACATTATCTAGTGGTGATTCCTCCACAGTTCGGCCCCCATGCTCAATATCAGCCATCGCAAGACGCCTGATAACCCCGTCCACAAAAATCCTAAAATTATGGCTCACTAAATCCACCAAGTCATTAAGAACAAGTTGCATGGCAAGCTCATCCAAAACTTCTTCCTTAACCAAAATAGAGTGGGTAATACCTTCGACCGCCATAGATATAATCTCTTGAATAGGAGAGGGTGCTTCCGTTTCCACTAAAATATTTGCTCTACCTAGATAGTTCATCGATAAGGAACCGTCATCAACCTTAACCATGTCACCCCAAAGCTCTGCAATTTTCCGAAAGTTTGGAAGGGACCAAGCACTTGGAAGAACACCATAACAGTTAATCCAAGTTTTTCTTTTCCTAGGTAGTGACTCAGAAGGGGACCAACGTCTTATAGACTTGAAAAAACTCCTTGATAAGTAAGTCCTTTATCTAGTAAATCACTACACTCTTGTGTAGAGGCACATGTAATAAAAAAAGTCCGGCAATTGAAAACTTTAACCTGAGCAATTTCAATGCCAATAGAACTTAAGGTTTGCTTCAACTCTTTCACAGAGCAAGGATCATTTGTTACAGCTAAAAGACTTCTCTCTAGCCACACCACATTATCTTGGCATATGTCACCAGAAACAGACCTTCTAGAAGACCTTGTAGGATGCAAACCCTCTTCCCCCACATAAGAGCCTTGGAAAGGTTGTTGAGTAACAAACAACTGCGACTGAGGAGTTCTTGAATCCACCTGACGAGTACTCTCTTTCTCACGAACAACCTCAGCAAAAGACCTCTTATCCACAAAATTACTTCTAATTGTCGGCCCAGCTATTGGAAGAGATGATACAGGAGAAGCATCTCCATCCCTAGTTCTCTTTCTTTCATATTTAGCCCAGTGTACAAACAACCTCAACTTACCCAAAAATTTCCCATCCATTTCCTTAATAGCCATATATGCATCCTCTTTATTTGCGAATCTTACAAATCCAAACCTACATTTGGAGCCTTCTCTAACTTTTTTTGGAACAAAAACATCAACAATAGTACCAAACTTTTCAAATAAGCTTTTAAGCCACTAATTAGTTCTCTGTCCGGCAGGCAATTTCCGTGCAACTATGGTTTCTGTAGTCCCTGCTATGCCAATGTCCATCAGCCACAAAAGAAGGGCAGACAAGAGGAAGTACCACAAATAAATTCAGGTAAGCTATCCACAAAAATAGAAAAAGATTCCACAGTAGAGTGAGACCTAAGAAGATCCCTTTGCACCATGACTGGAGATCTAGGAAGAGGCCACTGTACAGTTCTCGAGCGAGGTTGACGGTGATCGGAGATGCGGTGAAGGAGGCAGCCGGCGTACGGTTGGGGGGGGGGGGGGGGGGGGGGGAGGAACAGCTAGGGCTTGCTGAAGATTAATATGAACTCGAAGGCTTGAACTGCAAAGTTGGACTCAGATCTGGGAGTAGGCCACCGTATGACCCCGAAACCACAATCTCGGAGGCAGGGACCGCCGAATGTGACACCACGCGCGGCGAAGAGTAGTTGCATTTCAAATTTTGAGAGGGGAGAGAGAGAGAGCTCTGCAACGATCTTTGGGGAGTATAAGCCTTGGGGTGGAGGTGGATGGAGAGAGACAAGAGGGGTTAGAAGCAGTGGTGGTCGACGTGGGGGATGAGGCGGCGACGGTAGCGGCGGACCGGTGAGGATTTTACCGTTGGGGTTTGTCAATAGTGGGGTTTGTCAGCGGTGGGGTTTGTCAGAGGAGACTTTCGTTCTTAATAAGTTATATGTTGGATTAAAAAAGAGCATATATTACAACTTAAGCTATATCGCAGCCTTGGAATAACAAAATTAGTTCATAATAAATATAATATAAAGCATAACTAAGACAAAATTCATGAACTCAAAGAAGAGAAGGATACCAAAGAACTTGAAAATGCAAAATTACAAACCAAACTTCTTCTTTTCTTCTCCTTCTTTCTTCCTACGAATTTCTACCCTATTTCTATATTTGATTTTTTGGGATTGAATGATGATAAAAGACCTCCCAAGCATCCCTATTTATAGTACATAAGGTTGGAAAAAAAAAATGCAAAACATTGCAAGCTTAAAGCTCATTGCACCTCCATTCTGCTCCTTGCCGCCCAGTTCTATAGATTTCAACAAGATGCTGATTTTTTCAAATTTCTTTTCGCTTTGCACCACCCAAAATCAATATTGACATCATCTTGGACATGCTAATGAATTTTTTCCTTGCATTTGATTTGTTCATTTTGCCACCCAAAATTGCAAGTTGAAGTGAATTGAGCAGGCTTGTGTTAGTTTTCTGCAACTTGCTATCCTTTGCTGTTTTTCTTCATTTTTTTCCAGCTTTGGCCTCCCAAAATCAGATTTAACATAAATTATAACATGTTAATGATGTGTGCAAGAAGTTATTTCACCTTATTTGTATATTTTTTGGCCCAAATTTGCAAGTTAAAATGGATTGTTCAAGTTGGTTGTACATTCTCTGCATTAGCTGCTCTTGTTGAATTTTCTTCATTTTTTTTTCTGCTTTTGCAGCCCAAAACTCAGCCTTGACATCCACTTGAACATTTTAATGAATTTTTAATTCATCTTTGCACTTGATTTATGCATTTGGCCACTCCGTTTTGCAAGTTGAAATGAATTGTGCATGAACTTGTTGTGTTCTTGCTTGAGCCATGTAAGTTGTTATGTATTACCCCTCTTTTTGCTTTTGTCTGGTGAATCTTTCATTCACTTGTTGATGTCACTTGTTGATTTGATGATTAAACCTAGCAAGATTTAGCACAGTATTTTTGCAAGGAAACGGCAATAGAAGCAAAAAGAGCAAAAACGAGTAATAGCGATAAAACTTTGAAGTAAAAGGGTTAGAAAATAAACCAAAATGATATAAAAAATTGTATACTAAATTGAAATTATTAGTGATCAAGCTTTTAAAACACATGAAGAACAATGATAAAAACTCAAATAGTGCAATAAACAAACTTTGAATACGTCGAATTAGAAAAGAACGTAATTTACAACTTAGGCTACATTGTAGCCTTGAAAAGACAAGATTAGTTCATGAAAAATATAATATAATAGAAAACTACGACAAAATCCATGAACTTAATAAAGAAAAGGGTAGAAAAGAACTTGAAAACAAGAAATCACAAACCAAACTTCTTCTTTTCTCCTCCTTCTTCCCTAAGAATTCCTACCTAATTCTCTACTTTGTATTGGTATTTTTATGAATGAATGATTAAAGAACTCTCAAACACTCCTATTTATAATAAATAAGGTTGGGATTGCTTAAAAAAATTGCAAGCTTAAAACTTATTGCACCACCATGCTGCCACTGCCGCCCATTTCTGCAAATTGCTAAGTTGCAGCTGATTTATTTAGTTTTCTTCAGCTTCAGCCAGCCAAAATCAGTATTTACAAAAATTTAAATATTTTCTTGAAGTGTACAAGAAGTTCTTTCACTTGATTTGTCCATTTTGACACCTAGTTTTGCAAGTTGAAGTGAATTGTGCAAGCTTGTTGTCCATTCTCTACATTTTGCTGTTCTTGCTTAATTTTTTTTCCATTTTTTTCCATTTCTTTGGCCAAAAACTAGCCTTGACATCAACTTGAACATGTTAGTGTATTGTTTAATCCATCTTTGCTCTTAATTTGTGCATATTGTTACCCATTTTTGCAATTTGACGTGAATTGTGCATCAACTTGGTGATTCCTTTTTTTGGACGTTTGTGTCTTTTTGTTGATTTATTTGTTTGATGTATTTTACATTCACTTGTTGATGATGATGATAAAAACTAGCAAGATTTAGCATAAAATGACTATTTTTGCAAGGAAATAGCTGAGTGTTTAAAGTGAGTAGTAGCGATAAAAATTTTAGGTAAAATTGTTAGAAAATGAACCAAAATGATACGAATAATTATATACTAAATTGGACTTATCAAAATACCCCCAAACTTAAATCTTGCTTTTCGTTGAGCAAGGCTAAACATTTAAGCACAGGATCTCATGCGTTTTAAGAATTTATCACAATTCAAAGCAAGACAACTTCTATTAGAAAAGAATAACCGAGACTCAAAGTTTTAAGGTTCTAAAGGAAAAACAATCTTTCTAAGGAAAAACCCATCAATCACCTGGGTAGCATAATTCAAAAGTTGGCTAAGCAAAATAAGTTTAGCTGTTCTTTTTAATCTCAAGACATTCAAACCGAATAGATAATAAAAATTATGCAATTCATAACAAGACTTCTCAGGTATGCCTAAGACTAAAAGTTATTCATAAAATTTTCTCTTTTCTTCTTCTTCTTCTTCTTCTTCTTCTTTTTTTAATAAGAGGGACTATTCTGCCCCAGTCAACTCAACCTATGAGTATATCTCCAACGAGAATCAAACTCCTATTAGGAATAGTATCCTGAAATTCAGATTTATTCTATTTATATTATTTTATTAATGAATAAAATTAAAGCTCCAGTTGTTTCCTTGTTAAACTTGTATAAGCGAGCATTTATACAGCATGTGATTTTCTTTTGGGAAACATCCATAAGATGGGTGTAGCCCTCAGACTAGAATTTGCATGTTTGTTCTAAGTGGTTTATGAGATTAACCCACTAATAGACTTGGAACAAATGGTATGGATTGTTATTTGAAAAACTCGTAGTCGAAGACAAGTTTTGACCACCTGTATGCTAAGGCAATAACGTGAGATTTTAGATGACTTGTCTTGGTCATGTGGATAGTAATGCTAAGACTACAACATGACATTTTAGATGACTTGTCTCGGTCATTGAATAGTGATCCAAAAGTGTTATGTTGGAGTGTTTAATAAGATTGATACACTGAGTTGGACCATGTGGATTTTTTTTTTTCTAGACTACTATCGGAGATGAGTGATTCATGTTGTACTGTTTGAATGATGACTCAAAATCCTGAAAGTATTATGGATTTGTGCATGGAGCATTAGTTACTTTGGTGTACTATAACGCATGACTGAATTCCCACGTACACTGGGTAGCGGCGTGAAGTGTGACAAGGATCAGGTATTCAATAGGGAATCTACAGTCTCTTATGAGATACAGATGTCCCCTTAGTTGATTCGCAAATATTTGAATAGTTCGGAAACTTTGGCCAAAGTATTCCAAGTGTTTGACATTCGGATCAGCTTCAATTGTCCCTGGCTAAAAGCGCTGCGTTTTACCTATGCTAGTGTATGATACGATGCATTTTGTTTTAAAGTCAGCGAATCCCACATCGAAAAAATCAGATTATTTTCGCTTTAGTACACTATTATAAATAGAGGTATCTATTCTAAAGGTCTAGTATTCAATTTAGAATTAAAAAAAGATTTCTGAGAGTATTGACTTTTGGAGACCTAGTGGGAGAGAAATTTTTATTTTGAAATTTTTCTTTCCTCAAACTTTAATATTTTTCGGAGCCCACTCTCCGGGCGGTTCGAGGCCATTGCGTAGAAGATCGCGAGGTCTCGATTTTGGCATTCTTCTGAAGATTATTACTCTTTCTGGTATTCTATTTTTGGAGCAATTTCAGGAATTTCTTCTTTCCTTCTTCTTTTAGTTTTTGATTTTCTATTTATTTATAGTATTCGTTATTATGCTTGTTTAAGTTTATGAATTGTTATGAATGTATTATAATAAAAGGCTTGTAGATCTAAACTACGAATTTAGGTCTGTAGATTTAAATTATGAATTTAAATCTGTAGATTTAAAATTAGGAATTTTAAATCAACCCTAGGTTTAGAATTATGAATTCTAAACCCGTTCCACTGCGTAAACTTTATAAAATTTGGGAGAATTTTTGAAATTTGTCCCGACAACCGATATTAGAGCAAACGGATTTATAGAGATAACCCTATTCCTGGGATCTCTCGCACGTGAAGTGTCACGAACTGTAACTCTCTGACCGGGGGCTTAGATAGAGAGAAGGGTCTTCTGCTCTATGTGCTCTAATAGGTGCCTTTTGTTGTGACTATAGTTTTGAACTGTGAACCAAACAGTGGACATCAGAGATATTTTCCCAACAACTCCTGACACCTAGGCAATAACTGCATGGGTACGAGAAGTCACCACTCGGACGCCCTCATTATTTGCGTGAGTATATGTTCAGCGAGAGTCAAACTCCTACCTCTGGGCGATGACTGCATTTAAACCTGGGAAGTATCTCTCACATATTGCTTCATACTTCTAGATGTGAATTTTGTGCAGGTAACCATGCTTGTAAGAGTCGTGCCGGGCTTCTTGATAATTTGACATGTAATTATGCTGTCTCATATAATTATTGCAAGCCATCACCTTTAGCAAAATTATTTGTTAAACTTAGAGTCTGAGTAATGTCTTTTTTATTGCAATCTATGCAATTTATGAAAAATAAACTTAAAAGTTAGAAGAAAGATACAAATAATAAGAAACTACCAAAATATAAAAATATAACACAAATATTTAGAAAAACAATTGTTTTTTTTGGGGGGGGGGGGGGGAATGGTAGTACAAATGTTTTGAAAAACTTAAATGTACAAACTTAACTTTGAAAATTTTATCTAAGTGAATTAAAAAGTTAAAAGAAAGATAAAACTAATAGGAAAACTTAAAAATACATTAATCTTATACAAAAATTTAACGAAAACCAAATTTTAGGGAGGGTTGTGACACTAATGTTTTGAAAATAAAATTTTAAAAGTAACAATGTTTATTTTCAAACTTTTTTCAAAGTGAAGTTATAAGTAAAATAAAGTTGAAAATAAAGATAAAATATAAGAAAAACAACAAAACAAAACAAATTTAACAAAAACACAATCTTAAGTGGGGTTGTATAAGAATTTAAAAAAAAAAAAAAAAAGAACTTTACAAGTTGAACAAAGTAAATGAAATGAATGAAATAAAAGATTTTTCTTCAAATGTAAAAAAAAAATTACAAGTTTTTATAAAACAACTTCAAATTAGTACCAAAACTTGATGCCTACTTGGTGTTTGCTTAGCAAGTGCACTAAGTAGTATCAAGTAATACAGAGTGAGTAAAGTATCGTTCTCACGAGGATTGTTATTGAATTAGTACCGAAATTAGTAGTTTCAGCACTATTTGAAAAACCGAAATTTATACTTTTTGGGTATG
The DNA here is from genome assembly GCA_018398585.1 of Simmondsia chinensis. Taxonomy (NCBI): domain Eukaryota; kingdom Viridiplantae; phylum Streptophyta; class Magnoliopsida; order Caryophyllales; family Simmondsiaceae; genus Simmondsia; species Simmondsia chinensis. The sequence goes on along the minus strand of JAGTTD010000009.1, from coordinate 11,845,762 downwards.
TAATAAACAACAAAAAAAGAACTAAAGAGGTCACTAAATTTTTTTTTTAAAGGTTTTCTGATTTAATTAGGTCCATGGCATCCGAATTCACGTAGTTGCATTAATACGCATTTTATTCTCAGTATTCAAGTTGTTATTACACGTTGATGGTCGAAAATTCCAATTTACTAAATATTCTCTCTCGAGCAATATTTGACATGCTCTTTTACATATGAACTCATCAATCACTTCCATGACTTTAAATAAAAAAATAGTTTTGAAGATCCACGGTTTTCACTTAAGACCACACAAATGCCGTTAATCTACTCTGGCGTTCGCTCAATTTGTGGTGTTTATCACTTTAGCATTCATCATAAATCTGCTCTCAGACTCATTATGAATCATTATATGCATTGAATGGTGATCAAGCATTGAAAACACATGAAAAGCAATGTAAACACTCAAACAACATAATAAACAAACTTTGAATACGTCAAATTAGAAAAGAGCGTAATTTACAACTTAGGCTACATTGTAGCCTTGGAAAGGCAAAATTAGTTCATGATAACATAAAATAATACAAAACTAAGACAAAATCCAAACTTTTTCTTTTCTCCTCCTTCTTCTTGCCTACGAATCTCTACCTAATTCTCTTCTTTGTATTCATTTTTTTTTCTGAATGAATTATTAAAAAACTCCCAAGCACTCCTATTTATAGTACATAAGGTTTAGATTACTTAAAATAAAAAAAATTGCAAGCTTAAAGCTCATTGCACCACCATGTTGCTATTGCCGCCCATTTCTGCAAATTAGTAAGTTGCTGCTGATTTCCACAGTTTTCTTCAGCTTTGGCTACCCAAAATTAGTATTTACATAAATTTAGACATGTTCTTGAAGTTTAAAAGAAGTTATTTGACTTGATTTGTCCATTTTTTCACCCATTTTTGCAAGTTGAAATGAATTGTGCAAGCTTGTTTTTCATTCTCTGCAATTTGCTCTTCTTGCTTATTTTTTTTTCATATTTTTCCGCTTTTTTTGCCCAAAACTCAGCCTTAACATCAGCTTGAACATGTTAATGTATTGTTTAATCCATCTTTGCTCTAGATTTGTGCATTTTGCCACCCATTTTTTGCAATTTGAAGTGAATTGTGCATGAACTTGGTGATTCCTTTCTTTAACCGTGTAAAGTGTGTCTTTTTGCTCATTTATTTGTTTGATGTATCTTACATTCACTTGTCATTGTTGATGATATAACCTAGTAAGATTTAGCATAAAATGAGTGTTTTTACATGGAAATAGCAATAGAAGCGAAAAAGAGCAAAAATGAGTAGAAGCGATAAAAATTTGAGGCAAAATGGTAAGAAAATGAACCAAAATGATATGAATAATTACATACTAAATTGGACTTACCACCTTACTTACAATAAACCAAAGCAACTAACGTTTTATGCACAAGTCCAGAATACTCTCAAGATTTAGAGCCGTTGATCAAACGGTACAATATAAATAACTTATCTCCGATAATAGTCTAGAAACAAGCAACTCATATAGTCCAAATCAGTGTGTTGATCTTATTAAACACACCAACCTAACACTTTTGGATCACCATCCACATAACTAAGACAAGTCATCTAAATTTTGAAGTCATGATTTTAACAGACAAGTAGCCCAATCTTATCACCGGCCACAAGTTATTCAAATAGCAGTCCATACCATTTGTTCCAGGTCTATCTATGGTTTAATCTCATTATCCACTTAAAATAAACATGTAAAATGTAATCTGAAGACTTTGTCCATCTCATGGACGATAATTAAAAGAAAATAACATGCAGTATATATGCTCATTTACACAAATTTATCGAGGAAACGACTGGAACTTCAATTTTATTCATTAATAAAATAACATTACAAAATTAATCTGGAATTTAGGACACTATTCCTAACAACACCCACACAACACCACCCAGAAAACCACCACAACCCCCCCATCACCACCACAACCACACATAACTCGCATGAAACAACAAATTGCAGGCAATCAAGCCACCAGCACAAGGAGAATTATACAACACAACAAAACCACTATAATTATATTTGTTCTTTTAATCCAATTTTTATTATACTTAGATATTCTATACAGTTATACATTTATTAGAATACGGGTCCATAGATAAAGAGTTAAAAAGTATGTGTAAGTTGAATAAAGTTAGAAGGCCATTTAAATATGTAACTTCATTAAGTAGGAGAACTTTTAAAAAAATATCTAATGTGATTAGAAAATTTAATGGTTGATTTATTTGAAAGGAAAATTCCCATAATGTATTAATGAAATTAGATTGCCTAGGTTGGATAATTAAAGGAACATAATATGATTTGGATTTTAAGTAATAGTAAAAGGAAATTTGGAATGTGGTTCTAATATTGATTATGAAATAATCAAACATAAAGAAAGATTCACCATTTAAAATTTCAAGTGGGAGCAAGGTTCAGGAGTTTATACCTCATGGTCTCCATTGCCTGTCTAATAGTGCAGTGGATAGGCGTTCCTTCCTGATGAGGCCATTTGTTCATGGAATACTAGGTTAGTCTTCTTTAGGATAGATAGAAGTACTGGAAAATAGATGCGAACACATTACCATGGAGTATCTTGTTGACTTGTACAAGTATAGAGACAATGGTGTACACTTGATTAGGATAGTATGTTATTCTCCTAAAAAGCATTGTGATACTGTCTTAGAGGCTAAGGAAGAAATGGTGAGTTAATTATATTTATGAAACATATGAATTCAGAATAATTGTCACCTTATTGATAACATGGTGCGGCCATGCCGACGGGGAGTAATGGGTAGATTACTTTGGTCATCATTGCACAAACTGAGAATGGTTAGGTGAATTCCATACTTTTTTCATTTTCTAAACTTAGGCTCCGTTTGTTTAAGAGGAAAACCTCATTCTAGGAAGTGGTTTTCCCCTTTTTCGTTGTTTACAAGGAAAACCTTTTCCTTCAAATGGGGGAAAATGACTTCCCTTTTAAAATAGAGGAATTCATCATTCCGAGTGATCTAGAAACATGATTCCGACAATATATAAGTATTCTCATTAGATTTTTCATAAAAAATGCTAACACGGCATATGATTTCGACCATATTTAGGTAGTTTTACATCAATACACGATGAATTTTTTATCATAATTTGCTAAAAATATTGACATGACTAGTAAATATTATCATAATTATGTATTATATTAGCAATTCTATATTTGGTCAAATTTTTACAAAAATTCATCAAATTTTGAAGTATGGTACCAAGTGATAAGATATTCAACTTTAAGGTACGTCATTATATACATTCAAATGCCATAATATGTAATAAATGCTCAAACCTCAGGGTATCTTAGTAATAATTTTATTACCATACAGAGTCTAAATAATTTTAAATATATTGTATTGCTACTTATATTGTTCTATAACTAGTCATAAGATAATTGGTAAAAGATGATTCCTTTAAAATAAGCAAGGAATATCAAAATGTGAAAACATATTTTTCGTGGAAAGAAACAACGGAAAACCTTAACGAGAATAGCATTTTCCATAGAAAACCTTTTCAAAAGGAAAACATTTGCCGTAGAAAATTACTTTCGTTGAAACAAACGGAGCCTTAATTATGAAGTTCACAAGATTTAAAATATCAAGTGGGAGCGAGCTTCTATGTGAATGCTCATAGCCTTTGCTACCGGTCTCGCAGTATAGTAGGCTGGCGCTACTCCCTGAGGTGGTCGTTCATTTGCAAAATATATGTTATGAATCTAGATTGATCTAGGTTCATAAGCTAGGGATAGATTGATAAAAGAGAGTTAACATGAGAAGAGAAGTGAAAGAGATGAGAAGTAGAAGAATATCTAGAGAGAATCCAGATCAAAGAGGGGAAATCGATTTTCTTTATCATTCATCACATGAGCTTACAAGAGAAACTACTCTTATTTATAATACCTTGGACACTAACCACCCTTCCCTCCAAAACACATTCAAATGCATAACAACACATTCAAAACGCATTACACTTGACTTACTACGATACTAAATTGTTATATTACAATTTTAGCTTTATTAGAACTAAACACATATCCTAGACACATATCCTAGAAACATAACAATACTACTCCCTTTAAAGATTCTTGTCCTCAAGTATCGTATGAGTGAGCATTGTCCTGAAAACTTGTTATTGATGCAAAGCTACTGATGTTGTGGCAGCTGGAACTTTCAGAGGTGCACTGGAATTGCAGTAAAAACTTCACATATGCACTAGAATATAGTCTGCTAGTGCCAGCTGCTCCTTTGATTCTTATTTCGAGCACATTTATCCACATCCTACAGCCTTCAGATCTTACACACCATCCATTACTGCAGAACATTGACGACAGTCTTGCCTCACTCCCTTTTTAGCTTCATTTCCAGCTAGAAACATGAGCTGAGGTGTATTGCATTTGTGACAAAAGCAGTATCGTTGATTGCACTGAAAACATAGCTTTTGTGCCCTCTTTTCTTCTAAGCTCAAAGCCTTGGTTCTACCATTTACACCTTGTGGCAAAGGAGTAATATCAACACTAAGGAGCATCGTAGATTCATACAATCGAGCTTTGGAGTAGGCTCTTGACTAGGTCGATCGATTGAGTTCCTTAACTAAGTTCTTAATCTTAGGATGGAGGCCACTAAAGAAGCTTGAGACATAAATAGCCTAATTTGCCCCTGAATGAATGGGCATCATCCTTGCCTTCAAATTTTCGAACTTAGTCATGTACTCCTTTACACTACCCTCTTGAGTTAACTTGTTGAAATTGTCCACTACATCCCCTGGATCTTCATCTCTATATCTTTCACACAATTCATTCACAAATTCTTGCCATGTAAGGGTTAGATTGCTAAGGATTAAACAATGATACCACTCTTCTTGGTCTCCTTGTAAATAGATCGCAGCCAGCTCAAGTTTTTCTATCTCAGGAGTAGCATAGAACCTAAAGAATCGTTCACATCTTCGAGACCAAGACTGAGGTTGAGTGCCATTGAAAGCATCTAGCTCCACATATGGTCTTCAAAAACTTGAATTCCTCACTGCAGCCACAATCCCTTCTTGTTCTACGACATGCCTAGGTGCAACTTGCTCTTGAGTCCTAACTTGTGGAGGTACAATAGGTTTTCTCAAAATACCAGTAGCATTAGGTGCAGAAATGACCTCTGGTTGTGGTACTGAAGGAAAATCTTCAACTCCCACAGGTCTGTTAAGTTGCTCCTATAATTGATTCAATCGCTGCTCAAAACTTGCTCTTAAATTGTTCTTGCCTCATGATGAACCTTTGCTCAAATGCTAACAAAATTTCCTGCATTTGCTGCTGCCATCTTGCTAGTTAATCTGGATTACTCCCTGCTGCAGCACCGGAAGATGTGTTTCTTGCAGCTCTAAATGTAGTTCTAGCAGCTACTTCTGCATAAGATGTAGCCTGAGCTCGTGTGGTTACTCCTTCAACCATTTCAACAGCCTTCTTTCTTCTTCTGGCAAGAATTGCTCAAGTAAATTCGCCAATAGAACACTATCAATTGTTAGCTAGCTTAGATGAGTTTAGTTCAAAGAGCAGTAACTAATTTGTTATCTGGATTCTTAACTTATAACTACCAAATCTCCAGAAGTCGCACAAGTAATACCAAGCTAACTTGGTAAACTCAATCAGAACTCAAGCTTAATCGAGATGAACTTAGGCATTCTTTGACAATTAATCGAACAACTCACGGTTCAGCTTCAGATCTCTAAATCTCAACTATATGTGAAGTTGTTTCTTGTTCAACTTCAATCTAATCAAGCAACTTAATGGAAGCAAAAACCTAACTGCAGCAGATCTTGCAAATTTTCACCAGAATGTCAATAAAACAGTACCCGAACTACTATATCTGGGTTGAGTTAGATCCAGTTGATCTTATAGAAGTTCTTGCACATCGATTGGCTGGAATGAATTAAAATTCAGCACCAAAACCTGTTTTTGCTTATCAATTGCAGCCAACACCAAAAGCTTGACACAATACAAACTCAATCTCGTTGAATTAGAGTCAACTAAATCAAATGCAAAGCATCTAAAGTCCTTGTGCAGCAACAACAATCAGATTTTGAATTTTTTTGAATAAGAGCTTGATTTGGGATCAAATCAAGGCTCTAATACCAATTGTTATGATTAATGTTCAATTTGAATCATAACCTAGGGTTTGGATAAGGATTTACACTTAGAAAGTGAAATCAAGATAAGAATTAAGAGAATTAGATGAGATAATAGAGGAATTCCAGAAAAATTAGGGATGAGAAGTAGAAAAGAGATAGAGAGCATTCAAGCTCAAAGAGAGAGAGAGATCAATTCATATCATTAATCAACATTATTCTCTTAAACCCAAGATCAACCTACTTATACTAAAGAGCACTAAAGCTAGATACAATGGACTTGGACAACTCCTTATAACCGCCATACTACTAGCTAGTCGCCCATATTAACTCTTGCCAACCGACATTCTTCTATCTTGACCACACTTTTGACTTATTCAAACAAATACATGGTAATAAGAACACTAAATGGACTTATACCTATGATTAATACTACTTATTATATCATTCAGTTATTAATGCTAAATCAACCTATATCTAATATAGTCAGGTCTTAATGATACTCCCCTCTTTTGAAATTCTTGTCCTCAAGAATCTAAGAGAGAAGTAGCTTTAGGATCTTACTAACTCAATCCAACGTCAAGTGGCTTATTAGCTTGCATCTACCAGCCTCAGTACATCAAATTCATCAACATCCGGTCTGAAAAAGATTTTGCAAATGTCTTCCCAGTGGAGAAGTTTCATCATGAAATCCATCGTGCTCTTTGATAAGTCTAAATTAGTATATAATTTTTTATATTATTTTAATATATTTTTAAACATTTTTACATCAAATTTTTATCGCTTTTGCTCGATTTTGCTCTTTTTTGCTCATATTGCCATTTTCTTGCAAAAACACTCGTTTTATGCTAAATCTTGCTAGGTTTTATCATTAACATCAACAAGTAAAAGCAAGATACACCAACCCAAAGTAAAAACTGGGAAAAACATAATAATTAACATGGCTAAAGCAAGAAATCACCAAGTTCATGCACAATTCAATTCAACTTGCAAAAATGGGTAACAAAATGCACAAATCAAGTGCAAGGATTAATTAAAATTTGCATTAACATGTCAAAGTTTATGTAAACTCTGAATTTAGGTCGGTCTAAGCTCAAAAATTTGAAGAAAATCAGCAAAGAACAGCGAGAACAGAGAAAATGCACCAAGTTCAACCAATCCATTTCAACTTGAAATTTTGGGTGGCAAAATGGACAAATAACATGAAAGAACTTCTTGAACACTTCATTAACATGTTCAATTTGATGTTAAATCTGATTTTGGGCGGTTCAAAGAAATAAAAAAAATTGAAAAAATCGAGTTTAACAGCCAATTGCAGGTGGTGGTGCAATCAGCTTCAACTTGCATTTTGGGAGCAAAAACTCAATGATTTTTACCCAAATTAATTTTAAAAACATACTTTAACATGCATTAACTCATATTTTTCAAGTTTTGGGCGGTGTTATTCATAAAAAATGAAAACAAATTGATGAACAAGCAGCGCTGCTGCAGCTGCAGAAATTGACAGATTTTGCACAACTTGCTTAGTTTCTCCACCTTGGGCGGCTATATTATGCAATATTTTAGCTCAAATTCATTGTATAAACCTTATGAAACATTCACAAGATGCTTTTGTGCAGGTTTTTGGCAGTGGAATGTAAACAAAATTGAAGAAAAAGGAGGGAGAATAGGGCTCAGAACACAGCTGCAGCTGCCACAAGTTTCAGCTAATGAGGATGAAGCTTGAAGATTTTTTAAAATTTTTTTTATCCTAGCTCAACTACTATAAATAGAGGAGGTTTGGGGGTGTTTAGGAATCAGATTTCAAAACAAAAATCACAAGATTTGAGTGTGAAAAGAGAGAAAAATCATGAGAAAGAGGAAAGGAGAAGGAAGGAAGAAAGTTTGGTTTGTAATTTTGTATTTTTAGTTCTTTCTATCTTTGTTATTTCCTAAGTTCATGAATTTTGTGTTTATAATGTTTAATATTAAGTTTATCATGAACTAATTTTGTTATTCTAAGGCTGCGATGTAGCCTAAGTTCTAATATACGCTTATTTCTAATTCAAAGTATTCAATGTTTATGTTATTGTGTTGTTGAAGTGTTTATCACTGATCTTCATGAGTTTTAAATGCTTGATCGCCATTTAAAGCCTATAATGATTCATAATGAGTCCAAGAGGAGATTTATGATGATTACTGAGGTGATAAGCATCACAAATTGGGTGAATGCTCGAGACCATTTGATGTAATATACTCTTGAAGAAGGTATGTAGCATTTTGGTTTCCCTTAATCCACACCATTTGATGTATTTGAACTCTAGACCATAATGTGCTTTCACTAGATAATGCAGCAAAATGTACTTAGCATTGTTGTGTTGCTCCCACTCTACTCCACGGGTAGATACAGCTTCCAAGCTTTCGCACTTAAACAAAACACCTTGATACTTAAGTTCAAATTGATCAATTGTCACACCCGACCACTTGTATTCTCGTGTTAAACTAGCTGATGGATCATCAAATCCTAACTTAAGATGTGGCTTCCCTTGAAAATCAGCTTTTACTGAGGTCTGGACATCCATATCCTACTGCGTTTTATCTTTAATGTGCACTTGTGACTTTGTTTGAGAAACTTTAGGTGCTACTTCTCCTTGTTCCTCAAAAGCCACTTCACACAAATTTTGCTTAGATCTTGCTCAGCATCAATTGAATCTAATTGATGATTTTCACTGCTTTGTAAAACCTGAATGTCCTGCTCTTCAAATTCAGATATTGTGCCCTTCAAATTATCAGCTGTAACTTGATGATCACGTTGACAAATCTCACTGCGTAGAAGAGCTTTGGAGTTCTGGTCTTCCAATTTTACTGCTGCAGCCTCCAAAACCACATCCATAACTTGCTCATTTGAATGTTCTTCCACATTCCTTGCTGAATATGAATGTATTGCAACCAGACTTTGATTAGATTCAAGTATTGCTTGGCTTTTGCTCAACATTTCTTGGAATAGCTGCGAAATTTGTGACCTGAAGTCCTCAAAAATGTCATGAATTGTTAGAATTACTTCTTCATCCATTTTGTTGTACTCGAATTTGTATCAATTGTTTAGAAGAATTCCACGATTCAGCTCACTCAATTCTGAAAACCGCAGCTAGAATCAAGTTCTCTATAGGGAGCTTAATCTTGAACACTGAATTTTGAGCAACTCCAGCTCTGAATTGAGCAAGTGAGCTGAACCTAAGCTTGATTTAGCTTTGTACTATAGTACAAGACCAACTCTGAAGCTGATGCACGATTACTCAATCTATATTAGCAAAATAGAACTTAGCTTTGCGGAATAAGAATGAATCACAGCTGATCACTTCACCACAAACATCGAACTGCAGTAGAACACAAATGAACTTATAGCAGCACTTTGATCTCCAGCTTGATTGTACTGCAGTTAACTTAACAGAATTAAGCTTGATCAAATCAAGTGCAGCAACTCTGATCTAACTTTGACGCAACAGACAGCTTAGATTCATTCAGATTGCACCAGAACCTGCACTATTCTGATCAATGGCAAATCAGAACAGCAACTCCTATATCCACACAACACAACAAAAATTCAGAACAAATTTTTTTTTTTTTTGGTGTTCTTGATCAAACACTCAATGATCAAGAATTTGAAAACAATTAACTTGATTTGGAATCAAATTAAGGCTCTGATACCAATTGTTATGAATCTAGATTGATCTAGGTTCATAAGCTAGGGATAGATTGATAAATGAAAGTTAAGATGAGAAGAGAAGTGAAATAAAAGAGAAGTAGAAGAATATCTAGAGAAAATCTAGATCAAAGAGGGGAAATAGACTTTCATTATCATTTCATCATATAAGCTTACAAGAGAAACTACTCTTATTTATACTGGCGACGACACTAACCTCCCTTCCCTCCAAAACACATTCAAACGCATAACAACACATTCAATACGCATTACACTTGATATACTACGATACTAAATTAATCTATTACAATTATAGCTTTATTAGAACTGAACACATATCCTAGAATCATAACAATATAAGGTTAGATATCTTAGACTCGGAAACAACCTTTCGTTAGGGTATCTCCCTAAAGGGGTAAGGCTACGTACATCTCACCCCTCTTAGACCCTGCTTACACAGGAGCCCTTGTGGCACTGCGTCTATTGTTGTTGGTGGTATTGAAGGTTAGATATCTCAGAGATACATTGAGGTTCAAAAAAATGGGTATGGCCACATTGACATGGAGTAATTCATGGACTAGTAAGGATGTCGAGTTAGTAGTGTACACTTAACTAGGGTGCTACATTAGTGCCGTCAAGGAGCTATGTTGTATGATCATAGAGGCTAAGGAAAGAGCGCTGTGTTAAAGATATTAAAAGCTTACAAGAAAATATATTTACTGAGAAAAGTTCTCACCCTTCTTATATCTCGATTCGGCCCCGCCGATGGGGAGTTTTGGGTAGTTCGATTGGGTCACCATATACATGTAACGGTGGGATTGTGAACTCCATACTGTTGGGAAAAGATATGAATTTTGTTGGGAAAATAAACTCTGATGCCGACTATTGGGTTCCCAGTTCTCAACCATGGCCATAATAATAGGCACCTATTAGAGCACTTAGAGTAGGAGACTCTTCTCTCTACCTAAGCCCCCAGTCGGAGAGTCACGCTTTGTGACACCTCACGTGCGAGAGTTCCCGAGAATAGGTTTATCTCTATAAACCCTTTGCCTTAATACCTATTGCCGGGATGCATTTAAAAAATTTTACTTAAAGTTTACGCAGGGGAACAAGTTTAGAATTCATAACTCTAAACCTAGGGTCGATTTAAAATTCCTACTTTTAAATCTACTGACGTAAATTCATAATTTAAATCAATGGATCTAAATTATTAATTTAGATCTACCGGCGTTTTACTTTAACACATTCATAACAATATATAAACTTAAACAAGCATAATAACGAATACTATAAATAAATAGAAAAGCGAAAACTAAAAGCAAAGGAAAGAAAAACATACCTGGAATTGCTTCAATTATAAAGAATACACAGAAAATCAAGATCCCGTGAACTTCTTCGTAATGACCTCGAACTGCTGGAGGCTGGGCTCCGAAAAATATTAAACTGAGGAAAGAAAAATTTCAACGGAAATTTCTCTATTCAATTAGGTCTCTAAAAATATTTCCATAAACCAATTTTGCTTGAATACCAAACATTTGGAATAGGTGCCTCTATTTATAGTGGACTACCGAAGTGAAAAATAGCAAATTGATCAATGTGGGATTCACCAGTTAACATCAAAACGCGTCGTTTTGTTTAAAATACAGCTCAAAACGCTGCGTTTTGAAACAGTACAAACTGTGTGTGAGGGCCTGTCACTGCGTGCCAAGTGTCGCGGCCTAATTGGCCGATGCGGGCGCACCTGGATCTGCCCCTGGGCCTCACGTGTTGCGCACTGGTTGGCCCATTCGTGAGTACGCGGATCGCAACCTGTTTTATACGCGATTTAGAATATATATATATATATATATATATATATATATATATATATATATTTTTTTTTTTTTTTTTTCTTTGTTTCCCACAAATAAAAATTCATCTTAAGAATTTCAATTTTTTAAAATTATTTTATTTTATAATTTTTGATTTTATTCATCTCATGAATAATGTTTGGCAAAATTAACTTTACCCATCTCATGGATAAATAATTCATCTCATGAATTCTTTAATATTTTTCCAATGGCAATAAAATACAGAGGCTTGCGTAGGGACCTAAAGGACAATTTAAATCTAGCTCCAAATGGGTTGAATTAATCATCTTATGAAATAATTTAATTACCGCTTAATAAGACTTAATTCCACTAAATAAATCTCACTGCACTCAAAACTTAAATTATTTATTCGATGACTCCCTAATAGACTGTAATGATGACAACAACCCCTCCACTAGATGTCTATGACAAAGGATAAACATAACCACTACCATTATCCTTCTCACAGCTTCTCCATTAATTATCGACTCGCCCTTCACTGAATAACTCATTTATACTTGAACATATTCATAGTATAAATTCCAAATGTCAAACATCTGGAATACTTTGGCCAAAGTTTCCGAACTATTCAAATATTAGCTAATCAACTAAGGGGACACCTGTATCTCATAAAAGACAGTAGATTCCCTATTGAATACCTGATCCTTGTCACACTTCACACCGTTACCCAGCGTACGTGGGATTTCAGTCATTCGTTTAGACCTTAATTGTAATACACCAAAGAACTAACGCACCATGCACAAGTCCATAATACCCTCAGGATTTAGAGTCGTCGTTCAAACAGTACAATATGAATCACTCATCTCCAATAGTAGTCTAGAAATAAATAATCCGCATGGTCCAACTCAGCGTGTTAATCTTATTAAACACACTAACCTAACACTTTTGGATCTCTATCCACATGAAAAAGACAAGTCATATAAAGTGTCACATTATAGTCTTAACATACAAGTGGTCCAAACTTTTCTTTGACTACGAGTCTTTCAAACAACAATCCATACCATTTGTTCCAAGTCTATCTGTGGCTTAGTCTCATAAACCACTTAGATCAAACATTTAAATTATAGTCTAAGGACTGCACCCATCTCATGAATGTCTCCTAAAAGAAAATCACGCACAGTATAAATGCTCACATACCCAAATTTAACCAGGAAACGACTGGAACTTCAATTTTATTTATTAATTAAAACATTATATCCAGAATAAATTTGAATTTCAGGATACTGTTTCTAATAATCTCCCACTTGTCCTAAATCCAATTTATGACAAAGTCCATACTCACTCCCTTTAAGTTTGAACCAAAGGTCAACTGAGCCTAACCCTTAATAAGCACAATTACTTTATTTTGAAGTCAGCAATATAATACTGCTTGATGTTCCTCTCACTAATGGCTCCCACTCCAAGTGTAAAGACATGCTTAGATGTCGAACGTCTATCATTTTATATGACTGGAAGTCTTAAATTAGTATAGCCAACTGGAACCAGCTCGTCACTTTGAAAGATTAGCATAGGATCTCTAGTTCTTCTCAAGAACTAGAGAAAACTCTTTACTGCCACCTAGTCCATTGGACCCAGGTTAGACTAACACCTGCTTACTATACCACAGCATAGCAAACATCAAGTCTCGGGCACAACATGGCATACCTGCAGCTCCCACTGTCAAAGCATGTGGAATATTCCTCAATTGCTCCTCCTCTTGAGGTGTCCTAGAACATTACTCAAAAGAGAGAGGGACTTCATGCTACACCTCGACAACGTCTTGTCAATATAAGTGGCTGGAGAGAGATCCAACATCCTACTCTTACGACCTTGTAAAAGCTTAATCCTAAAGGTAGAATTGGTTTCTCTCATGTCCTTCATATTGAGCTTTCTTAACAACCAAACCTTTACAGCTAATGACACCCCTACATCATTCTCAATGAGTAGTATATCGTTGACATATAACACTAAGAAAGTCAGTACTTTCTCTTAATGTCATTTGTAGACGCATAGTTCGAGCAACCGATTGCACAAAACTAGAAGACTTAATTGCTTCATAGTGGCCAAAAGGATCAGATTCAATGCCACAATCAAACACTAAGGCTCCCACTATGAACCTGTTAGGTGTCCTGGCAATCCTCCCACCACACCTAAGCTTTTATGTACCTGGAATATTTTTGTTCCTAGCAGTAGGTGCATCTAATGCATCCACTATGTCTTCAGTTGTGTCTAGCTATTTAGAATTAGTGTCATTTTCCTTTAATACTATTTTGTTCTTCTTTAAGTATTTTGCATTGTATTTACAAAAGACCTTTTAAATAATAAAAAACCTGTAGAAAAAATCGTCCTTGTCCTTTTTATCTGCAACACCATTCTGCTGCGGTGTAACCAGAGCAGAAAGCTGAGATCTTATGGCATTTGCAGTTTGGAAAACCGAAACCCACCCGAAAAATATCCACTACCTTGATCTGATCGAAGTGACTTAACTTGTTTACCTAATTACTTTTCAACTTCAGCTTTATACTCTTTAAACTTTTCTAAAAAGTCCGACTAATGTCAAATCAAGTAAACATATACATATCTTAATTAATCATCACTAAACGTGATCAGGTACTCATGCCTACCTCTTGCCTAAACATGTATTGCTCCACATACATCTATGTGAACTAGCTGAAGCAAGCCACCAATCCCGTTGCCTTTACTCTTAAAGACAGACTTGGTCACCTTTCTTTCTATGCAGGATTTGCAGACTGGTAATGACCTCAAGTCCAAAGCCTCTATCAGTCCATCTTTTACTAGTCTTTGAATCCTGTTCAAATTAATGTGACTTAAACGTTGGTGCCATGTGTAGGCAATATCCCTTTCAAGGTGTTTTCTTTTAGAAGATTGGACAAGTGAACTTACGTTAGATTCATTTAAACTATTACCATAGTTTTGAAAAGAAAATAACATGAATAAACAATTTATTCATGTACATGTGCAAATAAACAATTTATTTCTCATATTAAAATTTTCATTATCAAAATCACTGAAAAACAATTATCCATTAACCGAAATACAGAAATCAAATTCTTGTACAGTGAAGGTTTAAATAATCAATCATTTAAAACAAAACTTTATCACTAAAGTCCAAGCTAACATCTCCTACACTTAAGACCACTATTATTGTACTATCCTTGACCATGATGTACAAATTAGTAGTACATCATCAATTAATCAAGAATTAAGTGATAGAAGAAGAGAATTAGGAGAAGAGAAAGGGGATCAGGGTTAGGAAGGAATTGAAAGAGAGAGAAAGAAGAAGAAGAAGAGAAAGGGAATAAGTTTGTTGTTATTCATTTTTTATTCTTACATTGGTATTTATATCTATGACAAGTATTGAAAACTTATACTACTAAGTATTATTATTGCATGCATCAATTAAGCGTCCCCCCCCCCCCCCCCCCCCCCCGGCCCAAAACAAGATTTTCCTTGTCCACTTGGAAAAAAATGAGGAAAATGAAGACAAAACTCAGAGGCGTCCTCCCAAGTCGAATCTTCCGGAGCATGATCCTTCCAATGAATCAGCCACTATGTTGCGGCCTTATTACGACGCTTGACCAGGCAACGATCTAAAATCGTGGACAGTTCCCAACGAACCACAGGAGCATCAGGAACAATTTTCGGTTGGCCTGGAGCTACCGATCCCACGTAGCTATGCAGCTATGGCACATGAAAAGTAGAGTGAATACGAACATCAGGTGGAAAAGCAAGAGTATAAGCAACGGAACCAATCTTGGCGATAATACAATAAGGCCCATAGTACTTGGCCGCGAGTTTCATATTCGAACGGGAATGCACGGATGACTAACGATACGGTTGGAGTTTAAGATAAACCCAATCACCAACCCCAAACTGCTGCTCGAAATGGTTCCGATCGGCTAATTGCTTCATACGAAGCAGGGCCCTAAACAAATGGTGTTTGAGGAGCTGAATTGCCTCCTCCTGAGCGGCCAAACTACGATCCACTGACGCGACATCGGTCTCACCGGGAATATAAGGAATATGTAACAGTGGCGCTTGACCATACAAGACCTCGAACGGGGTAAACCGAATGGCCGGGTGAAAAGATGTGTTATACCACCATTCAGCCATGGGTATGAAATCAGGCCAAGTCGACGGCATGTCACAACAAAAACAACAGAGATATGTCTCTAAACTGTGGTTGACGACCTCAGTTTGACCATCTGTCTGAGGATGATAACTAGAAGACGTAGGTAGATCGACACCCAAAACCTGAAATAACTCTTGCCAAAAGAGACTCAAGAAGACCGAGTCGCAATCCGAAACAATGCTTTGGGGAAGTCCGGGTAACTGAAAAACCAAATCAAGGAAAACCCACGCCACTGTCTCCGTGGAATAGGGATGAGTCAAAAGCATAAAATGCGCATATTTTGCTCAAGCGGTCAACCATAACAAAAATAGCATTCTTCCCACGTGACAAGGGAAACCCCTCAATAAAATCCATCGAAGTTGAGGTCCACACAGTGTTCGGGATAGGTAATGGTTGGAGAAGTCCCGGAGAGGCGGCCGCATCGGGCTTACACTGTTGGCAAATCATACACTCCGAAACAAACTTATAAACATCACGTCGCAAACCACACCAATAAAAGAAATTATGTAGTTTCCGAAAAGTAGCATCCACCCCGGAATGTCCCCCAACTAACGAGGAATGGTAAAGATCAAAAATACGACGATATAAGCCCACATCCGAGCCCACTACTAAACGACCGAAACGCCGCAACTCGTTGTTGTGCCAAGTGAAAGTGGGGTGACTTTGCGGGTTCTATTGAAGCTCACCAATGAGGCGAGACAAAGCTGGATCCATAGACCGAGAGTTGCGAATCTTGTCCAATAACGAAGATTGTAAGTTGAGTATCAATGTATGTAAAGTGGCACCGGAAACAGGGAGACAAGAAAGAGCATTGGCGGCCTGAATCTCGCTACCTTTCTTGTACTAAATGCTATAGGTGAACCCCATGAGTTTCGACACCCAAGCCCATTGCAATGGTGTATTAATAGTTTGCTCAAGTAAAAATTTGAGGCTTTGTTGATCCACCCGTAGTATGAAATGAAGGTGCAACAAATAGTCCTCCCATTTACGAACTGCAAGAACAACAGCCATCAATTCCCGTTCATAGACCGATAAAGCTTGGTGCGTAGGAGAGAGAGCCTTACTTAAGTAAGCGATCGGGTGCCCATCTTGCATCAAAACCGCCCCTAAGCCACGGCCCAAAGCATCTGTCTCAACCACAAATGTCTTCGAAAAATTTGGAAGGGCAAGTATAGGAGCACAAGTTAAAGCACCCTTTAACTCATCGAAAGCATGTTGGGCGAAGGTAGACCATGAAAACGAATCACGTTTAAGTAACTCGGTTAAAGGTTTGCTTATAGAACCATAATTGCGTATAAAATGACGATAATAGCCGGCCAAACCAAGAAAACCCCGAAGTCGTTTGACGGTAGTGGGACGCGGCAAATCACGCACGGCCTGAATTTTACTTTGGTCCGTATACACACCCCGAGCAAAAATACGATGTCCCAAATAGTCAATTTCGGGCCAAAGAAATTCACACTTCGATTTCTTGGCATACAAACTATGGGCACGCATGAGCTCAAAAGTGAGACGTAGATGACATAAATGCGTGCGGACGTCAGGACTATAAATGAGGATGTTGTCAAAAAAACGAGAACAAACTTGCGCAAATAGGGCTGAAAAACCGAATTCATCAACCCTTGAAAAGTGGCCGGGGCATTCGCGAGACCGAAAGGCATCACGAGAAATTCATAATGACCATGATGCTTGCGAAAGCGGTCTTGTAAATATCCCCATCACGCATGCGCACCTGATGATACCCACTGTGAAGGTCGAGTTTCGAAAACACAACGGACCCACATAGCTCATCTAAGAGTTCTTCGACCACAGGAATCGGAAACTTATCTTAAACAGTCTTACGGTTTAACTCCCGGTAATCGACACACATGCGCCACAAACCATCTTTTTTCTTAACCAAAATGACGAGCGAGGCGTAAGGGCTGTTGCTAGGGTGACTGATACCCGTTTCCAGCATATCAGAGATCATGGACTCAATGGCATCCTTTTGCACAGGGGGATATCTATATGGTCGAAGATTAACCGGAGTTTCACCCGGTTTAAGCGTAATACCATGATCATGCAACGGTCGTGAAGGAGGAAGAGAACGTGGTGTGTCAAACAATGACCCCAACTCGAGTAATAAATCATTTAAGTTCGACCAAATCTCATTCGAAAACAAGGGCAAAGGATCCGGTGGTCTCGGAGCATGAAGAGAAAATAACGATGTAACCGGAATAAGAATAGAATGAATAACATAACTCAAAATAGAAAGTTTGAGCAAACGTTTCTTACCCGCGGAACGGAGTGACGTGGGGTTCCCACAAAGCTTGCGGGGTTCTCCATGATAACGAAATTCCATAAGCAAGCGATCAAAATCCCACAGAATCGGACCCAAAGTCGAGAACCACTGAATCCCAAGCACCATATTGCAACCTCCGAGAGCAATCAACAATACATCACAAGAGTAATCATGTCCTTGGGACGACCAAGAGAAGGACCCGCAGAACTCCGAACAATAGAGACGACTACCATCAGCCACAGTAACCAACATACGAGCAATGGGTGTCGAGACACATCCTACATGACGAGTGATGGCAACATCCAGAAAATTGTGAGTACTGCCACTATCGATAAGGATGTGCAACGGATGACAGCGATAGAATCTTGTAATGCGCATCGTGTTATACGACGTAACCCCATACAAAGCATGACATGATAACCGAGGGACGTCAGCATCAATAACCACATCAGCATCGAGGGAAGGAGGCTCGGTATCCTCATCCCCCGACTCCTCCATCAAACCGGTAATGAGTTGTAATTGGGGGTTTTTTGCTTTACAAAATTTCATGCGCCCAGGTACAAACGGATCATTACAGAAAAAATTGAGACCTTTCGCACGACGATCCTAAACTTCAGCTGCGGAAATCGTACGGGTGTCACGACGTATAAGCCGAGAGTCCAAACCCAGCTCACCCGAAGATCGGGGCACCGATCCAGCCGAGCTTAACGTGGACTGCGCAGTAGGACGCAGTGAGGATTGGCGAGTGGAACTCTTCGAAGACGAGCGTAAACTTGTAAGTAAATGTTGTTCCTGTAAACGTGCCAGTCGCATCGCATGTTGCAATGTCTTGGGTTGCAACATAAGTACCAAGAAACGAATATTATCACGAAGGCCCGTAATAAAGCATGAAACCAAATAATCCTCAGTCAAGCTTAAACGTGGAACTAAGCTGTCCAATTGATGTTGATATTTAAGAACAGTACCGGTTTGGCGCAAACGCATAAGCTCAACCATCGGATTGTCATGGACATCACCAAAACGATGGAGTAAAAGATCGGAATAATCCGACCACACAATGTCCTCAATCGGAACAGTTAATGTTTTGACATAAGCCCGATGCCACTCTAGGGCATCATCTTCCAAATGTAACGAAGCTAATTTGACCTTAGCATCATCCGAAGTGTGATCTATTGTGAAAAATTGTTCGGACTTCCAAAGCCAATTTTTAATACCGCTACCCCCAGCATAACGAGGAAAATCAATCTTAGAAAGGCGAGTATGAAACTGATACGAGGAAGGACTCGAAGAACTCATACCAGAGGCTGGAACCGAGGTGGTTACCGGTGGTGGCGCCGGAAAATTGGGCGGGAGGGGAAGGATGCCAGGAGATGCGCTCGACTGGTTTTCACATAGGTCCTACAACATCGACATCAACCGCGACTGTGAATCTTTAATCGAGGCGATATCGATCTTGACGTCAGTGACCTGCGTTTGCACTTCAGCCACCATGTCCGACAACAGCCGCTGCTGGTCATCGTTCGCCGCAAATCACTCATCCAATTGACCTTGAATGCGAGCCTCTGATTCTTCAAATCGCGCCTCGAGGTGTCAAAATTCCGAAACGCTACGAGTATTGTCCGCCATTGATGAATCAAACGCAACAAGAACCCAAATCCGATACCAATTGATGTACAAATTAGTAGTACATCATCAATTAATCAAGAATTAAGTGATAGAAGAAGAGAATTAGGAGAAGAGAAAGGGGATTAGGGTTAGGAGGGAATAGAAAGAGAGAGAAAGAAGAAGAAGAGGAGGAGAAAGGGAATGTGTTTGCTGTTATTCATTTTTTATTCTTACATTGGTATTTATATCTATGACAAGTATTGAAAATATATACTACTAAGTATTGTTATTGCATACATCAGACCATTAGGTACAACACCCATCGTGTAGCCTTTAGCCTAGCCTAAGCTCTTATAACATATTACAGATATGGTCAGTTGAACCTGAGTCCACCCACCAGGAAACTGGTGGACTCTCAATTGCTCATGACTTAACTAAGTGAGATATCAACATACCTTCACCAGATGACTTAGCAGTCTTTGTAAGAAGAGTAGCTATGTACTTAGTAAAGTTTCTCCAGTAGCCTAGTTTTCTTGCAAAAGAAAAACTTTTCTTTTGCTGACTTCCTTATGGACTTGGTTGCCACAATAGCAACCTTACCCCTTTCCTTACTTTTTAGTAGGTCCCTTGTGAGTAATAACCAAGTCTAACTTATTTTTCAAGGCAAAGTAATTTGGTTCAGTGAGTATATTATGTATTAAAATCAAGCAAAGTTCGCCAGCCCCATCCATATAAAATACTGTAAATGCAAACATTTGTGTAACTATCTAACAAGAGTCATGTATAATGCAGTGATATATGTGCTTTCAATTTAGCATACACAAGAAGTCAAATATCCACCAAACTTTACTATCTTGCACACAATGATGACCCAAACACACCACTCCTTACTCTCCGGTAGCGGGGTCGCACGAAGCTAGTTCATGTGAGAACTATTCTCAATTAACATGTTTTCTTGTAACTCTTACTAAACATGATTAACTCACCACCTTACCTTAGTCACTAACATGACACAACAGAGCCCCTCGGGGAGGCTAATGCATCACACTAGTCAGGTGTAAACCATTACCTAAACCTCCATACAAATACACAGAATACTCCACGGCAGCGTGGTCGCATCGCTTCTTTGCACTTTGGTTTATCCTAAAAGAAGTCTTAACTCTGTAATCTGCAAACCGACATCCTCCCTAGGGAGGTCTATCGATATACTATACTGCTCGACCGATAATGGAGATCGTGAAGTTACAACAATTGAAACCTCTCTCCCACTTGATTTTTATAGCCAGTAGTTTTTAATTAACTTGCATGTACAACCTGAATTATTTCATAATCCCCTTTAGAATCTCATTCTAAAATTAACCATAATTAATTTATTTATTTATTTAAAAATACTATGGTTTTATAATATAGATTATCTCATAATCTTGCATTAGAATCTCATTCTAAAATCAAATCAATAAAATTAATTAATTAATTTTAATTAAAACAACACCAACATTTAATTTAGATTATCACATAATCTACTTTCAAAATTCGGATTCTAAAATTAAATTAAAAAAACAATTTTATTTAAAGTCAAAAGCGATTTTGTGCTTAGACTATCCTACAGTGTATTTTTAGAATCTTATTCTAAAATAATATCAAATAACTTTTATTTAAAATAACACTGATTTACAACTTAAATTATCTCATAGTTTAATTTAGAATCTCATCGTAAAAGAAAATTAAATAATAAAATAATTAATTAATAATTGTTATGTAAATTAGTAAATAAATAAAAAAATTTTTATTTTATCTAAAAACCTAACCCTGCATCAGCATGACGTTAGCATGAGGTCAGCGTCAGCCTGACGCTGACAACCGCTTCAGAATTTTTTTTTAATTTTTAAATTAATATTTAATTTTAAAATAAATTGAATCTAATCTCATTAGATTAATTTTATCCTATTTCGTATAAAATAATTGAATCTAATCTCATTCAATCAACTTTATCAAATTTTATAAAAATTAATTAAATCTAATCCCATCAGATCAATTTTATTTGATTTCATAAAATTAATTGAATCTACTCTCATTAAATCAATTATATCCATTATTAAAAATATTTGAATCTAATCTTATTAGATCAATTTTGTCTGATTTTGTAAATCATGACTAAGAACGTACAATCTCATTATATGAACAACATAATCACAAATTTATGGGTTGTTCCGAATTAACGATTAATTCCTTAACTATTTAAGATTTTTAAATCTTCACTAAAAATAACCTAGTTAGCTATTAAATCTTTTAACAGATTTAAATAATTTAAATCAATACTTTAAATAACCTAGTTAACTATTAACTCTTTTAACCGATTTAAACAATTTAAATCGATACTTTAAAATATTATAATTAATAATTAACTACTTTAATGATTTAAACAATTTAAATCACTAATTCAAGCAATCATCTGAATTAACTGTTAATTCTTTGTTGATTTAAACAATTTAAATCGAACGGGAAAATTAAACTGATTTTCCTTCTTAATAAAATCTCTATTTTATTATTCGTAAATCTATTTATTTCAATCTTATTATTCCTAGCCATGTATATTATGAATGTAATCAAAGCTTGGCTCTGATACCAATTGTTGGGAAAAGATATGAATTTTGTTGGAAAAATAAACTCTGATGCCGACTATTGGGTTCACAGTTCTCAACTATGGTCACAATAATAGGCACCTATTAGAGAACTTAGAGTAGGAGACTCTTCTCTCTACTTAAGCCCCCGGTCGGAGAGTCACGCTTTGTGACACCTCATGTGCGAGAGTTTCCGGGAATAAGTTTATTTCTATAAACCCTTTGCCCTAATACCGGTTGTCAGGATGAATTTCAAAAATTATCCCTAAAGTTTACGCAGCGAAACAGGTTTAAAATTCATAACTCTAAACCTAAGGTCGATTTAAAACTCCTACTTTTAAATCTACTGACTTAAATTCAAAATTCAAATCAATGGATCTAAATTCTTAATTTAGATCAACAGGCCTTTTGAAAAAAACATACCTGAAATTACCCCAATTATAAAGAATACCAAGAAAATTGAGACCCCGTGATCTTCTACGTAGTAACCTCGAACTACGCGGAGGGTGGGCTTCGAAAAATATTAAATTGAGGAAAGAAAAATTTCAACGGAAACTTTTCTCACCAATTAGGTCTCTGAAACTATTTCCAGAAACCCAACATAATTTATTTTGATTGAATACCAGACCTCTCGAATAGGTGCCTCTGTTTATAGTAGGCTACAGGAGCAAAAATTAGAAAATTGATCGATGCAGGATTCGCCAATTAACATCAAAACGTGTCGTTTTGTTTAAAATACAGCTCAAAACGCTGCGTTTTGAAATAGCACAAAACCGCATGCGAGGACCTATCACCGAGTGCCACATGTTGCGGCCTAATTGGCCGACACGGGCGCACACGGATCTGCCCTGGTTGGCCCATCCGTGAGTATGTAGATCGCAACCTGTTTTATACGCGATTTTGTTTTTTTTTTTTTTTTTTTGCTTTGTTTCCCACATATAAATATTCAACTTATTAATTTTAATTTTTCAAAATTATTTTATTTTATAATTTTTGATTTTGGCAAAATTAACTTTACCCATCTCATGGGTAAATATTTCATCTCATGAATTCTATAATATTTTTCAATGGCAATAAAATACAGAGGTTTGCGCAGGGACCGTGGAGACAATTTAAATCTAGCTCCAAATGGGTTAAATTAATCATCTCATGAAATAATTTAATTACCACTTAATGAGACTTAATTCCACTAAATAAATCTAACTGCACTCCAGACTTAAATTATTTATTCGATATCTCCCTAATCGACTGTAATGATGACAACAATCCCTCCACTAGATGTCCATGACAAAGGATAAATATAACCACTACCACTATCTTTCTCACAGCTTCTTCACTAGTTACCGACTCGCCCATCACTGAATAATTCATTTATACTTGAACATATTCACAGTATAAATTTCAAATGTCAAACACTTGGAATAATTTGACCGAAGTTTCCGAACTATTCAAATATTTGCGAATCAACTAAGGGGACACCTGTATCTCATAAGAGACTGTAGATTCCCCATTAAATACCTGATCTTTGTCACACTTTACGCCACTACCCAGTGTACGTGGGATTACAGTCATTCTTTTAGACCTTACTTATAGTACACCAAAGTAACTAAAGCTCCATGCACAAGTCCAGAATACCCTCAGGATTTAGAGTCGTCATTCAAATAGTTCAATATGAATCACTCATCTCCGATAGTAGTCTAGAAATAAGTAATCCACATGGTCCAACTCAGCGTGTCAATCTTATTAAACACACTAACCTAACACTTTTGGATCTCCATCTACAGGACCAAGATAAGTCATCTAAAGTGTCACGTTATAGTCTTAACCTACAAGTTGTCCAAACTTGTCTTTGACTACGAGTCTTTCAAACAACAATACATGCCATTTGTTCCAAGTCTATCTGTCGCTTAGTCTCATAAACCACTTAGAACAAACATGTAAATTATAGTCTGAGGACTACACCCATCTTATGGATGTCTCCCAAAAGAAAATCACACGAGGTATAAATGCTCACATACACAAATTTTACTAGGAAACGACTGGAACTTTAATTTTATTTATTAATTAAAATAATATATCCAAAATAAATCTGAATTTTAGGACACTATTTCTAACACATACTTTGAAGGTTTCCTAAAAGTAAGAAAAATAATTATGTATGTTATATGACTTGTTTTACAATTGTGATTTCGGACTGGTTGTTAAATTTTGCACTACGATTATTATTGATATATGTTGCTTGTCTATTCTGTTATGTTCACTGAAAATTAATATGTCTTAGTACATGTGGAACATTAGTAGATGCTCGGTGTTCTCTAGTTTTTTGTTTGTATATCTACTAAATTGAAATGAATGTTAAAAATGTTAAACTAGACTAATGAGTGAGTTAGATGCAACATTCAGACATTAGATGTCGAATGTGTTCTAGTATTAGATATGTGACTTGTCAACAATAGTAGAGACAATGAGATATTTAAAAGAAGTGTCTGATTAGAGAACTACCAGCATGAGAACAACTTATGAGAAAGATGATAGACACTAGATTATGTTAATAAATTTCAACTTAAGAAAATGCCATATGATGAAGGCTAATTTAATTGAACATGAATTCATGATGCAAATACTAATAGCTAATCTCAACAAAATATGATACTGATTCATCTATCAAGGTCTTTCAATCAGTGTAGGTTCGGTACGTTAAGGAATAGAGATCTCTTATGT
This sequence comes from Simmondsia chinensis, assembly GCA_018398585.1. Taxonomy (NCBI): domain Eukaryota; kingdom Viridiplantae; phylum Streptophyta; class Magnoliopsida; order Caryophyllales; family Simmondsiaceae; genus Simmondsia; species Simmondsia chinensis. The sequence continues at coordinate 11,820,672 of JAGTTD010000009.1, read as the reverse complement.
CCGAACTAATGAAAGTATAGTTTGAGAAAAGCTGTCATGAGAACTAAGGGAAGAGTCCACTTAGCATAAACATCTATCCCAGGAATTAGGAACCTCTAAAGGGTAAAATAAAACATAAGTCAAAATAGTTTTGTTACTTCTATAAAAGCACTGGACATTAGTACATAAAAGGGATTGGCTAGGTAGTTAGACATTGTTTTTGCCAAGATTGAAAGTTAAGATGACAAGGTATTCGATATCTTATCTCCTCTACTTGTGATGGTAGCTAATTCACTAGTTTCCTGGTAAGTGGGCTTTTATTAAGGGCACCAAGAGATAGTAGTTTAATGAATTTAGTTTTAATTTTATGTAACTATCTTAATGTACTAGTTTCTTTAGAAATTTGACTTCCATCTGTTACTTGATTTAAAATAGTTTTCAATTAATTTTTAAAAAAAATAGTCTAGTAGTGAAGTAAATAAAATGTTTATTTAAAATGTATATTGGTAGATAGTTCACTTATTTTTAATCAAAACTATGTTAACACAAATTTATTCGCCTAATATATGCTGTGTAATCATATAGCTTATAGGTGGCACTTGATCTTAGGTCACATTAATTTAGTACGATTCAAAACCAGTTTGATTTGCCTTATGGGATCATAAAGTACTAAAATGATAACCACTATGGGAATCATGTTTGAATTAATTATGACTAAAAAGAGCCTTTAAGAGTAAAGGCAGTAGAGCCACTAAGCTGCTGGAAAATGTTTATAAAGTGTGTTTGGACTGCTAAAAGTTGGAGACAGTGGAAGCAAAGAGTATTTCCTAAAATGTTTATGAATGAATACTGAATAAGTTGATATATTGATAAACCTATAAAAACTGAAATCTTGAATCTTTTGTAAAGTTTAATGAATTAAAGACTAAAGTTGGGATCAATTATGTAATAAACTCAAATCACTTTGATTAGATCAAAGTGGTGATTTCAGGAGAATTCTTAAATTTTTTACCTGCAAAGTGTTGTAGGAAGGATCAATAATGTGTTAATAAATATGGTAAGATTCATATGGTGAGTTATGTTTACATATCAAAAGGTTTGTTATGTAAGACGTTTTAGAAAGTGTTCTAAAGTTACAGTAGATAGCTTGTGTAAGATAAAATTGTTAGCATGAGATACTATGTCGAAACAGCGTGAAGGAACTTACACTTTAGATGATGTATTTGATATATCTTCAATTAGGTTAATGTCACACTAAGTATATGAGAGCTTTGATGTAGTGGCAGGATGGTCAGGGTCACCTAATGGATTCATGTCTTCATTCTTAACGGTTAAGCAAGATGATGAATTTGATCCTCTAGACTACAATAAATTTGATCCTCTATACTACAATAAAACTCTTAAGAATAAAGACGCAGACCAATGGGTCAGGGCGATAAAACCTAAGTTAGAATAATTTATCTTAACTATGTTTGGGATCTTGTAGAGGCATTGAAAGACATTAAGTCCAATTAGATTGGATCTGAATGGATCTATAACAACAAAAAGTTCAGTGGACAAGATGGTTGAGACCTTCAAAGCTAGATTGATGGCCATGGGTTATACCCCAAACGAAGGAATCAGCTTTTATGATGCCTTTTGGTCAGATGCTATTCTTTCATGTGACATGGCTAGAAAGTAGTAACTTTCAAAGTGTTGTATGCAGATCACATTCTATTCATTAAGAATGGTGTAAAATTGTTATAGTGATTAAAATTTAATTGTCCAGTTACTTAAAAGCGAAAGGCCTAGAATAAGCCAACTATATTCTTAGGATTAAGCTTTAGTGAGATCCAAAGAAAGGGTGTTTGATACACCAATTCAGTTGTGTATCATGAATTAGGGAAGAATTAAGATTGAGAAGTAGAATTTGAGAGAAAAGAGAGAGAGAGAGAGAGAGAGAGAGAGAGAGAGATAGAGTTAGGGTTAGGAATTTGGGGAAAGATAGAACCGAGAAAGAGAAGAGAGAGGAGGGAGAATTGGTTTAGTTTTTCATTAGTCTCAAATGAAGCTAATACATCCTTATTTATACTAATCACAAGTAATCTTAAAAGCTAAGTACAAGTATTATTATTGTTTACTATTTATATGTAACAATACCCCCCGCTCGAGAACTTTCTTGTCCTCAAGAAAGAAAGCTTGGGAAGCGTAGACGAGATTTAGAGGCGTCCTCCCATGTTGCCTCCTCGACCCCATGATCCTTCCACTTGACAAGTAACTGAGTGACCGCAACATTATGATGCTTAACGAGATGACGGTCCAGAATTGCTTCGAGCTGCCACTGTTGTCCGAGTAGACACGACAAGACACTCGGGTTGCCCTCTATCACCCTGCCCACATGTCGACACAACCGCGATAGAACTCGAAGAAGGTTGACCACGCAACACACACTGCGCCCCGTGCCATTCGAAGGACATTTGAAGCTTCTCAAAGTTTTACACAATAGCCCCGAGCGGAGCTAACCACTGAATCCCGTGGACCATGTCACAACCACCAAGATCAATAAGGAGAACATCACAAACAAAATCGGTACCCTGAGCACTCCACCTGAAAGCATGACATATGGTGCAACATGGAATGCGATTTCCATCGGCCACCACAATAGAAGTCGTAGGAATGGGTGTAAGAACGCATCCAAGCCAACGTGCTTTCTCAAAATCGAGAAATTTATGGGTGCTACCACTGTCGATAAGAATATGTAGTGGTTTATGGGTGCTACCAAGCCAACGTGCTTTGTCGAAGTCTCATGGCACTATAAATGGAAAGACCGAATAAGGCATGACACGAGATGCGGGGAATATCCGAAGCCTCGGTTTTGACCGAATCCAGCAGGTACTCATCGGTGCCCCCATCGGGTGGCTCATCCTGAACACCATAGATTATGCGTAACTGTGGGTTCCTCAACTTGCAAACTTTCATATGGCCGGGTACGAATGGTGCACTACAAAAGAAACATAGGCCTTTTTCACGCCTATCCTCAATTTCAGCTGCAGTTATTGTGCGACCCTCCTATTTTTGGGGACGAGGACCAATTCCTGAGTCCAATGAAGAGTGGATCACAGACCCATCTGATGCGACAGAGGAAGGAACTGGCATCGGAGATGAAGGGTGTCTAGTCGAGCCGGACAACGAAGGACGACATCCAGTTAGCAAATTATCCTCTTGTAAACGAGACAAACGCAAAGCATATTGTATAGTACGCGGTTGAAACATTAAGACCGGGTACCGAATTGAATCTTTAAGACCTGCAACATAACAAGATACTAAGTGCTTCTCAGACAATGATAAACGTGACACTAAACGTTCAACCTGAGCCTGATATGCAGAGACCGTACCAATTTGACGTAAGTTCATTAAATTAGCCATCGGATCCTCAAAACTACTATAGAACTGTGCAATCGGTAATGCCGAATACTCAGGCCACATAACCCCCAATATAGGTCTATCTAATGTTTTCACAAAAGCACGATGCCACTCCAAAGCATCCTCCTCTAAATGCATAGAGGCAAGTTTAACTTGTGCCGAGGAAAGAGTATGATCAATTCCAAAGAATTGTTCCACCTTCCAAATCCAATTATTGATAGCCACGCCACCGGAGTAGCGAGGGAAATCAATTTTTGACATACGCGTATGAAATTGATAAGAAGAGGAAACCAATGAATCAATACCAGAGGCCGGGACCGAGGTGGTCACTGGCTGAGTCGGAGGCGACGGAGCGGTTGGGCAGGGGAGCAAACCGTCACTGTTGCTGCGTTGACGGTGCTGCAATTCCATCAATATACTTATCATCGAGGACATCTCAATCTGAATTGAATCAAAACGGGCGTCCATGTCATCGAGATGACCTTCAATTCGACTCTCGGTGTCATCCAACCGGCTATCTAACCGGCGCAAATCGGCCACACTCCGAGTTCCATCTTCCATTGAAGAGGTAGCGCAGCTCTAGGCATGAATTTGATAACAATTGATATACCAATTCAGTGATGTATCATGAATTAGGGAAGAATTAAGATTGAGAAGTAGAATTTGAGAGAAAAGAGAGAGAGAGATAGAGTTAGGGTTAGGAATTTGGGGAAAGAGAGAACCGAGAGAGAGGAGAGAGAGGAGGGAGAATTGGTTTAGTTTTTCTTTAGTCTCAAATGATGCTAATACATCCTTATTTATACGAATCACAAGTAATCTTAAAAGCTAAGTACAAGTCTTATTATTGTTTACTATTTATACATAACAGTGCTGAGTTTATCATGGTTCATTCGATTTAAAAGGGAGTTTAGACATTTAACGTCCAAAATCCATATTTACCTTATAGTGGGTGTCATTAGATGGTGAAAAGTGAAGTAGTATTGTATTGCTTACTTCACCATAGAAGTTGGATGCTTAAAGTAATGAAATTGTTGAGTAGACTAGTTGACTCATAAGGTTCTTAAAAGAGGAAAGCATGTGAGCAAAAAATGCGATAGTGAAAGTTTAGTATTGATAAAGGTTTATAGTTAATGAGTTGACATATCCCTATGAGATATTCATGCAATGTAAGACTAATTGGTTTTGGGACAAAGATTGATGGAATTGATGTATTGAAAAAACCAATTAGTTTATATAAATATTAATTAAATAATTTTTTTAATTTATTTAATGTCTGATTATGCTTTACGAGTCTAATGTACATGTGATTGTTTTCTAAAACGTTCCACAAGATGGACGTAGTCTAAGATGACATGTCAAATTTAGTTTAAGTGATCAATGAGATTGAGCCACGGATATACTTAAATCAAAATAGTGATATATTGTCAAAGTATATGTTCATTGTCAGTGGTGAGTTTGGACAACTTATCTGATAAGACTATACTATGATATTTTAGATGATTTGTTTGCTGGGAACATATTACAAAATTTTTTACCCTTAAATGACTAGAGCGGGCGCAGAGAAAAAATAATTTTAAATTCTTAATTTTAAATCTAATGCGTTGATCTAATTAAACTATCTAACTAGACCTAGATCTTACTCTAATAGGCTCATAATATAATAATCAAAACATCCAATAAAATAAATACAAACATCATATTTAAAATAAACGAAATAAATGAAAGAACAATAATATAATAATAACAACAATAACAACAGTCCCAGTGTCTCGCGGCTCCCGCAGAAAGCAGGGTCGGGGGGGGGGGGGGGGGGGATGTACGCAGCCTTACCCCTTCCGGCTGGAAAGGAGACTGTTTCTGGGGACCCCCAACCTGAAGTAGTTTGGTGCCTGCAAATAAACCACCAATCGGTTACCGAAGCATTCTGTGGAAAAAGGAGAGGAAAGGAAGAAAGAGAAGAACGGAAGAAGGAGAAGAAGAAGAAGAAGAAGAAGAAGAAGAAGCATGGTCACAGACTAAGCTAGCCAATAAGTGCTACCCTTGAGGTTATGCCTGCCTAAGGTGGGTGGGGGTGAGCCGGCGAGGTGGCCGACGGTGGGCGATGGGGAGGTGAGGAGGTGTGAGCGGGGGAGTGGGGGTGGTGTCAGTACCCGTTGAAATTTCAGAGGAGAGAGAAGAGAGAGAGGAGAGAGAGAGAGAGATCAAATGAAAGAACAAATTAAATATCAAATACTTAATTTAGACATACTAGAAGCACAAATCCAAACTTTGAATTTGTAGATCTAAAATTGGAAGAAGAAATTTCCTAACACCTTAAGATCTCTACAATGACCTCTATTAACACCAGAGTGTGGGCTCCCAAAATATTTAATTCAAAGTGAAAATTTTGAAAATTTTTCTTTGAAATCTTTTAGAAAAATAATTTTTCAAAATTACTATGCTTAACATTAATTTTAAAAAACCCTAAAATAATTTTAATTTTTTTGTCATAAGAGAAAACTAGGTTACAAAACCTAAAACCAAACCAAAAAATAAAAAGAAAAGAAAACACCGCAATACACACGATTCTCTCCCATATGTGCATATATATATATACACACACACATATAAGACATGGGCCCCGCCTGCGGCCCACTTGAGCTCCCTTTTTTAATTTTGTTTTTTGTTCGTTAAAAGAAAGATAAAATTTATCATATTACATATTCATTTTATAAATATTTATTTGGCATAAAAAGTTATTTATCTCATAAATAAATAACTTATCTCATAAATTAATTTTTTATTTATTTGTTAAAATTTTTACATGTATAAAATTTATCTTAAGAATATTATTTTATAAAATTAATTTAGTTTTCGTATGAATAAATAATTCAACTTATGAATTTTGTTTAGAAAAAATTAATTTATTCATCTTTTAAACAAATAATTTATCCCATTAATTTAATTTACATATTTTAAAACAATGCTGAACTTAAGACTTACGGATGGACCTTAGGGACAATCTGACTCTAGCTCCAAATGGGTCAAATCTGATTATCATCTTATGATAGTAATTGACTACCATTTAATAAATTTAATTCCACTAAGTAAATTTTGCTGTACTCCAGAATTAAATATATTCACTCAAGAATTTTTCATATATTTTTATTATTGTTACTACGACAATTAACTCCTCTATTAGATATCCGGGTGCAAAAATAGCTCCAACTATTATTATTACTTTCCTAACCTCTATCACCGTTGATTCGCCCTTCTCAAATAAATTATAATACAAAAATAATTTTCGTATTAATTCTAAAAGTCTAACATGTGGAATAATCTGGCCAAAGATTTTAGAATCTATTCGTGTAGTTGCGAATCAACTAAAGGGACATCTTTCGTTGTAGATTCCTAGTAAAATATCAGTTTTTGCCACACTTTATGCAATTGCCCAATGATATAAGATACTGGTTATTAAATTTTAAGCTCATCATTTTGGGCATCAAAGCAATTAACATTCCATGCACAAGTTTGGAATATTTCTTGGATTTAGAATTATTGTCTTATAGAACTAATTATTTCTTATAGTAGTACATAAATAATTAATTCGGGTGGTCCTGCTCAGTGTTCCAATCTTATTAAAAACACCAACATAATACTCTTGGATCCCTCTCCACATGACCAAGACAAGTTATTAAAAGTATCATATTATAGTCTTATCAGATAAGTTGTTCAAACTTATCACAGACTGCTAACATACTTTGATAAGATGTCACTAGTTTGATATAAGTTTTTCCATGGTTCAATCATGTTGACCACTTAAACGAAACCTGACACGTCATCTTGGACAACGTTTATCTCATGGAATGTTCATTGCTGCTCCTACGCTCTATGGTGCTCATTGTCACACTTAGCTTCTGCAGCAGTGAGGGATTTAGCATTAGTTTTGTTGGCTCTACAGCTTTGTTTCCTTTTTGTTAGTCATGCTGACCTTTGATGCTTTCACTTTGTTCTGATTCATTGAGGTAGGCCTTTTTGGCCATGACTCGGGTTATGTCTCTCGTAGGCTTGTACATTTTTTTTTTCTCATATATGATATATCACACTTACTTACAAAAAAAAAAATTGTTTGACTCGTAAATCATAATCAAATAATAAATAAATAAACAATTTTATTTATTTAATATTAAAAAACTAACTAATTAGATTTTTCTAGGACACCTATTCCAACAGCCTCCCATTTTTCTTGCATTGCATAACAAATACTAATCTGTCTTTATCTAATTCTTTGGGTCACTTGCTTTCATCTACTAGGAATCTTCTGAGTTAACTAGTCTACTCAAAAACTCCCCAGCTATTAAGTACCTGACTTCCATAATGAAGCAAACAATACGGGACTGCTTCACTCTTCACCATTAAATGACTCCCACTATAAGGGTAAATATTTTTGATGTCAAATGTCTAAACTCCCTTTTAAAACAAATGACTCATGATAAACCCAACATCCTTTTTTTTGAATCTCACCAAAGCTTGACCCTAAGAATACAGTTGGTTCATCTTTGGTCTTTCGCTTTTAATTGCCTGACTGGACAATAAAAACTTAACAGCTCATAATAATTCTACATCATTCTGAATTAGTAGAAAATGTCATCTATATACAACACTTAGAAAGTATCTACTTTCATGTTATGTCATTTGTACTAATGGTTCACTAATCATTGACTCAAAGCCCTAGGACTTGATTAACCATCATTTAATCTACTATTCAATGAACAAGATGCTCATTTAACCCTATAAATATACTAGCTCAGTTTGCATACTATATGCCCTCGACTCTTGGCAACAAATTTGTGTGGTTGTATAATATACATAATCTTTCAAGACAACTATTCAGAGAACATCATCTTGATCTCCACTTTGCCATATCTCATCATATGAAACACAATGGATGAGTATCCTTATGGACTTAAGCATAGCATCTGGCTAGAAGGCATCATTAAAGATCATTCCTTCATATAGTGTATTAACCCACTGCCATCAATCTAGCATTGAAGGTCTCTATCTTCTCATCCACTCAATCTTATACACTTGTAGATCCATTCGGATCCAATATAATGGACTTAAAGTCTTTCGACGCCTCTACAAGTTCCCAGGCTCAGTTAAAATAAATTTACTTTGACTTAACTTTTATCACCTTGACCCAATGGTTTTCATCTTTATACTCAAGAGTTCTATTGTAGTCTAAAAAATCAAATTCATCATCATTCTTAACTGTTAAAATTGAAGACATGAATTTGTCAGGTGACCTTGTCAATCCTCCCACTACGCCAAAGCTCTCGTGTATCTTGTGTGACAATACCCTAGTTGAAGATATATCTAATACATCATCTATATTATAAGTTATACCATGCTGTTCAGACACAGTATCTCATACTATCAATTTATCCAACATAAGCTATCTGTTGTACTTTTAGTACACTTTCTAAAGCATTTTACTTAGTAAAACCTTTTGATTTGTAAAGGTGACTCTTTATATCTTACCATATTCAATAACACATTATTGATCCTTTCTATAACACTTTGTAATAAGGAAAATAAAATTCTTCTGAAACCTCCACTTCGATCTAATCAAAGTGACTTAATATAATTACCTAATTGATTCCTACTTAAGTTTTTAATTCTTTGAACTTTTCAAAGGATTCAAGACTTAGTCCTCATAGATATATCCATATATAAACTTACCAAGTAACCATTCATAAATATTTTATGAATTATTCTTTCGCTTCCACTTGCTTGAACTTTTAGCAGTCTATAAACACTTTATAAACAAGTCCTATCAACTTAGTGGTCCTATAGTCTTTACTCTTAAAGACACTTTCAGTCACCATTAATTCAAACATGATTCATACACTGGTTATCATTTAAGTACTTAAATATCCATAAGACAAATCAAACCAGTCTCGAATCATACTGGATTAATGTGACCTAAGACTAAGTACCACTTAAAAGCTATATGGTTTTCGGAATTTCTCTTTATATGGTTACACAGCCTAACTTGTATTAGACTAATAGATTGCCATTAATGTAGCTTTGATCAAAATAAGTCAACTATCTAACAATGCACATTTTTAAATAAACACTTTATTTATATAACTATCAGTTTATTTTTTAATAAAAAATAACTGAAAGTCTATTTTGAAACAAACAGTAGAAAGAAATCAAATTACTTAAGCACATCACGAAAGTTATTCAAAAACAAAATTACATTTCCTGACTTAAACTACTATCTCTTGATGCCCTTACTAAAAACCTAGTCACCAGTACACTAGTGAACTTTCTACTAGTCACAACTAGAGGCGACGTGATATCAAATATCTCGTCATGTTGGCTTTTTAGTCTTGGCAACAGTAATATCTAAGTACCTAGGCAATTCTTTTTTAAAGTCTAGTGCTCTTATAAAAAAGGCTAAACTATTTTGACTCATGTTTTATTTTGCCCTTTTGAGGTTCTTAATTCCTGAGATAGATGTTTATACTAAGTAAACTCTTTTCTTAGTTCTAATGACACCTTTTTCTCATAAACTATTCTCATGCTACTAGCTCTCCAACCAAATGCTTCTCTCAAGTATTTGATCATCTCTACTACAGTTAGCAATTCAAGTATCTAACACTAGAATAAGTTCCACATCTAACGTCCGAATCCTGCATTCGACCTAACTCTTTAGTCTAGTCTAATGTTCCTAATGTTATTTTCAACTTAGTAGATCTACTAGTAGCATCCTATAGAACTCTAAGCATCTCCTAGTGCTCTACATGTATTAAACATACCATATTATAATGAACAAAATAGAACAGGCAAGACATATCGGTATTGATCGCAATGCATAATTCAACAACCAGTTTGAAATCAAAAAACTGTAAAACAAATTATATAACATACAGGATAACTTTTTTTAGTTTTTAGCAAACAATCAAAATTTGGAGTTCACATTTCGACACTTACATGTATGCCGTGGAGACCCAACCGATGCACCCAAAACACCCCGTTGGCGATGCCAAATTGAGACATCAGAAGAGTGAGAACATTTCTCAATAAGTATGTTTTCTTATAAACTCTTTATTAAAAAAATGTAACACACCACTTTTCCCTCAGCCTTTAAGGTCCTACAGCAAAGCTCCTCAGGGAGGCTAATATAGACCCTAGTCAAGTGTATACCATTACCTCAACACTCATACAAGGTCTCGATATATTCCACATCGGCATGGCCATACTCGATTGCTTGGACTTCGGTTAATCTCTTAGAAATCTAACCTTGTATTCCGCAAATGAACGCTCTCGTCGGGGAGCCGCGCCCACCTACTATATTGCTAGAACGGTAATAAAGGCCACGAGCATTCATTTTGAGGTTCGCTCCCACTTGATACTTTGAGTACTATGAACTTTTTAATAATTTTAGCAAACAAACAAATCGTAGATCCACCTAACCAATTTTTATGTGTGTGCAACGATGAGCTAACCAATCTACTCGTTACTATGGGAGAGGCGTAACAAGTAATTAGTCAAATGAGAACTATTCTCAAATAATATGTTTTCTGAATATATTTAACTCAATATTTCTTCCTTGGTCTCTAATACAGTATCATTAACGCTCTCTAGTAGACTATCATACTATCCTAGTCAAGTGTATACCCTTACCTAGACATTAGCACAGGTAAACAAGATACTCCGTGTCAACATGGCCGCACTTGTTTTCCCCGTACCTCTATCTATCATTAAGAAGTTTAACCACCCTATATTCTCACAAACAAACGCTCTCCTCGGGGATTAGTGCCTATCCACTATATTATTAGGTTGGCAATCGAGACCTTGAGGAATCAACTCCTGATCCTCGCTCCCTCTTGAAAATTTCAATGGCGGACCTTTCTTTTAAAAATTGATTATCTTATAATCAATATTGGAATGTCATTCTAAATTTTATTTAACAATTAAATAAAATCTTAATCATATTAGGTTCCTTTAATTATCAACCAATGCTATCTAATCACATTCGATATATTATGAGATTTTTCTTTTCAAATAATTCAACTTTAGAATTATCTAATTTAATTAGATCTATTTGAAAAAATTCTTCCACTAGATGAAATCAAATATTTCACCAAGTTATATGGCCTGATAATAATATTCACATTTTATATAGTATTTAACTCTTTAAATAATATTAAATATGTAAACAAAATTTAATAAGTATCCTATTTTGAAACAATTTGAACAATATTTCTTAAGGCCTAAAGGTTGGAACAATTATAGATTTTTCTAAATTCTTTTAGAAGAGATTATTACATAATCTTGATTAGGATCTCATCCTAATTAATTATTTATTTATTCAAATTATTTAAATAATAAAATAAAATATTTTTTTTAATATGTGGGGCGTGCCCAGCCATGACCTGGGCATGTCCGTCCCCCTTTTTATTTTTATTATTTAAATAAATAATTAATTAATGAAATCTGATCTTAATCTCATTAAATCAAAAACCGAATATCTAATCCAATTAGATATTCTATGTGAAGTCGTATATATCTAGATCATTCAACTATTTGAATCTCTAATCCAATTAGATTATTAAGACTTATACACTCACTACTTCAATTATAATTCATCCTAATTTAAACAATTTAAATACGATGAACAACAATCGTTATTAAACTCTTTAATAACACAATCAGGTTTTTCTTTGTTTCGGATTATCATAAAATATTCAACAATTGAATATTTCATACTTAAGTTCATAATCTAATCAAATTAGATTAATAATCCATATCGTTCAACTCTTTGGATATCTAATCTAATTAGATCTGATTTAGACCTACGCTTCTTGATTAAATCATAAATCATCTAAAATTTTAAATAATTTAAAATTTAAACGAATATTCAATCTTGTCATTAAACTCTTTTAACAATACTATTCATGATAGTCTATTTCCTTTAATAAAATTCATAATTTCATACTTTTGTACTTCTATGTACCTTAATTTTATCAAACCTGAAGTTTTAATGTTAATTGTGAACTTATTCAAAGTTGGCTCTGATACCAATTGTTGGGTTTACAGTTCTCTAACACAACAAAAGGCACCTATCAGAGCACTCAACGTAGGAGACTCTTCTCACTACCTAAGCCCCCGAGCGGAGAGTCACGCTTCGTGACACCTCTCGTGCGAGATTTCTCAAGAATAGGGTTATCTTTATACCCCTTTGCTCTGATACCAATTGTTGGGAATGTATTTCAAAATTGTTTTCCCTTAAATGACTAGAGAGGGCGCAATGGAAAAATAATTTAAAATTCTTAATTTTAAATCGAATACCCTAATCTAATTAAACAATTTAATTAAACCTAGATCTTACTCTAATAGGCTCATAATACAATAATCACATTGAATAAAACAAATACAAATACGGTAGATAGAATAAACGAAATTAAAAAAAATTAAATATCAAATACATTTTGCTTGGCCAAGAGCTCATTAAGCACTATGGACGGAAGTATCTTTCTCCTTGGTGCTTCATGAAGATTGACATTCGCAAGGCTTACTCAAATCGCGTATCCCTACCCTTATTGACTAATGGATTAGGGGTTTTTGGTGGATCTTATGAAGAATTTGGAGTTGCCAACATCACTTTGTTCGGTTGGTTGACGAGTGCATTTCCACTCCATCTTATTTCTCTCCAGATTAATGGTGGAATGATAGGTTATTTCAAGAGTGCACAGGGTCTTCGACAAGGGGATCCGTTATCCCCATATTTGTTTATTCATTGCATGGAATATCTCTCTCGCAAACTTTGCTTAGCCACAGAGCCAGAAGAATTCAGCTTTCACCCGAAATGTGCTAAGACCGAGTTGAACCACCTTGTTTTTGCTAAGGATCTCCTCTTATTTGCAAGGGGGGATAGGTCTTCGGTAATGGTACTGTGGGAAGCATTTGTAAACTTTTCCAGATGCTCAGGATTGGAAGCTAACAATCTGAAGTTTGGTATATGTTTTGCGGGTGTCCCGGAAGAAGTGAGAAGGAGTATACTTGTTGATTTGGGGTTTAAGGAGGAAAGATTTCCACTGCGTTATCTTGGTGTCCCAGTTGCTGGTGCTCATTTGAAGGTGGATCAGTATGGTCCTCTCATTGATAGAATCAAATCAAAAGTTCGTGCCTCGCCTAATAAAATGCTCTCGTATACAGGTCGAATGGAATTAATACGGTCAGTCATTTTCGGCATTTTGACTTATTGGACGAATATCTTCTATCTTCCAAAATCAGTTGTGAAAGAAATCCAGGGTATCTTAGCTCGATTCCTACGGTTTGGTGACATGGAAAAGAGAGGTGGAGTTTATCCTAGAGCTTGGGAGAAGCTGTCCTTTCCCCGAGATGAAGGGGGATTAGGAAAAAAGCAGGTGGATGGGTTGGAATAAAGCTCATTTTATGAGATTGTTATGGAGCATTGCTATGAAGAAGGATACATTGTGGGTTCATTTGGTCCATGCTTATTATGTGAAAGGGAAGGCTACATGGTCTGTTGAGCCGAAAAAGAATGATTCATGTGTATGGAAGAATATTTTGGGTTGCTGTAAGATGACAGTTCAGATGATGGGTTCGGTTGATGCAGCAGAGAGGGACCTGCAGATTAGTTGTAGCACGGTAGTAGAAGCGTACGAAATGATTAGAGTAAGAAGGGAGAAGTGTCATTTGCAACGTACCATCTGGTGTAGCTCTTGTTATCCTAAACATCAGTTAATTCTCTAGATGGTGACTCAACAGTGCTTGAAAACCGAGGATATGATGAAGCATAGAGGATTTCAATTAGGTAGTCATTGTGCTTTATGTTGTGCTGATAGACGTGGCCGGGGGCGGGATCGGGCCGGGCCAGGTATGGCCCACTTTTTTGACAGAATTAAAAAAAAATTTAAATAATAGAAAGTCGTTTTGTACTAAAATTATTATAATTTATTGATAAATAATATGAGATACAAATACATTTTTTTTCAAGCACTAATAATGCTAAATATACATATTCAAAAAAAATAATGCTAAATATATGTAATAAAATAAAATATACAATAAGTAATGGTAAATATCTTATCAAAAAAAATAATGGTAAATAAATAACGTAACAAGTACAAATACAACGCAGTTGGGGCCTAATATTTAAAAATACAAATTTGTTTATCAAAAAATACAAAGTTTGACGTATGGGGCGTGCCATTGTCTTTTGACGTAAATATTTAAAAGTAAATAATTGACATACAAAAGTGTTGATATTAGTCGCATGGGGGGGGGGGGGGTTTCTATGCCATCATTTGACGTATCAGTGATGCGGTCGTCTTCTTCATCACTCGATGAATCCAGCTTCATTCTCTGTTGATATCTTGCCTCCGCTAGCAGCCAATCCTTCAAGCACACAGACATCTTCAAGCTTGATGGCGATAGCTTCGCCCTCTTCGTTTCAAGCAATCTGCCACCAAGACTGAAAGCACACTCCGATGCTACTGAAGACACCGGACAACTTAGTATATCACGTGCCATGGTCGAAAGCACGGGATACTGGGTTTGGTTTGTGTTCCACCATTGTAAAAGGTCAAGATGCGGGTTGGCCGGCGGTCCAAAAATGTGGACCAACGGTGTCCGTAAATAATAATCTAGCTCGTCACATGACGTGGGGGCTACTGTGCGGTAAATTGCTCCAATAGCTTCCACGAATATGACGTGTGTGAACTACTTTCACTAGATGTGGAAGATCCTACTACAGCAGTACTAGGATATGGATTATTGGACGCTAATTTTCGGGAATATTGAGAAAATAAAGTATGCAAGTCGTTATCAACATCGGCAATGAAAGTATCGATATTAAGACTATGATGCAAATATTTGAAAAAATGTTGGCAAAACAAGTTTAAACCCCCGCGTTTACAACAAGGATCTAAAATAGTTGCCAAGCAGTATGTAGGATGTAGTTTAGAATAATATTTGGCAAACTTTTCTTTCATTGCCTTAATCGATTCGAACAAAATGGGGCTGGATTCATTACCCACCATCCAATTGACAATATCAAGCAATCTTGATATTGCTTGAGGCATGGTCGGATAGTAGCAACCCGAAAAAAATGTCATGGCCTCTTTAAACTTGCTAAAAAAGTTACAAATATGATCTATTGTCTCCCAATGTATACCGGCCAGGCTGTAATCGCTCCATTCTATACGATTTTCCTGTGCGAATTCCATCAGAACGTCTTTATATGGTAGAATGCGCTCTAACATTTCTACCGTAGACGACCACCTAGTTTGGGAGTCTAATTTGAATTGTTTATATTCTATGTTATGCAACCTACATAAATTTCTAAATCTTTTTTTTTCTAGTGTCGAATGATTTAATAGATATTATTACGGATCTTAAGGTGGTAAGGGATACGTTTACAAGATCTAAACCATCCATTACCATTAAATGCAAAATGTGACAAATGCAACGAATATAGAAACACTTCCCACCTAACATGGGTCTCATTTGCCTAATTAAATGTGTAACGGATGCAATGTTATTGGTAGCATTGTCGAACGTAATATTGAAGATACGTCGCTTTATGCCCCAGTCGCAGACTGCCGACATAATCGCACCCGTAATTACCTTGGCAGTGTGGGGGCAATCTAAAAGTCCAAAATGAATTATCCTCTTTTGGAGGATGTAGGAGTCATCGGTCCAGTGTGCAGTTATACACATATAAGGTTGGCCGGGTTTCGACGTCCCTATGTCCGACGTCAACGAGAACATGCTCGTGTTCATCGCAAAAAGTGTTAAGACCCCAGCTTTCATCTCGTGGTCCAACGTAAAAGCATTCCGCTTTACGGTGTTCCGAGGAATCCTCACAATAGCGGGGTTCACATTTTGTTGGAGGTAGTCGACGAAATATGGGTTTTCGCCGGCATTGAAAGGCCTTCCACCCAAAATTATATATTTAGCTAGCCCCTTTCGGTTGCCCTCTTGAAAGAACCTAAAATTAGCAGGTGCACCGGTCACTTGTTGTACTAGGCGTTGTTGGCTCTTATCTGGGTATTGCTCGGGGTGGCACCTAAGTATATGTATGTTTGATGTGCCTGTCCCACTGCCAGGTTGATGGCTAAAAGTCCTAGCTGGGTCACATAATTTACAAGTTGCCTTATTAGTTGTCTTATTAAGGGTAAAGTGATTCTATACCCCACTAGTTGTATGCCCACTAGTAGAGGTACTAATTTCAGGCTGGGCGTGGGTTCCTCATCAGTTTGTGAGTCTTCAACCCCACCACCACTTGACTCATGATAATCTTGTTGTTGTGAAAAGTTATAATCTATGCTATCATCAGTGTATGGGGGTGATGTGCCTGGTTGTATAAAAGTTCGTTCTTCCGTATTAAGTAAGACAATTCTACTCCTTTAAGGGATTCTGGGTGGCCGAGAAGAGCTAGAACTAGCACGACCGACTCCAGAGGATAATAAAGAGTTGTGTGCCATATTAGTATAAGTTATTAGTGTTTATAAAATGTAAGTAGTAATGCAAATTAAATAACTAAAAATGCGAACCAAATAAAATTGCGATACTAAAATTACTGAAACGAGAGAACAATGAAATTCGAACTTCAGCCAAACACTTTACGAACTTCAAACTTTAGAGTACAATTTTGCAATTAGCAAAGTTGAAGAAGATAGGAAATGATGAATGTATAGAGAGAGAAGAGAGGATTGAAGATTTGGTGAGGAAATAGGTTGGGGAGGATTAAGTATTTATAGAAAAAAAGAATATAAATTTTTTTTTTATTTAGAGCCTTTGAACGGCTCATTTAAAAGAGCCGTTGGCCTGGCCCGGGCCGGGGCCGGGCCCAGAGGCCACTATATTTTGGCCCGCGGCCCGGCCCGTTGGCCACGCCTATGTGCTGATGTTGAATCCTTAGATCATATCTTCTTTCGATGTAGATGGACTCGGGAGGTATGGTTGAGAGTAGCAGTCTGGTGTGGCAGACCGCCTTATTCTGATGTATGGAAGGTATTGGAATGGTTTAGGGTCAAGGTCCGTAATAGAATTCCGAAGAGTAGAATCCGTAGATTGTGCTTTGGTTCATGCATATACCTTATACGCAGAGAGCGTAATTTGAGAATACATGAAGGTCAAGTGAAGACAACGGAGCAGATCATTAGAGACATACAGGTGGTCATATGGACGAGAATCAACTTCTTAGGATTAGCTACTAAGGGGTTCTTTTGCTAATTTTGAGCCTTGTTCTGTATAGTTTCTTAGTTTCATTCGGCTGGGTAGGTTGGAGTCTTTGGATTGTATCGATTCAGTTTGGAAAGATGCCGTAGTTGTAATTTTTTTTTGAGAGAAATGATAGTTTGCACTTGTACTTTGGCAAAATTACAAAAATAAATATCAAATACTTATTTTTGATATACCTGAAGTGCAAATTCGAACTCCAAATTTATAGATCTAAAATTCGAAGAAGGAACTTCTTGACACCTCAAGATCTTCTCCGCAATGACCTCTACTAGCACCAGAATGTGGGCTCCCAAAATATTTAATTTAGAAAAAATTTCGGAATAAAATTTTTCCTTTAAATCTTTCCATAAAACAATTTTTCAAAAATACTATGCTAAACATTAATTTTGAAAAACCCTAAAATAATTTTAGATTTTTCTTCGTGGAGAAAACTTCGTTACAAAACCTAAAACCAAGAACAAAAAAAAAAAAAGAAAAAAAAAAACACCCAGCAGACATGCCTCTCTCCCATATGTGTAATGTATGTATATATGCGTATAAGATGTGGGCCCCACATGTGCCCCACTTGAGCCTCCCTTTTATTTATTTATTTTTTTTTGTTAAAAAACTATAAAATTTATCACTTTATATATTAATCTAATTAATATTTGTTTGGCATAAAAATTAATTTATCTCATAAATAAATAATTCTTCTTATGAACTAATTTTTTGATTTATTTGTTGAAATTTCCACATGTCTAAAATTTATCTTATAAATATTATTTTATAAAATTAATTTATCCATCTTATAAATAAACAATTCATCTCATGAGTTTTGTTAGCAAAAATTAACTTATTGATCTTATGAATAAATAATTTATACCAAGAATTTAATTTAAATATTTTCAAACTGTGCTTAACTTGAGGCTTGCAGAGGGACCTTACGGACAATCTAACTCTAGCTCCAAATGGGTCAAATCTAATTATCTTCTCATGATAATAATTGACTACCACTTAATAAAATTTAATTCCACAAAATAAGTTTTACTGCACTCTATAATTAAATATATTCACTTAAAAATTTTGCATATAATTTTATTATTGTTATTGCAATAATTAATCCATTTATTAAATATCCGTGAGCAAACACAACTCACACTACTATCATTATTTTCCTCACCTCTATCACCGTATTTTCTGATTTGCCCTTCTCAAACAATTCATAATATAGAAACAATTCTTATATTAATTCTAAATGTCAAACATATGGAATACTCTGACCAAATATTTTAGAATCTAATCGTGTATTTGTGAATTACTTAAGTGGGCATCTTTGCATGGAGTGGGGGATTGAGCATTAGCTTTGTTTTGCATTTTGTGCTTTGCTTTCTTGTTGTTTGGCCACGTTGGCCTTTGATACCGATGTTTGATTCTTTCTTTGGATTGATTCTGTGATGTAGGCCTTAGGCCTTGGCTTGGGGTATACCCCTCGTAGACTTGTACATATATTCTTTCGTATATATGATATTCTCACACTGATTTACCAAAAAAAGCATCTTTGCATGGATTTTTTGTTTCTTAGATGTGATAAACAATTAGTCACAATGTATTTACTTAAATCATGCATGCGTTGGGTAACTGCTAGAGGTGGAAAATTCAACCCGACCCGAAAAACTGACCTGAAAAACCCGCAATCCGACTTGACCCGAGCAGAAAATATGTCATAAATAATTGAGCCCGAAACTGAAATGACCCGACCTGTTCTTTGCCTGACCTGAAAATAACCCGATACTAATTTGACCTGACCCAACCCACTATTGACCTTAACCAACCTGACCAAACTAACCTGAACCCAAACCTAACCCGAACTGAAAGCTAAATTTACTCAAGGTCTTTAAATTCAGTGAGAATTATTAGTTGTCAGAAGTCCAATATACTTCATAATATATTATTGAGCATCTATATTAATAATATAATAAATATATTGGTAAAAATATTTGGTATAATTTAAACTTTTATAACTGGTTCGTACCATCAAGGCACTAAATACTAGGATTATGAAGACTTGAAACATATACAACTTGACCCAAGATTGACCCGAACCAATGACCACTCAAAATTAAAGTGACCCGAACCCGAAGTAACTTGACCCAGACCCAACCCGACTCTAGTACAGGTAAAACCTGAAAGTGACCCAAGCCTGAATGGGTTGACCCGAGGCCAACCCGGCCCGAGTTTATTGTAAACGCGAAATGACCCAAACCCGAATAGGTTCACCCGAACCCGACCCAAATGACCCGATTGTCACCTCTAGTAACTGCATGAAGTGTAGTGGGAACATGCATTTTTCATGGAATTTAAAGTCTTTTATGAGATAAAGATGTCCCTTTAGATGATTTGCAAGCATATGAAAAATTCGTGACTATTTGGCTAAAGTATTCCATATATTTGGCGCTTGGAATTAGTACAGAAATTAATTTATGTATTATCGAATTTGTCGAGAAGAGCAAGTCGGAAACTACGGGAAGATATGTGAGAAAATTAGCCATCGCAGTTACAGCTATTTTTCCTCATGGATATCGAATAGAGAGGGTTGATTGTAACAATAAACGTTATTTGGGAATTATTAAATAAATATTTTTTTGTTCTAGAGTGCTGTAATATTTAACTAGTGGAATTATATATTACCAAAAGATAATTAATATTATCAAAGAGTTGATAATCAGATGTGACCCATTTCGAGCTAGAATTAAGTTGTCCATAAGATTCCTTTTCAAGCATTTAAAAGTACACTGATCGAAAATATTTAAAATAATTTACAAAATAAATAGATTAATTTTATCAAATAATATTCATGAAATAAATTTTATACATATAATATTTATATAAAACAGAAAAAGGAAAACAAAAAGAGCGCGTCATAGGGCTCTATCTGCTCCACACGGATCTGGCGCACCAGCGCTCGCAGGGTTTTAAATCTGGCTATATGTTCCTTACGGCACTGACCAATTGTAACATGTCACATGGCATGTTAGAAGTGGCCAATATTGGGGCCGTTGGATCGCAATCCGCGTCATTTCGTTTACACTAATGAGGATGCACCACGTGGCATTTTTACCGGCTCTAACGTTGGACGATTTACTTTGGCTGTACAACATCGTTTTAATTTATTTTGAAAAATACCACACTAGATTTTCTGAAGTACTTTTTACCCGAGGCCTATTATAAATAGGGTTTTGGGGTTTTAGTTTAGCAATTTAATGTTTTCTAAAAAATATAATTTATTAAAAAATTAAAAGGAGGAATTTGTTATTAAAATTATTTTTAGTAAATATTTTGGGAGCCCACACTCTAAATGTCAGGAGGTCATTTTTCGAGAAGATCTTGTGGTCTCAATGACTCCTCCCGTGTGTCAATTGTGGTCAACAATCCAGGTATTCCTTATTACCTTTCTTTTAAAGCTTTCATTTATTTTTCGCAATTTTATTTCTGCTTTTAGTTCAATGTTAATTATGCTTAGATATTATATGTCGTTATGTGTATATTAGAATAGAGGTTCATAAAATTAAAATTAACGAATTTTAAAATTATTTCCACTGCACTTGATCAAGACAATCTAGAAAAAACTTTGTTCCTGAAATAAAGTTTTCCCAACTAGACTATGCCCATCATATGGAACGTTTTAAGAAACAATCACAAGTACATTTGACTCGTAGAATGTAATTGACATTCACTAAATAATAAAATTTTATTTAATTAATATTTAAAAACTAACTAATTGATTTTTTTAGGACACTAATTCCAATAACCTCCCACTTATTCTATACCCAGTTAGCCTCATAAATATCCCCTAGGAATATGTGAACTCATTTTCCATAAACTTCATTACTTGTCTCTCACTATTCCATTCTTTTGCTCACAAGCTTTTATCTATTAAGAACCTTCTGAGTCTTCTAGTATACTCAACAACTTCCTAGCTATGAAGTACCCGACTTTCATAGTTAACTAAGCAATACTAGACTACTTCACACTTCACCATCTAATGACTCACACTCCTAGGGTAAACTTGAATTTGTGACGTCAAACATCCAAAATCCTTTTTAAAACAAACGATCCATGGTATACTCGACATCCCTTCTTTGAATCTCACTAAAGCTCGATCCTAAGAAAATAGTTTACTTATCCTAGGTCTTTCTTTTATAAATAACTAGACAACTAAATCTTAACAGCTCATAACAACTCCACACCATTCTCAATAAGTAAAATCGCATCTATATACGACACTTAGAAAGCCGCTACATTCTAGCTATGTCACACGTATTCTCGTGGTTCACTAGCCAATGATTCAAATCCCTAAAACTTGAAAGGCGTCATCAAATCTACTATTCAGTAAACAAGATACTTATTTAAGTCTACAAATAGACTTCCTTAGTTCTCATACTACATGCTCCATACTCTTGACAATAAACTTGTCTTGTTATATCACATACATAATTTTTTCAAGATGACCATCGAAACAATGTCGTCTTGACTTCTATTTTCCATATCTCATCGCAATGAGATACAATAGATAAGAGCATCCTTATGGACTTAAGCATACCATCTGGCTAGAAGGCCTCATCAAAGACGATTCCTTTCTTTAGGGTATAACCCACTGCCATCATTCTAGCCATGAAGGTCCAAACCTCCTCGTCCACTTGACACTTTATTCTAGTAGATTAATTCAGATTCAATCTAATGAACTTAATGTCTTTCAACGCCTTTATAAGTTTCCAAACTTAGTTGACATAAAATTACTCTAACATAGCGTTTATTGCCCTGACCCATTGGTTATCGTCTTTATACTTAAGATCTTCATTATATTTCAAAGGATCAGATTCATCATCCTACTCAACAATTCAAGCAAAATATATGAATCCATCAGGTGCCTTCTCCCAGTATGCCAACGCTCTGTTGTAATTCGTGTGACATTAATATAGTTGAAGATATTTCTAATACATCATCTCAACTATAAGTTGTATCATGTTGTTGCGACACTGTATCTCATATTGTCAATCTATCTAATACAAGCTACCTATTGTACTTTTAGAACACTTTCTAAAACCCCTTACATATAAGACCTTTTGATATGTAGATGTTACTCATCATATGAATCTGACCATATTCAATAATGCATTATTGATCCTTTCTACAACACTTTGTAGCAAAGTAAATTAGAACTTTCATGTGAACCACCACTTCAATCAAATCAAAGTGATTTAATATAATTACCTAACTAATTCCAACTCTAGTCTTTAATTCTTTGAATTTTTCAAAAGATTCAAGACTTCTGTCTTTACTGGTATATACATATATCAATGTTTTGAGTAGTCATTCAAAAATGTTTATAAAATACTCACTGCTTCTACTTATTTGAACTTTTACCTGTCCATAAACGTTTTATGAGCAAGTACTAGTAGCTTAGTGGCTCTAGTGCCTTTATTCTTAAACGATCTTTTAGTTATCACTAATTCGAACATGATTCTCTTACCGGTTATCATTTTAGTCCTAATGACCCCATAAGACAAATCAAACTAGTTTTGATTTATACTAGATTAATGTGACCTAAGATCAAGTGCCACTTAAAAACTATATGGTCTCATAAAATTATTCTTTTATATGGTTACACAGCCTAGCTTGTATTAGACAAATAATTTGCCATTAACAAAGTTTTGATAAAAATTAAGTCAACTATCTACCAATGTACCCTTTAGATAGACATTTTGTTTACTTAATTATCAATCTATTTTTAGAAAATAACTTAAAAGACTACTTTAAAACAAATAGAAAATAGAAATAAGATTTCTGAAGAAATTGGTACATTAAGATAGCTACAGAAAATCAAAACCACATCCCTTCACTTAAATTACTATCACTTGGTGCCCTTCCTGAAAGTCCACTCATTAGAACACTATTGCACTACCTACCAGTCACAACTCGGAGATACGATATCAAATACCTTGTTTTGTTAGCTTTCTATTCTTGGCAACAAAAATATCTATATTTCTAGGCTCTTCTATTAAATACTAATGTCCAGAACTTTTATAAAAACGACCAAAACTATACTGACTTATGTTTTATTTTACCCTTCAAAGGTTCACTTGATTCTTATGACACCTTTTCTCTAACAACACTTTCATCAGTTCGGACCACAAGTAATCTCTATTACTTGATGTATCTAGTTAAAACTGACTGAATGACCTTAATAAGCAAGTTAGGATAATATTCTATTGATATTGACTATCAATTTTTTGCATCAAGAATTCTTGTTCAATTAAATAAGCCTTCATCATATAATACACTCTTGAACTAAGTCTTCCTAACACAATCAAGTGTTTATCACCTCTCTCATTGGATGTTCTCATGCTACCAGTTCTCTAATCAAACACTTCTTTCAAATATCCGATCATCTCTACTATAGTTGACAAGTCAAGTTTCTAATACTAGAACGCATTCAAAATCTAATGTTCGAATCTTCCAGATGACCAAATATTTAATTTAGTCAGACATTCTAAACATTTTATTCAACTTAGTAGATATATTAGCAGCAAATTATAGACCTCTGAGCATCTATCAGTGCTCCACATATACCAAGACATATCATATTTCAGAAAGCATAATAAAATAGATAAGTAATATATATCATATTGATCACAATGCATAAATATGACAACTAATCTGAAATCAAATTTATAAACAAGCCATATAATATACAGGATTATTTTTCTTACTTTTAAAAAATAGTCAAAGTACGGAGCTCATAATCCCACAGCAACATTTATGCCATGGCAATCCAACCAAACTAACCAAAACTCCCTGTCGGTGGGGTCGAATCGATTTATCAGAAGGGTGAGAAAATTTCTCAATAAATATGTTTTCTTGTAAGCTCTAACTAAACATATTGAACACACCACACTTCCCTCAGCCTCTAAGGTCATACAACAAAGCTCCTCATGGAGGCAAATGCAGCACCCTAGTCAAGGGTACATCGCTACCTACACAACAATGCAAGTCCACAAAGTGCTCCACGTCAACATGGATGCACCCATTTTCTTTAGTTCAGTCTATCTTTAAGAGGTCTAACCTTGTAATCTACAAATGACCAATCTCCTTGGCGAGTAGCACCTACCTACTATACTGCTAGACTAGTAACAGAGGCCATGGGCATTCATTTAAATAAGTTTGCTAATATTTTGAGTCTTGTGACCTTTTCAATTATGTTTTAGCAGACATACAAAGCATGGAATCCATCTTACCATTCTCAGTGTGTGCGCAACGTTGAGCTAACCAATCTATCCATTACTCCCCGCGAGAGTGGGGCGCAATGTGTTATTAGTAAGGTGAGAAGTATTCTCAATTAATATGTTTTATTAACATAATTAACTCAATGTATCTACCTTGGCCTCTGAGACAAAAATCGTAATGCTCCCTAGGTGGCTAACATATTTTCCTAGTCAAGTGTATGACATTGCCTTAATATTGGTACAAGTCAACAAAATACTCCATGTCAGCTTGGTTGCATTTGTGTTCCTTGACCTCTATTTATCATAAAGAAATGTAAACTTATTCTATGAACAAATGCCCTTCTTGGGAAGTAGCACCTACCCATACTATTAGATCGGAGAAGGAGGTCGGAGGATTCAATTCTTGAACCTCATTCCCACTTCAAATTTTAAACGGTGGACTTTTTTTTTTTTTTTTGTCATGATTGGTATACATTGGATTAAGTAGTAAATTCATTAGTAATGATTCAATTCAATTGTATTAGTTTTATTAGTCTTTTAGTAGTATTAGCGGTGTGTTAGCTTTGTGGGTCCTCAGTAGTCTTATTTGTGTTAGTGTATTCCTGGGCTTGTTAGATATTTTGGGGGAATGTCGGTTAGGCTTGTCAGATATTTCGATTGTTAGTTAGTTGTGTTGCTTCCACTCGTCAGAATTGGCAAGTAGTATAAGAAGCTTGGTTCTTCATTTGTAATGGTCATCCAATAAAGTAGAAAATATCTTCTTCATCATCCCAATTCTCTCTATCTTTCTCAATTCTTTCTCATCTCATACTCTCTCTTCTAGGTTGTGATGCAAGATTGATCTTAAATTATAACAATTGGTATCAGAGCTTGTGTAATTGCATTCCTTCATGTTGTTCAAAAGACAAGAGATAGCCATAGCTGGAGATTCATTCCATGGGACGATTCAGTCAGATCCGTGGTCTACGGTGCTACAGCTAGCTTACGACATAATGGCGACAGTGACGACTATGCAACAATCACAAGAGAAGATCGAAGCGCAGCCCTTGGTAATGCAAGATTAGTTCCAGCAGCTGGTACAACCGTGTTGAATTGGAAGGAAAGATTTGTGCCAAGTTTGCTGCAGATTCAGTAATCAATCAATTTGAGGCCATAGTACTACAACAGAATGCTAAGATCAAGCAAGATCAGTTCAAGGAATTAATAAACACAAATCAAGCCTTTGAGATTCAAAATAAAACTAATCAAGCAGCACCTAGAAAGTTAATTACAAATTCAGCATCAATTCAAAAGGGTAAAGTTACAGCATTACAATCTGTTGTGCAGGAAGAATTGGTGCCACCAACTGTTGCAGCAATGAAATCGATGAATCATAACAATGAATCTTGGAAGGATCATAACAATTGGTGCAATCTGCAAATCTTGGAGGTTCAAGACACGATTTCTCAAGTAAATAATGAAGAGCATATGCCAGCGGTACAACCAAATGGTGAGAAGCAAGCTACATTGGTTATAGGTTCAATTGGTAGTACAAATCAAGCAGAGCAGCTGGCCAAATTTCACTAACAGCCTCAAAGATTTGGTCATAGTAGTGACAAATATGCAACATTTGTTGATGTATTTTCAAAATATTTGTTGTATAATATGTATATATGTGTGTTAAATGTTGTTTATATGCATGTAAGATGTATTTGAGATTGTCCCGATACTTGTATGAGTGATTAGAGCATTATTGGGAGTGTGTGTTGACACATGGGCCATATGTGTCAACACAAAATCCTACAGAACGCAGGGGAGATAGCTGTGTGTCGACACACATGGCCCGTGTGTTGACACACAGCCCATTTTAGTAGCGTACGGAGGAAACCTGTGTGTCGACACACAGGCTTACAGTAAGCCCGTGTGTCGACCTGTGTGTTGACACACAGCATTGACACACAGGCTTACAGAAAGCTGTGTGTTGACACTCAACTTCGACACACAGGTCGGTTTTGACGGTTTTCTGCGCAGTTTCTTCCCAGTTCTTTTATATGTTTAGGCTCTTCGTTTTGGGACATTTTTCCTACAATATATACAGATATTCTCCCCACTCATTGAAGTGAAAAATATATATGAATTTGTAGAGTAAAATCACAAGAAAGAAAGTTGAAGAACATCTTCTTAGTTCTTGTGTTCTTTGTGAGAATTTCAAAGGGTGTGTTCTCAAAAATCAGGCCAATCTCTAGACATCTTTATCAATCTCTCCGCATACACTTCTTCACTCCATATTTTGGTAGTTGGTATATCTCCGAGGATATTTTGTATACCGAAATAAGCCTTAAGGATAGTGATCACACGCCTCAACACCTGAGATCGTTTGGATACCCGGTTGCAAGGTTTTTGCAAGTATTTTCTGAATTTCTCTAACAATCTTAAGGCTTAACTTTCTGGTTTGGGTTATGGCTTCATCACTAAGGGAGATGACATCCAATTTTGTGAAATTGGACCGGTTTGATGGGGGTAATTTTTGACTGTGGCAGAGGAAGATGCATTTTCTCATAACAACGCTGACTGTGGTGTATGTCCTGAATACACCGTCTCCATCCCCCGTTTCTGAGGAGGAAGAAACGCTGGCCGAGCAAAGGACAAGACTGAAGTGGAAAAACGATGATTACATTTGTAGAGGCCACATCTTGAATGGGATGACTGATGCCTTGTTTGACATTTACTCTAACATGTCAACTGCGAAGGAACTATGGGACGTACTTGAGGCTCGTTACATGGCCGAGGATGCAACAAGCAAAAAATTCTTGGTTAGTCAATTTAATAATTATAAGATGATTGATGGTCGTCCTGTCATGGAGCAATTCCATGAAATAGAACGTACATTAAATAATTTTAAACAACATAAAATGAATATGGACGACACAATTGTTGTTTCTTCCTTAATTGACAAACTTTCTCCCTCTTGGAAAGATGTAAAGAAAAATTTAAAATATAAGAAGGAGGATATGTCAATTGAGGAACTCGCTAACCATTTACGTATTGAGGAAGGTTACAGGGTGCAAGATGACAACAAAGACCGCCCGAGTGATGTTGGTAAAATCAACGTCGCAGAGGAAGGCCAATCTAGTAAGGGACCAAAGTGAACCGGACACTTCCAAAAGAACAATAAGCACAAGAGGCCGAAAGTTGTTTGTTGGGAGTGTCGGAAGCCCAGTCATATGCGAAAAGACTGTTATCGCCTTAAAAAGAACAAAGGCAAGGGGCTTGGTCATCGCACTAAAAATTCGAACGAGAGGTTCGTGGCGATGATTTCGGAAGTCAATCTAATTGAGAGTGATAATTCTTGGTGGATTGACTCGGGGGCCACGAAGCATGTATGCAAGGATAGGGGGTTCTTCTCCACTTATGAGCCCATGGACAACAGAACTGAGTTGTTCATGGGAAATGGGGCGTCGGTACCGGTTAAAGGGAAGGGAAAAATTGACTTACTTTTCACATCCGAAAAAATCCTTACTTTAACCGATGTATGCTTCGCTCCCGATGTTAAGAAGAATCTTGTATCGGGTGGCCTGTTGAATAGGTTTGGGTTCAAGTTGGTCTTCGAGGCCGACAAGTTTATTTTGTCAAAGGGTGGTGTATTTGTTGGGAAAGGATACCTATGTAATGGTATGTTTAAACTAAATGTTAATAATAAGATCGTTGATTCTGTTTATGTGCTTGATTCGTCGTTTTTATGGCATTATAGACTAGGTCATGTGAATTTTCATAGATTACATAAAATGGATAATTCTTCGTTGATTCCTCACATAGATAAAGTTGTTGACAAGTGCAAGACTTGTATGCTAACAAAAATAACGAAATCTCCATTTTCTTTTGTGCAAAGAGAGACTAATCTACTTGATCTAGTCCATAGTGACTTATGTGACTTCAAGCGAACACCGAGTTTGGGTGGAAAGAATTACTTTGTTACATTTATCGATGATTATTCAAGATTTTGTTATGTTTATTTGATAAGTAACAAAGATGACTCGCTTGATAGGTTTAAAGCATATAAAGCAGAATCTGAATTACACTGTGAAACCTTCCTCAAGCATTTAAGGTCGGATCGTGGTGGCGAATACTACGATCCTAAATATTTTGAATCCACGGAAATAATACATGAAATAACTGCACCTTATACGCCACAACAAAATGGCGTGGCTGAGAGGAAAAACCGGACTCTAACTGAGATGGTTAATTCCATGTTATCTTGTTCCTGTCTCAGTGATGGATTTTGGGATGAGGCTATGTTAACGGCCTGTCACATATTAAATAGAGCTCCAACCAAGAGAAATAAAATAACTCCATGTGAGTTGTGGAACAAACGAGCCCCTAATTTAGATTACCTAAAAGTGTGGGGGTGTAGGGCAGTTGTTAGAGTCCCTGAACCTAAACGGAAAAAATTAGGTTAAAGAGGCATTGATTGCATCTTTGTGGGTTATGCGTCTCATAGTAAGGCATATCGGTTCTATATTGTTGAACCTAATGATTATATCAACATGAATACGATAATAGAATTGAGAGATGTAATATTTGATGAGAATCGGTTTACTTCTATCCCTAGACCGAGGGATTATGTACCGGTTGAGATTGACACGCTAGTGTCTAATGACGTTGTTCGTCATGAGAGGGAGAATGTCCCTGATAGTGCTCTAGAACTTCGAAGGAGTAAGAGAGCAAGGAAGGAGAAATCCTTCGGTTCGGACTTCTACACGTATTTGATAGAAGGTTCGAGGAACAGTGTGGACCAAGTGGTTCCATATTGTTGCGTCATGGAAGCTGATCCTATGATGTTTGATGAGGCAATGAGTTCTCATGATGCCTCGTTTTGGAAAGAGGCTGTAAACGATGAAATGGATTCCATTTTAGGTAATAATACATGGATCCTTGTGGACCTTCCACGACGAAGTAAACCAATCGGGTGCAAATGGATCTTCAAAAAGAAGATGAAAATTGATGGAACGATTGACAAGTTCAAGGCCCGATTGGTGGAAAAGGGTTCACCCAAAAGCACGGGTTGGACTACTTTGACACAGATGCCCCCGTGGCTAGGATATCGACAATAAGGGTATTGATAGCCCTTGCCTCCATTTTTAAACTAGTGATACTCCAAATGGATGTCAAAACGGCATTCCTGAATGGTGAACTAGAGGAGGAAGTATACATGGAACAACTAGAAGGGTTTGTTGTTCCGGACTAAGAGAGAAAAGTATGTAAACTCATACGTTCTCTGTATGAGCTAAAGCAAGCCCCAAAGCAGTGGCACCAAAAATTTGATCAAGTTGTTCTAAACAACGGTTTCGTTATAAATGAATCGGATAAATGTATCTATAGCAAGTTTGATAATGGCAAAGGGGTCATTATATGTTTGTATGTCGATGACATGCTGATTTTCGGTACTGATATGGAACATGTAGAGAGGACCAAACGGTTTCTCTCTGAAAACTTTGCTATGAAAGATATTGGTGAGGCGGAGGTGATCCTCGGTATCAGAATTGTGAGGAACGGTAATTCCATATCCTTGACACAGTCTCACTATACCGAAAAGGTGTTGAAAAGGTTCCATTTCTTTGACTGTACACCGATATCCACACCAATGGATCCTAGTGTGAAATTAGTACCGAATGGGGGTGCTCCAGTGGCACAATTGTAGTACGCTCGAGCTATTGGCTTTCTCATGTATGCCATGACAAGCACTAGGCCTGATATTGCCTTTGCTGTTGGAAAGCTGAGTAGGTATACCAGCAAACCGAGTAAGTTGCACTGGAATGCAGTGCACCGGGTACTGAAGTACCTAAAGAAGACTATGGATTATGGTCTCAATTATGTTGGGTATCCTCCTATTTTGGAAGGATATACTGATGCAAGTTGGATCTCCGATGTGGAGGATCATGCATCCACGAGTGGATGGGTATTCCTGTTTGGTGGGGGTGCGGTTTCTTGGGGTTCTAAGAAACAAACTTGCATATCTGACTCTACAATGGCGGCGGAGTTTATAGCTCTTGCTTCTGCGGCTAAAGAAGCCGAGTGGTTGAAGGATCTCTTGTATGAGATACCTTTGTGGCCGAAGCCGATTTCTCCTATTTCTATCCATTGTGATAGTCGGGCTACGCTTTCTAAAGCATACAGTGAAGTGTATAATGGGAAGTCCAGACACATTGGTGTGAGACATAATATGGTAAGACACCTTATTCGGGAAGGTGTTATCACTGTGGACTTCGTGAGAACCTGTCAGAATCTAGCAGATCCATTTACTAAAGGCCTGGCTAGAGATTTGGTTTTGAAAACAAATGAAGGGATGGGGTTGAAACCTGTCATAATTAGCCGCCCATGATAGGCCCTCAACTCGACGCCTAGTATGACGCTAGGTCTCGGGTTCAATGAGAGAGATTTGTCATCTGTGTGACTGCAAGCACTAAATGAGTTTGTTTCCATCCCGAGGGTGAAGTGCTTGATACCTGCGTTAGTGATTATAAAAGGATGAGCAAATGCTCTTAATGGACCTGGTTTTAGAACTTATTGAATGTCGCATCGCAGGGGCATGATCAATGAGGTCCACCTTAGTAAGTGTTGAAGTTTGGCCGCTTCAAAGGGGTGATTTTTGACAAGAGTTTGGCCGTGAAACACTCACCAAGGGTACAGGACACAAGGCCATAAATGTGTCGATCTGGGAGGTGTAGGGTGTGTACGGGGAGTACGCTTTGTGCGTGATTAGATAGTCGGTTAGTCAAATGGGTTGTATGGTTTAAAGCTTGGTCTACCATTTTCAATCCGATTAACTGTATGGTCTTTTCACTAGCTGGGGGTTCAATCGTGAGACACCCTCATTGATGCACAATAAGGCCTCCTTTAAACGAGATGTCACTTTGAGATTGGTTGTATTTTGAAAATGGTGGGGGATTGTTGAAGTATTTTCAAAATATTTGTTGTATAATATGTATATATGTGTGTTAAATGTTGTTTATATGTATGTAAGATGTATTTGAGATTGTCCCGATACTTGTATGAGTGATTAGAGCATTATTGGGAGTGTGTGTCGACACATGGGCCATATGTGTCAACACAAAATCCTACAGAACGCAGGGGAGATAGCTGTGTGTCGACACACATGGCCCGTGTGTCGACACACAGCCCATTTCAGTAGCGCACGGAGGAAACCTGTGTGTCGACACACAGGCTTACAGTAAGCCCGTGTGTCGACCTGTGTGTCGACACACAGCATCGACACACAGGCTTACAGAAAGCTGTGTGTCGACCTGTGTGTCGACACTCAACTTCGACACACAGGTGGGTTTTGACGGTTTTCTGCGCGGTTTCTTCCCAGTTCTTTTATATGTTTAGGCTCTTCGTTTTGGGACATTTTTTAGACAATATATACAGATATTCTCCCCACTCATTGAAGTGAAAAATATATGAATTTGTAGAGTAAAATCACAAGAAAAAAAGTTGAAGAACATCTTCTTGGTTCTTGTGTTCTTTGTGAGAATTTCAAAGGGTGTGTTCTCAAAAATCAGGCCAATCTGTAGACATCTTTTTCAATCTCTCCCCATACACTTCTTCACTCCATATTTTGGTAGTTGTTGTATCTCCGAGGATATTTCGTATACCGAAATAAGCCTTAAGGATAGTGATCACACGCCTCAACACCTGGGATCGTTTGGATACCCGGTTGCAAGGTTTTGGCAAGTATTTTCTGAATTTCTCTAACAACATTTGCGTGAGAAGATCCATTCATAGCATGCTGCAATGCAGAATCAGGTCCTAAAGCAATTAAATTTTATTGGCACAGGTACGATGATAGTGATCTATTATCGAGGAAGAGCTTCTGATTCCCTATTTTCTAAGACAAATGTAATAGAAGGACTATGCATTGACAAGAATATAAGATTTAGGTAGCCCAAGATAATGAGCAAGGCACATGATATAATTCGAACACAATCTTGGATTCGAAGAGGTGACACACACATTTGTGTCTATGACAATACTTGGATTCAAGAGTTCCAAAAGGTTGAATTAGGTTCAAATTAATCAAGAAGTATGGGTTCGTAACTTGGTCCTTAGCAACCTTTCCATGTCTTGGCAAGAATTTGTAGTTGAAGTGCGTAAGAGGTATGGTGATGTGGTAGATCACTTCGGTATTGAAGGCTGGAATGCTTCTGTTTGAGTTTCGACTTAAGCATCTAAAAAAAATAAGGGAGATCATTAAGCCTAAAATCAAGAAGGTAATAACTGTAGAGCCATTGCCTAATCCTAAATCCTTTTCCAATGCTAAGTTCTTTGGAACGACATTGGAAGCAACAGTAGACGGTGATAACAAGACTTTCAAGTTGAAAAAAGGAAGGAATACATTGACCCATGCTGTTGTGAATTTAGCAAGAATTCAGATTAATATAACATAGTTGAATGAAGTTCAACAGCAACTTCAAAAAGTGATAATTGACATTGGGAACTCACATCAGCCATAAAGAAAACTACCACAACTAGTATTGGCAAATCAAGACAAGGTTAATCAATTTAGATATCTTGTTTACTTGGAACTCAGCTTTTACTAAAAGCTCCCTATGTTCAGAGGGGCAAGCAGGTACAACAGGAGTTAATGCCTTGGTCAGATCATCCAAAGGTTACTACCGCAAGTTCCTTGGAGTAGAAGCGTGGCCAATCATAAATTACAGCGGTAGACCTTCTGATTTCCTACTTCCTAAGTTGAATGAAAGAGTTCTTGAAGTGTTACACAATGTCAAGGATGCCAGGAATAGGTACCCTAAGTTAGAGATCAAGGCATTGGATAGACCTTGGCCACAATTTGGAATTCAAAGAGGTGAACTATCTAGAGGGCAAGAGGGAAAGAATTCAGCTCAGTGTTGCCTTCTTGGTTGGATGAAGTTTACAAATCTTATGCCGAGGATCAAATTATTCAAGAGTGCAACCTAATTTTGAGCACAATGAAGCGTTCAATTGAGTTTGTTACATCTGAGGCCATCTAGACTTATGACATTACGAATTTTGATGGCATGAGTATGGGTCATTTTGCTCCTCCTTTGCAGCATATAGCACACACTGCATTAAAATTTTTGGGTTTGGAAGAAAGGTGGGGCCAAAGGTTGTACTACATGTGCGACCAAAGTTATTTCTTGGGGCATAAATACAGCTCAAGGTCATTCATTTTTGCCTCTGGTACTAAAGCAGCAGAGGAAGCAGAAGAAGGGCCAAATGGTGTGGAAAGGGAAATTTCAACCCGTGCTTTAACAGGAGACGTTGCAGTCAAGCAGAACAAACGGCTTAGGAGGATGCTAGTACAAGAGGATTTGCTTAAGTAACGCAAGGGAAGGAAGAAGGGTACTACAAAGGATTGGTCTCAAATGTTTGGACAAGAAGTTGTGCTTTGCTGTTTAGTGATTGCTGCAGGACCACTTGCTGGGTTGGAGGAGGGTTGCAAATTCCACGTAGTAGATCAAATGGTTCAAGAATGCATGATCAATAAGGCACCTGATCTCGCTGTTCCTCATATTACCGTGTTTGATGGCATTGCGCGAATTAAAGGCAAGGGGTTATGTGGGCTTGGATATTGATTTAAGACAGGGTATCATTGCTACAAAATAGGCTTCATCTTTAGAAGAGCTATTTAAAAGAAAGGGAATCAGTATGTGTTCACAAGCAAGGTTGCAGCAATGGAAACAAGACAGAAGCGTGTGTTGCTAATTTAGAGTGGTAGATGGATTTCAAGCAGCTCCCTGAGGCGTATTCTTATGCTGTACCACAAGATGGCAAGTAGAGGCAGCAAGATTATTGATTCAATGGTCCAATTCTTCCCTGTACTGATGCAATTAGGCAACTTTAAAGTTCATCAAACTACAATTTTCTATTAGATTCTTGAGGCAAGAATCTTTAAAGGGGGGAGTATTGTCATGAATGGTATATATTGGATTAAGTAGTAAAATCTTTAGCAATAGTTCAATTCAATTGTATTAGTTTTATTAGTCTTTAAGTGGTATTAGCCGTGTGCTAAATTTATGGTTCCTTAGTAGTGAAAGCATATAATTGAGGGAATAATTGGTACCCCTAGAGTAGGAGCCCTCTCACGTATATAATGATTTACAATACATGACAGGCCTAATGGGCCTAATATATGGGCCCAATATATATGTACACTTATAACCCTTTATAATTATAACCCACTATACAATATAATCTAACATCCCCCCTCAACCGAAGCAGGAGAGAAACGAAGGCAAAGATTGTGTCTGAATATAAGAAAGAGTTGCCGCGGTAGATTCTTTGTAAAGATGTCAGCTATTTGTTGCGACGAGGGAATGTGAAGAACCCGAACAAGACCCAATTGGACACACTTTCGAACAAAGTGAATGTCGATCTCAATATGCTTAGTTCAAACGTGCTGCACCGGATTAGTAGACAAGTACATAGCATAAACATTGTCCCAATAAAGCAAGGTGGCAAGGGGAAGAAGAAGACCAAGCTCACCAAGAAGAGAGCGAAGCCAACAACACTCAGAGACAGCATTAGCAACCGCCCTGTACTCAGCCTCGGCGCTGGATCGAGAAACTGCAGGCTAGTGTTTGGAGGACCAAGAAATAAGGTTACCTCCTAGAAAGACACAAAAAGCAAATGTGGACCGACGAATATCAGGACAGCCAGCCCAGTCTGCATCAGAGTATGCGACAAGTTGATTCACACAAGAAGGAGAAATAGTCAATCCATAGGTAATAGTGCCTTTGATGTATCTGAGAATGTGTTTAACGGCAGGTAAACGCGGAGCATGCATAAATAAACATACTTGTTGCACAACATAAGAGATATCGGGGCAAGTGAAAGTAAGATACTGAAGAGCACCAACTGTAGATCGATATAAAGTAGGGTCAGGCATGAGATCTCCATAGTCTATGGAAAGTTTGGACTTGGAATCTGTAGGTCTAGCAACAGGCTTGCAGGAAAGCATGTTGGTTTTATCAAGAAGATCATGAGCATACTTGGACTGAGACAAGAAAAGACCATCTGAAGAGTGCGAGACGAAGATGCCAAGGAAATAATTAAGCCGCCCCAAATCAGTCATATCAAATTCAGAACGTAAAGAACGAAGAAGAGCATGAAGAAACACAGTAGAAGATGCAGTAAGAACGATATCATAAACACAAACCAACAGTATAGCCATGTCACCACCACGACGTAAAATAAATAGTGAAGAATCAAACTTACAACCCATGAAACCGAGTGTGTGTAGAAAGAAGGCAAAGTGATTATACCATGCCTGGGGTGCCTATTTAAGACCATAAAGGGACTTATTTAACTTGCACACATGATCTGAAAATTGAGAGTTGAGGAAACCTGGAGGTTGCTTCATGTAAACCTCTTCATTGAGATAACCATTCAAAAAAGCTTTTTTAACATCGAGCTGATGAATGGGCCACTGACGAGAAGTAGCGAGAGCAAGAGCCATGGGAACTGTAGCTGGCTTAACAACAAGACTAAAAGTTTCGTCATAATCAATGCCGTACCTCTGTATGAAACCTTGTGCAACCAACCGAGCTTTATATCATTCGGCTTCACCTATAGAAGTCTGCTTGATACGAAAAACCCATTTACAACCAACAATGTTGCCATGAGCAGGTGGAGGAACAAGATCCTATGGCTTATTATGAATAAGGGCATTATATTCATCAAGCATGGCGGTCTTTCCAATTGTGGTCTGTAAGGGCCTGCTTATATGATAAAGGAACCTCGGGTAAAGTATTATGAGCAAGCACAGAAGGTTTAAGAAAAGGTTTTACATTACAATACCCGCCTTAGAACGTGTGACCATAGGGTGAAGAGATCAAGAAGCATCCCGAGGTGGGCATGGTGCATCGGTCACCGTTGGAGCAGGTCTAAATTAAGTATTTGATATTTAATTTGTTTTCCTTTATTTCGTTTATTCCATATACTATATTTGTGCTTGTTTTATTTGATGTTTTTGTTTGTCATATTATGAATTTATTAAAGTAAGATTTAGAGCTAATTAAATAGTTTAATTAGGTTAGAGCTTTAGATTTAAAATTAACAATTTCAAATTACTTTTCTGCTGCACCTGCTTAAGCAAATTTGGGGAAAAGTTTTAAGATATGTTCCCAACAATTGATATTAGGGGCAACTCTGAATAAGTTCATGATTGACATTAAATAAATCAGGTTTGACAAAATTGGAGTATGTAGAATTACAAAAATAAGAAATTGCGAATACCATTAATGGAAAAAGACAATCCTGAATATTGTTGTTAAAGAGTTCAATAACAAGATTGAATGTTCATTAAAGTTTTAAATTGTTTAAAATTTTAATTGAATAGTGATTGAATCAAGGAGCATAATTTTAAATCAAAATTATTGAGATTAGATATTCAAATAGTTGAACAATTTTTATAATTAGATCTAATGAGATTACATTTTGAACTAAGGTATGAAATATTGAATTGTAAAATATTTTATGATAATCCAAAACAAAGAATTTCAAATAGGACTAGATGTTCGGTTTTCGATCTAATGAGATTACGATTGAATTTAATTATTTATTTAATAAAAAATTAAAAATATATGCTGGGCACACCTTTTTATAAATTCTTATTATTTTTTTATATCCAACAAATCTTAGCCATCCATTATAATGGAAGGCTAGGATTTGCCTATCTAACGTTCTCATTTTCTCATAAGAACGCCACCATATATATATATATATATATAATTTTAATAAATAATCAGGGTGAGATCTTAATTAAGATTATGTGATAATCCTTCCTAAAAATATTTTAGAAAAATCATTTATTGTTCCAACCTTTAGGCCCTTAAGTGTTGTTATTCAAATTACTTGATAACAGGACATTCGTTAAATTTTGTTCACATGTTTAATATTATTTAAATGAGTTAAATATTATTTGTAATGTGAATGAAGGCAAAAGGCCGTGTAAAAATGTAATTTGGTGAAATATTTGATTTTGTCGAGTGGGAGAATTATTTCAAATAGATCTAATACGATTAGATAATTCAATAGTTGAATTATTTACAAGGAAAATTCTAATAATGTATCTAATGACATTAGATTATAGAGGTCGGATAATTAAATAATCTTAAATGTATTAGGATTTTGTTTAAATGTTAAACGAAATTTAGAATATGATTCTAATATTTATTATGAGATAATCAAATTTGAAAGGAAGATCTGCTATTTAAAATCTTAAGTGGGAGTGAGGTACAGGAGTTGTTTCCTCATGGTCTCCATTGTCAATCTAAGAGTAAAGTAGATGGGCGCTACTCCCTGAGGAGGGCATTTGTTCGTAGAATACAGGGTTAGACTTTTTTTATGATAGATAAAGGTATAGGAAAGCATATGTGGCCATGTTGACAAGGAGTATCTTTTTTATTTGTACTAATGTCTAGGCAACGGCATACACTTGACTAGGACAGTATATTAGTCTCATAGGGAGCTTTGTGATATTATCTTAGAGACAAAGAAAGAAATAGTGAGTTGATTATATTTAGGAAACATATTATTTAATAATAGTTCTCGCTCGATTAATAATTCGTTGCGCCCCTTTGCAACGAAGTAATAGGTAAATTAGTTAGCTCATCATTTCACACACAGAGAGAATGGTTAGGTGGATTCTGTGTATTGTTTGTTTGCTAAAGTTATTATAGAAGTTCACAAAACTCAAAATATCAAGTGGGAGCAAGCTTAGAATAGTGAATTCTCTTAGCCTCCATTACCGATCTAGCAGTATATAGTAGGTGGGCATAACTCTCTATGGAGAGTGTTCATTTGCAGAATATAAGATAAGATCTCTTAGGATAAACTGAAGTGCATGAAAAGCTAGTGCAGCCATACCGACGTGGAGTACTTCGTGGACTTGTAGTGATGTCGAGTAGTGGTGTACACTTGACTAGGGTCCACATTAGCCTCCCTGAGGAGCTCTATTCTAGGGTACACTTGACTAGGGTCTACATTAGCCCCGCCGAGGACCTGTGCTATAGGACATTAGAGGCTAAGGAAAAAGTGTCGTGCTAAATATGTCTAGTAAATAGTCTACAAGAAAATATATTCATTGAGAAATGTTCTCACCCTTTTGATATCTCAATTCAGCCTCACCAACGAGGAGCTTTGGGTAGTTTGGTTAGGTCGCGATGGCATACATGTAAGTGTTAGATTATGAACTCTGATATTTGATTGTTTGTTAAAAGTAAGAAAACTAATCATATATGTTATATGACTTGTTTTACTGTTTTTTATTTCAAACTGGTTGTCATACGTTTGCATTAAAATTAATACTGGTATGTCTTACTTGTCGTTTCTATTATGCTCACTATGATATGATATGTTTTCGTACATGTACAGCACTAGGAGATGCTCAGAGTTTTTCCAGTTTGCTGCTAGTTTATCTACTAGTTGATAAAAATGTTAGGAATGTTAATCTAGTCTAAAGAGTTAATCAGTTACAGCATTCAGACATTAGATGTCGAATACGTTCTAGTACATGATACTTGAAAATTCAACTGTAGTAGAGATGATCAAATACTTGAAAGACGTGTTTGATTAGAGAACTAGTAGCATGGGAACAGCTAATAAGAAAGATGATAGGAACCGATTGGAATAGGGTACATTGGTGGATGGTTGACTTATTTAAACCAAAACTATGTTAATGGTAATTTATTCGTCTAGTATAATCTAAGCTGTGTAACTATACAAAAGAGGAATTACTTGAAATCCATATAGCTTTTAAGTGGTACATAATCTAAGGTCACATTAATCTCTTATGATTCAAAAACTAGATTGATTTTTCTTATGCCATCATTATGTACTAAAATGATAACCGATTTGTGAATCATGTTTGAGTTAATGGTGTGCGAAAGAGTCTTTAACAGTAAAGGCAGTAAAACCACTAAGCTACTAGAACTTGTTCACAAAGTGCTTATGGACAACTAAAAGTTTCATTTAGTTGATGTATGGATATACCTATGAAAGCTGAAGTCCTAAATCTTTTGAAAGATTCAACGAATTAAAGACTAAAGTTAGAATTAGTTAGGTAATTATATCAAGTGACTTTGATTAGATCAAAGTGGTAATTTTAGGAGAAGTCTTATTTTTCCTTACTGCAAAGTGTTATAGAAAGGATCAACAATGTATTATTAAATATGGTAAGATTCATGTGACGAGTCACATCTACATATCAAAAGGTTTGTTATGAAAGGGGTTTTATAAAGTGTTGTACAAGTATAGCAAATAGCTTGTGTTAAATAGTTTGACAGTATAAGATACTATGTCCCTACAGCCTATACAACTTGTAGTGTAAATGATGTATTAAATATATCTTCAACCAGCTTATTGTCACACTAAGTATATGAGAGCCTTGGTGTAGTTGGAGAATGGTCAGGGTCACTTGATAGAGTCATGCTTTCAGCCTCAATGGTTAAGCATGATGGTGAATATGATCCTTTAGACTACAAAAAAACACTTAAGCATAAAGATGCAGACCAATGGATTAGGGCAATAAAAGTTAAGTTAAAATAGTTGTATTTTAACGTAGTTTGGAAACTTATAGAGGCGTCGAAAGACATTAAGTCCATTAGATTAGATTTAAATGGATCTAGAAGTATAAAGAGTTCATTGGACGAGAAGGTTGAGAACTTATGGGCTAGATTGATGGCAGTAGGCTGTACCCTAAAGGAAGGAATTATCTTTGATTAGACCTTCTAATTAGATGTTATGCTTCCCTAAGGATGCTCTTATCTATTGTATTTCATTGTGATGGGATATGAGAAATGGAAGTCAAGAGGACGACTTTCTATATGGTCATATTGGAAAGGTTATATATATGATACAACCAGACAAGTTTATTGTCAAGAGTCAGGAACATATAATATGCAAATAGAAGAAGTCGATTTTGTAGACTTAAATAAGCATCTTGTTCTTTAAATAGTAGATTCAGTGACGAATAATCAAGTCCTAGGGGTTTGAATCAATGGTTAGAGAACCACCAGTGTATGAGTGACATAGCAAAAAAGTAGATTCTTAAGTGTTACATATAAATGACATTCTACTCAATAAAAATGGTGTAGAATTATTATGAGCTGTTAAGATTTTGCTAATCAGTTGGTTTAAAGTAAAAGACCCAAGATGAGCCAACCTTTTTCTTTGGATCAAGGTCTAGTGAGATTTAAGAAAGGATGGGTTTATCATGAGTCATTTCTTTTGAAAGGGAGTTTCGATGTTAGACGTCTGAAATCCGTGTTTACCCTTCTAGTGAGAGTAATTAGATGGTGAAGAGTGAAGCGGTCTTATATATCTTGCTTAACTATACAAGTTGGGCACTTGACATTCATGAAGTTGTTGAGTAAACTACTTGACTCTGTAAGTTCTTAAAAGATGAAATCTCGTGAGCAAAAGAATAAGACAATGACAGATCGATATTGGTTAAAGTTTATAGTCAAAGAGTTCACAAATCTCTAGGAGATAGTTGTGCTATACAAGGCCAATTGGGTTTAGTACAAGTAAAAGGTTGTTAGAATTAGTGTCCTAGAAAACCCAATTAGTTAGTTTTAAATATTATATATAAATAAATTTTTTATTTATTTATTATTTGATTATGTTTACGAGCTAAACATGCATGTGATTATTTTCTAAAACATTTTATGAGATGGATGTAGTCCAAGATGACATATTAGGTTTTGTTTAAGTGGTCAATGGGATTGAACCACTAACAGACTTAGATCAAACTAGTGATATTTTGTCAAAATATATTCATAGTACCAAACCTCAGAATAAGTACCTCTATTTATAGGAGTATACTGAAGAGAAAAATTATCAAAATAACGATGTGGGATTTGCAGTTACAAAAGCAAAAATGCAGCATGTTGTATAAAAACCTTATCAAAACCCCTTGTTTCAATCCTAGGCAAAATCATGCCTTTTAAAACTGAGCATGACAAGTGGTGGGCTGCGATTGGCCCGCTCGTGCACGCTGGTTGGTTGATCAGTGAGCACACAGATCGCATTGTACAAGCAATTTTTTATTATTATTATTTTTTACTTTGTTTCTAACATGTAAAAATTCATCTTATGGATTTTAATTTCTAAAAATTATTTTATTCATAATTTTGAATCTTTATTCATCTCATGAACAATGTTTGGCAAAATTAATTTACCCATCTTATGGATAAATAATTCATCTCATGAATTCTTTAATATTTTTTTTAATGGCAATAAATACAGAGGCTTGCGCAGGGATCTCTGGGACATTTTTAGTCCAGCTCCAAATGGG
This sequence comes from Simmondsia chinensis, assembly GCA_018398585.1. Lineage (NCBI taxonomy): Eukaryota > Viridiplantae > Streptophyta > Magnoliopsida > Caryophyllales > Simmondsiaceae > Simmondsia > Simmondsia chinensis. Next base: position 11,778,447 of record JAGTTD010000009.1, on the reverse strand, counting down.
TTAAATTAATCATCTCATGAAATAATTTAATTATCATTTAATGAGACTTATTTAATTACCATTTAATGAGACTTAATTCCACTAAATAAATCTCACTGCATTCCATACTTAAATTATTTATTTGATATCTCCCTAATAGACTGTATTGATGACAACTACCCCTCCATTAGATGTCCATGACAAAGGATAAATATAACCACTACCATTATTCTTCTCACAGCTTCTCCATTAGTTACCAACTCGCCCTTCACTGAATAATTCATTTATACTTGAACATATTCACAGTATAAATTCCAAATGTCAAACACTTGGAATACTTTGGCCAAAGATTTTGAACTATTCAAATATTTGCGAATCAACTTAGGGCACATCTATATCTCATAAGAGACTGTAAATTCTCTATTGAATACCTGATCGTTATCACACTTCACGCTGCTACCCAGTATACATGGGATTTCAGTCGTTCGTTTAGACCTTACTTATAGTACACCAAAGTAACTAACGCTCAATGCACAAGTCCAAAATACGCTCAAGATTTAGAGTCATCGTTCAAACAGTATAATATGAATCACTCATCTCCGATAGTAGTTTAGAAACAAGCAACTCACATGGTCCAACTCAGTGTGCCAATTTTATTAAACACACCACATAACACTTTTAGATCACCATCCACATAATCAAGACAAGTCATCTAAAGTGTAATGTAATCGTCTTAGTATACAAGTGGTCCAAACTTGTCTTCGATTACAAGCCTTTCAAACAACAATCTATATACCATTTGTTCCAAGTCTATTTGTGGGTTAATCTCATAAATCACTTAGAATAAACATATAAATTGTAGTCTAAGGACTAGACCCATGTTTCCAAAAAGAAAATCACATGCAGTACAAATGCTCGCTTACACAAATTTAATAAACGACTAGAACTTAATTTTATTCTATAATAAAATAATATTAAGCGAATAAGTCTGAATTTTAGGACACTATTCCTAACAGTCATAGGACACTGCTTTAAGTTATGGAAATCAATATGGTAATGGTCGAGGTCGTGGTTAACATGGTCGTAGTTATGGCAATCCGTGGATGCCGAATATGTGGGGATAACATTTTAGGGGAATGCCGTACATGCCGTTTTTTTCGTAATTCAACACACCATACCGGCCTCCTCAATTTGGTTCTGCTCCTTTGGGTGGTAATGTTTCTAATCCACATTTTCATCTTGCAAATAATATTTATACAACTGGCTATGGTTTCTATCCAGGATTTGATGCGAGCCAGTTTTCTCCACAATATTATTCCACCCCTACCTTTGACCCATCTTGGGTCATGGATAACGGGGCCTCCTCCCACATGACAAATAATCCAGGTATCTTAACGTCCTTGTCTCCGTATACTGGGTCTGATAAAATTTTAGTTGGTAACGGTGCTTGTCTCTCTATTGCGAGTATTGGATCTTGTTTCATATCTGCTCCTATGGGTCGCTTTGTTTTAAATAAAGTTCTATTTGTTCTTAGCTTGTCCAAAAATTTACTTTATGTTCGTCAATTTCGTTCCGATAACAATTACCTTCTTGAATTTGACTGTTTTTGGTTTTTTTTTTGTCAAGGATCTTAAACTAAAGTCAATTATCATCTGCTGTGTCAGTCCGGGCCCTCTTTTTACAGTACCAAAATCACCTACCATCACTACGTCGCTCGTTGCTTCTCGAGTCTCCTCTTCTCTTTGGCACCGACGCCAAGGCCATCTAGGAGAGCCAATTTTATCATCCTTAGTCAAGCCAAAATGTATTTCTTGTTCCACTCCTCCAGAGTCCAGTTTGGGTCATGCTTGCCAACTAGGCAAGCATAGTCATTTAAGTTTTCAGAAGTCTGTTTCTAGTACTACGTGTCCTTTTGACGTTGTTCATTTTGATGTATGGACATCACCTGGTTCTAGTTTCAGTGGCTATAAATTTTATTTGTTATTTTTGGATGACTATACTCATTTTGTGTGGATTTACCCGATGCATGCAAAATCAGACATGTTTGATTTATTTCTTCAATTTCGTGCGCTTGTCTTGAATCAATTTGGTGTGGAAATTAAACAATTCCAATGTGACAATGGGACCGAATATATTAATCGTGATTTTAACGGACTTTTTATGCAAAGGGGAATCCTTAGTCGAGTCTCATGCCGTCATACATCCCAACAGAATGGGAAAGTTGAACGCATGCACCGCACTATTGGCAATATGATGTGAGCTCTCCTTTTTCAAGCTTGTATGCCCCTTGAGTATTGGGTTGAGGCTGTTTTGGCTACTACTCATATTATCAACTTGTTACGCTCTACTGCCATTGAAAAAAAAGATCCCATATCAACACCTCTATAAAACAAAAGATTGATTATGATCATCTTTGTGTGTTTGGAAGTGCTTGATATCCTAATTTAACTGCAACTGCTCCACATAAACTTGATTCCCGGTCTACTTTGTGTGTTTTCCTGGGCTATCCACCGAATCATAAGGGCTACAAATGCTTAGATCTTTTCACTAACAAAGTCATTATTTCGAGACATGTTGTCTTTGATGAAACAGATTTTCCTTTTACTCAGTTGGGTACCTTTTCCAAAGAAATGATGACTCATCTCCATGAGGTCTTCTCCTCACCTCTCGTTGCCTCTCCCTTTGCTAGCAAGAGCCTGGTCCCGCCACCCAACCCACTGTCACTGTCGGGCTCTACTTCTCCGGTTCCCGCACCGGTGCCTGCCTCACCATAGCCACCCACCGAGCCCGAGACCATGTCTGGCCCTACCTGAAGTACGAGTTCCAGCACCAACTTGAAGATCTAAAATTGGAAGGTTCATGACACCTTAAGGTCTTCTTCGCAATGACCTATTTTGGCATAAGAGTGTGGGCTCCCAAATATTTAATTTAGGGAAACTTTCTAAACTAGATTTTTCCTCTAATTGTTTCTAAAAACAATTTTTCGAAAAATGTTTGCTCAACAATAATTCAAAAAGCAGTAAAACAATTTTAGAGTTTCCGTTGAGGGAGAAAATCGGGTTCCAAAAACAAAAATAATATTATTTTTTTTCACGGCTAATAAAACAGGTGTATTTCTAAATAAAAACAGCGGCACGTGTCAGGCTCCCATTTGCCATTCAATGCGCGTGCGGATCGCGATTTGGCGTGCCCCCAATTTGTCTGCCTATTGGCCATGCCGCATTTACACCGATAGCCATTTAACTGCCCAGCCTACGGATTTGTGGAAAGCCGTGTATGCGGATCTTGGCCTAATTTAAACACACTTTTCCTTTTTTGTTTAAATTCCTACTTATATAAATTAATCTCAAGAATATTATTTGGTAAAAATTAATTTCTTCACCTGATGAGTAAATAATTCATCTCGGGAATTTTTTAGCAAAGTCAATTTATTTATCTCATAAATAAATAATTCATTCCATGAATTTATTTTTTAAATATTTTTAAACAATGCATAAGTTGAGGCTTGTAGAGGGACCTACGGAGCAATCTAACTTTAGCTCCAAATGAGTCCAATCTGATTACAATCTCATGATAACAATTGATTACCATTTAGTACAATATAATTCCACTAAATAAGATTTACTACACTATTAAATATATTGACTCAAGAATTCCTCAAATAACTTTTATTAAGACAATTAACCTCCTTATTAGATATCTGTTAAGGTTTCAAAGATTGCTCTTGAGCCTTATCCTTGGTTGGGATAGAGAGAGTAAGTGATGAGAAGAGAATATAGAGTTTAGATGAGATAAAAAGGGAAAGGAGATGAGAAGTAGAGAGAAATATCAAAGATATCAATTCATTCATCAAAGTTATGAGATTACAAGCCTAAGCCTTACTATTTATACTACTTACATGATATGATCTATTACATTGCATCTAACTCATGCTATAACAGCCAACCACCTACTTAGCCGCCACTATTGACCAGCATTGACCACCTAAGCTCTAGACTTCACTTATTATATAACTTAACCAAAGCATAAGCTACTAATTACATCAAGACTTATTTTAATTACAATATCAACTAGCTAATACAACTCAATCGGCTAGATTCCACACCTTATTACATTTATACTCTACTTCATATGCCCCCTATTATGAGAATCATAACATTACTCCCTCCTTTAAAAGATTCTTGTCCCCAAGAATCAAGAAAAAAGTTGAAGGTTGAAGAACAAATGCCACAGTAGGAAACATGAGCTAAACATGAAGCAAATTGGTTGTAGAGCTGCAACTACAAAAATGCAGCATCTATGAACACACATAATGCAGATCAGGACTGAATTGCACTGCAATTGAACTCGCTGAAATTTGTGCAGCTAAAGAGCATTTGGGTGCTGAAGTTACTGCACTGGAATTTGCTGAAACGTGTTGCCACTGGAACGAACCAAATGAGGAAGTAACTCTGAAACGCAGCAAGTACATGAGGATGGCATCTTGTCTTGATACAATGCTTGCGTTTGAAAGCATATTATTCTTCAGGAGGTCTACAACGATCAAACCAAACAGCACAACCCCTCATGAAGCCGTTAACACAGCCCAAACTTCTATCTTGTTGCTGAGAATCACAAAATGCAGCAACCATTCTGTGATCTTGCGGGTAAAATGATGCATAACAGAGTTTAAATTTCATCAAACCCATACAACTGAACATGAAGTTCTTAAGCATCTCGGGAAGCCTTCCAAACTCAAACCAAGAGAACCAAGCATCCAATTATGCTTGTAAACATTCCCCATTGCAGCTTTAACAGCCCAATTTCTCGATTATGGAAACAAAACACATTGAAATCCAATAAAGATGCCGCTGTAACTCCTTCATCTTGGATCTTATCCAAAATTTGTATTGCTTACACATCCATATACTAGACCAACTCAGACCAAGCTCATCAAACACTTGATTGCTTTCCAATCCCACATAATATGCTGCAAAACTCAAAATTTCAGCAATGCATAACCTGGACATCCCATAGCTGTGGATAATAAAAATTTCAGCTTGATTTCTGTCCATATTGAGCTTCTTGATGCGAACAAGTTAATACATCTTCCTAAAGTCATAATAACACCAATCACACTCCATTTGAGCAACACATTTTCTGCTAATAGTGAAGAAAGTGCAATTCCCCTAGAATTTTCAGCAGCCCCTAGTTCTTCTATTGCTTGAATCTTGAGTGTGAACTTGTAAGATCTGAAAATTTCAGCTTCCTCTTCCTACAATCTTACGTACATCACACCATAGGCTCCCCTTCTTTGATCTTGACAAAACATAGAGAGGATCCACCAGAAATTTTGATTACAATGCTGTCCAAACTTGTTCATTTGAACACTTGTAACTTTGGCTCGAAAATATGGTCCTATGCTCCACCAAGTTAAGAACTCATGATTCACACTTGAATTCCGAGAACACAAGGTCTTCACTTGAATTCTTAAAGCAACCCCATTGACAGAATTTGTTCTGCAGCTCACAAATTCCAGCCACCCAGCTTGCCTCAAATGATCAAGCTTTGCTTTGTTGTCAATGAGCTCAAGTATGAACACAAAGTACACTAGCATAGCTGTGCAAAATTCAGGAACAAGGCCTGATCCATTCAAGACTCTATTGCTGATGCATGTACTGTCTCTACCACCTAATGTATTAAGCTGCAGCAGCATTACTCTATTGATCACAGTGCTCGAATCCAGATCATGTCTCAAGATCTCAGCAGCAGCAAGGACTACATGATCTTGGTTGAATGGCTCAATTTTAGCTTCCAAGTACTGTACCTCCACATTGAGCTCAAGAGGCCTCACTTTTGGTTGCACAATTGGAGCATGATCTTTGTCCATAGCTAGATGAATGCCATCTAAATTTGGAGCTCAATACACTTGCCTCAACTATCATTCCAGCCCAATGGCAGAAACCATATTCCACCAAAGCCTCAAGGGAACTTCCAACTTCAAACACATCAATCAAAGCACCTGTTGTACAGATTTTGGTCTAAAAAGAAGTCAGCTCTATCACATTACTAAATTTATACACCTCCAACAACTCAATTGATTGAATAGGAATCAAGCTTTGTTTGTTGTGAACCTTGAAACGCACTCTCGCAGCTTGAGTGCTTCTTTTCAGCAAAAAATTGGCTCCTCTCAGCTTCATATAGTCTTGAGAATCATCTCCCGGATCAGGAGGCAACTTATCATAAGAACTTGCACTTGGATAAGTCACAACTCCACTCACATAAAGGAATAAATCATCCCGAGCTTGCTGATCGACACGCCGACAGTGCATTACAGCCTCTATACATTTGTAATCTTTCACTCAACACAAGAGACCTTGCAAAGCATTCAAGTTGATGTTGTTCTGGCCCTGAGTTAACACTCCAGCATGCCCAAAAGTGAACTTAGGCATACCCTGATCTATATTTGATGACACTGCAGTAGCAACAATTGAATTCCCAACAGAATAACATTGCTCAGCAGTTAAAGCACTTTGATTCTACATATAAGCTTGCCATGGAGCCATACTTAACCGATTTGGTGATATCCCAACATATACATGGTAAAATCATGATCTTGAGTTAGTTCTTGTTGTCTAGCTTTTTCTTGTGGATCATCCCGATGTCCCATAACTGAATCGGACTCAGTTAAAGCAACCACAGGTTGTCCATTGCACTGTTCTTACGAATTCAAAAGCTCCTTAGGCTGACACACCACCTCACGATTCAATTTCGGCTTTGTCGACTTCTTTGTACCCCCAAAGTCTTTCAATGCTTCACTTAGATGGTTCCTCTTCGTCTTATTCTTTGCTTTCTTTAACATTACTTTAACATGAAAATCATATTCCCATTCCGGATGCATGTCATACTATGCCTCAAAATCATCAAGATACTTTAATTCCAGCATAGAGTCTTCATAAGGATCATCTTGTTCTAACTCAGGTTCTTCTTGCTCATGTTCATCAATTTCGGCATTATCCGGGACTAGTTCATCTCCAACGGCAATAGATTCCACTCTCTCTTTTCACTCAACACGGAACTTCCGTTATCTAATTCTATCTGTTAACTCCGGAAACTCATTTGCATCAAGAACACCAGCACAATCACAACTGATGTTAGCAAACGGTTGAGCTGAATATTGCCGTTTCTCCAATAGCTGCATACAGTCTTGTATCCATTCTTGACTCCATTCTTCACGTTCTTGTATTAATTTCTCCAACTGCTTAATCAACTCAGCCATATCGAGAATGAACAACAACTTCAATCTTGAACCAGCTCAGTTCGCAGAATACAAGTTCGACAATCGCAGAGAGTGAGACTTGTTTCGCAACTCTTCAACAATCAATTGCTTAACGAAGTTGTACTCCTTCGTACGAACAATCCAACCCTTGCTATCGGTTCCACGATCGTCACTGACTAAAAACTCTAACTTGCAGAGTTCGCGAACAAACACTAACTTCGAGCGATTTCTGACAGTGATACTTTCTTGATTAATTCGGACTGAGAATCTGAAATAGGTTCAATTCTTGTATGTAGTGATGATTAAAACACACGATACACCACAACCTTCAAGAACGAAGTTGGATTTCTACACCTGCGGTGCTTAGTTCATTGTCAGAATTTCGCCCAAGCAATTCTCCACTTAATAACATATAATTCTTAAGAATCACACACAGATTCTGATGAATTCACACCACTTCTATGCTTATCAACACAATTTCATCACAAACCAGCAACAAACACAGATTCTGAATGAATATGAACTTGTAGTTCAGAAACAGTTACCTCAACTTCAATTTCTGAATTGCAGAATCTGATTAAACCTCAATTCAACTTGTTTCTGATCTTTTGATGATGATCAAGTGTAATGTGGATCAATTAGCATCACTTGACTTCTTCTCCACAGATCAAATGAATATTTGATCAAGATCAATTATGCTTTGCACATAACTTCAGCAACTATTATTTTGCTTCAACATTAACATTCAGCAGCTAATGCTTGATCGAATCTGCTGAATTCACTATGAATCAGCTTTAATGTTGAATTTAGTCAACAAATACTGATCAATTAACCTTGTTCAATGTAATTGCATCAATTCTAATCCCAACCGAAGCAACTCCCAGGCCTTGCAGTAGCAAATGCAGTAACCGCCACTCTTCAATTTCAAAATTTAGAATTGAATTCTGATCACACAATCTGAACTAAATCTGTAACACGATTGTTTTTATTGATTCATTGCAATGCAATCAATCAGATTTTGTATTTTTTACGGATATGAGCTTGATTCGGAAGCCAAATCAAGGCTCTGATACCAATTGTTAAGATTTCAAAGATTGCTCTTGAGCCTTAACCTTGGTTGGGATAGAGAGAGTATGTGATGAGAAGAGAATATAGAGTTTAGATGAGATAAGAAGGGAAATGAGATGACAAGTAGAGAGAAATATTAAAGATATCAATTCATTCATCAATGTTATGAGATTACAAGCCTAAGCCTTACTATTTATACTACTTACATGATATGATCTATTACATTGCATCTAATTCATGCTATAACCGCCAACCACCTACTTAGCCGCCACTATTGACCAGCATTGACCACCTAAGCTCTAGACTTCACTTATTACATGACTTAACCAAAGCTTAAGCTACTAATTACATCAAGACTTATTCTAATTACAATATCAACTAGCTAATACAGCTCAATCGGCTAGATTCCACACCTTGTTACATTTATACTCTACTTCATATGCCCCCTATTATAAGAATCATAACATTGTTAAGGTTTCAAAGATTGCTTTTGAGTTTTAACCTTAGTTGGGATAGAGAGAGCATGTGATGAGAAGATAATATAGAGTTTAGATGAGATAAGAAGGGAAAGGAGATGAGAAGTAGAGAGAAATATCAAAAATATCAATTAATTCATCAAAGTTATTGAATACAAGCTAAAGCCATCTATTTATACTACTTCCTCCTAGGATGGCTTAGACTAAACATATCTAGAGATACATTGCATTTGGACCAAGGAGCTAACCGACTTAACCACCAACTAACTAATTAGTCGCCACCCTTGACCGGCCATTGACCTCCTAAGCAAGTCCACACTTAAGCTGACTTATTACATGACTTACAAGAGACTTATGCCACTAATTACATCAAGACTCAATCTAGATACAATATAAACAAACTAATACAACTTCCCTACACCAAATGATAGTCACATGGCTGCAAGATAGCCACCCATGCAGGACAACTTGCTAACAGCAGCAACATAGCAGCAGAACAGCATCACAGCCACCTCGAGTTCATGCCTTAGATTCTCGGATTATAACATTCCCTTCCCCTTGAAAACATTCTTGTCCTCAAGAATAGAAGAGAGTTGTTACAATGAAGAACTCTAATTGCATATGAAAAATTAGCTGAAGTGATGAATCCCTTGCTGAAATCAGCAGCTGGATGCAAAAGACTAAAGCAGTTCAACCTGAATTGTCAGCAGCACATTGTATCTTGAGGATTATCAGCCGATAATCTTTAAGAATAAGAGGAAAATATTTCATGTAAATCTCGATTGACTATCGCAATAAAACATGCGTTATCAAATGTTGGATTGAACTTTTCGTAAAAAAATTTAAAAAACAATTGCTAAGTTTATAACCAGGATCCAAAATAGTAGCAAAACATTAAGTAAGAGGTAGTTCAAAATAATATTTAAAACATTTTACTTTCATTGTGGCACCTGAGGCCTCCAATATGGGGTTGGATTGGTTATCTGTCATTCAAGTAGCAATATCTGTGATCTAGATGTTGCTTGTGGCATTGTAGGATAATAACAACCAGAAAAAAAAGTCATAGCGTCTCTAAACATACTAAAAAATTTACATACTTCGCTAATTGCATTCCAATCTACTCCTTGTAAATTAAAAGACCTAAGATCTGAACGACTATCCTATACAAATTCAAATAATATATCTTTTTATGGTAATATTCTTTCTAACATATCTACTGTTGATGACCATCTAGTTTGTGTATCTAATTTAAATTGTTTATAGTGTATACCACACGTGTCACAAAGATTTTTAAATCCTTTCCTCCTAGTTCTGGATGATTTGATCGCTACAGTAACATCTCTTAAACACTCAAGAGAAGCTTGTATTAGGTCCAAACCATCCGTTACCATTAAATGCATAATATGGCATATGCAACGTAAATGAAAACATTTGCCATCTAACATGGGTCTCATGTGCCTAATCAATTGTTTTACAGATACGTTGTTAGTTGTAGTATTGTCAAAAGTAATGCCAAAAATTCTACGGTCTATATACCACTCGCGGCATGCCTGCATAATGGCACCCGGGATTATCTCAGCAGTGTGGGGATAATCTAAATGGAAAAAATGAATTTTTCTTTTTCGAATAATGCACGAAAAATCGATCCAGTGTGCCGTTATGCACATGAAAGGCACACTGGGTTTCGACCACCATGTGTCAGAGTCAACGAGAACATGCTCGTGTTCGTCCTAAAAATGTATGCAACCTCATTTTTCATTCTAAAAAATTCTTTAAATGCATCCCGCTTGAAAGTGTTCCGAGGTACCTTTACAGCAGTGGGGTTTAACGTGTTTTGGCAATAATAGACAATTCTAGGGTCTTTGCCGGATTTAAATGGCTTTTCAGCCCCAATGACATATTTGACTAATTCTTTATTTTCCAATGAAAACCTAAAGCTAGCAAATGCACCGGTCATTTTCTGTGCTAAATGTTGTTGGGATCTATTTGGGTTTAGTTCGGGGTGGCATATCTCTAGGTGTCTTTTTAAGGTGCCCGTCCCACCACCACGTGAATGACTAGAAGTTTTAGAGGGGTCACGTAATTTCGAATAGGCTTTATTAACTGTCCGATCTAGTATGAAGTGCTTCCACACCTCACTAGTATTACGCCTACTGCTAGTGGTGTCGTTGTGGGTTTCAGTCTCGGTGCTGATGGGTGTGGGTTCTTCTTGGAATTGTGAATTTTGAGCATCCCCTGATTCAGGTAAATACTGTTCTTACTCCTCCCAATTTAAAGTGTCTGTGTAGGGAGGAGTCGGACCGGGTTCTAAAAACATTTGTTCCTGGGGATTAAGTTCGACAACTCTACCCTTCTTAGGAATTCTAGGCGATCGTGAAGAGCTTGAACTAGATTTACCGGCTCCAGATCAAGAAGAAAAGTTGTGTGCAATGGTAGTATTGGTGATTATTAATTAAATTAAGAACGCAAGTTCAGTAAATAAAAATGACAAACAAATAAAATTTCCTTCGATACTAAATTTTACCGAAGCAAAAACTGAAATTTGAACTTGTACGAGATTCTACGGGCAGAACAAGTTACAACTTCGAACTTCAGAAATTTAAAGTAAGAGAACTTCAGATTAGTAGAGAAGAGAGAATTAGATGGAGAGATTATTGTAGTGAAATGAAAAATTTGGATAAGTATTTATGGAAAAAAAAATTATATATATATATATATATTTAATATTGAAGCTCCCCCCTTTTAGCCGTTGGGGGGCAGGCCCTCCAACTGGCCGGGCCGGGCCTGGTTTCGAGCCTGAGTCCGGTCCAAACGACGACTCGGCCCGGCCCACTGTCCACCTCTATTGGTACAAATTTGGCCTAAACCATGCCAAATAAAAGAAGATTAAGTTAAGATGAGCTAGAATGAGATTGGATACAAAATAGGCGTTATTACAACTATACAATGCATCTCTTTATTGTCAAAGAAAAACTCAAAACGCAGCATATCAATGTCAGGACAAACAAATGAAAAGATTGTAAATAAGTGCAACTGTAGGGTCAAAAGTAAATTGACTTTTGCATTTGAGACATTGTCCAAAATTCCCCTACCAATAAGGTGCCAGTTATCTGCCCTGCCACGTTGCCCGTTGCCCAGTCGTACCGACTTTCCGTTTTTGGTGTGATGCGTATTGAAGAGGCATACAGATAATAGTAGGAGGGGTATATTAACAGTGAGATTAGTTTGGCAGCTTAGATGCTCATTTTTCTTCTATTCCCAGCCCCCTTTCTGTCTGGGCTTTCTGCTTCTTTTTGATACTTCGTGAAGCCCTAACCCTAAAATTGCTTCTACGAGCTACTTTCATGGTGATTCAAAGCTCATGAGTCAAGATCCATGGAGGATTGGAGGTGCTGGTGAGAAAATGGTTAAGATCTGGAGTGCAGTGAGATTTATTTAGTGGAATTAAGTCTCATTAAGTGGTAATGAAATTGTTTCATGAGATGATTAATTTAACTCATTTGGAGCTAGATTTAAATTGTCCCTGAGGTCCCTGCGCAAGCCTCTGTATTTTATTGCCATTGAAAAAATATTAAAGAATTCATAAGATGAATTATTTATTCTTAAGATGGGTAAATTAATTTTGTTAAATATTATTCATGAGATGAATAAAATTTTAAAATTATAAAACAATTTAAAAAAAAATTCGCAAACAGTTGTAATCCACGTACTTCGCTGGCAGCCATGTCACGTGCTGGGCTGCCCAGGGGAGGAATCCACATGCCACGCATTGGACCAATAGCCATGCGACATGTGGCATCCGTTTTGAATTAAAAAATCACGAGGTTTTGAACAGCGTTTGAAATGCAGCGTTTTAATTGCTTTTTAAATTGATATGACGTGTTTTCATTTAAACTGGGCAATCCCACTTCGAATAAAATTAGATTTTTTGCTCCGGTATACTCCTATAATTAAAGGTGCTTATTAAGAGGTTTGGTATTCAGTTTTGAAACAAGTTTTAGGGTTTTTAAAAATAGTTTCGGAGACCAAATTGGAGAGAGAAATTTCCGTTGAAAATTTTCTTTTCTCAGTTTAATATTTTTTGGAGCTCACCCTCCGGGCAGTTCGAGATCATTGCGTAGAAGATCACGGGGTCTCGATTTTCTTGGTTTTCTTTATTATTGGAGCAATTCCAGGTATGTTCTTCTTTCTTTATTCTTTTTTGCTTTTCTATTTATTTATAGTATTCTTATTATGCCTGTTTAAGTTTATGTATTGTTACAAATGTATTAGAGTAAAAGGCATGTAGATCTAAATTAAGAATTTAGATCTGTTGATTTAAATTATGAATTTAAGTCAGTAGATTTAAAATTAGAAATTTTAAATCAACCGTAAGTTTAGAGTTGTGAATTCTAAACCCGTTCTGCTACGTTAACTTTATAAACTTTAGGGAAAATGTTTAAAATTATCCCAACAACCTGTATTAGGGCAAAAGGTTTATATAGATAAACCTATTCCCTGGAACTCTCGCATGTGAAATGTCACGAACCGTGACTCTCCGACCAAGGGCTTACATAGAGAGATGAGTCTCCTACTCTAAGTGCTCTAATAGGTGCCTATTGTTGTGACCATAGTTGAGAACTGTGAACCCAATAGTCGGCATCAGAGTTTATTTTTAAACAAAAATTCATATCTTTTCCCAATAGATTGCTTATTGTCTGAACTGATGATAGTACTGTTTGAGAGTAAAGGTGTCACTAGAACTAAGGGACTAGTCCACTTAGTGCAAGCATCTATCTCATGAATTGGGAACCTCAAAAGGGTAAAATAAAACATGAGTCAAAATAGTTTGTCTCTTTTATAAAAGCCTTGGACATTAGCATTTAAAAGGAATTGCCTAGGTACTTAGATATTTTTTTTGCCAAGATTGGAAAGCCAACATGACAAGGTATTCGATATCATGTCTCCTCTAGTTGTGACTAGTAGGTAATCTACTAGTGTTCTCGTGGGTGGGCTTTCGGTAAGGGCACTAGAAGATAGCAATTTAAGTGAAGCAATGTAGTTTTGTATTTGAGTAACTATCTTAATGTACTATAGAAATTTGATTTCTATTTGATATTTGTTTCAAAATAGTGTTTCAGTTATTTTTCTGAAAAATAGATTGATAGTTATGTAAATAATGTGATATGACAAAGGGTACATGGTAAATAATTGACTTCTTTTAATCAAGATTCTGTTAATGGAAATTTATTAGTCTAACACAACATAGGCTGTGTAACCATATAAAAGAAGAATTTCTTTAAAACCATATAACTTTTAAGTGGTACTTATTCTTAGGCCACATTGATCTAGTATGATTCAAAAACTAGTTTGATATGTCTTATGCGATCATTAAGTACTAAGATGATAATCAGTATGTGAATCATGTTCAAATTAATAGTGATTGAAAGTGCTTTTAACAGTAAAGGCAATAGAACTACTAAATTGCTATGACTTGTTCATAAAATATTTATGGACTATTAAAAGTTCAAGTGAGTAGAAGCAAAAAGTATTCAATAAAATGTTTATGAATAACTACTTCCTATGAAGACTGAAGTCATGAATCCTTTGAAAAGTTAAAAAAAATTAAAGAATAAAGTTGGAATTAGTTAGATAATTATGCTAGGTCACTTTGATTAAATAACAATAGTGATTTCAGGAGAATTCTTAATTTTCCATATGGCAAAGTGTTGTAGAAAGGATTAATAATGTGTTATTGAATATGGTAAGATTCAAATGATGAGTCACATATACATATCAAAAATTGGTTATGTAAAAGGATTTAGAAAGAGTTTTAAAAGTACAACAGATAGCTTATATTAGATAGATTGATAGTATGAGTTACTGTGTCTTAACAACATGATACAACTTATAGTGTAGATGATGTATTAGATATACCTTCTACTAGGTTATTGTCATACTATGTTCATGAGAGCTTTGGTTTAGTGTGGGGATGGTTAAGTGTCATCAGACGGATTCATATCTTCAGTCTTAACGATTAGTATGATAGTGAATCAGATCCTTTGGACTACAATTAAACTCTTAAGTATAACAATGCAGACCAATTGGTAAGAGAAATAAAAAGTTAAGCTGAAGTAATTATATTTTAACCGAGTCTGGGAACTTGTAGAGGTGTCTAAAGACATTAAATCCATTAGATTTGATTTAAATGGATCTCCAAGAATACAGAGTTCATGGGACAGGAAGGAAGAGACCTTCAAGTCTAGATTGATGGCAATGTGTTATATCCTACAGGATGGGATTGTCTTTGATGAGACCTTCTGGCCAGATGTTATGCTTAAATCCATAAGGCTGCTCTTATTCATTGTATCTCATGTGATGAGGTATGGGAATGGAAATCAAGATGACATTCTATTAATGTTCATCTTGATAAGCTTACGTATATGATACAAACAGGCAAGTTTGTTGCCAAGAGTCCGGAGCATATAATATACAAACTGAGGCAGTCTATTTGCATACTTAAATAAGCATCTTGTTCATTATAGATTCGATGACGGTTAGTCAAGTCCTAGGGACTTGAATCTCATTTTAATGGACCATGCGCGTATGAGTGACATGACAAAAAAGTGGAGACTTTCTAAGTGTTGTATATAGATGACATTCTACACATTAAGAATGATGTAGAATTGTTATGAGCTGTTAAAATTTAATTATTCAATTAATTTAAAAGTAAAAGACCTAAGATAAGCACACTGTGTTCTTAGGATCAATGATTCAAAGGAAAGGATGTGGAGTTTATCATGGGTCGTTTTTACTCGTCTTGAGGGACTCATTAGATGGTGACAAGTGAAGTATTTAGGTATTGCCTACTTCATTGCAATAGTCGAGCACTTGATAACTGTGGAGTTGTTAAGTAGACTACTTGACTACGAAGTTTCCTAGTAGATCAAAGTTTGTGAGCAAAAGAATCAGACTGTGACATATCGATATTGGTTAAAGATTATAGTCAAAGAGTTGACAAATCCCTAGCGAATAGTTATGCTATGCAGGGCTAGTTGGGTTTATGACAAGTGAGAGATTGTTAGAACAAGTGTGCCGAAAACCCAATTAGTTAAATTTTAAATATTAAGTAAATAAAATTATTTTATTTATTTATTGTCTGATTATATTTCACAAGTAAAACATGTGTGTGATTGTTTTCTAAAACATTCCATGAGATGAAAGAAGTCAAAGATGACATGTTGGGTTTAGTTTAAGTGGTCATTGAGACTGAACCACATATAGACTTAGATCAAACAAATGATATTTTGCCAATGTATATTCATAGTCGGTGATAAGTTCGGACAACTTGTCTGATAAGACTATAATATGATACATTTGATGACTTATCTTAGTCATGTAGGTAGGGATCCAAGAGTATCATGTTGCTGTTGTCAATAAGATTGGAACACCGAGCAAGACCATCTGAATTAGTTGTTTCTATAATAGCTATTAGAAATAATTAATTATGTAAGATGATAACTCGAAATCAAGGAAAGAGTCTAAACTCGTGCATGTATTGTTCGTTGCTTTGATGTGGCAAAAAGAGTAGTCATAGTGCATTGAATTCAATCTTATGTACATTGGGTAACATCATGATGTGCGGCGGGAACAATTGTTTTATGTGGAATCTATACTCTCTAATGAGATAAACTCTTCCCCTTAGCTGATTCACAAATATATGAACAGATTCTAAAATCTTTGGCCAGAGTATTTCATATGTTTGACATTTGGAATTAATACGGAAATTGTTTATTATTAAAATTTTTGAGAAGTGCGAGTTGGGAAGTACGGCAAGAGATTAGAGAAAAGTTACAATAGTAGTTAAAGTTACATTTGCTCACATATATCTAATAGAGGGGTTAATTCTCCTAATAAAAGTTATTTGGGAAATTATTGAGTGAATATATTTAACTCTAGAGTGCAGTAAAACTTATTTAGTAAAATTAAGTTTTACTAAATGGTAATCAATTGTTATAATGAGATGACAATCAGATTTGACCCGTTAGGAGCTAGAGTTAGATTGTCACTAAGGTCCCTCCGTGTGCCTTAACTTAAGTATTGTTTTAGGGATTTTTGGGTGGTTTTAGATGAGAGCGGGACTCAACCCTCACTTGAGAAAGCAGCTACTGGCGCATTTAACCCGGGCTCCCCTATAAAACAAGCAAGACCGTCAGAGGGACCCACGGGTTTGCCCGCGGGAGTCCCCTCCGATGCCTAAGCCAGTTTAGGCGTAATAATAATAATATATGACATGATAAGTAAATAGCATAAAGTAAACAATAATAAATACTTATCGTATACGGAGAGGGTCCTTGGTAGCTGGTGGCCTGAATCCGTACCGGTAAGGTGGCCGGAATCTGTACCGGCAAGGTGGCCGGAATCCATACTGATGAGGTGGCCGACGCATGGCCTTATGAGCTGGAGGAGAGAGAGACAAGAGCCAAAGGGCCGGCGAGGTGGTCGGAGATTAGAACGACACTGGCGGTCGTAGCTGTACTAGCGAGGTGGCCGGCGCATGGTCGGAGTTGTACCTGTAAGGTGGCTGGGTTTAATCGGAGTGAGAGAGGAGAGAGAGATGGGTTGTTGTGTTGTGGGGTTGTTAGGAGAGAGAAGAGAGGCCTCTTGTGCCTTGGGTGTGAGGAGAGGGAGAATGGAGTATTTATAGAGAGAGATGGCGGTCGGTACCGGGGTGGTTGTACAGACGAGAATGCCAGGCGGTAGTGGTGTCGAGGTGGTCGGCGGTACCAAGGTGAGAGAGGGAGGCGTTAGTGGTGTCGAGGTGGTCGGCGGTACCTAGGTGGAGGCGGTAATGGTTGGGCGGTAGTGGTGGTACCGAGGTGAGGGGGACGGTAGGAGAGAGAGTGAGAAAGACCGAGGAGGGAGGAGAGGCGGTAGGGGTGCCTGGAGAGAGAAAGAGGTGAGTGCAAGAGAGAGGAGAGAGGCGGTAGGGGGACGCGAGGGAGACAGGGGCCGCGGTGGTCGGTGGTAGATGGCGTTATTGCAGCCGGGCGGTTTCAGTGGCGGTGGGAGACGGTACTGCATCGGCTTTACTGGTGGTGGCCGGTGGCTGGTAGAGGAGAGAGAAGGAAGCTTGGGGAAGGGGAAAAGGAGGAGAGAGAAAATGGTAGGGGTATGAGGGAAGTAAGGAGCACGTGGGAGAGAGAGGAGAGAGAAGATTAAATAAAATTGTATTTAATTTTCGTTATTATCTCGTCATCCAATTTTAATATTAATCTAGTTATTTTTATCATCTACAAGTATGATTTGAAAATATTTAAAAAATGAACTAATGGGAAAAATTATTTATTTATAAGATAAATAAAATTTTATGCTAAATAAATATTCTTGAAATATATGTTTAGTATGATAAATTAAATCGTATTGTAAACAACAACATAAAAAATGGAGAAAAGAGGAACTTTCTTTTGGTTGAACGCGCCCAGTTTTTTTTAAAAATGGTGCCCAGTGCCTAAAATGAAAAAAGGGAGAAGGTTACGTATAGTACGCATGATAGCTGACGTTATGATAATGTCAGCAAGTGCCTTTTTTGTTCAAAAGCGTGCGTTTGCCGTGGGTTTGAAGATATAAGTTTTGGTTTTCGGAATCTATTTTTCTCCCGTGATGAAAATTTTAAAATAATTTTAAGGGTTTTTTAAATTATTTTTTGGCATAATTTTCGTGAAAAAATTATTTTTTGGAAAGATTGAAAGAAACCTTCTGTTCCGAAATTCTTTTTAAATTTAATAGTTTTGGAGCCCACCTTTCAGTGCTAAAATAAGTAATCGCAAAGAAGACCTTAAAGTGTCAAGAATCTTTCTTCCAATTTCAGGTCATCAAGTCAGAGTTGGGACTCGTGTTTCAAGTATGTCCAAAATTAAGCATTTGATATTTAATTTGTTTTCCTGTATTTTGTTTATTCTACATACAGTATTTTGTTACACCAATTTAAAGTGTAACTTATAAATTAGGGTTAGAGTTGATAGAATTGAGAAAGAAAGTGAGATGAGAGAGAGATTTAGAAAAAGGGGATAAGAACTAGAGAGTTTAGGAGGGAATATACTTTCTTTGGTTAACCTCCAAATGAACTATACTTTGCTCCTTTATACTACTACAAGGCAAGAACTCACAATCCCTTATTAAGTACATCATTGAACTAATGAATTATTATATTATGTATTATTATACGTAACAATACCCCCTGCTCGAGAACTTCCTTGTCCCCAAGGAAGAAAGGTTGGAAAACGTAGGCGTAACTCATTGTAGTCCTCAAGAATTGTGCATCTGATGTTTAAGAATCCACAAAAGGTCTGCCAATTTCATACCAAATCAGCCAAACTTTATCACCAATAACCCCACGCAAAAGCCTCTTGTTGCAACCAGTACAGCCGCACATTAATATTTTGCAGCAAACGTTCACTTGTGGCAAGGAATGCAGCAGCTGTAACCCAAATCCCTTAGTTCTCAATTTGAATGTCGATTGTCTAGTCACTCTTGTGCTACCTGTATCTGATTTTATGTAGCAAGGTTTATTGAAATCAGTCATTTTCATGACGGAACCTGCAAGACTAGCATTTTGATTTGTACTATCACATTGATCATGTTTCCCGACCTTTGTGTGACCTTGAGCCTTACTCAAGACAAGCTCAGGAGGCCTCACATTTGCTTGCACTCTAGGAGTGTGTCCCTTGCTCCCTACAAATTCAGTTGCAGAAAACATGATAATCAACTTGATTTCAATGTGAGGCTGCAATAACCACTTCAAACGCAACAACCTACTGCTTATAACTTCGATAGTCACTTGTGATTTCTCTGCAGCAATTTTTAGTGGCACACAATCTGATTTAACAGCTTGCATTAACTCCATTTCAAACTGAGTTAAAGATAAACCTGCTGCCATGAACTCCCCAACAACTATTGGATCCACTTTATGATGTTTCACACTGCATTATTTATCATTGGCATCCTATTTTTTTAAAGGTTATGGCTGCAACCTTTTTATAAACCTCATGAACTTGGATGAGCAAGTCCTTCTCTTCCTTGAGATGTATTGCAATGTCATTAGCCAGCTCAATTCTTGCCTCAACATCACAAGATCCCAATTCAATCTCATTTACTTGCAAACCATGCAGCTGAACAGAATCTTTGTCCTCTAGTGGCATAAAAACCTCTTCATCCAAACCATTCTCTCGATCAATCATCGCCTCATGAAGCGCATCACAATCCACTAGCTCCAAAGGGTCACTTGAAGAAGAAACTTTTCTTGATTCTCCAATTTCTTCACAAGGAATGAGGAATTGAATACTCATTTCACAACAATAGTCATAAATGTTTCTCCCTTGCAATTGATTGATGGCCGAAATAGCTTGTTCTCTTGTGGAGAAGGCCACTTGGGCTTCAACCACTACGAGGGATATTGGCATGACTTCAATTCTTGCGATATGTCCGTAGGGATAAAAAACTTGGTAAAGAATATCATTGGTTAATGGATAAAGTGCTTTCCGAATCCTAACCAAGAGTGTAGCTTCCATTTATGTTCCTTGCTTAACTGAATTGAATTAATAAACTAACTACTTGATTGCAAGCACAGCCAACAACTCAATTATATCAATTGGTTGTATAACTGCCAATTATCCAGAAGCTAACCAGAATAATCTTGGCCACTAACAATTGAGTTAACTCGCATCGTTATGAATCAGCTAAGTCTGCTGAATTCCCAACCATATGTGACGCAAGATCTTCTATTGATAAGAATCAGCTCAATTCAGCTAACCAAGGGCATATCAGCGAGAATGAACTACTGAAAGATAGTTCACTTGTGAATTCAGCAAATATGAACGGATTCGGCTAACAACCTTAGTAACAGCAACCTTCCAACCAGAATTTCGAAGTACTGAAGTTGATTGAAGTTAATTCAACAAATTTAATTAGAAATCAGCTGAGTAGGATTGAATTTCAGTTGCTTGCTGATGTGAGATCAACATATCCTTAATATCGGTTACAATGCTGGTTAATAGCAATATGCTAACTGAATTTTCAGACAATTGAGGCTTAGTTCTTGAACCTGTGCAGGTTGTCCAATATTACAAAAGCTGTCACCAAATCTTACAAGCAAACATAAGCTTAACCAATGCTTACAGAAGCTTTCAAGATCAAGATCAAATTCTCCTTCTACAAGTTCACTGCAGATCGAGCACCTGCAACCTCAATCGATCAGACGCACGATTTTGCACCAAAATTCCAACGCACTGAAGATCTGCACCAATGCTAACTTCCACTGGCACGAATTTTTTTTTTTAAACAACCGCAAGTTCTCAATCAAGAATTCGAAATTGAACTCCTAATCAATTGGAAATGTAACCAAGGATATTTGATATCAAATTACGCTTGACTTGGAAGCAAACCTGGCTTTGATACCAATTGTTACACCAATTTAAAGTGTAACCTAGAAATTAGGGTTAGGGTTGATAGAATTGAGAAAGAGAATGAGATGAGAGAGAGATTTAGAAGAACGGGATGAGAAGTAGAGAGTTTAGGAGGGGAGATATTTTCTTTGATTAACCTCCAAATTAACTACACTTTGCTCTTTTATACTACTACAAGGCAAGAACTCACAAACCCTTATTAAGTACATCATTGAACTAATGAATTATTATATTATGTATTATTATACGTAACCTATTTATATGTGTTTCATTCAATGTTTATCATTTTTCATATTGTGCACCTATTAGATTAAGATCCAGATCTAACTAAATAATTTGATAAATCAAGACTTTAGATTTAAATAAAGAATTTTAAATTCGTTTTTCACTACGCCCACTCCATTCAATTTGGGTAAAGTTTTGAGATATGTTCCCAACAAAACCTACCCCTCTAGGACCAACTGGCCACCCCAATGAAGTAGATGTTTGGGCCAAGCCTCAGAAGGGCCTACAAACCCTTGTATAGAAAATCGCACCTTGATTACATTGACATGGATTACCCTTTTGCTCGGGGTTACAAAATCCCCAAGTCTGCCCTTTTATCAGGAGAAGAAAGCACATCTGCTCCCGAGCATTTGGCAAGGTTCAATTGCTAATGTAGGTAAGCCTTTGATACCTTGTACCTAATACTTAAATTGTTCCCTAGTTCTCTAGCAGGGACAGCCTTACAGTGGTACATTAGCTTACCACCTAATTTCATCCACTATTGGAATAACATGGCTACGGAAATCCATGGCCAGTTCTTGAGGATAGAATGAGGAACTTCTATGCCTGACTTGGCTTGAATGACAGAAAAGCACGGCGAATTTGTGAAGGATTCAAGAGAGCTAGGTTGAAATGCGTAGTAGCTCTTCCTAATTGAATATGCCAAACTAGCATTAAATGGCTTGGATATTGAGTATTGAAAACAATGTTGAAGGTTCAAACTTAACAACTCCTGTACAATTGGCAGAAAGTGCGGCTAGGTATGAGGTTGATTTGAATGAAGAAAGCTTTAGAAAAAATAGCATGTATGGGACTTGCATACATGACTTTGATTGACGAGGATGAAGATCCCCCGTATGTAATTGGTGTTGCTAAGTATGTTAAGGGACGTCCTATGGTTTGCAATCCTTTAGTTAAGAAGGATATCAAAGTCAGGAAGTCTTATCAATCCCAAGACTTGTGAAAATACTCATTCGACCCCTTAAGAGCCGATGTTATATTTGATTGGCTTGAGACGCATAGCAAGCTCAACATTGGGGGTGAATGCAAAAAGCTTGACCCCAAATCACAAAAAGGGAAGGTGTACTGTAAGTGGTATGATTCATTGACTCACTGAATGAAGAACTGCGTAATCTTTAGTAATGTAGCCTAGTATGCCATTCAAATAAGGGAATCAATCTTCCTTAGAAAAGGACATATGGGGATTGACAATGACCCCTTCCCTAACCTTGGCTAAGTTAACATAATGTAGGCATTAAAACCTCAAAGTTGACATGATAGCCAAACTAATGGTAGATTTTTTATAGGATGAGCGATGATAAGAAAAGATTGGTAGTGGCCAACACCTTGTTTAACTGACTGCTTGATTGAGAAGCACTCTAGTCCCCCAAAATCTCAACAGAATTGACAAATGAAAACTATATTTTGCACATTATTGCAGACCATACAACACATGATTGTGCAACCTTTAAGAGGTTCCTAAAAATGAAACTAAAAGAAAGAGCTATCCTCCTCTCAAGAGAAGAAGTGTTAGCCATGGAAATATCCACATATGACTATTGGCAAACCATCATTGCTACTGAGAAGGAGGCATCAAGAAAGCTCATGAGTCTCTAATCTCACCTTTGTGGGGGCTGTGGTCACAAGTGGGGTCTAAAATGAAAAACCTGAGCCTTATGCAAGGCAAAAGCGAGTTCCCTCTAAGAAGGCTTTGTTAGTTGGACACCCTCGTGGTCTCACTTCGAAGGCTTAGATCATCATGCGGACTGTGCACCCAAAAAGCAATCAAAAATATCACATAATCGATGTTTAGGGACCATGGCAGTCAGGGCAACAACCTTTAGGGGTCCATTTTGATAATGTTGGGAGATGGAACCACCTTAAGCAGGAGCATTTTGGTCCCTCTAAGCTTACAAGAACATAGAAAAGGAGGCAGTTGCAAAAGAAAGTGGCACAACGAAGAGCTCTACTTGACACATGCTTAACTAGGCTCTTTGAGGTAGAGAGCAAAGTCCGCAAGAACAACTGCATTGAGTCCATGGATCTTGAGGATCGAGAAACTAAATCAAGACCTTTAACTAGTGGTGTTAAAGGTGGGCCATGTCAGAAGCTCGAGAGATGCGCTAGTCTCTCATCTTCAAAGGGTAAAGCATCTTGGCGGGATTAGCTCGCAAGGAATTCATTGGCTTGAAGAATGTCTAATAACGAGGAGAAGTAGAGTCCCCTTAACATCAATTTAGTGGAATCTATGGATCGTGCTAAGGCAACATGGCCTAATATAGAAAATGACTTTGATGAAGAAGACTTCCCACAAAGAATGGAGGAGTCTCTGACCCCAGAGGTTGGAGAAAAAGATCAACCTCAAGATTATGACATGATAATTTGCGGCAGTCCTAAAGAAGAAACAAACTAAGGGGTTAAGATACAGTTTGGGTTATTCACTAAGCAAGTTGATATGAGACATGCCTTGCTCCTTCCCATGAAGTTCATGGTGACTGACACATAGGATATCCTTGAAGGGGTTGTAATAACATTAGACAAAGATCCCAAGGTGGAACTTGGGGCTTAAGTGGCAGTTACTGAAGCAAACCCTAATCCTTTTTCTTTTAAAGTTAAGACCTCAATATCCAAGTAAACCAATGACACTCCCATTGTAATAAAGATGATGCTTGCTGGGCCTAATACCACCAATAGAAACATTTTTTTTTTGTGGTAAGTACCAATAGAAACATCAAGCCTTTATACATCAGAGTCAAATTTGATGGCATCTTGGTGAATAGAGTCTTGGTGGATAATGACATAGCCATCAATATCTTTCTTTCATATATTTTAGGGGTCATTGGTAAATCTCGAGATGACTTGAGAACTTCAAAGATGGAAATATGTGGCTTTATGGGAGCCACCACTAAGCCTAAAAGGTCCTCCCTGTTTAGTTAACTATTAGCAGTTTGAGCAAGTTAACAGCCTTCTTTATAGTGGATACTACCTCAAGCTATAATGCTTTGCATGGAAGAGATTGGCTCAATGCTAATTACTGTATCCCTTCGTCACTTCACTAGTTGTTAATCTTCTAGAACTATGATAAGTATGAGGTTGTCATGGCAGATAAAACGCCATTCATGATTTGCACCAACTATGTTGAGGCAAAATTCTACTAAGATTACGTGGGACCACTAGATGTGAAGAGGAACACCCCCTAAACTTCCCAACATCGGGAACGGATAGACACCCTTGATAGCCCGCTCATTGAAGCTGAAGTCAATCAAATTGATTTAGAGTCAGAGGACTTTGACTTATGGGGATGCATGAGAACCCTTCTTGATGAAGGGGACCTTCAAGGCATAGCTGAAGCCTTATGTGGGGGAGCCATGGCTTCCCATTAAAGGCCTAGAGGACCATCTCCTTTGCCATTGCAAAGCTAGTGGCTTGGCATGTTAAGGATCAACTATGGGCTGAGCAGTCAGTTGTCTCTAAAAGTGTCCTCAAAGTCCAGTTGTCTGACTTAAGAGCAGCACCAAGTAAGATGTAGGATTTAAGAGCTGAAGTTCAAGACCGCATCCTAAAGGTTAACTTGGGATCTACAAAATCCTTAAGACCCACGTATTAGAGCGCTCTGCTTTCTGAAGAGTAGCGGAAGCAATATTTAACCTTGCCTTTTGAGTTCAGGGATTGCTTAACCCGGGACCATCATGAGATGCTTAGCCTAGATAGAAAAGTCATTGAGCATACGCTTCCCCTCAAGTTAGGCTCCTGGCCCATAATTCAGGCCTGGGTAAGAATGTCCCAAGAGGTGATACATTTGGTCAAAGAGGAGATTGAGAGACCCTTAAAGGAAAAATTCATAAGAATGGCCAGGCATGTTAAGTGATTGGAAAATATTGTTCCCGTTACAAAAAAGAAAGGCAAAATTGGAGTCTATATTGATTTAAGAGATGTAACTATGGCCACTCTAAAGGATGAAAACCTTATGCCAATCGCTAATGTCCTCATTGATTCAACCTTGAGGCATGACATCCTATTTTTTATGGATGGCTACTGTGGATACTACCAAGTCGTGATTGCTTCTGAGGATACCCACAAAATAATATTTAGATGCCCTGTGTTAATAGGGAGCTTTTAATGGGTGGATATGGCATTTGGTTTAAACAATGCTGGTGCCACCTACTGAAGAACCATGAACATGATCTTTCATGATCTCATTGGCAAGACCATGGAAGTCTATATAGATGACATCATTGTCAAATCAAAATCCCAAGTTAAGCACATAGAAGACTTTACAGGAACGTTCCTTAGAATGAGGAGCCACCACCTCAAGATGAATCTACTAAAATGTGCCTTTGGCATATGCATTGAGAAATTTCTTGGTTTCTTAGTACACTATAGGGGGATTGAGGTTGATATAAAAAAAACTAAGGCCATTTAAGAGGCTAAAATAGTTTCAAGCGGAAAGGACCTTCAACTCTTCTTGAGGCCGGTTAACTTCCTAAAATGTTTCATTTCAAATGTTACAGGGAATACCAAAGTCATCTCTCCATTACTGAGGCTGAAATCTAAGCAAGACTTCAGGTCTAAGAAGCCACGCCAAGATGCCTTTGGGGCCATCAAGAAATACTTGATCAGGTGGCTAGTGTTGATTCCACCTAAGCAAGGAAAAACGATGAAGATTTATGTCTTTGCTTGTGATGAGTTAATTGGTTGTTTGTTTGCACAGGAAAATAAGCAGTGGTTGGAATAGCCTTGGTTTTATTGAAGTCATTTTCAAAATGAATGGGAAAATAAAATATTCCTCCATTGAAAATTGTGTCTATCTGTACTCTTTGCATCTCTAAAGTTGAGACATTAATTCTTAGCATTTACTATGTATGTGGTTGCTTAAACAGATGTCCTTAAATACATGCTAGATAGACCTCTAATGAGAGAAAGGTTAAACAAGTGAAGTGTTGCTCTACTTCAGTTTGTATTAATTTTTGTGTCACGAAAGTCAGTCAGAGGCCATGCCCTAGCAAACTTTTAAGTTGACCAACCAAATTGATGCAGCCACCAAATAACATTAGCCGGGTTAAACAGGCCAAACGGGTTGAGGCAGGCGAGTCGGGAATGGGCAGGTTAAGATGCCAAGGGTATAGAGGAAAAGGCCGCATCATATTCGTAATTGGCGCATTGCTTAGCAGGGTACTTGGTTGGTGGGTGCATGAATGTTGAAAATGAAGACACGAGGCTTCAAGATGCGACAAGTCTACGGTAGTAGTACACGACATAAGAGTAGTTGGTGCCAAGTGTGGTTCGCAGTTGTAGAGGAAGACATGGTCAAAACAGATTGAAGACGTGATTTTGGGAGTTTTGGCTGAGATTTTAGGAGTGGTTTTCGATTCTTTCCATTTTTTAGCTTTATTCTGAATTTATTTGATTTTAAATTTGAATTTTGAATTCTGCAATTCCTCTTTTATATAAAGGGGAAGACTAGCTAGGTTTAGGTAGACTTTGATTTTGAGAAAATTTTGATTGTTAGTTTGATTCTTCTATTCTCTAATGTGAGATAGGATGAATTCTATCTTTCCTCTTTGTAATTTTGTTATCAATTAATAAAATTCAAAGGGAAGGCCGTTGAACATTGCCGTACCCCTATTATCGCATTACGCGTGCTACATCAATTGTTATCAGAGCTTAGAACGTTCTCGAAGATGGCCCTGAGACGACAAAGGAACGCCACCATCGATGACGTTGTTGACCATAACCGACATCAGCGAACCAAAAGGAGAGAAGAGGAATTGGAGGAGAAATTCCAGCTAATCAACCAATGCTTGATTCAACTCGGGGCGAATCCTGATCTTACACTGGGATCCCTACCCCAAAGCCTCTTAGCACCGGGCGCTATCCATGAAGAGGCAAAGGAAGGTGTCCAAAATCAATTTTTGGATGAGGAGATACTGGATCATAGGCCTAGGTGAAGACACGTCAATACCGGCTACCTTGACGATCAAGATGATCGGAGGTGCGAGTCTGGGCTTTGGGTGGAGGTACCAGAGTTTGATGGCGGTAAGAACCCAGACGAGGTTCGGAACTGGTTGGCGACAGTAGAGGAAATCCTCGTGTTCAAGGGGGTTCCAAAGAAGAAGCAGGCACCACTAGTATCCACACAGTTTCGGGGATGAGCTGCCGCTTGGTGGCAATAGTAGAAGCACTCGTGGTTTTGACAAGGGAAGTCAAGAATAAAAACTTGGGAGAAGTTGAAGAAATATCTGAGAGGCCTTCTTGCTTCATAATCACGCCAAGATCTCATATCAGCAACTTTAGAGCTCGCGCTAAGGATCTTGGACCATAGAGGAATACTGACTGACTTCTATGCTGTAATCACTAGGAACGACTTGGCGGAGTCACAAGAACAATTGGTGGATAGGTACATTGGGGGGCTATGGGAGTCCATTCAAGGTGTGCCGAACATGTTTGATATCTTCACCATCTTGTAGGCAAGCCAGAGAGCAACAGCCATGCAGAAACAACAAAGGTGTCATCAAGTTGGCGGCACCATTATCATTCAGGAAACTAGGCGTGATCATACTTAGGTATCAGCCAACCAGCTCCGTGTGGAAAATTGTTTACCATCAGCACCGAAAAGGACTTGATGAGTAGTTCTCGCATCTGTTGCTTTAAAGGTGGAGAGATGGGGCATCGGGGAGGCTTGTAGAAACTTGGGCTAAAGATGGAAGACCATCTGAACTCGTATAAGCTAGCTTGGTTCAAGAAGAGAAACCGAGTAACAGTCTCAAAACGATGCCCGATCCACTTTTCAATTAGGGCAAGGTACAAAGACAATGCTTGGTGTGACGTGTTGACTATGGCCTACCATCTGCTATTGGGGCGACAGTGGCAATTTTATAGAGGTGCCAACCATGAATGAAGACGGAATGCCTACAGCTTCATGTTTGGGAACACAAGGATTGTCTTGCTACTTAAGAAGGACGCAACGCCTCAACCAGAGAAGAGTCAGGACGAGAAGCCTCCAGTCAAGACATTGTTGGCCAAAGGCATTGACAAGAACAGAGGTTCAACCATGGCGGTAGAAGACGCATACAAAGAAGGAGTGGGCAACGAAGCACCAAAAGCAAAATTGGCGGTAACGGAGATTTCCCAAAAGAAGAACTTGTTGCTAAAGTAAGAGCAGATGGAAAGAATCCAAGAGACACTCTAGGAGTTCACGTAACCATGGCCAAGGAAGACGAAAACAAACATCGGGAAGTGCATGGCGGCTAAGAGTTAAGAAAGGCTGGCCGATGTTGTGAAGCAGCTTCGTGTTACTAGATTGAACAAGAAGACCCCATTGAGAATTCAAGGGCAAATTCTCTCTAGGCCAAAGTCAATGATGCAGTCGCCAAATAACATTTGGCAGGTTAAGCGGGCCAAACGGGTCGAGGCAGACGAGCCGGGAACGGGGGGAGTGAAGACGCCAAGGGTATACGGGAATAGGCGGCCTCACATCCGTAATTGGTGCATTGCTTTGCAGGGTACTTGTTTGGCGGGTGCACGATTTGTGAAAATGTAGACACGGGGCTTCAAGACAGGACAAGGCTCTAGCAATAGTAGTATGTGGCATTAGCGTAGTTGGCGCCAAGGGTGGTTCGCAGCTGGAGAGGAAGACGTGGCAAAATAGATTGAAGGCGTGATTTTTAGAGTTTTGGCCGAGATTTTAGAAGCGGTTTTCGATTCTGTCCTTTTTTAGCTTTATTCTTAATTTATTTGATTTTGAATTTGAATTTTGGATTTTGTAATTCCTCTTCTATATAAAGGGGAAGACTAGCTTCATTTAGGTAGACTTCAATTTTAAGAAAATTCCAATTGTTAGTTTGATTCTTCTATTCTCTAATGTGGAATAGGATTAATTCTATGCCATTAAGTGTGCTGCATCACAAACATTCAAACAGACGTAGATTTTGAGCCAAATCAGCTCCATGTAATAAAGCTCTTCGCTTAGAAGCTTTATTTTCATGGATCAAGGACCAATTCAAATGCTGGAGTTGGAATTATTATTGAGTCCCTTGATGGGATCGTTACTAAGTTGGAGGTCACTATGGTTGGTAGGTGTTCCAACAAGATGGCAAAGTATGCGGCGTTATTTATAGGCCTACAGACTCTCCTTGAACTGTAAGTCCCTAATGTTATCATAAAAGGGGATTCATAGTTGGTCATATGCCTTGTAAAAAGGGAGTTTTAGTGTTTAACTGATACCCCGACTAAATAAATCTTAATAGTTCAACAGCTATTGAGCAGGTTTGCCTATGTCCAATTTGAACACATACCTAGAAAATAGAATAAGGCAGCCAATGACTTGATCCAATTAGCCTCTGGATATAAATTACCTAGGACGTGGTATAAAGAAACCATGGTCATTAAGATTAAGGTTTTAGACCATGACCTAGAATTCACAGAGTCCTTCAATTCTTAAAACACAGCAGTTACAAGTGAACACTTGGATTACTTTGAGGCGCATCAATCTATCATAAGTCAATGTGAGGATTGGGGGAAAAGTTTGATGGATGACTCTAAAAACCCTCGTGCATATGCCATGGCCATAAATATGAAAGTGAAATTCTATCTTGATGATGAATCTAGAGAATTGTAGTAAGGGAACGCTATTGGAGTGCTTCTTAAGTGTTTGGACTTAGGCAAAGCAATGCTACTTGTCGTTGGAGCCTGGCTCATCAGGCATTACAACTGTTATTGGCCATCAATGATGGACGATTATATCAAGTATGCCAATGGATGCAGAGCATGCCAAAGGCATGGTCATGTACAAGGGGTCCCTACTGCTGATAGGCATGCCATTGTTAAACGATGGCCCTTCCAAGGAAGGGTAATGGATATCATAGGAGATATTAAACCTCCTTCTAGCAAGAAACTTTCTTCTATACTCCTGGCCGCAGATCATTTCACAAAATGGGTGAAGGCTAAGCTGTATAGGAACATCAATCAGCAAGGTGTGATTTATTTTATTAAAGAATATATTCGACGTAGGTTTCGAATCCTAGAAACCATAACTATGGACTAAGCTAAAGTATTCAATGGAGCTAAGGTTAAGAGTTACCAATAGTTTTAACATTGAGATAACTCATTATTATGGTCACACAAATAGCTAGGTAGAATCTATCAATAAGATTACAACAACGACAACAACAGCAGCAACAACAACAACAGACCTAGTACCTCAAGGGCTCCTGCCTAAGCGGAGTCTAGGGAGGTGGATGTGGGGGTGTGCAAAATACGGTTTATACCATAATCCAAACAGAACCAAACCGTAAATTACGGTTTGGTTTGGTTAATTTGGTTTATGGTTTGAAAAATTATGGTTTGGTTTAAGAAACTTTGGTTATTAGGATTTACGGTTTAGATTTGGTTTAAAACCAAACTTAAACCATAAACCATAAAAATCATAAACTAAAGAATCCAATGATTATTTACATCATCAAAATCATAACAAGTTATATTAGTGGCAAAATTTACTTGATAACTCGATAAAAATAATTAGGATTATTTACACCAAAGGCCTTTGTACATTTCTGATCTTGTCAACTTAAGCCTTATACTTTTAATTATGTCAATTTAGTCCCTTTATAATTTAGATTATGTCAATTTAGTTATTTGGTCAAATTTAACTTAAGGTAATGATGTAATTTTTAACGACAGAATCATATTAGATGCAAGTAATATTTACTCGTTGATTCAATTTAATCCAATCTGTGACTAAACTATTAAATATTTCATTAACAACTTAACAAAAATTTTAACAGACCTAATGTTATTGCTGAATTTCCAAAAAATGTTACTACTGAATTTAAAAAACTAATTTTATATGTTGTTCATAGTTTTTGTTTGTGTAGTATAAACATATATTATACTATTAATTAGGAAAAGAAGTAAAGTTTTCACATTTTTTTTATGTTTTTGTAGTTAATGATTATTTTAATATTGATCAAATTATGTTTATATTAGTGTTAATAACAATTTTTATATTATAATGGTTAAGATCATAAACCGGACTGGACCGGACTAGAATTACGGTTTAGTCCGGTTTGGTTTTTGAGATAAAACGGTTTAGTTTTGGCTTAGAAAATTTTCAAACCGTATTTTTACGGTTTGGTCCGGTTTGGTAACCATAAACTGCCAAACCGGACCGTGTGCACCCCTAGGTGGATGTATTTAGCCTTGCTCCTTCAGAGTGTAACCCTGCCATAAGGCTATTTCTAAGGACCCCCAACCCTATAGGGTTGACGACACTAGGACTTCCTAGAAGATCACCCTTCTCGGTACTACTCTCGCCCTAGCACGCTTAACTTCGGACTTCTTATAAGATTTTAAAGGCAAATGCAGTGAAAATGATTGAAGATAAGCATAGAATGTGGCATGAGTTGCTACTTGATACCCTTTGAGCCAATAGAATGTCCAAATGTGATGCAACTAGGACAACCCCCTCACATTTAACGTATGGTCATGATGTTGTACATCCAATTGAAATCATGGTTCAATTTAATAGGTTTGCTCATCAAGGGAAGTTTTTTGAATTTCAATATGAGGTTATGATAGACGAGTTAACTAACTTGGACCAAGTTAGGCTAGAAACCCTTCATAAACTAGAAAAGCAAGAGAAGAGGATGGCTAAAGCCTACAACATGAAGGTCAAGCCTAGGTCCTTTTATTTGGGGGACTCAGTCTAGAAAGTGGTGTTGCCCATTGGACAAAAAAATCATGTCTTTAGGAAATGATCCCCAACACAGAAGGCCCATTCAGAGTTATAGAGATTTTTGGAGGAAATGCTTACTTACTCCAAGGCCTAGAGGAAAGAACTCATCCAAGGGCCATTAATGGAAGGTTCCTTAAGAAATATATTCCTTCACTTTAGGATTCTAACGAGGAAGTTCTTAAATTTAGATTCCTCAAATTGTGGACCCAGTTTTAATATACATGTCTTGAGTATCAACTCAATGATCCTGAAGTAAAAGAAAAATAAACAAAAGGAACTACCAAAATGAGAGATGTATTCAACAAAATGCGTACTTCATTAAGAAGTTCAAAGGAGTACATGGCAAGTAAAAACAATACAAGTAAGATGCTTGTATAGCCAAAACACTTCTATTCAACATTAGAATAGTTGATTCCTAGTCCTAACTAAGGACTTTTCTATGGATGCCCCTGTGGACGGTAACCGGTTGGTATCCTAGATGGTTTCTCGAACTGTTGCCTATTTAAATCTTCCTATTTTGAAGTTCAGGGAATTTCTTGAAAGTTTGAAAGGAACATAGTCGCATTACTGTTACCTTAAGGTCCTAAAGGTATGGCAAAGTTTGGGGAAACGCCTACTTACCTCTTTGAGGAGATGCTTCACATATCATAAAAAGTGAGACTTTGATGCCTATAGGTCCTTAGGAAAATACATGGTGTTACTCAGTGCCCGCATTAGATTTCTTAAGGAAATTTCAAAGGTTCAATAGGCGAGGTGTATGGTAGGTTGAAAGCTATCTTTGATTATAAGGAGAGTCGCCTATGAATACCTTGTGAACCATCATGGTATAGACTTAAGGTTGAAAATTTTGGGAGTGTTGGAAGGTTGTCACCCAATTCATGCACGGCAAGAGATTGCCCACCCGATTCATTTGTGGGAAGATCTTTGTTGGTATGCTTTTTTCTGAAGAAACCTACGGACACAGACAGTAGAAGCAAAAACCTGTCAGGAGGCCTTTTAACAGAAGAATGAGAGACTAACCTAAGGGTACATGGTTTGTTAGTTTCAACATCCAAGGGAGAATTTCCTTGAGGGTTTTGAGGTCAGTGGAGGTATGGAACTCGTCTATGTCCATTGAAACAACTTATTGAACTAGAAATGCCAATAGCTCAACAGGGCTATCAGCCCAAGGAATTGAGGTAGAGACATCATAAGAGATTTGATCCCTTTTATTGTGGTCTTAAAGAATCTCCAGATGCAAGGAACAAATCAGCAACAGAGATTGAAGAAATCAAAGGAAGAAGGCAAGTGTTTTTGATTGTTTGATTACAATGAAGAGAGAGCACAAAGAAAAAGTGATGTTTTGAAGCCCTAACTTTCATATTTATAGGCACGCAGTAACAAAGTAATGTAAAACACCAAACAGTTTTCACTCAAGCTCCCTATAGCTGTTAGAGGTCAAATCAAGCAAAATTTTTACCTGTTGCAAACATGAAATTACCAATGGCTAAAAGGGGCATTTGTTTACACCCAAAACTAGAGGAAGTTGGGACAACGCAATTTTGAGCAAAGTACCACGCACTTGTCTCGTGAGACTCTTGTCGAGGGAGGTAAGGCATTTAGATTCTAGAGTAATAGTGTCACGAGCCCAGTTGGTTAAGGAGTATAAAACCCTAACAAGGGAACCACTCAAGGCTCGAGATGGTTGAGGGGATAAAAGGAGCCCAAGCTCAAGGGACTTCCTATATGGTTGCAAAACAGGTGGTTTCCAAGCTTGAGGCAGTTACTAGAGAGCAATTTCAGAGGCATAAGTCTCAAGCCTATCCAAAAGAACGTGGGGCATCTAGTAGGGACTCTAATGAAAATACAGACATGGGCTTCAATAAATACACTCTAGAACATCAATTTAGGGCACATTCACTTCCCATTCACATTCCAAAGGAGCTTCGAGGCCAGAAGAAAATGCCATGGAATTAGGGACCAACAATTATTTCCTTTTTCTATAAATAACGTATGCTATTATAGTTGTAGAAGTGTCTAACACCTCTCATACAAACTCTTTCAAGTTTCTTTGCAGCACACTTGTACTTTTATCTAGGAGTAGCATAGCGTAGGTTAGCTTAGCATAGATCTTGTTGTACTTGCTTCCATTAGAGTAATATAGTTCATCAGATTTCAGGTATGAACTCCTTTATTTAATCTGTTCCCAAAATCGGCAAGTTAAGAATTGAGGTTTTAGTTTAAAGATTTGACGGCCAAGACGTGATCTTGATTGCGTTCGTCTTAACACTGCTGTCACTGCCTAATAAGTTGTGAACTTAGGTTTGCGTCATTATTTAAGGACTTTGACGGCCATGGCTTGGCCTTAATTGCATTGGTTATCATCCAATGAAAAATATGGTTTGTTCCACCATAATTTTGTTAGTCTCTAACTCATTCGAGTTATTTTAAATCAAGAGTGTAGGGCCTAAAAATCTGATTGACTCGAGCTTATAAATGGATTGCTGAGTTCTCGCATTTTTCTCCACCCTAGTTCCTATCTTTCAAGTGTACGAGGAAAGGTATCTATGGGCCCTACTCCGTCACTATAAATGCCACTTGAGTTAGGTCCATATCGCTTTTAACTTTCTGTCATTTTCTATATTGAAAAATTCACAAAACAATATGAAGATGTCCTCAATTGGAGCATAAGCAGAATCTACCTGTTCATCAAATGAAGTTGGATACAACAAAAGCATCATTACTTTTCTCCGAAAAGGTGAGTGGATGAGGTCAAAGACGTGCAGTTTGAAATTTTAACTTGCTCTGTAGTTTCGGCGAGTCCCTTTCGCATGTTTGTTTGAATTTGTATTTACGACCACATTCATAGACTTAATAGACAAATAAAAGAAACAATAAGCAAACAGCTAGGGTAGTTAAGACTTATCCAATTGCCGAAGCCCCAGCAATTTCACCCTGTCCCGACGCTAGGTCATCTAGACAGGCTCATGCTGAGCCATGGCTGTCGCCAATCAGTCAAATGGGAAAAGGCATGTGGGATATGAGTCAAATTCTTAAAAGAAACCATATGAATAAACATAGAAATTCTAATCACAAAAGACGAAACCAATGTAGACCGAAGAAGCCAAATGAAAAAAATTATTTTCTTCTTGACATGAGTAACCCAAACCTCTCCTTTTTTTTTTTTTTTGGCTAAATTGAGATGCCCGATAAAAGGAGATGGAAGCTCTTAGAATTTATCTTCATGATGAAGTTGAACTGGGTTTAAAGGTTTCGTTCTTGAGAGAGGTAATGTACAATGGGATGATTTGTGGGAAAAAAAAAAGAAGAAATTTCATGCATTTTTGTGAGAAAAAGTTCGATGATATCATCGAGGAATTCAATAAAGTGATACAATATGACCCATTTTTAGTGTATCGAGCAAAATTTAAGGAGTTAAAAGCTTATAAATGTATGTCCCACCCACAACTCACCAATCGTTTTTATGCTTCTAGTTACGTAAGTGGTCCAAGATCATAGAGAAGGGAATTATGCACAAATTTGTTGTTAGCCCACAACTAGATTAACTACTTGTTAATGTCTAGCGCAAAAAGCTGTTATTAGTGGCTACTAATTGTTGGCGCCAAATATAGTTGTGTTTTTCAGTTAGTTGTTGATTTTACTATTTTCTTCTTCAATTAGTTAAATGATGTAATTCTCTATAAGCAGATGACAAACCCGATTTGTAATTTTTTCAGTTCCATCGGTAGAATTGTCATTGAGTTTCTCTCGATCTGTTCTCCCTTGTCTCTCAAATTCTTCTCTGCCACAACTCCGAGTTTCACTTCTGTCGCTGCCACTATTGCACATTTTGCCCTCCTTTCTTTTTGTCTCCCTCGTTGTTATGAAATTCTACCATTCTATGCATCTTAGCTCATTGAAGTTTTCACCTAGTACGATTATGGGTCAAAGCATAATGTATTAGAGCAAATTTACAAACAAAAAGAGCACAGCACTGGCTCAACGCAAGCGTACTTCAGCACCTGAACCTACTCTAAAAGTTAAAGTAGCAGATTATAGTGAGTTCTTATTTTAAATGACTGTGACAATGGCCAAGAAAATTGTAAAGGCAAATCAAAGAGACCCCTCGGGCTACGAAGAGTTTCTCTTGTTTGTTACGTAGAGAAAAGTTTCTAGACGTAAGAGAGTTTTCAAAACCAAGAGCTAGCAGTTTGAGAAAGCGAGTAAGTGAAATGTCTGGCATTGCAAAATGGCTCTAACCTCAATAGTTGGAGAACCACAACCAAAAAATGTCCCCATCTCCAAACTCATAAAGAGAAACAAGGGCAGAGGTTGAGGTATTTAGTCCTCCTTACCTTCTCCTCTTTTTTTTTTTTTTTTTTTTTTTCCTTATTTCAAATTGTTTATCCTCTTTCCATCGCGTAACACTGCTTTGAATGTAGGCTACGACCTCTATTCACATGAAGGCTATACAAATAACTATCCCTCAATGAGTTAGGCTCAAAGTTCACCCATAAACACTGAGCTTCTTAACATCACAATGAAGAAATTAAAAGAATTTATGGCCACAATCCTTGAAGAGGTTACAAGGGATATCTTAGTTGGTTATCATGGGCTGCCTTTAGTTGACACTGTCCCCAGTGCTCAATAAGCAGACATATGTCATATGGAGTCTCCTTAGCCTGTCCGATATTAATGTGCATTGATTGTGTTCAGGTATGTCCGTGGTATGCCGTGTATTTCGTCTCTTGAAGGTGCATATTGCTGCTTGTTGACCATAGAGGGTAGGCTGGCCCGGTCCTAGCCTTAGGGGCCTGGGTGCCACGCGGGTGATCTGCGCTCATCCCGTGACAAGTGGTATCAGAGCGAGGCTCATGATACGCGAGTAAGCAGCTGTGGTGGGATCGAGCTTTGTCCGTGGTGGTGGACACTCCCGGGGAATGGGAGTTGCTCGTGTCCTAGGTGCGTCGAGCAGGTTTGTTCATGGGTCTGGACACTCCTTGTGTGGGAGGGACACTCTAACGAGGAACTTTCGGAGTGAAGTTGAGTGGCTCGTGGTTCCGATTGTGGTGGAAGGCGCATCGTGTTGGGTGCCGGTCAGGAGTGCTGACCGTATGGCTGGCTTACTGCATGGAGATTGGGCCGATCCTTGGGGTGCAATGTGAAGTCCCAAGGTGAAGAGTCAACAAGCACTGTGGAGCGAGACGTGTATGTGTTGCACTATGGTGCATGGAGCTGGCAGGTTACTCTTTGGGCACGTTGCTTATCGTCAGGCAAGTGTCAATGGCATGTCAGAGGTGTCATGCTGGAGGGGATGATGTTGTGTCGTCCATTAACCAATCAAGGCTGCTAGAGATATAGGGATGCGATTATGGACAGGCACTCGCAACGAGGACGTTTGCGAAATTAGGTGAGGGAGAATGTCACGGGCTGCATTTGGCTGACATTGTCCCCGGTGCTCAATAAGCAGACATATGCCATATGGGGTCTCCTTAGCCTGTCCGATATTATGTGCATAGATTGTGTTAAGGTATGTCCGTGGTATGACGTGTATTCCGTCTCTTAAAGGTGCATATTGCTGTTTGTTGACAATGGGGGGTAGGCTGGCCTGGCCCCAGCCTCAGGGGCCTGGGCGCACGGGTGATCTGCGCTCATCCCGTGACATGGTACTCCCCTTATGACTGCTCCGAGACGATATAATTCTTACACTTTATGTACTTTTATGGATGTCCACAACAACTCTAGAGGGGACCCCCTCCGGTAAGAAAATTGTTGGCGTCTTCATATTTCATTTCCTTGCTCTACCATTGGTTAGCTCTAACTCACTCCTGTAGGGACCGAAACTGAAGCAGTGGTCCTATTATCATAAGAACAAGGTATTGCAAGCTCATTACCAACAATTGATATTGGCAGAACTCCAATTGTAAAAAATTAGTATTTCTGACTTTTTTTTCCTTGGTTTCAGAAAACAAATCTCACTCTTTTTTTCTGGCACCAGATATATTCTTCATCACCCTTCCCACAGATTTCCTCTCACATTTGGAGCTACTTGGGTGATTAGGAGGCTAGTCTCCCCTTAGCTAGATCCCAAGACTTCTCCTTGTTAAGATATGTCTGAAATTCTTTGGATTTATGAAGAGGCCATGAGCAAGCCGATCAATTGGGCGAGAAGCCGATCGGTGTATGTAGAAAGAACACGGATCAGAGAGTCCGCCAATCGATCGGGAGTTAGAGTTGATCGATCGGAAGCCCAAACACATATGCCGTAGCATGCTTAGTATAAATAGATGTTATGGGTTTCAGTTTTAGGTATCAAATCAAGAGAGAGCGCCATCATTAAGAGTTGAAAGGAAGTAGTATTTCTTTCATAGATCTCGTTCAGAGGAAGTGTCTTTGTAATTCTTCCATTGTTTCTCAATCAATAAAGAATCTCCATCTCTACCCGTGGTTTTTCCCTTCTTAATTAAAGAGGGGTTTTTCATGTGGATCATTGTCTCCTTCGTTTGTTCTCTTTTACCTCTTTTGATTACTTCTCTTGTGTGTTATAATATTTGAATTGAATCTAGTTCTTGGGTGTTAATTTCTACATTAAGAAGATATTACTTTCTTTACAAATTGGTATCATAGCAAATCAGATTTGTCCACATTCCTAACAAATTGGAATCAGAGGATATCTAATTTGTTCAAGTTTTTCTTAAAATTGGTATCATAGCCCTAGTTATTTCGATTTGGTACTATGACGTCTGCAGTTAAATCTGAAGTTGAGAAGTTTGAAGGTCAAGGGAGTTTCAGTTTATGGCAGGTTCATGTTAAGGGCCTCTTGACACAGAGTGGCTCGAAGAAAGCCCTGGATGGAAAAGAGAAGAAATCAGAGAGTTTATCCGAAAGACAATGGGAGGAGTTAGACAAAATACTCTCACCACTATTCAGATGTGTCTTATCGATGACGTTTTGACAGAAGTTTTGGAAGTGAAAACCGGTAAGGAGTTGTGGGAGAAATTGCAGGATATTTTCCGTTTCAAGTCAGTCTCCAACAAACTTCCAGTTAGGTGTCGGTTGTTCACCTTTCGTATGTTAGAAGGTACGTCACTTAAAAATCATATTAATGAGTTTAATTCCATTATTCAAGAATTAAAGGAGCTTGATGATGCTCCTAAGGATGACGATCAGGTTATGTTGTTGTTATGTTCACTCTCTACCTCTTATAAAGGCTTCATTAAAAACATGACTTATTGTGGTAGAAAAACCATCTCTATTGATGAGGTTAAGAGAAACTTATTGCGTAAAGAAAGAGTAGATAATGAATTATTTCATTCTGTAAATAACTCAGGAAGTGGTCTATTTGTGAGAGGAAGAATTGCGAATAAAGGATTTGATTATGATGGAAACTCATCTAGGTCTAAGTATAGACATAAAGACTTATCCTGGAATTATTATCATAAGAAAGGGCACATTGAGAGAGATTGTTATATGCTCAAGAAGAATATGGAAGCTGATAACATTAACGGCCAGAAAAGACCCGTACAAGCTAGTGTTGTTGAAGATGAATTTTATGATGGTGTTCTGTTAGTGACTGAAACTCAGTCCAGATCTAACAATAATTGGATACTGGATTCGGGTTATTCTTATCATGTTTTTCTCAATAGAGACTGGTTTGCCACATATGAGTCAATTCAGGGTGGAACTGTTCTTATGGGTAACGATGCAGTATGCAAAGTATTGAGTATAGGAACAATCAGAGTTAGGGCATTTAATGGCACTGTTAGAACATTAAGTGATGTTCGTCATGTTCCACATTTGAAAAAGAATCTCATCTCTTTAGGTATCCTTGATCCTTATGGGTATAAATACACAGCTCAAGGTGGATATTTTGAAGGTCAGTAAGGGTGCTCTAGCTGTGATGAAAGGCAGAAGGGTTGAAAGTCTATATGAACTTGATAGTTCCACAGTGATAGGATCAGTGGCTGTTTCTACATCATGTATGTCAAACTCAGATAAACATGGCATTTATGAGAAGCAGAAAAGAGTTCGCTTCAAGCAATTCCTGACGAGTAGAGATGTCACGTTTGATGTGCCTTCGTCGTTGCAACCACTGAAGACGTCATCTGTTGTTTGTGATTTGGGTCAGGTGGTTAGGCTAGAGGTAGTTGAGTTACAGTTAAGAAACATAGTTCAGCATCAGAGAGTTTTCACAAGCATTTAGCCACCTCCAGTACAGATTTCTACAAGAAATAAAGAGGCTGAAACTGTTGGGAAATAGAAACTTTTGTTGGAAAAATAAACTATGATACTGATTGTTGAGTTCATAATTTTTCAACTGTGGTCACAACAAGGGGTACCTATTAGAGCACTTAAAGTAGGAGACTCTTCTCCCTACCTAAGCCCTCGGTCGGAGAGTCATGCTTCGTGACACCTCATGTGCGAGAGTTTCCGGGAATAGGTTTATCTCTATAAACCCTTTGCCCAAATACCGGTTGTTGGGAAGAATTTCAAATATTCTCTCTGATTTTATAAAGTTTACGTAGCTGAACGGGTTTAGAATTCATAATTTTAAACTTAAGGTTGATTTAAAATTCCTAATTTTAAATCTACAGATTTAAATTCATAACTAAATTCTTAATTTTGATCTACAGGCATTTTGCCCTAATACATTCGTAACAATATATAAACTTAAACTGGCATAATAACAAATACTATGAGTAATAGAAAAGCGAAAACTAAAAGAAGAAGGAAAGGAGAACATACGTGAAATTGCTCCAATAATAAAGAATACCAAGAAAATTGAGACCCCGCGATCTTCTATACAATGACCTGAAACTGCTCAGAAGGTGGTCTTTGTAAAATATTAAACTGAGGAGAGAAAAATTCCAATGGAAACTTTTCTTTTCAATTAGGTCTCCGAAACAATTTTTAGAAACCAAAAATATTTTGTTTGATTGAATACTAAACCTCTTGAATAGGTACCTCTCTTTATAGTAGGCTACCGGAGTGAAAAACTCCTAATTTTTCGATGTGGGAATCGCCTAGCTTAAAACAAAACACGTCATTTTGTTTAAAAAAGAACCTCAAACGCTGCGTTTCACAACCCAGAAAGCTGCGCCTGTTATTGTATTAGGGTACCACGTGGCGGGCCATGATTGGCCCGCTTTATAGCACGCGAATCGTCCAGGAGCGAGCCAGCGCTCGACAGGTTTGTCCAAATCAGGTCACACGGATTGTGACCCCTGAGCGTGATTTTCGTTATTATTAGTATTATTATTCTTTGCTTTGTTTCCCTCATGTAAAAATTCATCTTATGAATTGTAAATTTTCAAAATTATTTTATTTATAATTTTTAATTTTTATTCATCGGATGAATAATATTTGGCAAAATTAATTTACACATTAGATGGATAAATAATTCATCTCATGAATTCTTTAATATTTTTTCGATGACAATAAATATAGAGGCTTGTGTAGGGACCTCGGGGACAATTTAAATCTAGCTCCAAATGAATTAAATTAATCATCTCATGATATAATTTAATTATTAATTAATGAGACTTAATTCCACAAAATAAATCTCACTGCACTCCAAACTTAAATTATTTATTCGATATCTCCCTAATTGACTGCAATGATGGCAACAAGCCCCCCACTACATGTCCATGACAAAGGATAAATATTACTACTACCATTATCCTTCTCCATTTGTTATCGACTCGCCCTTCACTGAATAATCCATTTATACTTGAACATATTCATAGTATAAATTCCAATGTCAAACACTTGGAATACTTTGGCCAAATTTTTTGAACTATTTAAATATTTGCGAATCAACTAAGGGGACATTTGTATCTCATAAGAGACTGTAGATTCCATATTGAATATCTAATCCTTTTCACGCTCCATGCCGCTACTTAGTGTATGTGGGAATTCAGTAATGCGTTTAGACCTTACATATAGTACACCAAAGTAACTAGCACTCCATGCACAAGTCCATAATAGCTTCAAGATTTAGAGTCGTCGTTCAAACAGTACAACGTGAATTACTCATCTCTGGTAAGAGTCTAGAAATAAGTAACCCACATGGTCCCACTAGTGTGTCAATCTTATTAAACTCATGTTATGACCCGAGAATCCAAAGCATGGGCTGGTGGTGCCCTGGTTGCTGTCTTACTGCTATTGTGCTGCTGCTGCTTGTGGTTGCTGCTGTTAGTTACTCGTTTGGCTTAAGTAAATGTAATAAGGTGTTGAATATAGCGTATTGAATTGTATTAGCATGTGGATATTGTAACTAGAATAAGTCTTTGATGTAATTAGTTGCATAAGTCCCTTGTTAAGTCATGTAATAGGTGAAGTCTAGAGCTTGTTAGCTACGGTGGTCGAGCTAGTGGTCAATGCCGGTCATTAGTGGCAGCTAAGAAGGTGGTTGGCTTATAATACTAAGAAAGTCACTACTTTCTCTTGATGTTGTTTGTACATGGATGGTTCATCAACCAATTGCTCAAAACCATAAGAATTAATCGCTTCATTGAATCCAATATTCGATGAGCATGATGCTTGCTTCAGTCCACACATGGACTTCTTCAGTTTGCATACGATATGCTTCGGATTTTAGCCACTGAAACTGTCTGGTTGCACCATACAGATGTCTTCTTCAAGATGACTATTCAAAAAAGGCCATTTTGACTACCATTTGCAAAATCTCATGACGAGCTGCAATGGACAGGAGTATTCTTATGGACTTCAACATGACTACTGGTGATAAGGTCTCATCATAATGAATTCCTTCCTTTTGGGTAAAACATTTAGCAACCAGTCTTGTCTTGAATATCTCTACGTTCCTGTCCACTCCTCTTTTCCTCTTGTAGACCCATTCACATCCAATGGGATTAATGCCAACATGCGCTTCTACAAAATTCCAGACATGATTAAAATACATAGATCGTAATTGAGATTTCATTGCTAAGACCTATTAGTTAGCATCCTTGCGTTTAATTGCCTCATTATAGCTGAGAGGATCAAATTCAATGTCATAGTCAACCATTAAGGCTCCCGCCATGAACTTGTCAGGTCCCCTGACAATCCTCCCATTACACCTAGGCTCTCATGTATTTAGAACATTCTCAAACTTAATAGTAGGTGCATCTAATACATCCACTATATGCCGAGTTGTGTCCAACTATTTAGAATTAGCATCATTTTCTTTTAAATCCTCGAGCACTACTCTGTTTTTCTCTTTTGTAGTTTACGTGCAAAATCCTTCTCTAAGTATTTTGCACAGTATTTACAAAAGACATTTTAAATAAAAAAAACTGGAGAAAAGGCTGTCCTTA
This sequence comes from Simmondsia chinensis, assembly GCA_018398585.1. NCBI lineage: Eukaryota > Viridiplantae > Streptophyta > Magnoliopsida > Caryophyllales > Simmondsiaceae > Simmondsia > Simmondsia chinensis. Next base: position 11,734,930 of record JAGTTD010000009.1, on the reverse strand, counting down.
TTCCCTTATCTGTAACTCCATTATGCTGCGGTGTACCCACAACAGAAAGCTGAGATCCTATCTCATCTGCAGTTAAGAAATCCGAAAAATATTCACCATCTCGATCTGATTGAAGTGACTTAACTTGTTTACCTAATAGCTTTTAAACTTTAACTTTCTACTCTTTGGATTTCTCCTAAAACGTCCGACTTATGTCTCATCAGGTAAACATATCCATGCCTTGAATAATCATCACTAAATGTGGTTAAGTACCCATACCCACCTCTTGCCTTAACATGCATTGGTCCACATACATCTATGTAAACCAGCTCAAGCAAGTCACCAACCTTGTTGCCTTTACTCTTAAAGACAGATTTGGTCATCTTTATTTCTATGCAAGATTCGCTGACTGGTAATGTACTCTAGTCCAAAGTCTCTATCAGTCCATCATTTACTAGTCTTTGGATCTTGTTCGAATCGGTGTGACCTAAACGTTGGTGCGAGGTATAGGCATTTTCACTTTCAGGGTGTTTTCTTTTAGGAGATCGAACAAGTGAGCTTGTGCTAGATTCTTTTAAACAAAGACCAAAGTTTTGATAAGAAAATAACATTAATAAATAATTTATTCATGTACATTTGTAAATAAATAATTTATTTCTCATATTAAAATTTTTATTATCAAAATCAACTGAATAACAGTTATACATTAATAGAAATACAGAAATCGAATTCCTATACAGCGAAGGTTTAAATAATCAATCCTTTAAAACAAAACTCTATCACTAAAGTCTAAGATAACATCTCTTACACTTAAGACCACTATTATTATACTGTCGATAACCATCAGGTACAACACCAATCGTGTAGCCTTTAGCCTAGCCTGAGATCCTGTAGCATATTACAGATATGGTAAGTTGAACCTGAGTTCACCCACTAGGAACCTGGTGGACTCTCAACTGCGCATGACTCAACTTAGTGATCACTTGATTGAGTAAGTCTAACTTATTATTCAAGGCAAGGTGATTTGGTCCAGTGAGTACATTATGTATTCTAAATCAAGTGAAGTTCGCCAACTATATCCATATCAAAAATACTGTAAATGCAAACATATGTGTAACTGTCTAAAAGAGTCATGTATAATGCGGTGATATATATTCTTTTAATTTAGCATACATAATAAGTTAGATATCCACAAAATTGTGTTATCATGCATATAATGATGACCCAAACACACCAGTCTTTACTCCCTGACAGCGAGGTTGCACAAAGCTAGTTTAGGTGAGAACTATTCTCAATTAACCTGTTTTCTTGTAACTCTTACTAAACATGATTAAGTCACCGCTTTACCGTAGTCTCTAACATGACACAACAGAGCTCCTCAGGGAGGCTAATGCATCACGCTAGTCAAGTGTAAACCATTATCTAAACCTCTATACAAATACACGTAATACTCCATGGCAGCATGGTCGCATCGTTTCTTTGCACTTCGGTTCATCCTAATAGAATTCTAACCCTGTAATCTGCAAACTGACATCCTCTGCAGGGTGGTCAATCGATCTACTATATTGCTAGACCTGTAATGGAGACCGTGAGGTTACAACAATTGAAACCTCGCTCCCACTTGATTTTTAAAACCAGTGGTTTTTAGTTAACTTGCATTTACAACCTAGATTATCTCATAATCCCCTTTAGAATCTCATTCAAAAATTATCAAAAACTAATTAATTATTTTATTTAAAAATATTATCCTTTTACCACATCGATTATCTCATAATCCTGCTTTAGAATCTCATTCTAAAACCAGTCAATAAAATTAATTAATTAATTTTAATTAAAACAATATCAACATCTCATTTAGATTATCACATAATCTACTTTTTAAAATGTAATTCCAAAATTAAATTAAAAATAATTTTATTTAAAATCAGTAGCGATTTTTTGCTTAGACAATCTCATTCTAAAAATTAAACAAGCTTTAGACTATCTCATAGTTTATATTAGAATTTTAAAATAATTTCAAATAACTTTACTTAAATACACTAATTCACAATTTAGATTATCACATAATCTAATTTAGAATCATATTCTAAAAAGGAAACGAATTAATAAAATAATTAATTTAATTATTATGTAAACCAATATTAACGTCTACACATCCAAATAATAAAAAAACTTTTTTTGTAAATCTGACGTCAGCACTGACATCAGTCCCCCATTTTTTTAAATAAAATATTTAAAAAAAATAATTGAATCTAATATCATTGTATCAATTTTATCCGATTTCGTAAAATTAGTTGAATCTAATCCCATTAGATCAACTTTATCCAATTTTGTTAAAAATTTGAATCTAATCTTATTAGATCAATTTTGTCCAATTTCATAAAAATTAATTGAATCTAATCTCATTTGATCAATTTTCTTTTATTTCATAAAAAATTAATTGAATCTAATCTTGTTAGATCAATTTTATCAGATTTCGTAAATAATGACTTAGAACGTACAATCTCATTATGCAAACAACATAATCACAAATTTATAGGTTGTTCCGAATTAGCGACTAATTCATTAATGACTTAAACAATTTAAATCGTCACTGTAAACAACCTAGCTACCTATTAAATCTTTTAGCCGATTTAAGCAATTTAAATCGATACTTTAAATAAGTTAGTTAACTATTAACTCCTTTAACGATTTAAACAATTTAAATCAATACAGTAAAAGAAACTATATAATTAGCAATTAATGATTCAATGATTTAAACAATTTAAGTCGCTAATGCAAACAAACTTTCCTTCTTAATGTTTTATTAAATCGCAGATCTATTTAGTTCGGTCTTATTATACCTATGTATGTTGGGGGTCCTTGGAAACTGCCTCCCGTAAGGGTCATGGCTTGATGTGGTAAGACTGCGTACATCTTACCCCTCCCAGACCCTGCGCGAGCGCGAAACCTTGAGGCACTTGGTATGTTGTTATTATTGTTTATTATACCAATTTATGCATATTATGAATGTAATCAGAGACTGATTCTAATACCAATTGTTGAGAAAAAGAAACTTTTGTTGGAAAAATAAACTCTGATACCGATCATTGGGTTCACAATTTTTCATTTGTGGTCACAACAAGGGGTACCTATTAGAGCACTAAAAGTAGGAGACTCTTTTCTCTACCTAAGCCCTCGGTCGAAGAGTCACGCTTCGTGACACCTCAAGTGCGAGAGTTCCCACAAATAGGTTTATCTATATGAACCCTTTGCCTTGATACCGGTTGTTGGGACGAATTTCAAAAATTCTCCTTAATTTTATAAAGTTTACCCAGCGGAATGGGTTTAAAATTCATAATTCTAAACTGAAGGTTGATTTAAAATTCCTAATTTTAAATCTACAAATTTAAATTCATATTTTAAATCTATAGATCTAAATTCTTAATTTAGATCTACATGTCTTTTACTCTAATAGATTCATAAATATACATAAACTTAAAGAGGCATAATAACGAATATTTTAAATAAATAGAAGAGCAAAGACTAAAAAAAGAAGGAAAGAATAACATACCTGGAATTGCTCTAACAATAAAGAATACCAAGAAAATCGAGATCCCATGATCTTCTACGCAATGACCTCAAACTGCCTCGAGGGTGGACTCCGAAAAATACTGAACTGAGGAAAGAAAAATTATAACGGAAGTTTTTATCTCCAATTAGGTCTCCGAAACAATTTTCATAAACCCAAAATAATTTGTTTGATTGAATACCAAACCTCTGTAATAGGTACTCTATTTATAGTAGGCTACTGGAGCAAAAAACACTCAATTTTTCGATGTGGGAATCGCTTAGTTTAAAACAAAACACGTCGTTTCTTTTAAAAAAAAAACCTCAAGCGCTGCGTTTCACAACCTAAAAAGCCGTGCCTGTATTTGAATTAGCGTGCCATGTGGTGGACCGTGATTGGCCCGCTTTATGGCACGCGGATCGTCCAGGAGAGAGCCAGCGCGCAAAAGGCAACACGAATTGTGACCCCTGTGCACGATTTTCGTTATTATTATTATTTTTTTTGCTTTGTTTCCCACATTTAAAATTCATCTTTTGAATTTTAAATTTTCAAAATTATTTTCTTTTATAATTTTTAATTTTTATTCATCTCATGAATAATGTTTGACCAAATTAATTTACCCATCCCATGGATAAATAATTCATCTCATGAATTCGTTAATATTTTTCCGATGGCAATAAATATAGAGGCTTGTGTAGGGACCTCAGGGACAATTTAAATCTTGCTCCAAATGGGTTAAATTAATTATCTCATGATATAATTTAATTACTAATTAATGAGACTTAATTCCACTAAATAAATCTTACTGCACTTCGATTTAAATTATTTATTCGATATCTCCTTAATTGACTGTATTGATGACAACAAGCCCTCCACTAGATGCCCATGACAAAGGATAAATATTACTACTACCATTATCCTTATCACATCTTCTCCATTAGTTATCGACTCGCCCTTCATTGAATAATCCATTTATACTTGAATATATTCATAGTATAAATTCCAAATGTCAAACACTTGGAATACTTTGGCCAAAGTTTTCGAACTATTCCAATATTTGCGAATCAACTAACGGGACGTCTGTATCTCATAAGAGACTGTAGATTCCCTATTGAATATCTGATCCTTGTCACACTTCACGCCACCACCCAGTGTACGTAGGAATTCAGTTATGCATTTAGACCTTACTTATTGTACACTAAAGTAACTAGCGCTACATGCACAAGTCCATAATATCCTCAGGTTTCGAGTCGTCATTCAAACCATACAACGTGAATCACTCATCTCTGATAGTAGTCTAGAAATAAGTAACCCACAGGGTCTAACTCAGTGTGTCAATCTTATTAAACACACCAACCCAACACTTTTGGATCTCCATCCACATAACCAAGACAAGTCATCTAAAGTGTCACGTTATAGTCTTAGCATATAAGTGGTCCGAACTTGTCTTCGACTACAAGCCTTTTCAAACAATAATCCATGCCATTTGTTCCAAGTCTATCTGTGGCTTAGTCTCATAAACCACTTAGAACAAACATGTAAATTGTGGTATGAGGACTACACCCATCTTATGGATGTCTCCCAAAAGAAAATCACATGTAATATAAATATTCGCTTACACAAATTAAACAAGGAAACGATTGGAACTTACATTTCAGTCATTAATAAAATAATATATCCATAATAAATTTTTATTTTAGGACACTATTCCTAATAGAAACCAGTCAACAGGTGGATCAGTATTCAATTGCTAGTGAAACACAGGAGAGACGTGCTTATGAAGAAGTTAATGCTTGTGTTCTTATAACTGCATCAAGGGTTAATTCAAAGAAGAATAAGATTGGCTTTGATAATAACCTCAAAGATATGTTTACTAAAGTGCTACCTAGCAGAAAGTTCAAGCATTGCTCACACTCTGTTAGGTTTTTTGTTTTGTTGAGATAACCCCATGTGGGGTGTTTTGTGGAGAACGTGGAGAAGTTTTTTTATTTTAAATTTGGGTCAAGGTGGAAATTTGTTAGGATTTGTCTCAAATTCCTTGGATTTATGTAGGGGGTCGTGAGCAAGCCGATCGGTCGGGAAGTATGCAGAAAGAATAGAGATCCAGAGAGTCCGCTGATCGATCGAGAGCCCAAACATGCATGCCTTCGCGCGCTTAGTTTAAATAGGTGTTGTGGGTTTCAATTTTAGGTATCCAATCAAGAGAGAGCGCCGTCATTAAGAGTTAAGAGGAAGTGATGTTGGAATTCTTTCATAGATCTCGTTTCAGAGGAAGTGTCTTTGTAATTCTTCCATTGTTTCCCGATCAATAAACAATCTCCATCTCCGTCCTTGGTTTTTCCCTTCTCGATTGAAGAAGGGTTTTCCACGTAAATCATTGTGTTCTTCATTTGTTCTTTTTTACCTCTTTTGTGTATTTCTCTTGTGTGTTATACTACTTGAATCGAATCCAGCTCTTGGGTGTTAAGTTCCGCATTAGGAAGATATTACTTCATTTACAAATTGGTATCATAGCATATCAAATTTGTCTAGATTTCTAAAAAATTGGTAGCAGAGGATATCTAATTTGTTCATGTTTTTCTTACACTCCTTAATCAACAAGCCTACGTACGTTTTGGCAACATCCCCTTACAAAATTGGCGTTGATAGCTAACAAACAATAAATTCTTTCTCTTGTGAGAGATCTCAAAGAAGGTACAAAATTCAACCAAAACTTCCTCAGAGAGTTGGAAGCCCTTGAGGGTACACTTGAACACAGCAGAAGCGCGCTTGTCAGACCACTATCAAGGGCCTTAGCTTGTTTGTATCTCCGCATCCGAGGCATCCCACACCTTTTCTTTAAGAGTTGCAACCACTTCGAGGCTCTAAATGTCAACAGCTACTTGAACTATAAGCCACTAAGAGTTAGATTAGGAAGTGGAACAACAATTGTCCAAGCTGAAAGACGCAAGTGACTCAGACATGTGACGCATCACTTGTAGAAAAGTTAATGAGTTCGAGCAGGTAGCGATAGAAGCCCAACGGGCATAATGGCCCTTCCACTTTTTTTCTCGAGCAAGTGATGTCACTTCAAAAAAAGTGGCCAATAGCAACAAAGCAATTTCTGTTGCTATTGGCTATTTTTTTGTTACTATAGCTTTTAGCAATAGAATTTTGTCTGTTGCTACATTGTTGCTGTTGCCGCTGTCACTAAAAGTTATAGCAACAAAAAATACGTGTTGTTGCTATTGGACCCCAATAGCAACAAACTGGTGTTTGTTGCTAGTTTTGTTTCTATTGCCTTTTGCAGTAACATGACAACTGTTGCTATTAGTCATAGCAACAAAAACGCTTTCTGTTGCTATTAGTTATAGCAACGAAGTGCTTTCTGTTGCTTTTGGTTACAGCAACAAAGTGCTTTTTGCTGCTATTGGTTTTAGCAACAACAAAATTACAGCACTATCATTATAGTTCTGTCATTATTGCCATAATAGAAGCATTTTACTTTGGTTTCTAACTAGCTAAATTTCATACTTTTCAACCAATTAGAAAAAATAATTGAACATGATAATTATCATAAGTCGTTAAAAACTTCACTCCCCTAAAATGAAAATCACAAAACCAAAAACCCAACATCATCATCACACCAACCAACAAATTTGTCATGCATTACATCCAACTGCAATCATCCATAAATCCAAAAACAAAAAAAAACAAAAACCACATAGTTTAACAATCATTCATTCATGTCATCTTCCATTGCATCATCCTCGTATTCTAAGCCATAATCCCCATCTTGTTCCTCATAATAAACTTCATCGTCATGAGATGAACTAGCTTCTTGTAAAACAAAGATAAACAAACCAAAACTTTTGTAAGGGTGTAGATCACTTGTCTTTAGAGTAGTTAGTCGCATGTCAAAAATGAATCGAGTGTTTTAAGTAAAAACATAGTCATGTTACAACAACCAACACGGCCAACGTTTATAAATAAAATTCCTGAAAATATTTAGCTTTCCAAGTTTAAGTTCTTAACCCAGCTTAGTATCCAAAAACACAAAGAACCAAATAACAGTGATAACTGATATATCCAACAGCTTATGAACACACTGAACTCTAATTTCCGCGATATATTTCAAAAAACAACAGCTACACTTTGCATGCCATGTATAATCTAAACGCAAGAAGAAAAAATGGAGATAGAACTCTCTTAGAGCCCCTGGTAACACCAACCATCTCACAATTAGCTACCAAATAGAATTGTGACAGCAAAATCAGACTACAAAATCGGCTATATAGATCAAGTGTGTGAACCAATTGCAAAAAAGAGTAACAAAAAGGATACTAGCTTAAATCTAAACAAGCCCCACTTGATGTCTTAATATTGAAACGTCACAACATTTACCCCCAGTTAGTAACAGCTGACTTAAAAGATGCTTTACATTTCGATCAAGTGTCAATTATACAGAAATACCATGTTACTCTACTGAGCCTCAAAGAAGCTAAACAAGCCCCAGTTGATGTCTAAATAAGTCTAACAAAAGCCAAATTTGGGCCCCAAAGCTAACTGAAGCTAAACGAGAGTGCATATGTTTATAGCATCCACACTTAATGGTGACATATGGCTAGTATGATTTAGGGTTGGTTTGGGCCCCAAAGCTAGCTGAAGCTAGTATGTTTATAGTACCTTATTGCCAAATGTCATATTGAGAGCATATGTTTACAAGAGTAAACTCAATTCAGCACAGACAGCAAAGGTGATGGGAAAGAGAACAACTCGAAGTTCCAAACAAGGTTAGTATGATTTAGGGTCTTAAAAGTGCAATCCAAACTATGGAAAGAAAATCTAAAGCAATTAAACTTCAACATTCAATTTTGACATAACTAATTATATTTTTTATTATCTAGAATTCCAAAATAATGCAAAAGCACACTAATCTTGTTTCCCCCTTTTCGTCATAGTTGTCATTAGAAAATCTACCCGCTCATATACAGATTTTAAGCTTTGTTTTACATATTTGAGCTCAGCCTTCAACTACCTATTTTTCTCCTACGATTGAGCCAGGAAAGAGCGTTTCACACCAGATCGAGGGACTTTAATGCCCAACCCATATGTTTTCGCGTATCCACTCTTGTCTTCTCTAACAACTTGTACAAAGATTTTTTTTGCGTTCCTCAATTCTCGTTGCCTCATTAAGATCCTGTGGAAGCTCTTCTAATCTTCTATCAATCTCAGCCTAATATCATATTAATAAATGATGACCATAACTTTTAGAAGTGACATGGGAAAAAATTAGAATGCGAAATAACTAAAGATAAACCATACTAGAGCAGTGGCAGATCTAACATCAAGCTTGGACAAAGACTACATTGACTTCCACTGGTTGCGACTGTGAAAAGAAAGAGTTGGTCAACCTCTAAAACACTCATAATCCATGACTTTCTAATGAAGAATGAAATGCATATAGTTCGAAGTACTATCTAAAACAATTAATTTTTTTTGCATGTTTGAACATTAAATAATGCAAGAACATTTACCTTCACTTCTCCACCAAGACAAGCTTTGGATGGCTGAAACCTGGCATGTACAATCTTCTTAAGATCCCTTTTGTAACCTTGTATGGAAATCTTTGAACATTGTTGAACCTCCTGACAATACTATGTTCTAATATAAAATGCAAAAGCAATCAGCAGAACAAAATGCTAACATTCAATCCTAGTCTAATCATTCAAATACAAAAATTTTGTTATAAGCATATAAAGATGTTGATAACATATCTCCTCAAACTTTAATATGAATCAACAACTCAAATTCACTACACAAACACCAAAACAAATAAAAAGCTAAAAAACGTGACAAAAACACAACCAATCATCATGAAGCATCAAACATTATAATGTAATGCACTAGACTCATTGAAATCTATATTTAAAAGAAGAAATAGCTTAAAACACCATACACTTAGTTCATATTTTCTCAAAATCAAGCAAAATTTGAGCAAACTAATCATGATAGCATATATCAAACTAACACTACACCGGACATTAATACATTTGATGATCATATATTGAACTATTCAATTCTCAACAAATTGATAGTAATCTATTAAACTACTCAATTTTTAACAAATTGGCAAGAATCTTACATTAACCCTATTTTATTACAAACTAACTTTATTTTGTACCTGAAACAAGAGAAAGGATGAGAAGAAAAAGCGAAGACCTAAAGATAGTACTTTATCTTAGCCAAAAGGCCGAGAAAGGTATCCTAACGATAACACTTTCAAACAGTCTAAACCTAGCATAATCACTCAATTAACTGTAGTTAAAATATGTTACATTGGAAATGGAAAAACAAAATTGATATCTTCGCAATAAAGTTAATCTTGCAATGTCAATCCCTTTCTCTTTAGCAGACCTGCACCAGATGAGAGAGGATACTAGAAAAATAAGAGAGGATACTAGAAACTGAAATTTGAGATAAGTTTGAGCTTAAAAACTTGATCAATGTCATACTGGAGGAGGAGAACATTGATTGGACCACCATTGGAGTGTCGCAGCCACCTGTGACCGAGATCGGTACAGCACCACCCTAAACGGAGAGGTACACTGGCAATGAAGAGAAGAGAAAGAACATGGAGGAGATTGGAGGTTTGGAGGAGGTTGATGATGTCTCAAAATCGAAGCCCACCACCTGAACCGAGATCGGGCACCACCACCTCCATCATCACCGTGCTCCACCAGAGAGTAGAATGACGCCTCCGTCGACCTAGGTGCGGTGGTTGAAGATGGGAGAAGTAGCAGGAAAGACGTATGGCCCTCGACCTCTGCATCGCCGTCACCACCACCTGCTTGTCGTTGCACCGTCAAGTCGTCGTCACTTGAGCCACCTTGGAGTTTCGCCGCAGGGAGCTGTGGAGAGCCGCCGCCTGCAGGGCCGAGCAATGGTTTCGAGGGGTAGAGACCAAGAGGGAGAGCGAGACAGGATAGCGAAAGCAAGCGAGCCAAGAGATGAGAGAGGAGAACCGGAATTTTTTGTACTCAAAATTAAGTATTATAATAAATATTAATGAAATTTTTTGTACTCAAAATTGAGGGGTTTAGTGGGCATTTTCGCACTCAAAATTTTGTGAATTGACATAAATTTTAAAATTTTGCCAATATTAAGTTTATGTTATGTATTAAAATTAATATAATTCAATTATCTATGTGTCTTTGATAAATTGCTTTAGGTTGGGGATCCTCGGAAATAGCCTCTCTTTCACCCGGAAGGGCGAAGGCGACGTATACACCCCCCCAGACTCTGCTTATTGCGGGAGCCATTGTGACACTGGGACTGTTGTTGTTGTTTCTTTGATAAATTTTTTTTTTTATTTTTTTTAAACGTAATATTGGAGGGAAGTGAAAAATTCGTTTCTTAGCTCATGAGATATAAATTTTTTTTATTAAAATAACATTACCAACAAACAGAAAGTGTACTGTTGGTAATGATATATACAATACTAATAGATTAATTTTTCTGTTACGAAAGGGGTTAACCCTACATGCCATGTGTGTGAGATTTTGCAGTTGAAACAAAAATTTTTTTTTGTTACTATTGGTATATCAATTGTAATAGAAAATTTTCTAGTTTGCTACTATTGGTCAATTTTTTTTTTTGTAGTTAGTAGATATCTAGCTAACTCAAGCTACAACCAGGCTTTTTATTATATTGAGATTCTTAGCTAAAATTAAGGCATCTTTTTCTGTAGTGTTTGTATCATTTTGTGACCATATTTGTACGGTGTTTTTTTGTTTAATGACCTCTGTAACTCACAAACTTTTGAGAAAAATGTCCTTTATAGGAGTTCCATCTTAATTTTGAAACGAAAGATTTCTCTAAGGTTAATTGGATTGTGTTTCCTGGTGCTCATGAGTTTTGCATTAATCCTAGTATTCTAGACATATACTTTAACTAGTACCAGAGTTTTGGAAGTCAAAACTTAAGAACTTATCTGTTGGAATTTGAAATTAAAAGAACGTATCTCTTCAAGAACTTGCCATTGATAGCCCTTAGATATATACTACTAATCAGAAGACCATAATTCCAAAGACTCAATCTTTTCTGCCAATGGCTATGATGACCTTCAAAACTCTTGCCTTGGCATCTAGAACTTATCTCTTCAAGAACTTACCATAATCCCAAATGTCAAAGGACCCTGGCTTGACCTTTTTGCTAAAGGCCTCAACCACCTTTCTTTTTCCTTTCAAGCGTGTGCAATCCATCAAGCCCATTCTGGTTGAGATCATTGATCTCATCCATAATCGCATAATTAAAGTCAAGCCATGTGAGTATTTCTATATGGGCTAGCCATATTGACTGCATAAGTTTTCGAATTGGAGAACTAAATCATTACCATACACTAAATTTTTTTTTTGGTAAATCAGTGTGAGAAAATCATATATATGAAAGAATATATGTACAAGAGTACAGTGGGCATACCCCAAGCCAATGCCTAAGGCCTACATCAAAGAATCAATCCAAAGAAAGAAACAAACATCGGTATCAAAGGCCAACACGACCAAACAACAAGAAAGCAAAGCACAAAATGCAAAACAAAGCTAATGCTCAATTCCCCACTCCTGCAACAGTTGTGAGTGACGATGGGCACCGCGAAGCATGTGAGCTACAATGAGACTGCTGCGAACCAATCCTGTGATCTTGTCAATGACAATGACAACTGTAGAAGGCCTGGACTGGGAGCGCTGAATCCTCAGGTTACGCTCGTACCAGAGAATGTAAACCGTCGCAGAGAGAAAAAGGCGGGCAAGGGTCCGATCCACCCCACGACTACGGAGCCTGGTAGCAGCCCACTGAATCAGCTCTTGCCAAGGAAGCAAAGGCCATGCGACAGAGGTGCGAGAAGACACCCTGGACCAGATAATAGCAGAGAAGCTGCAGCTAAAGAAGAGATGACTGTGCGACTCATCATCCGTCCCACACAGCACACAAGTAGCCCAAACATCCAGCACTTTATGCCTCAGCAGTCTGTCAGAAGTCCAAAGCCGCTCACAGGAGGTGAGCGAAAGGATGAAGGAATGTCTCAGTATATGAAGTTGAAACCAAAGGAGATGGGGGATGGAGTCCTCATCCCTCCGGCTACGGATCATCTCCCAAGCCGATCTAGTGGAGAAGGCCCCAGATGGGTCTCCCATCCACCTCACACTATCAGCTACCCTCGGCCGGGGCCTGAAGTCAACAGAATCCCAGATAGGCAGCAGCTCAGCAATATCCTGTGGGAAACGCCACTGATCACCCTCAATAATGTTAGAAACATGAGAGCCCAAGCGATGACCAGTGGAATGAAGGCGGCGAAATGTGAACAGCCCCTCTAAGCATCCGCACAGCAACTCGTAGTCAGACCACAGCGTTGTATCACATCCGTCGCCAATAATGTGCCTAAAGGCCCCGGCACACAACGATCTAACACTCAGGATGCTCCTCCACGACCATGGAATCGATCCTCGCTGCTGAATATCCCAGAAAGACTTCCCCTGGAGTCGGTTGGCATGGATCCACCGAGGCCAGAGAGAGTCACGATCAGTGAGCAGAACCCATATATGCTTCATAAGAGAAGCCTTGTTCCACTCGCGCAAGCGTCGAATCCCAAGACCACCCTCCTGACGGGGATAACAGAGATGCGACCAGGAGACCTTGGCCCCGCCCGGGCCCAAAGATGTGCACTTCCACAGGCAGGAAGCAAGGGTCGATCAATCTTCTCGATCATCAGCTTTGGAAGGATGAAGACAGATGACCAGAAGACCTGAATAGAAAACAGAACCGATCGGATGAGCGGCAGATGGCCGGCATAAGATAAGGAACGAGATGGCCATAGCTGAATGCGGGCAAGGATGCGGTCTAACAAAGGCTTGCAGTCAATGAACAGAAGCCTTGAAGTGATGAGCAGCACCCCCAAATATCTGACCGTGCACTGCCCCAATTTGAACCCCAAGATGTCAAGAATAGACTGCCGAAGCTCAAGATCAACCCCGGTAATGAAGACGGTGCTCTTTGCTGCATTCGAGGATAGCCCCGAAAGTGCAACAAATCGATCTAACGCCTCCCGAATGACTGAAACACTACCCTCATCAGCCTCACTGAAAATCATAAGGTCATCTGCAAAGCACAAGTGAGTAAGGCTGGTACTCTTGCAACGTAGATGAAAGCGAAACCTCGGATCAGAAGATGCGCGGCGTACCAAACCCTGTAGGCCCTCCATGGCAATAAAAAAAAGGTAGGGTGAGAGAGGATCTCCTTGCCTGATACCTCTGCTAGTGCCAAAGAACCCCTGAAGCTCAACATTAATGGCGACTGAAAATCTGGCTGTGGAAAGGCACTCCCGCACCCATCGAATCATAACCTCAGGAATACCCATGCATCGCATAGCAGTGAGAATGAACTCCCAGCACACCGTATCAAAAGCCTTTCGAAGATCAACCTTCAGAGCACATTAAGGCGACGGCGTCTGAAGGTGATAGCCACGCAGAAGCTCCTGGGCCATCATAATATTGTCAGATATCCTCCGGCCAGGTACAAAAGCAGACTGCGAGTCATCAATAAGGTGAGGAAGAACCCCTTTTAACCTGTTTGCAATGATCTTAGTGATACACTTATAGACCACATTGTAACAGGAGATCGGGCAATAGTCAGCGAAGGTGGATGGATTCTCCACCTTCGGAATCAAGCTGTTGCGAGTAGTATTCAGGGCGCCAAGCATGCACCCTGACTGAAAGAAAGACCAGACAGATCGAGTAACATCACGCCCCACAACATCCCAATCCCTCTTAAAGAAGAGGGAGGTGTAACCATCAGGGCCAGGCTCCCTATCATCCCTAGTGGAGAACAAGCATCTCTCACCTCAACATCAGTAACCGGTATAGTAAGCAGTCTAGCCTGATCCTCAGATAGCCGGGTCTGAAAAAGATCCGAAATATCCTCACGGAGCGGCCCACTCAGCTCTGTCAATAAACCACCAAAATAGGAGACACCCACCTCCGAGATCTCCACGTCATCATAAGACCTCCTGCCAGCAGTACAAATAATGGAAGAAATCCGGTTCCTAGCCTGCCGATGTGTGATAGACTTATGGAAGAACCGTGTACCCTGATCTCCTAAGGAGAGCCACTGGATGCGAGACTTCTGGAGATAAAAAGCCTCCTCATCCCTACATAATCGTGAGTACACTCGAGAAAGACGACGCTCCTCCTCTCGAAGCAAAATACTCGCCGGATCATCATCAAGCGCCCGCTGGCCCTCAGTTCAGGCATCTCTCGCTGCCACAACTCGAGCCGAAATGTGACTAAATGTCTAACATTAAGGGCCTTCAGCTCCCCCTTCAGCCGCTTCAGCTTCTGAGTGAGCTGATACATGGGTGTGCCATCATTGCTAGTCTCCCAAACCCTCCGAACAGTAGGCAGTAACTCCTCATGGTCGGCCCAAAAGTTAAAGAACTTGAAAGGGAGCAGCGAGGTGCGGCGCTCTCCAAGTCTGTAACTACAAAGGGATAATGATCAGAATATAACTCCCGGGGAAGGAACTCGACAGATGAGGAGGAGAAGGAACGCAGCGAGCTCGCACTCACTAAACACCAGTCAAGACGCTTCAGAATGAGAGCGTCTCCATCTAACCCATTGGACCACATATATAGTAGCCCGATATAAGGCAGGACTGTGAGCTCAGAATTGTAGATGCAGTCTCTGAAGTCATCCATGTGCTCAGGCCAAGTGCACTGGCCACCTCTCCTATCACTCGGACTGAGGATAGCGTTAGAGTCACCAAGGAGTATCCAAGGCTCTTCCTGGAGGCCCATGCTGGCTCCTCGAATATAACGTCAAAGCTCCCGACGTGGTCTTGGCTCGTTAAAGTCGTAAACAAATGTAGCAGTAAAGTCTACATCACCCCGGACACCAGAAACCCGCCAGGTAAGATACTGATCCCCACCCTGCACTCTCACTACATGGTAGAAGGACGGATCCCAGAGAACAATGATACGGCACCCACAGGCCTGCACCCCACTAATCAAAAACTGCCACCCCTCAGCACAACGGGCAATAGCGGAATCAACAGCAACTGGGTTGGCCTTGGTCTCAACCAATCCAACCAAACTCAAATGACTGGAGGAGATCCAGCCACGCACAGCACGAATAGTAATGGGGTTATTAAACCCCCTCACATTTCAGCATCCAATCATGGAAACTGGAGACCAAAGCACACCATCACCCTCACGGTCCGCATGGGCGACCGCAGAGCGAGTACGATGAGCAATAGGAGTCAACTGCGATGCACACTCCGATGTGGACGTATCACCCGCTCGCTCCTCAGCTAGTAACTCAAAGGGGTTCGGCGACTCAAAAGCAGTAGCAGCCGAACAACTCTCAACACAAG
Organism: Simmondsia chinensis; assembly: GCA_018398585.1. Classification (NCBI taxonomy): domain Eukaryota; kingdom Viridiplantae; phylum Streptophyta; class Magnoliopsida; order Caryophyllales; family Simmondsiaceae; genus Simmondsia; species Simmondsia chinensis. Next base: position 11,718,999 of record JAGTTD010000009.1, on the reverse strand, counting down.
CGAGGGGCCCAATAAGAGTCCCCTGCACATCCTTAACCTCGAAAGGAACCAAAGCACGTCCCAAGTCCTCAGGCGAGTGATCCACCGGTACACCAGAAGAAACCGAGCTAGAGCGGGACCCGCTAGTGGGTTGGACGTGGCTTGCCTCGTGAGGCGACTTTGTGGGAGAGGCCAATGCGGCCCGTCCTCCACTATCCGAGATCGGACCACCGGGAAGCCCAACCGCAACCGCATCAGAGGTGGCGTGCGGTTCCCCACCATTTTGGGCCATCGTACCCCCCCCCCCTTTTCGTGTGGGCTGGGCCACGCCCAACCACATGAAGCGAGCCAACAACAGCAGGGGGGTGGCCTCATCTCCACGCACCGCCACAGCCTCGCCGTCCCTCGGCGCGGCCACCGGCGCACCGATCCCAGCCCAGGTACCCTTTTTCTTCATGTTTATCTTCTTCTTTTTATGCCCTAGTACCGGTGTCTCCATAGTAGGGGCCTCACGAGTCCCGGGTGGCGAGCAGTCGTGCCCAAAGGCCAAATAAGTTGTGCATTGTATTGGCATAGCCTCACACGTAATATTCAACTTGTAGAGCACCCTGTTCACATCAATGGAGGTCTCCCTAGGTACAGGCCCCGTGGCCTCTACCTCAACGTAGACCCGAATATAACCAAGCCGAGTGCAATCAGCAGTGACCTTGTCCATGAACAAAGGCCGACCAATCGTACTACAAGCAACACTGATCCCAATAGGCTTCCACAAGGTCAAGGGAAGTCCAGATATACGGACCCAAACAGGGGTAGTCCGACAATTCTTCTGCATCGTGATGCCCTCCCTCCAAAGTTGGAGCGACATGCATATGCCCTTGAAGAACCAAGGATCACCAATAAGAACACTCTCAGCTTGAGCCTTAGTTCTAAACCGAAAGTAGTAAACCTCACCGTCAGAAAGGACACATTCAAGACCCTTCTCACCCCATAGGAAGGTAGCGATCTCATGGGCACGAGAATATGCAAGTCCCGTGCCAATCAAACGACCCACCAAGCAACGCTCCTACTTCTCATTACCAAACTCAAAAGCCCCGTGCGGAACAACTCCCACAGGTTTGCCATTAACAAGAACAGGACGAATATATTATAGCGTGTTATGATTCGAGGATCGCACCCGATCCGCCCATGTGGGTTGAGCCGGGTCACCCGCACCAACTGTCTAGCCCGCACCCACATCGAACGTAGCAACATCACGCACCTCAGCCATGGTCCATGACACAAGACCAAAAAAAGGAAAAAAAAAACCCTAGAAAAGTAGGGGTTTTCAACCAGCCTCCCACTGGGGGCCGCGAACACCCGCACGTCAGTCAAGACCGGTCGGAATCCGGCCACCAACACCCAGCAACAACAACCAGTAAAGAACAAAAGAGGACTTACATGTGTTAGCTCCAAAATGAAGAGAGAGACTGTAAAGAGAGAGAAAACGCGTGGAGAGAGAAATCTGGCCACAACCGTCGCATAGCCTCTTGGGACTGCCGGACCACCACCGGAAGGATGAGGAGAAAGAGGCAAACCACCAGGGATGAGCCACTAGATATGGGCTTACCAAAGTAGCCCCCACGACCTACGCGAACCCAACAACCCCAAAAAAAACCCTAGCGGCAACTAATGGCACCTCCTTTAGTTATCTTGATTTAGTTTTTCATTGTTAGCCTTAAGAATCTTTTTATCTATTCTTCCTAGCCATCACCTAGGGCCAAATAAGAACTTGAATTCAACATTTTGATGTTAAAAATGTGGGTGCAAACCTTTAGAATCTTGCAAAATCCTCGCAAAAGGGTAACCAAAAGATCTCAGGTGTTGAGGCCATGTAATCACTTTCCTTACTGTTTATTTCGGTATATGAAATACCCTCGGTGATATAACAACAATCAAATATGAAGCGAGAGTGTGTCAGAGAAGAGATTGAGTGAGATGAAGAGAGATTGAAGTTTTGTTCCACAAGAACACAACACTTGAACTCAAAGACAAAACTTTTGCCTTTGAATCTTCTTTCCAAACTTTTTCTCTCAAACTTTTTGTGTTCTAAAAGCATTTGAAAAACCAAGGGGGGACTTTTGTATTTATCATGTAAAAGACATCCCAAAATATCTCAATTAATCCATCAAAACCAGAAAAACCTGTGCACAAAAATTGTCAAAACAGACCCGTGTGTCAAAGTTGTGTGTCAATACACACATCGACACACAACTCTCTACAAATGGGTGTCAAAGCTAAGTATTGACGCTCACTTTGACACACATCTTCTCTGTAAGCCTGTGTGTCGACACACATATACATCCAGTGTACTTTTGTAAAGGCTGTGTGTCGACACACGGGCCATGTGTGTCAACACATGGCACTCTTCCTGCGGTTCTGTTGGTTTTTGTGTCAACACACATTGCCCATGTGTCGACACACATCCCTAACAAGCCTTAAACACTTAGAATTGGAAATGGGACAATTTTAAACACATTTATATACATATTCAACAAACATTTTACAAATCATTCATTACATATTTTGAAAATATATCAACATTCCCCCACCATTTTTAAAATACAATCAATCTCAAAATGATATCTCAATTAAAAGAGGCCTTATTGTGCATCAATGAGGGTATGTCGTGATTGAACTCCCAGCTAGTGAAAAAGCCATACAGTTAATCAGATCGAAAATGATATACTAAGCTTTGAACCATACAATAGTTGACTAACCGACTATCTAATCACTCATAAGACCTACTCCCCGTATACACCATACAACTCCTAGATCGACACATTTATGGCCTTGTATCCTATGCCCTTTGCGAGCGTTTCAGGGCCAAACCCTTAGTCAAAATAATCCCTTTGAAGTGGCCAAACTTCAACACTCACTAAAGTGGACCTCATTGATCATGTCCTTATGACGCAACATTCAATTAAGTTCCAAACTCAGGTCCATTTAGAGCATAGCTCATCCTTTTAGTATCTTTGATGTAGGTACCAAGCACTTCACACTCGTGATGGAAAACTTCTCATCTAGTGCTTGCAGTATGACAAGTCTCTCTCATTGAACCAGAGACCTAGCGTCATACTAGGCGTCGAGTTACGGGCCTATCATGGGTGACTAAAGATGACAGGTTTCAACCCCATCCCTTAATTTGTTTTTAGAACTAAGTCTCTAGCCCGGCCTTTCGTAAACGGATCCACTAGATTCTCACTTGTTCTCACGAAGTCCACAGTGATGACACCTTCTCAGATAAGTTGTCTCACTATACTGTGTCTTATACCAATTTGTTTTGACTTCCCATTATATACATCACTGTATGCTCTAAAAAGTGTAGCTTGTTATCACAATGGATAGATATCGGTGAAATTGGCTTAGGCCACAAAGGTGTCTCATACAAGAGATCCTTTAACCATTTGGCCTCTTGCCACAGACGCAAGAGCTATAAACTCCACCGCCATAGTAGAATCAGATATGCATGTTTGTTTCTTGGAACCCAAAGAAATCGCACCCCCCACTAAGGAGGAGCACCGGAGATCTAACTCGCATCAGAGAAACTACTTTGTTTTCTCAACTTGTTCCACATTAGTACCGAATATTAGCATGTCACTGGCATACAAACATATAATGACCCCTTGACCATTATCGAACTTGCTAAAGAAACATTTATCTGATTCGTTTATAACGAATCCATTGTTTAGAACAACTTGATCAAATTTCTGATGCCATTGCTTCAGGACTTGTTTTAGCCCATACCGAGATTGTATGAGTTTACTAATTTTCTCTCTTGGCTCAAAACAACAAAACTTTCCGATTGTTCCATGCACGCCTCCTTTTCTAGCTCACCAATCAGGAATGTCGTTTTGACATCCATTTGATGAATCGCTAGCTTATAAATTGAGGCTAGAGCAATTAAAACTCTTATAGTCGAGATTCTTGCCACAGGGGCATATGTGTCAAAGTAGTCCAACCTGTTTTTTTTTGGTGAACCCTTTAGCCACCAATCCGGCTTTGAACTTGTCTATCGTTTCATTGACTTTCACCTTTTTTTTGAAGATCCATTTGCACCTAATGGGCTTACAGCCTTATGGAAGATCCACCAAGACCCAGGTATTGTTACCTATGATGGAATCCATCTCATTGTTCACCGCCTCTCTCCAAAAAAAGGAATCATGAGACCTCATCGCCTCATCAAACGTCATGGGATCAGCTTCCATGACACAACAATATAGAACCACTTGGTCCACATCGTTCCTCGAACCTTCTACCAAAAATGTGTATAAGTCCGAACCGAAAGATTTCTTTTTCCTTGCTTTCTTACTCCTTTGGAGTTCTAGAGCGCTTTTAGGGACATCTTCCTCCTCATGATGAACATCATCATATGACACTTGAGTGTCATTCTCAATCGGCACATACTTCCTCGGTCTAGGGATAGAGGTAAACTGATTCTCATTAAAGATTTTGTCTCTCTATTCTATTATTGTATTTACATTGATATAATCATTAGATTCAATGACATATAACCGATATGCCTCAGTATGAGGCATATATCCAACAAAAATGTAATCAAAGCCTCGTTCACCTAGTTTCTTACATTTTGGCTCAAGGACTTTAACGATTGCCCTACACCCCCACACCTTTATATAATTCAAATTAGGGGCTTGTTTGTTCCATAGTTCATACGGGGTTATTTTATTTCTCATATTTGGAACTTGATTTAATATATGACAAGCCATTAATATTGCCTCACCCCAGAATCTATCGCTGAGACCGGAATAACATATCATTGAATTGACCATTTCAGTTACAGTCTAGTTTTTCTCTCAGCCATGCCATTTTATTGTGGTGTATAAAGTGCTATGATTTCATGCACAATTTTTGTGGTTTCGAAATACTTGGAATCATAGTATTCCTCACCACGGTCCGACCTTAGGCATTTGAGGACGGTCTCACAGTGTAGTTCAGTTTCTGCTTCATATGCTTTAAATCTAGCTAGTCATCTTTGTGATTTATGAGATACACATAACAAAATCTTGAACAATCATCTATGAACGTTATAAAATATATCTTTCCACCTAAACTTGGTATGTTCTTAAAATTCCATAAATAACTATGTACTTGATCAAGTAAATTAGTCTCTCTTTACATTAAACGAAATGGCAATCTTGTTATTTTTATTAACTTGCACGTTTTACATCTATCATTAACCTTATCTATGTGACGTATCAAAGATGTATTAAACATTTCATACAACCTATGAAAATTCACATGACCTAGTATGTGATGCCACAAAAATGATGAATCAAGCATACAAATAGAACTATCAATTTTATTATCAACATTCATCTTAAACATCCCATTACATAAGTACCCTTTGCCAACAAAGACCCCCCTTTTTGATAGTGCAAATTTGTCGACCTCGAAGATCAACTTGAACCCAAACTGATTTAGTAGACCACCAGACATGAGATTCTTCTTCGCGTCCGGAGCATAACATACATTGGTTAAAGTAAGGGCTTTTGCAGAGGTAAAAAGTAAATCAACATTTCCCTTCCCTTTAACTAGTATAGTTGCCCCATTACCCCTGAACAACACACTTCCATTGTCCATGGTTTCAAATGTCGTGAAGAACCCCTTGTCCTTACACACATGTTTCGTGGCCCCAGAGTCAACCCACCAAGATTTATCACTCTTGACTAGGTTGAATTCGGATATCATCGCCATGAACCTTTGTCAATGAATTGTTATGTATTACTTATTAATTCTTGTATTGCATTGTAATTCTCTTGTAAGTTTGTTATAAGTCTTGTAATGTTGGTATACCGTGAGCAAAGGAGGGAAAAGTAGTTAGTTAGATATTTTTAGTTGAGCTATTCTTGGTTGTTGCCAAGATACAAATAGGTTGATTGCTGCATGAAGAATCAATCAATGAAATAGATTCCTTCTTACTTCCCATAATTCTCTCTATTCTCTTCTTCGCTATTTCTCTTCAATCTTGATTCTCTTTCTGTCCTAGGTTTTAATTCAAGGTTTAACTTAAATCATTTACAATTGGTATCAGAGCCTACAATTGCCTTCGGTTGGCTTGTTATCCAAGTGATCACGCTGGCTTGGAACAAGAAACAAGCTTCCAAGGCTGCAAATGCAGTTGCTGACGTGAGTTAGAATGATCAATTTTCTCAGCTGCAGCAGCAAATGCATGACATGCTTCGATTAATGAG